>CM032425.1:11782448-13128165 GCA_019049465.1 Dryas iulia moderata
TATATAAAAGCAGTAGATTTATGAAAGCGGTAACGCTTCCGAAATCTTCATCGTATCAGGAAAACGGGGTTAACACCTGCTTCTATATACTTTTCTCGCTCCGAACTCTTCTCCATTTTATTGCTAATCGTTTCCGAAGCATGTATGATTTGTAAAGCTTTCATTTAATATTATAAAGTGGAAAATTGACACAACAAAGCACTAATTATTAGTGGAGTGGATTAATAAAGGTATGCAAATTCGATTAGCTAACATTGACGAGTCACCTACGTCAAATGTCATTTTCAATGATCAGCTGTTGAGAATCGGCCATTTTTTATCTTATAGATCCGCTATAGTAGGGTATTGGCCATTATAACTTTATAGTACGCTTATAGTACTGTTTAGCGCTAAAATGCTGTTATGAATACCATTTTTTGACGTTTCTCTTATAGTGGGCTTATAGAACACTTTAACTGTTCCATAACTTTTTATGAATAAGACCGCTAATCTTTATGAGTTGTGGTAATTTCAGGTGTTGGTGTTTTAGTTATTATTACTTATTGCGCTTTTTACGCTAAATTTATTACTAATAAATATAAGCTGATTCCCATATTATGTTTATTGTTAAATAATAAACAAAATGTAGCATGCAACATCTTGGCATCAAATTATTTACTAAAATAGTAATGATAGCTCTTTTTCTCTGTCTTGCTATGAGGATTAGGTATTAGGTATTTATTTAATTTTTTTTACTGAGGTGTCTTCAGAGCTGTTTGATGATATATTAGAAACTAAAATTGTAAAAGTACCAAGTATTTATACGCCGAGTTATCAAATTTTAATCATGCAGATAAACCATCGAGGAAGTTTCTGATTTTGGAATTTATTCATCTCATCGATTTTATGTTTTTTTTTTCATTTAGTGTAGATGTCATTTTGATGTTATATATCTTAATATATAATATTTTTAGTAAAAGATATTATAGTATCAGATCATATCCACTGTCACATTAAGACACTACTGGGCATTAGGCGTCTGGCCAAATACTAAAATAGCAAGCCACATTGCTCCTTCGCAACAAAAATCTTTATGCATCTAACGAGCGATCTTTTAAATTTTAAGCAATAAAATTCAACAGTAAATAGTACTTACCAAGTCTTTATGCAGTTCCTTTGATATAATAGGTGTCAGTTTAGTTATACCAACAAATATAAAGAAAATTCCTAACAGAACAGATAAACTTTTCAAAACGATAGATGATCCCATTTTGATTGTAGAAACAAAATCACGAACAATAAAAAATTACACTTGGAATAGCATTTTTATATAAAATTATATTATAATCAAATATAATTAAAAAAGATAATGATTTCAGAAATTAAAACGAAATACTTGAGTATTGAGATTGTTCACAGAAAAGTTTATGCATTAAAACACATTATCGTAACTTATCAAATATTCGATCGACTACGGGAAATTTTGCAAGGCACGTTTTGCCGTTCGCGCCGGCGCGAAAAAAATCCATACCACATATTTCAATAATGTTGATGTGGACGCGAATATTTTGGCTCGTCCACATAAATAGGATTGCCATCATTAAAAATATTACGAGCTTATCACTTACAAAATGTCATTATTATAATAAAAGTACTTATACTTATTAGATATTCTGGATAAGATTTTAAAACATTTTATATTATAATAACTAAATTTTATACTAAAATAATAGAAGTTTAATAACTAAATAATACAATACTCTGGATCCAATTATCAACTACGATAAAACATTAAGTGAAGTAATAACCTGTATAATTTATTTTGGCCTGAATAAAATTTGTCAATACATTGAATACACATTTAAGAAAAAAGATAAGAACATTAAATATCAATGTTAAGAAAAAAACACGACAGGAAAAATCGTACTCAATAACAACTTTTAATTCTGTAAATACATTTATTAAACAAATTTATATTTAGGTACTATTGTTTATTTGTCACTTGAAAATTGCAATCAAAGTAAATTCCCCCAACAGGTTTTAGGAAAAGAGTAATCAGAGCCATTTAGTTATTCCTATTCATAAATAGACCTTTGTTATTGTTTTTGATTCTTCAGTGTCCTTTGTCTACATTAGAATATTAGTACAAATAGATATTAAATTTTACATTGTGTCATAATCTGGATTTAAAGAATATTTAAGCCCTAACAAAGCAACAGGCCAATTTATTATTTACCAGGACATAGAACATTATTAAAAATATGGGGATGAACAAATAGATAAATAAAAATTCAAAATAAAACTATATTTGCTGATGTATTCAATAAAAGTTTTTTATAGCCTTCCATGAATTCCTTTGAACCACATATTAATATTTGATCAGTAGTTAGCATTTTATAATTCTCTAAATATTTTATATCAAATTTAGTTGCAACTAAGGGCTCTTCATATTTAGCAAAGTTAATAATATCTCTATTTTCATTACTAAGAAACACTGCATAAGAGAAATTCCAATAGGAACGGTATTCATATAAAACTTCCCTAAATAAAATTTCTTCAATATTTCTACAGCAAAAAAATAATATAATTTTTGTAATATCATCTTCATTGTTCAATATATCATCAATAATAGACAAGAATGGTGCTATTCCTGTTCCCTGTGCAACCATTATAATTCTGTTATATTTATCAGGTTCTCTATGATAAAACCCATAAGGTCCTCGCCACAAAGTCTCATCTCCTATTTTTAAATTAAATAAATAGTTTGATACCAAACCCTTATCATATTTTTTGACGACAACCAAAAAATTATAGTCTTCATTGTTATTTTTTAATTTAATGGGAGTGTATGCTCTGCTGCAAGTTGTCTCATTATGAGAATATTTTATTAAAAAGTGATCACCAGGCTTCCACCAAATCTTACATTTACTACTACAACTTTTTTTAAATTTTAATATTATTATTGAATTACATATTTTTACCACGTCAACTATAACAAATGCAGAATATTCAATGTCTGAAATATCATTAAGGTTAACATTGGCACAATTTTCGAAATTCGCCTTTTTATTCTTCTCATATATCTTTAATCGTTTTTCATACACATCAAATATACATGGATTACAATCACTATGACAGCAATCTTCTTCCTTTGGTTTATAAGGAGGCTGCATATTATAATTTTATCCACTCCTTTTTTAAATTGTACATGTTAGGAAATGAACGTAAATACGTTATTCTCTACTATACAAAATATTTATACTTTTACTAAGCAATTTCCTTCAACTGCTTCTTTTATACACATTTTTCTTCGTTCGAGCAGAAATTACAATAGAGGTTATTTTTTTACTAAATCATATACGTCATTATAATAATTGTTCCTAACGTAATGTTTACGAAATTTACATATTTTACCTTTTTCCTAAACAAAAATAAAAGTAGTAAATAGGTACAGATAACTAAAAGTGTTGCCTAATATCGATATGGTTTTTAGAATAACTGTTTATTTATTTATAATACAAAAATTTGGTGAATTAATTATTCTTATATTTTATCTTAATTGATTTACTTGAATAATTTATAGTAATATAATGTTATAAATTTTTAATTTAAACTTTTTTTCAATATTTAGTGAGAGCCAACTCAACTACCAAAAAAATATTATTACAAGCCCAAGATCCTTTGTACTTCTTTAAATTAATATATCCATAGCTATATTGTACTACTTTTTCTATAAAAACAAAAAATAAAATTCAATTAGTAAAGCATAAAATATAAAAATTATTCACATTTTCTTGTAATTTTCATATAAAATATTTAATAATAATTTAATATAAAATTTAAGATATAAAACAGAATTATCATTTATATATTTTATTAATATTTTTATCTTTGTTTTTAAAGTAAATATTTATTAAAATAGAACCAGAAAATTATAACGAAACAATAGAAGAAAATATTATAACTCGTCAAACAATACAGCATCCAGTTAACATTTTTAAAAGTGTAGTAGCATATATTACTATAGCGCCCTCTACACCGACGCCAAATAAACACCGGCTAGCGGCTAGCGTTCAGCCCGCCATAATATTCTTTTTAGCCACTGCTTTAACGTTGGCTGTAAACAATTCTGTGAGTACACTTTATATTTTTAATAATTTGTAGTTTAATTTTATTAATATTATATCAGTATGTATTACTCTTATAGTATAGAATTATTTTGTTACTTTAAACTTGCCTATTTTGGATATAATCTTTAATTACCTAATGGCAGACTCCATTATATTGGCTTGGGACTCGTAAAATAGTGAACGCTATTTATTAAAAATGCTATGCTGTAGATAGAAAAAATCTGACTATTTTTGCTTTATTTTTTTCGAAAATTTGAAATCTGTAGAATAGTGTTTAATTTATTTTCAATCTCTATTCGTACAAACCCGTATATAAGCGGCATTATATTTAACAAACGAGAGCGTCCTAGAGGCTAATGACTCTTAGTTTTGTTTATTTTCTTGTATGTTTCCTTTGTTTCTTTTGGTATTTATGTTCTATTAATAAAAACATTTTTTAGATAATATTTATTTCTTAATAATAGTTTTTTTTATTTAATTATAATTAATGTGTATTAATTATATATAAATTCGTATTTTTTGAAACTTATTTATTTGTTATTATTTATGTTTATCGTATTCAAATCACTCACCGAATAAAATATTTTCAGATATTGATTTCGTAAATAGCTGTATTTAATATTTACCAAAATGTCGGACGATGGCTCAACAGCAGTTGAAAAAAAAGGACGCGGTAGACCTAAATCTAATGGGACACAATCAGTGAGTAATTTCTTATTTAATTTTTATTATACATACTTGTATACCTTTTTTTATATATTTTAAATTGTACATTTTAGGACGCCAAAGGTGATTCTAAGAAGAGAGGTAGACCAGCAGTGCCAGCAGCTAAATCTAAAGAATCAAAAAATTCTTCTGATGATGAACAAGCACCAGTAGTTAAAAGGGGAAGAGGCAGACCCAAAGGTTCTAAGAAAAAGGCAGCTGCTCCTAAAGCTAAGGTATAGTTATGAATATAAATTTTAAAAAGTAACTATATATCTCGTAAGAAACATCTTAATTTTATTTATATTTTTAAGAGTTCCTCTGGAGAGGGACGGGCTCGTGGGCGACCACGCAAAGATGCACCTCCACCTAAAAAAGATGCAGGATCGACTGAAGAAGAACAGGAGGATGAAGAAGAAGAAGAAGGTTCTGATCAGTAAACATATTTGTTTCTCTCACAACTCACTCTTAGTGTAATTTGTTTGTCATCATAACCCCTTGGTGCATAACTTTTCATAAAGAATATTTGTGAGATGTTATTTGCTCTGTAACGACAACTGTAAATAGGGGTTATTATAACAAAACAAGTCTCAAATGAGATTGCTCCTAAATTTTAATCATGTAAGACAAATTTTAAACTGAAAATAATTAGCACTTAAATTAAGAGATCCTTTTTGTGATTTTATTGCATTTACTTCTATTTTACTGCAGGACGTCTTACATGGTTAAAACTTTGGGTAGATATAGCTCTCCCTAGCAACGTACAAGTCTAAGATATAATTTGTAAGATCTTTTTTTGTAGATTTATTCTATTTCTATTATAATAAGTATTTTGTAATCTCCTGATTTATATTGTAAGAAATCAAATAATACAATTTGTAGATTTATCAATTTGACCGAAAGTCAAGTATTATTTTCTATAATAATAAATATTTCATTTGATTTAGTTATTTTTTTTTTCCCTTTTCTTTTTTATCACTGTGTGTCAAGCGCTTTCCGAAATTGTTACTATTTTGGGTTCTTTTTTATATATAATCATGTGTAGTGCCATTCTAATATTTGGAGCAGACTGAAAAGTAATATTATTTTAAAAATAAAATTTACTGTGTGTTTGTGCGTGAATGTACAATTTTAGAACAATATTAAATAAATCTATAAAATTATGATTTTTCTTTACCAACAATCATATACTTTTAGTTGAACATTTGTATTGGGTTTAAAGTTTATATCATTTCTAGTTATATACAACCTTATAAAATATCTGTAATTGTTTGTGACTTTCTGAGAAAACATTTTAGTGTTCAGTCGTAGACGATTGTAAAAAACGATTGCACAGGCAATTTTCATTCTACTAGTTAATCTTATCAATAAAAATACGAATGATATTGAGCAAATTTTAAAATAAACATTCTGTAAGTAATACAATTTATTCAGTTTTGTTTTATATATTTATGGGTGAATATTACATTTGTAAATTTTTTTATCGTTTCTATTAAAAAACTTTCTTTTATATTCCAAAAATAATTCGTATTTTATCACTTTTTAGTACAAAAATCCTCACTATTTTAGATTTTTTATGTATAAATAAATAAGAAAACTTTTCCTTGAGTTTTCTATGATATTCCGATGTTGTGTAATTTGTAATAATAGTATCATTAAATATAAAGAAATATTAAAAGAATAAGCGTCGGTTATACCTGTGATAAATTCAAGCATTTCAAATTAAAGTTATGCTAAATGTTGCAAGTATATATTAAGAACTTAAGCTTTTTAAATAGGGAGATTGACCATTTAAATTAAAAAAGTAATGTTATATACCATATTTAATAGTTTTAATACATTATTATGAAAATAGCGAAAAATTCAAATATTTTAGTAAATAATTAAATGTAATTTTTATTTTTTTTCGAAGATATTACGTCTGCAAAATATATTAACTTTCTTTTTTTATAAGAGTTTTTGTTATTAAAGAATACCGTTTTATCTTATTATATAGCCACATATTGAATTCCAGTGAAAATTGATATATTAAATGTTTTATTTACGTAGATAAATATAAAATTTTATAAGAAACATTAAAATATGACAGCAAATGGTGATGTGCCACGTTAAAAATAAAAATATTCATGTTATAAATTACGCCTGAAATGCAACGGCTATGAAATATTTATTTCGTTTTTAAATTTAAATGAGTACTTGATGAAAAAAAGAATTTAATATCTTTTGTACAATTTTTATAAATTTTCTTTTGCTTCTTGTTTCAAAGTTATAATTTAATAATGTATATGTATATACTATATAATATACTATTTATTAGTAATATATATTTATTCTATTGTAACATATATTATACGTACTTGATAAGCATTACTCATTTTAAGTGAGTCATTTCTAACCATGACGCTAAAATCTTTGTATTTAAAATGGGGTGAATGACAAGCTTAAGCGGCAACACTGTCGCTTGGTATGTAGAATATTAGGTAGATAGCTATAAGTACAATTTGTACATTGAGTGTTGAATGTTGATACTTGCGCATTTCCCGTTTTGTAAACTTCACTGCTTGCGTCAGTTTGCCAGGTTGGGATAAAGTTTCTCCGTAACGTATATTTATTTTATTTCAAACATCGTTTATACTTGTTTATATATAGGTTAGAACGTTTCGTTTGAGTATATCAAATAACTTGCTTTTACGGTATTTTAAGTGAACAAGTGAAAACAATAGTGTGATGAGGTGTTTTAGTATTTGTGCTGTCAAAAAGTTTTGAAAGTTGCTGAACTTTTCATTGTGTGTTTTTGTGTTATAAAATGTTGGAGTATTGGAATGCAGTAAATATTGTGAATGATGTTATTTTTAAAGGTTTGTAATACATCATATTTTACTATATAATTAATTTTGTATTAAATAACTACTACATAAGTTTAGAATTATTGAAATACAATATATCTTATTATTTATTTAAGTAGTCAAATATAAGTAGTCAAATATATAAACAGAGTGCATGTATATAACTTTATTGAAATAGGAGAAAAATATTTTTTGTCCAAGAATTACTGTAATATTATTGTGTGACAATTACATTACTAAAAAGATTTTGTAAAAGTTGATGAATAT
The DNA here is from genome assembly GCA_019049465.1 of Dryas iulia moderata. Classification (NCBI taxonomy): domain Eukaryota; kingdom Metazoa; phylum Arthropoda; class Insecta; order Lepidoptera; family Nymphalidae; genus Dryas; species Dryas iulia. The sequence continues at coordinate 11,790,376 of CM032425.1, forward strand.
GCATTAAAATAATTAAAATATTGATGATCATGATTAACCGATAAGTTCTAATAAATATTGGAATAGAGTGGCTTGTTGCTAGGTTACATTTGTATTAAGATCCATAACTATATATATTGTTTTGCATGATTTACAGCATGATTACACTATAAAAATAAAAAAAAAACATCACTGATTATTTCGTATAAATGTTTATATTACTTAATTTATATACATGTCTTCAAAACTATTTCTCTAAAAAATATGAAAATATTAATAAATAATTTATTCATTTTCTTTTTCCATACATTTGAGGCTATCATGGCAGAAATGGACTAGTATTTAGCGGCAAATGTGATTAGATTTGGAATTAATCCCCACTCCAAAAATGATTTTGCTTAAATTATTTTAATTATTCACTCTGATAACAGTAACTTTTGCCAAGCAACATGCAAAGTTAAAAAAATATATTGGAAAACTGGAAAATAGAGTATCTTGACACTGCATTCTCTTATACGACCCTGTTATGTGTGGAAAGCAAGATAGAATGTAAACTACATTGTTAAAATAATAAATATCTTATCAATTTCATATCTTTATCTACTGATATAAAAAAATACTGAAACATGAAACATTTTTATGATCAAATAAATACTTTGAAGATGATAATTTTTGCCAATTACCATTATGCCAAATTTTTATATATGTCATACAAATTATGAAAAATTGTTAATGCAGTAAATAGATAAATGAGAATTTTAATCAGTAACAAATGGGTAAATTAAAAAATTAAAAGAAATTCTTAAAATTAATATCCTGTAAATTCGATATTAGTTTCATTCAAATACTTAAAACTTTTTAAATGTTATTAGTTGTACATGTGTGTGGAACTTAAGAGAAACAGATTAAAAAAGTATTTAAAAAATTCTTACTTTGTCATATAATTAGAAAAGGACAGGTGAAGCTTATTAAAACATGTTAATTAGAAAGTTCATGTCAAAACATTTGACTCACATATCGGCAGCTACAAAGTTATAAACTCATATGCATTGAGCTAATACAGAAACACCAAAACTGATGACAATGACACTTATATAATTCTGAGGAAATTTCTTAACTTCTAAGATATTATTAAATAATTAAAACTATTCCTTTTTTATTAGTACACTTTTCTGATTCATAATGATTTTTAAATTATTAAATAAAATAGTATAAAATATTGTCCACATACTCTTTAAATAAAAACCTTTAGAAAATGTTTTCTAGATATGGGTATAACAATACATTTCATATAAAAGTTTTACTCGATTATTAACATTCAACAATGAAAATATATTTAATAAATTGAAATGTGTTAATGTTGTGCAATTAAATCATAAAAAGTTTAAAATTGATATATGCAGAGATTTCCAATTGTGTTTATAAATAATTTTGGAACAAACATGAATAGTAGTCAAAAGCTGTAGTACATTTGTAGATAACCTTTTTACAGAACTAGGTAGTTAAGTTGGTTGAAGGCTTATTTAATGGTTTGTTGTTAATATTTCTTAAATAAATAAAATGAACTGCAGGCCTTTCTATAAATTTAAACTTTATTAAATAAGCACTATGTCATAACAAACAAGTTTTATAAAGAAACAAAAGCATTCTAGACACTAATAATTTTGACATTGTTCTGGCAACAATGGAAAATATTGTACTGTCATTTGATATGGATGTGTATGCTTATTTTAGTACAAATTATACAGCAAGAAGTGGGTTAAAATATTGTATGATTTTCTTACAGCTACTAGTCACATTAAAAATACATGTCACTACTTGCGGAAGTAATTAATGTAATAAAAATAACACACATTTTAAATTTCGTAAGTGGTTGCTTTATTTAAATTTTGTATTATATACATCATTAATTACTAATTAACATTTGCATAAATATATTTATAAAGTATAATAATAGTTATCTTTTTTACTTGTAATAATTATAAACCCTACCTATGTTTCATCGGTCTTGAGTCATGACGCACGTTATAATCCGTTGACTCTTTAGCATTGTATTGAATGACTATAGGTACACATAGTATGAGAAGGCCCTGTTATGAATTTTAATTGACTTATACGGTCTTTATTACGAAAGATCGCACTTGGAATCTTTTTGGCGTAATAATAATTTGCCTTTGCTCTTCAATATTATTAATAGAGATTACATAAAGATTAAACTCTTTATTTTTTGCTTGCATCAAAGTGCGACTGTTATCGTGTTACCAGAATTAAAACATTTTTTTTATAGCTTCACACTGTATCCCGCACATGGCAGGGTAGACAAAGGGAGAAGTGTTAATGTCTTAACTCTGTTCCCCACTTTCCGCTGAATTCGGAGGCATTGCGTGTTAAGTGGCGGAACTTAACGCCGCGCTTTGCCTAGTACACCAGAGCGAAAGAAAATGGAAATATTAAATATTTCCACTCCTCGAGTGGGAATCGAACGCACAACCAACCGTTTACAGTCACACGTTCGTGCCACTGCGCCACGACTGGCCCTAAATTGTCTAGTAATAATACTAAGGAATTTTCGTAAGATTACAGGAATTAAATCAATTAACGTGCTTATTTTATATATAATTCATGCCACTATTTAGCTATGCTGCGATCCCGAATACTCTTTCGACGTATCTTTATGACTAATTTCCAGTAGGCGGCAATCTTGACAAATTTAATTTGTCTTATAAGCATAACGCTTTATAAGGTATTCTGAAAACTTTGATATTTTCCTATATTGTCTATATGCTTTTTTACTGATAGAGTCATTTTGTTATGGATCCTTAATGATGGAGTAACTAGTAAACGGAACTAGTGGGGAACGGAGTGTCTTAACACTAGGTTCCCTCTGCCTATCCTGCTGCGTGCGGGATGCAGCGTGAAGCTAAATAATAATAATAATTAGTAAACAAATTAATAAACGAAAATGGTAACTACAGCTATTTATTGCTTGTTTATGCAAATTTTCAAGTAATCTCGTGACTCCATTTAATATGGATGGATTAACTCAAAATAATAACATTATAAAATTAAATTTATTTTCATTTCCACGCTCTGGCAAAATAATGCGTGGCGTTGAGTTCATCAACTCATCACGCATTTTGTTGATATCAGTCGGTGACTGGAAAACAGTCTGTGTATGTAGCTGGGTTAAATTAAGAACATCACTATTCATTTTGAATCACGATCGATAATTTTATCATTAAGAATAATAAAAGCCGTCGTGGCGCAGTAAATGGTTCATTATATTTAAATTTTCATTTTTTCGCTCTGATACTAAAGACAAAGTGCGGTGTTGAGTTCCGCTGCTCAACATGTATTGTCTCAATTTTTAACGGAAAATGGAGGATGGAGTGTGTCCTCCGACTACCTCGATTACACTGCAGGAAAGTGCGTGCCGCTGCAAAATAGAACAAAGTCATATTTGACATGAATTCTTCATTCATATAATTATTATATTGTTGTCCTTATATCGTCACGTACACATAAATAATAAAAAAAAAAAAATACCAATGGGTATGCTTTATAAATGTGGACATAAAAACCACATAGAATACCCTTTGTATTTAAGGGACACTACAAAAAATAATACGAGCCATCGAAATATTAGTAGTACCTACACACATTAAGTAAACGATTGAATTTTCCAAGGTTAGAGTACTACGCCCTATATCCATCTGTTTTTTTTGAACTTTTCATACGGTTTCAAAATTGTTTTGGAAGACATAGTGTCTCTAAATTACTATGACATTAATTCTTAATCATTAGTCATAAATCGTATCCACTTTATTATGCTACTCATATAACAGTTTACAATATTAATTATCGAAATGAACCACCGTTAACCAATCTAAATATATCATTTTTATGATAGTCTCTTGATAGACTATTTAATACTGACCGACATGCATGTTTGTTATCAATTAAGGCCATTATTGCAACTGCGTTAATGAATGACCTTATTATGTTACTGCGTTAATATATGCATCAAATGATATAATGATTGTAAAAGCATCATTTTACTTGTTTCAGATAGTATGGTGTGAATGCACTGAACTTTAGTATCCGTGGGCCACACGTCACATTCCTACAAGGTGAGTGATCTTGAAATGTTATTTATACTCTAATAGAGGCCCACCTCGGACTCCTTCAATGCGAAGTCATTTTTTGTTTAGAAGACCTCAAAGAAATATAAAAAAAATAAAATTAATACCTCGATTTCTTTTTAACCATATCACACACATCTCATTTCCTTTACTGGCTACGTGAAGTTATGTCGAATAGTATATCAATGATAAGTACATGAACCACGCAGTAGGTCAAAGCTTGCTGGATGTCCTGCATTTTTAAGTAAGCTATTACGCTTGTAGTGTGTTAGCTACCGCGCTCTTTTCTCTCGTTGATTGCGTCTTTACTTTCACACGACACGATGGTTTCACTATAAGGGACATTTCCATCAGCTTTCTGCTTTCGACGGACATTGGCCTGAACTCTTTTCCGTTTGGCGCAATGACTGTATAAATAGCATTTCCTGTTTTTTATTAACCTATTACTTTCTTTCATAACAATTATTGAACAATGGTTATATATATCATGACACGTGGCTCTACTTAATTTTTATTATAGTTTATTGTATTTCTTATTGTTTCACATACAAATCTTATCTCATTTAATATAAAGTGTAAAATTTGTCTTTTTAAATAGCATAGGATTTTATTGCAAGTTATAAGAACAAAGGCCTATTGAGGTATAGAATACCACATCAACAGGGCGATTGCTTCTAATTCAATTAGTTTGCAAGTAGAACGCGTCTGGCATTCTTACAAACGGCTTCAGCCTCGTATTATGTGCTTTAAAAGTATAACACGTCCCCAGATGCGATAATTTAAGTATGAAAGAGCTGCTTAGCCGATGTTTGTAAAGAGTATTATTAGCGTAACATGCCCTAAATGCCCATCTTAAAACTATAATCATCCAAATCAAAACTTGTAGTCTGACGTGGCATTGCTAACATTTACGATAAAAAAATCGATATAACCTATAAAACTATGGTTTTTATATGTACATATATTTATTTAGGAATATTCACGTATGTGTATCGCTTAATATCTATTCATAAACTAAACTTTGCCTTGATATATTGCCAACGTAATTAATTTTGTTCTTAAAAGTGATATCTAATAAGAACGGTGAGCTTAAATTATAGCAAAATATAAAATATACAGTACAATACACTGTAATCGCTTCGGATGGGATTTACGACATGGTGACGGTCACGTAGGGACTAATCTAATAGTGCATCTATTGATTCTCACATTCCTAGCGTTTTACCTTTCATAGGTTGAGCTATGTGGCGTTGCAAAAATATCTGAGCATAATAGATATTCATTATTCAGCTTTAAAACCTTTTATCTAACAATAATGTTAATTTTGTATGAACATATTACTCCACAATGGTTGATGTTTAACATCTATCTGATTATTGGGCTACAATTGGTTCATTCTTGCCAAGATATGCAATTTACGAGTAGCCAAGGCTCAACAGTTTTCAAAAACAATAGGTTGTAAAGTATGTGTTGTATTTTGGTTGAACATCATTGACGCAAGATTTGCATTGTGCGATTTAATCTTTTATTTCCGAATGGATGCGTTTTATATTAGATTTTAATTCTAGGGTTTTTATTGTGTGCAAAAGCATTTTCTTGTATGGATAGAGTATATGTAACCTTTTTCGGTACCGTTTATTATTTTTATCATAATATTAGCGACCCGCTCGCGGCTTCGCCACGTGAACTACCACTTTCGTCCTCTATTGCCTATTTGGGATTGCTTTTTTTTTTTATAAAAGGAGGGTAGTCTATATTTGACTATCGTCACTTATTATGTTCATGAGAAAATCATCGATACATTTAGTGCAATGTCTATATTATTTGATAACATATAGCGATAACTGTTCTAGTAAGAAAACGTACGAAATCTGCTATCATATGATAGTAGATTTCGTACATATATACCATCTGGTATGGTATTATAAACCGGTCATAATGTCTTAAATAAACTTTAAGCTTTTTATTTTACAATTGTGTTACTTATTGATATTAAAAAATAGCTTTACATGCAAATAATCAATGCAATTTGACTTTGCCAGTTTTTTACTTTTCTGCGGGAACTGTTTTGAATACCAGGGTAATTTTAAAAAAAAGAGAGATGGCCTATGTTTGTGATGACCTTGCCTCATTAACTATTTTCCTGAGAAAATTCATTCATATCAGTCAAGGAGTTTAGATAAACATACATAAGTTTCATCCACTGTTTCAATCTCCTAGGGTTTGATTTTTAATAAAGTAGCCTATATGACCCTGCGTCTTCAACAATCTTCTTTACGAATTCCCGTCAAAACATAACAAATAGAAGAGATACAGATTTTTGCATGTTTATGATAATAATTTTAATGAGTGCGGATATGTCTAATACAATGTCAACTATATAATAACAAATGGCGCTACTCGTTGCAGAAAACGTAGTGACATCTGTTGTCATATAGATTATAAAAATGTATAGATTATATAAAGTTTTATAGACCGGTCAAATGTATATTTAATAAATGTTATGCATATTTTATTTTATAATTATTTTAATTAGTGATATTGAAACAAATTTAGCTCCACTCGTGAACTATCGACATAATTTGAATGTTTTTTTTTAATTTTATTTTTCTGCGGGAGTTATGTTGAATACCGGGATAAAAGCTATCCCATATATTGCTCTAACCTGTAAGCTAACTCCGTACAAAAAATCATTAATTTCTACCCGGTAGATACCGATATACAAATGATTTACTTATATCGGTTTTTTATTTTTTCCAAAAAAACTACATGGAAAACCGGGATAAAAAGTATCCTATATGTACCTTGGGACTATAATGGTGATAGCACCATACTAAAATTCATCTATTTCTGTCCAGTAGTTTTTGCGTGATTGACGAACAAATTAACAGACAGACAGACAGACAAAAATTCTACTGAGTGGATTTTTGGCCTCTGTTATCGATATATTAACGCACCCAATTAAAATTTTTCTGAAATTTTTCATGTACAGAATTGACTTTTCTACTCTTTTATTATATATAGAGATTAATGTTACCCTGCTTATTCTTTATCGTGTTATTAAATATAAGGTTTTACGGAAAAATGCGTGAGTGCAATAAGGCACGCCGCACGGTACCTGGCTCCGATTTACTCGTAAACCCCTGGTGGTCGATATGCCGACTGAATCACAATGAAATATAGGTATATCGCTTCCTTAAATGTCATTAACCGACTAAACTACATAACGTTTATTCCGGGTTTCCGGGGTTAGTTGTTTGAGATCAGTGACATACCCTACTATGTTGAAGGGAACGAATTATTGCTTTTACTTACAAATTTCTTTTCTAAATTTCTATTTCCCTGTACTTTTTTGCTGTTCTATTTATTATAAAAAATCTCATTATTCTTATTTTCTAATTACTTTATTTGATATCATATCATCTTAAAACGAATCAAATCCAACGGTTTTAAATTCTACAGAAAATCGAAAGTTATAATTTGTCGCGTCGCGTCGCGATTACATGTCTGAATAGTTTTTTTCTGGTACGCGTCCGAAGTATTCGAGAGCGGCTAGACGTTGCTGTGTAGAGCTCGACTTGTGAAGCTCTCACTGACGCACCGGAACGAAACCCGACTGCTAAACTATTGCCCTACTATCACTTTGCCAACTACTCTCTAAATAAAATACATTGATGATAGTATTTACTAAAAAGAAATTCCGTGGTTTAGATTTTTTTCTTCTTATTTTTCATGCTTACTCCAAATAATATTATATAATGTTATAATAATTCATATCATTTATGTCAAATAAATGTATTATATCAAAAGATAGGCAACGATGTGCAATAGCCATATTTTTATGTAATTAATAGTAATACTTCCAATGCCTTAAAAAGTCTACGATCGCATTGTCATCTTGGCACTTAAAAATAATGTGTACCAGTTTCAAGAGTTGGACTGGTCAGGTGTGTGTTAACTTTAGTAATAGATGAACTTACATTATTGTTTATATTTTTGTATATGTGTATACGTATTCTTGCTTAATATTTTTCTTTTTGACTATCTCTTTATTATTTAAACTCATTTTCACTATTTATTCTATCTTTATTACTTGACTCGGAGTCCAAAAACGAATAACACCGAAATATATTTTATAAAACCGTATATTCAAAACCTGTTAAAAATGTTTACCTTAACTTAATCTTGAAGAATTAAAACTTATCTTAATATCGTTATTAGTAGTGTATAATTTAGTGAAGTGCTTTGCATAACTTCAATGTGAGTCATACTTGCCTTTAGCTCCATGGCATAGCATTCTAATGTAACGGACAGCAACTGCACATAAAACACGATATAATAATTTATCACATAATTTTTCGTTGTGCACTGGATAATATCTATTAATTAGGAATTAGCTACTAACATTATCAAGAAGTTTATCTTGAAAGATAGCGTTTATTACATATGTTACGATTACTACGAAGGTGGTAATGCCACCGTTAAAGGTAATTTTACTTATAAAATTAGCTGACCTAGTTCAACAAGGTCAGTTGTAGAATATGTCAACTATAGACATTCATCCTTAAATAAAATTTGATAATAAAAATATATAGAACCGATTTCATTAATAAATATTTGTTATTGAAATCGGTTGTTGAGTCTGCTGTTGCTGAGTGGGACAGCATCTGACTGTAAACACGATGATCGTGGATTCGATTCCCTGTAGGGTAAATGATTATATTCCTCTGGTACCTTGACAAAGTGCGGTGTTGAGTTGTGCCACTCAAAACGTAATATCTCTATTTTGGGCGGGACGTATAGAACGGAATTCTCTATGACTCTCTAGCAGCTACACTTGAAAAAGCGTGAAGCTGTAATATTTATTATGAGGCAATCAACACCAGCATCCAGTTACATAACCTACATGGGAGTGTTCACAGTTCACACAAAGGCCTTGTTCTCAGGCCCGTTTCGCACCACTCGCATCAAGCGACGGCAGACATCAAGTTTCAAGATTCCCGTAACATGAGTTAGAAGAACGCGCTATCATATAAATGAACTGATAAATGTGTGTATACGTGTAGCTCCGTGTGGTTTGTCACAAGAGTCACTGTAGGCGCATATACCGCTAGGATGACCTGACTGATTACTCACGATTATAATTAATGTTAATTATACATAAGTAATACTAGCTATTGTACTTTTACAATGTCTAGATTGGATGAGAAATTAAAAACAGATTATATATGAAGATGTTTCATGCATACTGTATTTTATTAAGCCTTACTAATTATTTAAGAGTGCTATAACTGAAAATATTCTTTAAGTGGTACGGAAATGTTCATAAAAACAATGTTTCCAAAATAATATTATTAAAGCACAATAGATTGCGAGGTTAGGCGTAATGTTGCGGTACGTCCACTTGTTACGCCCCTATGCACTTGCCGTGGGGGTCGGTGCTCAGTTTAGTTTTTGCACCCCTTCAAAGTTTAACTTAATTTGTTCCCACGATACGGTTAGCTGCAATCAGCTTATATACGTGTATTTTATGCTAAACATGATATAGACTCAGTATTTGATATATTACCCTTCCACTAGATGCTTTTTCAACCAAATCAAAACTCGTTAGTACGATTGTGTTGAGTTTGCTTGCTAAAAGTGATAAGCCGCATATTTCATTATGTATAAAATATATTGTTGGATGTCGCGCCGTCATTTACGTATTATGCTCCAAAATATATGACGCTAAACGTTAAATGTAGATAAAAAAATATGAACTTGATGCCAAAAATGTAATCATATGTTTTCAGAATTAATACATTTATATCCTTATACTACTATTTATATCCTTTTAATTTCTTCATACTTTCTTCTCATAAATACTCGCGGAAATGTTAACAGGTAGTAGATAAGCCTATATCTAGATACATATTCATGATGTAAAGTTATACTACAACTATCGTATAACCCAAAGAAGGCACTACATAGGCAAGTGCGGCGTGAACCCAACCGTAAACTTCCGACACGATTGACAACATCGTGGCCAATTACTAATAAGTACCTAATGTTGATGTAGCACTCCATAAATAATATTGAGTATTCAGAATGAAGACAATAAGCTACTTTTTTATTATAGTGGTAACAACTTGTAAATATGTATATGATATCAATTAAATCATTATTAGACATACGAAGATTTATCGCATAATATATACGAAATTTATTACTTTGTTTCTAATACATAATGTTGTCAACATATACCTTTTTGCGTATTTGTTCTAAAATCTACACGCGTATATAGTCTGCCATTTTTATTTGTTCATCTATTGCTCTCCTAATTTTAATAAATATATGTGCTAATGCTTATGTATAAATCAGGCCAATAAAAAACAATAGGTTACTAGCATTTGGTTAATCATTTCTTAAAATATATATCATATTGTTTTAATATTTTAGAAATAAATAAAGTCTTTGAACTGTTACATAGCTCTATGCATCTAGTACTAAATAAAATTCATGCTATGTAATTTATACTGAAATACGTATGTTTGAGATACTAAATCAGGCAGAAAATACACACAGGTAGTACAAAAATCGTTATGTGTAAGCGCAATTTACAGCTCCGACGCTTGGTCGGCCTAAACTACATTCGGACGGGCCATATGTTTACGTTATAAATACAAACACGCGTGTAGGTGTGCAGGCGCACATGATGAATGCCAGAAACCGCCCACTTGTACATTTTTCTTATTTTCGTATTTTATTGTATATGAATGCATTTTTTAATATAGATGTGATAACTAAACTTTATATACACTAACACTAACATTTTTTTTAGTTTTTTAATATGCAATATGCAAGTTTGAGTTAACGATGTCTGTCATCTTTATAAGTGCCCAAGCTTGTAGAATATCAGTATGTATCCTTAAGCTCACTCTAATGCTTATCACTAAAGTTAAGTGGTGTGTCTGTGTGGATTTTGACACAATATACAGGATATTATTACAAAACTATGTTACTATTTTAAATAAAACTCAACGTATCTGTTCCTGTATCGCACATGATACGTGAAATATATAATACTAGCTGTGGTCACGTCTTCGTTTACGTGAAATTAAAAAATATATATGATTCTAAAATAAAAGTCGCCTAAGTTACTCCTTATTACATCAGCTATCTGCCAGATAGCTGATGTAAGATGCTGCCAGATCCCGTTAAAATTGGTCCAGCCACAATTGGACAGACAAAAATTGTAAATATTTTTATTTTAATATATAACAGACATTCCAATGTTATTTATAAGGAAGTATTTAAGAACAGATACGTTAAATAGTGCATTTTTAGTATTGATCACCTTATGTTGACTAATAAGTACATCTGATATTAAGTTTAAAAAAATAAAAACTAAGCCATTATCGTTTTTATCTAAATTATTTCTCTTATCTTCAGGTATCTGGTGTAAATGTAGGCGCGGCAGACATGTTACAACGTATTTTTGTTTTTCTTTCTTGTGTTTAAATATCTATTCATAGATACTTGCAGTGATATAGAAAAAGATTTATGTATCTATAAAATATCTATACTCATTGAAACAAATGTACATTATTATTTTCCTACTAACGTTAGTAACAACGTACAATTAATAAATTCTTACTTCTCGCAGACTAGTTTAAATTATTGTGTAGGTATCTCGTATGTATTATTTATTAATGATTATTATTATATGTATGGTATAGTAGACGCAAAAAGACCACATTACAAGAATAAGCGACTATTCTGATCTTTGTCTACACGCTTTTATATAGATGCAATATTAGAGATAATTTAGAATTTTAAAATAATTGTTAATTACAATTTTTACAGGCGGTGCTTAATGTGGTGACAGGATGGACGCGGCGGACAAGCGGATGTTGGATCGCGAGGCGCTCCGCAACATGATCCAGCAATGGAACGCCAACCGCCTCGACCTGTTCGAACTCAGCGAACCCAACGAGGTAACCGATACTATTGTTTAGACTTGCACACGTTTCGACCAAGCTACGGTACTCTAAGTCGTAAATAACAGTGTTCTAGGAATTAGTTATGTCAATATTTTATGTTGGGCCAGTCGTGGCGCACAGGCACAAAGTGTGACTGTAAAGCGACTGTCTGTGGGTTCGATTCCCTCTCGAGGAGTGGAAATATTTATTATTGCCATTTTCTTCGCTCTGCTGTCGAGGTAAAGCGCGGCGTTAAGCTTCGCCACTGAACACACAATGCCGGAGGCAATTCGGCGGAAAGTTGGGAGCGGAGTGTCTTAACATTAGGTACTTCGAACTAGGAAGCTAAAAAAATATATTTTATGTCGAAATTAATATTATTTCAGACTTTTGATGTGAGTACATTCGATTCGACTCACGTGACGTTTCTATAAACAAAGAAAAGCACTTGTAGCGATTTAGTTTCAGTACAGCTTATTACTTTAGTGTACTTTAAGATATGACGCATACAAGCAATTTTCTAAGATAAGTTTGTCATCATACTTTATCACAGGTACTGAGAACGGGATCGCGATAGCGCTCTTCCGTTTACAATGCTTTATTACAATGGTCTATTTTATTGTTATTTTTTTTCCAAGTTCTTAAGCACCGTAACATGCACTTCTTACTCAGCGAATATTAAATGTCTCGCAAAATTGAAGATATGTTATATCTTTTTTGCTTGAAATGGTTAGGTATAATTTATATAATACGAGTTTGTGGGAAAAGTTCCAATTTTCTAAAAGTAAAAGTTACGATGGACATTTATTTTTTTTTATTAAAAATAATGAATAGTTTATACAATTAGTCAATTACGTAATCGAATGAAATGTGTTATAGTTCATTAAATTAATTAGAATATATTCATCTATTGTTAATTTCTTTTTACCTGATGCTAGTATATAAGACGAAATAAGAAAAATACTTTATTGAATAATAAGAGTATATTATTAGAAACCGTATAAAAATTTGAACGCAGCGGGTTTCGAACCCGTGGCTCTTGGAAACCGTCCAAGCGATTGTTAAGTCATGCGTTCTACAAGCGCTCAGAACGCTGGGACAACATTTTTTGTATATTTTCAAAAATGACTTTTTTAATTACCTAAGTGTGTAAATAACACTTTAAATTGTTTAAACTAAAATACTTTATTTCAAAACACTGTTAAAGATTTAGTATTTGAAGTTTTGTTTTATTTCCAGAACTTAGAATTCCACGGTGTAATGCGCTTCTACTTTCAAGATTCGGGTCAGAAGATTGCAACCAAATGCATCCGCGTTGGCTCCGACGCTACTGTCAGTGATGTTATAGGTAAGTCAGTGTAAACATTGTTTTGGTACTAATATAACACTATTTTTGATGTTTATTGTAAGCAGATTATATTTAACTCAAATACTTTTTTTTTTTTTTTTTATTTAGGAAACTCTGTTCATGGGCTCACAGGTGCCCATGGCATTTGTTAGTATTAATTAGTATTATCTTATATTTAATGTAATCTAATGGTGATGTCCATCACTGACCAATTGTAAGCGATTTTTTTTTTTTTTTTTTTTTTTTTTTTTTTTTTTTTTTTTTTTTTTTTTTTTTTTTTGTGGTAAGTAAATATATGTACATATATATGATTGTAATAAAAATAGCCACCCAGCTCACGCTTTGTTCCCTCTTTGGTGTTGTAATTTTGCGAGTACAGCCTCGGTGACAGAGACGTCACGCTCGTGAATAGCTGCTTTGAGGTTGTGCTCCATGATTTGTTTTGGTGAGGCCGTCATCGCTCGGCTGATAAAATTGGCGATCGCATCACTACAGTCGTCGGAGTAATAGACACAGGAGTTGGTATGTCTTGTTACTGCGACGACCGCGTGAGGGATGCTGTCGTGGATAAGGTACCTCTTGCGTCTGGTACGGACGATGATGACGTCGCCATACGTCTGTCCTTGTGCCTCATGTATAGTCATGATCCGCGACCTGTTTCCGGATCCATATCCCTGATCCATCAGGATTTTCTTTTCCTCCTGCGTATGGATCAGATATAGGGTTCCTTCGTTGTCCTTTGGTATATGTGTGCCAGTATATTTTTCCATTTTAAGGGAGTGGATGATGGGGTTTGAAGAGTAAATACTGTTGTACACTCCGGTGATGGCATAGGCAACATCCATGGGGTTTCGGTGGGTGCAAGACAACTCACATGTGATGTTTGTTGTCAGGTTCGGACGGCAGTACCTTAAATCGAATAGATTTCCTCTATCGATGTAGGGTAGCTGGTTTACGTCTCCGATCAGTGTGACTATCTCCGCACCAGACAATGTGGCAGCCATTACTATGGCTCCAAAATGGTTCATGAGGGCTTCATCCACCGTCAGTCGGTTTATAATGTTTCCCTCATGAAACCCGTTGACTAGGATGGATGCCATAGTGCGCACCTTTCTTTTGGCCTTCGTCCCAAAGCGGTGCGCGAGCTTTTCCTTCAGATCTTTTGCTGCTTCGACCGTGGTGGTAATCACTATTTCACTTTCCTCATCGAAGTTCCCGATTATGTAAGTTGTTTTGCCGCAACCGGGTACTCCGTTTATCCAAGCCAGTTTTGGTAGTGTCCAATCTTTAAGAGCTGCGCCGGGCTCGGGATCGCTTGAGATAGTATTTGCCCTTTCAAGTATCCGTTCGTCCAGCATTACTCTCGTGCACTTGGCCACTAAAACAATTGGGTCATTCTCAGGTGTTTTAAACTTGAGAGGTTTGTCCCTCGATTCCTCGAAATCTTCGACCAGGCCCACAAAGCCATTGGTGCTATTGTGCGCGGCCATGTAATGTCCCGACATATTTCCCTGTATTATTTGGGATCTGTCGTTATCGTAGATCGCCGCTTCGGCTTCGTCGAGTTGCACTTTCAGTAGCTTTTTGTTGCCTCTCCGGTAGGTTTGCATGATGTTCTCGCAGGTGGTTTTATTTACCTGTCGGGTCGCCTTAAGAATAGAATGGAACTCGATGAAAGACTTTATTGCATGCTCTTTCGGGCTAGATGCTTGTCTCAGTTCGGGTGGGCTGACCCTTCCTCTGCTAGGTCTCAGCGGGCCCCCGAGGTGTCTTTCTGAGTTCTGTGAGGCTGCAAAGAAGGTTTTGATCGCCTTTTCTTGGTCTTCGATTTGACTCGCCGGGGGGGTGCCACCATGAGCTGAACGGATAACCCCTCTTGGAGTCAATGCTTTTATTATACTTGCTGCCAGTGCCATCGACTGAGTGCCCACTCGGACGTGACTTCCTCTATGCTTCGGTAGTTGGGCTCTTTCGTCTCTTTGGGCATCCATCTTTTTCTGGAGCCGCTCGGAACCGCTAGGGCGGGGTTCAACGGAGGTGGAGCCTACAGCGGAGGGAGATAGATGGACCTTCGCTTTCAGGAAGCTCAGGTTCTCCCCCCTGTCTTCGTAGACTATTACCTCGTGGATTTTGGAAGCCTTAAGGCAGCCGTAGAGGTCAACTACGTCGCCCCTGTCAGGACCTAGTCTCATCGCATCTACGCTCAGGATCTTTGGAGTGCCTAAACTTTCACTGACTTTAAGGAGCAACGAGTTTGCCTGCGCAAAAGGAGACTCTTGCCCCCACTCGAACAGCGCAATCACTTTGTTTTGTGACCGCAGCAGTCGGTAGGGACAGTTGCCCCCCATATTCACGGTGAGTGCGTTGATCTTTTTGCACTTTATTGTCGTTGCACATGTGTTTCCCTTAAGCAGCGAGGCTAGTCCAGGCGATATTAGTAATTTATTTGGTTGAACTGGGCGACAGAATGCTATGCCTATCGTTTCCGCATCCTCACTCATGAAGAGGGCTACGCTACGAGTCCTAATTCCCACCTCCCCACGTGTCCCGCTTTCTCGTAGAAGTTGTGTGAAGTCACACTGGGGGATTATTGAAGGTGTGTTTGGTGGGGACACTCCTGTGAGTAAGGTGCGGATTCCTCTGGCAAGGGAGGCCATGAAAGGTACAACTTTAGTTGCCTTTAGTGTTGTAGGTTTGGTTCTTGCGCATGTTGTTCTTGTTGTTATGTTGGTGGACTGGGTGTTAAAGTTGGGCTGGGTGGAATCTTGTAGGGTTTGGGCTTGTGTAACGTGTGGTACGGGTGTAAATGCTGGTGCAGGCTGTGGGGATAGTACTTGTACTTGTGCTGGTGTTGGTGTCGGTGCTGGTGTTGTCTGTGGACGAGCCTTTGAGCTGTTTCGCTTAGCGGCTGTTTTGACGGCTCTTCTTGCGAATGTGAGAAAAGGTGTTCTTGTGGCCTCAGTCTCCAAGATAGTGTGGAGGGATTGCTGGTTTAAGCAAAACTGTAGTTGGCTTTCCAGCGTCATTCTCTCGAGGCCGAATCTTGGGCAGTCCAGTAAGATGTGAAATATAGTTTCCTCACATTGCGGGTCGCACACGCAAGAGGGGCTGTCTTTGATGTGAAAACGGTGCAGATAGGAGGCGAAACCACCGTAACTCAAATACTATATAAGGACTTTTGACTTGTTTTTTATATTACTATATTTATTCTTAATGTAAAATTAAACGTGTATCTTTTATGATTACAGAAACTTTAATAGAAAAATTCCGTCCAGACATGCGAATGTTATCCCTCGGCTCGTACTCGCTATGGGAGACGCACGGGCCTGATGATGAAAGGAAGCTTGAGCCTCATGAGAAACCGTTGTTGGTTCAGCTCAATTGGCATGCAGATGATCGTGAGGGGAGATTTCTACTTAAGTGCCTTACAAATAATGAGGTAGATGTTGTAATATCCATTTTGTTTATTCTTTTTTATGTTTATACATTTACTTAATTTATTTTGTACAAAGATCTCTCTACTTTTGACGCGTGCTAAGCAAGGAGTGATTCTCGATTGTATTACTATGATTTTCTATAAAAAGATAATGTTTTAATGAAGTAGCTTCACACTTTAGTTTGATGCAGTTATAACCGTTGTTCGTATAAATATAAGTAGTCTTTATCTTATAAATATAAGTAGTCTTCCCAATGAAAATTGAAGCAGTGTTGTGTGTTCCTTCCCAGTATATAATAATATGATTATTTTTTAAAACATGTAAAAAAGTGTTGATACTTTAAAATTGGAAAAACTAAAAGAATCATTACCGCTTACCTCTCAAGTACTTTAAAATATTTTAAGTTTTCGTTTACAAAGTGATAAAAACCAGGACGATAAGCTTTGCTTTTACATGAATTTTACATTCCATATGTGCCTTACTCTACTATTGATCTAATAAACTTGAATAAATATATTTAAGTCGATGTTGATTAAATAACACGTAATTTTGTATAACGTATAGAGACCAGCGTGACACAGTGGGACAGCGTTGGACTGTTAACACAATTTGTTATGGGTTTGATCCCCACACGGAAAAGTAACTACATATATTTAAAAACACACTTTAAAAAAAGGCATAAAAATTACTGAGCTCAGTGGTGACAACGCCTGAACGGTATTCAGGAGGCGCGGATTCGAATTCCGCTGCGTTCAATTTTTTATACATTTTCTAAATGTCTTTTTCAATTTTCCTAAGTGTGGAATAACACTTTAAAAATGTTTAAAAGTACATATATTTAAATTGTTTAAAAGTAAATAACTTTTAAACATTTTTAAAGTGTTATTCCACGCTTAGGAAAATTGAAAAAGACATTTAAAGACAACGTATAAAAATTGGAACGCAGCGGGATTCGAACCCGCGCCTCCTGAATACCGTTCAGGCGCTCTCACCACCTAGCAAATAAAGCGTATAAGAATTTCAACGCAGCGGATAGTAGAACGCATGGCTCAGTGGTGAGAGCGCCTGGACGGTATTCAGGAGGCGCGGGTTCGAATCCCGCTGCGTTCAATTTTTTATACGTTGTCTTTAAATGTCTTTTTGTTTTTATTTCTTCGCTCTGGTAAAAAGATACGATTTCAGGTAAAAAGTAGAGATTGGAGTGGCTTGAAACTAGTTTCTCCCTGATTGTCCTGTTATGCGGGAATAAATGTAAAGTTCCTTTTTTTTGTCTATAAAGATCATATTTATTTATGATTGATCTTTAAGATCAATATTTCATTCATTTTATTTCACTTTCAATTTCAACATTTATTTCACAGGTCTCCTTGTCTTCGGTTAATGAAAAAGCTGATCAAAACTTTAAACGAAAATTATCAAAACGTGAGAAGAAAGAACTCAAAAAGAAGGAAAAGTTGTCGCGCTTAAAATCAGACACAAACGATGAGAATCGACCAGTCGCGGAAAAATTATATACAGGTAAATAATAAATATTATAACAATTATTAGAAATTAAATTAAATGTGTTATTGTTCTATTGTATTATAGAAAATGAATAATTAATATATTATATACAAAACTTTATCAAAAATTCATTGTAATAATAATTTTTCATATATCTTATTTAAAACCTTTTAAATGAAAATAATTGAGCTCAACCTATCCCTAACGTATCCGGAGGGTATTTTATCCCACGAAATTGGTGTATTTTCTATAGAAAAGTATGGTCAAAAATTGAATTGTTAGCTTTTGCTGCTCTATAAGAATGAATTAAGGAAGTTATTGACTTGAGCATTATAAAATTGTTTTATTATTTATACAATTGTGATGATTTATATCAGAATTCCGGTTGAAATAAAGTGAAAAAAAAATTGTAATCTCACATCCCATCCCATCTTTAGAAAAAACATATTGATGTGTAATTTTGGATGATGAGGAACAGATAAATTTGTAGAGCGCCAAATTTTCTTAAAAAAACAAACAAATAATAAGGTTATGGGATCAATATGAAATTTTACAATACATATAACTCAAGATGATGCTAACTAACCAAATAGATACTTAAATTTTTTTGAGCTTTACATTTTTCACATAGCAGAGTAGTCAGACAAAACGTAGTCAAGAAAATCATCTCTCCATCTTTTGTCCGATTTCGAGATTAATGTGTTGACTGGCGGAACTTAACTGTGCCACTTTGGATTTTCACTAGAGCGCAGATATAAAAATAATTAAATTATGACCATCCTATTAAATGGGAATCGAACCGACAACGTCGACGTCGCGATGGTTTCAGTAATTAAACATTTCTTATTTAATGTTTATAGTAAAGATACGCTTTATACTCTGTAAAAAAGTTTACTGAAAAATTAAATTATTTTTTGCAGTTAATAGAAGATATCTTATAAAATTATTATATTTTGTTTCAGAATTACCTGAAACATCATTTACTCGAAGCATTAGTAACCCTGAGGCCGTAATGCGTCGACGTCGACAACAGAAACTCGAAAGAAAACTGCAACAGTTTCGTTCTAAGGACGGTGGACCTGACACTGGTTAGTACTGAACTAAAGTAATATAAATCTCTAGAAAAATCGTCTTAGCGTATCTGAGCTTAAATGTTTATTTCTTTTTTCTTGTTTGGTTTTGTAAAGTTTCCAGCAATAAAAATTTTTCTAGTAATTAGTTGATTTTCCTTAAAAAATCTTGATGTTTTTTATGTTACGTCATTCACTATTTACGTACGTACGTAGTTTAGTTTACTTTATGGAATATGATAGTAATATGTTGCTGCCAAATCCAATTTAGGGGATGGAAAAAGATTTTCCCCAGTTTTTAAATGCTCAATTGTAATTTCCAATAACGACATATTTTCAAAAATGGCTAAATAGAGATAAAATCATGACAAGTTTACGTTTCCTTTGATTATCTTGTACATAAGGTCATGATACTCAAGAAAAATGCATTGCGATGATGTTTATTTACAACTTTATTTATTTAGTAGAGATAAAAACGCGAACGATTACTTTAAAATGTATGTAGATTTTTTTGTTTTAATATATTATTAATAAATACATTAAAACGATATATACATTCTTAAAATAAAAAAAAAAATATATGTAAATGACATTACAACAATATCAAAACTATTTGATTAAAATATTCTCTCGTACTAAATGATTATATTTACATTATAGTCTTTGGTTACCCACAATATGTAAAAAGAATCTTCAGAGATATTAACAACAATAATAAGTGCAACAATCATATACCTACGAATTACGACGTAGCTCGATAAGATCTTATAAAGATATTTATTTTAAAAGGGGCGGTAACAGGATTTGATCCTGTTACGTTGAAATTTTAATGTTTCGTAATAAATTTCTGACAGTATAAACAACATTATTTTTATAGAGGCCTCTGTGGCGCACTGGGATATTCTTTGACTGTTTATTGCCTGGACACTATCGGTTGTGGATTCGATTTCCATTGAAGGGAATGATTATTTTTAAATTATTTTCATTTCTTCATTTTGTTACTTAAAACAAACGCGGGGCTAAATTTCACCATTTAACAAGAAAAAAATCACAATTAAGAATTAATTCGTTGTTAAACGTAGTGTAAAAATTAACAACTAATAAATTTTTGCCTAATTATGTTTTTATACGTAGATTATCCCCACAAATAAATGATGAATTGTTAATATTTAATCGTTAATTGCAATTAAATTTTGCCCAACACTGCCTACTATGTTAAAAAAAGCGTGAACCTGGAGCTTTACTTTATTTGTACAATTTTAACACACAGGAGGTACACTAAAAATCTACGGCTCGTCTCTCTGTCCCGACGTGCCGTACAAGACATTGCTGCTGTCGGTGGGCGACACGGCGGCGGCGGTCGTGCGGGAGATGCTCGACAAGTATGCGTTGTCTCGCCACGATCCGCATCAATACTGTATTGTGCAGGTTTGTTTTAATTATTATTATTGAACTAGCGACCTCTTTCCACACAAATCCTCATCCTCTGTTTTAAGCCCCTCAGCGATTGGTATTTGGAAAAATAGGTAGCCTGTGTTGGACCTTGCGTCATCAACTGCTTACCTAAGAAAATTCGATCGATATCGTAACCGATTTCGATTTAACTTAACGAGGCTTAACAGCCTTATAGATTTTTTTTTACAAACTTTTATCTTCTATTTCATTTTTTGATGTTTTAAAAATGTTATGCCTATGTTTGATTGTAGGTTTTTAACTGTTTACTTTCCGAATTTCAATCCGAATTCAATCTGGTAGGTAGATCACCTGTGAAAGTGTAACAGACAGGTACACAGACTTTCGCATGTATAGTATTCGTATGGATTTACTGTAAAAATGATGATGCCATCTGACTTGTCTAACTGAAAGGCAATGATAGTGGGGTCCAATCCGAGGTGGTGGTTATGGATTCTCACTGGGGGAATGATTATATTAAAATTTTCATTTTTCGGTCTGGTTTGTCTTTAATGTAGAATCACAAATATCCAGCTATATTAAAAGGAAAAGGTAAACGCTGCCGTAATAAAATATGTCCAATGTAAATACGCTTTGTATTTACTGTTGACATATAAACATTAAATATCTAAAACAACTAATGGAGAACCATAGTCAAGCTAAACCATGATAAAAGCTGTTTGTTTCTCTCTAGCTTCACATTTAGCTCTAAGGGGAGTCGACGTAGAAAACGAAAAAGGACGTATTCTATTCACTTACATAATTGGAAAAGCTGATGAATAATCATGATAGACTAGCTTAATAAGAAAAAAGTAAATGGGACATTATTGAAAGCGGTTTATGGTAGTGGCCCTGGTTACAAAGAAAGATTATTGGCGTGGTGAGATATCATCTGGCTGTAAAAACGACGGTTGGGGGTTCGATCTCCTCTCGGAGGAATCGTGTATTAATTATTTTCATCTCTCCACTCTGCCTAAGTTAGTCACTAAGTAGGGCAAAAAGTAAAGAATATAGTGTCTTGACTATGCGAAAAAAAATTGAAAATAATTCTGTAAGAGAATTGGAACTTTTTTTCGGCTGAGGCCTCTTACTGTATTCATATAATACTCAAAGAGTTCCGAATAACAAATATACAATCATACTTACTTTATTTTCTTTATACCATTATATTATTAAATAATTAATAAATTTAAATATATTTCTCTCTTAGGTGGATACAGCTGACAATTTGGAGTACATATTAGAAGACGACGAATGCCCGCTCGCGATCGTGATGGCGCACCCACACCGCAGTGAGTAATGTTACTTTTTGTTACTATTTATATTAAATATTAAAATGTTTTGTCAACATATGTTATTATTAGAATTAAATTAATATACGTGGGCGTCGAACGACTGAGACGACAACGACGATGAGGGTGTCATGAATATTTTATTAATTTAATATGTGAACAAAAAAGTCGAATTCTTTGTACGAAAATCGTGGTAACGAAGATCTGTAAAATTTTATATACCCACTCATTTTTTATCAAAATGCATTTACATCAATAAAATAAATATTGCCATAGTGTCGCACTGTGACAGCCTCTGTTTGCAAATGCAATGGTTGTGGATTTGATTCCCACTCGGTGGAAGAATAATATTTAAATGTTCATTTCTTCGCTCTGGTTCCTAAAACCAAGCGCGACGTTGAGCTACTGCAAAAACACGCAATACCAATTTTGTGCGGTAAGTAGAAGACGGAGTGTTTCTCTGACGACCCCGCTATGCGGGACAAAGCATGACGCTGCTTTTCTTTTAATATAACACACACCATTTGACATAAATTCTTTTTTAACACACATGTTTCCGAAGTAACATAATTTTATGAGTCTAGTAATATTGTGAAATGATTCTACCTGGTATTATTCTCAGCCTAGTCTAGGATTTGCTTTCCGACTTAATTTCCTTCTTCTACTATTCAGGATATTGTGAAATTGTGTTTGACTTATTATCTCGTCTGACATGTATCGAAATATTTTATATTACAGTAATTTATTATAAAAAAATCGTTATATCTATAGTATAACTCATATTTCGACAGTATTGTTGCTTAATTGTTATATGATTTTGGAAGAGATTTTTGCTAATAGGTGTTTAGACCCCGGAATTTGAATTATTGGGGGCGTTTATGAATGTAATAGAACTCGTAACAATCATTTTTTTTTTTTTTTTTCTATTTGTATGTTTGTCTGTACACCTGTTTTTTTGTGCACGCTAATCTCTTGAATGGCTTTATCTGATTTAAATGCAGTTTTAGCCTTTTTTAATTTGATGAGCCTCGCTGAACATATAGTTTTATTTTATGTTAATAAATAAAAATGTTAAAAGTTAGAATAATTTAAAATATAAACTTAGGTAAAGTTTGCGATTTAAGTGAGAGCGTGGACGGGCGATAATTCCACAAGGACTTGAATTGTTTTCAATTTTTTTTTAGAACCATCTCATTAGTGTACGTGCAAAATATCATAAATTTCTGGCGTCTAGATTTCGAGCCTTTTCGTCACAAAGAGTGTAAAAAAGTCTCCAGTAGAGCGCTCCGCTCGCTTCGCTGAATTATTATGAGAGATATTATGGAGAAGGGGAACAGGATTTGAATATGAACGCAATTGGTTGTGGATTTGAACCTCGCTTGGAACCACGATTACCTGCACTTAAATTATATCTCCATTTGAGTTTCAGTTTAACACACAGTCTCAAATTCTAACGGAAAGTGAATCCGAAGAAATGCGTGAAATTTTAATATTACACAGATAATAAGAAATTGGTAGCTTACGTAGTGGAATTGGGTTCTATAATTGCGGTGCCTAGAAATAAAGAGATTTGCTTGTAAGCCCCAAGCTTACCTTTTGTATCAAATACAATATACGAGCTAAAGATAATACGTGTTATTGAAATTAAATATGTGTAACAGAGAAAAAATGCGACTTTGTGAATGTCAAATAACCATACACCTACCTAATAAAAAAAGATGCAGATATTATTGCATGCGCGTCATATAATTTCAAAATCTAAATACATATGTATTATATTATTGTTTCGTATCAAATTATATTATTATAATATGGTTAAAATTAAATTTGTCGCCGTGGCGCCGTGGCGCCGTGATAGCATATGATTTTAAACACGATTGTTGTGCATTCGATTTAGACGCAGAGGATTGATTATATATTTAAATAACGGCCACTTTCTAGCTCAGCTAGCATTAATCATCTCAATATTTTTTTTTTGTTTTTTTGTTGTTTTTTTAGCTTCACGCTGTATCCCGCACACAGCAGGGTAGGCAGAGGGAACCTAGTGTTAAAACACTCCGTTCCCCACTTTCCGCTGAATTCGGAGGCATTGCGTGTTAAGTGGCGGAACTTAACGCCGCGCTTTACCTCGGCACCAGAGCGAAGAAAATGGAAATAATAATTTTTTCCACTCCTCGAGTGGGAAGCGAACCCACAACCAGTCGTTTACAGTCACACGCTTGTGCCACTGGGCCACGACTGGCCACTTAATTTTGTTAATTTGCAACTGCTAACGCACTTGTCTAATTGCAACATTATGCATCATCTTAGAATTGTTGTTATTAGAAGTAGAGTATCATTCGCACTAATATAATTTCTAACGACCGTTCGCGGCTTCACATGCGTAATTACACAACTTTTCATACAGACTTTGAACCCTTATTAAAACCCTTTAAGGGTGGATTTAAAAAAATGGGGGCCAGTCGTGGCGCAGTAGCACAAAGTGTGACTGTAAAGCGAGTTGACATATTTAATATTTCCATTTTATTCGCTCTGGCGTTGAGGCAAAGCGCGGCGTTATGTTCCGCCACTTAATACACAATGCCTCCGAATTCGGCGGAAAGTGGGGAACGCAGTGTCTTAACACTAGGTTCCTTCTGCCTACTCTGCTGTGTGCGGGATACAGTGTGAAGCTTAAAAAATATATTTGACCCTGCGCCTTTAATTATTTTCAGTCCAAATTTCATCCAAATTAGGTAGATTAGCTCTAAAAGCGTAACAGAACGACAAACTTTCGATATTTATAGTATTAGTATGGATAAATTAATTATAAATATAGACATAAACGGATGATCTTGTATAATAAAAATGCTTAATTGAATTTATAAGGTAAATAGATAATTTATCATACTTTAGATAGCAAGATTTCATGCCTGGCAGTAAATCAACCCTTTTAAGACACTTATAGAGATTCATTATAAAAAAATAGAGGTGCGTCGTTACATAAATTATTCTATTTTATGTATAAGCAATTTGGTACTGCCAGTTGAATTTTCGCTTAGTTGAAGCGTTTGAATTTTAATGAAGTTAACTTTACGTTTCCTGCATTCATTATACGTCAAGTTGTAACATCAGGTTAAATCAAAACAGGAGCACGGAACGTAATAATCTCTTAATTTAAGCTTGTTTTTGATGTGGGTGCAAAAAAATTCAAATACATCTGTAGATAAGGAAAATTAAAATTATTTAATATTTTTAGAATTTATTTAATGTTTTTATATATAATTTGAAAGGCCATAGTGGTTTGGAACAGCGTTAGATTGTAAACGCGATTGGTAGTGGGTTCAATCTCTGAGTCGGTAAAATTTTTACATTTATTTAAATTATTTCCCCACTCTGGTAAGTCGGCGACGCAACGTTTGTCGTAAGTACGACGTTGAGTTCCACCACTTAAAACGCTCGACGCATCTCTCGGTTTTTGGGCAGAAAGTGGAGAACGGCACTTCGTTCTCCACTTTCTGCCCACAAGACCCTTCTTAACACAAACTTTCGTCCTTATTGCTGTGAAAAATGTATGCGAAAAAAGTATTGAAATAAAAATAAACTTCATTAAAATAATAATTAAAAAAATATTTAAATGACGCTTGCGCTATGCTTATACATATTGTTTCGTGTTAATGTGTACTATACTTTTAAAATAATTACTTCATCTTTAATGTCAAGTTAGTTCGAGTTGTATGTTAATTTTAATGTCATTTTAGAGTGCCACTTTGACTCACTTTCTAAAAATATAGGATAGGCAGCTTTAAGTCTTGTAACTTACTTTTACTAGAATCACAACATTACTTTAAAATAATTATATAAGTATGAACTTCGTGTAATTACTTTATGTGTAAAAAACTTATACTTAGGTAAAGGCAGTGATAAAAATACTTTTTTTAATTTTACATGAACACTTACATGACATATATAAAATGCGTATGGGACTATCATGGCACAGCGCTTAATTGTAGACGCGACGATTGTTGGTTTGATCCCCACTAGCTAGAATGACGGTTTTAAAATTAATTTCGTTTCGTTACTCTAGTAAGACAAACCGCATCTTAGTGTTCCATTAATCAACACGTATTTTTTTGAATTGGGGCGGAAAGTTGATTATGGAGTATCTTGACACTAGGTTCTCCATGCTCACCTTGAAACGTGGGAT
Source organism: Dryas iulia moderata (assembly GCA_019049465.1). Classification (NCBI taxonomy): domain Eukaryota; kingdom Metazoa; phylum Arthropoda; class Insecta; order Lepidoptera; family Nymphalidae; genus Dryas; species Dryas iulia. The sequence continues at coordinate 11,816,746 of CM032425.1, forward strand.
AAAACGGAAAGCTACAAATAAAATTTTACTTTAGATTGTACATTTATCCAATGTTAAGGGAAAAATTATATAAATATTGAATATAAAACTCAATCTCTCTTTTTAGATAGAAAGCAATGTTTTTTTTAAGAATAATGAATATAACACATTTATTTTGTGTAACATAATATTGTTAAGTTACCAAAAATAACACGACTTTTTTACATGTGACCAATCATTACTTTAGGAAATATAACACATTTCTACAATTTAAAAAAAATAAATTTAAAAGATTAAATACTCAAACTACTCAGTAAATTACAAAACAAGAAATGAAACAAAGGACATTTACAAGTCGTAAGATGATTTCACTTTTATAGCACAGATAGTAAAGCTCGCCTGACTCCTAAGGCAATGATCGTGTCAAAGTTATTCGCGCGTAGACTTCTGGAGCGGACAATGCTCGTTGTGGCTTACAATGGGAATATATGAACGGGAGTGCGCGGGCGGCAGGACGCGGCAGTAGTCTCACAGACGTCGCGCCGCGTGCCGCCCGCTTCGCGCACCTTTCCGAAATGGATTGGGGCATTCGTCGTAAGTTCGTCCAGACCAACTATTTTTTAGAAGTCACGAGAGTACCCCGTAGTGAATTCGGACGCTTTATCCGCTACCGTCGTGATCGAAACCGATAGTAAACAAACGCATGTGGCATCGCCGAGTAGTCCGACCGGTGTGTCCGCAGATGCCGGTCCACTTGCCTGTGTTGGTATTTTTAACTCGTTTCGCAGTTCGATGCCCGTTGTTTCGTCGAATCGATATGCATAATAACGTCCTTGAAAGTTTTATGTCGCGAGAGTTTATAAAAGTGTTCATGATCTCCTAAGGCCAAAGCTTAGCTTGCACAAACTTTCGCCGTTCACTCGTAAGTCACAAACTTGTTTTGAACTTTGCTACGCATGATTTCGTTCACTTTCTTATCTAACGGCGACTTTCCAAGTCAAATTTTATACTTCGTTAATATTTCAAGTTATGATAGTAACACTAACAGGTTTTTTTCTCGGCAAATGCCCGTGCTTATAGAGGATAGTGTCTGGGCCTACAAGCAATTGACCTTTAGCTTTAGTGAGATCACCCCTAATGCAATATCATTTGCAGTATTTTTTAAAATGAAATGTGCATGTTTATATTCATTTCAGAAAAGTAGATTTGCTCATTTTATGTTCCGCTATATTTTAAAACATTCGCGGTATTATAATAAATTGAAGTATCTAGTTATTACATTATTAAACTTCACTTATATTTAATTATAATAATCATTGTTTTATGTCGTCATTAATTTCTATTATTATATCATAAAAGTCAAAGCGAATAGCTACGGATACTTGACTCAGTAACCTTATAAAACAACCCCACAAGACAAATAGATCGTATATTAGCTGGGAAACGAGCTTATAAGATGGATGATTTGTACCTAAGCTTCTATATAAACATCTTATACTTCTTTGTAATGTTTTATTCTTTTTATGCTAAAATAGAAATATTAAAGAAACAATAATACTATAGTTATATTAAACAACACAAAATATCACTCAACATGCAATGTATTAGGTTTTCGGGTGGTTGGAGAAAGAAGTGTCTTGACACTAGGCTCTCTCTGATGACTGACTATTCTACTTTGCGGAGAAAAGCGTGTAACTGAACTACAATAATATTACTATACCATAGTAATCGTATATTCTTTTATCATGCATACATATATACCTACAAAAAAACTTAACTTGATTCTTAATAGTGCTTCGTTAAAATATTTCCAATATAGATTTAAATCAAACATGATTAAAGCTTTATTAAACTTATGCATAACTAATCCTCTAAATCTCTGTAATACCTTTACTCGCTATGGGTGTAGGGATATTATGTAGGATAAACTACGACGTCTACGTTGTTCTACATAATTTATTCAGCTTTCGACATTGTTAGCAATTACAATAGCTTATTTAAATATTAACTGAATCTATTAACAATCTGTTGACATATATATTTTATATGAAAATTTATATAATATATATTTGAGATGTTTGTATAAAAATACGGTAAAATACTTTTACGAAGTTGTTGAAAGAAGTCAAAGAAATTCCTCTTAAGGACCAATAAACTGTGTTTTGAAATCACGTGTGGAATGACTGAATCTAGGTAGCTAGTATACGTGATGTGAAAGTAAACGGAGCATCACGCTTGCAAAGGGTGGAACTACGTCTTTGTTAGTAAATCGTAACTTTAGCGGGATTATTAGGTACTGCTATGGAGGAACGGAGCTCGTCGGCTGTCTGTTATGGTCGTTTGTCACGCACGCTCCTAATCGTTATGTTAACAATTATAATTGATAGGAAATTACTTTAATATATACATAATGCTAGTGCGTATTATTGAGGCATAAATATGAATTTAGTTTTACTTAAAAAACATAGTTTCTATTTTAATTTCGTCGTAATTATATCGTATTCGAATACTGTAAAAAGTGCGAATCGTCGGACTTATTAAAATGTATTTTGCGAATACCAAAAATATATGCGATTAGTTCAGTTAAAATAATTTTCATCTCAAAAAGTTACTAATAACTTTTATATACCAGTTTCTTATTATATTTATTATATTTACATAATCTGAATCTAATATAACTACTAACATACTCCTCAGAAATCAGTTAAAATTGGACTGTCAGTGTGGTTTTATACTAAGTGAAACACAATTTGTACTATACGTGGAGTCCCGAAAACTACGTTACAAACAGATCACGTCCTACTTCTGTAAAGGTCACGTCCCAACGTCTATTACGTTATATGGCACTAAGGCTAAGGATAATATAACTTTACATTTATTTTTCTCCTTCAAACTTTTTATACGTTTCTTTGACGTGACAACAGTAATATTTGGTACGCTATCACATACTATTGCGAACTCTATGCATCTTCTTTGAATTTTTGTTTTAAATTAGTGTTTTATTTCGGTTTCTGTCACTATTTATATTCTAGTATTCTTGTCACTTCTTTTAAAAAGATCTGGCAATTGAAGTAAATGCTAGCATTTTCTATCATTTTCAATTAAAGTTTTTGTTCTTGTTACAAATCATTCACAACACATTCCCTAATATATTGTGTTGATCAACGTCTTTCATATATTTCTTTGCTCGAATTTCTCATTCGCTTATTGAAATATTTAGTTTCATTTACAACCCAGTTGTTGTTTTGCCTTTATTATATCTTATAAGGGTCCAGTCGTAGCGCAGTAGCACGAACGTGTGACTAAACGACTGGTTGTGGGTGCGATTCCCACTCGAGGAGTGGAAATATTTAATTTCCATTTCTTTCGCTGGTATCAAACGTTAAGCGCGGCGTAAAGTTCCGCCACTTAACATAATACCTCCGAATTCGGCGGAAAGTGGGGAACGATATGTCGTAATACTAGGTTCCCTCTGCCTAACCTGCTTTATGCGAGTTACAGCGTGGAGCAGAAAAATAAAACGTACCTTCTTATAAAACGTACTTAGGTGGTCCGACGAATTTGTTTAGTATAATATATTGTCAAACTTCTGTTACAAATGCAGGCGAAATATATAACAACTTTTTGATATGTCACTTCCATACCAAGTGATTATAAATTTGCTTTCTTCCATGAAAGCAAAACTAAATAATAACTGTGAATACTGTCACACAACTGTACTTGGCAGTCGTTAATCGAAAATTACTAAGAATTTCGTAAATTAAAATCACTGACATCAATAGGCTGTAATATAAATTTGAAGCATTGAATTTTGAATTGAAATTGAAATTAATAATAACTTGTTAAATGTAAATCAATTGAAAAGTCTGAAAGCTACACCTAAAATATTTTCGACATCAGTATATTTATATGTAGCTATTTACTATATATTTTATACCTTTAGAACTGTCTTGAAAGGTCTCTTAACGTTTAAGTGAAAGAGCTGTCGCCTAAAAGGTTGCCAAAAACTCGATAAGTTACTTTTAGAAGGTACGTATATTGAGTAAATGTACTATGTAGACTAATGTAAATATCTCTTAAGGTGGAAATTTCATATTGTAAATTAACTTTTCTTGAAACCACTTTGCGAATGTGTTAATAGATAATTAGGTATAATTTTAATGCTAAAATCGATAATGAAGTTAGACATATATATATATTCGTATTATGTTAATTGGCGAATAATTATATAGTAATTGTAGTTAGTAAACTGTTTAGTTAAATTCTTATCTTCAGTCTGTAATTATTGCATAAATCTACAAAATCTTATTCAAAGTAAAATATAGTTTGATTATGAAACAAAAGTGTAATGTCTCGTTACGCCCTTACACTTATTTTATATACATTAGCAACATAAGATGCATACATACATATTATAAAAACGTCTTTATTTCTTATAAAATATTTAAAATAATAAAATTACGCTTAAGAACAACATTTTCAACCAAAAATATAAGTATTAGCTTATCATTTTAAGACAATATGACTTTAAATGTTTATAATACTTTAAAATTTTAAACAAACAATTGAAATGCAGTATCATATCTAGCATATTTTGCTTATTCCGCTGCAGTGTTGAGAGGGCTCTTGTTACAGAATACCGCTCGGTAGATGCTTGAATATTTTTTATCTTAAAGCTTCTTGGCTTTGGCAGATATTATATAATTTTTCTATGATAACATTTGGAAACTTGTCGCCAAAACTATTATTGAAAAGATTATCGTTTAACTTATTATACTGAATATATAATTGTATTCAGGCGTGTCTAGATCGAGCTGTTGAATGACGTATTTGTTAGTAGGTCACTACTCTACGTTTGTGTACTATACATACGTACGAACATATGGACAATGAACTAGCCGCTCCTGTTGGTGGTCGATCGATGATCCAGTTTAGATTAAAAGTTTGATGTCGAATCTCTCAATTTATTATAAGTGCTTTTAATTTGTACATAAAAATGTTAATGGCTGGCAATTATACCAGTAAATATTGTGTTAAATCAATAAATTCTATTAGCTTATCTATTATATACATTTAGGGGAGTAATTCAAGTTAGAGTTAGTTAATTAAACGTATGTTTCTATAGGAAAGCCTTGTGATGTGGCGTGGGCTCAATATATGAGCTTTCTTACAGAAGTAAATTAAAATCATGTTACGAACAAAAATTAGTTTAATATTTGAAAGTATTTATAATCATATAAGTGCGTGAAATGTTATAAAATGCTCTATAATACATCGATTTTCGTTGTTTTCGTAATTTACCCGCTAGAGACGTATGGTTGAAGTTGAGTAATTATAACGTCGCGTGGCGGTGGTTAAAGAGCAACAAGTGAGACAATTAGTAGAACCCTACATGTCACGTAACCATCATACAAACCCTCACAAGGACGGCGGACGTTGTCAACACTCTCGCCCCATTGTTGTAATATTGTAAAAAATTTATGTGTTGATGAAAAGCTAAATAAAAAACATTCTCCTTCATTTTTACTATTATTAGTGGAAGATTAAAGTGTTAATTAGAATGGTGAAAACGTAAAAATATAGAATTATTGCTTATAATTAATATTGCAGATTTATATAGAGAATTTTATTTCTAATTTAGTAACATTTTTACTCTTTATTACATTCATTCTATTTCTGAATATGATTTTTGAAAGGAAAACAGATATTTGTTTCTTTAAAAATGTGTGTATGTCATAAAAATGTTCGAATATTTTATATTGATAAACATAAAGTGTCCGTTTTTAAACATGTAACGCGCTTAAAGCTGTACAATGAATGCCGCTTGAAGAAAATTAATCATTTATTATCATGGTGATGTCAGCGGTCACTTCTACGAAGAAAAACGCAGTCAATATTCTGTTACATAGACTAAAAAGATTTGCGTTCTAAGCATAATGTGTTTTAGACTGAATATAATTGAATATTATGAAATTTGGCCAGTCGTGGCCCAGTGTCACAAGTGTGTGACTGTAAACGACTGGTTGTGGGTTCGACTCCCACTCGAGGAGTGGAAATTATATTTCCATTTTCTTCGCTCTGGTGCCGAGGTAAAGCGCGGCGTTAAGTCCCGCCACTTAACACGCAAGCCTGCGAATTCGGTGGAAAGTGAGGAACGGAGTGTCTTAACACTAGGTTCCCTCTGCCTACCCTGCTGTGTGCGGGATATAGCGTGAAGCTAAAAAAAAAAAATTACACAAAAAACGTATAAAACTAAGTACAATGGGTATTCGCTATCCGATTTGAACAAAAATAGTGACTAAATTCTGTAAAACAATTACAATTTTGAAAATTATACTATATTCGTTTAAATGACATCGATAGTTGATCAATTTAATATGACGTAGCAGACTTACCACCAGTCACAATTAGACCGTCGCGTGGCGCGTTGCTTTGAACTTTGAAGTAACATACAGTCTACGCGCCTTAGGCGGGTCATGGCTCGCACTATATTCTTACTACAGTGATATGCTTTATAGCCGATCATTCAGTTCGAGACTGCGATACGGCCAGAAGGAAATTGTACTCGGTAACAAAAGCACACAATAGTATTCTTGCTTTTATTATTCAACCGTAACAGTTAGCTCTATGTAAAAAAGGTTGTTATAGCTTATTTAATTTTTATTACTTATTTTTTCTTTTTAGTTTTAAATTGTCTAATTAATTTGAATTCATGAGTTCACTTATATTAATAGATTATATTGTCAAGTATGTTATTATGGATTTAACAAAAACGAGCTTACTGTACTTTACGTTTTATTGTTTAGCGCAATAGTCAGAAAGAAAGGAGTGCCAAACGTTACGTTTACGTATTACGAAGGGTAATGTGTGAGTCTTACGCCTCGTCCACTTTTATCAACCTCTTTATATATACACTCTGGGGGTTCTAAACCATTTTACGTGACTTTTCTCCGGTGTCCTCGACGCTGTGCTCCCGAAGGATTCTTCCCTCTATAGAGGATGACACAAATATCAGCTAAACCACCTAGTGTTACAAGAGAAACTTTTATAATAACAAGATCATAAAATTAAAACGTTTCTAACTAACATTAAAAAGTTTACATATCTACCATAGTAATGACAGTCGATTTAATGTTATGTGTTATATACTGTTGTTTATTGATTTTTGTTATTTGCTGCTCGATTCAGTTGCATTATTTTAAATACTTATTGTACAACATTAATGACTTATTAAAATAATTGTTATTAAGTGTTATTGATTAAAATTAATTAAAGCAATTAATTATCTTTTTAAGTTAAAAGTTCGCCGGCTTGCATATTTTTCGATTCCCACTCGAGGAGTGGAAGTATTTAACATTTCCACTTTCTTCGCTCTGGTGTCGAGGTAAAACACGGCGTTAAGTTCCGCCACTTAACACGCAATTCCTCCGAATTCCACGGAAAGTGGGGAACGAAGTGTCTTAACACTAGTTTCCCTCTGCCTACCCTGCTGTGTGCGGGATACAGCGTGAAGCTAAAAAAAATAAGAATACAAACATTTAAAAATCGTCATTTATCGTCATTTTCCTTTTTTCCTTTTTGTTAGTATTAATAATCTATTAGAGAACTGTATACGATATACAAATAAGCGTTTTGACGAACATATCGATGTAAAGATGAAATATAATTCAAATATAAATATGATTTAAATTCTTATAAATCATAAATATTAATTTTTCTCTAAAAGTTTTATTAAACGAGATAACGTAATGTTTCTTTCGAATTTGTTTTGTTTGAAAGTCAGAGTCAAGTTTTAGTGACCTTTAAAAGTCAACAGTATGCCATTATATCGGTATATTTACAGGCGGTCCACGATTAACGGAGCAGAACTTCAATAGAAAAATAGAGTACACATATAATGTTACATGTTTTATTGGCGAACGATTACCCGTTTGAAGGGCAGTATGTATTAGGTATTTGTCGTACTTGCTTACATTTAATAAATATTACTGTGAATTAAATTACTTTTAAATTATTTACTGGTGTTGAGGTAAAGCGCGGCGTTAAGTTCCGCTACTTAACACGCAATGCTTCCGAATTGGGCGTAAAGTGGGGAGCGGAATGTCTTAACACCTAGGGGACCGGAATGTTTTAACACTAGGGGACCGGAATGTCTTAACACTAGGTTCCTTCTGCCTACCCTGCTATGTGCGGGATACAGCGTGAAGCTATACAAACATATTACTTTTAGTTAGGCCGTCGCGGCGCAGAGGGACAGCGCCTGTAATTACGACAGTTGTAAGTTCGATACGCACTCGGGAGAATAATTATATAATTAAATTCCGTTATTTAACACTCAATGTCTTAGTTTTAGGCGGAAACTGGTGATTGGATTATCTTGACACTATATTCCCTTTGACTTTGCTATGCGCAAGAAAGCCTGGAAACTGCTTGTCGTATGTCACTCTACTATAAGTAATATAACACTTGCTATATGAAGTTAGGTACAAATATAATGGAATTCGATAACATAAATGTTATCACTTGCCGCAGACACTATTCACTAATGATGTTGATACTAGATACGAATCTTCAGTTTCAGAAGTGTATAACGCTCTGACGTTCCGTTTGAACCCACTTTGGTAGAACAGAATCAGGTTTAATATATTCAATAGTTATAGCGTAATTAATTCTTAGTTTAACTTATAAAGACACAAATAGTTTTTCAAACTAGTTTAGTATAACTTATTTGAAGTCAAAAAGTCAAGTTATAATAGTTGTTTTTAAACAGATACATCAAAACTTGTTGGGGCATAATTATTTTTGTATTTCTGTTTCACTTATACCTTTAGCTGTAACTCTAAATTACATATATATAAATAATATAACAGCTCTCTCTACTATTCTTTGAATAGGCGGAAAATGAGCATCAGTGCGACCTGTCACTTGTATTTACTAAATCTCTCGTACTAATGCTCAGTACCTCTTCATAAAGAGCAGCTTCACTCCCTTACTATAGGGTAGTCAAAAAGAACCTAGTGTCACATCACTCCGTTCTCCACTTTCGGCCGTAATAGAGATATGGCGCAGTGGAACTCAACGCCGCGCGCTGTCTTTGATACCAAAACGGAAAAGTAAAAATAATTTAATTTATATTCTCGCGAGTAGGAATCGAACCTACAACCGTTTTACAGTCAACCAGTGTTCCACTGTTCCACGACGATTTCAGTATTCCCTCAATATCTGTTTTAAAATATCAGTAGAGGTATTCAGATACCTCTTCACAAATAACTATATATCGAAATTATTTTTGTATATAGGCTCCATCATGTTCCACGTGCGGCGAAGACCATCAGATGCCCAACCACGAAGACGGAAGAAGAAGACTGGTGCGGGCACGGGCAGCGCGCGGCCCGGCAATGAGCCTATGCTGGTGGAGGTTACTCCTGAGGGAACAGTGCTGGAAAATGGTCGACGTGTACGCATCACAGACGTTATTGAGGTAGGCATTATACAAAAGTCAAAATCAAATAATTTTATTCAAAATAAGCAATTTACCACCGGTTCACTAAAGTTAATGCCTCAGGGTCTGAACCCGAGAAGAACCGGAACCGGAACACGAAACTCAGCGGGACGATTTTTGTTTATTTTTTTTATTTATTTTTTTATTTTCTTTTTTAATTATATTATTTTTTATTTTATTTAAAATCTGTATACGATATGATATACCATATATACGTGTTGAGTGGTGAAGCTTATCACTATGCGGCGTTAAGGTCCATCACTCAACACTCAATGCCTTCAGATTTCGGCGGAAAATTGGAAACGAAGTGTCTTAATACTTAGTTTTCTCTACCTACCCTACTGTGTGTGGGTTACAGCGTGAAGCTATATATTATTTCACTTTTACCTATAAAATAAGCGGAAATCAGTTGCTGTATGACGTCGCATACGTGACGACCTCCTTATGAAGTTTGTCGTCGAAAATTAAATTATGTTCCGTTTGGTTCAATGACGCTACTTTCGATATTGTTTTAAAAAAGACGTTCCCAAATGAATTGGAATAAAAACGTTAAAAATATGAACTAAGAAAAATATATAACATTGAGAATAACAGCGAAATAATAAATATTGTTTCAAGTGTCTGTCTAGCCAAAATCTTCTAAACAATTCATATCCCAGAAGAGTATAACGAAGCGCAATGCAGTAAAGCTTAAGTAGCGAGCTGTCTAAACTTAATCAATATGAATTCAAGAGTGTTAAATGCAAAAAAAACATTAACTATTTTTCTATGGTGAATATACTATATTGTAATATAGAATACTAACTTTTTAAGTAACGTGACAGGTGAAAAAGCTTTTAAAATATTAAAACCCTTTTTTATTCCCTTTCGTTAAAAGTAGAGTATTTTTTTACTAAAAATGATTGATCATATTTGAATTTCAATATATTCACTGGAAAGCTTTTCAGTTTTCAAGTACGAACGGCCAACGTGTTCATTCGCCTTTGTATTTTTATATTTTAGTGAAAGGCATATCAGATTATTTTGTTACGTGAGAAAAAATAAATATTGTTATATTATTTTGGTGAAATTTGTTTTGTATAGGTACACACTTACAGTGATATTTAAAGTAACAGCTGATTTCATAAATATGATGTTTTTACTTAAAGTTTTACAATATTACTTGTGCACAAATTTGTCTAAAATAATGTAAATGAAAAGAAAATAAATATTAGAAAATAAACTGTCTTTCTAACATAGAGTCAAAATAAGAATTCTTTAAAAAACATGTCCACCCTTTGTTAACCCACAATTCTCTTAGAAAACATAACTGGCTCTGACACTTGCAACGGGACGAAAACAGACATAAAAGTATCTGGGTAACTTTGACAAATAGGGCATTCGAGTTTTGTATGAGCTTAAGTTCATCTTGCTCTCCTGGACATTATTCCTAGTATTTGTTAATAATAACAACTATGACATATTACATATCAGAATGTACAGAATAAAATGCAAACGGTATTGGAATATAAATTTGGCTTCTCCGTATAAAACACGTTCACACTCCGAAAAGCGGTATAAAAAGCCACTTTAAGCTCAACGACTATACTTTAGTCGCCACTTCACAAACACTCGCAGGCCTTTTTAATTAACTACCCAGATACGCGCAATATGCCTTATTAATTTACTAATTAAACTTTTATTAGCCAGATTTTTTGTTCCCACACCTGTGTGTGTATAGTGTATATATTGGTATAACTTAACGTATTTATTATACTGAATTACCAATGAAAACCCTTGCAGGATATATTCTGAATTTTTCGACATCGTAACAATATATTGTGTGGGCGTCCAGTTATTACACATAATAATAAATCCAACTTGATACGGGTGTGGTCATGTGTCATTTTTCATTATACACTATAAATATTACTTTTTAAACAGAAATAAAAAAAAAATGACATTTTGAACTATACATTTAAGAACATAAAGGGATTCTTCAAATTTTACTTTATTGCTCTACAAAGAATGTACTGAAATAATTTTTAATGAAACATTTTGTAGAGCTAAGTAAACTTTTTAAAAATTACCAGTAGAATATAACATTTGTACAAAATGAGAAACATACGTGAATGTTAGAACTCCGTTGGATTGAGTCAAACAGAAAAACGTATTAACCTTTAGCTAGAGAGCGATTCCGATATTTTTTTTTGCATTTAGGACATTTTGTAGTAAAGACTGTGGAAAAACTGGGAAAAGCACAGTTAAGACATTCGACAATAGATGACAATGCATCTACTACGAAATTTTATTTCTCCCACACGATCGCTAGATGTTGATGCTTCAGTCATTCCGTTAGATTGCTTAGTTAGTGAGTTAACTTAATGTTAACTCTTTATGAAGATTGACAAAAGTGGATCTCTATTATACTCGTATACATGCACATACAATCGAGACGCTTTTATGACGCATCATTGAACTCTACTCTAAGTCAAAAAGATTTTAAAGCTATAAATTGCGATTGGCAACGTATATAATGGTTTTTCTTGAAATAAGACAAAATACACGTATTATTTATTTAATTTTTTGACAAACATATTAACAAATCTTAATAACCTTCAGAACAAGTAATATTTTATTATACAATTTGTATACAATTTACCATCTTTTGCTCAGATTGGCTCTGGAAATGGCACAGCGTTGCAATTATACGGGCCATCCATCCAGCCACGACATTGCGTGGTCGCGGCGGCGGACGGTGGCGGGTATACTGTGACGCCACTACATGCTGACGCACACGTCTATGTGAACGGACGTAGGACAATGCATTCACAGAGATTACAGGTAAATGCATCATCTAATAAAAAATTGTTATTATTGTGGCATATTAACACATAACATATAAAATTTGAAATTACACTTTAGAAACATCTAGAGAATTTTACCCAAGGATAATTAGGATAACAAACAACTTTGATGAGAAATGATAATATCAAATTAATAGCAAGAGCTTTAAATTTCTCTAGAATTATTAGACAGACTAAAATTGTAAATAAATTTGAACATTTCATTTTCGTTTCTGCATCTCCTCTAGTGAGAGGAGATGCAGAAAGAGATGCAGAGATGCAGAATAAAGAAATGAGTGCACTTCTTTATTGCATCCTTTCTCTTCTATAAAATTTTAGGACATATTTGTCTTAATTCACATATGTTGGAGAGTATAAAGTTAAATTTTTGATTTTATATCTCTTTTTTCTATTTATATGTACTATATTCTCTATAGATATTCTCCGTACTCGTATACCCGATATATGTTATAAAAGTATAAAATCTTTTAATACATGTACATACTTAAATATTTACATTCGAACAACTTATAATAAACTTTTTCAATTACAAGTAATAAGAACAATTATTGAATTTTGCTTAATCACTTATGTGCGGTTTACCGTGCCAAAGTTTTAGCTGTCTAATAAAATATTAATGCGACATGCGCACAACACAAGGCCCCTGTGGCTTGTAAACATTTACACAGGCACCGCATTCCTTTCTGTCGTCTTTTCATAGCCAACCTATTTTCTCTTGCTATCCAATTTGCCAACTACTACATAAGGTCCTTTCTTTATGCATTTTATCAATACATTACACATATACATACACATACAATATACATGTCTGTATATTCATACATTGAGTTGATTACATTAAACTATGAAAGAAAGTTCCTTGTGTATATGTTGTTTTGTACTAGATTATACTTATTAGCTTTGCTTACGAGCTAGCTAGCTGAACACAGCGCGTGGAATATACCAAGAAAATTGTAATTCTAAAATAAAAGTCTTAGTCCTTATTATGTCAACTATCTGCCAGTGAAAGTCCCGCCAAAATCAGTCAAGCCGGTCCAGAGATCCGGAATAAAGAGGAACAGGCAAAAATTTCGATATATATACCGTGTACATGCATTCAACAAAAAACGGTTATTAGACAGACTCTAATTTTATTTATTTATATTGATAATTTGCTGAAATGAATACTACGGTAAACATTTACTATAATACTTTAAGATATTCTCTGTCTCTAGCCTGCTGGTTAGAAATAAAGTTCAAAATAATATAATACAAAAAATGTACATATAATTTTCCTTATTCATACAGAAGAGTAAATATTTATTTGTTGATGCTTATCCCGCTTTTTCACTCGGTAAGCAAAGTAAACAGGGTGATCTATCATTTTATGCCTGGGGATTTGACTTGCGTCTTAATTGTTTCATTTGTACAATAAATGTTTTCGTTATTACACCATGTAACTTTGCGAGTTGTATCATTTTTTGTTAGTATGTAATATAAAAGTAATTTTAAGTATTGTGTGTAGAAAAAAAATACTGGCATGTACCTAATTCATATACCTAGTCTTACATTATTTTATTCAGGCACACTACTAATTCTGTCGTAGGTTTTTATATTTATCTTTAAGAGATAAACTCAAGTTATAGCTTGACCCACAGCCATTACGCTCAGCGAGCCATCTACATAATAACTATTTTACTTTTATGTAGTTCTTTATTTTGTAAGTATGTCATTGAATTTTATTTCTTAGCACGGCTGCTTGTTAAAATTCGGACGAGTGTCGACTTTCCGCTTCGTGGATCCTGCTCAAGAGAACCTCATGAATCGAAATCTCTCTCAGTCCCAGCACTTTGGCTCCGGCTCCATCTACGACAGGTGAAAAACATATATATGACTATTTGATAAATGTATATTTTCCATATACTTTACTAGAAATTTATAGCTATCTTTTACTATATTATGTAGCCTTTTTTTAATACTTAGAATGAAAGCCTAGACTAGTCTAGAAAATCACGCGCCACCCCTAGCGTTATTATTTATTTACTTCTTTTTCAATCTAAACTTGTACATCACGTTCGCTACGCTTCCCTGTTCACTTTTAAATGTTGTGTTCGATTATGTTGTTCATGTATCATCGTTGTTTTATTTTCTTTCGTTGCATGTGTGTCACTGGCTCACCGACATGCGCTTGTGTATTGCAATTGTTAGATCGCCGTCGGGTGAAAACAGTGGGGCTATGTCGCCTACGTCCATGGCGTCCCACCAGCCCGACCCGCTAGACCCCAACGCGAATGCGGAATACCCGCGGGTCAGCCCCGTCTCCCATGACTACGACCCGCCATATAATAATAACACCCTCAAGCTCGACAATGAGTCGCTCATGATGTCGCAACACCTCAGCGATGAACACTCGGTCTACAATGAGCAGAACGCGCCCGCCCCACGCACCCCCAATGCTCAGTACAAGGACAACTATGAAACTACCTTCGATTTAGATGGCAATGTTGAAACTAAGAGCATATGTAGCGCTAAGAGTGGAGGATCGGGCCAGGATAACAGGTATTTTTTTTTTTTTTTGTATATATATTTTTATGTTTCTTCTGTTTGTTAATGTTGAATGTTATTTGTTTTGTATTTCTTGTAGTTTTGCTAAAGTTTTATCATATACGTACTGGAGCTAGTTTCACACCTTTATTCCTATTTCATTGTAGCGAAATATGATGAAATTTAATTACTCTTTTAATTTATTAACCAAAAATATTGTGTGTCGATTTTTCAAAGACACTTTACAACAAAAAAAGACTGGAGAGATACTAGATTAAATTCCTAAATCCATACATACTTTATCTTACATGTAACATCTACATATTATCACACAGAACCATTTAACAATTACAACAGCTCTACACATCCCACTAGTTTACATTCCCAAGACATATTAATAAATAAGAAATGTATATCAGGAGTGCGATGAGCTCTCGCGGGCAGGAGGCGATACTGCCAGCAGTGCTGGAGTTCCCCGAGGCCGGACAGGCGCAGTTCCTAGCGGCCGTCATCACGCGCCTCGACCCGCACGCGCCCGCGTTCAAACTGGCGCCTGTTTACACGCTGTATTTGTGTGCAAGGTTAATATAAGCTATATTATTTTAAGGGATTTTTTGAAAAAATAGTATTTAATTGAGGTGCAGTTAAAACTGTCTTAAAATTGTCTTTGTACACGTGTTTATGGTTATTCTGAAAAATATTTATATTTAAATACTTTAATAAAACTAAGCGAGGCGTTAAATTCCCCTACTCAACAGGTCTTGATTTTGACCTAGAAGCGGAGAACTGACTATTTTGACACAACTAATCACTGACTTCTTTGTTGAGCGGTGGAGCGTGAAGCGTGAAGGGGCAAAATATTTTTTGACAATTCTTCAATCTGCCAAAACAAAGTGCAGCTTGAGTTCCGCCACACATGTCATCATATTGTACAACAACTAAAAAGTAGACATCTTAAACTCTAACTAAAAAGTTCGTAAAAGTTGAAAACATTTGTTTGTTTAAAAATAATGTGAATATATCAGTCGAGGAATTCGGTCTATTGAAGAAAATATTCATTTTAGTATGTGGTATTTGACCCAATATTGTTTATAACTCGGCAATTCGGTCAACATTATTGGTCGTGAAAACTTGAAATTACTCGACTTGTATCTGATTTCAACGAATATGTATGAATGTTATGTATAAAAAAATTATAGCAGCCTTAAAAAGCTCCTTTATTTACATTTTACGATATAATGTCATTAAAAAGTATGAAACAAAAATTGTGTTATTCTTAGATGTCATAAAACGTGATTTAATATTTAAGGCATCGTCCCTCTGTGACTGTAAACGCGATTGGGTGTGGGTTCGATTTCCACACAGGGCAATGATTATATTTAATTTTTATTTTCTTTCTCCGCCGTGATAAGACAAAGCGCAATCTTGAGTTACGACATTCAACAAGTAATGTTTTGTAACGACCTGTCTCGACATTAGATTCTTTTTAAAAAACCTGCTATGCGGAAAAAAGCGTGGCTTAATAATATTTTCATTCATGTGAAACAAACAATGATGAAATTATTTTCATCATTGTATTCATATGTAGACATTTGCTATTTTCCAAAGCAGTTGCAAGATTGTTTTCTTTTCCTACATTAAACAATATATAGAATAATTAATATTATATACATATTTTAGATACCGCGCGTCTACTCATTACCGGCCGGAGTTGACGCCAACTGAACGCGCCCACAAGCTCACTGCGTTCTTACATCACGTCGCGACGCTCATACACGCCACTGTACAGGTAATATTGGGGGAATTAGAATATAATTATGAGATCGTTGTAGCACAGTGGGATATAGACTGATTGTATTTATGATTCGATTGGTTATGGGTTCGAACTCCATTCAGAGATTCATTTCTCTACTCTCGTACGCAAGACAAAGTATGGTATTGAGTTTCTCAAATCAATACTGAATGTCAAGCAATTCGAGCGGAAAGTAAAGAATAAAATGTCTTGTTATGAATGAAGAATGTTCTTTCTGACTACCCTGCTATGTAGATAAAATGTTGAAACTCAAAACTTATTATAAAACTTATTATAATTGTTATAGATATATATTTTAACTAAGTGAATGTATTATAAGTTTTGAAATTGGACTACAATTAATACACGATTAGTGATAATTAATTGGTTTAAATTATTATCTTCACGTATAAAACTAAATCTTATTAAAAGATTTTTGCAAACTAAAATTCCACGATAAACAAATTATAATTATTATTCCAGGAAAGACGTACCGATTCTGCTGCACAAGCATTTTGGATGGCTAATGCAAGTGAACTGCTGCATTTTTTAAAATTTGATAGACACATCTCATCGTTTTCAACACAAGCCCAAGATTTACTTCCCAAAACTGTTCAAAATGCATTCAGGTGAGGATTTAGTATATTCTAAATAGTTACTATACTTTTTCATTTCTTATAATTTCTGTTTTACATATATATATTTTTTAATTCAATTATTCAATTGTCTAAATGAAATAGTTTTTTTATGGAAACCGGCCAAGCGTTCTGACTACTAAGCTAAAGTAAATTACTAGCAATAAAAAATAGTTTTTGCAAGCAAGATAGTTAGCAAGATACATATTGTTTAGTAATCCGAGTATTTAGACGGTTTCCGAGAGGTGCCATTTTGAGTCCCGTTACGTTCAAAATTTGTGTACGCCTTCTTTTAACGATTTTCTTATCCTCTGTAAGTACGCGATTAACTTTAGTAAAAAATATTTATTAACTTATTTTACCAATATCTTCTATATTTAAAAAAAATCTACAAACACTTAACTGCCAATTTCGACCTCCAGCAATCTAGTAAGCTGTTTCCAAGAGGAACTCTCCCGCGCGCTGTCCGAGCTCAGCAACCCCAACGCGGCGGACGCGACCGACGCGACGGCGCCCACGCTGCAGGCGCTGGCGGCCGCCATGGTGCTGCTGCGCCGCTGCAGGGTCAACGCCGCGCTCACTATACAGCTGTTCAGCCATCTGTTCCATTATGTTAACGCGTGTTGTTTTAATAAGGTTTGTTGTTTTTTTCGGGGTTATGTTAGCATTATATGTATGTAAATAACGGCGCGCAGCTTGTGGGTTCATCATTGAGGAATCATCTTGGAGGAATAAAATATATTATTTCTCAGCTGAATTCTGCCACTCATCCGTACCTTTTCGATCAGAAATTGAATAGCAGATTATCTTGATACCATAGTGTCAAAACAAAGAGAGCCTATTCTTTCTGGGTACTCTTGACTAAACTTCTTTTTTATAATACAATAAGTAAAGGAATAAATTCTTGATTTGTGATTTTTTCATACAAATTTTGCGAAAAAGTATTATGCTAAGTATGAAGCTTCTAGCTAAATGATTCTGCATCGCTTTCGGTATGGGCTATAGTGTTTCTATATATTAATAATTAAATAAATTCCACTTTTTATATAAAACAATTAATATTCTTTTATTTCAGTTGGTAACAGAAGCCGGATGTGTGAGTGCGCGATGGGGTGCTGCGTTGTCAGCGCGGCTAGCCCTGTTAGCGGCGTGGGCGGAGCGCCAGGGCTTAGAGCTGGCTGCTGACTGTCATCTTGCAAGGACTCACCAGGCTGGTTAGTAATTAATTTTTGTTACGTGATTTTCTTATGTTAATTGAAAAAGGCAAAAAATATTTCTTGTATTTTTTTTAAATAAATTTGATGGAAATTGCACGTTTTTAAAATAATGTGAAAAGATTCTTTTAAGTATATGTCGGTGCGTGTCACTTCCAATACAGCCGTAAAATGGCGTTTTAACGACATAATAGTGTTGAAGTATTTTAACTAAAGCTACTTGTAAAGCCCAGTCTATACAAACTTATAGGCCGTTGTAAAAAAAAAAAAAGCTTCACGCTGTATCCCGCACACAGCAAGGTAGGCAGAGGGAACCTAGTGTTAAGACACTCCGTTCCCCATTTTCCGCCGGATTCGGAGGCTTGCGTGTTAAGTGGCGGAAGTTAACGCCGCGCTTTAACCTCGACACCAGAGCGAGGAAAATGGAAATATAATTTCCACTTCTCGAGTGGGAATCGAACCCACAACCAGTCGTTTACAGTCACACGCTTGTGCCACTGGGCCACGACTGGCCACAATCATATCGGTTATCATTTGACTGTAGACGCGATTGGTTGTGGATTCTTTTACCACCCGAAGAAATGATTGTAATAAAATTATTGTCATTACATAACAAAAAGCGCAGTTTTGATGTCTACCATTCAACATGTCATATTTTGATTTTAGAAAGTGGAGAACGAAATGTTTTGACACTACGTTTTCTTGACTACCCTCTCTTACTATACGACCGACGTTTTTTTTGCTTTTAGACTATAACTTTGACTATGACGAAAAGAAGTGTAAGGGAAATCATAAATAATATAAATAATAATAACACTTCACAATAAAAACTTAATTTCACAAATTAAAATGATGATCGTTTACTATAATGAATGTATTCCTTTGACAGCACGCCTGATCTCCGGCTCGTACCGCACGCCCGAGGAGGTGTGCGTGGCGCTGGGCGCGTGCTTCAAGCTCAACTCGGTGCAGGTGCGCGCGCTGCTCGCGCCGCTGCTGCCGCCCGACCTCGTGGACGCGGCGGCCGCGCACGCGCGCGCGCACGCCGACGAGCTGTACCGCGCTGATGGCAGGGAGGTGGGTTAAATGCTCACTTAGCTTGACGACATTTTTGATTTTAGGTTATAGCGTAAAATCATTTATTTTAAAATGAATATGAATGTTTTAATATTTTATTTTTCTATATTTTTAATCTGTTAAATAAACTTGTATAGATAGAGTGCTATTTGAATAAGCTCAATCAAGATGATTGACCTCAAACTTCTATTAAATTCTTATGAATAGTGTTTTTTTAACAATACTTTCATGTAATTTATTATTAAACATAATTTAGATGAGTATTAAGTTTTATATTTGTTACTTCAGTATGATTTTTACAAAATTAAAACAAGTCTTTTCAGTTCCGGATTCCTTCTTGTAACTTTAGTTATGATTTTCTCATATTTCCTAGGACTAATATTCAATTTATCTGATCTGGTTCTATCCCTTCATTTTTGAGTCGTTATTTTTTTTCAACTCATAATTTCATCAATTTCCACACGCCACTAGCTGACACTATAATACAAATATATTATATATTTGATAAAGAAGAAAGATATATAACCCCTACATATTGTATTATCTATACTTATATTATAAATGCGAAAATCTGTGTGTTTGTCTGTCACGCTTTCACGGCTAATCTACCAATCCGATTTGGAAGAAATTTAGAATGAAAGTAGTTAAAGTGACTGGGTCTAAAATAGGCTACTTTATTTTTTGAAAATCCACCCCCGGGGTTGGAATGCAACGAAACAGTAATGTAGTTGACGCGGCGAATCCGCGAGCCGGCCGCTAGTCTTAAATAAAACAATAAAACCTAATATAACATTATATTCCACATCCAAACAGATAACACTAGAAGAGAGCGTATGGCTGGGCGCGGCACTCCTAATCCCGGGCGACGGGTTCAGTCCAGAAGTAGTGCGCGGCGTGCCCCCCGGCCTGGCAGAGTTCGTAGCCCCCCTTCAGCGAGGGGGGCTCTGCCGTCTCGCCCACCAGCCTCACGCCAAGGGGGAGTGGACGGTCTACATGCATAGCTATGCGCACGCACCCGCGCACGCGCATGATACGCACCCGCGTGTCCATATTGTGCAATTGCATAAGAACTCAAATGGCATGGGGCTTAGTATTGTTGCTGCTAAGGTATGTTTCTTTTGTTTGTGGATTTTTGTTTTTTTTTGTTTATTTTGAAATTGTGTAAAAAAATTAGTTAGTGTTTTTTTTTCTCTGATTGGTTAGTCAAACGGAAGCGTCTCAAGACTTAATGGATCTACAGAGACTAGTGAAAATGTAAAATAATACGCTTTGTCCTGCAAAGCAGTTAGAGAGAATCTAGTGTCAAGATACTTGATTTTTCACTTTTCGCCCGAAATCAAAACAATATATGTTGAATGAGACCCAATGCCACGCTTTTCTAATCAGAGCGGAGGAATGAAAATTATTTAAATACAATCATTCATTCCCCCAAGTAGGAATCAAGCCCATAACTATTGTGTATTTACAGTCGGACTGCCCTACGACGGCCTCAAAAAATGATTAGTTTTTCAAATACAATTTCAATTATTTTCCTTATTTGTTTTTAATCTTAACTATTTGTAGTAATACAATGATTATTCATTAAATAAACAGGGTGCCGGACAAAGCAAACTGGGTATCTACATAAAGTCGGTGGTGCCTGGCGGAGCGGCGGCCGCGGACGGGCGCTTAGCCGCCGGTGACCAGCTGCTCTCTGTGGATGGACACTCCCTTGTTGGCATTACGCAGGAAAAGGTTACTTACTATGTATTTAATAAGTCGATCGATATACATTATTAAGGGACAAGAAAATTTCTAATGTTTGAATAGTTCTTTTTAAAACTGCAACAAACAACATTCATTTACGTTTTATGAAATATTTATATTATCTCAATTTTTTAAATAAAGCTGTGAAAAGAAATAATCAAACATTGCACAACATTGACCATTGAAATTAAAACTGTCGAAGCAAACACTGTTTATTTTCATGGAGTTTATTGAATGCAGTCAGATGGTTATTTTTTCATCCAAATTACTTTTACATATTTTTTACGTGTCCGCAGGCGGCTGAGTATTTAGTTCGCACAGGGCCTACAGTGACACTGGAAGTGGCGAAACAAGGCGCTGTACTGCACGGATTAGCGACTCTCCTACATCAACCGACTTACAATCAACAAAGTAAGCTCATATTTCAATATATGTTAAATTAATATAAAATCTATCCAGTATCGGAGGATCCATTTTAAAAACGAGATATAACTATATAACTTTCCTATAAATATTTTAAATACTTAAGAATTCATCATTGGTATTATAATATGGAATGTAATGTTGCTTAAACACACGTTTTATAATAACTCAAGTACTCTGATATATCAAGTAATATACGGAATTTTTATTGTATCAATTCAGGCAATACTCAAAGTAATTTTATTAACATTCAAAAACATAATATTATGTGTTTATCAAAATTTTCATAGATGAAGAAGTCCAATATGAAGACCGTGCACGTCGTAATTCAGGCACTTTTATAAACCCTCATCCGGCGTTGTTGAAGCCGGCGTCGCCGCTCACTGAGCTTGTCACTGCAGGCAAATGATTACGAAACTTATATTTTTTGTTTTTATTTGCGATTTTGTTTTATTTTCAGCGTTGATGTTCTTCAGTTTCTGTTGATTTTTTTTGTTACGAAATATGGATGGAATTGGGATTATTTTGCTTCTTATCATTTTAATGTCATATATCTTGTGTGGTCTTAAAGTTACTCTTATTACAGGAAATGGACGTTTTTCTTATCGCAATCGTCTACTAAGAGATGAAACGTCGGAATCTAGTACGGATGAGACTGAGGAATACCAAACGCACTATCACGGCTCTATACCGAAACTCGTTATAACCTTAGATCGTGAAAATAATCATTTACAAGACGATCAGTCTCCAGACACTCCAGGCTGTCCTCTGGAGCTTAAATCCGGCCATTCACAACCTATACCGATATTTACATTTACATGTGAAGATGTCGATGCGCATCAGTCTAGTGACATTTCGTGTCAAGAAACATATGTGCCTCAAGTGTCACAAGTACCGCCCCCTGTGCCCGATCCGCCACTAAACTACGATCAGTCAAGTGAAAGTGGCGAAGCTATTTGCTTACCGCCAGAAATGAAACCTATAGATACAAAATTAACGCTAGATTTATTTAATTCCCGGTCTAAAGATGAAGATTATCGACGTAGGTGTACTGGCGTTGACGAGTGCGTTAGTGCGTGTGAATGTTGTCGGACACCCCAACCGGAAGCACAGCAAATACCCTACATAGATGAACCTAATTCTGAACCTGTGATATTTGAAAATGACTGTTTTCATAACAAAGTCGCGACACCAAAAATAAGACGAATATTACCTTCGCTCTCGTTAGATTTGACAGATGATAAACCGAAAACTGCAGATGCTACGTGCCAAACGCCTAACTCTCCTTTAGAAACTGATACTAAACCTCGTATTGTGGAAGTCACTAAGAAAACCGATTTAAGTCTTAACTTGAAACGTGCATCTAATGATATACAGAATATACAATGCCGACTTAAAAAAACCTTATATTCTATGTCAAAATCATTGTCCAGCAAATCAGATGATACAGACGGTCCATCTATATCAACTTCTGAATCTTTTGATGAAGATTTCATCGACTTAGTCCCACCAGCGATAGTACAACCTGTCGATACGGAGGTTAATCAAATTTTAAATAATGTTGCCAAAAAGTCATGGAAATCACCAGACGAATATCGACCCGCATTTGGAAAAGTTAAAGCCTTGACTAAACATTTTAACCAAATTAACCTTAGATACTGTGCGAAGAGTTATAAACGTAACTGTCAGTCGAGTCCGAATCTTAGTACAGGTGTAAATCAAGAAGAACCTTTCGTTATTAAAGAACCTTTACCAGCCAGTGCTAGTTTAGCCGATATACAATATGAATGTGAAAAAACTGATACCGACGACATTAAGACTGACAAAATGTCTGAGGATGAAGTAAAAAGTATTCTTATACAGCTCGAAGATTGGTCTAAATTTGGTTCTCGTGGTAGTGAAGATACTTTAGCACAAGGAAACGAATTTGAACTCCCAAATCTTCCTTCCGAAGATCACACAGACACTAATTTATCTACAGCGGGTAGTCTTATATTTAACGAGATTTTAGAGAAAAAGCCAAAGACAATTACGCTTGAAAATATTAAATTGAAATCTAATACGAATGGTAAGCGTCCAGAAAGCTCAGGATCATATTTAAAGAGTGGTAGTTTAGAGAATATGGATGGGAGTAGATCATTAAATGGAAGCAAGTTGGGACGTAAGCACGTGTCGTCGGCGGACGTGTCGCAGTGGCGCCGGGACTCCCTCACTACCACGTGTAAGCCGACTCTCACACCGAGCATGAAATAGGTGTGTTACACACGCACGGCTTCACAATTTTTTGTTACGTTTCGTTTTTTACTATAGGAGCATGCGTTTTAGACCTTATTTTCGTACACGACGGCCTTTATTTGTTGACGTTCTATTGTTTTTTTATTGATTCTATTTTTTTACACTCGTCGTTTATTAGTTGTATTTATTATCGTTTATCGGTGCACGTTATGTTTACTGCTGTAATTTTGTTTATTTTTATTTTTTTCAGCACTTCACTCCACTATTGGGGATGTTGACATTAATCCGAACATATATAAAAGAAGGAGTTAATCGAGATGGCATAGTTTTATAGTTTAAATGTCATATTTTTTATTTGAAATTGTCTAAATATCACATTTTGTCAACATCCCGGTAATATGTTATCTTGTACATCTATAAATATGCCTTTCAAACACTGTATTAATGGATACAAATTTACATATAATTTTATTTAATATCGTAGAAATTAAATATTATTGATTATTATTATATTTAAAAAATATATAAATGTTGATTCTTCGAGTCATTTTAATATCAAAAATTATAAGAAATAATTACTGTAATACAACAAAATAAGCTTATTTTAGTGAAATTTCCTATCACTTTCATAATATAAACAATTTTTTACCAACAATAATAAGACAAAAATCGAAATCACCCTAAATAATACAATACATAAATCAACAGGGGCAGGCGGTACAGCAGAAGCAACGGCAGTGGGCGCAGCGCGACGTGCATCTGAACGCGACCTTCCCTCCCGCCTTGCCGCGGAACCCGTAAAGCCCAGTAAGAGCACGCCGGCGCTAAACCACGCGCCGCTGACGTCCCCCGTACACGCGCACGCGCACGCTAACACTGCGCACGCGCACGCGCATACGGCGGTTGTACCTCAGCCGTCCATGCAACATCACTCGGGGAAGGTTTCGCCGCATTCGTATGTGATGCAGAGGTGGGTTCTGAATAGAATGTTAGGTGTACGGTTTTTGTTGTGTTGTAGGGTGGTTGAGAAGAATTTATGTTAAGATATTTTGTTCTTTGCTTTGTGTCTGAAATCTAGTTGTGAAGTGTTGCGCTTCGTCTTGGAGTACTAGACAGATAATAAAAATATAATGTTATGATCATTCTGTCGAATGGTAATCGAACCCTCAACCATCGTCTTATAGTCAATCATGCCACTGCGCCACGATGGCTAATTACAAAACTGTTTTGTATTTTTTAGTGTAATTACATATTAAAGTATAATTATACTTAAAGTCAATTTTTCCTCTTTGGCTTCATCCTTTTTTTTCATAACAGATATTCTAATGGTAAGATACTATTAACTAAATCAATCAAAATAATATTGATTACCAACATATTTTTTATCCACAGCGGCTATGCAAAAGGTGGGTCGCCTGCATGGAACGACATAGGGGCTAACAAATCCCGCAGTAGCCACAACCTATCCGCGCAGAACGATTCATTCTACCAGAACTTATCGTCTGTGCACGCCCAGCAGCATCCTTTACAAGACAGGTGAGTTGAAATACTATTTTTTTTATGCATAAAATAATTCTATAATCATACAATATTATAAATATTAAAATACCTGATATTTTAAATTAACACTTATGATATTAAAACTATATTATGATATGCTATTTTGTTTATTTTTTTCGATAGCTTAATTACTATTTTTAATTGTTTTAAAAATTATGTAAGAATGCTTACATTAGTTCAGTTTAATTATTATATATTTTTTTAATTTTCAACAATGTAAGTAATTACTGACTATTATTTTAACAGATGGTCATCGCTTCGTAGCTCAACGGGAAGCGGTCGACCCCAATCTGCACACTTCCCTGCAACTACGCCTGACAAGCCCCCGGATGGTACTAACACTTTGCCAAACCAGGTATAGAATATACTTTAATAATTCACAATATTTTTTTACGCTTTTTGTCCGAAATCAAGAAAGATTATTGAATAGCGGATTTCAAAGCTGCACTGTGTTTGGCCAGAGCAAGAAAATTAAATTTAAATAAAAGATGTTCATTCCCACGAGTAGGTAGCGACTCTACGACTAACCATTCGTTGTACAGTTATAGACAGTCACATTTAAGCCGTGACCATGTTGTAATATTTTATTTATTCGGTTTCCTATACCTGTCCTGTTATGCGGAAAACCAAAATTGATAAAACAATAATTAAATTTAATTTTCAGATTAACCAAACTAACGCAGCGAATGCAAGAGCTGCTAAGTTAGCGGAGATGTCCGAAGAAGTGACTAGGCGTCAACAGCAACAATACTTACAACAACAATATCAACAACAACAACAGCAACATCAACAACATCAACAAAACCTTCAAGCTCACCAACAACATTTACAACATCAACAGTATCAACAACAACAACAATTACAGAAGACAAATGCTTACCCGAATCAACAGATGCATGTCCATGCGAACCAAGCTATGCATATGCACGCAAGTCCGCAGAACCAGGGAATGCATATGCACGCCAGTCCACAAGGGCAAGGTATGCATGTGCATGCGGGCATGCATGTGAATATGCATACGCAATATGCGGCCGCACCGACGCATCCGCAAGCTCAACCCAATCAAGTCTACCAAAATCATGCTCAGTCTCAAAGGTATTTGTTGAATCTATTTTATTTCAGTAAATTAAGCTTATTTTAAAATATAAATATTTTCTTTATTTGGTGTTTAATGTATGAAGTTTTATAAAGCGATCTAAGCATATGAGAATATTCTTACTTTCATTGTATGATTATAATAGGGGCCAGTCGTGGCGCAGTGACACGAACTTGTGACTGTAAACGACTGGTTGTGGGTTCGATTCCTCGACCTCAACTCGAGGAGTGTATTTAATATTTCCATTTTCTTCGCTCTGGTATCAGAGGTAAAGCGCGGCGTTAAGTTCCGCCACTTAACACGCCAATGCCTCCGAATTCGGCGGAAAGTGGGAAACGGAGTGTTTTAACACTTAGTTCCCTCTGCCTACCCCGTTGTGTGCGGAATACAGCGTAAAACTAATAAAAATCTGTATAATTATATTTTTTATATATTTTGCTTTATTATTAATAAAGTTTAATTTACAGGTATGATTGGTACCCGCCGGGTCCACCTTCACCGCAGCGCACTCAACCGCCTGTTGCACCTAAACCGACACCACAGGTAAGGAATTACAGCTGCGAAAATTAGTTTCAAAAACTACTAGCAGTGTTTACAAAATATTTATATAATATGAGATTAAATTGTAATTTCAGATCAGATTTTGGATTTTTATGATAGTGTAAACTGAATAATTTTAATACTGTTATAAATTTTATTTATAGTCTAACAGAAGATCTGAAACTGAACAAGATGATTTATATCAACAATCACAGCAGTCTCAGCAGCAAAACTCGACTGTGCAGCCGGAGGATGGTAATATATTTTTCTTCTAGTTTTTTTTTTACCTTTTCGCTTTGACCGCATTATATGGGCACATAATGAGAATCTAGTGTTAATACATTGCCTCATCCATTTGAAGGTCGGATAAATGAAAATCTATTTATATAAAAATGCTTGTAATTTATATGTTTCTTTGAGGAATCCTTAACCAATGCGTATACGATTGTATATTTACCTACTTTTACATCATAGTGGCATAGACTGTATATACTTTTAATTGTAAATGCTCTTTTTGTATTTAATATATATTGTGTTAGTCACAGATAAACTAAAAAACGACGTGTTAATAAGGAAATATTAAACTATAAAAAAACCTGTAATAGAACTAGGTTCTCTACCTAGTCTCAAGGCACTCCGTTCTCCACTTTTAGGTCAAAACCGAAACAATAGATAAATTCAACGCCGCTATTTGTTTTAGATATCAGAGTAGAGAAATGAAAATAATATATAATCATTTCTCCGAGCGGAAGTCGAGCCCGCAACCATCACGGTACAGTCGGATGCTGTCCCACTGCACCAAGATGGCCTTTCTAATACCAATAGTATATGTTTTATTATAACATTCAACAAATATCCAGAACGTTACGTGGCAAGTGCGTCAGAACCGCCAGCGGTGTCGGTATACCCTGTGGCGGGCAGCGCGGGCGGCGCGCGCGCACAGCCCGCGCACAACCCGTGGCAGCGCGAGGAGAGGGAGCGCCAGGCGGAGGTGAAACGTGCCGCTAATAGAGCACGCAGGTGTGTATGTTTTTTTTTATTTTTTTATTTTAGCTTCACGCTGTATCCCGCACACAGCAGAGTAGGCAGATGAAACCTAGTGTTATTATAACCATTGCGTGTTAAGTGGCTTTCGCTTATTATTTTTACTTTTTAAGCAATACTAATTATATGAAATGGAATTGAATGAAATTAATTATATGAAAAGACTTTTGATGTCAGTATAAACACTTTATAACGGATATATAACCGAATATATCGCATATACGAAAGGAAAAGTCTATGAATCAAAAATCAAATTTTGGAATATTAAATTTATATTAATAAATATATTATTTGTAAAATATAATTGAAATGGGACTTAAATGTAATTTTAATTAATTTATTAAAATGATTAATAATTAAAATATGTACATATTGACCGTCACTTTCATTTTAAAATTAAAATAAGTCGTAACAAAGTAGAGGTACTGGAAAGTATTACTTGAATGAATAAAGTTCTAAGACAAACTATAATTTTATGATGATAAAATAATTTGGAGCCAGTCGTAGCGCAGTGGCACAAAGTGTGTTTGTAAAGCGATTGATTGTGGGTTCGGTTCCCACTCGAAGAGTGGAAATATTTAATATTTTCCTTTTCTTCGCTCTGGTATCGAGGCAAAGCGCGGCGTTAAGTTCAACCACTTAACACTCAATGCCTCCAATAGTCGGCGGAAAATGGGGAACGGAGTGTCATAACACTAGATTCCCTCTACGTACTCTGCTGTGTGCAGGATACAGCATGAAGGTGAAAAAAATAATAATAAATAAATACTTATTATTTATTTACTAAAAATATTAATACTATAGAATATTAGTAACTATGACTTTTTAATAATAGAGATGCTGCCATCGCGCAACTCGTCGCTCTAGGCAGTATGCGCACTCCCGTACAGAACCAGCAACTGAGGGCATTACAGCTGGAAAGAGACTTCGAGCGTCGCGCTACACAACATCAGGTATTTTTTTTTATAAAAATACATTTTAATATAAATAGAGTTGTTTCAAATATTTAAATAAGTTAAGCACTTCCCTTTGAGACTCAATCCTCCACTGTACTACAAACACATGCATATTACATGTAAAGATGAAACACAATAATAGACAAGATATTTATATCTAATATATATAATAATTAAACATTTATATATGCATTGCTATAAAGTTACAATATTATAAAAATCCAAAAAACATATTGAATCAATTTCAAGGTTTTATTTTCCACAGCGAATAAATTATACTATTTTTAAATATGTAATCCGCTATTCTGTGGTCATTAAGAGTAAGTGTAAATAATACCTTATTAAAACAATTTATCTCCAACGAATACTTTCTAATACAGGACGACGGTGGGGGACCAGACGGGGGCGGTGAAGAAGAGAGTCCGTCACCGGAGCCCGAGCCGGAAAGGGAGCCCGAGCGCGAGCGTCAGCCGCCGCCGCCGAAATCAATACTAAAGACTAACCAACGTGTTGATCTTACTAATGGCTACGCTACGCATACTGCACATACGGTAAAGAGTGCTGCTATATATAAATTTATAAATTTAATTTTAAGAAATTTGTATTGATTTTATTGATTTGAACGTATTGGAGTCGTATTTCTGTATTTTTTTTAATTTTTGCTAGGTTCATCCAGGTCTGCCTACTATATATTTTATATTTCTTAACACCTTTGGAAATAAATCTATTTTTAATCGAGCTAATCGTGTATTGCATATACACGGTATTAAAAAAATAAACTTATTTTGAAGTTTTATTTCAAAATGTGTAATACTTGATAAAATAAAAGAATCCTATTCTTTGTACAGCCAGTAACTAGATGATCACCTATTAATATATTATAAAAATATACACACAGGTGATAACAGAGGAAACCCGCATGTCCGAGCTGAGCAGCAGTATGGGCAACATCTCCATAGCGGGCACCAACCCCCCTCCCCCGCCGGAGCGCGGCTCCTCCTTCGCGGTGATGGCGGGGCGGCGTCTCGACGCGCCCCCCGCACCCCTTGTGACGCTGGCTCCTCACGAGAACGTGGCGCCGCAGTGAGTATAGTCATCGATTTATTTTATTGTATAAATGAGGCAAACGAGCAGAAGGAATGGTGGGTTTAGGGAGAGCTGGCTCACATGCTATCGAACCGGAACACATCATCAGATGTTTGGCGGTTCGTCTTTAACATGATAGTGGTCGCTAACCAGTCGGAGAACAAATCGCCTGCCACCAAGCTGCATACTAATATTGTAATTAAAATTGAAATAATTAAATGTGTTGCATGCGGTTGGTCAGAGTGGCCAAGCAACCCAGTTCGTCGGAGGGAGTTTTGGGGAAGGCCAATTTATATGAGCTCTGACTCAGTTAAGACTAAATATTAAGTTGTACAAATTTTAATATTTTTATAGTTATGTGTTTTTCGCACATTATATGTTGTGCGCACAAAATATATATTTTTTATTATTATGATACATTTGGTTTATTGTCATATTATACGTGAGTTGTAGTATATAACTTATAACGATTCGTTATTTTAGTTTTATTTTTCAAATTCTTAAATAATTTTAAAGTACATATTTAAAACCATACTAATATTGTAAATGTCTGACAGTTTGTTTGTCTCTGCCGAACCGATTTGGATGAAATTTGGAATGGAAATAGTTGAAGACCCAGAGTCAAACGTAGGCTACCTATTTTAATAAAAATTAATCCCTAAGAGAAATAGGTGATGAAAATTTGTAAAACAACATAAATGGTTAACTTAAGCAAGAACGCAGATCATCAACACTACACTAAAGATACCAATTATTTTGTTTAATATTAAAAATGTTATTCACAATACATATACAAATTTAAACTCGAATCCGCACTTGGAAACCGTTCAAGCTTACTCTAAACATATATTCCCTTCCAGATCACCAGTAGGCACCCGGGACAAGCGCGTGTCGTTCCACGAGCGCGCGCAGCCCGCGCCCTCCCCCTCCCCCGCGCCGCCCGGCCCCGCCGCCGCGCCCGCACCCCCCGCGCCGCCCGCCTCCTCCCCGCCGCCCTTAGACATGCCCACTGCTAGGGAGGATCCTGATGTAAGTATATAATCCATATTGATATTAGTATTGCGACTGTCTGTCTGTTACTATTTCACAACTAATGATTACCTGGAAAACTGAACCGATTTGAATGATATTCAGAAAGTAAGGTTAAAAATCAGCTCTAAAAATTAAAAGACTTGAGCGATCATTGAATATTGCCAAAGGCATAAATATAGTTTTTAATTCAAGAGTTAAACATAAACTTTAGACGACTTTATATTTCAAAGAATCTCTACAAATAGTATATTTAAAATATAACAAAACAGTAAGAAAAGGTGTGTAGATCTGGCACACTCTTGTGCTAATATTAAAATATAATGATTTTTCTAAATGGAATTAGCAATAACGCGTGAAAAATTAAACTTATTGTCTATGATAACCTGTTATTTTTAATTTTATAATCGATGCAAGCAAATCGGTTAAAGTAATTGAGACCGTCGTGGCTCTCTCATCTGAAATGAATATATTTTCTAAATAACTTTCAAACAAAACTTTAGCGCTTCATCGAAGAAGCAGAGAACATGTTATCGGGCGGTATCTCCCCCGGCGTGACAATGGCCGGCGCGCCCGCACTCGCCGCGCACACGCCCGGCGTCATCGGCGCGCAGGAGGTTTACAGGTTAGTTATGTTATGTTTTCTTTGGTTTAACGCTTATTTCCGAATAGCAGGGTAGGAAGTAGGGAGGGAACCCAATGTTAGGACATGTTGTTCCCCATTTTCCGCCGAATTCTGGAGGCTTTGCTTGTTAAGGTGCGGAACTTCCCGCTGTGCTTGGAAATTATCTGGACACTCAGAGCGAAAGAAAATGGAATTATTAAATATTTCCACTCCTCGAGTAGAAAACGAGCCCACAACCAGTCGCGTTTACAGTAATACTTTGTGACGCCACGCCACGACTGACCGGCTATTATTTTGATATTTAATAGCTTATTTAATTAATGAATTGATATTACATATAATTTGTCCAAATAATATGGTGGTAATATGGTGGTTCTAACGTGAGATAAGTCTATCTCCATGTCTTATATGGTAAGAATATTTTTATTATATTCATTCTTGTAAAATTATTTTTAATTTTTTCAATACGATATTCATACATTTAGTATAGGTTTCAAAAGGACGCAGGTTCAAATCTTGCTACATTTAATTATTTTTATTATTGTTGTTATTATATTAGCCATTAGGCTAGATCGTGTATTTTTTTTACCTTTAACGTATATTTATAAGCGTTAAAGCATATTAATACCCTTTAATCATTCGTTTTATATGAAATATCATAAAATTCTAAACACTTATTATAAATTTCTTTTCCCAATGAAGTACTATTATATAAATTATAAAAACTATCCTGAACAGAGACCCCCGTGCCCGTCGACTTGCGGAGGCACAAGCGCGCGCCGCGCCCGCTCCCATCCCTGAACAACTCTCCTTCAAGGAGAAGATGAAAATGTTCGCTCTGGAGTCCGGCGAGGCCACCACGCCCAAGGATAAGGTATCATTTAAAAATTATTGTTGTTTACATAAACAGTTCATTATTTGTTGGGAAAATCACATAAAAATCACTATTAGCTGAAAAATAATTGCTTAATAATTATTAGGCTACAGTTAACAATGCTTCACGCTGTATGCCTTGCGGGGTAGTCAGAGACAAAAAAAGTTAATAATGATTTATTTCTTGATTGTGATTTTCGCTCAAACAAGTGATCAATTTTTAATATTTATTTGTTAATTGTAATTAAATTGCAACACTGAACATAACGTACTAATTATGAACATATTGTATGATATTATATGTCACTTTATTCAGACATGTATATCATACGGAAAATGGATATTCATGTGTAATATATATTTTTATACCTTATTATAAATATTTGGGCTTCTCAATATAAACTATAAAAGTAT
The DNA here is from genome assembly GCA_019049465.1 of Dryas iulia moderata. NCBI lineage: Eukaryota > Metazoa > Arthropoda > Insecta > Lepidoptera > Nymphalidae > Dryas > Dryas iulia. The sequence continues at coordinate 11,849,941 of CM032425.1, forward strand.
GTCTAATATAAACTTATTTATACAAGAATTATCCTTTGTCAGAAAAATGTTTATATAAAAAGTGCAAGGTTTCTTCACATATATATAAATTTAAAATTATTTGTATACAAACGTAGTGATGTTTATTTAAATTTAATTTAATATTGAAATAGAATTATTGGCATTATAACAAATATCAGTAACACAGCAATAATCTGTTGTGATAAGCAATATGATGAATATAGTACATATTCCAAATTTGTAATATTTAAGTATTGATATTAACTTTTTTCAGGTAAAAATATCACGTGCACAGCGAGACATCGATGCGGTACACTAAACTTCTGACTTCAACATACTTCGTCAAGATGGCAGCTTTTGTATAACCAACATACTTAAATCGACGCAGCTTGATATAATAGACTTATGAAACCTTATTACATGATATGGACATCGTATAAAATAAACAACTTAGTAACCAAGTAAGTTTTAGATGAATATATATAAAAATAAAATAAAAAGAGACTAGCGACGCAACGAATAAGAGTCCTGTATATTTTGTTTACAATTCATCAGTATTACAATATATGGATTCGTTTAACGCGTTCTTATATCCAGTTTGTGCTTTATATTATACTAAATAGTTTACACGTTGGACCAGAAAGTTTTTATATTTTGGAAATTATTCCGCAAAAATCATTTACTAATCAATATTGGCACCAATTTTTATGTAAATCGTAGTATTAAGACATGTCTATGAAGGAATATATTTTTATGACAGGGATTTTGATCGGTATTTTATATATATCGCCTTAGCAGCTAGTGCAATGTTTTACACTGATTTATAGCATCTACCGTTTTATATAGAAATTATTTGATTATATTTGAAATTTAGATATCTATATACATATATGTATAGTAATTGATGGCACATAGAAGATAAATAATTATAGAAAAAAATGTAGCCCCTAATCAAAATTAGCCGCGTGCCATTATTAAAGTATTTAATTAATTATTATTAATAATATTTTATGTGTACGATGTTTTTGTCAGAAAGGACCAATATAAATACAAATTTAATCTGTGGGTGCCTTTGTGTGTTTTAGCAAGTAATCAAATTATAATTTTCTTGTGACAGATAAATGAATTCTATTATATTTAACAGTTAAACTTCGTTACATTCCAAAGAATGATTCTATTGCTGTCTTGTGTAAGCATTCCTCTTTACGTCATCAGTCACAATAATTCTGTGTATGACACAATATCATCACGATTCATTTTCTTACTTAAAGTCCTTTATTTGTATTGTCCCTAAATCGTAAGCAATAAACTTTGCCTTCTTGTAAATACCGACAAAAATACGTGTAAAAATGATAAACTAGCACGTTTAGTGCCAAAAGAATGTTAATTCCGTCGCCCTTCGTACCACTCGAGGCAGCATCTCCGACTGCCACCACTCACTACGGCATCTCGTAGGTATTTAATCATTAGCAACTACTTAGCTTTATACTTTGTGGCACCAATTTATATTGTATATAGAGTAGCTAGTAAGTTCTTAACATTGCATTGAGGTTTTTACTCCCGTTGTATTTGTAAAAGTTTATTTAATGAAATTACGATTATATCGAAAGTTAACGGTTTTTAGAGTAAAGGAGGCCTATTCGAGGTAGGTGTTAGTGTAGTCACTGAGCGACGTATTGTCCTCAATATTTCACCCAACGATAGTCAATTAGCGAGAATAAATATTTTATAGAACGGTTTCGGCTCACTTGTATATATTTATACTGTAGAAATGGGAGCAACTCCCGTATTCCACGTTAGAAATCTCTTACGAAAGGACCCCTCAATATTGTTAACTGATATACTTATTACACAAATCATTGTATTGCTTTATAGAGTTTAGTGTATTTACTTTAATTATTATCAACATTAAAATAAATTAATTAACAATTATTTTTGTTTTATTTCTATTTACCAAACTGTTTGTTTTCACATTTTTATTATTAAATTTTAAGTGTCATATGTGATTGTGGTAACTAGAGTAATTATATAATATTTTTTTGTTATATGAAGATATGTATGTAGTAATGAAGGTGCTCCACGGCCACCACTACCTGAAGTCACCCACTTTGTTAATATTTGTTATTAAAGATGCTGAAGGATGCAGATAACAGAGGTAATGTACTAAGTACAGAAAGTACTCTGTAAAAATAACGATATCGATAAGAGCTGATACCCGACCCGGTTGAACTACTGCGTTGGGATAAGGGAGTATAAGGGAAATAAAAAACAAATAGTTTAACAGTGTTTATATTTTGTTTCTGAGGTTAATTTTATGTGTGCCGTATGGCATCAATGAATTTGTACAAGATCTCACCGGATCCATGAACATCGTTCTATATTATATGTGCAATACAATTTTTCAGGACAATCTTAGATCATTTCTTACAAAAGATTTACAATTAACAATACATAAAATGAATATAAAAAAAGTATATGAAATTGTCACAGGAGTTGCTGCGTCATAAATCGTACAGGTACAGAGAAACTTGCCGTATTATTTTATCGGGGAGTGATTCTCATACTTGTGTATGACACATTGACTACATAGGTGTTGATAACAACAGCTACATACTCGTAGATTAATGTATTATAATTAAATTTAGGTCGGAACGTTCTTAAAATTATCATAGTAAAAACAATATTATAATGAATGATACATTGTAAATATATTTAAGTGCGAATCAAACTCCGAAAATAAACCGACGGCGTAAGATGACGACATTACACGATGTAAACTTCAGGCTTTGGTGATTTTGTGCAATACGATTTACCATAAAATTACGTCTAGAAATATAAAACTCGAGTATATCGTGCAACTAAAGCTAAAAAAATGATATCACCATCGCCCTTACACAATACAAATACACATAAAACGTTCACAAAATGTTAATAGGTACATAATAAATCTGTTCAACGTGAAGCTTATAACGAGTGATGCTTGCCGAACGCAAGGCGCCGCTTGGCATCGATAGGAAGTCCGATCTCTTACGAGACTTAGCCTACAACAAATTTACAATTCGTAACAATTCACTACAATACCATAACATACTTAACATTAAAGCTTCATTTATTTACACTTACCACGAGAGACGGTGAAATAAATTTTGACAATATAGAAAAATATGACGATCTAACAGCACTTTAAAAATAAATGCCAATCGAGATATAACTGTATAAAATAAAATATCACGTAAATACTGGCGTCGCTGCGGCTACTATAGTTTATATAAAAATACACATTTATAAGCGTGACTACTCGCTAACATTTAAAATATTCAGCGTCGGCCAAAGGAATCGTCTGAGGTTACAGAATTTACGTTACAGGTTGCGAGAAGATCAATAGAAAAATAAACAATAGTATTCAGTTTGATCTATTTCAACTATAAATATACTCTTCGATTTAGACTTTAAATATAAAGGGGTACGACGGTCGGTCTAGTGAAGTGTGGGAGGTTACAGCGCGGGGTCGGTCCAGCGGTCGCAGCGGTCGAACTCGATGCCGGAGTCGGGCGACACGCCCACGCGCGCTCGCGCGGGCGGCGCGCACCCGCACTCACGCACGCCCAGCTCCGCCAGCACCTGCGCACGCACAACCGCACTGCACGCCGTTATAACGCACTCACACCACCACACCACACCACCCCACACCACCACACCACACCACCACACCACCCCACACCACCACACCACCACACCACACCACCCCACATGCCACTCGAGGCGGGCTCAGAAACCAACTTTAAAACATCTGTTCTTGATGCTGTTGCATTAGAAATAGAGTTTTGTCAAACCAAACCACGAAAATGAATGTATTATTTTATATTTAAATACATTTCTCTTATTGGGAATCGAACCCACAGACATCGAGTACGATATGTTTTTTATTGTGTTATAACAATGACCCAATGACCAAAGTAGAAGAAGTAGATATATTGTAAAAAAATACTAAACATATAAATAAAATAGCAAATTGAACTAAACTATCAAAAAAAGGTATGTCACTGCGCAGAGGCACAGAGTGTGACTGTAAAGAGACTGGTTGTAGGTTCGATTCCCACTCGAGGAGTAGAAATATTTAATATTTCCATTTTCTTCGCTCTGATGTCATAACCAAAGCGCGGTGTTAAGTTCCGCCACTTAACACCCAATGCCTCCGAATTTGGCGGTGCGTGGGGAACGGAGTGTCTTAACACTAGATTCCCTCTGCCTACGCTGCTGTGTGCGGATACAGCGTGAAAAAATATAATGACAAAAAAAAACATTTTCAAATTTGATTATACGCTACCACGCTTATCCCCTACATAATGGGATAATCAAACATAACCTACTGGCAAAATACTTCAGTCTCCACTTTGCGACATAAAAAAAAAAAACAAAAAAAAATATGTGTCAAATGGCGATCGAGCGGGAATCGAACCCACAACAACAAACATAAAACATACACCTTGGGCAAACTAGCACTACGCTCGTATAATCCCAGATCCCGTTCACACGAGTGCAATTGCCTCGTAAAGTAGAAATTAGGCCCAATATTGGTCTTACGACTACCGACCAGCTCGAACGCATCACGCAAGCGGAGAGACAAAGAGAACCTAGTTTCAAATTACTCCATTTTCCACTTTACGACAAAAACTTAAAAATATTCCTTATTAAATGGCAATCGAGCGGGAATCGAACCCACAACAACCAAATAAATCCTTTTTCTACACCACAATAACAAAAACAACAAACATAAAACACACACCTTGGGCAAACTGGCGCTGCGCTCGTGCAGACCCAGGTCCCGTTCAAAGGAATGCAATTGCCTCATAAAGTGGAAGTTAGGCGCAATGTCGGTCTTTCGGCTGCGGACCAGCTCGAAGGCGTCGCGAAGGCAGAGCCGGTGACGCTGCATGAGGTACGCCAGGGTCACCGTGACGGAGCGGGAGACGCCCGCCACGCAGTGCACTAGCACACCACAGCGAGCCGACATCGCGCATTCTGTGTGTTGAAAAATTATTATTTATTTAATATTAAGTTGTGTTCAAAGTATAACTAGGGGCAAGTCGCGGAGGCACAAAATGAAGAGGCACTGTAAAGTAAGTGGTTATGGATTCGATGCCCACTCGAGGAGTGGAAATATTTAATATTTCCATTTTCATCGCTCTGGTGTAGAAGCAAAAAAAATAAAAAAATAGTATAACTGTAAACGCAAAGATGTGAGTTCGAATTGGAATATTTCCATTTTCATCGCTCTGGTGTCAAGGACAAGCGGGGCGTTGAGTTCCGCCTTGGACACGCATTGCCTCCAGAATTCAGCAGACATTAGGGAACGATTGACTCAACACTAGATTCCGTGTGTACGCACTCTGTGCGTTGGAATTTTATAGATTAACAGCAGGATAGGAACAGGAAACCTAGTGTTAAGACACTCCGTTCCCCATTTACTAAAATTTTATTAATAAAACTATTAATATTAATAGCACAGTTATGCAGCTATAAAACCGCAGTTGAGTTAAGAGTCAATGCCCTACAGTATGGTACTAATTGCCTCTTGGATATTGACGGAAGTAAAAGGCAAATACCAACATAAAAAACATTGCCAACCTTCAAATAGTGTAAAAGGCTCGTTAACAAGCAGGTTCTAATCATACATGTCGTAATCGATGCTTCAAGGAAAACGTTTTGTAAATTATATATTAATGAAATCAATGACCTAAATTATATTCTGTAGTGAAAGTATTTAATATATAGTTTTTAACTAAATTTAGATAGTCTTAATGCGAAACTATAACATTAAATATAATAATAAGTATATCGTTAAGACGTTTTAAAGTTATCTTATCAAAACACGAATGGAAACTGCTTAATATCAATTAGGTTTTCTATATATATTTAGATAATTATTATTTAAATATCAATTTAAATGTGTCTGAAAAATAGCATATTAACTTAATGTTTTCGAGAAAATATTTCATTGATATTACATACTTATTTCCTTGTAGGTTTTTATATAGGGGTAAGCAATTTTTATTAGCAACGGACCTATTTCATATTTAAAATTTATTTTCCTATATTATATTTAAAAAGTAGCTGAAGAATATCTAAACTAATATTATAAAGGGACATCATTTGTGAGTGTATATGTTTGAGGTAGGTAATCTCGGAAACTACCAAAACTATCTCAAAATTTAGTTCACTATTATAAAGCTGCATTATCGAGATCGACGCGAAGCGACCGTTATAATGTTAGTGTAGAAATTCTTTCGCCGCTTTTTAAATACTATTAGGAATTCCATTTCGGTCGGCCAAAACAATGAAAAACATATACATAGCCGTTGCTATTAAAGATTTCTTAACCCTGGAAATTTAGACATATGTATATTTGTATATCTCAAGTTTAGAAATATATTTGTAATAATTAGTTTTTAGCAAAATCAATTAACACTTAAAAAGTAATCATAAGAAAACGCTACCGAAAATCTTGTATACTTATAATTCTATGAAATATATAATTCGATAACATTATAAATTTAAGTAGTTATTCATTGTCAGTCAATATACGAAATGGCTTTTGTAGTTTACGCGAGCGAAGTCGCGAGTAGGTCGCTAGTTTGTAATATAAGTATATATTAGGCCCTATATAATTATTAAGATCTGCGAGTTGCTCACCACTGGCTTTATCATTTTTTTTAATTTATTATACACATATACGCACCAATAAATCGTATAGCCTGCGGGAAATGGACAGCGAGGTTCTGACTCCAGTGGTCTGCGATGGGTATCTTCAGATAGTTGATGCCGCATCCTTCCGCTTCAAATGTATTGGGCAGATCCGGCGTCACGTTCAGTACGTACTGAAATAATATAATAAAACTTTATTAATACTAATTAAGTATTGGTATATAAATAGATTAAAGGATAAATGTGCAATGGCAAAAAGCGGTTAAGTCAATAATTGTGATATTATTAATTTCACTAGATTTTTTCTTTTTCTTACGGTGTTCCCCACGTAGCAGGGTAGCTAGTAAGAACTTAGTACCAAGACACTACTTTTCAGTCATTACCCGAATTCGACACATATAGTGTATCGTATTCGAAAATCGAACCTACAAATATCGCATTTAAGATCACGTATTGTCATACTAACGATCACCGCTCGCGGTTTCGCTTGCGTAAATTACAGTTTCAGCCAGTTAATTTACATTGTTATTTTATAGTAATTTTGTCGAGCAAAATTTAAATTTCTACCATATACGCAAAGTAATTAGTTACTTTTTTATTATATGCCTAGCTAGATTGGTCCCGCCAACAGAGAGAAGTACCAACTTTTTATTATTCCATTTCATGAACTCCCCGTGCGGGAATTCATTACTTTGCAGAGAGAAAACTTCGGGGTTGTGTCTAACACTTGCTGTTTAAGTGTAGACTTTAAGGAGCCTTTAAAATGTGCATTAAACGCACGCCTCCACTGTCCGAGCTCATATCTATACTTAAACAGATTTAAAGGATCCTACGAATGCCGCCTACGACATGTTAGCTAGAAATGATGTAATGATCATTTTAGGCGTTCTCCTACATTATAGTTATGTGTAAAGCTTCCAAGTACCTTAATATTGTGCCTAGCGAGGGCCTCACAATCTTCGCTGTTAGTAGAATTGCCAAGGTATAGGTTTGGCAGTATTTCTATGGGGAAGTCCTGTTGTACGTGCGTGTGTGCGTCTTCACACTCGGACGACGAACCGGACGACAGCGCATCGTCGCAACCCGAGCCGGATATACGAAGTGACCTGGAAATAATGTTGAAAGCTTTTTATTTTGTTTATTTTATGTTAAATATAATAATAATTATATTGTATAGAATAGGTTCTTGGGGTTTTTACTAAATTTAAATAAATCAGTATATTTGAGTTAATTTTAGATTATAGGCTACGTATTTTACCTTCCTGTTAAAACATCAATTTACCTACATATTATGACATAGTTGATGAATTATTAAAAACGATACAGAACCCCTTACTTTATGAAACTACTACAGGGAAATTACCATACCATTAAAATTACCTTCATATTAGATATGGACACTTAAATATATGCTATATTAAAACGGGATACGAGCCTTGCCTAGAGGGATTCTTTTTTTAAAATTTAACAACGTCGTATTCTATACAATTGTTATTAACAATTATCTACTAGTCTATTTAATAAATATAAGGAACGAATTAACTATTTAAGCAGTCTGTCATATCGCCAACTCAGATAGAGGCGATGCAATTTAAATTCGACATCATACATAATATCTTAATGTAATATAAAGAAGTTTGACATGTAATTTATCAAATTAGGTTGAAGTTAGCGCCGTCAGCATGTAACCTCGTGGCCGCTGCGAGTGGCGCAGAAGCGCGGGCGGAGGGCGGGCGGAGGGCGGGCGGCGCGGCATCCGGGCCGAGGCGATCGATCGGGGTTGTTCAATGAGGGAGGAGGCCGGGGCTCACCATTCACCTGCCCGCCCCTGCCCCCGTGGATCAATGGCCGCCTACACGGCACGTCCTTACTCCAACCCTCCCCAGCCCGCGCGACGCCAACGCGTCTACTCCCACGCGATATACTTTCCCGGATTCGCCCTCTCAATCGTCTCGACGCCATTCAGTTAACTTTATTGAAAACAATCTTACTGCCTGAACACGCAGGCAATACGCAATTATTTTTTTATACGAGAATTATATTCTATATGTGTATTTAAGAAAATAATGAAAATATTCAATTATTTTTAGATATCAGAAGTAGGCGGCTGTACTGTACGAAATTAAATTACATTGCTAACTTTTTACTTTTAACTTGCGTTAATATAATTACATATTCCTATAAATAAATATAATGAGCATTATTCAACTTATTACGAGTTCACATCATTGGTACGCTGCTAGGGTTTTTGCTTTAATAATAAAGTAAAATAAAATGATATAATTGCAAAATTTAATTGGTTTCATTTTATTATCCTCGTTGTTTATTAATTACGAGTTATATAAAGTAGTAGGTAGGTACAACATAGTAGGCAATAAGCACCTATAGTAGGTAGCGTCAAAGGCTCGCGCGTAGGCCGAGCGTGGGCGACGCTCGACACGTCCATTCAGGGGAGCTCGCCCACGCACCGCGCCATTCTAACTGATCTGATACTGACAACATAGCTATTTAGTTCGATTTGAATGTGGGCGAGCGGACCAATTTTATCGCAAACTCACCTGTTTATTTATACCTACTCAATAAATAGTAGTTAAGAATCGTCGCCCTCGCAAATATAAAATAAAGGACTGGTCTAGTAAATAATGTCGGCTCGGACGTAGGTGTAAACGGTTGGCTTCTATAAACTTCATCTAATAGAATGACAACATCGGCTTGGTTCGAATGTAATTTGTATTTGAATGAAGGCGAGCGCGGGGCCGCCGGAAGCCGTGACACGGCCGGTGGTGTTATTAATGAACGAGCTCTATATATGAGTCGTTGCGTTTATAATGTAGCCGAGTATGGTATACATGTGAACGGATCGGTGTGTGCGCAAGTTAGAAATCGTTATAGCGAGTCGGCGTGCGTGTGGGCGTGCTGCGGCGTGTGGTGCGCTGGCGCACAGGAATGCGGACCGCCGACCCGCCCGCAGCCAATGACCGCCTGCAAGGGACGCTTTTTTAATGTCTGACTTACTAGTTCTCATCCTGTCAGGACGTTAACGAGCTAACTTGACCGGACAAAGAACTAAACAAGCTGTTCGTGTAATGCAGTTAATATCATCATATACTTTATTTCGTTACGCGATGAATAAATATTTATACCTATATCAAGTGTGCCGAGGCCGCAAACCACAAACACCATTTACCTACTATTTTCTTCATTAATTCGCTCATTAAAGACATTACCGACATTATCGTATCGAATAACCCAACACGGTGTGTCATAAACGTTTTAACTAATTAAGTATAGGTTTTTGCAGTATTTTAATTTATTAACTCCACGCTTTGTCCCTAGCGGTGTACTCAGAGGATTTATTACTAAGATACAATATAGAATAGATTATAATTTAATACTTTCATTAGCAAATGAAAAAATATTATTATATGAAAATATTATTTATGCAAAATTTCATAATGTTATGATAGTTTTAAGAATTAAATAATATTTTATTTCGCAACTAGTAAAAATGGTGACCTTCAAACTGTGTGGAAACTTCAGGAAAAACATCATGTTACACCGTTCAGTGAGCATTGATAAAGTAATTTATCAAGTAATAGTTGCTAAGTTCTTACGATTGCGATCAAAAATCGCAAATATATCGCTACATGAATAGTACAAACGTAATTTTTAAAAATAATTTTCAACATTTGATAAATTATGTATCCATCAATCTGTTTTAGTTACGATAGTATTTTTAAGTTTTTTTTTAGCTTCACGCTGTATCCCGCACACAGCACGGTAGGCAGAGGGAACCTAGTGTTAAGACACTCCGTTCCCCACTTTCCGCCGAATTCGGAGGCATTGCATTATTTTTAAGTATTTATTAAATTTCCTTTTTGTAACTAAACTTAGCCAAAAGTAATAACTTATGATGCCTAATGTCATAAGCTTCTATTAACTGATATATTCTTCACATAATCCTATCTATTTCTGAACGCTCTTTCACTACGATGTTTAAATAGATTTTGCAAATGTTATTGAAAGCATCTATTAGTAGTATTTATAGGTACATATTTATATTATAGGTATAAATTAAGCCGTAATCGTCGCCGTCATAGACGTATTCGTGAATGGAGTCACGAGAGTGGCTGACGCTGACGTCAGACGATTCCATGACGTAAGGTTGATAACATCATGTATACTGTTTCTTAAAGTTATTTTTAAGGTAAAAGTACATTTCACATAATTTATTATAGTTATTTTTTGATAATATCAAAAAATACCAACAAAGAGTCTCTTCTGGGTTTAATAGAGTATAAAATACAAATTTTCCTTAGCGATTGTTGATACTTTTTCCCTCAAAAAGACTATTTGTTTAAAAAAAGAAGTGTTTAAGAATTATCTATTAGTAGAATTGTTCATAAACTTTAATTTGGTAATAAAAATAACGTTGTAAAGTACCAGATGCACTTTAACATATACAGTAAGTATCTTCAAGAAACGTTTTAGATATTTTTGCAATATTGCATGCATATCTGGTAGCAAAGTACCTGACGTTGCTAGCAGACACTTCTAGACTACAAAAATATATACATACTAGCGGCCCGCTCTCGGCTTTGCCGCGTGAACTGCATAACTCTTTCGTTATATTGTAACCCTCAGGGGTGAATTTTTGAAAAATAATGATGCCTATGTGTAACCTTGGATTATGAACTACATTTATCCAAAAAATCATTACAATCGGTCAAGCGGTTTAGATTTTTCATATAAACTTTCATCCCTTATTTCAACCCTTTAGAGGTTGATTTTTGAAAAAATAAGTAGCCTATATTTGACCCTAGATTTCTTACTACGTTCATTCAAATCGAACCAGTAGATTAGCCGTGAAAGCGTGACAGACAAACAGACATAATATAAGTATGGATTCGCATGACCTACAATTGAATTTACTAAATCATAAAGACGTGTTAATTAGTAAATGTAGAAGGTAATTTAAAAATTAATTCATATTACATTAAATCCCTAGCCACCTCTTGGTTGTCATTCTTACTATCTCCAAACCTATCCTTGATATCTCATTAAAACACAATGAAATTGAGCATTTTGCATGATGAACTTATGTAAGTGCCAGTCTGGCAAGCAGTACGAAATAATTGAAGAACCTGAATTCTAAATGTCTAGAGATTGAGTTAGCAAGGTCAACATGCAAGGGTAGAACAGTGAGTTATCTTCGAATATGTAATAATAAAATAAAAATATTGTGATATTATACTTAATTCTTATTTCAAAAATAACGTATATAGAATACGTGACTAGAAATAAAAGTCAGGGAGAACCTAATATGAAGACACTCTTTCTTAGACCATATTTTCTCCATTTCATTCCAATACACGCAATGTCTTGATTTCAGGTTATCATCAGAACTCAATATCGGGCTTTTTCTTAGATATGATAATTGGGAAATCAAAATAATTTGAATATTTCAGTGAGTGGGAGTCGAATCCACTAATACCAATTGCATTTACAGTCAGACACTGCTCAACCGCGACACTAATGGAATAAGATAAGCAAATTTTACCAAAAAAAACTCAATTTGTGTCAAAATAAGTACCTACTCAAACTACTACAAGCTACATAATAGGTAACACCTTTTAAATAATCAAGAGACGTTGTATAAAGGTTATAAAATTAAACAAAAACATAAGGAATGTTTTTGCACACTTCCCAATTCATCGTTACAGTGATTCATGTAATAATATTTTGGAGATTTAAATCATAAGACATAATAAAATTTCTATCACTGTATGCTGAATGAGTTTATATTTATTCGGTGGGTTTAAACTTTAAAATCATTACATTTCTTTTAGATATTACTATTAACATTGTCTTCTATTAAAAATATTTATAATAATGAATGATATTTTAAAGCTAACATAATTTTATGCAGCGTTCTATTGTTTAAAGAAGTAATTACTTATTATTTGTCATTGTTTTCAAATATTATTAATAAACTTAAAAAATATATATATTTTATTTCGACAAACAAGAAACCTCGCAAGTCAATGTCGCTTTACCTTATTTAACAGAAAAAAGTTGACTTTTACAACGCGTGATATTTTCACATAAAATCTTAAAATAACATTCACAAATCATATTACGCACTTCGATGTAACTTAAAATGAAGTTAAAAATATTATATCCAACATTTGCGGCTTCTTTGAGCGTCTTACCACCTTTTAAATCAAATTGCGAAGTATTTTCTGGTTCTATTCTTGGTCTCTTACAATATGTATATGGACATTTGAAATGTTGCTGAGAAGTATACGTCTTAGATGGAATATATGTAAATAATAGAGACTAGTCACTAGGCTGAGGAGAGGCTAATGACTAATATTCTGGCTACTAATATACTTAACAATTATTGTTCAAAAAAATCCAAGATATATGTACTTTTATAATATATGTGTTTGCATAAAAACATTATGAAGAAACTAAAGTCGTATCGTATTAAAAATTACTAATATTTAGATTGTAAATTATAATTGTTTATTTTTTTCTTTAACTCAGATATTAAATCATTTCGATTAAAAGATGTTGTATTTTTATTTTTTTTAATTATTATTTTTTTTTAGCTTCACGCTGCACCCCGCGCACAGCAGGGTAGGCAGAGGGAGCCTAGTGCTAAGACATTCCGTTCCCCACTTTTCTCCGAATTCGGAGGCATTGCGTATTAAGAGGTGGAACTTAACGCCGCGCTTTGCCTCGGATACCAGAGCGAAGGAAATGGAAATATTAAATATTTCTACTCCTCGAGTGGAGAACGAAACCACAACCAGTGTGTAAAGCGACACACCCTGTGCAAATGATTTTTTTCTAAATTTCAAAAAGTTTTGAATAATAAAGTTTCCTAAAGTAAATAAATTAGGTAAGTCTTTTTTTAACATAAAGAAAAATAAAGTAAAATAAAAGGAACATTTATAGGTACGTTATCAACAGCTTAAAGTGGAAATTTCATATTATTTTGACTGTGTAGCAAATTTATTATCAACCACTTAGAAAAGCGATTGCGTAGGTGTACTAACATTTACACCATATACATTACTATTTATAGACAAGGGAACGATGTCGTGAGAGAGAAACTCGTGGGCCGAAAACGGATTTTATATATGAAACAGAATTATACTTGCTTTTTAATAATAAGAAATACGCAAAAGAATGAATTATACCTGAGTACTTATTCGAGTGACGTCAGCAGTCAGTTCATTGACTCGCCGGAGCGAGTTTATTATTTATAGTGGCATAATATAACTGCTCGTATATAAACTGATTTCAAGTACGATTTTGCCATGAAAGGTGAAAAACTGAATAGTGAACGGTTCCACTTCCGTGTGCACGGCCGTTGCATGAATGAAGCGGACGCCATTGAAGGCGCAACTCGCGTTTCTCTAATGCAATACGTACATAACTCAGTTGGCTAATCGCGCACACCTACATCAATGACTCGGTGTAACGACGTCGCAGTCACGAATGAAAAATGAATGAGTTCATTAACCAAATTTTTTGTTTCATTACTTGTGAATGCGTATGCAGTGTATCATTTGTGTGACGACCGGCGATGCAAGCCTACGTGCACATGTGTGCGCTACCTACGTATTGCTAATCAAATATATGTATCATTCATAAGCAATGATTTACAGTGAACAATTAAATTTTATTACTTATATCAATATTATAACTTTGTAACGTTCTTCAACCTTGTAAAGTTTAAGTAAAAAGGAAGTAGTTACATAAAATATTAAAAGTATATTAACCATTGCCTCCTTATTCAGTGACCAATTCACTAACTGAAGTTGACATAATAATTACCTTTAATATATGTATGACATAAGTAAAATAATATAAAAATATATATTTTTTATAAAATTTCATTTAATTTTAAAATTTTCTTAAGCAAATGGACAAAAACTGAATTCCTTACAGTTGAATTATATATTTTGTACAATCAATAAATAAACAACACCTGTTCGGGAGATATCCTGAAAAGTTGCCGTTATTGACATGTGTGGTCTGTCCCAAGTGTTAGGCACTTAGACATAATTTACATAATTATATTATTTGTTATTTAAATATATACATAATCTACTGTAGTAATCTCCTCTTTTTACGATGCTAACAAGAAAATCAATTTCCATGACATAATATTATAATATACGTAAGTTTATTATCGAGTAAGTGCTTATTATAATTAGCGCAGCGGGAACGCTAAGTGGCCGTCTAGTACACGCCTTATTCAATTAAACAATCAAGCCAAACTCGATACTTGTATTTGTGAATGAAGTGAATAATTCGACATTGAAAAACATTATGAATCGCTGGATAACCTTCAATGGACAAAATGCTTATTTGCGAAACTGTGTGGGGCAATTACTCTGAGCAGTATAATTCTACGTTTTTAGCGACTAAATATAGTCCACTACCTAATACGTATACGTGATGACTAATATCCTCCATGTTTCTACACAATTCCTCTTCAACATTTGCTTATTTTTATAACTCCTACGTCGATTGGTGTTAAAATAATTTCAATGCTGCGATTTCTGAATACTTATTTTAAAAACGTATTTGAATCATTGCATATTTTTGTATTATATTTACAATATAATTTATTTTCATATAAAATCTACATAATTTCCGAGGTAGTTCCGTTATATCTTCCATTGTGAAGTGCAAGCAATTCAGACTCACACTACAAGGTCGTTCTATGCTGTGAAACGAATATTAGTATCAAGTCGTGACAGAGTAGGCGAGTCAGTTCACTCGACGAGCAGCTTTTTCTGAATCGATTAAAAGGTGATTGGAGAAAAAGTCTCACGCACATGAAATCGAATTCCCACGCGTGCAAGTTTTTCTTGTTCGTTTAATTAGAACCTAACCTAACCGGCTGCGTAACATTAATAACAAGTACATACAGCTATTAATTATTTATTGAATATTTCATGCTGCAAACTTTTTCTTTTGCTTGCATTCTAATAACTTTTCTGCAAACTAAGCTTACAAAGTAAAATAAGAATTTCATAGTAAAATAAGATTGTAATATATATCATAATGTCATAAATGGGCTTAGAAAGGGTTTTAGTAAGATTTGGTTTTATATCTATAGACCGGTCTTACCGTAGTCCCATTAGCGGCAAATGTGGCACGTGCTGCGCGCTGGCCTCGCTGCACCACTCGGGGAAGGCGCGGCGAAACTCTGCGAAATCTCCTGTTGACAATTAAACAAATATTTAAACAAAAATTGAAAATGATATACAAAAATAATAAATATTATAGTTTTAAAGATTTTTATTAAAAAAATAGATGATATTATCTATAGGTACGTATTTATCGTTTACTAAGACAAACTAATGAGGTAGTTTGGAATATGAGCACGTTTATATTAAAAATCAATTGTGCTTAGAGAACATTAATGCACAGCAGTGCTTGGTGCCGACTATAGCCGACATTTCCTGTGCGGGCCGCCTGTTTCCTGCCCTCAGTCGGCATTGTTATGATAATGGTCATTCCAGTAAATAGGTACATGGAGCGAAATTGCAATATATTTTCTTATTGCCCGGAGATATTTTAATTTAAATTGTTTTAAATGTTATGAATAGCCGCAGTTTTACATGGGCGTATATTGAAATTCTTGCAAGCAATATTGTTATAATGTCATATAGAAAATTAATAAAGATGTACGCTACGTTAACTGCCTACGTGTAAGACTTATAGCCCACACACTTTATTATAAACATTTTTTTTTAATACTTAGTATTTGGCTTCGTTTTGTAATAATTCACCGCAACATCTCGCTACCACAACACGATCTCTAAAGTCAATATCTATATTAAATAATATCTAAATTAAATAATTGGTAATGGCAAAAGGATTTTCGAAATGTGTAACTATAAAAAAAATATATATCATGTAAATATAATATTTTTTATATTCTGCTCCTACATCCTAGGTACTCGACGACTTATTTAAATCATATCATTGGTTGATGATTGGTCATCAGAAACATACAAAATCATAAAATTTGCTGTACGAGTACAAGTTCCACAACAAAAAAAGTCTTAATGAAAGAATCATTATTCAACATTCCAGTGCAAGTCGTTTCAGCAGAGGCGGAGTTGCAGATTGGCTCAGCACGCAGCCGCACGGTCCGCGGGGGGGCTGGCCGCGGGGGTGCTCGCATCGATCCGATGAGTCATCACGGCCCATTCATCCGCCGCTCTCAATGAACGCCGTAAACCCCCTCCCATGCCCGGGTCCCCCCATGCTACCCACCGGCAGACGCCCCCGCGTGTCCTCGCTACCAAGGACTCCATTAAATTCGTTATTCGCCCCTCGCCAGCTGAATCAAATCCTTTAGCCCGTTACACCCACACATGAAAACATCATCGTTTAAACAACCGAGAGTTTTGCATTAGTAAACGCCTACACATTGTTATTTCGGTTTAACTTACGTTAAATATTATAAAAATATAAGCAATTTATATTATACACACAGAAGTAATAATATCTTTAATGTAAATACAACCTTCTTTAAGATGTCTGACTTTATCATTCACTCTCAACTAAAATAAGAAAAGTTATACCGAAAGAAGCCAACAAAACATGTCATTATTTATTAAAAACAATTTACAAAAACCAAAATATGATATTTTCAGAAACAAGTTACGATATTGTAATATCGTATATATTACAATATTGTAACTCTCTCTTCTTAAGAGAACGTCTCTTGACGTATATAGGAAACGTCACTAATGTGACGTTCTCTACATAAATGTAGAGAAAAGTTAAAACTTAAAATAACCATTCGCTTTAATGAATTATTACTTTTCAACAACTTACTATGTACAACTTTGTATAATACAAAATTTAAGTGTTGCATTAGAAAAACAAACACTGCAATACAAAAAAAACAAGTAAATGCATACAAAGTCATCTCTATTACGAATATTTACGTGACACATACATATATTTTCCATTGAAGTAAGTAATAAACAACATAATTAGTAAGTAACAGATTGGCCGGTCATATATGACATAACATAGATAGCATAATTGCCAGAGGAGGAGGGGGGTTTACAACGCGAGTTGTCTGCTGGCGCTGGTGTGCGCGTGGGAGGCAGGTGCGAGCCTTGGCCCGCGTCCTCCGCACTACCGATAACCTTGTGCTAACCACAGCCCACTAAAAACTACCTATGGATAATCAAATTGTCTGTTTATGCGCTAATATACTACGATAATTTATAATCTTACTAAGCATGCTTCGTTAGCTTCCTATATAATATGATAATAGTCTTGGAAATACTTTTTGTATTTAACTTTTTTAGTTTTACTTGTTATTCACTATCATAACAGTAAAAATTGTATGAGTTTATTAGATACCATATAAAATAATTTAGTTTTAATGATTTGAATCTATAAACAAGTCTTATTAAATTTAATTTAATATGCTTAACCTAAAAGAAAGTTTCAACATCTTTATTATACTTGTTTCTAGTATCAAACTTATTTCTAACTAGCGAACCGCTCGCGGCTTTGCCTGCGGAAACTATACGACTATAACTATTACATTTTTTCGTCCGCAGGCGTTGAATTTAAACGACTGTACCTTTTTTTCTTTATAAATTCTTTATTAAGTTTTATAAACTTAATGAAATAAAATAAATGTTAAGGGGAGTTTACCACAACACAATAGTGCAAACTTCATTTAAATCGGCTAAGCCGTTTTGGAGCTAATCTCCACTCTCACTGTCCACAATTACAGATGACAAAGAAGAAATTGAGAAATCATTGCTTTGGGATTAATTACATTGATAAATGCTAACAATATTTATTCTTTCCATATAGCTTCCACGTACAGACAGCTATCAGTTATTATACATATAGATTTATTCCTCTGAAATATCATATGGATGCTGAATGTGTGTGTAATAATTATGACTGAGTGTTTCTAATTTTTCGCCTTAAATAGAGTTTAATCAAGCCAGTTGGGACAATTTATACCAATTTAAAGGAATGGTGGGCGAGATGTAACTGCATGGGCTCCGGCTACGATTGGCTTTATGTACCCAAAGATAGGTCAATTGTATCATGTCCATCAAAGGCACAAGTTATTATGTTGCGACATTAAGACATCTATTATTAGATCTTATAGAATTAAATTGAAAAGAACTTTTGTAAATAAATAATATTCTTTGTTTTGTTATACTTTCTTTAATTCGTATTTTTTAACTTATTGTTTGTATTGTTTTCTTAGAATACCTCGAAGCGTACAGAAGTTATAAATATAAATAAAATATATAATTTATTGGGTTCTACTCAATTCTTTTTGCTTTTTTAAGAACTAAATGATACTTAGAATCAGGCTTATGTTTTCACTTCGACATCTATAAATTACTATAGTTATTTTACAACAATTGACTTTTTTGTGTTACATATAAAATAGATTTTTAAGTTATGAAACTCATATAAGTTAAAAAGAAAATCGCAATATTTGTTACAACTTGTCTAACAGAATAATATCTGGCAATGTTCTGCTAGCGAATCCGATGAGTCTTCTGCCAAAAGAGAATCTATATCACTTAAATAAACCATTAATCTTCTTATTGTGTGACTTTCAACTTATGAACACTAAAATATATTATATCTGTCTGTAAAACGTACGATACTTCATCTAATATAAACTAAAAATCACGTTTAATTTATATAATTACAAAAGACATTTTGAATTCTAGTTGAATTTATTTTAAAGTCTTCAGAATATAAAATTTAAATGAATACATTAAAGCTTACAGAGATTGTGTAAAATTATATACGCTTAACGCACATGAAATTAAAATGATCATTTATATACATAATTTGAATATTATTCAAAATGAGTAATATTTAATATGAATTATTGTTATATTTATAAAACCAACAATAGCATAATTGGTTGTTTAGTGTTTGATCGATGTTATACAGTTTGCTTCTTAGAATATACATACATTGACGTCAATGCTTCAGATTGAGATTCTGGGAAACGGGAGAAGGATGTGCAAAGCGCTGTAACCAAATTAGACTAAGGTGTTAACAGTATAACAAGTAACAAGATGAGAGTCTTATTTTAGTACGATTAAATTAAAAAAGATGTTAAAATTCGCTGCTGTACTGCTTGATGATTAACATTTTACAGGTATTTTAAAGATTTTTTTACTAATACCCATTTCTGTTAAAGACTGTCTGTAAATAGGTATCCTTTTTTTAGTCTTTATATATGTATAACGTAAATTATGCAATATATTAGGTTTTTGTTTTTAATTTTTAGCTGTTTAGGATTAAAAGTTTCGATTAAATTAGCGGGCTTAAAATGTTAAATTTAAGTTCTCTAGAGTTTCTAGCATGACTTTAATCAGGAGTATTATGACATTCGATGGAATGACTATATATTAACTTTATTTCCGATGGATACCATTCTAGACGAATTTCTAGTATGGTACCCAGCGGAATTTGTTCAAAGTTCTGCCATTCAACACCCACAATGTCTCAATTTTCGAGTAGAAAGTGGAGAACAGTGTCTTAACACTAGGTTCTCTCTGACTAATAGTGATAAACATGAAATTGTAAAAGAAAAATAAAACTTTTTAAGCAACCAGCACACACATTGGCCCATTTAGAAGATGAGTCGATAATGGTGTGGCGCCGTTGAACGAGCGATAATTCCCAGATAACAGTATCAACGGAACAAAGTCGCCGCTGCCGTACCAAGCGGCATACACCCGACCTCATACTAGCATTACAATTATGACTAATAAACTACCATCTGCTCTATGCACTTAACGCATATTTGAACTGTTTTAATGCATATTACTTCCAACAGTCCATTATTTAAAATAGTAATATAGAAAAAAGATACTAAATTCGTTCATTTGTTATTGACAGTGTAAATATTAAATACTTAAATTTTACATTTATGTAGCAATAACATTTTTCAATTAAGTTTATCGATTCATTTATTCATTTCTGCAACACTAGTAGTTACCCGCAACTTAGCTGGCTTGACCTTCATTTTTTATATGAAAACAAAAAATTACCATCACGCTGAGCAACTTTTGTATAGGCGCTATTTCTTTATTTCCTATAATTTAGCTGGACTGTTGGTTCTATATCAAGTGGACCACTCAACAGATTCATCGACAAAGATTTCATTCAAATCCGTCCAGTAGTTCGTGTACAAACATTATGCTTGTTCTGGGCTATCACTTATACATACTTTAATTAATAACAAATTTGAAAAAAAATGTACATTATAAAAAGTACAATTAATTTCAATAGTGTTACAAAATACAAAACGATTTGTTTATTCGCCTTTTTCCTAAACTGTCTTACTATTCACATAGTAGATTTAAAAACCTCAATATTAATGCTTAGATTGTAAAGATAATCCAAAAGTAAGAAACAAAAACAATAACTTTACTAAGAAGAATTTAAATCATTATAAAAAATTGTAATAAAAATATATATTTTCATACAATTTTTATTTCCTGATCAGCGTTGCGCAACGATACGAAACATAGATACTGTATGTATAGCGAGGATACAATTAAACATTACGTGTATTAATATTATTTTATTTAAAATAATTAATATGAAAGAGCAAAGACAATAGAATATAGAAAAACTAATTCATTTCGATATAAATGTTTTTTTTTTTAAATATAATTTATTATAAAATGGCAAATTTCAGTAATTATTTTTAATTATTTTCATTTAATTTCAGTTTTTAAAATTATTTTCATTTCTCCGCTCTAGTGATAAAACAAAGCTCAGCGTTGAGCTTCCCCACACGTGTTTTGATTTCGGGAAGAGAGTCTCTTAACACTATGTTTTGATTATCATTCTATGCGAAAAAAGAGTGAAGAAGACTTTAATTAGCATGTCTATATAAAATAGGGATAAATAATTAACATTAACATAAAAAAATAATCCCCTACATATTTTTTTAACTTTACATTTCACTTGAGACAAGGTGGAACGACTGAACCTAAGGTTAAGGACACTCCGTATTTCTCTTCCAACAATTTAAGAATTATGAATGATAGGAGCAACCCCAGCTTATATACTTAAAAAAAACCACGAAAATAAAATCACATCCCCGAGTGGGAAAAGAATTCAACCCACAACCACCGGGAACAGTCATTCACAACCTACTGCTCTACGATGGCGTCATAATTATTCATAATATCATTTATAGATCATATAGGCGTGTGCGTGATCTAGTTCGGTAAGATATCGCATCCTTTTACTATTTCGTTTTCCTCTATGAGCTCATTATGTCCGGTTACGAGAACCAGATGCATGGTATTTCCTCTGCTATTAAAATGAAAAGCATCTGAGATGAGATGATCTGGCAACATCCTGTTACTTACGCATATAGAACCTATTTATTATACTTTTAGAGTTATAAAATCTTTATAAGATAATAATAAAAATTAATATTAATGAGAAATTCGGTCTGCTCACGATTAAAATTCCACTTCGGGATGAAAATAGTTTAAGATCCAGTGTCAAGCATAGACTACTTTTATTTATTTATTTTTTTTAGCTTCACGCTGTATCCCCCGCACACAGCAGGGTAGGCAGAGGGAACCTAGTATTAAGAAACTCCGTTTCCCACTACTTTCTTTAATATCAAAAACCTCTTAAACGGTTACAATAAGGTTTGTACGAAAAAGCTAAGCCGCTTGACCGATTTCCAAGAATTTTATCACGAAGATCGTTGATGACACAAGATCAAACAGGGTATCCATTTTTTCAATAACCAACTACTAAGGGGTTGAAATAGAGGATAAAAATTGTATTAATACGGGCCAAGCCACGAACGAGGACGCTAGTATGTACGTAAAAACATAGAATACAATTTAGGAAAAATTTTGAGCTTCTA
Organism: Dryas iulia moderata; assembly: GCA_019049465.1. Taxonomy (NCBI): domain Eukaryota; kingdom Metazoa; phylum Arthropoda; class Insecta; order Lepidoptera; family Nymphalidae; genus Dryas; species Dryas iulia. The sequence goes on from CM032425.1 coordinate 11,872,601, forward strand.
GTACATATTTCTTGTTGCTCATTTCTAAGCCATGAATCACTTGTCTTATTTGAGTTAGACGAGAAATATTTCAGTGTAGGTGTACTATGTAAACAATCGAAATAAGGCATTATTAATTTACAATATGTTTAAGTCTTCCGTATATCAAGATATATTTTTGTTTAAAGCTGATTATGGAAATATACTCGGCTATCATATTGAATGCAGGTAATTAAATAGGCAGTATAAAAATGTAGTTTATATACTTCTACAAAGTTAACGTTAAAATTTTCGACCAATACTTTAGTGAATTAGTTAGCTAGCCGGTTAATTTTAAAACAAACAGCGCAATGATAAATATTCGATTTTTTTATACTTTTACTAAATATGTGTAATAGTTTTCATTATTGCCTTAATATTAAGCGTCGCCTCATTTCCTTTTGAGTTTCGCGCTTAAATTTGATAATAAATTTTGAAGTAACCAAAATATGACTTGATAGAAATGGCAGGACGTGAGTGAAACAGGAACTTATTAATAAAATTGCGGCACTCTTCCGTTTGACGAAGACCGCAGCGATGCAGGCATCCGGCCTCCTTTGATCGTATGTTTATTATTGGTGTTAATGCTTCATTCACAGTTCTTTCACCACCAGTAACAACCAGACTGACTTGCAAAAGTTGATACGATTTAAAAAAATACATTGCATTATTTTATATAAAGTTTTCCTACTTTGTCATTTTAAACCTGCTTTAAGATCAATTAATTGTAAATGCAACTAGTAGTACGTAACGATATCAACAAGAAATGTGATTCATAACTGTATGTTACGCAATTCCTCGAGAATATACTCGTGTTTACACAATACTTAATCATACATAGCTTTTAATAATTATTTGTAAGTACAAGTTGCTAGTATTAGCAATAAGTATTGTTTCCTATTTGAGATTTCGAATGTATAAATATTACTGTTTTGCTCGTATCTTCACACTGCCTTCACATTTTACGATTTTATTAGAAAGGACCTAGAGTAAACTTGACCTACCGTCACATTTCGGCGGATTCAATGACATTACGCGTTTGACTACAATTATTCTATACATTTATTCTATAATTTGGCCCCCCAACTGAATTCTTTAAATTCTGTTACTAGTATCAATACATGTAGATATAAAAATATTTTTAGAAACAACCATAATCTTAGTAGGATAATAAATACATTCTTAAAGAATAACAGATCGGTATGCTCTCACGATATTGTATTTTTAATAGCCCATAAAATATACCATAGGCGGAAACGCGAACGAGCGGGTTCGAGTTAGTACAGCGATCATAATCTATCGTCTCGCATTGAGGAGCACAATAAGTAGCAGACTTCCTCTCCCACGTTTGGAAGAGCGGATGCCTCACTTTCGGCCTCTGTCTTTACTTTTAAAGACATGTCTTTTAGGCAATGCGGTGAAGGAAATTAATTAAGGGGAAATAACTGTTTTATACGTTACTTTTTAAAAATGGACGCTGTTATCGAATTAGACACGCTACTTCATTTTTTTCGAAATAATCACTTTTGTTATTATTTTTTTTTTTTTTTTTTTTTAGCTTCACGCTGTATCCCGCAGACAGCAGGGTAGGCAGAGGGAACCTAGTATTAAGATACTCCGTTCCCCACTTTCCACCGAATTCGGAGGCATTGCGTGTTAAGTGGCGGAACTTAACGCCGCGCTTTACCTCGACACCAGAGCGAAGAAAATGGAAACATTAAATACTTCTACTCCTCGAGTGGGAATCGAACCCAAAACCAGTCGTTTGCAGTCACACGCTTGTGCCACTAGGCCACGACTGGCCACTTTTGTTAATGTTCTGGTAATATTAGAAATTATCATAACGTCAATGCGACATTACAGCTTATTTTTTATCAAAATTATATAAATCTCTATTTATCGCGATAATCCCCGGAAATAAACGTAAGTTGGAAAGTTTTATTAAAAAGGCGAGATTAAATCATTTCATGTCTTCAAAGATATTTAATTAATTTATAGCAATTAAAAATTAGAATTATATTAGGAATATGATTTATCTAACAAATGCGGAAATACATATTATAAATGTGGCTGAATTAACTATACTTTGTGATTTGATAGGGGTGCGTTTGACTACTCGCGATTGTTTAGACTTCGAAATTCTGTCAAAGTTCTCTTTATTATTTGTGCGTCTGTCTGTCTGCCCGCTTGCCGATCTGTTAAACTTACTAGAATTTGGTAGAAAGAAACTTGAAAAGCCAGGGTCAACATTTTTTTTTAAATCAAGCTCCAGAGTGTTGTAATAGGGGATGAAAACTATAGTTAACGCGGACGAAGCCGCGAACGGGTAGCTAGTGTAAAATAATGTAACAGTACAACTAACCACACTAACAACGGTAGTAGATATGGTTGACATGTGATGACAAAAAGAAACACAATTCTACAAAACTTAGTATTATAATTTGCATTAATAAAATATGTTATTTTATATGAATTAATTCAATATGGAGTAATCAAACAAGATTGTAATGTCTGTGCAAGTGTGAATTTGTATACAAATAATATAAATAAACCAATCTGGCAGGTCAATAAATTCATATGTTTTGACATTTAAAACATTATTTTATTACTAGCGGCCCGTTCGCGACTTCGCCGCGTGAACTATTTCGTTACATTACAATCCTCGGGGGTGCATTTTAAAAAAATAAAGTAGCCTATATTTAAGCTTAGATTATCAACTATATTTATGCCAAAATTCATTATAATTGGTTAAGTGGTTTAGATTTTACATATAAACTTTCATCCCTAATTCAACCCTTTAGAAATTGATTTTCGAAAAAATAAATAGCCTATGTTAGACCCAGCCACTTTTACTATTTTCATTCTAAATTTCATCAAAATCGGACCGGTAGATTAGCCGTGAAAGCGTGACAGACAAACACACAGACTTTCGCATTTATAATGTAAGTATGGATGTAAAATACATATTTTCCAGACTTCTCGTTGGACCAGGTCAGGGGTAGTAGAAGAACATATACTACCCCTGACCTGGTCCAATATAATAATAACTAATGCTTAATTCTTCTCTTACAATTTTATGCTAATGTGTGTTTACTATATTACATATTTAGTATTTCTACTTAAAAATTTAAATTTCTTTTAAATTCATATGTTGTGTTAATTTATTATTTTATAAAAATGTTTAATTATATTTCAAGAAATTTACACAATTACCAGTATTATATATTATTTTTTACACTATGATTATCTACCATAACCCATATAGCAAAACCGAGAATATATTACTTATGTATTTTATTTAGTTTTTACTACCTTTAATATGAAGTAAAGATCATGTTCAAGTTATAATTTTAACATTTACATCAATTGTTTTGGGTAGGTATAACATATAGACTAATTAACATTTTAGTTTGTGGAATACCAATATATATTGCAAATCATTTTAAGAATTTTAAGTTAGAGTTTAGATACAAGTTTTAATTGTATCACTAAATTCTTCTAGTATTTGTGCATGTTTTTAGGGCTGTAAATATGACTATATTTTATTTAATAAAATAAACATTTTTATTTTGATTTGATACAAAATTGTGTTTTTACTTTATAGAAATCGGTATTTGTATTTAATTTACTAATAAGGCTTATAAACATGAAATCAAAGTGATATCAAACATCAAGGAAGCTGAGGTTGAAGATGAAATAATCAGAAAAATAAAGTTATGAGTAAAAGTGGAATTTACCTTCAAGACAAACGACCTGCACGCCATCTTGCTTAAGACGCTTCAGCAGGATACCATGAACGGAATCCGGATCCCTTGGGGCACCATCACTGTACAACACAAAAGTGCCCTGTGCACAACAATGGGTGATCCGTGCTTTGAGTTCCTTACACTGAACTGTTGATGCCAGTTCTATTTTCCCTGCAGCTAACCTTCGCAGCATAATACTTGGTATTGAGAAATTTACTGCTGAACGTATATGGGATACGGAATATTCATTTGATCCCCGACAATCTATAAGAATTGTGTCTCTTTCGTCTGATCGTAGTTTGGCTAAAAGCCACTCCTTCGACACTACATCGCAGTCACTTTCTGAATCAGTAGGCATTTTGTGTTCACAATGTACTTCTCTGTTTACACGGGCCCTTTAGAACGCCTGTTGCACTTCTTCACTATTGCGTATAAATTACGCAAAAATGCAGTATATAAACATTAACATATTTAAAATCACAAATAAATAACAATATAGTTATTGGAAGTCCTAATAGTTAAATCCACCTATAAATAAACACTACACGGATTTCACGTCCATAGCGTACAAGATACTAAACGCTAAACGGCGCGAGGCGTAACAGCAACAACTATGTTGTCTTCTATTTCACCTAGTGCGGGATGGGGATACCATACTTACCCAAGCCTATGAAAAATTTAAATATTCTACAGTTTAAAATCCAACGAATATAGTATTCTTATTGTTATAAAAAATACAAATGTCAATTGATCAATTTATTAATGCATTTCCTCTATATTTCATTTTGTTACACGTTGTTTTATTTTGTTGAGCTCATTGTTATTTTTTTTTTAGTTAAAAACCCTAATAATTGCGAAGATTTTTCTTTAGTTGGTTGATTTGATGTTTACTCATATATGACAATATTAAAATAAAAAAGTCGAACTAATTTATTGATATACATTATGAAAAATATCGTATAACGTACGAATATCTTTTCGTATAACGTACGATTACCTTTAAGAATATCTTTCTCTCAATATTTTATTTAATTTTCTACAATTATTTTGTTAATTACAAAAGGTAGTTTTAATTATTATTTTCATATAAGTTTAATGTGCTTACAAAAATATTTTATTTAAAAACAAAAATAATTTAAGTAATTTTTGGCTTGTCAAAATAAAAAAAAGAACATGGCAATTTTTACAGAACGTCAAAAAGTATAACTCGTCCGGGATTCCTTACCACTATTTTTAATTTAAGTGTTTTAATATCTTTATTTACTATTAATTTTAAGTTTTTGCAATATTTATATTGTATGCTTTCATTGTTATCTGAACAAATCTTTTTACAAAAATGGATGATATATATGATAACTTGGAAAATTATGAGGATGTAAATGACGTTACAGAGGTATCATGTTTTAGCGCCAATTATTATTTACTATTATTTTGGCTATTTCTTTAATATTATTTATCTATTAAAAGTATAATCAGCCAGAACTCAGTAATAACAGTTAATATATATTATTTTCTAGCTTAAGAATGAAAATAAGGAACTAAAATTGAAACTGGAAGAACATTCTAGGACCATGAATCAGTTACAAAAAGTAGGTACTTTCATATATACATAATTTTTCTAAATATTAGCATTATTTAGAACAAAGCCTTTAGTAGGCTGTAAACAAAATGGTGTTGTTAATGCTAATATTTTCATTTAGTAGATTATCTTATATCATTATTCATTAGAATGGATGTGCACTGATATTGTAGTATATCTTGCAGGATTTTGATAAGTTGAATTCAGAATATAACAAATTACAATTTAACTATTCTTCCCTTTTATTAACGGCTCGAGCAGAAATTGAAAGAAAAGGAGAAATTATTAAGACATTAAATATAGAGTAAGTTCTATTATATAATATTAATATGTATATTAAAGTATACATTAATTTCATACTATTTTCTTACATTATAATAAATTCTTTCAGAAAAGATAAGTTAATAATCAGTGCTTTGCAGTCAAAGGGTAAACACATGACAAGAAACAGTAATACTTTTAGCGGTAATCAAAAATTTTCTAAGGATCAAAACAATTATGCTAATGCAGATAAGCATCAACAAAAACAAAATCATATAGAGTCAAAAGATCATTTTTGTGGAAATAAGGTTAACAGGTATGACAGGAAACTTAATAAATAGTAATAACTATTTAGTTATTTTTTACACATAGAGTATGAGTTTGAGATGATTACTTCTATTTTTAGATTAGATACTGGAGCATCTTTACTTTCTACAAATCCAAATACAAATGTTGAAAACAAGACTATTAGCAAACCTCATGTAGATAAACTGTTAAATGTTAATAAACATTCAGTCAATATTGAAATGAAAGAAAACATAACTAAGAATAGTCACAAAGATGACATGCCTCCTAATAAAACCCATTTAAGTCAAAGAATTTCAAATAGGAGAAAGTCAATGCCTAGGTAAGAATAAATAATGCACTAATTGATTTTTTGGACGATAATAACTTTACAGAAATATTTTTTTATTTAGTTTCCAGGAAGCTAAGTTTAGTTCTGACGAAGAAACAGATGAGTCATATTTAAAAACTATAAGTAGGTCTCCACCTAGGAGCTTCAGACATGACAGCCGTAATTATAGAACAGATTTATTGCATAGTCATGGCTCGTCTGACTCTAGTAGAAGTAGGAATAGTAATACTGTGGACTATAACATCCAGAAATACAATGAATATGAAATAAAACGACATCATAAGAATTATAGCCCAGAAAGACATCAATCAAAATATAGTGATTATAATAGACAAAGACTATTAAAAAGTCCACCATCCGATAAATATAATCGTTCTAAAAGCAGAGATAGAAGACATAATTATGAAAGAGAATCCCATCATGATCGACATCGACATCATGAACATTCTAGCCTGAAACATAAAATAAGGAATAATCTTGATGAACCAAGTAGTAAAAGACCAAAAACTGAGATATACAGTAAATGTCCTTCACAAGATAGTAATTACATTAGTGACAGGGAAAAAGAATTTTCTGATAGAAGGCATGTATCGGAGCCTGAGTCTAAGTTTGAACAGTTTTCCTGCCTGTCACCAGAATATAATGATAGACATTGTCATCAACATTTAATTAAAGGTAAAAAATAAACATTATTACAAATGGCATGAAAATAATACTTTTATAATATTAAAACAAAATTGATGTCAATAACTTCCGTATCTGTTCTAGAAATCAGGGACATTGCTGCAACTACTCTTGAAGATCCAAGAATTTCATGTGAAAAATATGTTTTACAGTCTTATAATGATCACACATTTTTAGTCATACCTTCTGCTCGGAATGCTGATATCAAATACATCGATTCGTCCTCGTGGGGTGTAGAGAAAGTGGAAGTTCCAGAAGCTTTAAAAAATAAACCATTTTCAACGGAAGGTTGTTCGGCAAAAACTAAAAGTAAAGATTATTTAAGTGAAATATATGATAATATAGAAGACGACCAATCAATTGAATCAGGAGAAATACAAAGCTTAGAAGATGATGTAATTTTGCCAACAAAAAAATGTGAAAAGCAAAATAACCTCGATTTAAATATAAAAGGTAAGAACTCTAATACTACTGATACAGGGCAAAAAATAAATATTTCCAAAGCGCTACGGTCGGATTCATCAACTAGTGGACATAATGTACCTAAAATGAAAAAACCACATGAATGTAGTAAAAAACTAGAAAAAAATACTAGAGAAGTAGTTGATAATGTAGATGTTATGAAGATAATGGAAAGCAATAAGAAGCCAAAGGAACCTGACACGAAATTAAAGCAATTGGATAATAAGAATAAGGACACTTTGGAAAATGCTACTCTTAAATTAGAAAATGCAAATAGTAACAGGCAAAGTATTTTAGATAAGATGATACAAGAGAATATGAGAACTGTTGAAGGTGACTTGGAGTTGAGTGATGAAGAGAGTGATACAATGGAGTTTCAGAAAGATATTGAAGGAATAAAGGTGAATGTTGAAAACAGCCAAACTCCCAGTGTGGCTAAAGAAATTGAAAAATCTTGCATAAATTCCAGGACTGAAGGTAAAAAAGAAGCTAATGTTCTCGAAAATCAAGTGGTGAATAATGACAAGCACGAAACAACTGAAAAGGGTGTAAAAGAAAAAACAACAAGTTCCAAAAAGAGTTCATCTAAAGATTCAAGCCGGGAGAGTGGGAAAAAACATCGAAGTAAAAAGAAATCAGAATCTAAAGAAACATCATCCAAGGATCATAGCAAAGATAAAAAAGATAAAAAGAAAAGTAGCGAAAAAAGTAGTAAAAGAAATGTTCCCGAACAAACTGTAAGTAAATTTAGTGATTTATTTGGTGATACTAGTAGCTTAATAACACCTGATGATTTAGGTATACCCACTAGTGATACTAACGTTAAGCAAGATGTTAAATATTCGTCGATGTTTGAGAACACGCAAGACGCTATGGATATAAATGTTGAAAATGTCACAGAAGCACAAGTTGAGTCTACCAACACTGATTTTAATGCTATAATTGAAACTTCACCAAAGGATAAAGGAATAGATGGGAGAAATATTGAATCTTCCAATAATATTGTACCAGTAAGTAAATGTGAAGAGGCAGATAACGAAGATCAACGTTTAAATGATAATTACGAGAATTCAAACGTGAAAACTTCGGTTGACACTAGTAACATAGTCAAGACTGTCATTATATCAACTGGACTTCAACCACAGAGGGAAATCGACAGTAAATTTCCAGAACTACCAGTTTTAAACATGGAAAAGAACAACAAAGAAAGTAATATAAAGAAAGATGCTCTTGGGAATGTCAATGTAAATGCATTAGCAACTTCAACACCATACAAATCTGTATTAAACGATGAAAAAATGGTTAGTTCACAAGATTCCAATACTATAAACGCAAATAATGTTAGTATGGATTTAAGTTCTTCAAATGTAAATAATTCTTCAAGTTTCAACACAAATTCATATCAAACTGAAGACGTGCCAGACGTTAGAATAGTTGTAAGAAGGAGAAGAAAAGTTATCAGGAAGCCTACTTAGAATTTATAAGTATAAAACTTTGGTTGTTTAACACCTGATATCTATAATTGATCTTAATCCAAAAACTGCAACCTTAGATTGATCTGGCAGTCAATTTTTTGAGTACATCAATTGGTATTGGCTTATTGTCAATAACCAAACGAAGAATTGCATATTCAACCATTACTTAAAAAATTGATTGCTAATTAAATCAAAGGTTGCAGTTTTTGGAGTAGGATCAATTATTGATATCGGGCAAAGAGAATTACTTTATAAAAGTATTCTAATTTTGAATACGTTTTCGTTGCTAAGCATAGTTAGATATACTCTCTATAAACAGACTGAGATTTAGATTTGTATTGCCAAACAAAATAAAACGAGGATTTATTCCCATAGCAGTCTTTATTTTCCTTACAATAGTCCATACTCTTACCTCAGGTATTATATTTACATATTTTAAACACATTATACACTTGCAATCACTTAGGAATAAATACATAATGTTTTATTTACATTAACGAAGGGGTGATACGGTGAATATAACTTATTGAATAACTTGAGTTAAACTCGCAACCATGTTTACAAAATTGTATAAAATGTTACAACAATACACAGCCGCCCGCGATCAAACTAATGTCGTGCTTGGAAGACGATACAAAACATACTCATAACATTCAAACATTTACATTTTAACCTGTTCATAATTATTTACAGAATTTAAATAATTATTGCTTACAATTATATATACCTTTTGGCTAAATTTCATTAGAAGGTAGATAGCTCTATCTGTAATTTTTGTAGTACATAAAATGACTAAGATAAAATGAACTATTATCTTTTTATCATGAAATATATATCGATTTTGATGTATAGTTTGAATGAATTTTACAGGTTTTTGTTCTTCAATCTCTGCCATTTAAGAAAAAAGTAAAAAACCAATGTAGCAGAATTTAAAGATAACAAAATCGTCATATTATATAAATAATTGTGAAGAGTTTAGTAAAAAGTATTTTTGAATATTTTACAAAGGTTAGTTACATATTTTAACAAATATTGCTAAGTATGATAATTACGATTGAATTGTTCAACCAATACGTTTCATATAACAAATGTATGTATGTAGCATACATCAAATTCATATGAAAAAACAATTTCAAATTACAGTAATGAAATATAATAAAAAAAAACAAAATATAATGAAACATACAAGATATGAATGAAATGATGATAAATTTAAAATTTAACTTTTTGATGTTGTTAAAATAATATTAAAATGCAAATTTATACACATTACAAGAAATGCTGGGATGTCTTATTATTACATATAAATATGGCAGCCATATTAGGTATATCTAAAAGAACTATATAAAATAGGTGTATAAACAATGGCTCTTATTAATATATGAAAGCTATAACAATTTTATTACGAAATTATGCATTAGTTACGGAATAAATAAATTTTGAAGGATTATGTGACATTACAATCTATTTTTGAATTGATTATGAATTTTAAAAAAGTCCATTATTTATAATAAAATAAGAATCAGTGACAGATATTAGCAACATTAGTGAAATATGCAGGCCTTGTCCTAAACAGCGTGGTAATATCACAATCAATTTAAATATTATATAGAAATCTAAACAAATTCAATAACAAGCAAACCCAATTAATGTCGTAGCAAAAATATACAAAAACCATATAAATAATGAGATTTCATTAATTCAAAGAGGAATGAATAGACTAATTGAATTATGCAGCATTTGTTGCCAACATGAAAATAATAAATAACCTTGAAATTGTTAAGATTTTCCATATATTATTTACACTTAGTCACTCTCACGGTACAGTTGGCACGTGTCGGAATGCGATGGTTGTGTGTTCAAATCCCAATTGAAAAAATATTTCACTGTGAATAGTTCCATATTTCCGCAACTTATTTAGACATCATGTCAAACACAACTTTCAACCCAAATACTCAAACATTCATTACCATTGATTGATACAAACCGCAGTGAGGACGAGACCTTAACCCGTCGTGTGCCTTAGCCCAGATCTGTCGACCGTGCTCGGATGCCATAGAACATATATGCCCGTACAACACAGGTTGTATTATATCGAGAATCTCTTAAATACAGTTCAAAATACTTTTCATTTTTATCTGGACGTGCTTCAGATTATAAACAACAAATTTTGCTTTTGACACACGACAGGTTAACTATCAACAGGGTTGCCACTACACTAAATATTAAATATCACAGTGCGTTATTCCGAGTGCTATAACCTTCTTTGCGGGTTGATTGCGTTCATGATGTTGGCAGCCATGGGCACGTCGTCTGGCGGGTGGGAGGTGGAGGGCGCGGGAGGGAGGTTGTGGGGAGAATGGGAAGTGTGGGGAGAATGGGAAGTATGGGGGGAGTGGGAAGTATGAGAGGAATGCGCATCTCCCGTTTCGGTAGATAACGCGATGTGTTGGTAGCATACTGCTGAGGCGTGACCGGAACGCACGGAAGATAACGGTGTGCCACTCTTCCATGAGTTTGTTGCGGGGTCGTAAATTTCTACCACGTCGAGGAAGGAAGCGCCGTCGTATCCGCCTGGGAAATGGACATTTTTACATGTTAAACTTCGTAAATTATTATTAAAAAATGTTAATAAAAATTAAAATTTAGTCCAAAAATATTAATAGACTAAAATAATAAACACAATATTTTTAAATAATTATTATATAAATAAGGGATAATTTAGTCCTCATTCTTTGATTCACATGTTAATAGTTTTTTATGTATACTATTAGACTAGACCAATGAACATTTATTTGTATTATAGATATTCATGACGAAGTTTTTATATTTTAGATCATTAAAACTTTTAAAAAAATATAACATATAGGTCCGCTACTGAAAAAGGCTAATCATTCCTGGTTTATAATATTTTAAAGAGCATATTTTATATCAGTCGTGGGTATATTATGAGGCCAAACTGTAAATGTGACTGGTTGTGGGTTCGCCACTTAACACGCAATGCCTCCACAATTCAGCGATGCATAAGGAACGGAGTGCCTTAACACTAGGTTCTCTCTGCTTACCCTGCTGTGTAATACAGCGTAACACAGCGTGAAAATAAAAAAAAAGAAAATAGAAGTAAAAAACACAATCTCTTGTAATATTTATTATATAAAGTGTGGATAATTTTAGAATTGTAAAATAGCAGTTCTAATCGAACAGTAAACGTGTAAGCATCGGCTACGGATTTTATTTAATAATTCCCAAATATAGTACACTTCTCTTTTAAGTAATCTACTTACAAAACAAAGTGAATTCAAGTATATTTGTACATAGTGTTTATATGTACACTTTGTTTATGTTTATATATACTTGTATTTATCACTCATTTAAAGGTATAATATAAACTTTTGCACACCTACACAATGATTTCTCGCATGACAAGGTTGGCTGGTAGTAAATGCTATTTAGCGTTAAGCCAGTCTTTTGTACATATTTATTTTGAAAATAGTGTGCAATAAAGGATATAAATAAATGTAATGAAACTGACCCATAGCGTAAAGCTTGTTGTCCAGCACGGCGAGCGAGAGCGCGGAGCGCGCGGCGCGCACGGGCGCCACCTCCTCCCACGCGTTGCGCTCCGTGTCGTAGCGCTCCACGGACGCGAGCTGCGACGCGCCGTCGTACCCCCCCACTACGTAGATGTATTGGTTCCACGCTGCCACGCCTACAACAAAAATATTTTATTATCATAAAATAATTCATATCGTTATTTGAAAAATATCATTTATTATTTTTAGCTATGTTAAGTTTATTTTCAGTTCAATGTATTCAGTTTCACACTGTTTTGCAATTTCTTCTTGAATTCGATACTTGGCTTCGTAATAGTGAAACAGAACGTCGCGCTTTATCTTTCTAGACTTAAAAAATAAATCACGCACTTCTTAAGAATGTGATTGATTTAAAACAATTTAATTTATAAAAATACATCTCTGTAATACAAATAAACGCTTAGCGCAATGCGACTGCATTAATCATACATGAATTAAACAAATTCTAATATAGACATAACTATAATGAGGAATGGAGTGTCTTAACACTAGGATCAGTGCTATCTATACACTTATTATTATTTTATTTATATTTAAAATCCAAAAATCTGTTGGCAGTTTTTTCAATGTTAGGTAATATAAAATCCACTCACCGGCCCCACTCCTAGCGTAATGCATATTAGCGACCTCCGTCCAGCAGTTGTTCTCGGGGTGGTAGCACTCGACGGAGGCGGTGCGCCGCGCGCCGTCGAACCCGCCCACGGCGTAGAGCAGACGGTTGACGACCGCCACGCCGACGCCGAGGCGCGCGCGCCCCATCGACGCCACGTACGTCCACGCGTCTTTTTCTGGGTCGTAGCTGGGTGGAAATATATTGTTAGATTATATTATTTTTTTTTTATTTCACGCTGTATCCCGCACACAGCAGGGTAAGCAGAGGGAACCTAGTGTTAGGACACTCCGTTCCCCACGCACCGCCGAATTGCTTGTTAAGTGGGGGAACTTAACGCCAATTTTGAAATTACCTCTGATACCAGAGCGAAAGAAATGGAAATATTAAATATTTCCACCCCACGAGTGGGAATCGAACCCACTAACAGTCGCTTTACAGTCACACTTTGTGCCTCTGCGCAAGCTCTCAGCGTGGGGCAGCGTCTGACTTTTAACACACGAGGGGAATGACTATATTTACATTTTTAAAATATCTGTTTTGATACCTAAAAACACGCTGCTATCCTGCTATTCAACAAAACGCGTGAAATTGCTTCTTTTGTTATTTTTTAATGCGTTGTTTGACTTCGGTAAAAAATAAATGTATTTTAATGTAAATACACCACTCAAAATTAAATAAATGATAAGTATAGTAAACTAATTTTAAGCATCAATTTTTAACTAAATAATTACCATTCAACAGTCTTGTGATATTCAGAGCCAGCGGATCCACCGACTGCATATAATAAGCCATCCATTACTGCAACTCCTACCTGCAGAGAACAAAATATTGATTTTATTAATTTAATATATATAAACTGTTAGCATCATTTTAATGTGATAATTTAAGTGTTAGCAACAAAATCTATAATTAAAGCTATTTTTTTTCATAAAAAAATATTAAAAAGTCTAATGTTCCTTATATTTTTTGTATAATCATTCAGTTTTATAGTCCTAACATAAAGAACAGTCATTTTAACCTTTATTGTAAAATACAAAAAAATATTAACACACGAAATAAATAATAATAAATTAGTAATTAGATAATTAAATAACAAAACCACAAACAATTTTCAAAGAGAAATAACAAAAATTAACATACCCTATGTCGCGGCGTCGACATAGGACTGCAAGGACGCCAGTGTTCCGCGGCGGGACTATACACATCGACCCAATCGCTATCATAAGATGAGCCCGGTGATGTGTTACGCCCACCCACTGCGTAAAATAAACCCTGGAATTAAAAAAAATATTATTAGTTATATATTGACGTTTTACCTAAAAATTGTACTTAAAGACGTAATTATTCATTTTATAAGACAGTTCTTAGAAGATAAGAGAAATGAAAATAAATATTGTTTGACTAGGTATTGAATATGAAACTATCGCGAGTACACTAAGATCTTGACAACTGATCCACTACAATAAATGAAACTTCCTTATCTATATATCTATATATATAATAAAAGAGTAGAAAAGTCAATTCTGTACATGAAAAATTTCAGAAAAATTTTAATTGGGTGCGTTAATATATCGATAACAGAGGCCAAAAATCCATTCAGTAGAATTTTTGTCTGTCTGTCTGTCTGTTAATTTGTTCGTCAATCACGCAAAAACTATATGGGATAGAAATGGATGAATTTTGGTATGGTGATAGCTTATAGTCCAAAGGTACATATAGGATAGTTTTTATCCCGGTTTTCCATGTAGTTTTTTGGAAAAAATAAAAAACCGATATAAGTAAATTATTTGTATACTGATATCTACCGGGTAGAAATTAATGAATTTTTGTATGGAGTTAGCTAAGAGGTTAGAGCAACATATGGGATAGTTTTCATCCTGGTATTCAATACAACTCCCGCAGAAAAATAAAATTAAAAAAAAAAAAACATTCTAATTATGTCGATAGTTCACGAGTGAAGCTAAATTTGTTTCAATATCACTAATTAAAATAATTATAAAATAAAATAAGCATAACATTTATTAAAGATACATTTGATCGGTCTATAAAACTTTATATAATCTATATGACAGCAGATGTAACTACGTTTTTTGGAACGGGTAGCGCCATCTGTTATTATATAGTTGACATTGTATTAGATATATCCGTACTCATTAATATTATTATTATAAAAATGCAAAAATCTATATCTATATCTTTTATGTTTTCACGGGTAATCTACAGATTTCGTACATATATACCAGATGGTATATGATGGTATATGATAGCAGATTTCGTACGTTTTCTTACTATAACAGTTATCGCTATATGTTATCAAATAGTATAGACATTGTACTAGATGTATCGATGATTTTCTCAAGAACATAATTAGTGACGCAAGGTCAAATATAGACTACCCCCCCTTTTATAAAAAAAACAATCTCAAAGATCAATAGAATATGAAAGTGGCAGTTCACGTGGCGAAGCCGCGAGCGGGTCGCTAGTAACATATATGTAAATAACAATAGTATAGTAAATTGATAAACAAATTGTTTTAAGACAAGCTTTATAACAAAAAAAATATACAAGAAAGTAAAAAAGTATAGATTTCGCAATTAAATATTTCATATTGGCTTGGTGCCATATCATCCATTAGATAAGTTACATATTAGAACTTATTAAATAAGCGTATTTATACGCTTATAAATGTTTAAATTTAAAATTACTACATATAAAGACTTTCACTTACCTTAAGAAAAGCTGCTCCTAATCCAGATCTCGGTACTGTCAGTCTCGGTAACGTCGTCCAACAATTGTCATCGATATTGTAAGCTTCAAACGTGTCTATAGAATGCCTAAAGTATCCGCCCGCCACGTAAATGATTCGAGGCGTGTTGGGTCTCCGCTCTTTAACTATCGGTTTTTTATGAAGTGTCAGATCCTAAAAAGAGGAAAAAAAACTATTATTAAAACTATGTTTACTTGATGCAATTTGATTTTTTTAGCTTTACGCTGTATCGCACACAGCAGGGTAGGCAGAGGGAACCTAGCGTTAAGACATTCCGTTCCCTACTTTCCGCCGAATTCGGAGGCATTGCGTGTTAAGTTGTGGAACTGAACGCCGCGATTTTTTTTTAATTAAAAACGGCCCCTAATTTAGCTTCATGTGACATTTTTTTAGCTTCACACTTTTTTTCTAGCGCCCCTTTTTACCCGCGACGGAACGGCGACTGTATATGTGTTTGGGGTGAGAGGTTGTTTGTTTGTTTGTTTGTTTGTTTGTTTGTTTGTTTGTTTGTTTGTTTGTTTGTGTGTTTGTGCAAATTACTATGTCAATTATTTCCAAAACTATAAGTCCGATTTTGATACGGTTTTCTATGATAGATTAAGGTTCAATTGGCGTATGTTCTTATGTATGTCTTATTGCCTTAACTCACCAGGGGGCGCTGCAGTAAGCATTTTACGTGAAAACGAATGTTTTCAATTATCTCAAAAAATAATAGTCTGATTTCAATAGATTTTCAGTGGTAGATTCAGGTTTAATTGGTGGATGTTCTTGGATATGTTTTATCGTGTCAAACCACCAGGGGGCGCTGCAGTAAGCATTTGTTTGTACTTTTTTTGTATTTATTTGTCTAAAACCGAAACTACTGCTCCGATTAAAAAGAGTTTTCATAAAAAGATTTATCTTTGCTTGGTGCATATTTTAAGATTTTTCTTTTTTTGTTACGGCGAAATCTCACCAGGGGGCGCTGCACTAAACATTTGTTTATGCAGAGCAAAAACTACTAGTCCAATTTAGATGAAACTTTCAAGGATGGGTTCAGGCTTAATTGGTGCGTCTTTCCATATATGTGTTTTGGTGACCACTCATCAGGGGGCGCTGTAATAAGCATTTGTTTGAGTTTTTTTGTGTAAAACCAAAATTTTTCTTATATTTATTTGTCTAAAACCGAAATTACTTATCCGATTGGTTAGAGTTTTCAGAATTAGATTAAGCTTTACTTCGTACATATTTTAAAATTTTTGTTTTTACGTTACGGTGAAAATTCACCAGGGGGCGCTGCAGTAAACATTTGTTTATGTAGAGTAAAAACTACTAGTCCGATTTAGATGAAACTTTCAACGATAGGTTCAGGTTTAATTGGTGCATCTTTTCATATATGTGTTACGGTGATCACTCACCAGGGGGCGCTGCAGTAAGTACATTTGTTTGTGCAAAACTAAAACTACGAGTCCGATTTGAATGCAGTTTTCAATGATAGATTCAAGTTTACTTAGTGCATATTTTCATATATGTGTCATGTATGTTTACTTAGTGCATATTTTCAAGTATGTGTCAACTCTCTAGGGGGCGCTGCAGTAAGTAGCTGCTTCCATTTTTTGTGTATAACAAAAACGACTAGTACGATTGGAAAGAGTTTTCAGTATTAGATTCCGCTTTGTTTAGTACATGTTTTTAAATTTATATTACGGTGACAAGTCACCAGGGGGCGCTGCAGTATAATATTGTTTGTGCAAAGCTAAAATGACGAATTCGATTTGGATGCAGTTTCAGTGATAAGCTCAAGTTTAATTAGTGCATGTTCTTGGATATGCTTTATCGTTTTAACTCACCAGGGGGCGCTGCAGTAAGCATTTGTTTGTAATATTTAATGTAAAACCACAACTACTAGTCCGATTGGACAGAGGTTTCTATCTGCCAGGCGCTGCAATAGGCATTTGATAACCAGAAAGCATTGGGCTTATAATTTTTTTTGGATTTGCATGAAGATTAATATAAAGTATTTCGAAATTATGTAATAATATATAATGTGTATCTATACACTTTAAAAAGTTTAAAATAAAAAACAAAATTAAAAATTTTGAAAATACCCACGACGGTTTAATTGTAATTGAAAAAGGATAAAATAACTAGAAATCCCCCACCTAAAAGAATATATGTAACGAGATGATGGGGACAACTTCGTCGGGGGCTGCCAGTTGCAACCTCTATTTTAAATATAGTAGCTAACAGTATAGATTTCGTTCTTAAAGTTTTTAAAAGGAATATCAGTTATCAAAACTGTAAATTCATATTAATATTTTAATTTTTTCCTAAACCTGTTTTAACAGCATGAAAACCTAGGAGAAGTTAGCAAACTTAAAGTAATGGCAGCCCCGACGAAGTCGTCCCCATCATCTCGTTACATATATTCTTTTAGGCGGGGGATTTCTAGTTATTTTATCCTTTTTCAATTACAATTAATTTATTTGTGACACTGGAATGTCACTGTCTATGCTTTTTACGCAGACTTTTGAAGCATACCTTTGTGTCAATGAACTAAACCCGCACCTAAAACCCAGTCCATGAGACATCGCAAAACGGTACGATTTGGCACTCGTCAACTCATCCACTATCTCAATGAACCTTCATACACATCTTGTGCTTTTTACGTGACCTTCCTTAAGTATCATCCATACTCTGTTTTCGAAGGTCAACCGAGGTCTTCCCCTTACCTCTCAAACCATCAATGGCCACCAAATCACCTACATTTTTTTATATTAAATAAACAATTTTTCTAATTGAAAAAGTTGTGGGCACACAGTGTAAATGTAAACGCGATTGATTGTGGGTTCAATTCCCACTAGAGGAGTGGAAATATTTAATATTTCTATTTTCTTCGCTCTGGTGTCGAGGCGTTAAGTTCCGCCATATAACACGCAATGCCTGTAAAATTCGGCGGAAAGTGGTTCCCTCTACCTACTATGCTACTTACTACTGCTATGTGTAGGAATTTTGTTTTTAATAATTTATATTAAAATAGATGTTCAAATACCTTAAATATTTTAGCTAAGTACTCTCTACAGGCCGGAACTTTTTTCAGTACCGAACACGTGCTCATTTGTTCCTTTAGAAAGCTTGGTGTCAGGTATTGGCATCGAACAGCTTGTAATATGTGTTCCATTAGAGGATACCTCCGATCTTCGTCGAATTTTACCTGTTTAATAAAAAATAAAAAGATTTAGTATGATAAATAGTGTTACTAAAAATAAACAAAGAAGTGTTCATGTTTTAGTGGACTAGTGATTGACTCACGATTGTGGGTTCGAGCCCTTTTTTTTATTGAACAAAGGAGGCAAACGAGCAGAAGGACCACCTGATGGTAAGTGGTTACCTTCGCCCATAGACATGAATAACACTATAGGAGTTGTGGATGCGTTGCCGACCTTGGGGGTGAAGTAGGGAAGGAGGGAGATAGTATGGGAATGGTGGGAATAGGGAGAGAGCTGGCTTACATGCCATCGAACCGGAACACATCAACAGATATTTGGCGGTTCGTCTTTGACATGCTAGTGGTCGCGAGCCAGTTGGAGTACGAATCTCCTACCACCAAGCTACTGGGTTACCCGACTCTTACGGGACGCTATCCCAGCTGCGGAGGGGAATTGTATTCTTAACCCGTCCCCCCACGGGTGAAAACTGGCGCCCTACTTGGCAAAAGATTATTTTTCTTTCTATGTATATATACAATAAATCCTCTTTGTTTATCCTGCTATACAATACGACAAACAAACCAACAGAACGACATAGCATCCAATGCATATAAAATAATAAACAAACGCCACCCAGTACGAAATTTACCCATCCCTAGGTCTACCTTTTCTTAACCTATCCCGAAGAATCGAAGAAATAGACAAAAATAACACATTTAATAAGGCTAATTTATAGTGTAGTTTCATGCAAGTCATAGAAAGGTGTTTTGAATACGTTAACCCACTAAAAGTGAACGTTACTTCGAGGAAATGATGAAGGCAATACGTGAAATAGATTTCTCATTTTCCTTAAGGAATGAGTAAAAATAAGACGCAAATATATTAAAAGTCATGGTTACGTACAAATTACAACATTTGAGTAATACAATTCCATTAAAACAAACATTACTTGTACTGGTTTGTATTATTATTATTAATGTTTATTATGTTATGATTTTTTTCTTTAACTTTACTTAGTTTATCACTTTGTACTGGGCACTGGCCTATAAAGATGTTATATGGCTGTTTACTGAGAACGTAGCATCGTATTAATCCGTTTCCGCTTGTAGAAACCAAAACAAAAGATAAAAAAACATTTTGTTTGCGATTTCAAACAATAATGTAAGACACAATATGACTGTCAAATATTTTAATTTTTCAACAATCTTCTATATGTCTAGTATAGTAACGATTACGAAAACTTTCCTCTCCTTAGGGGGCTCACTCACGATAAAAAATTATAACGAGAGTCATGTAAACATCATATCATTTTATTATATGTTATTCGATTTTTTAGATAAGGCTGATTATAAAACAAAACTTTATCAACATAAAAAAAATTGAAACACGTGCAATATTTTTAATAACATCACTATTTTTTTATAAATTAGGGAGCCTACAATGCTGAATCACTACTCACAAGAAGAGTTTGTTTATGTGCTTTCTTACCTTCATGTATTTTATTTTCAATTTAGCTATCACGCTAAATTGAAAATAAAATACATGAAGGTAAGAAACTATTTCAGTTATACACGTTTTCCCGTAAGCATTGTTGTCAGAATTCAGTGAGAAGACACATTATGTTCCACTTTACGCCCAAATTCAGGACTTAATTATTAGGCGCCATTAAATAGTCATGTATTGCTTATTTATATAATAGCATATTTCTAAATAAAATTAAAATAACCGTCGTGTTAACTTACCCAACTCAAAACTGCATTATAAACTTCTCTCTCTTCCCGGACATTAAGCTCATCTTTTCGTATTAAACAAATAAGTTCTTGAGCCGTTAACTGTAAGAATTCTTCCTCTTGGCATACCTGGAATAAAAAAAATATATAAAATAAATATCATAATTCTAAGTTCTTTTGTTTCTATTGATTATTATACAATTTAATTAAAATTGTTAATAACCGCATGAATCGGATATTATTCGCGTAATACACATTTATTCGAAATTATATTTTACAAAATCCGATATGTTGAGTAATTTATGTCGTTACCTATAACTATGGATTTTACAAAATCATTAAAAAAACAGCTTTTCCCGAAAACATTTTATCCCGCTTAGCGGCGGAGTCAGTGAGAATCTAGTGTCAAGACGTTCCGTTCTCCGTCTGAAATCCAAATATTGTGTGCGAGACATCGAGGAAATAGAAACAAAATCACTTCCTCGAGTGGGAATGAAACCTATAATAATCCTAAACACGCTTACAGTTAGACGCTTCCAGACACTACTTCACGATAGCTTCAATTTCTTATCATTGCTTAAAAACGTTAAACAAACATTTTAGATGCTTTTTATAAAAGCAATGCCGCTGGAGAAGTATGAAATATTTAATACTTCAAGTTTATATGCATTTAACCAATTTCTTGCATTATAATTCATAATCATCAGAAAATATTAAATTAATAATAAAATAAATATTACACATTACAATATGCTTAATATAATATACTTTTGTAGAAGTGACGTAAACGTTGCTAAGTAACGCATATTATATGCGTCAACGGGAACGGTAATTAAGTAATTACTATTATCAATTTACTAAACGTGTGACTAAACGACTGGTTGTGGGTTCGATTCCCACTCGAGGAGTGGCAATATTTAATATTTCCATTTTCTCCGCTCTGGTGCCGAGGCAAAGCGCGGCGTTAAGTTGCGCCACTTAACACGCAATGCCTCCGAATTCGGCGGAAAGTGTTTCTTAACACTAGATTCTCTCTGCCTACCCTGCTGTGTGCGGGATACAGCGTGAAAATAAAAAAAATAATACAAATAAATAAATAATTTAAAAAGAAATATAAATCAAATTATTAAAATACGTAATACAATACAACTAAGTAAACTTAATATACCTAAGTGTCGTTGGTAAAGCATGATTTTATAATTTAAATCTCATCGTTGGACGTCACGTACACCATTTGTCATAAAGATAGCAGTCGTGCTGCCAGCTGAGCGGGGTCGACAATAGCAATTCAATCTTCAAGGTTATTTAACTTTGTCTACTTATTTAAAAGCAAGAAATATTACAGATGTTGAAGCCATCAGGGCGCAAAGGTTGGTTGTGGGTTCGATTCCCACTCGGGGAATGATTGGGTATATATAGATTATTTTCATTTATATGCTCTGGTACCTAAGACGTGGTGGCGGGAAGTGGAAAACAGAGTGTCTTAACACTAGACTCTCTCCTTATCTACTTTGTTATATGGGAATGAACGTGACAATAATTAATTTTTAAATATCACAGCTATTCTCCCACTTAACCATTATTAATAATTAATAAAAAGAAAGAAATTAGAAACAATAATGACTAATATAAATAACGCATATATCCAGTAACTGCTGACGTAAATAAAATAAATAATAAATTTAAAAATGTAGTTGCCGCCATTACATAACAAAACAACACAAATGACGAGTGAAATGACATGGCGTTTTTTCATCAGTCGATAGTGTTTGTGGAAAAAGATAAAATACCGCAAGCAACAACGTTTGCACTAATCGATAGTACCATTCAAAATTAGATTTCACCCCCGACAATATGACAGAACGAATATGTAACTTAATAGCGTCCTTTTTAAAAAAATAAGCAGCTGGACTTTTTCCCCCATGGTAAGGTAGTCAGAGAGAACATAGTGTTAAGACAATCGTTCCCCACTTTTCGTCTAAAATCTAGACATTGCTTGTTAAGTGGCGGAACTTAACGCCGCGATCCGTCTTAGGTATATGAACTCCTCCGCCCAGGTTCGCGGACGATTGGGGCAGTGCCCGAGACCTGGGCTAGTGGCGGGTAAGGAGCACCGTCAGGTTTTTAGTGGGTAAACGGAGGAACGAACCGGAGTCCCACATAACCGCGTCCGGGTCCCCACCCCGGGCGGGTATCCGTAACGGATTTTCCTGACGATAAAAAAAAAAGGTATATGAACTCCTTTTGCGATTTTGTTATTTTTTAAATGACACACTTTCTACTTAGTAGACATGGTTGATCTTAAAATCTCCATATTTGATTAGGAATCAACTAGGTACATTTAAAATGTGTGCAAAACAAACAAGCTGTATGAAAACAGTTTCAAAGTTTCCCATTTTGTTTACTCCGTTACGATTACACGGCAGTAAAGAGAATATTGAAGCATAAAATGTTAGAAACAACATCATAATGTACGATATATTTGTCAAAAACATTAAAAAATATAATGTTAAATTTCAAAATCTTTGGCTGATACACGGCAATGTAAAACGTAATTGGAAATCGGATCAAAATAGCATTATCTTTTAGATAAATACAAAATACGTATTAGCTACGTCGGCATAGAAAAGTTTGTTTTCCTTACTTAGGTAGTACCTATTTGTTTGCGATACAAAAAATTGTGCCGTTTATAACTATTTTTAACATTTTAAGAAGTGTTTTCCACACACGTGTCAAATATATAAACATATAAAAAAAATATTGTTTTTTGATCTTAGCGGGATTCTTTGTATGGGATGTCGGTCAGAGCACTTGGACACTTTTCAGAAGGCGCGGGTTCGAATCCCGCTGCGTTCAAATTTTCATGTTTTTTTAATATAGACGTTTATAACATTTTATTCCTTCGTGTGTTTTCCAATGTGACACCGGTAGTGATTTGTGCTCAATTGGTACGTTTGGAGCGCCATAATTGAAGAACTGAATCCAGACTTTTCACAATTAGTTGCAATTAACCAATCATGAAATGACAATGTGAAAGCATTCAAGAATCCTTATATTTAGTTCTTAAAAATAGAATTTCAACGTAGCTTTATGTACATATAGCTAAGTGGTCTGAAAACTTTAGACGGTTCCCATTCCTTTCATATTTTTTTATATATATTTTTTAATTATGTCTTTTTTTTTAGCTTCAAGCTGTATTCCGCACACAGCAGGGTAGGCAGAGGGAACCTAGTGTTAAGACACTCCGTTCCCCGTTTCTGCCGAATTCGGAGGCATTGCGTGTTAAGTGGCCGAATCTAACGCCGCGCTTTACCTCTGATACCAGAGCGAAGGAAATGAAAATATTAAATATTTCCACTCCTCGAGTGCGAATCAAACTCACAACCAGTCGTTTACAGTCACACGTTTGTGCCACTGTGCCACGACTGGCCCTAAATGAAACAATATTTATCCTTAGATTTAATTTATTAAATTGCATATGCTTTTACTTTCAGCACTATCTGTACCAAAACTACACAGTTAAAAACAAATAGAACAATAACCAGTAAACATAAATAATATAGACATATACTCACTTGTGTAAAATGTCTCTCAATGAACTGATTCGCCTTTTGCTTGAGTTCCACGCAGCCGTGTTGCTCTGCAAAGTTTGCTATCCCAATAGCGTTGGAGGGATCCAGCTGCCTCTCGAGAAACGCACAGCACGCGTCTATCACGTTTGTTATCTGGAGCACACAACTACAATATATGTCATTTCACATTCTAGCACACCTTATTGGCAGGTGTTTATATTATATATGAAAATAAATATAGGGGAAAAATATAGTCTCGAATTCAATATGGAACTTTAATGGTAAATGATAAAGATAATTTCATTTGTTAGTTACACGCTTTGTCAACGGTATGCGGTTTAACAAAAAATGAGTTTAGTAGTTTATAAAAAAAGAGTTAAGCAGTTTATCAGTTTTTAAACTCTCTACGAGTGCAAAGATATGTAACTCAAAGCCGCACCATCAAGTATACGAGTACAAAAATATTTCGTCAAGTATATAAAAATACTTTGATTAGCATACATATATGTATCTGTGTAAAGAATATAATAATATAAAGTATGAGCGAAATTTGAACCTACTACAGAACTTTTGAAATCAAAGTAGTCTTAACTTGGCACAATGGCGTGTTAGAAGTTTAATATTATTCTGTTACTATAAAAAAATGCATATTTAATATAACAATTGTATTTGGCAATAGCAACTTTAAATTTATAATAGTCTATAGGTATAATATACGTACATACATTAGTATGTACACAACTAAAAATTTAACAAAACCGTAAATACTGACGGGTATTTTCTTTAATAAAGATTATGAGATAACTTAAAAATATGAATTTAACTGAATTTTCTGTTTAGCGCTACTTTTTTTTCAGCTTCACGCTGTATCCCGCACACAGCAGGGTAGGCAGAGGGAACCCAGTGTAGAGACACTCCGTTCCCCACATTCCGCCGAATTCGGAGGCATTGCGTGTTAAATGGCGGAACTTAACGCCAGAGCGAAGAAAATGGAAATATAAAATATTTCCACTCCTCGAGTGGAAATCGAACCCATAACCAGTCGCTTTACAGTCACACTTTGTGTCTTTGCGCCACAACTGGCCACAATTTAAGCTTAGCGCTAGATATTTAACGATTAAATGTTGTTATAATAACAGAGTAATAAATTATCATAATTACACAGCGTATAAATAAATAATTGAATAAAGAGTTATACAGTAATGTTATTCTCTTAACACATATTACGTTGTGCCTCTCACAGCTTCGTGATTATTCGTAGAATCATGCAATGTCATGTTAACTCATAAATAATATTCAAATTTACCACAATTTTAAATTAAGCTGTGGTGTTTTTGGGTACATATGTACTTATTTAAATATTTATATCGAATTAATATAATATAAAAATAAACGGATTTGGTAAACGCAAAATTTTAGAAAGAAAAAAAGAGAACTATCTTTTACTAAACTACCTACTAATAATATGACCTGTATCAATGTCATTTTCTAATCGGCCTAAAAAATTGACCCACGATTATATATTTATAGATTAAATATTTTCATATTTTCAATGTCAGTGCCATGGCGATAGAATTAAGAGAAAAAAAATTAAATTGCCATTGAGAACTGGCGTCAATTTTTTCAAAAGGGGTACATGTAAGAGACGGTTGAATCTGTTAAATATGTTTTTGGAAAGTATATTTTTTAAAAATATTGCCAAATTAGGCACTATTGTTTTAAAGCTATACAACTTTAAAGATGTATAATGCTCAATGTATCTTGTATGAATTATTAAATAACTTTTCAAGTTAATTTGAACTAGTACAAAGTAAATAATGTAGGTGACATAAACATTATAGAGTTCCCGTTACCCCGTAATAAGCGTAATTGTGGTAAGTTAATCATTAATGGAAAAATAATGTAATGTGGCAATACGCAACATTAGATACTTAAGTATTATTGTAAAAGGTGTAACTTATGTTACTTAAACAAAAAATTAAACAAATGTTTTATATCTAGATTTTTTTTGCCTTTTTCTCAATTTAGGTTTTAAGATTGCCTAGTCATATATTAAATTGAAAGGGTCCCCAGTACTTAGTAACAACAATATATAGGCCTGCCCCCAACAAAATAAGAGTATCACATGCAACTACAATTGCAGTCAAAAATAGGAAACGTATTTAAAAAATTTCCAACCTACGAAATTATTTAAAAAAACGTAAGGATTGCTTGAAAATTTGCACACATGTCCAGATTAAACAAAAACATCATAATACACCGTTTGTGTAGCATGACGTGATGATCCTGCTTTTGGTAGGAACATCGACCAGGGAAACCAGAATTTGATTGAAAGTGAAACTAATCTTATTTTTAACGGGGGAAAGAAAATCTAGTCACTAATATTACATCCTAGAATTCCGTTTTCCAATATTTAATAAGCATTATATTATAACAAGCATCATAGATTTGGTAGCAGTACTTATGCCAATCTATTTAATACGATGAAAATGTGTTAAAATTTGATATGAAAAGTTGATTTGTATGATGAAAATATGCCTTTAGTGACACAATACATATTAATAAGATAGTAGTTTAAACTATATAATGATAACGTTGTTACGTTTTCTTTAAAAATAGCAAAATCATTCATTTTCATCATTATCTTAGTACAATGATTTTTTTGTTAAATTAATGTTCTCAAATCTGATTAAGCATTTTTTAATCAATAATTAACATCCCGGGATTAAATCATTTACGCAAATAGTGATTTCCAAACATCATATGCGTGAGTTTTCCGTTTATATCGTAAAAAATCAATATCGTAAAAAAATCATCTTCCAATTTTTATTTTTGTAGAAATAGCGTTTTCTTTTAGTATTCAAAATAACTCTAGTGAATAATGCTACACCACGTCCTGCTTAAATTATATACCTAACTAAATTGTAAACAGGGGTCGCCGAATTCATTGATATTTCGAGATATTTTGTTCCAATTAGTATTTTTTGTGAGTCGTAGTTAAAAATTAATAATAAAATTTACAATAACTGCAATAAGAGAAAGTTGAAAGTTAACTTGGCTATATTTATCGATAGCTGCAAATAATCTTTAAAGCGCTCGCAACAATTTAGACTCAACAATCATTGAAGAACGATACTTAAGAAAACATTGTACATAAAAAAAATTTAATGCTATATTATATGTGTTAATAGGCATACCTATGTATGACAGTACAATAATTCGTAGCCATTCAGTTAAAAGAAATACGAAAAAAACGTCATTTAACGTTGCGTTTTAAAAATTTAAGTAAGTCTGAATAATATTCTGAATATATCTAATACTTACAAGAATTGAGTATTATGCTTTAAAATACAAAATTTTATCAACCGATGAAGGCATTACTTACTTAAATATTAATAAGGCTTAAAATAACAATTGTTACATTATATGCATGCAAATTTATTATTGGGAAATGTTATAGAAATTTAAAACTTATGGTCAGAGATAACTTAGTGTCAAGACCCTCCGTTTTCCACTTTCCGCCCGAAATCGTAATCGTGTTGAATGACTGGAATGGAACTCAACGCCACGCTTTGTCTTAATTACCAGAGCGGAAAATAGTTTATTATTAAATAAATATTGTGGCCAGTCGTGGCCCAGAGGTGTGACTGTAAACGACTGGTAGTGGGTTCGATCCCAGTCGAGGAGTGGAAATATTTAATATTTCCATTTTCTTCGCACTGGTGTCGAGGTAAAGCGCGGCGTTAAGTTCCGCCACTTAACACGTAATGCCTCCGAATTCAGCGGAAAGTGGGTAAGAGTGTTAGTAGTTAACACTAGGTTCCCTCTGCCTACCCTGCTGTGTCCGGGATACAACGTGAAGCTAAAAAAAAATTGAATAAATATCCAGCGGGAATCGAATTCACAACCATCGCGTTTACAGTCAGACGCTATCGTATTGCGTCAAGACGATTTCAAAGTCATATCTAATAGCATAATTAATTATAATAGGTAAGCACCGCATGCGATAATAGTTGTCTAATGAAAACGAAAATAGTAATAAATAATAACTACATAGCAACCATTAACAAAGGTCAATAGCATATTCATTGATAACGATAGTCATTTGGTTAAAAAAAACTATTTAATTGAAAAACCATTTCAAAACACAAATTTCATAATTCTTAAAATAATTAAAACACTTTGCACCTCTGAACACTTTGAACCTCTCGGAAACGTCTGCGTGTGCGTCGAAATGCTTATATACTTATTACAACTTACTACTATGCTTTATCGTTTCCCGAAATTTTTATTATGTTCCTAAGTGTGTAAACATTTTAAGCAGCTTCACGCTCTTACCCACGGGGTAGTCAAAAAGGACCTAGTGTCAAAACACTCCTTTCACCACTTTCCAATCGAAGTCGAGACATTGTGTGTTGAGTGGCGGAACTCAACGCCGCGCTTTGTTTGGACAATACTTTAAAAATATTAAAAAACAAAAATCAGTATATTGTTACTAGTGTAAGGCAAAATTTTATAGCAATTAACAATTAAATATTAACAATTCATTATTTATGTCGTGAAATCAGTTAAAAATCACAATTAGATAAAAAAAAAATGACTCTTAATTTTTACATTACAATTAACAATTAATTAATTGTTAGTCATATTTTTCGCACAAACAAACGATCAATTGTTAATCTTTAATAATTCATAATAATTGTTAATTACAATTAAATTTCACCCAAATGTGATTGTAACGGTATAGACATAATACCTGGAACATAGTAGCAGCCGGTAGCAGTTGGCACACCGTGACCTCGGTTATCCGGACCTTGCCCGTGTACATGAAGTACACCAGCCACGCCATGGCGGACGGACAGACGCCTTGTAGACGGACGCGAGACATTTCACTCTCTTTAAGCCCGCTCGTAAACATGGCCTGGTAACAAGATAAAAATATTTTTTGGTAAACTAAGTAAAGTAGTAGATATAGGCCGTCGACGTGTTATCAGATAACATTTAACTGTAAACACGATTGGTTGTGGGTTCGATTCCTACTCCGGGGAATGATTATATGTTTACGCTCTGTTTCAATGGAGGCGCGGCGTTGAGTTTCGCCTCCGAATGAAAGGCAATGCCTCTAATTTAGTCAGAAAATGGAAAACGTATGGAAAAAGTATGTTAATATTATCTTTTTTTCGGAAACACTGCTATGCAACAAGCGTAAAGCTGCTCAAGCACTATAAAGCTTTTTTCAGCTAGTATTTTTTTCCCGTGTAGTAAGATAGTACAAAAGAACCTAGTGTCAAGATACTCTTCCATTTTCCGCCTGAAACCAGGACGTTTTCTCTTAAAAAATATAGGCTTCAATGCATGGCTTAGCGGTCAGACCGCTTGGACGGTTTCTAAGAGACGTGAGTTCAAATCCCGCTGCGTTCAAAATTTTTAATGCGTTTTCTAAATGCCTTTTTCAATTTCCTTAATGTGTAAACAACATTTTTAAATCTTAAAAAAATATGAAATATTTCCTACTTCTCTACTTCTCGAGTGGGAATCGAACGCACAACCAGTCGCGTTTACATTCACACTTATGCGCCCCTGCGCCACGACTGGCCTCAATAACCTTATATATACTTTTTTAAATAAAAAAGCAGGACAAATAAAAACAACTGGTAATGTTTTTATATGATTTTCATGATGACAAGCTAAAAGTTAACTATTCGAGTGTCGTAGTAACAAACTGAAAATTAATTTTACGTAATAATGCCTAAAGTGAAATATTTTTCCTTAATTCAAAATTTATATTTTACAAAGTCACCTAACACTAAATAAGGTAATATTATATAGATTTAATAAGTATTTACCTTAAAATATGGACTTCCCGCGGCTAGCACTACCTTGTGAACGTGAAACAACTCCTTTCCGACTTCTAAAACTACATCTGTAAGCATGTGATGTGATCGCATTGTGAACAGCATCTGAGGAAAAGGAAAGTAGAATTAAAAAGACGCAGCTTTACGTTTTTTTCTCTCGGGCAATCTGAGATGTACCTAATATCAGAGGCACTCTCTCTGCCCAAAATCGAGATATAACGTGTTAAGTGGTTGAACTGAACACTGTGGCTTGTCTTACTAGAAGGGAAAATGAAAATAATTTAAATATAAATATAATCATTTCGCTGAGGGGGAATCGAACCCCAATCCAATCGCGTTTACAATCATTTTTTTAATACTAGCTTCACCCTATATAGCGCACACAGCAGGGTAGGCAGAGGGAACCTAGTGTTAAGACATTCCGTACCCCACTTTCCGCCGAATTCGGAGGCTTGCGTGTTAAGTGGCGGAACTTAACGCCGCGCTTTACCTCGACACCAGAGCGAAGAAAATGGAAATATAATTTCCACTCCTCGAGTGGGAATCGAACCCACAACCAGTCGTTTACAGTCACACGCTTGTGCCACTGGGCCACGACTGGCCACAATCAGACTCTGTCCTTTTGCACCACGATGTCCTTCAAAGCAGACTTAATTATAATATATACAGTTGCACAAGTGAGACAAAGTTTAATAACATCTGGAAAATAAATGATAAGTATAACATAAATAATAGTATAAAATGTTTTTGTCTTGCGTTTGGTAACAAATTGTTACGGTTTTTGAAAGAAAAAAGATCCTCATATTTGTTCAAAAATATCTATATGTATATTAACCGTTAGCTCCGATCAAATACTTTATCATTAAATACACATGATTTGTGCTTCCTGTTTGTCAAATTTCGGCAAATACTATAGATTAAAATACTGTATTTATTGCCTACTTCAAAAAAATGTAAGATCCATATGTTAAAATTATTTATTTAATATTAAGGTACTAAAATGTTTTATAGGAAATCAAGTGAGGAACAAAATTTAAACGTTTCTAATTTTTTCAAGGACTCGTAGACTCGCTAAACCTAAACTCTTTACTGTAATTAGATAACCTTACCGTAACGTATGGAATAATTGACAAGGTAAAAATCATAAAAACCTATTTTGTTTTATTATTTTACGAATATCAAAAAACCTAAGAGTTTAAGAAAAATTACATAATGTTTTGCACGACAACAATTAGACGAATAATCAGTTTACCCGTGACCACAAACTACTGTAAAGTGTTCGAAACGTCGGGAATTTTTTTCTAATAATATATTTTCGGATACCTAAAATATACGCGATAAATCTGGTTAAAAATAGTTTTATTTCAAAAAGAAAAATCACTTCTGCTGAATTTAAAATCTCTACACTATAAGAAAATGAGATATTTTTTAACATTTTTAAGATAAGACATTTCAAAATGTTATAACGTAACGCTATTATGATGTTTAATTCATTTATTTTCGTACCTAGTGATCAAAGTCAAATACTTAAACATTGCTACCTATAAAATATTTTATATTATTATTATTTAAAATTATTATATGTAATTAAATTTCTATAATAAAACTCTATACAGCGTTGTAAAGTAATATTTTGCTGCGTCATGGCGGCTTGCGTATTTTAACATTGAGCGATAAGGAGATAACTTTTGAAACGAAGGTATAATATTTTAATATTTTCAATGACACAAAATATTTTCCAAATAAAGTTATTAGTTCGCTTTTAAAATCTATATAGGTACTTGTAAATTATCAACACAACATGTTCATATACATGAACCTATCTATACAGTATAAGTTATTTTTTTTAGCTTCGAAATATATTCTATATTTGACATTTGACACTAGTATCTTGTGTCAAAATTCTCCGTTCTTCGCTTTTCCCCAAATTTGACATTGCATGTCGATTTGTAGTGCTCAATGCAGCGTTAGGTCCTACTATAGAGGGGGAAATGAAAATAATTTAAGCATAATTGTTTCCGTTAATGATAATCGAACACACAACCATCGTGTTTACAGTGGGAAGCTATTCCTCTGCGCCATGACGACCTCGTTATAAATATAAATAAAGTATATATATTTTTTATAGCAATTGCCTCATATCTATATCCACTACTTTTTTCCTTAAGTAAATTCTTGAAATCATTTTTGGATCGCAATATTGTTCTGTTAAGATTACCGATTACTTGACTTTAAGGGATTGAGTTAACAAAGCCAAGGGAGACTCGGCTTGATTTTCGAGATGAGAACGCAGATGGCTAGATTAGCATTTTTACAACTATTCGTTGTAATAAAGTAACATTTTTTGCTTTTAAAATAAGAAAACAATATTTCTATAATCCATACTTATATTATAAATGCGAAAGTCTGTGTGTTTGTCTGTCATGCTTTCACGGCTAATCTACCAGTCCGATTTGGATAAAAATTAGAATGAAAGCATTAAATAACTATGGGTCTAACATAGGCTACTTATTTCTTTATAAAATAACCGCTTAAGTGTTGAAATATAGGATGAAAGTTTATATGAAAAAACTAAACCGCTTGACCGATTGTAATGAATTTTGGAATAAATATAGTTAATAATCGAAGGTTTTGACCTTAAAAATAGGCTACTTTATTTTTCAAAAATCCGCCCCCGAGGGTTGCAACATAACGAAACAATTGGGCAGTCCACGCGGCGAAGCCGCGAGCGGGCCGCTAGTAGTCTATAAATATAATTGGAACTTATATTTATCAACACCGGGGGCCATTAAACTCCGATACAGTTCTTTGTCCATTTAAAAAACTATTAAGTCCCAAACAGAGATGGTCATTCATAGAAAAATATTAAAACAACGTGTAATATAATACTCTAATTCATTATCTCACAATAACTGGAAATTTTTAAGCTTTGTCACCATTTTGTTACGATTACATAAATAAAAAATAGATAAACATCTTGCATATTCATTATCTCCAACCAAAGAATACACAACTATCAGACAGAAATTATAATTTTATATCCCAAAACGAGTGATGTCAATAGTTTCTATTAAAGTACTAAAGTACCTACTATTGTGGCCAGTCGTGGCCCAATGGCACAAGCGTGTGACTGTAAACGACTGGTTGTGGGTTCGATTCCCACTCGAGGAGTAGAAATATTTAATATTTCCATTTTCTTCGCTCTGGTGTCGAGGTAAAGCGCGGCGTTAAGTTCCGCCCCTTAACACGCAATGCCTCCGAATTCGGCAGAAAGTGGGAAACGGAGTATCTTAATACTAGGTTCCCTCTGCCTACCCTGCTGTGTGCGGGATACAGCGTGAAGCTAAAAAAGAAAAAAAAGTAAAGTACCTATATTAATTTATGCAAAAATGTATTATTATTGCAAATAAAGTTTTTTTTTTAGATTATGTTAGATTATAAACTAAAATGTTATTTTAATATTTAATCATGTTTATATTAAACGTTAAAACATTACAAGTAGATATGATTCATATTATTTTCCTTAAAGTGTAAATTTAGGCTATCGACCGTAAGACCGTACCGACAACATGCTGTGCCTCTTGCAAGTCACGATATAAGATAAGGGCTTGTGAAAATCAAATACAGAAATCATCATCGTTACTTCAATTTCTAGTTTAGATTTATTTGGATTTTAGGTATTTTAAGCAAAAAATACTATAAAATAGATTAGAAGCGCATGTAAACAGATGTGACCTTTAAAAAGTAAAGATATACATCAAAATAACATTATAAAGGCCTCGTTGTTTAAAGATTACAAAGTAGCTTTATCAAAAAAAAATTACAACAATTAAATTATTAAACTACTGAATACTTAGAAAATTATGATCAAATTGCATTTCTAATAAACTGCTATTGTGTAGTGTTTAGAACGAATGCAGTATTATTGACGTAAAAGTTAGTCCTTTTTGCTCTTTTAATTTTTTTATAAATACTTCTCCGTACTATTTAAGCAGAAAAAAATGAATATTCAGAAACTCCACTTCCCATTCATTTTGTGGCATTGTGTCAAATCTGCCGGCGGAACACACCGTTGTGCTTTGGTCTATCAGACATGGAAAAGGTTAATAATTTTAAATCTTATAGTTTTCATTGAGTGAGTGCGAAAGCGCACACAATGTCCATACATTAATTGTATTCTCATTATTAATTAATGTCGATGAAGCAGCATACATACTTTATTGCGTACATCTTATGCGTAAACTATTTGACGCAAGATTCTAGTTTAATTGAATAAATGACTAACCATGACAAGTTTCTTTCTCGTCCAAAGAATTTGTTGTGTCATATAACAAAATGCATTTCTTTTAGATCGCTTAAATATAACTCAAACGCAAAAAATATATTTAAAATAAAAAATCACATGGGTTTTTTGAACATCAAGTTATTTACCACCATCATCACCACCATTTAGCATATTCCACAATTTATACATTTTCATTTAGTTATTATTGATTGAAAATGATACATTTGAAGTCCTTTTAGATAGAGTAGAGTAAGTATAAAAAATATCTCGGTAAAATTTATTTAAAAGAACTTTAGAAAGCTATAGTTAAAAGCTTTAGATGTTCGGTAGTTTGTAATTATTGTTGGCTAAAATGAGACCGCTAGTTCATTTGAATCATCATTACTGTGCGAGTTAACTACTAGGCAGTAGATAATATGGGACATATTGTTTTTTGTTCTTCATGGTTAGGTAAATGGACGCTCTACGTCCAATGACAATTCAGAATATTTATGTAAAATTATATTTTCAACTTAAAGAAACTTAGTGTTTCAATTCATTGTACATCAATGAAGGTCAGTGTGAGACAATTGCAAAATTTATTAAAATAGTTTAATGTAGACGAATTTACTTGAATTGAACCCCATAAAATGTTGAAAATGCTAAAAAAAGAAAATCATAATTGGTTATGATTTTTTTTTTATTTAATTAATTGCGATAAATCCATAAAAAAATGTTATTAATTGAGTTAAACAATTATATTTAAGTAATTTGACAAGGACATAGCGCAGCGTAAAGTACTTTAAGGAATTTCCCTGTATGAATGAAAATCGGTTTTCCTAATTAATGTCAATATATGACTCATATTTATACTACATAAAGTGTATTTGAACATCATCATATCAAAAAAAGAATACGTGTAAAATTTCATCAATTTCCGAGTAATATTATTTATAAGAAGTAAAACAAGAATTTCTTGTTAACCCATTTCGAATTAACTCTTTTCTAATACAAATATATTATAAAGCTATACATATAATGAGTCATTGAAATATTTACGACTGTCAGCATCCCTATTCAAAAGGTCCAGTATCTTTGCTAGTTACTCACATACTGGTAAATACACACATTTGTCCTAACAAGTTTACACTTTAATATCTCATTCAGTGTTACGTTCAAGGTGAATTACCTTTATCACAGCAAAAAGTACGAGTTAGCTGTCCGTGCGGTCACGGTTAAGGACAGATAATTTTGAAACTGTTTGACTGATAACGTTAACTTTTTTTGACCAAACCTAAGATACACAATAAAGATTAGTAAACTAAAATTAGTTTACTAATAAGTAATACTAATTTCTGTAATTAAAATATTTACCTTCATAAAATCAGGGACATAGTTTCCAAGGCAAAAGGTCATATCACCAATGTCGTTACTGCCCACGTAGGGCCCTTCAAAGAGATCACAGTTGATAGGCGGCATGTCGTCTAGTAAATTACGCCCAATATCATCTTCTTTCTCCATTTTACCTGTGAACAATAAAAAATCAAACTTTAGAAACAAGGAAAAAAATCACTATGCGTCAGTTTTAAATACAGGATAATATTTTTAACTTCCTGTTAATGAAATATGTAATGATACAATAGCTTTTCGAGTCCTTCTACCAACAATATTTCTAAAGTGTTATAAAAAAGAGCCTAGTTTCTTGACGAGTAAAATGACGTATCCAATATATACTAACGGAATCGTGGGTTTTTTGTGTAATGCTTTTATTCAAGTCATGGTTCCAACTATTTTCTTTACATTCTTATATTGTATCAAAATGATCACATATCTCTATAGCCAGTCTTAAGGCCCAACAATATTTGGGGAGGAATTCGTTTATATTTAAAATATAAATATTTTTCACTTCAATTAGATAAATTGCGTTCAATTAATAGACCAAACCAAAAAACCAAAAATCTATTTTTGAAGGCTCTTCAAAACCTATATTGTTTGAAGATGATGTGTGAATTACTAACTAATTTTGAATAAGTAACTACCTAATCAGGAAATAATAAATACTTCGGTTAATAATCATTATTAATGAAATTGTTAATAAGCATTATAATAAAATTAAATCTTTTTTAAGGCCATAGGGGCGGAGTGAGGCGGCATACGAATGTAAAGACGATTCGATTGTCAGTTCGATTTCCGCCCGGGGACTGATTCTATTTAAATTATTTACATATCTCCGCTCTGGTTCTAGAAGACAAAGTAGACCATTGAGTTCCACAACTATTAAGTGGTGATCACTAATAATCGAGTTAGTAACCGATACATTGCATATTAACGCAATGTCTCGATTTAGGCCGAAAACTGGAGAACGGAGAGTTTTGACATTAGATTATCTCTCATAATTCAGCTATGTGAGAAAAAGCGTAAAGCTGACTTTCAAATTTTGTTTAAGCTCACCAAGACATGTTTGCAACATTTATTTTCTGTTGCACTTAAATCCGAAAATATATGCACATTATCACTTTAACTGTTTCGTCTAAAAACACTTTATTTTAAACTATTTTTTTGTATATGTGACAAAAGAAACACGATCGTTCACTCCGCGGCCACCGCTGCGACTGGCCTAAACTAAGACATAATGAAAACCAAAACGTAACACTAACCTGACTCAGCAAAATATTTGTATGACTATAAATTGAGGGATTTATCGGAAAACATTAATAGTCACTCTGTGAATAATTTTGTTTTTAAATTTAAACTTGATATTGGTATTCATCTATTGCCAATGTAAATGAGGAGTGTTGTTACCCAACACTGGCACAGTGTGCTATAAAAAAAAGTCACAAAACTTATTTGGTGATTCACGTCAATTGTTGCTGTTAGTAAAGTTATTTAGTACTAATTAGTTACTTTTAATTAAACGTGGATTATACTATAAAAATAGTCCAGTCTAGTTGCATATGAGAAACTGATCTTATTATCCTGGCAATGTTGACAAAAACTACATGTTAATGGTCTTCAGTCATTACGGGCGGTTTCCGCAACTCGACGTCGAGCGCGTAGGGAGCGCCTATTTTGCGTTGCGTTTGATGGTACAAACATATATATTTTCTAGCAATTCAACCTACCAGTGTCCGAATTTTTAAGCAGATCAAAACACCAAGAAGAGAATTAAAACAGTGTTACAAGCACTTGAGTGCTTGTGCTTACATAGAATAATAAATAGATATTACACACCGGTGAAGCCATTCAAGAAAAACTGAAATGCAAGATTGGGGTAAATGTATTGTAATGAAAAGATCATCTGCATTCAGCAGTTCCGATAATGATTCAACAGCCCCAAATAATGGTATATTCGGGGGGTATGTTTATTAGAAATGGAAGAGATGATATGTATAGTGGAAAGTGTACTGATGCCTGTAATAAGAGTAATAATGCTGTGTCTCCATTGATGTGACTATGGAACATCAACATAGCTGCACTCTTGGCTGTACATAATGCAGTACTAGCGGCTGTTATGCAGCAGCGAAATGTATGTCAGAAGAAGAATGAATGAAAGATTACTGATGTAGAGATATTGTCTCTTTGTTGGATGTGCAGAATCAGCTTAGCTTATTAAATCTGCTATGATCAATATGAGATAGACGAGATGCACATGGTGGTAAAAGGAAGAATGTAAAAGGAAGAATGAAGATGTGCTCAGGTGGATTGATAACTTCTGAGAGGATGAGTGATGAAAGAATAGTCAACGTCAAAGTCAAAGTCAAGTCCTGGAGTCCTGGAAAGTGTGTATGGTGCCAGATAAGCAGAAGCATGTAGAAACAGTAGCATTTGGTGCTCTAATCTCTCCGACTACTTCATTTGGGATAAAGCCTTAGTTATGTAGTGTTTTAACTTAGCATTAAACAAGATGAATTAATAATTTGTAATAAAACAAATAAATATTTTTAAATACACCAGAAGCCTCCTTGACATATTAAACATGTATTACCTTAGCAAAATGTTACTTTATATTGAGGTGTATGCCAAACATATGGTAATGTGTGTAATGTTTATTCTGTTGATTTAATGTATTTTTAATATATTACTGTGGCAAAATGTTGGTTCTGCATTCCTTCCACTTAAAAATTTTATGAATGACAAAATTAATAACCCTCTGTCTGTGTAATTTTCATAAAGAAGAGATGTAAAGATTTTTTTTCACATATTAATGTAATAATAATTTATCATCTCAAGCAAAGTTATTAATTTATATGTAATATGAATATCAGGTAATACTATAGTTTTATATAGATTTGGAAATTAATAACTTTTTATACAACTTATAAAGAAAAAAAAAAAAAATTGTTTATTAATTTACTTTTCTGCATGTGAATAAAGTTGTTGTTGTTATTGCAAATATAGTTTTATTTACAAATTAAGCAAATTAACATTAAATATATAATGACGCAACTAATTCTTAATGCTTTTTGGTATACTTTTAAAAAGTTAAAGATTTATTCTCAATTTTTATTTTACTAATGAAAGGTTTAACACATATTAGAATTTGTTCCTCTCTCGGTGTATTTACATTTCACCAATGAATTCCTTACTAAATTCACAAGATTTTTCTACCTTGTTTTAAGTATATTAACAACATAAGCATAATATTATAAGATGAATTGACATGGTCTGTTTATTTACCAATACAATTATAAACAAAGGCAATATGAAATGTTTTAAGGTTAACAACAATCCCATACACATTTTAGATCCAGAAGAACACTAAAACACAAGTATTGGTCACAACCTAAAATCCAATTTCCATAATTTCCATAGTATTGTTAAAAAAAAGATTACTTAGTACTATATTCTCCAAGAAGTGTGTATAGCATGGATTGTTAAATTTTAGTTATCTATGTTCTGTATAATTTTGGCAATGTAATGTGTCACTGACAGTCTATAATCCAAGAATCTCATATTTATACATAGATTATAAGTATTGTTAAATCTTTTTTATGATATATTGAGTGTATTAGTTGATATTTTTTTAAGTTTCACTGCTTGGCAAATACATGATTTAATAAGTGTTAAGTAATGGTAAGATACATTAGGAATGTGTTAATATAATTAAATATGCAAATAATTTAATGGTGGTTTTTCATGTTTTGCTTAACATGTAACTGACTTAGATTAAGTTATATGCTTGCATAGTAAATTACTTTCTATATATATCTAAATAAGATTATATATTTTTCCATATTGAAACTGATGACTTGTTTAACATTGAAAAGGAACTATTTTTCTTCCCAATGTATCACTTACCTTTATCTTGTTAATATTTTGATATCAACACACTTTATTATTTTTAACTTTTCTCGTAGCACAGTCTTTTACTACCACTAACACAAACACACTACACAAAAAAAACTTAATAAAACAACAATATAACTTCCACTTATCTTTACTTATTGAAACTAATTTGGAATGCTTGTTTATAACAAATATCTTTTGCACCCACAATACGGATGTTATAATAAAAATGCGGTTTAACTCATAAAATTACTATTTCCATGACTATGCCTGATCATTGATATCAACTGACAACTACTGACATAATGTCATGGCTAATGACAACGACGGGAGCTGTAGAAGTGACATTGACATAATATACGTGCATGTTGCAACATAACTAAAAATTATAATGAAACAATAACTTCTAGAAATACACATTTTTATTTAAGTTGTTTGTGTATGTGAAGTATATAGTAATATATTAGAATATATTGTTGCTAATTGGTATTTCATTTAATATTAAAAAACAAAATAAGACATCTTAATGACTTACCAATCACAACATTCATTTATAAATTTAAATTTATATTGTTTATCCATCAATGGCCATGGTAGCGCAATTGGACAACGATTAACTGTAAACTCAGTTGTGGGTTCGATTCCCATTCGAAATATAGTAATATTATTAAAAATTATTTTCATTTTTCTATTCTATTTTCTAGGATGAAGCGCGGCGTAGAGCTCCGCCACTCAACACGAAATGTTTTCAATTTCGAGCAAAAAGTGGAGAACGGAGTGTCATGTCAGTAGGACCTCTCTGACTACCCTGTTAAGCTGGTGAAAGTGTAAAAAATACATGAATCATTTCAGTCAAATTTATTTTATAATGTAACTACTACTGTTTTTGTTACTTTTGTAATAATATCTAAAATATATAAAAGCATTGCAACAACTAATTAGGGTAATTAGACAGCGAAATCGCTGTAGATTTTTTTAGGCCTGTTTACCGGTAGGAAAAAAGCGCGTAGTAGCGCGCTAACGCTTTCTAATGATATGATCCGCCGTTTACTATGCCCGCACCCCTTGCGAACCTTTTCCGTGTCCCTGAAGTATAGTCCCTATTTAGTTGCAAAAAGATGAAAGCCAAAATATTAGAGTTGAAAAAGGGATAGCCAATCCTATAATCCTGGAAATGCTTTGACATTTCTAAATATTTCGGGTAAAAGTTTGCCCACCACTAATCTAAACACAAGTTGAGTTCACTAACTTATGTCGGATTTCAGTATTACCGTATGATCTTAATAATGATGCTGAAAGGAAGAAAAAAATGTTATTACGAGTTTCTCAATTGTAATTATTGTTGTGCTAATTACTCGGATTGGACTTTGCAAATTTTAAGGTGGCTGTGCCAGGATTTATTTGCGGGCTGGATTAACCCTTGGGCCCACTGAGCATAAGTACCACTTCTATAAGTGCCACATTCCTACGCATAACATCATATCTTATTTTGGTTTTTTTGGTTTATTTTTTTTCTTTTTAGCTTCACGCTGTATCCCGCACACAGCAGGGTAGGCAGAGGGAACCTAGTGTTAAGACACTCCGTTCCCCACTTTCCGCCAAATTTGAAGAAGTCTATTTATATTATCATAAAGATAGGATCAATATATAAGATTTAACGGTTTTTAATGCAGTGAAATTGCGACATCTATATGTCATCATATTTTTTTAAATAATATAAAATTTCTATAACTACCCGTTGACAGCTTACACATACATAAATTCTAGAATGTTGGCATATTTACTTATTTAACATAATTTACTTACTGTCACTGCAAAAATCCAGTTTGCAAAAAATGAAAAAAAAAACATTTTTTAAAATTATTTATTGATATTAACAAAAAGTTTATTAGTTATCAGTTTACTTATTACTATCGACTAAATCGCGACATGCGCGTGTTCAACTTTGAGATCTGTTCGCTATGTAGACTCTCTTATGCATTAGTCTGTGTTATAGAAGCAGCATTCTCAGTTCCCACTTATATTGTTGTGTTAATCTGTGTCATCTTAAATCCATGAATATTCGACAATGGCAGATGCTAAGCAAGGTAAACTTATTTATTTCATTTACGTAGCTTATAATTCTTTAAGTAAGAAATTTGAACAGTATTTCTATAATTTTTAACATAATCAATACATGGAATGGTAAAAATACTTCGCTGGTATTCACGTTATGAGTCGTTAATAACCATACCTTACTGCATCAGCATTTTTTGTTTAAAATTTACTTACAGATTAATTTGTTTAATGTAAGAATGGTTAGGCTTTTTAACAACTACATATTTTTAATTGTGTGTTTCTCGAACACGCATATACTTTGTGTGCGTAACTTTGGGCTGTAGCAGGTATCTATATCGTAAGTTCATTATTGTTTGAACGTTCATTAAACAAATTGCTTTATTTGTTATAACTGACAAATATATGACAATAAGTGAAATGATAATTCCATTTCATATTTCTTTAAGCTGTTTTATTGACATTTTTGATATTTGGTAGCCCATTAAAACAATATATTATATATTGTTACCACTTTGCATTTTAGGCAAAACACCAGAAGATTTTTATAATGGATCATCACAATCTCGAGTGGTCCTTGCAAAACCGCGTCTTGGTGGCTTTGGATCTTCTAGCTTTGCATCAAGTTCAAGCAAAAATTGCAACCCATTTGGTAATTACACTTAATGTTATCTATTTTATAAGGTATCATTTAAAATTCAAGTCCAATATTTTTTATCAAATCACAGTAGTTTAAATACAAATCATAATGTTTCTGTAAGTAGAAATTAGTGTATTTTATTTGAGAAGGTTTTTAATCTAAACAAATGATAATTATGATAATAATTTAAATATATTTATGTCCATTGTTTCTTAATAAGGCAATCAAGCAATGTTATAAGAATACATTGTATGTACTGTAATGAGTATTATTTAGTTGTTAAATATTACTAACCCCAACAATGTAACTAAATCAAGTAAATTATAAGATAACATATCTTATTAGAAATAAAATAAATCCTATTCAAGCAAATTTAATTTACATTATACATAATTATAAAATGTAACAAAGGCTTAAATTTCTTGTAGTAAATAAAATTTTGACACAAGCTTATACAATGCAAAACATTTGATGTTATAACAATCAATCCTTACAGGGTCTGTCCTTCGTCCACCACAATTAAAACCAGGCAATAACCCGTTTCTGAAAGTATCTGAAGGAGATGAAGCTAAATCAGACAAAGATAAAGAGACAGAAGGTGTAGATGATAGGCTTAAAGAATCAAAAGAACCAGAGGCGCCAAAGTTTGTACCGCTAGGTTCTGGTGGGGCTGCCCCTAGAACGAATACATCAGTGCCAGCACCAGTTCAATCAGCTACCAGTGCATCTTCATCAGGATTTGTTTTCGGACAAAATTTAAGTGAAAGGGTAGTCATTAAAGAAAATGTCAACAATGGAGAAGCAGTTGTGGATCACAGTTCATCAAATGGTGCTTCTGAATTATTATTCACAAGTGCTGCGGCTTCTGTAAAAGAAAACAATCAAGTAAGTTAGAAAATTTAAGTCTTTTGTTTTTAGGTTATTGGTGTTTTATATTAAATAAAAATAAAAACCATATAGATTGTGCATTGAATGTATGTATTGAGTTGGATTAGATGAATTATTTGATGGCTTTAAACTGAATGTTTGAAAGTTAAGCGATATAGCTATTTCTTGAATTGTTTTTAATACATAGAAACACACTTCGGACCTTACTTTTTTTGTATATTCCAAAAGAATCAAAACTTCTGTTTGTTAATCAAAATAATAACACTAGAAAATTTTATGACAACTATTTTTCATATAGCTTATTTTCATAGGGTCATACCACTTTGTTGTTCTTGGTATATAGTTAGGTGGTCAACCCACTTCCACTTAATGTTATGGCATCTTTGAATTTTTTTGCCGAGTTTTATTGCTGATATCTGTGTTCCATGTTTTATCTATTTTTAGGATGCTTTTTTCTTTTGCATGCTGAATATTACATGATTAGTATTTTGTTCTTTACCTTGTTTTGTAATAGTCCATGAGTAAGCTGCATGTGCTAGGGGGGAAGATACATGAATCCATTTATTTATACTATAAAACATTATAACATATTTTCATATTTATGACAAAGTCTGACTGAAAACACCACTGGTTGTGGTTCCAATTCCTGCCCAAGGAATTGAAATATTTAATATTTCCATTTTCTTTGCTCCGATATTAAACCAAAACGTGGCGTTTAGTTCCGCCACTTGCCACGCAACGCCTTCAAAAATCCAGCAGAAAATGAAGAATTATATGTGTTACACTAACACAAATCATTACACTTAACTTTTACAGGCACAAGATGAAGCAAGTGAAAGTGGGGAAGGGCTAGCCGCAGCGGCTGCAGAATATGAGCGTTCACATGCTCGACCTCCGCCTCCCGCAGCTTACTGTACTATGACTGGGGAAGAGGACGAGATCAATGTGTTACAGGTAAAAAATAACTATGTGGCCTTTTTGGTGCAGTCGTGGGTTCAATTCCTACTAGGGAATTATTATTTTTTTTATGTCTGATTTTTCTAAGACAGCTAGGTACAGAGTTTCGTTATTCAAGTATCCTATTTTTTAGGCGGAAAGTGAAAGAAGTGTTTTGACGCAGGTTGTGTCTACCTTGCTATGCAAAACAAAGTGGAAAAAATTTTTTTTTAAAAACTATTTACATATAAATTTTTGGAATGGTGATGGTATGGTATGGATTTTTACATACTTTTTAATACGTTTATAGTTTTAATAGTGACTCTGAAAAATTTGACTTGGAATATCAAGAAAGTTGGCCACCCTGGTTTTATAGTAAACAAAGTAATTGTTTTGAAATATTTCAATTACAACATATTCAAGTTGCTATTATCTTATAAACGACCTTGGAATGTGTGGTTTTATATTTTTTAATTAAAACAACATAGCAACTATAAAAAATTATAATTACAAATTATTGTTTGTTGAAAATAATCCTGTTTTTACCAAACATGTAAACATTTGTATTGCACGAGGCAAAAATGCACCTTTGTGAATGAATACATTTGACTAGATCATGAGTGAGGAATCTATTAGTAATGTT
Organism: Dryas iulia moderata; assembly: GCA_019049465.1. Taxonomy (NCBI): domain Eukaryota; kingdom Metazoa; phylum Arthropoda; class Insecta; order Lepidoptera; family Nymphalidae; genus Dryas; species Dryas iulia. The sequence continues at coordinate 11,917,493 of CM032425.1, forward strand.
CCTATCATAATATGGAAAATTTACCAAACTTCTTAATAGTATTTAAAAAGTTAAATATTATAGATATATAAATAAAAGTGTGTTTCTATGACATATTTCAAAGGTGGCCTTTTTCTAATTTAGTATGCTAGCTAAAACATTGGAGAGAAGCATTAGTGCATATTTTAAAGGAATCCGTTTACATTTAGTCCCAGGCACTACTTCTAGCACACAAATTAATGGAATGTTATTAAGTTTCTTCTCAGTTCCTTATCTACGCCAGTAGTTTCATATATCATCAAAACATGGAAATTCATTCATGGAATTTTTTTAGCATCATGCTATATCCCACATACAGCAGGGTGTAGGCAGAGGGAACCTGATATTAATACACTTCGTTTCACACTTTCCGCTCATTTTTTTAGGAAATTGTGTGTTAAGTGGTGCAATTCACGCCGCGCTTTGCCTCGATACCAGAAGAAAACGTAATATTAAATATTTCAATTCCTCAAGTGGCAATCGAACCCACAACCTGTCGCGTACACTTTGTGCTTCTAACTGATATCATGTACCATGAGTATTAATTATTTTTTTGACTGCGTATTATGGCCAGAGTGGCCTCGACAGCGTCATCTGGCTTTGGGTGAGGCCGAGCTATATAGCTCTGACCTTGGCTTAACATTCATCAAATATAAAATAACAATATAACATGAAATTCTTCTAGATATCTTGCCGCCTTTTCGCATGGGAAAGCGGTAGCTGGCGTGAAAGGGGGCGCGGGGTACTCCGACTTAACGACGGTGCGGGGAAGGGAAATGCAGGGGGAGGGGGCGTGGGAGGGGGTGCGGGGAAGGGGAACGGAGGGGGAGGGGGAGCCCGCCTAGTTGCACGCGTGTCCGGATCTCTGAGGGTTGTATTGAATACGAAGCTATGGCCTGAAATGGTGGTCGAGAGGGCGGGGAACAAGTCGCTGAGGATAACGGCGGCCGATGCTCAACAGCAAGTCAAATTGTTTTTGATTATGGTTAGTTAAATTGCTTTTTTAGTTTTTTGTTGTTGGTGTGTTTTGGAATGTGTTTAATTTACTGCCATTGCCTTCCGTTGATTTCTTGTAAATGATTAAGTCTCGCATCCGCAAGTGATGCTTGAGAGCACACAGGTCGAAATTGGTTATTTCTTTTTTTTTATTCTAAGATGTTATGGACGAATTATAAAATTTGATCATATTTAAAAAATATCAGTGACTGTCTTTTATACTTGTATGCGTCCACGGGCAAAATGGTTATTGATCTTAAAATGATTCCTGAAACTTTTTCTGGGACTTAATTTAGTTGAGTACTACCCTTTTTTCCTCCTAAGATAACTTTAGCAAAGGAGGCGTTTTCGCACTAATGGCTTAAAGTCAACCATTTTATAATAGTTCATTGTCCATTAAATTTCTCACCGTAGTACTATTTACTATGTACTAATAGTATACTATGTACTAATATACTACACTAACTGTTCTGAATATCTTTTAAATTGTATAAAATATTGTAATAAAAATATAATCAATTTCAGGGAGCTCCAGGGGATATTTCACAGTTACATCGAGCGCTGATGTCTCGTATTTCACTCAGTAAGCGTAATTCATTGAGTGCCAAAGAAGATGAGAACTCTCAGAGATCAGCTGAAAGGCTCGAAGCAGCCACTGACGAAAATGATTATTTGGAAACTGAAAAATCAGTAGATGACTCCAACCAAGAGGATGACGACACACAAACTAGTGATGACACTATAAATAGAGAAACTATTGAAGATAATAGACTAGAAAGTAGCGAAGATAAGACTGATGGTGCAACAAGCATGGGTGAGGATGTTGAAAAGGAAACTAAGGCATTGAAAAGAAAAGAGCCAGCGGAGGACGAAACGTCGCCCAAGAGACAGTGCCAAGAAGTCTAGTATGAATGCCCGTCTCAGTGTAAATGTGTTAACCTTAAAATATGAACATTTTTAATCAATTCCTTGCTAAAAGCTATAAATATAATGAAAGAGTAGGGATATTTATGATTAAATTATATAAAAACAACAGTACAGTTCAGTTTGTAGTTAGTATTCATGGGACATGACTTTTTTCTAAACTCTCAATTCTTAAATCGTTTAGCTACATATGTAATATGGTGGAAATAATAAAGTTTAGCGATTGTTACACATTCCAATAAGCAACGCGAACGAAACAAATTTTCATTCGGCCGAAGCTGAATACCAAATACATAATATACATGTGATTTATTTTCTGAAATATGATAACAATAAAGAGTTTTACTTTTATCTTCTTTTTATTTTTTCTTTATCTGTTTTGTTTTGTTTTTTATATAATAAAACTAGGTTCCCTCTGCTGTTTGCGGGATACAGCGTGAAGCTAAAAAAAAATATATATCTTTGTTTCTCCATTCTGGTACCTAAGGCAAAGCGCAGCGTTAACTTTCGCAACTCCACGCAGACGCAGACTCTTCCACAATGTTTTGTACCAGGTTGAAAGTGGAATACAATGTATTAACATTTTCTTCGACTACCCTAATAGGTGAGAAAAGCGTGAAGTTGTTTTATTTTTTTTTTTTTTTTTATTTATTATCAAAGTTAAGATTTTTACTGAGTATTTGGAAAATTAAATAATGTTGATATATTGGCATTTGCTTTAATTATTATTAAAAGATATCCAAATAGGCATACAAACTTTTATTTACTGAAGCCAAGTATTTGTGACGTTTCTAGTAAACTTATATCCTTTTAAACCGTAACATTCAAATAGCGATAGTTGTTAATTATCCGTTAGCAAAAGTTTTCGTTTTTAAAGTAATGTAATAAAATCAAAGTCAATATAATAAATATCTTTTTAGCACGGTGTATTCCGCATAGCAGGGTAGGCAGAGGGAACCTAATCTTAAGACACTTCCATACTTACATAATGTTGGAGGCGATACGTGTTAACTGGCGGAACTCAACGCCGTGCTATGCCTCGATACCAGAACGAAGAAAATGAAATATTAAATATTTCAATTTCTCGTGTCGAATCCACAACCTGTCGAGTTTACAAGGCACATATGGTGCTCCTGCGCCACGATTGCCCTCATTTGGAGATTACTGCCATAAAAGATCCATAAAACGTGCGATCTCCATAGCCAGCAGCCACTTTATATATTTTATTTATATATTTTTTTCACTTTTGTTCTTATTTCTTTCATTGAGAATTACTAACATTTTGTTGTTTTCACAGCAAAATCTACGAAATTACCTTAAAATATTTTTCCATGTTCATAATTACTAAGATATAGGTAAAACCTAAAATCATACAAAGTAGTAGGTTAATATCATACCAAATATATCCAAGTCACTAATTAAGTTTAATAAACGAACTTGGTACCCTCGATAATTACGAACATATTTAAACATAAATTGACAAGCTCGAATATGTCCTGTGCTTTAGAGTGCTTATTATATTAACGACATAATTAGCGTAAAATTAAAGCTTTCTGGCGATAACTACTTCTCTAAATAAACACCTCCGCTTGCAAACTTATATATACAGGCTGATGTCAAGTGTTTTTTTTAATATATAAATAGGTAAAATTTCTTTATTTAAATTAAAAATTGAAACCTTTGTAGACTCAACACTCGAGGAAACGCTTATAAAAATATTATATCTATAATGATTTTTCTTGCTGTTTGGATCGGTCATCGGAAAAAAACATAAAAGGATCAATCATCGAACCCACTACGAATGAACTTGAAGTTATATTTGAGCTGTGCCTTGATGGTTTTCATTTATTATATTCTTATCTGTTTCTTATATAATTTCCCGTATGCATTTTTATTTATTTCTGAAACAAGAACAATTTCTTAATCAGCAATAGAAGTTAACTAATAACATACATGAAGATCACAGACTTTAAAAAATTGAGCTTTCAGTTCTATTAAGTTAGAAAGTGATTTCAAATTATACATATGGCATTGAAATATAGCAAAATACATTACTAGGTATATTTTACAAAACCTAAGTTTGCAATAGGAACACCATTGATAAAACTTGTTGTTTGTACTTTGAAGAAAATCTAACTAATAATATACTCTCACTAGCTCATTAATTTTAACAAAATTTACAGCAAGCCCTATATTAAACAATCGTTTAAATATTAGTGGAAGTAAATATATAAAGGAATGTTTTCTTTCATTTCTAATGAAAATTTCAAGTAAAGTAAGATGTTTGGCACTTTTCAAGCATTTCGTCCTCACTTTGACGCTTTGGCTCGAGCTGGTTATTTTAAAGTCGTATTAAAGTCACAAACGAAATGGCAGAAAAGATTGCATTATTATTATAGGGTAATCGTATGGATTGGAGTGCTTACATATAACTTTCAGCATATTATACGTGCGTTTAAGGCAAGGTCTACCGGTTTACTATATACCTACTTACTTGTAGAATAAATACCTACCTATAAAATGTATTTTTTTCAGCTACGTCCCACTTAGCACCATACCACTGCCTGTAGCGCAGTTTCAAGTCTTTTATCGACTTTCCGACGCGCGTTGTCTTAGAACGACGAAATGAACAGTTGAAATATAAATTCAGTCAGATGCTTGCCAACTGCATCACGTTGGCCTCAGCTAAATAGTGTAGTAATAATGTAAATGGTGAAATATGATGCACAAATTAATAATTGTTTTATTTAGTATAATAATAATAATAATAAAGCCTTTATTAACAATCTAATTTTTTTTTTTACAATACATCGTTTTGAATAACTGACACCGGTAAAGACTGTTTTGAATAACTAGTTCCTAGTTATTTGACAAATGACTCGGCAACCCATGGCATTTTATAGAATTTCTTCTCATCATTCTTCTGTATTTATTTAAATTTACATATAATTAGGTGAGACATGAAGCGGATCACCTTATTGGAACTCTGTTTCTTTTGTTGACTACTTTGAACACACTTGGCAAGCAATTAACCTACAATATTCGTGTTAAACGCATTGATAAACTTATCGAAACCATCAATAGTAAGTATTAAATTATTTCTCCCTTTGACTAAGAGCATGATAGACACTCTTTGGAGTATTTTTGGTAAGCTATTACAATTTCATAAATGCAAACTATGTACTCATTATATATAGCATATATAATAAGCACCTACACGTTAGAAATTATTAACGCGCAAAGGAATTATGGTCGACGATTTGGAATTAAGCTTTTCGAGAAATCACACTTACATATACTTTTAATGCATTCGTATCGATATTTTTATTACAGGTCCCATCTTTGCTCCAAAAAATGATGACCACGAACAACTCATAAAAATGAACGCTAAGTCAATGTTTCGTCTTTTAACTGTTTGTCACGTTGGTGTTGTTTCCTGTTCCGTATTCTATAGCGTATGCCCTATTATAGAAAAGATTCTGGGATATGAAGTTGTTCTAACAGCGTACTTTCCATTTGATCTTAGCAAGTTTATCCCGTAAGTACCTACCTGTCTATGAAAAATTAAATTAAATGTAATATGGTTACAATTTACTCATTAATACCATAAAGCTAAGAAAAAATATTAAAAATACAAAAAATAAAGGAAACGAGGAATATACGCCGCGCTTCGGGCGAAATTTATCCGTTTTCGGACGGAAAGTGGAGAAGGAAGTCTCTTGATAATGGGTTCTTTCTGATTACCCTGCTACGCGAGAAAGGCGTGAAACTGTTTATTTGATAATCTATCATTAAGCAAGTATATCAGGTTCACATTAAAACTTTATTTGTACATGTATTAAAAAATCGTACCACTATCACTCTATGCCTTATTCTACTTGCAGTTTTTGTATTGCTGTTTCTTACATGGGAGTCGTTATATCAATACAAGCTTATGCCCACATCACAATGGACTGCACTATAGTAGCGTTTTACGCTTGTGTTAAAAATCAATTACAACTGTTTCGATATAATTTTGAGCATCTAATGGATGAATTTAAATTACAAAAAAGAAATTTGAAATACGCCGACGATGACGACGACTATCGTAGAATACTGCATAACAAAATTGTAGCATGTGTCAAACACTACGATAAAATTATTTGGTAATATAATTGTTTTTTTTTTACTTATAACTTATTTTATTTTACTTATAACTAACTAAACAAATGGTAATGTGAACTTCACATTTTATCAAAAATTATAGGTTTGCCAATGAAGTACAGTTAATATTCAATGAAGCGCTGGTGATACAATTCTTTGTTACAACCTGGGTAATTTGTATGACTGCTTATAAAATAGTTGGGGTAAATATACTTTGCATTTATTATTTATTTATCTATTTAAGTATTTGCTCTTAGTAAGTACAGAGGTTAATGAAGGTAATATATAGAAAGTCTAGAGCTTCTCCGGGGCCAATCACTTGGATTTTCCCAAAATATAAGAAGTATTAGCTGAAACTCGATTTAAACCTATTTTATTTACAATCTAAATGTAATAAAAACAGGACTTGCTTTTAAAATTGAGCTCTTTAGGTAGATCCATAATCATTGTGATAGATAACAGAAATATTATCCCTACGATTTACTGATTTCCTCTGTAATGATTATTGTAATGATATTTTTTATAATTTTTGGTTTATGTTGTGATAATCAATGATTTTTTTGTCAATATATCAAATATTAACAATAACATTTCCTTTATTTTTAGCTGCCTTTATTCACACCGGATTTCTTTTCTTCAGTCATGTATCTTGTTTGTATTTTAGAACAATTGTTTATATATTGTTTTTTTGGAACACATCTGAGAGTTGAGGTAATTATTTATATTATTTGACATGCGTACATTTTTTGACATTGTTAAAAAACCTATCCAATAAAGCTTTACCATATATTATTCCATGAGTATTTATTATTTTATACATATTATTGATACATATAAATATTTTTTATCATGGTAAATAAACACAGAGTGAATTAGTGAACGACTCCATCTATCGATCTGATTGGTTGTCAATGTCACCGGCGTTCCGCCGTTATCTGTTCATCTTAATGGTGAGATGCAGGCGCGCTGTAGAGCCGCGTACAGCCTTCATTATTCCTGTGTCAATGGAAACTTATATTTCTGTAAGTAAAATAACATAAACACAATTAAACTGGAGTTATTTTCGTTATTTGTGTTTATTATATTTTATATTGTTTTCTTTTTCAGGTATTGAGATCATCTTACGCGCTTTTTACAATAATAAATCGTAAAGAGTAACTTGTTTTGGTACATATTGATAGTATAATTGTTTACAACTTATAAAATATGACCCATATAAAAATAGTTTTCTCGTGTATGTAGGTGTATCAATTAATAAATGGAAATATGAAATAAATAATATACTTAAAAAATATTTAAGTAATTAATATAAATAAAAATGTCAGTTAAATGATTTTGTTATTTCTTTATTAATATGTCTAAGTATATATTAACTAACTTAAAATAATGTGACCCATATGAAGAATATTGAATTCAAAATTTGGTAATACTAAGATTTAATGAGATTATAGCGCTCGCTAGTGTAAATGGATTTTTTGCCCAATTGTACTTTAATTTATCTTACAAGGTAGAAAGCTGGGTAGCTTTCTACAGTCTACCACTACTAACTTCAAATAATATGTAAGATACTCGTTGATTTATTGTTGATACTAAAATAATAAAAGTATTTTTCAATAACGTTATTGTTACACGCGAGCTTTCATTTTGCGCGTGTTTCATTTTGTACAAGTGTTCAATTTTTCGGTTGTTTTAAGTATGTCACAACCGGGTCACAATACAAAATAATATATTATCAATACGATTAGCAATACAATAAAATACAACACAATTAAGAAAGAAATTGAAATATTTACCTATATAACAAAACTTCTAGACTGGCACAACAAAGCAGTGTTCTATTATCTATTGACGAAATACAAAAAGAAGTTAAAGCACGCGGGCCACTATAAATAGCCAATCATTTATATGCCACAAGAATCTCGAATACGTGTAATTATATCGAGAGTCGCATTTTTGTATCCGAAAACCGCTGAGCGAGGGCGGTTGACTCACTGTACCGGCAGACAATCCAGGAACTTCAGTGCTCCGTGCGTCGTAAGTGCTGAAAGTCGTGTAAAAAGTTGTATCCGGCCGCGTGTGGAATTTCGTTTATAAATATAGGACCGTAGTGCGGTGAGACTATGCGCGCGAGCCGATGATATTCACCGGCGGGGGGGCGCGCCGACGCACCTCGCCCGCGCCGCCGCGCTCGCGCCCTCCCGCTTACCAGCGTCTGTATGCTGAAAATGTAAGTGAGCTTTTGTCATGTTAATCTTCTTTATAGTTCTCTATTTCTTAGATAAAGGTAAGGTAGGGCGAAGGTAAAAACTTACCATCAGGTGGTTCTTATGCCCGTTTACCCCCCTTTCATCAATAAAAAAACAGTTAATATTGACTAAAGTTGACTATAATGCATAACACACAAATACACACCTTTATTTGTTATACAAGTGCTTGGGAAACATGTATTTTAAAACAATACAATATTATTGTATAGTACACAACCAATTTATAAAAGCTTATACCATCTAAAATTACACACGTCCATAAACATAAGTAACGTAATAAAATTTGTTATTCTGTTTATTTTTCTTCGTTTGGTTTTGCAAATGGTGAATATTAAGCTATGTCAACATATGCCATGTGTTCTGAAGTTATAGTATACCTGTATTTTAAAGCTTTTGGCCTGGTTTACTTTCATTGATGCATGCTATGTACTTCCAGTCTTTCGTAGATTTATTTACTTGTTGTAAACATTAAAATATAATATTAAAAGTATAATAAATAAAAAAAATGGCAGTAATGTCTCCCACTTGGCTGTAAATACTTTTAACATAAAAACATTTAAAGAGAAGACTTGTTGATACTCACAGATCTAATAAAAACAGTTTTAAGAACTTAAAATAGTAATTTAACGACGTTAATAAATAGCGTTGTTAATTCTGAAACTATGAATCAGTAACTTGTGTATGTTTTATAGAAAAGTTTTATTTTATTTATAACTGCAATTAAATTAATAATAAATTTTTATTGTAATCATTTTTATAATGAAACAATCTAACCAACCGATAGTAGTTATTTGCAACTTATAAAATGTATCGAGGTAAAGCGCGGTGTTGAGTTTCGCCACTTAACATGCAATGCTTTCAGAATTCGGTAGAAAATAGGGAACGATGTGTATTACCGCTAAGTTCTCTCTGCCTACCCTGCTGTGTGTGGCATACAGCGTGCCCATAGAGATAGTATGGAGCTTTTGTATAAAGCTTAGTGTAGATACTTATTTAGCACCGTTGTAAACGCTCCATGTCTTAAGATCAACATATAATGATTTCAATTTTTTAGCTTTTCATATTGAGTTACGATTTTATAAGCTTTTTATTAGACACGATTATTATAATATATATTCCAGTGGATTTTTTTGTTTAAGTACTTAAGATGTTGGATGATGGCTCGCGTATCGCAAACACTTCGTCTTTACGAAAGCTCCGACAGTCCACTTAACAGTTATAAACATAATAATCTGGGTTAAAATTAAAATAGATTACATTAATGCATAGAAACATAAACATATGATACATTTACTTTTAGTTTTATATTGATTTACATTAAATTGAAATATGTATTCTGCCACTCAACACTAAAAGTCTTGACTACTAGGTTCTCTATGACTTCCCTGCTGTGTCTGTGTGTGTGTGTGTGTGCGCGACTGGCTCGCGACCACTATCGTGTCAAAGACGAACCGCCAAACATCTGATGATGTGTTCCGGTTCGATGGCATGTAAGCCAGTTCTCCCTATTCCCACCATTCCCGTCCTTCCTCCCTCCTTCTGTCCTACATCCCCGAGGCTGGTAACGCATCTATAACTCTTATGATGTGGATGTCTATGGGCGAAGGTAACCACTTAACACCAGCCTTCTGCTAAAATATATATTTGGTTCACGCTGTATCCCTCACACAGCAGGGTAGGCAGAGGGAACCCAGTGTTAAGACACTCCGTTCCCCACTTTCCGCCGAATTCAGCTTTGCCTCGACACCAGAGCGAAGATAATAGAAATATTAAATATTTCCACCCCTCGAATGGCAATCGAACCCACAACCAGTCGCTTTACAATCACACTATATGCTTCTGCGCTACGACTGGCCCCTTTTTATAATAGTTTTAAGTATTAATAATAGAGTTATTAATCGAGTATACGAGAATTATACAGAAGTACCCAATGTAAATGCCAAAATCAAACGGTCAGTCAACTGCTTCAATTAGCCATTAGTGTAGGTGTTTCAACTACAGTAACGTTTTCTAAACAACTAATAATGACGAGTCAAATAGAAATGTTGATGAATGAAAAGTAAATTAACATGTTAAAAATTATAAATATACTTTTAAAATGACTGTATTTTATTTTGAACATAAAATAGTTTTTCTTTACTCTTACTGTATTTTAGGAATTGAGAAATAAATTCATTGTGGCCATTATGGCGCAGTGGGAGTGCTTCTGATTGTGAACGTGATGTTTTTGGGTTCGATTCCTACTTGTGGGGATTGATTATCTATTATTTAAAATTCTCTGCCCTCGTCTTAGGTAAAGATAAAGCAGCACGGTGCCACTGAAAGTGCAATGTCTTAATTTTGGCTGAAAAGTGGAGAAACGGAGAATCTTCATACTAGGTGCCCCCTGACTGCTCTGTTATGCAGAAAAAAGCGTTAAGCTGTAAAAACATATTTTGTTGTCTATTTTTATATAAGTAAGAAAGGCCCCATAAAACTACAATAGATCGACAACATGATTAGGCATATCAAAGCATCTGCTAAGCTGGTGTAGTGGGATTGAGTAAGAATCAAGGTTGAGTGGCGTATCGCACAGTAAATGCATGGATATAAATAGAGGGAACTAACGTTAAACGTTTGATGGAATCGTTACGCGTATTGTGGGCTCTCGTAGAACAACTTGCACTATAAAGTTTGAGTATTAATAAAATTAAAAAGCAAACCTGTTTTCGTTATATACTGATTAAAAGTTATAGGAATATATTAAATAAATAAAATAAAAAAATATCTTTTTGTTAAAGAAAAGATGGAGTAAACATGCCTATATATTATAACAAATGACACGCTTAATGCTATATTTGTAAGTACCAACAATGTCAGAAAGACAACAAAATGGACGCGAATGATTAACTCAATATGTTTGTTTTGGTGAAGTAACCTAAATCTTAAGCTTTAGCTCCTGTAAGGTGTAATGAAACTTAAAATACTAGGAACCGCTTCCTTGCTCTGCATGGCGGGAAGAACTAAGCGAAGTACATATATAATGCTAATTGACTAAAAGTAGCAGTGAGAAAAAGTAAATTGAATGTTAAAATTTTTCAAATTTATTCGTTTGCGCATCTAGGTGAAGTGATGTCAAATGGGCGCGCGTGCGATTTCAAAACATTCCACAGCCTAAGTCTATGGGCACTTTTTGACCATTTAATTACCATTTATTCAAAAACTACAATTACAATTGGCACCAAAAAACTTCACAACACACAAGACACTGGGCTCGATATCCCTGCTAAATTTCAGAGGTCTACTACAAATAGCCCAGGAAGAGTTAAACCACAACGAAACACACTTTGACCAGTAAGAACTTCGCTACGCTCAGTTCAATAATTTGTTCAATCAGATCCTGTAAGCTACAAACAAGGCAACATGAGAAATACGTAAAAACATGTTGGACATATGATTATGTTTTTTGAATAAAAAAATATTTTTGATACTGGCCAGCCGTAGCGCACAGTCACGCCAGGGACACCAAGTGCGATTGTGAACGCGATTGGTCCTGTGTTCGATTCCTCTCGAGGAACTGAAATATTTAATATTTTATTTGCTTCGCTCTGGTGTCGAGGCAAAGCATGACGGTGAGTTCCGCCACTTAATACGTGATGCCTCATTCGGCGGAAAATAGAGAATGGAACACTTTAACACTTGGTTCACTCTGCTTATCGAACTGTGTGCAAAATACAGCGTGAAGCAAAAAAAATGACACGAAACAGAAAATTCATATGAAAACTTATTTAAATTAATAGTACCTTAATCCTGTTTTATTAAATCAATTTGTGTTAATTTAGAGTTTGTGTTAATTGTTCTTTATTGATATTTGATATAGGTCAATGCGTTTTATCAGACCCATAAAAGATTTATTTACTTTTAGAGGTATCGTCTCCATATCACTTGCCGTTACAAGTTTATCTTTATTTACGGGACATATACGGGAGAAAGAAGCTTCTAGCCAAAATTGTCTGCTAGAAATTGCTGTTAGCTATAAGAATACCTTTATACGTTCTGTACTATTTTACAAATCCTTTTTCTGTGCCTTTTATCTAATGGCTTTTTGTGCAATAAATAATAAATCATAATTAATGTAGAAGAAAATTTTTGACCAAAAATAATATCTATGTCGAAATGAATGATATAGTTTAAAACTGCAAAATACAGCTGTCTCAAAAACGCCAACACTGGAGCGAACCTTAACAAATGATATCTGGATGTAGGTAATTTTGTTATAACAAAATATTATGTTATTAAGACAACATTGGAGAATAATCTATTTACGCTCTACCTAATGTATCACAGTTTATTTAATGTATCATCTTCAACAGCTGAGAGCTTTCAAAACTTTACATGTTTGACGTTTCATTCTATCCATTAACACGGTAATCAATGTATCTATTAAAAACTTGTATCTATCTGATCTCAAGTATACGTTGGTTTTGAACACGTCGTACCTACAACAGGAAACACATTGAGTTAGTCTTCAGGCACTGGCAATAATTTTGTCAGTGGGTGCTCACAACTGGGTTATCGTCGAAGAGAAACTGAAAGTAGACTCAAAGCTCACGAAACATTTATTAGTAAAACCCACGATGTAAATATTGAACAGATATTTTAGGTTAGCTGTTTTTGATGTTAAATCGTAGTTTTTATTCATCTGTTCGTATCACAGATAGGAATTTGTATTTTCTAAATATTTATACCCGAAATAAGTACACGTAGTGGTAAAAAGGATTAGGTATGTATATGTAACAAAGGAAAAAGAATAAAGAAATATGTATAAGATAAACAACATTTCCTCTCGCGATTCTCACAATACAAGCCGAATATTATTAGATATGATGCGTTTCCGCCGATTTGTATTGATATCGTCAATGGTAGTAGCTGTTAAAGACTCACGTGAATGGGTACATACGTACTCGTGATGAGTCATGTATCGCAAGACGTGTCAGGTAAATTCACAATATTACCGCGCTAACCATTGCGCTTGCAATCGGATTCATGCCAGGGAATTCATGAAGGAGACCTTGGGAAGCGACGTCTTAACGGAAATGACAGTAGTAGCGCACCTCTGATTGTAAGGGCGCTACATCAGTAAACAAAATGTAAATAAACAAAATTTAAATCGTAACCGACTCAGTAGTTTTGGCGATAGAGAGAGACATTGTTCTTACGGACGTGAGATGTCAACCTGGTTTCGGGTATGTCCATCGAAATAATAATATAATCTGCTCGTATTTACATTGGGTGGAATTTCTGCTTTTTAATGGCTGTTTCTTTGTAAAAATTTCAAAGATATTGAAATTTTGTGTGTGAATAACCCTTTTTAAAACTTGAATAAAGTTTTAGGAATCATAATATATACCTAGATATGACAATATAAGGTATACTTGTTTTATTGTCTTTAACCATATATAAAATATAAATTTTATAGAATCTCAATCAAGTTACTATGAACGTTTATGTAAAAAGCACTTCGCATTATAAAACGTAAGCATCAAATTATTTGATAATTAATATAATATAATATAAAGTATATTCATGATATTATTGACTAAAATTGTTGTATAACATTTTTCACTGTTCATAAATGACGATATCAAAGCAAGGTCTTGGCATCTACACTCTTTTTCACACTTACGTAGATTTTGTTATGAGCATAAATTGCATTTTAAATGCCCACAATTACATACATTTCGTCCACCTTACTTAAAAATAAGATGACTGTACGGTAAAAAATAAATAGAAATACAAGAGATCACAAAGAATGTTATTACATTGTTTTAAAAATAATAGGATCGCGTCAGAGAGCGGAGCTGAGCGACGCAGTTTCGTAAGATTGCTTTATTCTTTTTTATTCCAGCTTCTTATTATTACTACATTAATTAGCTTTTTTACTCTATATTAATATTATTCGCAAGGCTACAGTGCTCATAACGAAAAATGTCACAAAATATGCCGGCTTTATTGCTAAGTATCATCTTAAAAGTGCGTGCTTACAGAGTCAGAAAGGGAACTATAGTTTTTTGATGATATGTAATAAACAAAACATCATCATTTTACAAAAAGAATTGTAAAATCCATTAAGAATTTTGGCGTAGTGCATTTTGGAACTTATAGCTTAATTGATATCGTTGGTTCACGTTTTTTGATTAAATTCTTATTAATTCTGTATATAAGTGTTGTCTCTAACCAATTATGATGTCTCTAATTAAGAAAAAATAATTGGGTTCTCATAAAAATGTATAAAGTGCGCAAAAGTATCATGAAATTATTATCAGACTTTAGCATATACCTAAATAGCAACAGTTGACTAGTTGACGTGTATAATATGCATTGCTTTAGCAACTTGTATATAATTTTATGCAAAAGAGCTTTTAATAATACTTGCAATATTTATTTTATTAATTTAATGTACAATTTTCATAAATATTGTTCATCTGCACTTTTTCTCTACACAAACTTATTCCCTACCAAATACCATTATACGTTATACAAATGTTTCAAAAGCTTTTAATTCATTCATTAATATGATATAATGATGAAACAAAAACGTACGTTAATACATGCTAATTATTGCACTGTTAATACAGTGCAATAATTAGCACGCCGTTTCAAAGAACACGGAACAGCGAAAAGCTGCATTCTACAATATTAACTTTAAAATACAATTACTCTAATTAATAAACAGTTTCTGCCAGAAGATTAAGTAATACATAATGAAAAACACATGCATAACTTTTGTTATATTTTTTTTTGCATAACACACCACTTTGTCTCGACACCAGAACGAAAATAAAGGAAATATTTAATATTTCCACTCTTCTAGTAAGAGTCGATCCCACAACCAGTCAAGTATACAGTCACACTTATGTGTCCCTGCGCCACGACTGGCCTCAAACTATGTTATATAATTTAACAATTATATATTATACTATTTATTAAAAATAATGTATAATTGTACTACATCAATGAAACCGTCATGATGCAGAGAGGTTGTAAAGTTGGTATCCGGCGAAGTGATTACATTAAAATAAATATTGATTCCGTTACTTAGCACACATTGGCAAATTCGGGCAGAAGGGGGAGAAGAACAAAGGTTGATAACTATTTTTAACTTGTTCTTAGCCATTTTAGTTATGCATAAATAATTATTGACAAAGAGGGAAAAAGCTTCGTGTTTCTCTTGAAATATTGGACAAGTAAATTTCATATGTTTCTTAAAATTTTCAGTGGTTGCCAGGAGCGGGTGGAGGGCGAGAGCGCGACGGCGAGCAGGAGGTGCGTCGCTCCCGCGCCAAGCGCATCACGCAGCGGCGATGCGCTATCAAACATCATAAGTAAGTTGATTAATTCGCGCATTTCATTAAAAATAGTTAAATTCACATCTTAGTAATAACTACCTTATTGTTTTGCTCTTACTAAACCATGTTATGCACGCAGAAGAGCAGACAGACAAGGACTAAAATTTTTATAGAGTAGGCTTGTTATGCCGTGAAGTATAAACAAGACGTTTAGTAACAAATGTCTAGTGAATTGATTATATTTCAATGTTAAAATTATATTAGGAATCTTGCAAATATGTACAACTAAAATATATACATATATACGATAAAACAAAGTGTAGAAAACACCTACTCTCAACTTTTGAAAACTTAAGCGCAAACTTATTTTTTTTTTTTAAAATAATACCACATAAAACATACAATAAAATTGTATTTGTTACATTTCTTACGCTACCTTACATTATCCTTACGCTAGATAATATACAACGTTGCAATATGATCCCTGCACATTGTTATTTCTAAAATTTTGTTAATTTTAAAATAGATAAACGCAACGTATTTAATTTTGCGTAAGCTACCTCAAGCTTACGCAAAATTAAATTAATGTATGTAGAAGATCAGTTCCATAGATTTAAATGACTAAGAAGCAGTTTATCCATCAGTGAATGTTTTCCAGCTGTCTATCATTTAACGTAGCTTTTTGTTTATAAAGCAGTTATTATAAGTCAGACATTTTTTTGGCAGAACGAGCTCGTTAATTAGAATGTCTGGTGCGCGTGGCCATTTGTTTAGCTAAATAGATCCATTTGTAAAAGCTTACAGACTAGAATTAATGGTGATGAACACTCTTATAAGTATACACCGTGTCTTCCTAATGATTAAAATACTACGTCATAGTTGGTATATAATAATTTTATGTTTAGGTTTTTTATATTTATATTTAATACTATCTAACAAATCCATCACAATGTTTCTCACATTGCAAGGTATTAAGAGAGAACCTAGTTTCAAAATACTGCGTCCTCCCATTTGTCGGTCGAAATTATGACTTTGCGAGTTGAGTGGCAGAACTCAACGCCGCATTTAGTCTCTATAAGTGAGCGAATAAATGAAAATAATTTAAATATAATCATTTCCTCTAGTAGGATTCGAATCCACAGCCAATTACGATTGAAATCAGACGTTTATTCTGTCACGATGGCCTCATAATTTCTAAGACAACTACAAAATATATAAACAAATCGTTTAGTAGTAAGTTAAAAATAAAATATTAAACAAAGTAGATAAACGAAACAAGGCTGAGAATCTCCTATACAATCCATTTATATATATTTTCTCGACATTCGGTTTCATTTATTAATAAGTATTTAACAATAAGTGAAGACTGAAGACTAATTGAGAACTGCAATTAAGACACGTCTAAGTAAAACCAGAATAGATGTTCAACATGTAAATAAATATTAAATATATGATTAAATATTAAATATAAGTATAAATTATACTCATCAAAAGTTTTCCTTCAATTAAACGTTACCTTTTATTGTTTACAGAATTCATGAAGTTAACGGACATCGTTTCGTGGCGAAGTTTTTCCGGCAGCCGACATTTTGCGCCTTTTGCAAAGAGTTTTTATGGGGCTTTGGAAAACAAGGCTACCGCTGTATAGTGTGTCAGACGGCTGTCCATAAACGATGTCACAGCAAGTTGCTCGGGAAATGTCCCGGATCTACGGCCTACTCGGACGCTACTGTGGTAAACATGAAAATATATTTTAAAACAATTTAAGAATTTACAGTTAGAATACAAAATATGTAACGAAAATGGTAAAATATAAAAGGTGCCTATTCAGTATAAGATTATATCATTTTAACTTATTTCTATTTCTAATTAGGGCCAGTTGTGGCACAGTGGCACATAGTGTGACTGTAAAGCGACTGGTTGTGGGTCCGATTTCCACTCGAGGGGTGGAAATATTTTATATTTCCATTTTTTTCGCTCTTGTGCCCGGGCAAACCGCGGCGTTAAGTTTCGCCAGGTAACACGCAATGCTTTCAAATTTGGCAGAAAGTGGGGAACGAAGTGTCTTAACACTAGGTTCCATCTGCCTACCCTGCTAGGTGTGCGAGATACAGCGTGAAGATAAAAAAAAGCTTATTTGTAATAAAAAAAATGATGAACAAATGTATTTTACGAATAAATTTAAAGTGCGTTTTCTGTGTTCAAAGTGTAAAAGTAAACACCTGGAAAATACATATGTTAGCATTGTATGTACGTTACTCCTGAAACTCGATTACATCGAGTGTAATAATTCATTCATAAGACAGCGTGTAAGCTTTTATAATAGGATCCCAAAAAATGTCCAAGAGTGCTCTATATCACGATTTAAAAAAGTTATGAAAGGACTGTGTTCTGAAGTTCTGTGTCAAAGGTAACGAAAAGATAATTAAAGATTTTATAAATGATAACAAACCTTGGGAATTTTCGTTCCCGCTCTTGTTTATTTCAAAAGTATAACTGTCAGCAATAAATTTGTAAATTGTATTGTAATAAAAACTGTTAAAAGTTTCTTAAGAAACCTTGCTGGAAAGAGAATAATTATAATTAATATAATGAAGAAGACATTTAGGAAACGTATAAAAATTTGAACGCAACGGGATTCGAACCCACGCCTCCTGGAAACCGTCCAGGCGCTCTGACTCACTGGCTATTTATACGTTTTATAAATGTCTAATTTAATATCCTAAGTGGGTGTATAACACTTTAAAAATGTTAAAAGTATTTAATAAATTAGCATTCTCTCTTGCCAAACGATTGTTCATAGAATAATATATGGGTAGTAGAAATTTGTAAGAATCTCTCTACAGAGATGCTCACAACA
The DNA here is from genome assembly GCA_019049465.1 of Dryas iulia moderata. NCBI lineage: Eukaryota > Metazoa > Arthropoda > Insecta > Lepidoptera > Nymphalidae > Dryas > Dryas iulia. The sequence goes on from CM032425.1 coordinate 11,936,029, forward strand.
AAAATAAATTGTAATAAAGCGTATAAGAATTTTGACATAGGTGGTAGTAGAACACATGGCACATGCGGTCTCTTTAAACATGTTAAAAGAATATAGTGGTGGTTTATTTCAAAGAAAACAAAATGATAATATTTATTATTTTAATATAAAACCATTTCTTTTATTAGACTACTTTAACTGATGTATGTATGTAGTAGTAGTAGTTAACAGTTATAATTATAAGAAAACAGAAGGTTTTACAGAACGGAAATTTTGTAAAATGTTAATTCAATGTATAAAGCCAATGCTTAGTGGGCCTTACATAGTTCTTTTATAACATTTCTTAGAATATAATCCATTTCTCTTACGAAAAATGTACAGATTAGTTTTATATTTTATGTTAAAAGCCCCGTTTATGTACTAAAAAAAATAAGAATTCTAAAATATCTTGGCCTTTAAAAAGCTTAGGTTACGAGAGAAGCTGGTCTTCTCTCTCAAACCCCCTGGGGAGGAGAGGGGAAACGACTTCAGGGCTGAGCCCTCTGGACGTTATTTTCTCCGCCATCTATAACCATAGATGGGTCACGGGGGAAGGCCCTTTAGGCCTTGTCAGTGGGTCTCATTGGGTTACGAGGTAAAAGCTATTTATGCTGCTATTCTTACAACCTAAGCTACATGTTTCGTCATATGATTATATCAATATTTATTAAAGTGATTAAGATTATATAATACATTTGTAATTATGGTTTATGTTTATATTATAGTTAATGTACTAGAAATTAATACTCATGTAACTGTCTGATCTTAAATTAGCTGTTATCTTAAATCGTTAAGTATTTAATTAAGCTGAGCGAAGCGAAGTTCTTACTGGTCAAAAGTGTGTTTCGTTGTGGTTCAATTCTTCCTGGGCTATTTGTAGTAGACCTCTGAAATTTGACAGGGATGTCGAGCACAGTGTCTTGTGTCCTTTGAAGATTTTTGGTGACAATTGTAATTGTTGTATATGAATAAATGGTAATTAAATGGTTAAAAAAGTGCCCATAGACTTAGGCTGTGGAACGTTAAGTGTTATGTTAGTGTTAAGTGTTTGATTTTCAAACATTAATAACATTAAATATGTACTTCGCTCAGCTCTTCCCGCCGTGCAGCGCAAAGAGGCGGATCCTAGTAAATTAAACAGGATATTTTTGTTAATATTTCTCACGGTATTATTCTAATTATAAGTTTATTTATGTATCTTAATTGTTCCGCCTCCACTATACTTGGGTACCAGGCCTAAAGTCGTATTTCAAGAAGCCCTCGAGTAGCCTGTAAATAAGTACAACATTGTCTCAATTAAAAAAAGAAAAAAGAGAAAATATGTAGAATATACTACATATTTTATCTTTTCTCTTTTTTACACTCTTTACTGGGCCCCAATTCACGTCTGTGTTGTACGAAGGTATATTCCTGGCTTTTGCAGCAATATACCTACGCCTAAAATAACGAGTCTACGGACTACAGCAGTTAAATGCTACGAATTACTACGATATCGTTAATATGTGAAGGAAAATGTTTGTACTCCTTGCTACGAGTATGCAATTTGACAGATTTGAAGTTTATATTCAGAAGAAGTATAGAAGAGCTATAAAAAATATGAAATTAGTAAAATAAATATGTTTGACATATACATATACTTTTAGCTACTTGTGACTGAATCTGTATTAAATCTATTTATTACACGTCAAACATATTTATTACCGTGACATAAATATTACTGGGGCATGTTATTTAAATGATGTGCCAAATATGAGCTAAATATTTTTTTAAATGCTATTTTATTCTGAAATAGATTAAGTTGAACCTTGTGTGAATAATTTTATATAATAAATAAGGAATAATTAATTAAAGGCTTTAATGGTTGATGTATATTCGTACTTTAACTTTGTATGTGGCATTGTAGCTTTTAAAACAGTGGAGCAAAGAAAAAAGAAAGAAAAAAATTGAAAGTTAAACTATTAAACATTTTTTAAAAACTTTTTTATTAAATGCTGTATTAGCAGTTTTTGTCTGTCACTGCAATTAACATTTTGTAAATTACTTTATCTAACTAATGTTTTCTAATATATTAGGTAAGCCGTTATAAAATTAAAAAGACCAATAACCTAAAAGAAATGTATTTTTTACCAGTACACTTCTTCTAAAACGTATTTAGAAAACGTATAAAAATGTGAACGCAGCAGGATTCAAACCCGCGCCTCCTGGAAGCCATCCAAACGTTGAGTGCGTTTGGATGCTAAGCCATGCGTAAGTGACCGCTAAGTCACTCGTTGCTTCGAAATTCATATTTGTTAATATCTCCATAGAAATATTCTTACAAATTTCTCCTACCCAAAGATTTTTTTAAAAAAATATTTCTTATATGTATGAATAACGCTTAATATAATTGTTAAAATAATATAATTCTTGTTATAGTACTTAAGAGAACGTTTCAAGGTGGACGTTCCGCATCGCTTCCGTCCACATCAGTTCATGTCTCCAACATTTTGTGACCATTGTGGAGCTCTCCTGTACGGGTTCTTCAAGCAAGGATTGAAATGTGAAGGTAATTAAAATTATTTACTTAGTTCTTCATAAAGAATAATACAGTTTTTCATTAAATTCATGAAAGAAATTGTCTTATTTTTTAAATACAAAATTTGTAGTCAATTTTGATAAGATCATATTGTAAATAACTACAAATATAAAGACTGATTTATGAATATATTTTTTATGTACCTAATTATAAATATATACTGGTAGTCGTGGTCGGACAACGTCTGACTGTAAGCGTGACGGTTGTGGGTTTGATTCCTACTCATGGAATATTTTAACTTCTTCGCTCTGGTACCAAAGAAAAACCCTTGAAAATAGACGAAGGAGTATTTTAACACAAGGTATTTCTACATACAGTGTGTAGTGTGTTCACAGAATTTATTTTATTTAAAATATTTATTACCATTTAAAATATAGCGTGACTTCCATGCATAATTATAAAATTTAAAAATAAAAATTTGATAAGATTTTAAAAAGAAGCAATATCATGACAATGACACTTATTCTGCTGGTGTGTTAATTAATTTTAATGGTTGATAATATCACGAACTGACATATCATCATTTTTCTTATTAAGATATACTATATTTATTCCATAAATTATTTTGAGTACAATATTACTTTTTTAAATATTACGACAATGCACTTTACGTCCTTTATTTGACATTCTGTTGATTTATTAAATAACTTGTGTACTAACATTTAGTAATTGTTTCGCATATGTATAACAAAACATTGCTTATTGTTTGAAAATAACAATCTTTAAATGTGTAAATATTATGGTCAGCGTTATATAGTTGTTTGTTTGACCGTATACGCAATAATGGTTGTGGGTTCGATTTCCACTCGGGGCAGATATTTTTTTATCTCTCGATAAGAGGTTCTCTCTAACTATTTTTAACGCGGGGAAAAGCGAGAAACTGAGAAAAAGAATTGTATGGTATTTTTATTGTGTACCTTATTTTCATTATTATATTTCCTGCTTAATTAGCATAAGCTTTTATATGGTTGTTATATATTTGTTTTTTTTTTAATTAACATTAAATAATCTAGTCAGGTACGTAATTATTGTTTTTTTTATTTTGCAAATACCACTTTGAGGTTTTATTTATTAGTTAAAAGTTTCGTAGCATAATGCTACGAGGCTACGAAACGATTTTTTGCATGATATGCTTAAAAAGGAGCAAATGGAAAGGTCGATTTTAGTATGTTTCCCTCCTTAATGGGTATTTATTATATACTAGCTATTTCCCGCGGCTACATTCGCAGCAGTATTAAGAATAACTTACGTTATTCTATATCTTCCTAAATATTAAGTGTATAAAATATACTTTTTGTAAGGAAGACAAACACTTTTGTTAGTTTTAGCGTGGAGTGATTCATTAACGCGTCGCTATGGATCTCCCCATGGAGATGTTTCCTAAATACTCAGACCGTAACATTACTGCGTTGCGACGAAAGAAGGACAAACAAATAGAAACTTTTTCCATTTTATAATATTAGTATGAAGTAATATTATGAATTAAAGTGCACATAAGAGCTTAGAGTGTCATATAGACAATTTTTATTTATCTGTATATTACTCATCAACACTTGTACCTATATAACAACTACGCACATATTTTTTATACTTAATACCGAGATCTTTGTCATAAACAAAAACATAAAATTGTGTTGAGATAGTTGAGTTCGTCGCTGTATTTTAGTTTATGGCAATAATATATGCTCCGTGATCACCTGTTTTATGTACCTACAATCAATTTATTTATGTTGATTTTTAAACACTGAGCGCAACATATTTTTAGGTTAAGCTAAGTCTAAATATAATGATTCGTATGATTTATTTTCGTCTCACGTAGCAAAAGCGAGCCAACACATGCATTAAGTTCCTTCGAGAAAAAAATATCAGATATAATAAAAATCAATGAGATAAACTTCAAAGTGAATCTTTCCATGTAAAGCATTTATTAAAACTAAAATTGTCATTGGGGCGTCATCAATCAATCAAGAGGGTGGGTTGGTGGGCGGAGCTCACACCTGCGCGAGCGCGCTCCCTCCGCTCAGTCTGCGTCGCGCGTTCGCTTGCTACTGTCGCGGCGTCGATATAGCGATTATGTTATCTATTGAATAATCATGCCGCTGTTTTCGGAACATATATCGAACATGTATTACAGTGGAAGTCCTTCTTACAGTGCTCCGTATAGTTATAGTAGTTCAATGGCCCCGTATGGGACATCTTATAGTGCATCTTATTTAAACCCGGGTGGCAGTTACAGTTCTCATTCTTCTCTCGGAGGCTACTCCCGAACACCCTTACCTTCACGATGGATAAGCAGCAGTCGTAATTATTCACCTATCTTAAGCACTATATCGGAAAAAGGTACGTCTAGTCCAGTGAGAATAAATAGTCCAAGAAGAGCGCCTATCACTAGTAGAAGCTATATACCATCGAGCTATATAGCACGGCCTATCAATATAAACACCGCTGATATCGATGTATCCAGAGATAAATATCGCAATAAAATTTCTACCACAAATTCGATTACGACACCTTCTAGGCGGCCGAGTCCAATAGTTCAAAGAGAAAATGACCATGACAAACCAGATACTGGTATTGATTCTTCTCCGGGTCCGCAACGTACTACCATTAAACGAGATCGCGCGTGGTTAAGGCTTCATACGATAAAACGAAAAGATAGAGATTCTCCAAGGAAACCTGTTGAATCAAAACCTGTACAAAATAATAACAATATTGAAGTACCAAAACCGGCAGAAAGTGAAGAGAAATCAGAATCTTTTAAATGGAGAGAAAAACTAGCTGATGATTTGGCATTTAAAGTACAAAAAGAAAAGAAATCTATTGGAGCTAAGTTAGTGGAAAAATTCACACTAAAGGACAAAGAAGATAATAGTGTAGTAAGCGCTACAAAACAATCTCCGTCAAAGGAAAATGTCGAGGATATTAGTTTAACTCAACCACCTCCAGATATAAATGCTCAAAATAAATCATTAGGAAGACGTTGTTCTATGGAGCTTTTAGCTGAACAAGCTTCTTTACTAGATTCATTAATAAGGAGAGAGAATTTAAGCACTGCACCATTAGACTTAAGTAAGGTTGGTACTGAGAAAGTACTTGACAGTGGTGAGTCAGAAGAGAAAAAGAGAAAACTATCAGAACATGAAAATCCTCTAACAACTACAAAGTCAGATCATTCATTACACGACCATTTCCTATCTAAAAATAGCCACGATCAAAAACACTCAAAAAGGCGGAGTTTAAGAAAATGTTCTTCTGGTGGTAGTATTTGTAAATTAGATCGTATATCTGAAGTCCCTTCTAGCTCTACGTCTGTAGACTCATTTCATACAAAAGAAACTAAATTATTAAATAAAAAATCTAATAAAGTTATAAAACCAAAAATTAAAACGAAGATTACTTCTACAGTCGAAGTGACACAACCAACCACACCATTAAAATTAATTATCGAGCAAGTAACTGTAGAAGAAAAACCACGAATATGTAAAAAAGGCTATAATATTTAGCAGCACTGTTGATGATAATGATGTTAAAGTTGCCCCTAAAAGTCCAGACGGAAATAGAAAGAGTATAAAATGCAAAAAATCTAATAATAAAGATCAAAAACTCCCTAGTCCTGAAGTGGAACCAAACATTAAAGATAATAATAAAAAGAAAGAAGAACATCGAAAGAGTGTAAAAGTTAAACCTATAGAAAGTCCTGAGCCGGAGGATGGTAATTTTTGGAATAAAATAGGAAAAAGAGAAACAATATATTTAATCAAAAGGAGGCAAAATATAGAAGAGAATGTGGAAAAAAACAAGCGTTCATTATTTTGGTTCCCTGAAGATGAAGAACCAATTGTTGACAATTCAAGTAGCATTGAGAAAGTTAGCGATGATAAACATCTAGTACCTGAAATTGTTGATGCTGAAAAGTGCCCAAATGTAAAAGCAGATCATCACGTGTCCGTAGCTCCCTCTATAGAAGGCAAAATTAGTGAAAATGGAAAACAAAGTGAAAACGCACAAGAAATGAAAGATTCGCAACTACCGAAAACATCGGAAGTGGAAGAAATGCAGGTTAACAAGAGTGAAGACAATATATTTGAATATTAAAAATACAACTAATAATAAATTAATGAAAACAGCGATAACAAACAGACTGAATCACAGAGTATTCTTTCAAATGTGAAATCAAATGAGGAAAAGAAAACAAGATTAATTGATAAGAATTTGCCAATGAAAAGTAAATTATCATCGCCTTCTGAAAACCTGTCTTTAAATAGTGAACTAAAAGATACAGTAAAACAAATTCCCGTTGAAAATAAAGAAAGTGATACAAGCAAAGAATCGAATAGAAAAGAACCAACACCATTGTTTAAAAATAAGCTTATAAATATTGAATCGAAGAAGAATGATGAAAACGAAAAGATATCAGTAGGTAGATTACAAGATAAAAGTGAACCAATAATATCAGCCCCAAATGCTGTCTTCGACAGAATTAAAGAAGGATGAATGTGTAAAAGTATTATATGGTAAAAACCAAAAAGAACCACCAAAGTCTAAAGAACTTAATAAAAAAGAAAATAAAAAGGTAGAAGATGTATGTGAATCTAAAAAGGAAAACATGGTATCAAAAGAAGGTAACAAAAAAGACTTGGAATCAAACATAGCTGAAAACGTATCTGAAGCAAATATTAAATCACCAGAAACTATTGTAAATAACGAGTCTAACCATTTGAAGAGTAAAAATAATGAATTAGATATAGTAAATACCAATGAAGTAGATTCTAAGCAAGAAAAGCAGGTGGATAATGAACCTAAAGAGAGTAGTCTCAAAACTAACAAGTCTAAGTCGAGTATTGATACGAAAATTAACAAAGATTCATCATTAAAAAATAATAGATCAAATACGAATAATAGGAATAATCAAATAAACTTAAATAAGTCAATAGAAAATAAGAATATGAATAAAAGTAATGAAAATACAGAATTAAGTCATAAAAATGATTTTATAGAACCTAAGTGTAAAGAGGAAGGTCAAAATCTGAGTGATATTCATGAGCCAGTCATAAATAATAATGTTTTAAATAACAAGTCAGATGCGACTGTGAACAATAAGGAAGATATCATTGAACTGGAGGTAAAACAATGTAATCAATTAGAAAACAAGCCAGCACACGAGCATATAATGACATCAGATGATAAAAGCATTCCAGAGAACACTGTTCAAGAAAATATTTCAAATCATAAAGAGGACGTAGCAGAAAATTCAAAAGAAGAATGTAATGTTTCTACGGAAGAAGTAAAACTAGACAAAAAAAGTCCTTCCCCCTCCGAGCCTGTTGGGCAGTTTGTTTTGAAAAAGCCTGTAAAAGAGGAAAAGGCTCCGAAAATATTAATAGCTACCCCTCGACCTCTCCAGAAAAGAAAACCACAAGTTATCCACTCTGCATCATCATCATCGTCATCATCTGATGATGAATCAAGTTCCGAAGACGAGGACGATTCTGAAGAGTCAGAGTCGAGTGAAAGTTCCGCTGAATTTTTTGAATGTGAAAATAATACTGACGGAAGAATTTCAACGGGCTCTAATGATTCAGGATTCGATTCGTCAGCACCTACATCTCCGTCATCGTTCGTCTATGCAAAGAAAGGTAAAAAGAGCGAGTTGACTTTTAACTGTTTTATATTAACTGGAATGCATGTCTTAGCATGGGAGCTTTGCACGGCTTTAGCACAAGGACGTAAGTATAGGTAAAACATTAAAGGTACCATCTTTATTGTCTAGGAAAATGCTTTCTATGATTGTTATAGACTGCGATGTAAACTGTCATCGAAAATGTGAAAAATTGACAGCAAATTTATGTGGTGTGAACCAGAGACTTTTAGTAGAAGCATTGGCAACTCGTACGACGTCAAAGAGAGGTTAGTAATTGAGTAAGATAGTACTAACTAGAAAAGAACTTAATTTACTTCTCAAAAAAATAATGTGTGATCTTTTTATTTATTTTTGTGTATTTAGTCTGTGTGCAAAACTATATATTGTTTAATTTGTAAAACATTATGACATTTATATACTACATACTCCCTTGTATATAAATTGGAGAACCGCGTGGGAGCACTATGCGGCTGCTACTGTCTGGATATAAGCCAGTCACTCACAACTCACATATGAAGGATTAATAGCAATTATCGCATCTTAAATTAACAACTTATCTATTTTTCTTGTACTCTCTCATAATTAAAATTAAAAGAAGTATTGTAACATAGAAATGTAGTAGGTTTTTTAAGGAATGATAACTTATTTTATTAGTATAATTACGGCCGTACTATTAGGTGTTAAATAAAAATTTCGGAATAAAAAAATGATGAGAAAAACAATAGAAATAATTTTGTGAAACAATCGAATCATTAGATTGGTCATCGATTTATTTGGCGGGACTTCAAACGTCACGTATTTTTATCCATGAAGACCGTACGCCCCTTGTTGGCAATGCTCGTTAGACGCTTTGTTAATTTAATGAATATATGACCAATTGAATATAAGTTATTTTATGAAAAAAAATATTGAAAATCTGTTGCTCACTTCGCCCTTATCAAAAATTTTAAAAATATTTGTCATTATGCTTTCCTTACTATGTACAAAGTATGAACGACAATAAACTATATTTAAAACGTATGAAGAACAACACTATCTAGAAGAATAAAAGGAAAAAGTTTCGCGAAAGCATTTTCTATCATATTCCCAGCATTTGTTACTAACATTCATACACACCAATGCATAATATAATCTGTATTTATTTACATAATAAGGAAAATGTACATAATTTATAGTCCCATCACAAACATTAGGGCAGTTTGTTTTATCGTCTTTATCTACAGGTGGAGACCCCGGCACCTCTACAGCTACTACACCATCCCAAACATATACCCACGACGTCTTAGAACAAGAGTTGGGTAAGAAAAAGTTTTAAATTTTAAAACTCTCCTTCGTATAACGTCTATTCTATCACACTATTTTCTCTATCAAATAGTGATTGTTTTGCTTCGCCTGCTGCCTGTACACTAAAACATTCATTAGAGTGCTATTAAATTGAATGTAAAAGTTATCTGCGAAAGGTAAGTCTATTTTATTTATTACAGCGAATGAACGAATTTATTTTAGTCCGAACAAACAAGCTATTGAATAAACTCTATTTCGAGATCTTTTAGCCTGTGGGCAATAAATTTATACTTCCTGACACAATTGGCAAAAACCAAATTGTATTTCGAAACCCTCTAAAAATACTCGCGCTAAATCCGAGACAGGACTTTCTCTTTAGATACATACTGCAACACTTTACTTTTATATCCGCGTTCCCGCGTCTCTTATTCAGGCAAGGAGTCTTAATGTAATATGTATGAACATAGAAAGTGAAATAGAAATAGTCGTGACGCAGAGGTACAAAGTGTGGAAGCGGCTGGTTGTAGGTTCGATTCGCACTCGAGGAGTAGAAATATTGAATATTTCTATTTTTTCGCTCTGGTGTTGAGGCAAAACGCGGCGATAAGTTCCACCACTTAACACTTAATGCCTCCATAATTCAGCGGAAAGTGGGGAACTGAGTGTCTTAACACTAGGTTCCTTCTAACCTAACCTAACCTACCCTGCTGTGTGCGGGATACAGCGTGAAGCTAAAAAAAATCAATAATAATAGTTTTATAAAAATTATAAACAACTCTCCAAATAATTTATGTGGACATACATAGGTTCAGTAAGGATGAAAGTCAAAATACAGAATATATTTAAAATAGTAAATAAATTAAATGAGAAAACTAATCAAAAATGTGTAAGGAAAATTCCTCATTGGTTAATAAATAATCCGTAAAAAGTATGCAATCATCGTTAAACTAGTTTATATTATGAAACAATATTATTTATTTATTCATATGTAATATTAAATTTTAACAAATTTCTGACTATTTGTTCCAATAGTTTAGAAGTGGCTAACTTGTTTGACCTGGTCCAGAGTTTCTTTAATGTCGTCGTAAAAGACGTAATCGTAAACTCTGTCAACATAAACTTTTCGTTTGCTTACAACGGCGGCGCGGATGTGGCGAAACTCACTTCGTTAAATTGCATACGATTTATTTTTATGTTTCTTATCTTAAATGTTGTTTTTTATTTTTTAATAAATTTACATTTTCTTTTTTGTTCTGTTTTCTAATTTGAACCTGGGACTTGCTCTTTTTTTTATTTTAAGCTCAGGGTATAAATATAAGTTCACCTATAAATTTTGTACTCGGTAAAATAAAGTTGTAATCGAAGATCGATATTAAAACAATCACATTTATAAATACAATACTTTTTGAGTATAATTCTGAATTCATTGACTCGTCCTATGTTCGTTTCGCACTTTCTTATAATTTAAAATAAATAATAAAAATATTTCAATATACTATATTATACTATATAACACCTATGGTGCCTGCATATGCATACGATATAAATGATAAAATATGAAATTTGAGTTAAGAATGGGTACTGGATGAAGAATAAATACAATTTTAACTTTATTAAAACTTACTTATAGTTTATATGTACATATTTTATAATTATAGTCAAAACATTAGTAGAACATTTATCCTGTCGAAATTACATTTAATGTCTTTGTTTAAAATACGTTCCCCGAATTCAAAATAAAACGATGTGTACTGCATATAAACATTCAGAGATAGGTACATGTCAGTTGTGAAGAGCTCAAACTTTGAGCATTTTCCTTAATATCACGTCCAAATCGTTCTCAAAAACGATAAACAAATTTCTTCTTAGTAAATGGAAGGTAGCTTCTGCTTACTAGTCTTCTGGAAACTATTTGTATGTTATAAATGAAGTCAGGTAAAATTGGTACTTAGAAATTTGTGAAAAGAAACAGGTATGGCAACTATTTTACATATGATATACAATATGTTAGTATTTTATATCGTTTGACTGAACAATAAACATTACTAATATTATTTTAGAAAGGTTTGCTTGAAATGCCACAGCTACGTTTTTGCTTTTTTATGAAACTTAAAAATATTAAATATTTAAAAATAGTACCTATTCTTATTTTATGTTTTTTAAAATTTACTTTTGATCACGATATTATTACAAAATGTGTATGTATGGCGCATGTAGTGTTTTATTCGTAAATATATTACATGACAGACTTTACGAGTATATTGGCTTATAAACAGTGCCAAAGACACTAATTGTGATAATTATTTACTACATTAGCTATCAAGATGCATAATTATTAAACGTAGATGGCGACTAAAATAATCTATCAAATTAATTACGGTTCATATTTAGTATTTTGATAAACAAAATGCTTTAAAAAACAAAATCTTCAATTGTACGTCAGAAGTATTATGACGACAATATAGTAACATAATATATTAAATCCTTTTGATATTATTAAGAAGAAGAAAAGTTTTGATAATAAATTTTCAATATTTACCGAGACGACCTTGATATTGCTGCCTGAGACGGGTATTTTTAGAGGGCACGTGATTTTTTCTAGAACTATCAAATTATATTGCCGTAGTATTGTGCCGCTATGACATAATGACAATCTGTCATTTGAGGAAAATACGTTATTATATAAAAAATGTTAAAGCCATAATTAAAAAATCCTTATAATACTAATATAAAAAAAATAATTTAAATTACTACTATATTTAAAAAATATGTATTGCTGAATATATAAAATATATATTTACTATACAAAAAATATATACAACCTTTTTGCTGAGCAACTCTAAATTCGTCATTATTGATTTTGGAAGATAGCATTCCAAAGTTTATAGTGCAAAATAAATTTGTTTAGTGGTTCGTGAAAGATCTTTAAATAAAACGTAAACTAACGATTGCTTAAATATTTTAAATTTAGATGTAGCAATATGGTTTACGGTAATGTGTGTAGCCAATTAAAAAAAATCCAAAATACGCAAAGCGTTAATACATGTTTATGTACGATTCATTTCTCAATCTCTTATTACTAGCGAAGAATAAAATATCATTTTTTTTATTTTAAGCATGTCTATGAAGATGTTTGCAGTGCAAGTCAATAACAAATGGAAAGCGATATATATTCTCTATAAACAATCTATATTCATAAATATATTTATTACAGTGTAATGCCTACATAAATATATTAATCTCACTTTTTACATTTACAATTTTATTAATTGAATATTTTAAAAAAACTATACAAAAGCTAATAATCATATGCCGTTGTGTTTTCTTAATAAACATCTATTTAAATAACGTTAACTTAAATAATTATATATAGATACTATAAATATATATAATAAAATTCTTATTTTCACAGAGCATTCGACGGCGTACGATCTTTTCAGAAAAACTGGTCGTTTCACGCCACCTGCTAGATCCATACCCAGATTTAGAAAGTATACAATTGAAGACTTTCAGTTTATTAAAGTACTGGGCAAAGGAAGTTTTGGCAAGGTATGTTTCTTTTATTTACATTTTTCTCATAACTAAATATTATAAATGTACTAAAATTGTCTACAAAAATTTCAATGTAGTGATGGATATGATGTGGTATTTGGCTAGAGCGCCTAGACGTGTTGTTTAAAACAGCGTGTGTAATATATACAAGTATATTAAAATATACTTTAATTTTTATATAAAATTTACATGTATTTGAAAAAGAAACAAACTAGGTTATTTATAACGTAGAATAAGTATTTATAGGTATAAAGAAATACATGTGATCAAAAAATGACGACAGTGTGGTTTTATACTATTATCACGCATAGAATAAGCTTTTTAAATCTAAAAATAATTTCTTCATGACGCAATTTAAAGTACTTTATCATTACGTCGGCATATCGGTGACGTAGACGACACGATCACGTCGGAGTGCACATTAAGTGCAAGGACTGACATGTTGGCAATGAAAATACGAATTATAAGAGCATATTATAATAAAATGAGCTTTTACGCTTATTTACTGCAACAGATAAATACATATTATTTATTGCAATTAAGGAGAAATACGTAAACAATTTAGTAAAGAGTAGGTACACAAATTGTAAATAACTAAAATAATTTCAATTATTTGTACGTACGTACTTATTAAAACCGACTATATCTATCTTTCAGTATCATTCAGTTTTTCTGATATATTTATTTTCACGTTAAGAGAACGTAAAATTAATACACTCTGTAAACCATTTTCCTCTTTGATATAAAGTAGGTTGTGCAAATCAACGTGGCATTTTGACATCAACGTCATAATACTCGTACTATGATGTTATGTAGATCTAAAATTAAATATATTTTTCTCTAGATACTTATTGTTTTCTGCCGTTGACCCACTTGTCAATAGTCGAGTGCCAGAGTAGATGTGACGGCTAGAGTTAATTTTGGCATACTCTGTTCATACCAAATGCACTATTCACTTTCAAACACTACGTATATTTATACTCTTGAAAAGATAACCAGATGTTAAACACTTAGCATGCTTATACATTTGTCCCGCATAGAAAGATTGTCAGAGACCTGGAGTCAAGACACTCCTTTTAACACTTTATACCCGAAATCGAGGCATTTTGGGCTCAATGGCGGCATAATAAAATCGCACTTTCTCTTACCAGAGCGGGAATGAAAATGATTTACAAATAATTATTCCTTCAAATGAGGTTTCAACCCCCTCAACAATCGCATTTACAATCAGTCACTGTCCCACTGTGCCCCGATAGCCTCGATATACGATGTACCTATGTCAAATACCATGCTATAACAATATGATAATTGTAATATAAAAGAATATTTTGTTATATTAATACATCTGCCGGTGTTACGGCGTCACACATACTTAATCTACGCGTCTTTCGACAGGTAAATATTCGCGTCCAATATTAGACTCAAGTCTAAGAAGTCGTTTTTAAATCTTTTGTTGTAGGCGAAAGCCAGATATTTTCTTGGCATATTCACTTGTTTAAATTTTTATTTTTAGACTGAAAATTGCGGATTTATTTGCAAATTGATTGTGGAGTTTCAAGGTTATTGGCAATAAATAAATAATAAAATTATATGGATTAGGATGAGTATTGCGTTTTGATCACGCTCGGTTTTTATTTTTGCATATACCTACGTCATTGATGAAGTAAAACAAGAATTTAATTGTTGATGTATAATAGTTTTAAATAATGTGACTGTTTTACAGAATACCTTTTCGATGTGTTACTTTAACAACGCGTAGGTATACCTATACAGCCAGAGTACATTGTTATGTTGTTATGTCAATAGCGTTATAGCAAGAAAGGAAACTACTTCCAAAATAATCTTACTTATAATTAACAAAAAGATAACGTGAAGATTTGACAACGTCTTTTTAAACCATAAATTTAAAAGTCCCACGGATATCTAATTCCAAACTATTTCACTTTTGTATTGATGCATTGCACTTCATTTTAATGAAATTAATATATTTGTGTACATTAATATTGATATTTGTACAAGTAATAAAGTTAACATAATGAATTTCTTGTAACTAAAATGTCAGCGGCTCCCTCACTGAAAACTCATCATGAAGCTCATGAAACTCAAAACGCAAGAATACAAATACAATATATTGGCAGTAAAACGAAAATATACAATTTAAAGTGGGTCGCTGGAAAATATTTTGCTCACCTTTAGAAATCTCGGAAACCACAACGGTTAAATATATTTAGAATTCCAACTTTCAATTGCGCATAACAAAAATGTCTAAACACGATTAAATAAAACACACATTAAAATGAGCATGGTAACCCCTTATTTATTTGTTTTTAAATGTTTCTTTTTTATTATTATACTTACAATATGTTTAGTACAATGTACATGAATGCTGTTAAAACAAATCAATGAGCTACCACTACTTTTAAAGATATGAACCACTTTTTGAGCTCATAGCTTATAGATAAGAATAAATAAAAAAACACTAAAATAAGCAAGGTGTAGAAATAAATTAAATTAAAAAATGACTTAATTTCCCAAATAATAAATATTTGCTATATTCTTTTCCTACGCTCTGGTATTAGAGGCAAAGCGCGGCGTTAAGGTCCGCCACTTAACACGCAATGCCTCCTAATTCGGCGGAAAGTGGGGAACGGAGTGTCTTAACACTAGGTTCCCTCTGCCTACCCTGCTGTGTGCGGGATACAGTGTGAAGCTAAAAAAAAATAATAATAAATACTTGCTATATATAATAATATTACTTTCTAATGATTATTTGTTTCTTGTCGGAAGCGTAGCGTCGTAATGTGTGCAGAAAAAAACTACGCGGTAGTCGCAATATGATAAACATGAGTAATTTATTGTAAGTAACAATCTAAATTGCGTGTAAACTATTTCATAATGGCGATGACACCGCGATGTGGGAGTAAAAGTTGCGTCTGAGAATCAACACGAAACTTATAAATATGTCCGTACCTCGTCACGAATTATATATTTTTACAGATAATAAAATTGATAAACCAAACATAACAAAACATCCTTTATTTTAACTAGTTATAATGATATATTTTTTGTGTTTTGGGCGGCTCCAATGGGCGGACGACAAATATATTATTAACGTACCACGCCGGTTATTGCCGGTGTCTCGACTCTCGGCAGTATGGAAATGTCAAATTATATTTATATCAACCGATATAACCGAGTCCGATGAACTTTCAGTAGAAATAATACTAGCTACTTTGGCAACGCTGTTAGTATGTTTACAGTTATGATTATGATACATTCTACCGTGTGTTTTAATGTTCATAAAATGTTATAGTTGTACTTAAATAAAGAAGACTCTACATTTTATTTTATTAGCTCTTAGTATAATTAGCGTTGAATGTAAGAGATTGCCGGTTGAACACTTTTACTCTTTGTGCGCGGTCTACGTTATCTTTGTAGGGCGTGATCTGGCAAAACAAAATGGCAGCTTGCCACCTGCATCTCTCCTTTACCTGCCCTGCAGATTACTACAAACTCGGTCTATTCTCGGTTTTGACATCACTCGCTCGGCAATAACCACGTGTCATCGGTCTCGGCCTTGTGTCTGTTTTTGATTGATATAATAAGCAACAATACAGGTAGCATTGTCTGTATTATTATTTCGCATATGAAATAAATGCAAATGTTTCGGATGTGACAATTCGGATCTGGATTCGAATACAGATATAGGAACAATGCTATATCGATTTCGATCACGGACATAAGATTTTGAGGAAATAATAATGCCATAACGACAATCACTCGATCTATCGGTTATTTGTTTGAGATTACTATCGCCTAGGTGGTTTTATTTATAAAAAATGTTATTGACAGCCCGCATTTAGACTCCGCTCCTCTTAAAATTTACTTCGAAACGACAAAAAGCACAGACAGAGAGATTATATAGGTACCTAATTTATATTTTAGTAATTATTACTCAAAATCCAAATTTGTCACGAGTGTCTTTCAATTATAGCAAGAAAAATCATCTTGGCTCCAAGGTGAATCACTTCGCACATACTTTTTAAAATTATTATGATTGTTGAAGTCATTAGCGAAATTCCGGGTACATATTATATATAAATTAAACACATAACTATCGTTCACACTTCCCTATCCTCAACACTTGGCCGAAATACCTTTGACACTGGGCCAGAAAGCGGAGAAAGCTTTAATTTATTAAGATTAAAACGTAAACTAACATGTCGTGTAGCAAGTTTGACAAACGCTACCCACTCTATTTATCAAAGTATTTAATTCGACATAATGATAAAAGTAGACATTAAAATCTGGCAAGATTGTTAAATTTACAGTCTATTTATATTAAGTATCAAAAGTTAATTATTTTATATTAATGAACGAATAATCAAGGGAAAATGTAGTTTTTGCTTCAAACTTATCAATCAGATCCTACTAACGTTTAAATATAAACATTATAACGTTTAAATACATTTACATGTATAGTATAGTTTATCAAATCACGTGTAAGTGACGACATATTGATAGATATATAGAAAGATTAATTTGAGAACAAATGATTAATTATAGAATCATGATTCAATAAGAGAATGCTCAATGTGCCTACCTATATTCTTCTATATAAAATATTTTTAGCTATCAGCTTGTATATCCTTGAGTGGGTATTATTTAGTACTATTGATTTTATTTTTTATCAAAATTAAATAATTATATTAATAACAAAGAATATAAAAACAACCCTGTTCGGGGTCTTTCAAAAAGCTCTTCCCATCTTAAAATTATATAATGCGATATATGTATGTGTCAGATATCATAGATTTTTTTATTTATTTGAAAGACCTATTGATTCCATAATGGCATCAATAGGTCTTGTGGTAGATGTGGAGTATAAAATCGTTTAAATATCCACCACGGTGCCTCTTGGTGGAATGTTTTCCAAATAAACAACTTTCTATAACTCTAGCGCATAGCGCTAAATATGCAGAAAAAATAATAATATTTTTTTGTATCTTTTAGGTAATGCTGGCGGAGCTGCGGGACACAGAATATTACTATGCAGTCAAGTGTTTGAAGAAGGACGTTGTATTAGAGGACGATGACGTAGAGTGCACTCTAATTGAACGGAAAGTGCTAGCTCTCGGCACTAATCACCCTTATTTGTGTCACTTGTTTGCCACCTTCCAAACAGATGTGAGTATTCTATTTGTACTATTATATATTATATCGAATAAATTTAAAAAGTATTAAATGTATTGATTATTATTATTATAGCGCTGGACTGGTAGGGTAGTCTGGTGTTTCTGCAACACATGTATTTCGATCGGCAGAACGTAAAGATCTAAACGTTGCATCAATGGTTTCTTTTTATAATCTGCAAAATTATTATGATTGGTTAAAACATATATGTACCAAAAAGAAATCATATTATTAAACAGCGAAATATATAAAAAATATATTTGAAAAAAGAAAGACAATTTAAATTTATACACTTACCTATTTAGTCAGTTGTCTATTAACGTTGGATTACTAATTATTCTGCTATACATAAAATGTATTTATTTTAGTATTTTATTATTTTAAAACGTACCTACACGAAACTGTACAAAAATAATACATATGTTACGAATATGTATGTTACCTATAAACGTTCTAGCACACGCCAAAATAATTAAATTTTATTACTTTGTAAAAAGCTTTTGAGCTTTTCAAATCGATTAAGATAAAATAAATGTACAAGCGTGGGTGAAATGTCGATTACGGTTTTTCAGTCACATCTATTCTTCGTGATGGAGTATTTGAATGGCGGTGACTTGATGTTCCACATACAACAAAGCGGACGTTTCCCGGAAGCGAGAGCGCGCTTTTATGCCGCTGAAATCGTGTCAGGACTTAAATTTCTTCATAAAAGAGGAATTGTTTATAGGTAAGAATAATAATAATAAGGAAATAATCGACAAATGCTTTTGAATGAAGAGCTTTTGATTTTTATATCATTAAAAATAATAGTGACGCTTTTTCCCGTATAGCAGTGTAGTCAGAAAGAACCTAATGTCAAAGCACTCTGTTTTCCGCTTTCTGCTCGAATTTAAGGCACTATGTGTTGGCGAGCGGGACTTGCGGAGCTTCTTAGTCTAGAGAACGATTATACTTCTCATACTTTCGTTTATCTACTCTGTGTACATAAAATTGAAACTCAATTTTGCCACACAACTAGCAGTATTCAGAAAGTGTAGCGCAAAATAATGTATTTACTATTTGATGATGCGATGCTATCATAGGAATGTGTGTTTTGCGTGATAAAAAAAAAATTGTATATCCATACAGCACTATGGTTTGCATAGAACTATGGTTTTGAGTTTGTCCATGCATTTGAATATTTATATTCTCATTTAATTGGATAGACAAGGTGCGATTCGGCACTCCGTTCTTTCCGATGAACTCGCGTATTAAGCCTAAGTAACGCGTGAAGCTAAAAAATAATTATTGTAATATGTTTACGATTAGTATTTTTGACATTTTTTCCTTATTTTTCGAACAGGGACTTAAAACTAGACAACATATTGTTGGACTTCGACGGTCACGTGAGGATAGCGGACTTCGGCATGTGCAAGTTGCAGATATATCTCGACAAGACAGCGGATACGTTCTGCGGCACCCCTGACTATATGGCACCAGAAGTAATTTTTATGTTTAATTTTATTAGTTATAAAAACATTTTACTATGCATATATTAATTAAGATAAACTTTTTTAATTTCTGAAAGAAATACAGTGTTTAGAAAGCCTCCATTTCTCTTAGAAAACGTGGAAAGGCAGTTTTAATAGTCATTATTGTGCAATCAAACTATAGAAGTATAAGGACAGAGGCAATTGCTAGTGCCCTGTTGTCTACTACGACTTATAAGGTCTCCTGTAGAGAGCTGTCACTAAAAAGTAAATAATGAGGGCAATAACATTATTATATGTACAAAAGAATTAAGTTCAAAATGTTAGAAAATGAAATTAATAGTCATAAGTTTATTTAGGACACTGCAAATCTTTGTTTTAATTATAAATATATTTGTATTATTTAAATAAGTTTAGAATAAAGCTCTATTGAATTTAACATTTCAGATAATCAAAGGTCTGAAATACAACCAGACAGTCGACTGGTGGTCATTCGGAGTGTTGCTCTACGAGATGCTGATCGGTCAGAGTCCGTTCAGTGGCTGCGACGAGGACGAGCTGTTCTGGTCCATCTGTAATGAAATGCCGTCTTACCCGCGCTTCCTGTCCAAAGAGTCTTTAAGCATATTAACTAGGGTATGTTTGTTTTTATAATTTTTTTTTCAGTTTCACAATTTGGCGCTGGGTAGAAAGAAAGAACGTAGAGACAAGACACTCCGTTTGTCAATTTCTGGCCAAGTCAGAATTTAACTACGGAGTTCAACTCTATGCTATCTTTTCTAATCATTAGAGAGAAATGAAATGAGTTCAAATGTTAGGTACATTTGAATTCTTGTCATCATACATCCGAGGTAGAATCGTACACATAACTGTTGCCTATAGACAATTGTTGTGAGACAATTACTTGTCAGACGCTAACATTCTTGTTGCATATATGTTTATGGCGATTTATAAATATGTTTTTGTAACTACACTACAATTATGACAAGAATACAAAATTCTTCGAAAAAAATATAAAAGTTTGAGTTTAAAAACGTTTACATAACAGATCTCTTTTTAGTTGCATATATTTTATTGAAGTTACGTTTCACACTTTAATGTATTTTCTTGTACAAATTGAATCACATAGTTATTTTTATTACTGTGTCCTTTTTAATTAAAAAAAATAATAAAAACAGAAGAAAGAAATAAATACGGTTTTCTTTCTACTTTCTAAGTGGTTAAATTGTTGTCAAGCACCAATTGATATAGGTTATTTATCAGGCAAAAAGTATTTGCTTTAGAGCACTGGTTCCCAACCGGACCACCGGCAGAGGGCGTAAACTGGTCCGCGAACGATTTTAAATTTAGCGGATGTTACGCAAAGTTATACAACTCATCGAACTACAAAATGACAGAAACTGCGAGGATTACATGAATAGTGGTCCCTGCTACCAAGAGTAATGTAAAAGTGGTCCCTGATCAAAAAAGAGTTGGGAACCCTGCTTTAGAGTATGAACATTATGTCATATTTAAATTTTATGCATCCTCCAGCTGTTAGACAAAGACGCGCGCACGCGCCTGGGCGGCGCGGAGTGCATGCACGGCGACATCCGCGACCAGGAGTTCTTCCAGCCCGTGCACTGGGAGCGTCTGGAGCGACGCGAACTGGACGCGCCGTTCAAACCACGCGTGGTAAGAATTTGCTTTTTTTTTAGATTCACGCTGTATCCCGCACACAGCAGGGTAGGCAGTAGGTAGTGTTAAGAGACTCCGTTCCCCACTTTCCGCCGAATTCGGAGGCTTGCGTGTTAAGTGGCGGAACTTAACGCCGCGCCTTAACTTAACCTCGACACCAGAGTGAAGAAAATGGAAATATAATTTCCACTCCTCCAGTGGGAATGGAACCCACAACCAGTCGTTTACAGTCACACGCTTGAGCCACTGGGCCACGACTGGCCACAAGATTAAGAATTTATTTAATGATAATTATATTGCTAAAGGTGCATGTATTATAGTTGTGTAGTCTTGAACTTCAATACGAATCTCGTATACCTAAATCATTTCTGACATAAGTTTAAACTTAACAAACGACAAATATTTTGAGTAGGTATTGATTCGAAATCAAACAAATTTAAAAAATGTATTGCATAAATACTCTCATGTTTACTTTACTTATGTAATAATTAGTTTTTTTACTAGTCTAGTATTTGGATCCAAATTAAAATTCAGATTGTTATAAAACTATTTGAATTATGAGCTATTATCACAATATAGACATATAATTTTATCATAATATGAATAAGTTTATTTGTCTATTTAACAGAGGCATCCAATGGACACGCAATATTTCGACCGAGCGTTCACCGGCGAGAGGCCGCGCCTCACCGCGGTCGAACCTCAAGTCCTTCGCTCTATGGACCAAGAACCATTTAGAGGATTTTCTTATACTAATCCTAACGCCACTGACCGTTAAAAATATTAAATATTTTTTTAAATACGGTTTTAATTCGAGTAACTACTTTCAGTACAGTAGTTTTGTTCAGCAATCGTTTCAAGATGGCGCGCTTCAAATGACAGTTAAGCTGTCATACATACATTGCAGCAAGCTTCTTTTAGAGGTGAAAAGGGTGATTAAAGTTTTGAAGTGGTGGGAGTGAAATAAAAAGAGGACTTTCAAGTATATTTTATTAAAAACGGAGGGTAAAATATTTACCTGTATATAATATATACAAATGTACATATCAATTAGGAAATGCAATGTGTCTGGAACACATTTATAACTTTGAGCAAAAAAATATCACAATGTGTTTTAATCTATTTTAATTAATAATATAGTTTTTAACAGTGTAATGGTTTTTTCTTATAGATTTTCAAGCATGAAATGCAAATGTATCTTTATGTAGAAAATAAATTATAGTAAAATATACATTCTTTTATTTTTCAAGTGTTATACACTTTTACCTTATTATATAAAATACTTACTTAAAAACATAGGTAACTAATTAAACTTTATACCTCTAAAAAATAAATATTATTACAGTAAAGTAAAAAATGAAAGTTAATAAAAAATTACAAATGTTCATAAACAAGTATAACAATTAAATTTTCTCACTAATAAGAATTTCATGAACTACAGTGTCAGTAACAACGAATAGGTGGTGTCCAAGTTTGCCTTCGTGAACATCCAATGCTTTTATCTTACTATCTAACTGTGAAGGTTCTAAGTAAGAGCACATATCAATAAGTAGTTCAGGTTCACATATATTTTTTCGTAGTTTTTTAGTCAAATAAATTTCTATCTGAAAATATAAAGAATAAAATAACATTATTCTATAAATTTCAAAATAATAAAAACAATAATAATAGAAGTCTTAATATGAGAGTATAAAAGCATTTTGTTTTTTATTAAGTTCAGTAAGACGATTTTTTTCAATTTTATGTCCCATATACCAAAGAAGTCAGAGAAAACCTAGTGTCAAGCACTCCGTTTTCTACTTTTCACCTGAACTCAAGAGATCGCAAGTTGATTGATTGCGTATCTATGCCGCGCTTCATTTTGTTCACCAGAACGGAAAGATAAATATAATCATTAAACCGATTGAGAATCGAATCGACACGCAATTGTACGCAATTGCAACCGTAACGAAACGTAACGTTAACGACACAGTCACAACTAGATATAAATTAATGAATTTTGTCTTTTTTGCACAACATATAAAAATTTGAACGCAGCAGGATTCGAACTCGCGTCTCTTGGAAACCGTCCAAGTATTTTTTTCAATTTCCTAAGTGTGCAAATAAATCCTTAAAAAATATAACACAATATATAAGAATCATAATCTGATTAAGATATCCAAAGAAAGGCCACGTCGTGACATTTGATATCATTCTATACTAGATGGCTTTTATTGCTTATTTAACTAGGAATAGCCATACTATACATAATTAAATTAGTTAATACTCTACGATATACTGATATTAAAAAAGTTTTATAGTATACATACTATACATAATTAAATTAGTTAATACCCTACGATATACTGATATTAAAAAAGTTTTTTGCTCATTTTATAAACTTTCAAAAATCACATCATAGGCAAGCTGGTAATTGGCATGAAGGGATCGACAATATCTCGTAACGATACAAGCGATTTCAATATAGTTACGATACACAACAGTTTTATTTTTAATTAGGGCCTTTTTTAACTTTAAGCGATCCATAAAAAAGTGCCCATACCGCTTAATAATATAAAGCTAAAGAATTCGTTTGGATGAACGCCTCAAAGAACAGGGTGGAATTAAAATAAAAAATATTACCATATATATGGCATACCATTTACAGCCAAATAGATTAGAACCTATAGATTTATATAACCGACCGATGACAATTAATGAAAGATGTTATAAAGAGTCGTAAAATGTATTCCATCCGTGACGCAGCGCAGTCTCAATAATTCAAAACTGGCCAGTTCGCTGATGTTACCAGCTGATATAATTATATCAGATATATAAAAAAATCGATCCCTTATCAATTGATAAGGGATCGATTTTTTATTGAGTATCGATTTTTTAGAAAGTTTTAGGTATAGTAGTACATGTT
Source organism: Dryas iulia moderata (assembly GCA_019049465.1). Classification (NCBI taxonomy): domain Eukaryota; kingdom Metazoa; phylum Arthropoda; class Insecta; order Lepidoptera; family Nymphalidae; genus Dryas; species Dryas iulia. The sequence goes on from CM032425.1 coordinate 11,960,343, forward strand.
GAATCACTAACATTATCAGTCTAGTAAAACAAAAATGAAGATAACGATAAGATAAGATATAACAGATAAGATTAAATACAGCAAATCTAATTAACACTGAAATAAAAAGAGCCCAATTTAGATATAGAAATATACAAAAAATTTTTTCTTCACCAAATTCCTACATCTACAGGGTGAGCAAAGGGAATTTAACAATAACTGTGTTTACTACTTTCTGCCGTTTAGAGACGCTGATCTTCCTTGAGAGGGGAAACGGCTTCATGGCTGAGCCCTCTGGTCGTTACTGTCTCCGCCAACCACAAGCATTGTGGGTCACGGGGGTAGGCTCTCGTTTAATTGTTAGGCTATGGAGTAGGGGATGAGAGGAGAGGGGCGATGGCTGCCCAGGCGATCAACCCCGAGAGAGCTTAGGCGATCAGAGACTGCGGGTGCCACTCGGGAATCGGATCGAGGGAAGACATCTCTGGGTAGGGATATTCGTGAAGGAGGGATCGTCGTCGGAAATATGGGTATTCTGCCATTTAGAATGCATATTTAGTGGTAAAATTGTAACTGCATATAGTTAGAAACATTCATTTTATAATATGCCAGAGCTATGCTAAATGCCACACCTGTGCTCATATGACACTCTTATATGTAATATCTATCCTTATACATATGTATATCACAAATAAGTCAAATAAATCATTTTCTCTCATTAAATGAATTAGATATGAAGTATTTTGTAACTCACCTTCATATTATCATATGCTATTATTAATACTGGGCCATGTTCAATAGCACAAGCGAGTCCCGGACAGGCCATAACAATTTGATCTTCTTTGTCTTGGGGGTAAATTTGCATCTTTTCTGTATGTGAAACTACAAAATTTTATAATTAATAATTAGTGTAATTATAAATGCTAAATTTGATCATTTTTTAGTAGTCTTACCTGAAAATAGTTGACTGAAAACATGGAATGTAAATGGTCTTGCCATCATATTGTGCAATGGTGTGTCTAAATGGTATACCTTATCAAACTTCCTAGACTTTACATCTAAGTATAAAACATCTCCTCTTCTCAATAACACATAAATATCGCCTTTATGTATATTTATATCTAAAATAGAATCTTCCACACCGTAATGGCGAGCTAGTACATTTTCTTGCCATTTGCAATAATCTGCTTTGAATACTCTTAGTGCGTTTATATTATCAATGATATAACATGTATTTAAATGCACTCTGAAAAAAAAGGTAAAACTTATAATTTTTAGCTTGACTCTTTTTATGGGACTGTTTCAGAGAGAGAACCTAACTTTCATATCAAATTTTTTCATTGTTTTATAACAGCCATTTATATTTTTTTTATTATAATAAAAGCAAGGTTGTCAACATTCTTCTTATATATTAATAATAATGAAAATAGTAATATAAATGTCTAATAATAACTCTTACTTTATTAAATGTGCCCTACACAAAACCATTTTCTTTCCTTTTGTGCAAACACAATCAGGTTTGTGTAATTTATTCATAAGGACTAATAAATTTCCTACATCTGGTCTTCCTATTGGTATAGCCACTTCAGCACTAAAAGCATAATTTTCTTCATATCTCAGACCTAAAAGGTTTTTTATTACTTTTAATGTAGATAATGTTAAGCGCAAAATGACATTTATATTATAAGAGTAATATTTTCTTTTTGTTTAAAAAACCAGGTTAAGTTTTACTTAAAAAAACATTGTATATTATATAAAGCTTAATACTTACATTTTGTTGGTGTTGTATTTATTAATGTATGATCATTTATGTTATAATAATTCACTGTCTTATTACTTACTAGAACAAAGATATCTGAAAAACAAAATATATAAAAAAAATTGAATGTAGAACAAAAGAATGTACAAAATTAACATTTTTGCAATTATGATCTCTAAATAAAATGTTTTTACCTTTATAAACACAAATACTTTTAACAAATGCTGAGGTATATGTATGGCGATGAGTAACAACTGCATTATTTATATTTAGCCACTGCTGAACACATGTAAAAAGATCTTGAAATTGTAAAACTGATTTTTCTTTAAATTTTGACCCTGAACTGTCGATAACTTCTTCAATTACTTTCTCCCACAAATTAAAATGCTGTAAAATATATATGTTAAATAAAACTGCCCAAACAAATGCTTCAAAAAAAACACTTTATTCTGAGATAAATTTACCTGACAACAATACTCCACTATTTCCCGAAAACGGTCACTAACGAGCATACAATTTAATAAAGATTTCGGATCTAATTTACCAAAAATAATTGATAATATTTCGTCTGGCAGATACAATGCAGAACCTTGCTCTGAACGTCTTTGTAAAGACATTTTGCTATCGCACATAGAAAATAAGAGCTGAATATGTATATCCTACATAAATTAAAAAAGTAATACAAAACTAACTTGTAAATATTATCTTAAACTATCGTGACTCATAATTGACAGGAGACGGCCGGTTAAATACAGACTACAAAATTATGTAATCCAAATATCTTAACCAAAAATAGAGTAAAACGTTAATATTAAAATGACTAGTAAATATAATATTGTGCAATATTTACATGTTAAAATAACAAGCTTTTATATAAATTTGAAATGTTATGTTATATGAATAAAATATTAATTTTGGATTATTTCTAAATTCTATGACACCTTACTTTTGACAATTGACATGACATTAGTATTTGACAATCAAAGTCAACAAGTGCAACAACAGTCAATTCTTTAAAGTTACGGTTTACTAGATCAAAGTTAAATATTTATATTTACTTTTTAAGTAATGAGTGCACACTAAATAATCTGATATATACTGTTATATAGATAAAAAAGTGAAAAATGGTAAGTTAATTCGCCTTTTAGTAAATGAAACTAATGTTATGATTGTTGAATTGCTAAAACAACCGTTTTACTTACAAGTTACCATATTATAAATTGATATTGCTATCATTAAATCAAAATCGTATTTATTTTCATAATATTTGCTTTTAATAAGACCTTTATGTAAAGGTGTACCGTTGCTATACATTTTAAACATAACCTAAATTATTGGTAATATAATTTAAAGTTTTTAGTGTTGAAATATATATCCACGTCCTATAATTAAATAAATTATAAACTTATTTTATTAATACTCTACTGTAATAGTTAATTTCTATTAAACAGTTTTTAAAACATCTTTCTTTTTCAGGCCAGAAATGCGGAGAAAGCAATGTAAGTGGAGCAATATATATTTTTATATAATATTTGATACAGCAGACTATTTTATGTTTTATAAAAAAATATTTATATATGTACTACAGCCAACACAATTATATATTAAAAAAAATCTATGTGTTTTTCATGTGCTTAGTTTAGAAAATACTTTATCATGTAACTTTAATGTAAATACAAAACTTTCTGACAAATCTTTAACATATTAGCTTCTGATGTTTCAAAAAAATTCTTCTTATAAATTAGTAGTTAATGTTAAAAATGATGATATTTCAGTATACTTGAACATTAAAGTATTAATAATAAATTAACATTTAGCCTTAAACAATTTTAAAATTATTTAAGAACAAATGTTTTACTATAGTATTAAATTGTGTAGATATTGTTGTGTATTTCTATCATATTTATGACAAAATAATGACATTATTGACATGTTTCACATGACCTACACATATTACACAGGGTATTATTACTGTTAATAATCATTTGTCATGGTGTAAGTTAAATAATTCAAATGTGATCATTCCTCCCAGTGAGAATTGCACCCACAAATAATTGCATTTGCAGTGAGGCACTGTACCTCTGCACCCAAAAGGCCTCGGTAACACACATACATAGTAGATATCTTTGTTCATTATGTCTTTTGATTATTATTTTTGATAGTTCATATTTATTCTGTTATATGCATATGATGTCTATAACTCCAGATACATTCTAATGTTGTGTTATTATGAAATAAACGTTAATGTGTTGTGAAATTGGTGAAATAAACCATATCCACTATCTTGTTTAAACACTTTTTACACCTGATCGCTTGTGCAATTAAACAATTTTTTAAGAGGATTAAATGTAAATCTTTTGCTATGTTTTTGTCATACATTTTGTTATGCTCTGATTTGTTAGGACAACGTTGGCGCGTTGGCGCGCAGCACAGGTTCAGGAAGCAGGTGGTCAAAGAGAGCGGAGGCCTTATCTCGCGTCAGAATGTACCAATTTACAACAAGCAGAGAAGTGGAGGCTACAAATTGTTAGAGAAATCGCAAAAAAAGTTGCACAAATTCAAAATGGTAAGTTGCGTGTTATAAGTCTTTTCAAAATTAAAAATACATGATTGTTCTAGTTTTAACATATTTTAAAATCAAGGTGGTCGTGATTTGTCTTTAACATCCAAATTAGACAGGCAAATTATGTAGTGTATATTTTTTCTTTATATTAATAAACCGCTAGAACAAAGATGGATGATAGTCAACCTATGGCAGAAAATACTCCGTCATTGCAGTCTACAAAAGAATTAGCATTGCCAATAGAATTACCATCTCCGAAAGAATTGCCTTCTCCGGAAGAATTACCCTCTCCAAAAAAATTACAATCTCCAAAAGAGCTAAGTATAAAATCACAAAATACTGCTGGATTGCCGTCACCGCGATTAGGATCTTTACAAAAGTCTGTAACACCCATTCAGTCTCCGAAACTACAATCTCCAGCCGCCGGTTCTATTAAAACTTCTTCATTGCTTGCTTCTCCACCGTCGCTCCTTAAAGGGTCTATTCAGTTATCAACGAAAAATCAAATTTCCAAAGGCCAATCCGTATCATCAACTCATGCTGACCGCAAAAGTTTTACTAGTGCTAAAGAAGTTGTTAATGAACGTGATAAAAAATCAACTCAAGGCTCTGAATTATCAAACAAAATCTCGTCACACGTTGAAAAAACAGAAGACCAAGGAAATAATAATATTGCTAAAAGTCCTATTTTACAAAATAACATAGATAAAATAGAAAACATGAGTAAAATTCTCACTAATGAAGCTAACGCATTGAGAGAATCTTTAAAAAGTTTGTCAGAAAATATTTTTCGGACGAAAGAAGAAATGAATGTGGTTCAAGAAAAAGATGTCAACTTCCCTTATCATCTATTTCTGATAGAAATTATAATAAATAAAATCAACATGAAATGTGACTGTTTTGAATTAGACTACAACAATCTTGTGATAGCAGCAAGTTTTTTAGGGAAACACCCGATAGTATTATACGATTCAACATACGGTAAAATTGAGAATTTTAATCATTTAAATGTTGGGAAATCAGCTCTGTTTGCTATGACCTACGATAGGATATGTACTATTAAAGATTTTGTTGTGAAAATTAATATAACGAAACAACCGCCATGTTCAAGTTGCGTTTCAAAAATAGCCGAAGCTAAAGTTGATTATACAAACGAATTTGTTGGTCTTCGAGAGGAATTGTGCAAAAAATGGTTAGAAGAGAAACCTTGTGATAATATAATGTGCACAACTTCAACTCCTCTTGCGCGGAAAATGTTATACCTATCCTGCGGCGACGCTGATCACTCCGACTCTATTGGCATTATTGAGTTAACGACGAGAATGTCGTTTTTAGGAAAAGAAATTACTACAGCATTTTGTGCCTCCTCTAAGACACAGTGCACTTCAGTTTTGACAAAAGAAGATAATGGAATGTCCATCTACGCATGTCATAATGTTGAAATGGATAGACAAGGCAAAATCATTTTAGACGAAAATACACTTAACAAAAAATATGTCCCGAGGAGTATGTCACCTAGAGGTTACGAAAGTCCGACGTCTCAAATTTCAAGTCGACATGGCTCGGTTAAGCAATATGCGAACCATAATAACATAGTTCAGCATTATCGACAAGGTACTTACATTCTGTTTTATATTTGTCTTTAAATATAAATTCAAATATTAGGTAATTTAGAAACTATATAAATCACTAATAATATAATATTATTTCAGATAATTTATCAAGATATGATGAAATATATACCAAAATGAATACAAATGAATTGAGAATTAAAGTCCCTAAAACAACTAAACTAGATAGAATTGGAAAGTATGATAGAATACAAGAACTATGCTCTTGTGAAGAGACTCCCTACAACACGGGTGACCAGATCCAGCTCGAATTACCAGATGACGTTTGTTATCCTGATAAACCTAACAATACATTTTCATCAAATATGAAATATACATACAAAAATTGCAACAGAGCCTTTGGCAATGGTGATAGAAAAATAATTAATGTCACTCCTTCAAATTGTCCTGTACCACTCAATATGGAGAAAAAAGTTCATCCACAAAACGACGTGTTTATTCTAAAAATAGGCAAAAAACTTGAAACTAAAGACAAGAAAACGGATCTGGAAATTGAACTTGTAACGCCAAAGGCTCCGCAAATTAAACCCAAAAACGAAAACAATATATCACAACAGTGCAGTTCTAATGTTTTAAAAGTTAAACAATCGACGGGCGATAAGAAGAAAGATAAAAACAAAGTGAGCAAGAAGAAATCTAAGGAATCGAAAACAAAGAAGGGCAAAAGTTTAAAAGCAAAGAAAAGAAAGAAATAATTTAATAATGAATGTATATTTCTTTAATATATCAAATTTCAGTATGTAATGGTATGCAATAAAAATGTTGGAGATGATATCTTTTTGCTTTTTACATGTTGGACATATTTAAAACTTTTAGTTGTTTTAAAAAAAAGAAAAAAGTGGCCAGTCGTGTGTCGAGGCGTTAAGTTCCGCCACTTAATACACAAGCCTCCGAATTCGGCGGAAAGTGGGGAACGGAGTGTCTTATCACTAGGTTCCCTCTGCCTACCCTGCTGTGTGCGGGATACAGCGTGAAGCTAAAAAAAAAGAAGTAAATAGATAAAATAAGTTGAGGTCATTTGGGTGCGATTCTATTCGGAGAAATAATTATATTTAAAATATATTCATTTCTTACATTTCGGGAAGAACCTAAAACAAAGCGTAGAATTGAGTTTTGCTACTGAATAAACAGTGTCTGTATTTGGGCGGAAAGTAAATAAGGGAGTGTTTTGTCACTAGATTCTCTTTCGCACAATTAGTTGACTCCCCTATTATGCGGAAGAAAGCGTAAACAAAGATTAACTACAGTCAATACGTTAAGTTAGTGTTTCCACATAGCCTTCCTATACAAAAAAACTAGCTGTTACCCGCGACTTTGTCCGCGTGAACCAAGTAACATCTTCATTGAGTTCCGATCCGGTTTTTCAGGATTCCATCATCAGATCCTGATCTCCTTGCCATGGGACCAATTGTGAAATATACCCTCTCGAACAAAAAAAATATTTTGAAAATCGGTCCATCCATCTTCGAGTAATCGGGGAACATACATAAAAGAACCTCCTTTTTTATGTCGGTTAAAAATCTCTATAAATTTTAACTTATTATTTTATTCTCATATCAAAGCTATATTACTGCAAAGTTTCATGAAAATCCGTTCAGTAATTTTTGCGTGAAAGAGTAACAAACTCACACACATCCGTACAAACTTTTGCATTTATAATATTAATAAGATAAGATATACAGTTCTTAATTATAAAATCCATCTGTTATAGCTGGTCTCGGTGAATTCAGAATAAGAGATCTAAATGACGAGATTAACAAACTAATGCGTGAAAAACGTCATTGGGAGGTTCAAATAAAGTCGCTCGGCGGACCTGACCATGCTCGTGTCGGGCCTAAAATGTTGGACCAAGATGGCAAGGAAGTGCCAGGAAATAGGGGCTATAAATATTTTGGCGCTGCTAAAGATTTACCAGGTAAGTAAATTAGTTGTAATTAAATATTTCTTAATATGAGAATATGTAAATAAAATAAAAAAAGCCTTTTATTTCCTGTAGTATCCAATTTACAGTGTTATACAGTTAAAATGTTGCTATACATTTTATATAAATTTCCTTAATTTTAATTTTTGTAATTTATTTGTTACATAATTGTTTTCATGTTTATATTGTTATGAAACTATTGTTAGTAGTATTATATATTATCTATTATTATAACTTATTTACTATAATTATTTCTTTATTTTTACTCTACAGGAACCCCCTGACGGGTAAAGGCCTCCTCCAAATCACTCCACTTGTCTCTATCTTGTGCAACTTGCAACCAGAGTGGTCCAGCTGTTCTTTTAATCTCGTCTTCCCAGCGTGATAATGGTCTGCCTCTGTTTCTTTTACCTTGTGGACCCTTCCATCTAGTAATTCTTGCGGTCCACCTCTGGTCAGCAAGTCTGGCAACATGGCCTGCCCATTTCCATTTGAGCTTTAGCGCGCAATACAAAGCATTCTTTGTTTTTGTTGTGTTTCTTATGGTTGTGTGTCTTACTTTGTCTATTCTTCTTATATTAAGCATGCTACGTTCTATTCCGCGTTGGCAGGAGTTTATAATGCATTTTGCTTTAGCAGTGAATTTCCAAGTCTGACAGCCATATGTCAAGCACGGCAGTAGACATGAGTTGAAAACTTTTGTTTTGATAGCTATAGGTAAGTTGCTTTTAAAGATCTCTTTCTGACTCCAGTATTTATTCCATGTATTTTGTGCTCTTCTCTTTATCTCTGTTTCATTATTACTTTTGTCAAAACTTATACTCTTACCTAGATATATATAGCTGTCTACATACTCCAGTGGTTTGTTATTTACTGTTATAGGGGTTTTGCATCTGTTCGTCATTACCATAGTCTTAGTTAAATTCATATGCAGACCTACTTTTGCACTGGCTACATGTAGGGATTCTAGCATACGTTGTGACTGTGAGCTTGATTCTGATAGGAGCACAAGGTCGTCAGCGAATCTCAAGTGGCTTATGTAGGAACCATCTATATACAACCCGGTTTCTTTCCAGTCTAGCTTATCGATAATACTTTCAAGGACATCTATGAAGAGCTTTGGGGATAAAGGATCGCCCTGCCTGACACCCCTCTCTATGGCAAAGCTCGGTCCAAGAGTTTCAAGCTTGACTCTTCCTCTATTATTAATGTAAACGCTCTTGATTACCTCTATATATTTATCCTCTACTCCATGTTCTTTTAAGCTATCCCATATACTAATACGGTTTACTGTATCAAAAGCTTTTTGATAATCTATGAAAGTAATATGTAGGGGTCTCTGGTGCTCTTGGTACTTCTCTATAATTAGTTCAAGGGCATGGATATGGTCACAAGTTGAGAAGCCTTTCCTGAAACCGGCCTGCTCTATTGGTTGAGTATTTTCTAAGACAGTACTAATTCTTCTATTTATTATGTAGGAGAAGAGTTTGTAGAGGGATGGTAGCAAACTTATAGGTCTGTAATTGCCTACATCTTTAGGGTCGCCCTTTTTGTAAATAAGTATGATCTCTGACTCAGACCATTGTGTAGGAGTTTCTGCCGTTTGCAAAACTATGTTGAATAATACTGTTAGTGGTAGAGCTAGAGTTGTTTCGCCGAGTTTCAATGCTTCATTTGTGATCTTATCTGAGCCAGGGCTTTTCTCTGTTTTTAATCTTTTTAATGCTTCTACTACTTCCGCTGTTTCTATGGGATTGGTGTAGTGTTCGCAATCGATTCTGACGTTATTGGTTGTGTTGTTTATATCTGATCTGTCGGTTCTATCCTTATATAAGGTGGTATAGAATTTAGTTGCTGTAGTACTTATGTCTTTTCGTTGGTATATATCTATATTCATATCTTTTAGACCCTCTATCCACGTTCTGTTTAATCTTAATTCCTTGTAAGCCTTTCTTGTACTTCCCTTATATTGTATGTGTTTAACTATTGTCTCCTGCCTATATCTCACGTAGTCTTTAGTTATGTATTTGTTGGCTAATTTGTAGAGTGCGGATAGTTCATTTCTCATAGATCTAGTTTTATTCTTGGTTTTTTGTAGAACTATCCTTCTTTCTAGTAGATGTAATGTGCTATGTGAAAAGATTTTATGTGTCCTTTGTATGTCTTTCTCATGTCGGGCGATCTTCAGACTTTTAGTGATTGCGTTTACTATTATATCGTAATATGATTGTACCGAAATGTTTTTAAGGTGAGCAGGTGTATCCGATAGCATATCTGATAGATTTTCCCTGTATGTCGTTATTTCATTTTTGCAGGTTAATTGGCTGTTTTGGTTGTTACTGAATTTGGCTCTACTTCTCCTGATTGTCGTGAGTTTTAATGTGGCTCTTAATGCTCTATGATCAGATGGGTAGTTTAGATTCATTGTCTGTATGTTTTGAAATAATCCTGGTTGGTTTGACAAAATAAAGTCTATCTCATTTTTGTATTGACCATTCGGTGAGCACCAAGTCCACCGACGGTTTTGTTTTTTCTTAAAGCATGTATTTATGATTGTTAATTTCTGACTGAGAGCGAAGTTTATTAATCTCTCACCTCTACCGTTTCTTACACCGTATCCGTACTGCTTCATTACCAAGTATTCTTCTTGTTTAGGTGTTCCAATTTTAGAATTAAAAATTGTATAAGAATATGTAACTTAGTTTAATATGTTGAAATAATTAAAAATATTAACAAAAAGTACATACTGTTTAAATAAGCAATGACACGTTACTATCGTCGTCGCTATAACGTTGTGGCGCTGTTGAACAGACAGCGTCTGGCTCTAAAAGCAATGGTTGTGGGATCGATTCGCAACCGGGCGATATATATTATTTTCATTTCTCCGCTCTGTAACTTATTCCACGAAGTGATGCTTATAACTGAATTTCTTGCGAAAAGTAGAGAACCTGGTAACTTGACTTCAAAAGATTGGTAAAGAAGAAACGATAAAGAATAAATTTATTGTGATGGAATTCGAAACTGTTTGGGTCGGTCAGTTAATTCGTATTATGTTTAGTACCTTATATGTAATACATCTCAATAATGCCTAGTAATGGAAAACAGTGTTTTTATCGCAGGAATTTATCGTTTTTGTTCCATAATATACGAGAGCTATAGATTGATATGTCAGGCTCTTTGCCTATCGTACATTACACATAAACTATTTTTCAACTTTAAACAATTTTATAAAAAATATGCGTTTGAAGCGGCTTGATTTGAACTCTCATTGGGTGGGTTGGTAGGTGTACGAGAGTTATTCGAGCAGGAACCGCCAGCAGCGCCCAGAAGGACGCGAGCGGATCTCATGCGAGATGTGGACGCAGACTACTATGGATACAGAGATGATGACGACGGAATGTTACTGCCACTTGAACAAGAAGCTGAAAAAGAAGGTAGTTAACATATTTATCTACGAGTATATAAGAAAATGTTGCAATGATATTTTAACCTAGTTAATGCTAATACTGTATTTTCATAATATAAATATGCAAGCATATACAGGACAATTAGGATAACGGTGTAATAATTTTATATGCAATTTTCTTTTCGTTTCTTTTAAAACCAATAATATATTGGTGTATTCTAAAATCTGCTAGCGCGGTGTTACGCCATCTTATAAGCTGCCCATGCCTAAGCTTGTAATAGTTAAAAATGGAGAATAAAACGGATTGTCTTAACACTTGATTCTCTCTGTCTATTTTACAAAATACGGAAAATTAGTGAAGATATAACAAAAATATACATATTATCTGACATTTTTTTGCTATTAAAGTATGGTTTTGTCTTTTATAATATAATTTGTGAATCCCTTAAACATTATATAATCAACTTTGTTATAAACATCTCAAGATAAAGGTTAGAAGCATGCTGCAATAATATTAAAAATTATACGAAATTATATTAGTATTTTATGATTGTACACAATGATTATTATTTTGTTGTTTTTAGCCATAGCAAGAGCTGCCGATGAGTGGAAACGAAATAAAGAGCAAAATAATGATCAAGATATGCCTGAAGAAGAAAATATTTACCCTGAAGATGTAAGTTACTGTACATTAATTTAACATATTACTAAGACTTAATGTAATATGTAGAATTAATGTAAAATTAAAAATTTAAATACTTTTTAATAATTTGTTGGAATATCATATAAGAAATATTTGTTCCGCACTTTTCCACGCATCCTCGGGTCAAAACACTTCGTTCCCCACTTTCCGCACGAATCCAAGGCATTGCGCAGTAGAGCGGGGAAATGGAAAATAATGTTAAATATAATCCTATCCTCGAGAGGAAAATGAATCTACAACTATCGAGTTTACAGTCAATAAAATATATACATATATTTTTTTCTTTGTTTTACTTAAACATTATTTATTTTTTCAGCCGGATGATAAGAGAATAGAAGACGATGACGATGCAGAAGTGACGTCACACGTAGCTGTCCCTTCACAGAAAGATATACAAGAGGCGCTATTGAGACGGAAAAAACAAGAACTTCTAGAAAAATATGGTTGCTTAGAAGTGAAATTAGAAGAAAGCTAACAATAAACTTTTTTTATAAGAAATATATGTTTATTTTGATTGCTCTATAAAAAATATTTCGAAATAACAACGCGATATAAAACGGACATGGTTTTTGATTTTTAAAGATAGGTTATGGGTTCAAAATCATCATCATAACCTTAATTAAATAGGCATAATAAAAAATATGCCTTTTTTATATTTAGTAAGTGAAATAAATAAATATATTTAATTAAAGGTACAATAAACAATAAAATAAAATACAGTTTACATATGCCATATTTATTATCCTTGAACATTTTTGTTATTGACCAGAACATTACAGTACATTTAATGTTAAGCAAAATATACAAAATAAAAAAAAATGTAAACGAACAGGATTAATACTTCAATACTAGGCCCTAGCAAGCTTCTATAAAAATATCTAGGAACAATTGCACTGGTTAAACACTCGTTTTTTAATAAGCTATGCAATTTTCTAGTTTTTTTTATTATCAATTTAAATATATTATAAACGTAAAGCATAAGTGAAAAACATACTTTATTAAAATATCTATTGTAACAGTACATGTAAGGAATGTACAAACTTAATACCAGTAAGCTCTTAATATAAATATTGATGACGTATTTCCAGTAGTTGTAAATAGTAAATGGTACTACTGAGAACTTCTTTTCCATTAGACTTACCAGTAAGATTACTAAGAATTTTAATTCCCATAGACTTACTGTTAATTTTACTATAAGTAAGTCTATTGGGAAGAAAATTACCAGTAATACTACTGGGAATTGACCATATTAATCTGATAAATTATAACCATATCTCAATTAATTATCATCAAATTACATTTAAATAAAAATGTCAGCTCCATTTTTAATTAAATGAAGTTTTATTTTATGCTTCTACAAACTTAACTATACATACATTAGATGCTAAAGAAGTCAAATTTACTATTATGTAAGTACTATCCTCAGACTTTGTCTGTAAACAATTCGTAAGTATGCATAATTTAACCATAGCCAATTATATTTGTAAATAAACTCTTTTAGTTTTATTAGTATTCATTAGAGACTTACTTATTTCAAAATTCAACTTAATTTTTAAAAATAATTGAAGTAAACGACTTTATTATGTAATTTTTAAATGAAATTAAAAATATAATTAAAATATTATACATACACTCTATACTTAGTAAATAAAATATTGATTGATAAAAATATACAGTGTATTAACTATAAATAATTAAATCAGACACCGTCATTTTATTACAGAAAATATATATCGCACAGATAATATAATAATAGTAATTTACTTAGTAACATTCAAAACATTTAAATTTTAAATTATCTATGGAAGTTTGATATTTGAATAAGAAATATCTTGTAAAACTTAAATCCACGCACCCATTTTAAAACAACTATGTGCACCATTTATACCTAAGTAATGACGTCACATTATAGTAACAAATCGCATTCTTAGAAAGAGACCTAACTCAAAATGGTTATTTTTTCAAAAATGATAAATTTTCTAACAAATTTTCAATAGTAACTTCTGCATACTGCATTTTTTTGAGTTAGGACACTTCGTTGTGAAAGTGCGAAATTCTAACTACATTTTTCCACTCTATTAACAGGAAATATAATATATTGTAATATCAAGATAATTATGAACAGTAAAAAGGGGATATAGCTTGAAATAGTAAACGAAAAATGTTAAGTACAAAATAAAATATAGAAAACCAGTAGATTTCACTATTCACGATTTAATAATAATTTTGTAACTCAAAACCCAACTAAATATAGCAATCTATTATTTACTTAAAACTCAATTCAAAATAATTAGTAAGGCAAATTGCAACTTATAATATTAACATCAACTGAAAAGGTTCAAAGAAATGCAATACATGTACGTATATGTATGTAACATACAAAAAAATGAGTTCGTTATTATACACTTAATTAATAAAAAAAACAAGCAACTTAATTTTTACTTATATACTTCGATGAGATGAAAGAAGACGGAATTTAAGATCACTAACGTAATATTATACAATTTAGCTACTCCAGGGTATCAAAGCTATAAGCATGCTTATATTAAACACTGTTTACCGCATTTATACCGTAAATTATATTTTTGCTGCAAATATTTAAATATATTTTTAAATAAACATGAATGTTGTTATTATAATAGAAAGAGTTCTGACCTATTGCTAAAATTATGAAGATCTCACAGCTTGGAGAAATCTGGTATATCAATATAGTTAATATAGTATGTAAATGAAATATAGTATATAAATGAAATTAAAATTGTTTTTCAAATTATACACTAAAATTATTTTGACAAATGAATAATTATGTTTCATAATAAATTAAAAAATCATTCCTTTAATGTGCCATTTCCAACATACATCAAAATAGTTACTATCTTAACAAGTAAATAAAAGAAGCTTACTCATAAACTACTACAATCATAACTTTATAATGATAAATTTCATTATTCCATTTTAGTTATGTATGATATAATAAAAGATACATAATAAAAGAGGTACTGGTAATGTGATGAGTTCGTTACCAATATAATAAATAAGGAAATGAAGTGATTTACATCTTATTAATTGTTTAATCTAGATCAGGTATGCCGCAACCGCAACGGACCGTAGCCAGTTTATTATTTTTATGCCCACCAAGCGTTTATTTATATTACAAACATTCTCTTGTTACTTTTAAACACTATTAAAAAGTGTGAATCTGGCTCATCAAAAAAAATCAAAATTTTGATACACCAATTTGTTGCCAAAAAAGGTTGCTCACCCCTGATTTAGATTAACAATAACTTAAAATATAAATCGTCAGACCTGTTTCTATTATACATAAAATGTAAAACGCACGCAAACAATATAAAGCATTTAAGTCGAGACATTTGGGGCTATCTATTCATTTCTTTTATATGAAGTTCGTGTAATAAGTATTTATAATAACATTAAGACTGGAACAAATTCTGCTGCTTAGTGTCGTTTTCAAAGTCACTCCACGCATTGTTCAGTTCCATAAATATCATTTTTGCTAAGTTTTCATTTGGGGTTCCCATTTGCTGTAATATAGAAAATATAAATTAACATGTGTATTAGTGTAATTTTGAACAATTAAATATAATATGTTATTTAGGTTTTAATCTATTTCACTATGATTTTTTTAAAATTATTTAAAATTATTTAAATTTATAATAAAAACAATAAATAAAAAAAAGTTGAACCACAGATTGCAGTTCTCATTTCCTGCATAGCAGGGTAGTCCGAATTTATCATTAAATTAGTTCCATTACCTGGAACTGACAATACCTTGTGTATTAAGGTAAAATCTTTTTCATAAAAGTTAATCAAAATGTCAATTAAATAAAATTAACATGTTTAAATTCCGATATTATTTTAAAAAAAAACAATAATAATAGCCGAGAGACCGTCGTAGCGCAGTGGTATAGCATTTGACTGTAAACACAATTGAACCTGTCATTTCGAAAAGGACTCAAGTCCATTAACTAAAACTTTTCAAGAACAACAAAAATATGCTTATTATAAAAAAAGTGGTTGGTGGTAAAAAAACTGAACATCATGGTAGTTAGATAATATAAGTATATACTTTATGAGAATTTTATTTATTAAAAAAAAAGCATTTATCATACAGTTATTTTTGATTGAAGTTTCAGGACTAATGCCCTTTTCAAAATTACCTCTCTGATGTTTATAGAAAATCAAATATTTTCAGAAGAACTGTAACTAATTATCTTGGATTTCTTGATACTGATTGTTTGTTGAAGTTATTGGCCATGCAAAGACTTCTGTATAGAAAGTTTGGTACTCTACTGGAACATATTTTTCTAGTTTTTATTAAATCAGACATTTTCTTTTTATTAATTGGCACTTTACCAGCATATGCAGGAGTATTGTTTGATGGTAAGGGGGGCCTGGTACCCATCCTCTGTAAGAGTTGGAAATCATGACTGACTAAACAATCTATGGATTCACGTGTTGTCACAAGACCTGGTGTGGTCTTGGAATATGTAAAATGTGACACTTTGGTAATAGTATTTTTTTTTATTTTCTTATATTACTGTTTTTTTTACCCGCGACGGAACGGCGACTGTATATGTGTTTGGGGTGAGAGGTTGTTTGTTTGTTTGTTTGTTTGTTTGTTTGTTTGTTTGTTTGTGTGTTTGTGCAAATTACTATGTCAATTATTTCCAAAACTATAAGTCCGATTTTGATACGGTTTTCTATGATATGTTAAGGCTCAATTGGCGTATGTTCTTAGATATGTCTTATTGCCTTAACTTACCAGGGGGCGCTGCAGTAAGCATTTAACGTGAAAACGAATGTTTTCAATTATCTCAAAAAATAGTAGTCTGATTTCGATAGATTTTCAGTGATAGATTCAAATTTAATTGGTGGATGTTCTTGGATATGTTTTATCGTGTCAAACCACCAGGGGGCGCTGCAGTAAGCATTTGTTTGTACTTTTTTTGTATTTATTTATCTAAAACCGAAACTACTGATCCGATTGAAAAGAGTTTTCGGAAAAAGATTCAGCTTTGCTTGATGCATATTTTAAGATTTTTCTTTTTTTGTTACGGGGAAAACTCACTAGGGGGGCGCTGCAGTAAACATTTGTTTATGCAAATCAAAAACTACTAGTCCAATTTAGATGTAACCTTCAAAGGTAGGTTCAGGCTTAATTGGTGCGTCTTTTCATATATATGTTATGGTGACCACTCATCAGGGGGCGCTGTAGTAAGCATATGCTTGTATTTTTTTGTGTTAAACCAAAATTTTTCTTGTATTTATTTGTCTAAAACCGAAATTACTTATCCGATTGGCTAGAGTTTTCAGAATTAGATTCAACGTTGCTTCATGCATATTTTAAGATTTTTGTTTTTTTGTTACGATGTAAATTCACCAGGGGGCGCTGCAGTAAACATTTGTTTATGCAGAGCAAAAACTACTAGTCCGATTTAGATGAAACTTTCAACGATAGATTCAGGTTTAATTGGTGCTTCTTTTCATATATACGTTACGGTGACCACTCACCAGGGGGCGCTGCAGTAAGTACATTTGTTTGTGTAAAACTAAAACTACGAGTCCGATTTTAATTCAGTTTTCAATGATAGATTCAAGTTTACTTAGTGCATATTTTCATATATGTGTCATGTATGTTTACTTAGTGCATATTTTCATGTATGTGTCAACTCTCTAGGGGGCGCTGCAGTACGTAGCTGCTTCTATTTTTTTGTGTAAAATCAAAACGACTAGTACGATTGTCAAGAGTTTTCAGTATTAGATTCCGCTTTACTTAGAGCATGTTTTTAAATTTATATTACGGTGACAAGTCACCAGGGGGCGCTGCAGTAAAATATTGTTTGTGCAAAGATAAAATGACGAATTTGATTTGGATGCAGTTTCAATGATAAATTCAAGTTTAATTAGTGCATGTTCTTGGATATGTTTTATCGTGTTAACTCACCAGAGGGCGCTGCAGTAAACATTTGTTTGTAATATTTAATGCAAAACCACAACTACTAGTCCGATTGGGCAGAGTTTTTAATATTAGAGTTACCTTTACTTGGTGTAAGTTTTTAGGTTTTTTTTCACGTCAAGAACTCACCAGGGGGTGCTGCATTAAACATTTAATTATGCAAAGCTAAAACTACAAGTCCGATTTGGATGCAGTTATCAAAGATAGGATCAGGCTTAATTAGCGCGTGTTCTCGTATGTGTCTAGATGACACCTCACCAGGGGGCGCTGCAGTAAGCATTTGCTCGTATTTTTTGTGTGAAACCTATTTAGATGCGGTTTTCTGTGATAGGTTCTGGTTTAATTGCTGCGTGTTTTTATATGCCATATCACGAACTACCACGGGGCGCTCCAGTATAAATTAGTTTGTTCAAATTCAAAACTACTAGTGGGTTTTGTGATTTTCACTGATTTGGTTAGACTTAAGTTTCGTGAAAATGTTACGGTGACAATCTCCCAGGCGCTGCAATAAGCATTTGATAAGCAGAAAGCATTGGATTTATAATTTCTTTTGGGTTTGCATGAACATTAATATAAAGTATTTCGATATTATGTAATAATATATAATGTGTATCTATTCACTTTAAAAAGTTTAAAATAAAAAGCAAAATTAAAAATTTTGAAAAAACCCACGACGGTTTAATTGTAATTGTAAAAGGATAAAATAACTATAAATCCCCCGCCTAAAAGAATATATGTAACGAGATGATAGGGACGACTTCGTCGGGGGCTGCCAGTTGCAACCTCTATTTTAAATATAGTAGCTAACAGTATAGATTTCGTTTTAAAGTCTTTAAAATACCAGTTATCAAAACTGTAAATCCATATTAATGTTTAATTTTTTTGCCAAATCTGTTTTAAAAGCAAGAAAACCTATGAGAAGGTTTTTGCAAACTTAAAGTAATGGCAGCCCCGACGAAGCCGTCCCTATCATCTCGTTACATATATTCTTTTAGGCGGGGGATTTATAGTTATTTTATCCTTTTACAATTACAATTAAACCGTCGTGGGTTTTTTCAAAATTTTTAATTTTGCTTTTTATTATTATTTCTTATGCCAGATTTCTTTTTTTTAAAAGATGCGGGTTCGAATCCGGCTGTGTTCAAATTTTTATACGTTTTCTTTAAACGTCTTTTTCAATTTTCCTACGTATGGAATAACACTTTAAAAATGTTTAAAAGTACTCTTTTTCAAGATTTATAAGCAGTTTCGGCAAGCTCGCGATTCTCCATTTTCGTAAAAGATGAAGTAAAGTGACATTAATTTTTACAGTTGCGTTTCATTTCTTTACAAGGGGTATTAGTCCAGGACTCGTGCCATTTTCAAACAGACTTCAATGTTCGTTTGCCTTTTAAGTTGGCTTGTTATGTTTGAAAATGCGCCATTTTTACAGGTAATATGTAAAACGCTTCAATAAATAAAATGGCGCCAAAAAGTGATATTTGAAAAAAGTGTGACTCGTGCCCTTTTCGAAATGACGGATTCAATTCGTTGTGGATTCGATTCCCAGTACGGATAATAAATATACGGATATTAAATTACATATAAACCTTGTAACCTAAACCTGCACCATTAAACAAGATATGTCTCAAATGCAGGCATAAACTTTAGAACTAAGCATCTTAACACTAGGTAACCTCAGACCACCGTTTTAAACCAAAAAAAGCTAATAACGAGCAACCTTCAAATTCTGGCAAAAACTTTAGAACTAAGTATCTTAACACTCTAGGTACTCTCTAATCACCGCTTTAAATCAAAAATATTTATTTTTATTTTTATACAGATTATATGTAATCTATAATTTTTAATAATTTTTTAGTTTAAAATGGTGGTTAGAGAGTACCACCAGCTCTTCAGTTTTTCGAGTTTCATATCGCGTTTTTTTTTTTTTTTTTTTTTAGCTTCACGCTATATCCCACACATAGCAGGGTAGGCAGAGGGAACCTAGTGTTAAGACACTCCGTTCCCCACTTTCCGCCGAATTCGGAGGCTTGCGTGTTTAGTGGCGGAACTTAACGCCGCGCTTTACCTCGACACCAGAGCGAAGAAAATGGAGATATAATTTCCACTCCTCGAGTGGGAATCGAACCCACAACCAGTCGTTTACAGTCACACGCTTGTGCCACTGGGCCGCAACTGGCCACAATATCGCGTTGTATAGTGCTGTTTTAGGTAACAGGTTGAAAATATGATTTTGGTTATAACCAACCTTATCAGGATGCACAGCGAGACACGCCTTGCGGTAGTGCCGCTTGACGTCGGCCGCGGACACCAGCTGCGCCATGTCCACGCGCGCCCAGCGACACTCCGCCCACACCACGCTGTGCAGCGAGCAGAGGAGCGCGCGGATGTTTGTCTTTTTGCCTTCCGTCTGGGGAAAAAAAATATTGTTAAATTATTTTATTAATATAACTTCACGCTGTATTCCGCACACAGCAGGGTAGGCAGAGGGAACCTAGTGTTAAGACACTCCGTTCCCCACTTTCCGCCGAATTTGGAGGCATTGCGTGTTAAGTGGCGGACTTAACGCCGCGCTTTACCTCAGCACCAGAGCGAAGAAAATGGAAATATTAAATATTTCCACTCCTCGAGTGGGAATCGAACCCACAACCAGTCGTTTACAGTCACACGCTTGTGCCACTGGGCCATGACTGGCCACTTAAATTATTTTATTAATATAAGCAACATTTTGGTAGGCTGAAAAGGTTTTTATATGGTGCAAGGGGATTACCAGTAGGTGGAATTATATTAAAGTTAGTTATTTTTTTCTCCACTGGTATGAAAGAGCGTAGCGTTGCGTTTCACCATTTAAAGTGCAACGTCTCGCTTTCGTATAATGGTGAACGAAATTTCTTCACTTTGACAGTTTCTCTGGTTACCCTGATGCGGGATAAATAATAAAGTAAAAGATTAAAAAATCTTTTAAACAGAAAATTGACTTTAAATTCAATACAAATTGATTATTTTGTAATGGCCTTATAAAAAATGTCTTTTTAATATTCTTAAAGTCATTACAAAACTTGCAAGAAAATTACTATAGGCGACAAATGTAATTACGGTACACGGTTTCAAATCCTGACTTTTTTTCACATCATTATAACAAATTCCTGTTTTAAATTATTTAAGAAAAGTTATATATAAAGAACTTATCATATTAAATGTAACTAAATTTAAAATAACAAAATAATTACACACAAAACTTAATACAAAACAAACATACCCATTCATGTATTTTCAGTTTATCAGGATCCATCTCCTTAACCATTTCCTCTTTTCTCATAGCGTTCATAGTCTTGGGCCCGGTGTCGCGTTTCGCGAAGTCGTACCCTTGACTACCGAGCAGGTCACCGAAAACATCCGTTGATTTCTTTGTTTTGTCGTCGTTTGCTGCTTTTGGAGGCTCGAAGTGGGTGCGGCTGTAATAAATGTAATAAAAATATTTTAAAAAGGCAGTTTTATGTTTTTCTTGCATAGTAGGATAGTTAGAAAGAACTTAGTTATAAGACATTTTTTGCGCAATATACGTGAATTCGAGAAATTGTGTGTGGAACTCAATGCCGCGCTATTTCGTCAGTACAATAGCGAGAAAATTAAATTAGGTATTTAAAATAATTGAATACTTAATTTAATTTCAAAATAGCAACATATTCAATGTTGCTAGCTAGTTGTTAGCTAGAAAGTGTATGTAGTAAATAAAAAAATATTTAATATATTAATTACTTCTTAATAGCTATAGGTAGGTTTTTTTAAACAGAATTATATCAAAGAGTTACATTTAACAATTGTACATATTTATTATTTAAAAAAATATATACATATTTCGAAACTTGAGACTGTTAAAATATGTATTTTTTTAAGTTATACATACCTATAATCAGGCTGGTGTGCGGGCGAGCGTGCGGGCGTGTGCGGGTGGTGTGCGGGCGTGTGCGCGGGCGACGCGCGCGGGGTCGCTAGCGGCGTGGCGGCCGGCGTGGCTAGCGGCGTGACGCCCGGCGCCGGCATGGCCGCGCCCAGGAGGCCTATGTCCGCGAACGGGTCGCGCTTCTGTTGGTTAGTCGTAGCGTCTGCTTGTTGACGTGCTGGAAATAAGTTGGTTAATTATAATTACTAAATAGATTTACTTTTTACTCATTTCTAAGTAAGCTTTACAGTATTTGTAGTGACATGTAGAACGGTTAAAAGAGTTTAATTGACTTCATAGTGTAAAGTATTGTGGCCAGTCGTGGCCCAGTGGCACAAGAGTGTGACTGTAAACGACTGGTTGTGGGTTCGATTCCCACTCGAGGAGTGGAAATTATATTTCCATTTTCTTCGCTCTGGTGACGAGGTAAAGCGCGGCGTTAAGTTCCGCCACTTAACACGCAAGCCTC
The DNA here is from genome assembly GCA_019049465.1 of Dryas iulia moderata. Taxonomy (NCBI): domain Eukaryota; kingdom Metazoa; phylum Arthropoda; class Insecta; order Lepidoptera; family Nymphalidae; genus Dryas; species Dryas iulia. Next base: position 11,982,694 of record CM032425.1, read on the forward strand.
CGAATTTGGCGGAAAGTGGGGAACGGAGTGTCTTAACACTAGGTTCCCTCTGCCTACCCTGCTGTGTGCGGGATATAGCGTGAAGCTATAAAAAAAAAAAAAAAGTATTCAAAACTTCCAACTTTCATAAATGTATTTTCAATTATAAAAATATATACCAGGTTAAAATAAATGGATAAAGGATAAATTATATTATTTGCTATACACTTTTCGTAAGCACATTATACAATATGTTCGTAAACTTGAATTTTCTTATCACAAATATGATAATATTCCTATTCCATACATTAATATAAAATTATATAACTTATACACTAATATAATGTGTACTACGCCATACATATAATTACCGTATGTATTGTAATTTATACAACATGTTTTTAAGAAAAAATATTATTTACTTCTAAAAACTAATCGTAAATTACATTTAAATTGTTACCTAATAAAACCTACCAAATAATATAAAAGTAAAGTATACCTTCATCTTTAACAGGTTTCGGAGTAAGCAGCGGCTCTTGTTTAGGCAAAGGATCGTTTAAACCAAACGGATCAAAGTTGAGATCACTGGAGTTGACATTTCCCGCAGTTGTAGTGGGTGGGGGAGGTAAGTCACCGAATATGGACTCTGAAGCAAATGGCTGAAAACATAACAAATTATATTAAAATATGAAAATTTATTACATAATGTTTATTTATTATGATATTATTGTGACGCAATTAGCGTAATGGAAATTAACAAAATAAATATTTCTTTTCCAGGGATCGAACCCATAACAAGAAAATGAAAAATTAATATTATTAAATAAGGTAATGTTTTTATATAGTGAAATTATACCCATTTCTACATTTTACTCTTACGGCTTATCCACACCCACACAAAAAATTTTATACATACATATTGCAACAAAGAATACAAGCCTTTCAAATTAATTTGCTATTGTATTTCTATTTTAATTTAAACTCGTTCAACTTCTAATTTTAATTATAATCCCACATTAACGTGTGTTGTTCAGTGGCGCAACACAACGCCGCGCTTTGTCTTAGACATCATTTAAATATAATTATTCCCTCGAGTTGCATTTACAGTCAAACGGTCCTCAAGGTCAACATATTACTTAAACAAACAAAAAAAACAAACCTGCTGATTCTCTTGCCCTGCTTTAGAACTAAGAAAATCACCAAACGTTTCGTCACTAGGTTTCTCCATCATGCCGAAAAAGTCGAACGAATCTTCATTTTTCAGTTTCGGTTTTCCATCTTGAGGCTGAGGCTGAGGCTGGGGTTGAGGGGAAGGGGTAAGATTTAGGAAGTCAGCGGTATTCTGCGAGGGGGGAGGGGGTCGTTGGGGGGGCGTCGGGGAGGCGCGCGCGGAGGAGGGTGCGGGGGGCGCGGGGCGAGGGGGACGCTTGTCGGGTTGGCTCGGCGGGTAGTCTACTGTAACTGTGGATATAATGAAATTGTATGTTTTAATTATGTTTATAGTAAAGTTTGGGGATATTTATATCACTTGCTCGCTTGTCTAAAAAAGTGAATACAAAAGTATCCTCTACAAAAATTAAATAATAAATTTGTTTAATTATAATCAATGAACTTATTTATGGTGATTGTATTTCATTACTGTTTGTTGAGCTGGATTAATAAATTCCCCATCTTAGCTGTAAATTTTATATAAAAGCTGTTTTTGTTTAGCATCACGATTTATTTCTGAATAGGTCTTTTGTTTCGTCCACTGTCATTAACTCATTCATACACGCCCTCCTTACTGCAGATGGACAAAATGCTTTTTACTTCACCATCGTCGAATATCATCGACATTGTTCACGTACGTCTACCGAAATCTCCCCTATCTTACTTGCCTTTGTTTCTTATACCTTTCTTACTATACGTTCTTGTAGTATTTAATATAATTGGTAATTGGTGTTAAAGCGAGAGTGAAAACTATATTTTAAAGTGTTATTTTTCTAATAATGATTTTTATAAGTATAACAAAACTCTATTCAATTTTCAGAGAGATCTAAAGAAAAGTAATATATAAATATATATTACTTTTCTAAAATTTGTGTTATAAGTATGTAAGATTTAGTGTCATAATTGCATATAATACTACAATTTGTGTAATTATTAAGCATGCATACATGAATAATGAACATAAATTAAAACATTTAGTTTTTAAAATAAAAAACTAACATATACACAAAAAGTATTATTAACAAAATATTAATAAATTATGATTTATTAGTGATGTAATAATTTAAAACAAATGTGATTAAAAATGTTATTCATTAGAATTATACAATAAAAGCGGTATAAAAAATAAAAATCTAGGTTGCATTTAAAATATTAAGTGATCACATTGCTATTTATCTACAACATACTTGTTGAAGGTTTAGCCGATGGATTTCCTCGGAGATTAGCTGTATAAATATACATACATTGGTAAATAATTATATAATATAAAAATTAATATTAATCGTTATAAATACATATTTCAATTAAAAATATATAGTTTTAATACATAAGATCATGTTACATACGACAGTTATTACAAAATATTAATTATATTCAATAAGACCATATAGATATAGACAAATACAAAAGATTTTTACATTTAGAGAATTATAAGTATTGTAGTATAATATACAATTCTTTAAAATTGTAATGGTGACGTTCAATAATCATTTTTTTCTCTCTTTTTTGTTTAACAGTATTAATGAAAAACTTTTTGAATCATTAGGCCATTGTTTCTGTTTAGTCTAGTAGTCATAGATCCAATCACCGCCTAGAGATGCCTAAAAAAGTTTACTGTCTGGAGACAGTAAACTTTTTTGGGCATATTTGGGATATATGGATATATCGCATGATGATATATTGAATTGTAACAATGGCACCATACTACAAAACAATATATCGAGTGTATATATCAAAATATCATACTGTAAAGAACATCCCTATCGGTAGAGGTAAGACAGATATTTTAACAAATTACTTACCAAAATTATCGATAGTCTCATCTCTTTCTAAGGTGGTAGAGAAAAGTACGTCAGGAGTCCGAATGGGGAACGAGTGATCTTCTTCCCACAGATCGCTTCTAGGTTTTCTCCTCTCTCCGTTTTGCACTACAAGACTAATAACTACTGACACATTTGACGAGAAGTGTTCGTTAACAGGACTTGATTCATCTATGCCGTCGATTTCTGACCTGAATGTCAATAAAGAAAAGATTATTTAATTTATTAAGCAATATTGTAAATTGTGGAGAAAATTATAATAGTATTATGGTAGTCGGAGAGAAGCTAATGATAAACTCACTTTATTTTTTAATTTTTGTTCGATTTCCATATATTGTATATTGAGTGGCGGACCTCAACACCGTGCTTTGAGTCGTTTACCAGAGTAGAGAAATGATAGCAATGAATAAAGCATAATATTCGTTAGGATTGTTAAATGAAACGGTTTAGAATTCGGTAAAAATTAAATTGTGTATTTAGTGAGTTGCCATTCAGATACTACAAGCTTAGCTGTCCTACGGTGGCCTCATAGGTATTATTAATGTTGTTACTTAAGAACTTGATCTATTGCCTTTACACTTTTTTATTCCGCACAGCAGGCTAGTCAGAGATCCCAGTGTCAAGACGCCCAGTCTTTTACTTTCCGCCCGAACGGAGAGTAGACATTGTGTGTTGAGTTGCGGAACTCAACGCTGTTCATTGTCTTAGATAACAGAGCGAACAAACGAAAACTTAAATACAACTTTGTCCTCAAGTGGAAATCGAATCCACAACCAACGCGTTTACAGTCAGACGCTGCCCTCTCAACTCAAATAACTGATGGCCTCTCAACTTAAATAACTACCTAGTAAACTTAATAATATGCTGATCATAATCCAAAAAGCCGGTGTGGAACGCGACGGCAAGCATGGGCACGCGCTGCAGCCGGCCCAGCTGCTGGCGCAGGTGGTACACCGCCACCGTCACGTCGCCCACCACCGTGCTGTCCAGGGGGAGGGTTACCTGCATATAAATATTAGGTTAAATATCGGCACACACGCATTTACGTATATACCAAACGCACGACATTTGGTTGTCTTTTTACCCGTCCGTATTTTTACTTAAATCATAGACACTGTTTAATTTCTAACTTTTTTTTTATTTATAAACGTATTGAAATAAAATAAACACTTAATGTTGAGGAAAGTTTCACAATGTTTTACAGTGAAAACTGCATTTAAAACGGATAAGCCGTTTCTGAGATCAACGTTCACAAACGCACAGATAAAGAGAAAAACTCAGTAACTGGTTACTATTACATTAGTACTGCCTCCAATATATATTTTTTTTATTATGATTTCTAAAATACATAAAAAATAACTTAAACAATACCTTTCCTTCAGCCATCATATAAAGATGCATGCTTTCATAATTTCTGAGTGGAGGTGATATCAATCGGTCTTCATTGTAAACTTCTAAAAATGGTCGACATCCATCCCTGAAAAAGATGATATAGAATTGATTATAGATAATTGAACATCAATATTTGAAGCTACTTCCATTTTGATTAAATTTATATTAATTTAATAAGAAAATAATTACTATAAAAAACATAAGAAAAAGCTAAATATATAAATATAAACATTATTTCTTAAATATTATTTCTTAAATACATACCTTGCTTTAGTAAATAACGGAACTGGTTGTATTGTTATCGAAACCAACGATACGGGTCTAAAATGCGGTAACACTGGTTCTGGCCTGAAAATTTTGTGTAATATTAATAAAATGCATAAGAAATGAATGTACATGTATGTAACATAATGTATGTTATATATATAGTTCATTTTTCTATATTGCGTGGCGATAGGAATTTTTACTTTTTTGTTTCTTGTAATATATATAATGAATACTTTTTTTTAGCTTCACGCTGTATCCCGAGGCAGAGGAAACCTAGTATTACGACACTCCGATCTCCACTTTCCACCGAATTCAGAGGTATTGCGTGTTAAGTGACGGAACTTAACGCCGCCCTCTGCCTCTGATAGCAGAGCGAAGGAAATGAAAATATTAAATATCCACTCCTCGAGTGGGAATCGAACCTACAACCAGTCGTTTACAGTCACACGTTTGTGCCAATGCGCCACGACTGGCCCGATATCTATATAATATTCTTCCCATAATTAGCAGGGTGGGCAATAAGAAAATGGGGTGAACACACTCCCGAGTCCATGACATTGACGAGAACGGCGGAATTTCACGCTGCATTTTTTCTTCATATAATCATTGGTAATGGAGCTCACAACATTACACTGATTATCCACTATTTTGATGAAAGTCAGAAGAGAACATATTCCGAATGAAACAGACCAGTTTTTGTATTCGTATTTTCTAACAACCGTTGTTGTCGACAATTTTTTTAGGCATACCTTATAATATTGCTGAGGTAGTATAAATATCGCAACTGGCTCGGTGGGAGGTTGATTGGTGTCCGTTTTACAGCGAAAATTTGCAGTGCATCCTCTGGCACTGTCACTAGCTTTGAATATAGGAGTAATCCACAAAGCAGCATACAGGATCTCGATTTACCATCCTAAAATAAATTATGATGTTTTATTTAAATACAAAATATAGTTTTACGAATTTCGACGTATAGAGTAGGGATGGGCACTAGGTGGAGAGGTTCGAGCGTTAAAATACTACACTCTCCCTTTTCCACAACATTTTACTAAGTAATATATTTATCATGGTCATTTAGTATAATTGAAATTAAATTTAATCATCATCTTATAAAATCCGACCATTTTATAATATCTTCTTCCATTTCATGAAATCATTAATTGTACAATAGTAAAAAATTGCGGGAAAATGGAAAACTTAATAAGCTTTGTATTTTATCATGCGCGCATATCATGTACGCGCATTTTATCATGACCAGTCATATGTACGCTTTCCGAAATTTTACGTAGGTACATCAACTAGCTAAGCAGAGAGGTAATGATTGACTGAGACACAACATGCGTAATAAAATCACTAGTCTCTCGCACTAAGTCTGTTCTGTGACGCCTATTGTAGCTAGATTACAATCTGCCAATTTAAAATACGCGTACTATAAATACGGGGCCAGTCGTGGCAAAGAGGTACAAAGTGTGCCTATAAAGCGACTGGTTGTGGGTTTGATTCCCACTCGAGGAGTGGAAATATTTCATATTCCCATTTTCTTCGCGCTGATGTCGGGGTAAAGCGTGGCGTTAAGTTCTGCTACCTAACACGCAATGTCCCCGAATTCGACGGAAAGTGGGGAACGGAGTGTCTTAACACTAGGTTCCCTCTCCCTACCCTGCTGTGTGCGGGATACAGCTTGAAGCTTATAAATACGCGTGCTATGTGCAAACAAGTTAAGTTATAAAAAAGGCTTATTAATTTTAACTTCTTCAAAGCAGTATACTCGTATATATTAAAAAAACATACCTGACAAGCAATAACTAACGCAGACTTATCGTCCTTTCCTAAATACTGATACATGTGCTGTAACAGAGCGTAGTACGGCGCGAGGAGAGGCGCTCGATGGTCGTCAGTCGGCCACACCGCCGTATCGGTCACTAGCTGACGTCGAGGGAAACGCGCGCGGGCGTCGTGTACCGTGTACACGCAGTACTTGCCGTTTGGATGGTGGCTTTCTAGGTACATCTGGAAATATAATTAAAATATTTTACGCTTATATACGCTTTAATATATTATTCTTCGTACTAATTGTTGAAATGTCATGGGTTTTCAAAATATTGTGATATCTGATTATATATATTATTATATTTTATCTTAGAATGTCATTTTAGTTATAAGAATGTAAGTTATAACTAGATATAGTTGACACAATTACTACATTATAGCATGACAGACTGGCTATATGATTGGCTTCATGCGTTTTCTGCATAGTGGGTAACCTAGGGTCACGACAGGCGGAACTACATGTAAACTTGCATCCCCTATTGTTACAATTTTTTACAAATTTTGAAAGTAGTATTTATTTATCTATCTAATAAAGAGTCTACGAAATAAATTTCAAGCTTCTAACTTTAAAAATGACATAATTTCCATACAAACTTTCATCCTTTATTTCAACCCCTTACAGTCCGTTTTTCGGATTACAAAACATTTAAGTATATGAGCCTATATTTTATCTCAGTCTCTAGACTATCTCTGTGGCAAATTTAATTTAAATCAGTTTAATAGATTAGGCGTGATCTATTAACATATAGAAAGACAGACAGAGTTACTTTCGCAATTATTATAGTAAGGATAAGGGACTTCAGAAGTTAAGAAATACAAGGAATTAAATCTAAAAGCAAAATGTCAATTTTACGTTTTAAATAATTAATTATATACTCACTCTAACGTCTTCAATGTGATTGGTTTTGTATGCGCTTTCCAATAGCTCGGACGGATACGACATGACTATCACCCGACTAGTGATATAGCTGATGTCTAGATCAGCTCGTGCTATTGATCTAAAAATATATAAAGGAATAATTTTAAGTAATAACATATTTAAGTAAGTATGTGTTTTTGCTTGTGATTTTTAATGAGAGTCGGTCTAATGTAAGATATGTCAAGACATTCTATCCTTTTTCCGACCAAAATTGAGGCATTGCTTGTCGAGTGGAGAAATTCAACGAAATGTTTTGTCCTCGGTACCAAAACGACGAATGAAAATTTAAACGTGATCATTCCCCCGAGTGGGAATAGAACCCTCGACCATCGCGTTTGGTCAGACACTGTCTCACTGCACCACGATGGGTTCATGTTGTTTAACAAACATTTTGATCTATAACACATAATGATTTTTAATTTCTAAAAATCGTAGAAATAAAAAATGCTAATTATTGTTATTTATTTGTCTTTGCAAAAAAGTAGTTATATTATCCATTTTATCATAAGTCGTGTATGACGTCACACTAAATTAGCCGGTGTTCATGCAATTGAAGCAATTGTGATAAATATTAGCAAGCACGTGTATTTAAACGTTCAAATTATTACGCGCTCTAATTTCCATGGCCATTCGACACTTGACCGCGAGCCACTAGTAACGTGGAACTCATCAGCAAAATATCAGTTTAGAAAAAAAATTAAAATAAGAAATTCTGATTTTAAATACCAAATAAATATAATAAAATAAAAATATTATCACATAAAAACTCACTGTTGAACTGTCTGCATAACTTTCGACGACGTATCCTTCAGGTTTTTCAAGAAGCTCCCAGCGCCATCTTTAAGGGATGAAAACAGTCCTCCTGAGGTGGGAGGCGCTTGAGGTAAGGGTGTGTGGTGCGGGACGGGGGGCGGCCGCACGGGGGGAGGGGGCCGGCTCGGCTCCGGAGGTCGTGGGTTCACTGCCTCTTGGACGTTCGCCGTAGGCTCTTTGACCGCTGAAAAAGAAATAAAGTACTTGGCGGGAAAATGGAAATGTCAGTGTCAAATTTTGTTGTCATTTCAAATTTTGTTTTATTTAAATTCAAGGAATAATTAGTCTAATATGTAAAATATAATTATTAATTCATTTTATAGCCAATTAAATTGAATAAAATTGGTTAATATTATGTGGATATAAAAACAACTGATTTGCCTTTAATTTAATCTTTATTTCTAAATTTAAATATATCTTTACACTTTCACAAGTCATTGCTTATAGCCTAATAGTAACAAAAATATTGCTTGCATATATTATGTAGTTATATAAAACAATGGTTTCCAATCTTTATTTGTCTACATTTCAAAAATGTGATGCTATATTAAAAATACAATATTAATTAGCTCCTCAGATACCTGTTCAACGTTTCTTAATAAACATTTATGAAAAATTGAAATTGTTTATTTTTTATTAATCTTAAATATTGTTGTATCTTATACTGAAAGATACTTTGTTACAATTCCATTTAAATTCGAAGAAATATTATAGAATAAACAATATAGTCACAGCTATTATCATCTTATTAAAAAGAGAACCTAAGGAATGTAAGAATTGAGTGAAAACTATTTTCCAGAAAAATCTTTGAGATGACGCATTAGTATAAATCGAATTATATTTTGGTAGTTTTCATGTTAATTTAAATACATAAATAATATAGTAATAACCTAAAATCTAAGCGAGGAATACTTTCGGAATCAGAGCTTACAATTCACTATCTATAAAAATGATGTTTGCATCATGAAATCAGCATTATTCAGGATCAGGTTTTTATTTAATATTGCACAAATCTAAATATTTGTCTGCACAATATATAAAAAATAATCACTCACAAACTATATGCAATTATAATAAAAATTAAAATATTTAAAGTTATCAATACTGTTTTTTTTATTTTTTAAGAGTTTCAAAGTTTCAAACAAAACTTGCGGTAACTAAGCATTAACAATAAGTTTTTGAAGAAAACTACAAGTAGTTTTAAAAATATAAATTATGGAACGTACTTTGTACACATTATTTACTAGACTTCATTAAGATTAAGGTACAAAATATAGATATTTCTATATTCTTTCGAAGACAAATCGATTTTCAAAAGTGAATATACGGCTTTATGTGCTAGGTATATGCTAGTTTTGAGAAACAAATATGTCAAATAAATAAAGTAAAATGTCAGCTAGAAACATTATTCTTAATGTCTTGCATTACAATTGGAATGTTTAAAATTAGTATACAAACATAGCGTCTCCTTGATTTACTTTTAAATACATTATTAAAAATATTATTGTCTAATATTTAACTCTAAGTAATTTGGAATCTTCATTATCGACAACATACGAAAGAATTTTACTATTTAATAAATAGCATATAGTTTAACTATTTTGTTTAAAAAATATCACAACATAAAACAGAGGACAATTGCTTAAGCAAGTAATTAAAAAAATAATAACCTATAAATAACACGCAATAGCGCCGCACTGCGACTAAATAAGGGGGAATGAATTTATTCCAAAAATAGTAACAATTGAACGATTTGACCTTTATCCAGAATGTGAACTTGCAATTAAAATTAATAGCTGCCGTTCATTTTTAAGTAGCGTGTGATGATAAAGTCCTGTATTTTTGTATTTCAGTAGAATGATATAGTAATTTGTCTTTTTGCAACTTATTTCTCTATACATAGATACGAAAATACTGCATAAAATAAGATTCACATAAAAATAACAACAAAAAACATGTCATTAAATTTTCTCAAAAAAAAATTCATCAGAGAAAACGATGAATGGAGGTTGAAAACATGTTTATTTTATTATAGCACAACAAGTAAGTATAATAAATGAATAAATTATTTATTTTATTAATTATAATACAAATATCGATTGAAGAACATGCACAGTGGCATGCAAATAGGTTAGTTAGTATATTTTTGGCACATAGTATTTTAGAGCAGCGCGGCGCGACGGCGTTATTACTAATAAATAAAAACAATACTCATCATTGCGAGCATATCCATTATGTCTAGTAAGCTTTCAAGATGGAGTCCAAGGATCATGCGCCACGGGTCATTTAAACGAGAAAACAATCGGGCACCCAAAAAAGTTGAAAACACCTAAAATGAAAAAGAAAACGTGATATGCATGGACACTGATCTCGTGTCGCTTTAAGTCTCATGCCTTCACCTAGGTTTAAACCAAGTTTAATTTTTAAGTTAACCATCTACATAAGTATAAGTAAAAAATTTTTTTTTAAAATAAAAAAAAAAAAAGAATTAATATTTTTCTTAGCAATTAAAGTTTATTCATATAGTATGAAAGTCTAGAAGAAATAGGTCTTTAAGCATTTTCATAAAGATAAGACAAAGGCATGGGACTTCAAATGTCTATAGACACGAACATGCAATGATTTAGCTCTTACTAACAGAAACAGGGACAAGCTTCGACTAAATACATGCAAATTATATAGAAAACAAAATTATAGGCAGATGGAAACTGAAATCGGTCTGCTGCAACGATCCTATATAAAAAAAAACTCCTTTTATCTCTACCTGTACTCGTGTTTTATGAAACCTAAACTCCAATACTAAATAAATGTTACGTTATGCAAGAAAACCACTGAACGCTAAGGATTAAATGTTTCGTGAAAATATTATAATAGCATCATACTCCAATGGTGCCAATGTGTCTACAATGCCCATTAAGTTGTAAATTAGTGCCATAAAAAAGTAAATTTTCGTGAAACCATCACCTTTGCTTAATCGTAGTAAGAAGTCCTTGTCTAAGGTAGTATCGCTCGTAAGAAGCAGCAATGCAATTTATATAATACATATTAAAGACTCGCTATGCCCGCAACTTTGACCGCATGGAATTTAACAAAAAGTTATAATTCTAAAGTATAATTAGACTGAATTACTCCTTATTACATCAGCTGTCTGTTAGTTCCGTTAAAATCGGTCCAGCGATTCCAAAGACTAGCAGTGACCGGATTAGCCAGACGGAAGGAAAGTAAAAAAAATGCTACTTTGTTGTGCTTGTAAAAAGCCGTTACTTTAAAATTCAAATACATAAATTTCAATTTATTTATATCAGGACCAAAGAATCCAAATTTTCACAAATAAAATTGTTTAACGTCATCATAGCTGACTGATAAAAATGAAATATGTATTCTAGATATGTATTATTAAAACTTCTATTTATCTTCAAGAAAAGTAGTATTTGAAGAAGGTCAGACATTCTTCATTAATTTATTGTAGTAGATTAAAATAATCAAATTGAATTGCTTTTAGTTTTATAGTATATGAAAACTCTAAGAATACATGAATTTTGTTGTAATGATAAAGTTATTTATATATTATAGGCCGTATATTATTATGCAGATATTAATACCTACATAATTTTACCTTACTTTTCAAAACTTATCTGAAAATCGCCCCAGAATTGTTGAATAAAATTAGTATAACACAGTAATGTATAAGTAAATAGTTCACCAGTTAGTTCACATAAAACAATCGTTTAACCAATTAGGCAATACAGTTAATGTGCCAACTGTTACTAATTAGTAAGCATTAATTACAAATTATGAAAGGTTAGTGTAGCGATAGCAAGTTTCAAGTTAAATTACCCTTTTTTCCGTGATATCCGTTCGAAAGTATTCCTCCTTTATTCTGCATGAACTGTTTATAAATAAAAACAAACCAATAATGATGATAATATATCCTTTTATTTTCCCTTCAGCTGACATTATATAAATAAACAAAAAAATGATGTATTTTGGCATGTTTCAGAACAATCGTCTGCCAAATGATAACTTATTGTATTAGCGATTATATAACTTATGTATGAATGTTACATATATGCTTTCCATATACATAAATTTCGTATTTCATCTCTGTAAGTCTACCACCATATTGTCTCGAAATATCATAAATCCATGATTTATGGGACTCGTTTGTACAATGATTTGCTTAGAATTAAATATTTTCTTTTCAATTTCGACTAGTTAATACACCAATATAATGTGATATATCGATAGATGATTAATATACATTTTAAGTGCTGTTTACCAAGCCACCGAAATGTTAGTATCGAATTATGAATAAAATTTTTTGGCTTCCCACATGTTAGTTGCAAAATATGAAACATCTTATACATTGATTGTTGTTTATTACTTTTATACTTACTATTGTTACAAAAATACCACAGTTGTATATAGATATACAGAGGGAATGTTTTAATTAGTCGTTAAAGACTACTATTTAAATTTCAATTACGAACATTAGCTACATGTTTAAAATTGTCTTACTTTTGTAAAAATATACAATGAGTATACACTATATAATATGGGGTCTCATTATCAGTGTAAAGTATGTTAAACCTAGAGGAATGTCACATAACTTTGTTAAGAATAGAATGGTGCATGTAAATAGCATGATATAAACCTAAATCTAATTTCAATCCACACACTTTATAAATGTGTGCTGTCTTTTTGGTAATAGAAGTATTTTAATAATAAGTTAATAATCTAATTAATTTTAATGTTCTTTCTTTCGCTTTAATTTTTAATATTTTCTGATGGCATGTACTAATCAACAATGAATATCAACTCTATGGTTAAATATTCAACAATAGTCAATATTTTACTATTCATTACTTGAGACTAGACGCTTCAGCGAGGTGAAGCCTTATTTATTTAGACCATTAACGTTTGTAGCAACAAGCAATATTATAAAACAGTTTACTGAAAACAGCATCCGTATTATATAACATTATTATTAGTAAAACATGAAAAGTCAAATAAATGCTATACTACCTTCGATGGGCCGTGAATAATCCAATACATCAATCATATCTTACCTTTGACGATGTTTCGTTTGTTTGTCGATATCGGAATGTAAAGACACAATATTGCTTTTAAATTAACTAATAAACTCAATTGGAAACAAAAAAATAAAATAAAAATTTGAGTGTAAAAAGTCAAAAAATACTTGACCATTGTTAGCTCGATAATGCAACAGAACATAAATGTACCGGGGGGGGTAGTACCGTAGTACGAGACGGTGAGAGTTCGATAACGCGACTTAGGATATGGTAGTGTAATATTTACTTGACTTCTTATTACCTGGCGAGCTAGTGGCCACAGATTGTTCAACTTTTTTACGCTCAAATTTGAGTGGTTGCTTGAGATTGACGTTGTTGGACTCCGCTATGGCCGCCAGCCGCTCCAACACACTACTTATTGGTAGACGCTCTTCGGGGTTCACTGTAAGGCAGCCACCTGGAAAAATGTGCGGCATAAATATAATACCAGCCTCTCTTATTTATTACGTCAGTCAGTGTAATATACTATAATACACATGATTTTTTCATTAAATTTGTATTTATATTCACAAATACTGTTAAAATCTTGTAATATGATTCCTCAGGAACACAATAAATTACGTATTTAAACGTAATAGTCAAGCAGCAAATAAAATATAAAACATGTTTTGTATTTATTTTATGAAAACATTGAATTGTACATACATATATAAAATTGTTACAAAATTAATATACTTGTAGAAGGATATATAAAATAGGTGTAATAAATTAACTATTATGAATGTTATTATACTAAAAAATGAAATTTAATTGTTAAGTACTAGTAATTAATTATTTTATATGTTATTTTTTTGTTTTGTTTGAACATGGTCTAGCTTTGAAAAATGTACTACAAGAAAAATTGTTATGTTGTGTTAAAAAATTTCTATATCTAAAAAAGTTTCAGTTTAGTACATTTTAAAAATAAAAAGCAAACTCTACTAGAATAATGAGACAATAATTACATTATACATTACACTGAACACAGAAACATTTAAAAGTAATTATGTTTTAAACAAGATTATTTTTTAATATATAATTTAATTTAACAAACATTAATTACTCATACAAATAATTAACTGTTATAAATTATCATAAAAGTCTACTTAATTTGTTATGTTCAGTGTAAATATATATATGATTGTTATATTTAAGCATTTGAAAAAAATACTCACTTATAATTTCATGAAAACATTTGTATCGTTGATCATTGGGGTTCAGGTTATAATTTCCATTTAATATAGCTAGTTTTGCAGAATCCTCAAATGGATGCTGCATATAGCATAATGTATAAAGAATACATCCTAAAGCCCATACATCCACTGCATGGTCTATTTTACGATTATCCCAAGTGTCAAGCATTTCTGGTGCTCTGTACATAGGTGTGGTAAACTGTGCCAACTGAAATATATAATAAATATACAAAAGTTTGCTAAGGCTTTGTTCAAATAATAAAACATAAATAACACTTTTTTTTCACATAGCGGGGGTATCAATTTTGGGCAGAAAGTGAGGAGTATAGAGCCTTGATACTAAGTTTTATCTGACTTCTCTAAAATACAATATAATTTCATATATATACATATTAATGAATTATGTGCATAATCTTGCATATTCTGTAGATAAAGTTTCTCTTTAAATTATGATTCATATGTGTTGGATAGCCTTGATTCAAAAATCTATTTCTAAGATTAAAAAATAAAATGGTTATATGTATGTTTTTACGTCTGACCTACAAAATAAAGTTATATTAATTAACCTTTTACAACATCAAATGTTGATGACAAATAATCATTTTACTTACATTTTCTTCTAACATATTTCTTTGATTTGCACTCCAGGAAGGATTTGGCATATAGACATCAGTAGTAGCAGAGCCAAAGTCGCACAACTTAATTGTACCTTAAAAAAAAGAATTATTATTACAAGTTACAGAAAACATTTATAGTAAAAATATCATGGCTGCTATATACCTTCATTAGATATTAAGAAATTTTCTAGCTTGAGATCACGATGTGCGATTGGGGGCACTTGAGCATGCATATGTTGCACAGCTTTACAGGTTTGGTAGAAAACTCTTAAAATTGTGGGCAGCGGAAATGCTTGACCTCTATTTTGTAAAGCCTCCATTAAACTTCCTCCACTACAAAGGTCAGTTAACAGTAAATATTCACCCATGCCATGGCTAGTTTTTGCTTTATCAATAAATGAGGCTGCTATATATTTAATAATATTGGGATGTCCAGACAACTTTTTCAATATACTAATTTCTTGAATAATATTCTTATTTGCCTGTTCATCAGCTGCCATAAGCCTTTTCAAGGCATATTCTGTTCCAGAAGATACATCTTGAGCAACAAATACAAATGCAAATCCACCTGCAAATACACTCATTAAGTAAAAAATAAGGAAGTGTCAACTGTTTATTAGACATAACATTAAAAGTTAAGCAATTTATAAACCTTTTGGATAGAAGCCAAAACACTTATATCATCAATATAACATGAAATTATAGAACAATTGTAGTGAAGCCTATTTTAGAATCTTGTAATGTAACATATATTACAAGAAAATTACAATACAATATGTTTTAGATATTATATTGCATTTGTTCATATATATATTACATATGAATATACAAACTACTTTAAGAGTAATACAGTGTTTTCATACATTATAGTAAACTATATGGGCTAAGAATAAGATGTTAATACACAAAGCCAAATATACATCGGTCAAACAATGGGTTCTAACGCCCCCAAAAGGCTTTTATAGCGTGCAGTGACCTAGAGTACCATTGCGAATTAAAAATCTTTTTCTGAATATAAATAAAAAAGTGTTTAATAAAGCCTTACCTTCTGCAATAACCTTCTTGACTCTCAATTTCATGTTTCCTATCTCTACAAATTGCCCAACAAAATCATTATCACTGCCACCGTTGGCACCTCCAGAACTGAAGTACCCCATTGCAGATTTAAAAACACTCATGTTTATTGATACTTTTTAAAACTTAAACGGAAAAATCACAAGATAAATAAACACATATTAATTGATCCCTAGTTTTTGATCCATCATTACAAGATCTAAACGGGAATAGAAGAAAAAAGATTCGCAGAATGGCAGATTAGATGGATTTCGTAAAGTGGCAGCATACAATAACGTTGCCACTTTATGCGTATCTCAATGTATTTTTTTTATTTCTGGCAATACTCGAATTTGAACTTTTTTGTATTTAAAATAAATATAACATTATATAAATTATCCAATATTAACAATAAAGCATAGCAACTAATTTCTCTTAATTCATTTGTTCAATAATATAGGTAACTCATAGTATGTCAATGTTCCTTGTTGATATCGATTTATCGAATTGAAATATTCAATGACATTTCGACACTATTTGTACGATATACAACGGCACTTCCTTATGCCTTGTATGTATTTCATTTTTTGTTGTTATTTGATATTCACTTAGATTTGGATGACACAAATCTATATGCTGAATGTGACATATTACCATACAGCAAAATATTTAATTTGTTTATGTGTTCCTCGTATTATTTTAAGAAATTTGACTGTGCTAATGTTTATCTGCTCTAAAGTTAAGAATGGGCTTTGAAATCAAAAGGTTTCAAGGTGACGTCGACGAAGAACTCATTTGTCCTATTTGTTCGGGAGTTTTAGAGGATCCTTTGCAGGTAGAATTTATCTACATAGATGTATGTTGTATAATAATACGGAATAATTATGAAATTTGTGTCATTTTTTAGGCACCAGCTTGTGAACATGCATTCTGTCGTGCCTGCATAACAGAGTGGTTTAGTCTCCAACCAACTTGTCCTGTTGACCGGCAATCGGTAACCGCAAGCCAGCTTAGACCTGTTCCGAGAATACTACGTAACTTGCTATCCAGGTCAGTTATAACATAATCTACATATTTGGTTCTACCTACCACCTGAAATATATAATTTCAGGTTATGTTTTGATGCTACATATTTATAATACTATTTCAATAATGTTATTTTACAGTAAATTTATTATTCTGTAAAATATATCATTTAGAATGTATTAAGTATATTATTGAAATGTATGTTTATATATTTTTGTTTGTCACTTTTTATCACAAAATAGTGACTTAATATGTATAATGAATATTCATAACATTTGCAAAGCAGTCAATAAAGTATGTTACATTTACTCTTCAGATTGTGTACGAGCTGTGATAATGCTCCACATGGATGTAATGCAATTTTGAAACTTGATTCACTGGCATCACATTTAGTAGAATGTATGTATATCTTATGTTTTATATTAACAACTAGTTATTAATTTAAATGAGATATATTGATTTTAAGTGTTTTATTAATACTTGATACAGAATATGTAGCTATATATTTGGTGAGAGAAAAAATATTCAATTTATGTTTTAATTTATTATTAATGAACAATAATTTAATATAATACCATAAAAGTAATATAATTTGTATAAAATAAAAACCTGTACAAATGAGTCAACTATAGTCATCTACTTTGTAACTTGAAACTTGTAAGATATTGATATGTAATTGGATAAATCTAGAGTGAAAGGTTAAGCAATAATTTGCAATCCATCAACATTGTAACTAAACTTGTTTGCTTACTATTAAAAGTCTATTATTACAAAATCAATAAATGAATAAAATGGTATGTAATAGAATATTTTTAAAGAATTATTTTAACAACTTTTAAAATAATCATAAAATAAATAAGCCTTATTTATTTTGAATTTTAAATTATTATGCCTGAGGTTTGAATTGTTGGAAGGAATTTGTTAGTGATCACTATTTTTACTTAAGCTATTAACATTTTGTCCATAATTTTATTAATATAATAAGATAATTGTTATTTTTAGGTGAATTTAATCCTAAAAGGCCAATGCCATGTGAGGCAGGCTGTGGGCTTGTAATACCAAAGGATGAGTTGGCAGAGCACAACTGTGTCCGAGAGCTACGGGCTTTAATTGCCACACAACAGGGCAAACTCACTGATTTCCAACAGGAATTAGCAGAACAAAGACTGGTTATAAATGAACATAAACGAGAATTGGCGCTACTTAAAGTAAGTGTGTAGTAAGCTAAAAACTTGAGTTGCAGTTAAATATATAATTTTAATATTTTTGATTTTCACATATATTTTCAATTATAATTTTGTCTCACATATTTACAGTATTTAAATTTTTTTTTTCTATAATATTAGTTGGAGAAAAATATACTGAAAGAAAAAAAGTGTGTTTACAATACTAATTTTGTGAAATATAACACAACATCTTATACATTATAAACTAGTCGCAAATTGATAACATTGTTTAGGATATTAACTATTAATTTTGTATCACCCCAAAGATTGTGCATAATCAAAAGTTAATGACTTGAGCAGGATTCAAATTCAAACCTTTTAGATACCATCTAAAAACTCAAACTGAGCTAATACTGACTGCTAAGTCATTCATTCTACATCCAGATTCATTACACTTTTTATATGCTTATTAAAAATTATTTTTTACATTATTAGTATCTCTTTTGTCAGATTTTTTACAAATTTAAAAATATACATTATTTCTAAGAACAATTATTTAGCAAAAGACAATGCATTTTACTAAATATTTAAACTTTTCCCAATGTTTTTCACATTATATTAAACAACAAGCTATTTTTTTTTTAAATATTACTATACTCATGTTCTTTTAATAGACCTTATGTGAATGTCACAATGTATGTGACATTGACTAAGTAAGTTGTGGTCAACAGGAACACTAGAAACAAACTAACTTAAAATAAACTCTTTGACTCATCAGGAAAGTTATCTTTTATTTGTCGTTGAGGATAAAATATTGTAGTTATTGTAAGAGAGGAAGGTTTAAACTAGTTAACATTGCATTCATTATTTTTTTATAAATAATTTAGATTAGTAGAAATATATTTAAAAGTGGAATCCTACTGTAAAATATGAAATACTAGCTATGTCTGCGATTTTGCTTGTGTGAAATTTAACACAAATTATAATTCTAAAATAACAGTAACCTAAGTTTTTCCTTATGCCCTGCCAAAGCAGGTGCAGACATCCCAGAGATTAGCTGGAACAATCTGTCAGACAAAAAATGTTATATTGCTATATGTATGTATGTAGATATGCATTGAATATAACACAGATAATTTGATATTACAAACAGGCACTCTAATTTTGTTCATTTAAAAAAACAATTATAAGCTTAAAGCTTATAATTACGTAAAATGTTATTGTTAATTATATAACAATATTTAAATACTAGTTTAATTTAGTTATAGTGGCCTAGACTGCGGCCCAAATACATATAATGAGCACCAATTAACCTTGATTCATTAGAAGGATGTAAACATTACCGGTTGAAATTGTGTGCAGGTGATCAATTCTATTGTTTTTATTATGGCCTATGCCATTTCAGATTGGGCATTATGACACAGTGTGATAGCGTCTGTATACGCGATGGTCTTAGTTTCGATTCCCACTCCGAAAAACCATTATAATATTAATTAATTTTGAAATACTATTTCGTTTAATTTCATTTATCCACGCTGATCACAATACTATGTCAGCAATTTAGGTAGAAAGTGGAAACCAAAGTGCTATGAGGAAATAAGCCGTAAATTAAAAGAAAAAATTCTCCATCACCCATATTTAACAAAGACAAATATTTTAATAAATAGTTATTTCGTATTAAGATTTCAAGCCTTATTTTATTTTTACACACCGCACGCATCGTACGAGACACTTTTTCCCCATTGCGTGTTGGATCGTGGTTTGATATTGCAACTTTGTCTTTTGGGACTGTGAAAATAAAAATAATTTAAAAATAAACAGTCCCCTGTGGGAAATAAAGGTCATACTCATCGCTTGCCAGTCATTTCCCAGCCATATCTAAATTTTATAATTGAGTTTATTTAAATTTTATGACTTTAAATATCCGTTACTATTACTTCTATACATACTCATTTGCATAACGAGTAATTCTTACACATTCAAATGTAATTATTAAATGAATTAAAGAAGATAGGTATTAATTTTTTTTTGCTTACTCGACGATTATTTTTGTTGGAGGCCACTGTGGCGCATTTAGACAGCGTCTTACTGTAAACGCCATTGATTGTGGGTTCGATTCCACTCTGATGATTTTTTTTTTGGTTCCCGAGCCAAAGGGTGCCATTAAGCTCTGTTACTCAGCATACAATGTGTTGATTTTGGGGGGAATATGAAGAACGGAGTGTCTTGACACTAGAATCTTTACGACTTTCTGCTATACCGGAAAGGATGTTTTGTAAAAGAATCATTTTATGTTTCGAATTTACAGTTATTAGTTAGTAACATACCTATCTATACAAATAAATAAAATTGAAGAGTCCGTCTGTCTGTTTGTCCGGCTAATTTCTGTCCGTCTGGCTGTTTGTCCGGCTAATTTCTTGAACGGCTCGAACGATATTGACGAGACTTTATTGGAAGATAGCTTAAGTACCTAATAAGGAGTAAATTAAGCTACTTTTATATTTTAACTTTTATATTTCTAACTTTTATATTTTAATTATATATTATTTTTATTCCACGCGGACGAAGTAATTTAAATGTCGTAGAAATAACAACAAATATTTATAATACGCGATATAACTGGTGGCATATTATTTCGATATAGCTTTTTAACATTATATAAATAAAAGCCATCATGGCACAGACTGACTATAAACGCTAATGGTTATGGATTCGATACACTCTGGGATTGGTTATATATTTTATTATTTTTAAATGTCATTCATTTCTCCGCTATCGCTTTATCTTAAAGCGTGACGTTGAGTTCCACTGCTCACGCAACTGCCTGCTACACTGTGCGGGAAAAAGCGTGAAAATATCAAAACAATATTTTGCCTATTATTTTATGCGTGCAATGCGGGTGTCAAACCCGATAAAGCATGCTCTTGCCGACCGAATGGAACGCGAGATCGTCCGACAAAGCGTGACGTTGAGTTCTAAACACGCATTTAGTACTTTGAATACGGGAAAAAGCGTCAAGATATTAAAATAATATTTTGTCTTGGACTTTATGCGTGTAATGCATGTCAAACCCGACTCTGCGTGGTCTCACTGACTAAATGGAGCGTGAAGTGGTCGTCCGCTGGTCGAGCTCGTCGTTTCCGCTCTAGTAAAATAAAGCGTAACGTTGAGTTCCAAACACGCATTTACTACCTTGAATACGGGAAAAAGCGTGAAGATATTAAACTAGTATTTTGTCTAGGACTTTATGCGTGCAATGCGGGTGTCAAACCCGACAATGCGTGCTCTCGCCGACCAAATGGAGCGTGAAGAGGTCGTCCGCTGGGCGAGCTCGCTGTCCCGCGCGCGCGTCACGCGCTGGGGCGGCATGATCTCCACGCCCGATGACGTCCTGCAGGTGGTAATTAGTGATGCACATTATGTTCACGTGTTACGTTTTGTACGGTTTTGGTAATGATTTTTTATTGTTCGTTTGAATTTTTGTTTTTTTTTTAAATTAATAATCTATGACTGAACCCTGGGTTACCTTATGAAATGATTGGGAACTATGAGGGGGACCCCTATGAAATTATTGTGAGTGCTTCATTATGGTCGAGTATTGTATTTAAATTAATTTCATTTCTTTTGTATGGTATGATAAAGCGTGGCGTTATGTTCCGCCATCTAACCGGTAAACAAGATATAATTTATAAAATATAGCGTAAAATTATTTAAAAAATATTATAGAATTGTAAAAAGTATTGAGATTACTAAAAAGTATGCATCATAAAGTACCCAGAAAAATAGTCTTAAATGTGAAACAATGCAATTAATTTAAATTTAGTTTTGAGGTAAAAAGAAATGAGTTTAAAATCCCGAAATCTTTTTAACAGATGATGATCAAGAGAAGTTTGTCAGAGTCAGGCTGTCCCCCGCACATTATTGATGACCTTATGGAGAACTGTCACGAGAGACGGTGGCCCCCTGGTCTATCTTCCTTAGAAACGAGACAAAATAATAGAAGGTATAATTTGATATTATTTTTATTGTTTTTTAGCTTCACATTGCATCCCGCACATAACATGGTAGACAGAAGGTACCTAGTTTCTAGAAAGAAGTTGCATGTTAAGTGGCGGAACTTACTACTACTTACTCGACGTCAGAGCGAATAAAATGGAAATATTAAATATTTCCAGTCCTCGAGTCCAGGAATCAGCCTGTCGTATTCACAGTCACACGTTGTGCCCCTGCGCCAGGACATTTTTTATTTACATAATAAGTCATTTTAAGATCTGTTTTAATATTAAAAATATGTTTTATTGACAATGTAATTTAAAAAAACGTAACATACGACAGCATTATAATTGAAATCGCCATATGGTGTAATAATGTTTCTAAAAATGAGACCATCGTAGTGGAATTCAACAGCGTCTGATTGTAAACGCTGATTGTAAACGTTTTAGGTTCGATTGCAATTGCAGTTTAGTTATAGTTTAATTAAACTATTTTCATTTTTACGGTTTGATACATAAGATGAAGTGAGGCGATGAGTCTTGCCATTTAACGAAGTAATTCTCGATTTTGGACGGAAAGCGAAGAGTGGAGTGAGCTCCGTGACTACCCGATTTTGCGTGAAAAAACGTGAAGCTGCTAAAAAATTATATTACATATTTAATTAATACCTTACATAATTAATAAGTATAACTATTTTAATTAACTTGATATACTTTATTTTTTCACAGATTATATGAAAAATATGTGTGTAAAAGAGTTCCCGGTAAACAGGCAGTGCTCGTCCTGCAAGTGGATAACACTCATGTGGACGAGCACATGATGGTGGAGCCCGGACTTGTTATGATATTTGCTCACGGCATCGAATAGCATAAAATGTACAGCAATTTTGATACGAACTGAATTTTATAATGTATAGATATTATATTTTGTGATGTGCTATAAACGAAATCATTTAGGTAATTGGCAGCCGAATAGTCATTGCCACAGTTAACACAAATCTTTACCAATAAAAAAAAAACAATTGTAAGTATATTTTTTAAACACAATGTAAAATACATACTGCCAATATATTATGTTGCTAACAATAAAAAAATAATGTCAACTTACAAATGTACAATAAATATCATTAATTAATATTTCTGCATGAGAACACCAAAATGAAGTATTTTGAAATAAAAACCTGAACATTCCTAAAACTAGATTTAAAAGGACTTAATTTTATAATATATTGGTATGTAGCAGACATAATTAGCAACATATCGTAATAAAATTTTAAATCATAATAAAAATGCATAAAATATCATATGTAGATTTTGTAAATATAACAATTTTCTTTAGCATACATTTTAAATTTATTCATTTTAAATAATAGATGGACAAGAGAGAGATCACCAAATTTATGTGTTTGCTACCGCCATATTAGTTTATTAATGTTCCTTTTACTATTATTTTTAATGTTTGGAACTTTTTTATTACATATCCAATTTGACCTTTTCTCATAGTTGCATTGTATTGTATTTCTATATTTATATTGAAAAAACTTCCACAAAAATGGTATTATTCTTATTGAATGTATTAAAACCAATAACCTTTAAGCATAATAGTCATAGTACTGTAACTTGGGTCTGCTACATAGGAGTATATAATTTAATGTGTCTATTTTTATACTACATTAGACTAGTAATTGAGTGCTGTGTTATATTAAAAAAAACTACGATGTAATTGCGACGCTCTTTTTTAATATTTGCTACCTATTAGAAACAATTATTATTATGTTAGAATTAATTTTTATTTCAATGTTAATAACTTAGTTTACCTATTTGTTGTTAAAAGTAAATAAAATTCTGTATAATGTGATATTATTAGAAAATTTTTAAATATGTACTCAGTTTGTCTCCCAGTTTTTTTATTGCTAAATTTTAATATATTTAGGTGGATTTAGAATAAATTTTTAATTAAACTGGTTTTTCTTGTTTTATTCTTCTTCATCTTCATCTTGGCATTTATCCCGGCCTAGCCAGGGTCTGCCTTCCGGCTTAAACTACTCCACTTTGCACGATCTTCTACGTCGTTGGTTCACATGTCCTGTTTCCAGTCCATTGGCTCTCATGTCCTGTTTCACGACATCCAGCCATCGCTTTCTTGGGCGTCCGGGGGGTCTTGCTCCAGGGACAGATATACTAAGGCATATCCTTCCGACATAGCTCTCAGGCCGGCGTGCGACGTGACCATACCATCTCAGGCGACGCTCTTGGAGCTTATCCGCTACGTCACGGACTCTAAGACTACCTCGGATGAATGTGTTACGTATGCGGTCAGCCCGCGTAACGCCACACATCCACCTCAGCATCTTCATCTCCGTGACGTGAAGCTCCTGAGTGTGCCTGGACAGTGCTGGCCAACATTCGCTGCCATATAAGAGGGCCGGTCGGATTACGCTCTTGTATATTAATCCCTTGAGCTTGGGCGGTATTCTGCGGTCGCAGACCACACCTGTGACCTCACGCCATTTCGCCCAAGCAGCGCTGATCCGGGCTTGGACGTCGTGATCGATGCCTCCAGACTCGTGCAGAATAGATCCAAGGTACCTGAACTTTTCCGACTTAACGGCTGGTTCAGGACCTATATGGATAGTGCCCGCGTCTGGGCTCCCGCAAGCCATGTACTCGGTCTTCGTCATATTTAGTTTAAAACCGCCGTTCTCAAGCGTATCCTTCCAGATGTTCACGCTTCGCTCCAGCGTCAACCGGCTCTCGTCAATGACCGCTATGCCATCGGCATACATCATTAGCCATGGGGGCTGGTCCTGGATGTAAGCCGAGACAGTATCCAGCACTACATTGAACAAGAACGGGCTAAGAGCCGAGCCTTGGTGAACCCCAACAGAGATCGGAAAGGGTTTCGTATCGCCAACAGCGGTCCTAACCATTGAAACGGAATCGCGGTACATGTCTCTGATGATGTCAATATAGGCCTCAGGGATCCCTTTGGATCGCAATGCCCACCAGATACATTGACGAGGCACGCAGTCAAAGGCCTTCTGCAGATCTAGGAATGCGATATGCAGAGCTCTCCTTTTTCCCTGTATGCCTCCATCAGAGTTCTGAGGGCAAAAATGGCGTCCAAGGTGCCCGATCCTGGCTGAAACCCATATTGACATTCAGAGACAGTACACTCTCGGCGGAGCCTGAGGTCGATCATGCGCTCAAAGAGCTTCATGGTGTGACTCATGATCTTAACGCCCCTATAACTCCCACAATCCTGAACACTGCCCCTGCCTTTGTAAATAGGGGTGATATAGCTGTAACGCCACTGACGTGGCATCGCCCCAGTGTTCAAGATGCGGTTGAAAACTGCCGCATCTTGAACACTGGGTTTTTCTTGTTTTATTATAGTGAGTTAATAAATAAACTGCAGCCTTTTAGACTCAGTTCTGCCGCATCTACTTTTTCATTGGTCTGGTAAGATAAAGAGAATCGCATAGGGGTCTCTAGAATAATACAGGTTCGTTTAAAAATATGCGCTCAGTGCCTATCCTATGAATGTATGAAATTCGAAGTAATAAGTATTTAAATTTTATTATAATATATATTTAGCATTTACTTATTACATTTGCTTTGATTTAAATCCTTGCTATGAGACATTTACTTGCAAGCTCTAACAGTTGTTAATATTACAGTAAATGTCACCCATACAATTATATGTTAGCCATATTCATTCACTTTTTTTTTTTTTTTTCAGCTTCACGCTGTATCCCGCACACAGCAGGGTAGGTAGAGGGAACCTAGTGTTAAGACACTCCGTTCCCCACTTTCCGCCGAATTCGGAGGCTTGCGTGTTAAGTGGAGGAACTTAACGCCACGCTTTACCTCGACACCAGAGCGAAGAAAATGGAAATATAATTTCCACTCCTCGAGTGGGAATCGAACCCACAACCAGTCGTTTACAGTCACACGCTTGTGCCACTGGGCCACGACTGGCCACATTCATTCACATATTTAATATTAATCATTTTTATGTGTTTATTGTATATTTATTTATATATATGTATATATATTTACCTATGTGTATGTATATACGAGGTGCTGACTATGTATTTGCGTCAGACAGTACCTCCAATGGACTCCGCTTTCAGGACTCTTCTTAAACTTTTTATGCTATCCCCCTTATAGCTATTTATGCAGTCCTGTCTCCTGTCTCTTTCTCTAAGTATCCTGTCTCTTTTTTAATTGAATCCTGCAAATTATAACTACGTCTATCGGTTCACTGGAATTTGGAAGAGATATTTTCGAATTCCACTTTGTTGACTAAAATAATGTCTATTTGCTTTAAATTTGTAAATAGAATAAAGAACATATTGTTTTAGTAAACACTTTATTTTTTCTAAGGATTTCTCTTACAGTAAAATTTTATTTGTAACTGTTCCTTTATAACATTTATTTATTTTATGATATTATGTTATGCTTTATTTGTAATGTTACTGAACAGCTTTGTTATTCTGTATCAGAAAGTCAATGTCATTAAACGTCAGGTGATATTTTGTCTGTCATTGTATAGTGTACTGTGTGTGTTGTTTAAAACCAATTCCTTTTTAATAATTCTTTGGATAGGGCTTTGCCAATGACAAAAAATGTCTGAAATGGAAGTTTCTGAAAGCAGCAATGATTGCACAAATGATTCGCGTAAGATGCAAATATTTTTTAAATGTCAGATCAAATTAAATATATCTTCTAATTCCTCGCCGGCTATTTTTTAGTTCTCCTGGATCGTGTCTTTTTGCGACTTGGAAATGCTGATACTGATGATCAGTTGGAGAGTTGCTTAAACAGATTCCTACCTCCAGTAATTTTGAAACTATCTTCTCCTCATGAACAGGTTAATAAAGTATATTTCTACACAGCTGACACTGTGTTAGCGTAATAATTTTTACTGATTTATTAAATTGTCATAATTATTAACAACTTAATAGAATTTAATTATTAATTTGTTACCTTCAATATTGCAATACATTCAATTTTACAATGTGACTTGTATTCTTAAAAAGCTTTGTTTTTAGATTCGGACTAAAGTAATGGAACTTTTGATCCATGTAAATAAAAGGGTAAAATGCAGAAATGATGTTCAACTACCAGTTGAAACATTGCTCCAGCTTTATAGAGATCCTACTGCCAATAGTTTTATTATTGTGAGTACACTCATTGTCATTTCTCAAGCCAGCGAGCGAGCTTCTTCTTTTCAACAGAATTGTTACATTTGAAAGGTTTGTTTCAGAATTTTTCTATAATTTACATAACTATGGGTTTCCCAAGACTACCAAGGGATAAGCAATTGAATTTAGCTCCAACATTACTTGAAGCAATTGAAAATAAACCTCCTCAACATCAAGATGGGTTTGTATAAATTTCAATGAACTTAAAATGTATTATAATATTAATAGTTGGTATGTATTTTAA
Organism: Dryas iulia moderata; assembly: GCA_019049465.1. Classification (NCBI taxonomy): domain Eukaryota; kingdom Metazoa; phylum Arthropoda; class Insecta; order Lepidoptera; family Nymphalidae; genus Dryas; species Dryas iulia. The sequence continues at coordinate 12,010,496 of CM032425.1, forward strand.
TATTAAACAAATAATGTTTCTCAAAGTATTTTCTGTGGTGTTTCACATTGCTGAACATTTATAAATCTTTTTTGTTATTATGTTTTAGAATTTTAATGTTAGTCATGCCTTTACTTGGAGATATAAAAGAGACTAATCTTAATTTAAAAGAAAAGCCAAAGGTATCTACTCTGATTTTAAAATTTGCAACAGATGTTTTATTGCTGCCCTACAGGTGAGCATATTGTGTATTTTTTTATTAAAAATGTTCCTTCAAAAACTATTTTGTTAATAAATGGTTTTATTAATTATTTATTATAAAAAAATTATAAACAAGTTTGCCTACTGCATTTTAGGGCATTACCCAATGCTGGTGAATATGACTTTCAAGTACCACCTGGTATGAGTCTAAAGTCTTATAAACGTCTTGTTGAAAAAAATCAAATTAATCCTGAACAACTAGAAGAGGTAACTTAATTTTTACTATAATAATAAAACTAGATTTGAACTTGTTTTTTAATATATAATCATTGTTGTGGGTCTGAATCTTATGTCTCTACATAAGATCGTACCTCAGTATGATTATATATTCTCTCTGGTACCTTAGATTAGGTGTAGTATTAAGTTTTGTTAAAGGTGGAAAGTGGAGAACAGACTTGCAGAGTACCCAGCTATGCTATAAAATTGAAGCTAAAAAACATATAAAGAAATGAAATATATTAATTATTTTTTCAGATGAAACTTTCTATAGTGAACTTTATAAGTAAAGATATTTTCAATATGAATGATATACTTGTGCCACTGATTGTAGCAGCTGCTGATTCTCGTTTTAGTGTCGCGAATCATGCCAATAGCCCTCTTATAAGAGTGAACAGGTAAGTCATGTATTAATTGATTACAACATTTAAATGAATGAATGGAATTCTCAAGGCATAGTGGGCTGTCTAACTTTAAATGCCGTAGGTTGTGGGTTCAATCCTACTTGGGGTTATGATTATATTTAAATTATTTTCATTTCTTTGTCCTAGTAAGAGAGTTCTGCCATTTAACATGAAATGAGTTGATTGCAAGTCAGTTTCGAGTGGAATATGGGGAACAGACTGTCTAGATAGTGTCAGGTTCTGACTGACCTGCTATGCTCAAAAAAGCGAATGAAGCTGTGTTAACAATTTACAATATAAAAATCTTATTACTTACTAAAATAAAAAAGTATAAATAGATACTTTTATATATTTTTGTTACAGTTCAGTGGATTGGGGTTTACCATCAGTAGTGGCTCCTTTATATTCAGTGTACTTAGGTACTTGGGGCGGTATGAAAGTTCCCCCTGATGATCGCAAGGTAAAATATAAAACAAAACTAAAAATATTCTAAATGTATAGAGAACTATTTTTATATACATGTGGAAAATTTTAGTGCCACTGATGTTCTAAAATTTATTTGCAAAACTTAATACAAACAGTAACACTTAGATAGTGTTACTGTTAGCCCACAGAATAATGATTGAGTAAAATAGTTTTTTTCAGAAGTATTATGTATTATTCATTTTATTTAGGTTTTCATTTATACTTGTGTATTGTACCTTACGCATGCGCCTAGTAATATTTTCAATTTGTAGGTGCCAGCGTGTACGCGTTTACGTTTGAAACTAATTCAATATCTGAATAAGGCGACTGGTCCAGCTATCATGTTTCCGCACTGTGTGCAAGTAAGTATCCAATTTTTTTACAAAGAGTGACCTACCTCTTATATAACATTAAAGAAATTGGAATATTATAATTATAATATTATAATATAAACAGTTTTTTTTTCATTATAGAGATCAAAACCCTTAGTAGTAGCGTCATATGATATGACTTTATTTGTCAACAAAATAAAACATTTTATTACGAGTCACGCTATATCCCGCACATACTGGGGTAGGCAGAGAAAACCAAGTCTTAAGACATTCCCTTCCCCATTTTCCGCCGAATTCTGAAGTATTTAGTAGAGCTTAATATATTAGCGGGAGAATATCTGTAATACAAATAAACATTTGGCCTTGGGCCACGGGTTGCTCTTCCCTGCTCTAGTCAATTATGTATTAGCAGCCATAATTTTTTAGTTAAAAGATATGTATTTTTTAATTAAAATAATATTGATTAATATTTTATTCCAGGTAGTATTTTCGTCTTTGTTTGACCCGAATACGAATTCTCGTCTTCGCAACATGGCGCTTATGTTCCTGTTGAACGTGATAACTAAGTAAGTTCAATAATTGTATTGAAATTATGAATTAAAAATACTCAGAAATTTTATTCATGGATTATTAAAGCTATGGACTTGACTTACTTGACTTATTGTCCTATATCCCCTAGGTGGGGCAGAGGGCTTCCACAGTGCTCCGCCATCGCAATCTGTTATAGACACCAAGCTTAAAATGCTTGAAGAAACTAGTTTAAAGCTTGCCTACACTAATTTTGAGCAGTTTCCCAATTAGCGTGGTTAAGTTATAGAAACACACGCAGTGTACGCAAAGATTCACAAGTACAGTGTGCATACATAGAGTACTCAAGATGTAACATACTAATACTAATGCGTACTAGTGCATATACATTTACTCATAGTTGTGTACATGCTTCCAGAGTACAATGAAAAAGAAACAAAATATTTTGAGTCTAAATAAAAAATATACTCTTTTTTTTTTAAAATCGAGCTTATTTCCCGCATAGTGGGGTAGTCAGCAAGAATCTAGTGTCAAGACACTCCGTCCTCTAGTTTCCGACCGAAATCGAGACATTGCGTTTTGAGTGGAGGAACTCAATATCGCACTTTGTCTTTGGTACTAGAGGGTAGAAATTAACATTTAAATATAAGCACGAGTGGGAATCGAATACATAACCATCGTGTTTATAGTCAGAATTTGTCCCATGGAGCCACAACGGCCACATTATTTTCAACAATTAATAAATTCTTTATAAGATAGTTGTCATGATTTTATTTCAGTGGTGATGAAGTTCAATTGAAGAAAGTGGCAACAGTGTTTCTTCAAGGTTTACTAAAGCTTATAAGATCGGAAGAACACGCTGAACATCAACCTAAAGCTTATATGTGCTTAGGTAAGTTTTCCTTCAACAAAATCGATAATTCATATTTTTAATAACAATTGTATGAAAAGGACTTTTGTAGGTTATTTTTCTAATTTTTAATGAGACAGTTCAAACATTTATATAAAAAACGAGCGGCCCGCTCGCGGCTTCGCCGCGTGGACTGCCTCATTGTTTCGTTATATTACAACCCTCGGGGGTAGATTTTTGGAAAATAATGTAGCCTATGTTTGACCTTGGATTATCAACTATATCTATTCCAAAATTCATTACAATCGGTCAAGCGGTTAAGATTTTTCATATAAACTTTCATCCCCTATTTCAACCCTTTAGAGGTTGATTTTTGAAAAAATAATTAGCCTATGTTAGACCCAGGGTTATTTACTACTTTCATTCTAAATTTCATCCACATCGGACCGGTAGATTAGCCGTGAAAGCATGACAGACAAACACACAGACTTTCGCATTTATAATGTAAGTATGGATGTAGCTTCATGATGTATCCCGCACACAGCAGGGTAGGCAGAAGGAACCTAGTGTTAAGACACTCCGTTCCCCACTTTCCGACGAATTCGGAGGCATTGCATGTTAAGTGGCGGAACTTAACGCCGCGCCGGAACTTAACTTTTTACCTCTGATACCAGAGCGAAGTAAATGGAAATATTAAATATTTCCACCCCTCTAGTGGGAATCGAACCCACAACCAGTCGTTTACACGTTCGTTCACGACGTGCCACTGCGCCATGACTGTAAGATGTATTTGTTACTATAACTTGGATCAAATACGTTAAAATTATTAATATCTTGCACCTCTAAATTTTGCTTATTGAATTTTGGGAATATTGATAGATTCTACTTTTTTGTTAAAAAATCGAAACGTGACGCTTTGAATAGCGTAACTCAATTCTGCCCTTTGTCTTAAATAGCAGTATGGAGAAATGAAAATAACTTAAATGCAATCACTTCCTCTATTGAAATTCGTATCCACAATTAAAGTTAATACGTAATAATAACAGTGTTAAATAAATATAAAAAAATTACGCAGCTTCATGTTTTTTCGGTTTTCAAAAAGAATCTAATGACAAGATACTTCGTCTTCCACTGTCGTCCGATATCGAGATATAACACATAGTTACTTATATGTGTATATTATTTTTTATAGGTCGTTTAGCAATGAAATGCCCAACCAGTTTTAGTAATCAATTTGCATTGCTCGAGGAGTTGGTCAAGAAGATACCTGAAGCAGTGCCTGAAATGAAAACTGCGTTGAGAGACGCGTTGTTAGAAATGGCTGTGGCGTATAAGATTACACCTGAAGGTAAATTTTTATATATTTCTATTATATAATTATCTAGATTATTAATTAAAGTATAATTTATTTATACATAAATGATATTGTAAAGAGATATGGAATTAAGCAAATATAACATTAGTAAGTATTCAAATAGGATTTGAATTTATATTGTTGTGTATATTCTACAGTTGTTAAAAATATATTGATACATTGTTACATTTTTACTACATTTCGGTTTGTTTATTAAGAAATAAGTGTTTGTATTTGATAGAAAATAAGCCATGTATATAATTTTCAATTGCATGAAAGTAATAAAAACATACTATACACAAATAATTTTATAAATATTAAACATTTTTTTTTGTTAAAAAAATATTTAAATAACGTAAAACATAATTTACTGGATCATAAAACACTTCGACACAGATAGAGACACAATTATCACTACTACAACAGAAGCAGCAAATGAACTTCGGGAGAAGCTTTCGGTACGTATAGGGAGTTTGGTTAAAAGTAGGATTCGCACTATGGCATCAATGTTGGTTAATGGGATGAGACAATCAGAAACGTACAGACGCCTGATTGTGGATGAGGCCCTAATGAACCACTTTGGTGCGATAGTGACGGCTGCTAGAATGACCCAAGCAGACGAAATAATATTGATCGGTGATGTAAACCAACTTCCCTATATTGACCGAGAGAATTTTTTCGATATTTTCTACCGTGCTCCATACCAAATAGCCAATATAACTCAGGATCTAATGTGCACCCATAGAAGCCCCATGGATGTTGCGTACGCCCTACAAGCGGTATATACTGGTATATACTCATCCAAGGAGGCAGTACGCTCACTCCGAATTGAAAACATCAAGGTAACACCCGTTCCACGAGACTTAAAAGACACCCTCTACCTCACATTCACTCAAGAGGAGAAGGAATACTTGATGAGTCAGGGATACGGCTTAGAAATGGGTTCAAAAGTGCTGACGATTCATGAGGCCCAGGGTCTAACCACTAGCACAGTTGTAGTAGTAAACACAAAATCATCGAAAATACAGCTTCACGATAGTGTCTCACACGCAATCGTTGCGATAACGCGCCACACCAGCACCTGTTCCTACTACTGTGGTGGTGAGGACGACGCGGTTAAAAGGCTGATAAGAAATGCAACTGAGGCAACGACTAAAGGTATTATGGAATATGGTGTAAACAAAATAATTAAAGATAGAAACGAAGCGGTCATATCCTCTACAATAGCGATAATGCCTTCATTTCCCATTATTTAAATAAGAAATTGTAATATTAATAAAATATATTAAAATAAATATAATAGTAATTAATGTTAAGAAATGTGTAAAAGATAGTCATAGTAATACTTTGTAATAGATGTAAGTTACATTTAATAACTAAGAAAACTGGACTCTCTTATGGTATATTTAATAAACTTAGTTTTAAGCTCTAATATTGTAATCAAATAAGGAATTTATATATAAAAAGAAAAAGATTATTTTAAAAAAAGGTACAGACCTTATGTCCGTAGTGATGTTAATTAAATTGTTAAAAAAAAAAAAATATTTAAATAACGTAAAGCATAATTTAAATAATATAAAACAGATTTTATATAATACAATAAATAAATAATTTAACAAAAAATATTCTTATTAGACAAAACTGAGAAAATGGATACAACAGAAGTTGCCGGCACTTCCCAAAGTGAAGCAATGGATGTGGATGAGAGTTCTGAAAGTAAGAAGCTTAAACCAAGCCCCTTCGACGAGCCTCAGGCGTTAGCTCTGTTTGCTTTATTGGACCAGTGAGTAATATCTACAGTATAATTATACTACTATAGACATTGATAATATAGTTATTTATTTGTTTTTTTTATATGTTAATTTGTTTGTTTTTCTCACAGCTGTTGAGATAGTTTATTGAACAACTTGATTCTATGAATTTGTCATATAATAGGAATTGTGGTGGTAAGTTACTATATAATAAATCCATAAAGAACTACTTTGTCACTTACAAATGTGAATAATAATAATACTTTATTGCACATAAAGATTATAGTGTTGTAGGTGTCAGTACTTATGGTACATATTATGTGCAATGGTGGCCTTATCACTGTAAGCTACATTACATATGTGAATCTCAAACAGATGATAGTGTTTAATATTTATTTTCTATATCTAATTTGTTTTTAATACTATTTTTATTTATTAATAATAATAATTTTAACATTTTTCTCACACACTTGACAAGACAAGTTGACAAGTTGTAAATCTAAAATTTGAAAATGAAAAATGTCTTTTCAAGAGAGTGTTTCCCAAAATTCCTATGGAGACGGGAAAATACGGGATACGTGTTATAGTTCACGCAAACAATGTTCAGTTTTTATTATAATTAACTTATATTTTTTTATTTCATAACAGCTATATGCACAGCGACGAGCCAATGATACGTTACATCGCTATGAGATATTCCGCCACCGTCTTCCCGCAGGACTATATTCCTTCTAGATATCTACTGTTGCTTGCTAGTGGGGACAGGTAATTAATTTTTAATTATTTTAACATTTTAAAGTGTTATTCACACGCTTAGGAAATTTAAAGTTTTTTAGAAATCGTATAAAAAATTGAACACAGCGGGGTTGGAACCCGCGCCACTTAGACAGTTTCCGACAGGAGAGACATACAAATTTCTGCTACCCAAAATATTCTATGACCAATTGTTTGGCAAGGAGGAATGTTTCTATAGAGATGTTAAGACAAAAACATTACAGAGACTTTCAACTCAGTCTATAGAGCAGGTGCAACATATGGTTTAGCGGTCATAGCCCTTAGACTAGTTTAGTGCGAGCTCAGAGGCGCGAGTTCGAATCCTGCTGGTTGCAAACTTTTACACGTTTTCTAAAAATGTATTTTTTGTACGATATTGATGTTTTTTATTTACATAAAATTATTTAAAAAATATATAATATATTTATATTTTATTTATAGTCAAGACGACGTTTCAACGGAAGCTTTAAAATGCCTATATGGGACATCTCGAGCCAACGAAATAGAAGATGTAGTGAACAACGTTGGTACGAAAGAGACAAGTAGTGTTAACTTAGATGAAGATTCCTCCAAGAGAGACAAGGATGCACAATCGGAAGTAAAATTCAAAGCTCCCAAATTCAAAGAAGTTGTTAATTATATATGGGATCAGATGCAGAAGAGAAAGAAAGGGTCTAATGCTAAACATCGATTTGTTATTAGTAACCAGGTGTTACAATTTCATCCGCAAACTTATCAAGAGGTATATAACTAGCTATATATGTACATATTAATTAGATTATGTAACTTAGTAACTGATAGATAACGCGTAGCCAAAAAGTACTGTAGGTAAAGACTGGAAATTTGGTATGCTCATTAGAGAGTAGAGGAACATTAAGAGAAGATATCACGAAATGAGAACGGAAAACATGGGATTTTGTATTTTACATCAACAATGTTGCTGGCGATATGTACTTCTTATAAATAAACACTAAAAATATTTTAAACTTATATTACCACTAAATTCTATTTAAATAAGTTATATGGTATATGATAAAAAATAAAACTTGTTCTAATTTCATCATATAGCTTTCTTTTCTTTCTTTTAAAACTTTATCGTGAGACAATTTTTTTACGCTTTAACCAACTAATAGATTTATTTGGTTAAAGGTTAGTTGGTTAAAGTAAAAAAAATGTCCCATTATAACGCTTTAAAAGAAAGAAAAGAAAGCTATAGACCATTGTGGCGCAGTGGGACATGGTCGAACTGTAAACGCGATTGTTTCCATTCTACACAAAGGAATCGTAACAATTAAATTAGTTTTATTTCTCTACTCTATTGACATAAAAAGAAAACAGCTTGATTAATCAATGTATATTTTACAGATACTACGATATTTAAGAATGTGTTTGAATCGTGATGCAAATCTGAAGGACTGCTCCAATCATCCAAACGCCACGTCGCCCATACTTGCAAAGTACTTCCACGAGAATCTTCTAGAAACTGAAGCTCTCGATAGATATTTGACTATGATCATTTCCCTACTAAATGCTAGTCCGGGTAAGATTTCTCGTTGTTTATAACATTTTTTAATTTTATTGTGGGATTCGTACTCTTGTAACTTATAACCTTCCCAAGGTTTAGCCAAATAACTTAAAATAAAAAAAATTAAAGAACTAAATATGTATGTTTAATAAAAAATATTATTGGTATTGTTTTTAATTTTAGGTGTCATGCCCTTAACATGTTTTTTGGACATCGTCGGCTGTGTGCCGGAAAAAATGGCAGACAAATACACAAATCTGTTGCCATTCTTAAAGAATCTCTTTACTTCGAGTACTAAGGAGGATATTCGAGAAACTTCCGCCGCAATATATGCCATAATAACTGTTCACACGAGCAATAAGGCAGCCATAGACAAAGAGATTAAAGAATTTGTAAGACAAGTGGAAACTAATAAGAATTTAGAATCGCAATGTGGTTACTTGATAGCTTTCACGTATTTATGTGAGAGATGTATAGTTTTGTCGAAGAAAGGAAAGTTTGGTGGTAAAGGCTTTAATCCTATCAACTGGGAGCCTTATAAGGACGGTGCTATGTGTTTAGGTGAGTCTTAATAATAAAAGTAATTAGTGTTAATTGAATATTTTATATGAATTTCATTGATGAAACTGATTGGTCACATTTTTGGATTTTACATTTGTCGTCATTTAAATAAATGAAAATTGACATTCTCATTTTCCTTTTATTGGTTTTGTAAAAACAATTTTATGTATCATAATTCAAAATCGTTTTGATATATTTTATGACACATTTAAAAGATTTGGAATTTAAATTGTGTAATATTTACACAATTTAAATTCCAAATAAAAAAATTCGAACTTAAAATGTTTAAGCTGTTTTAGTTATGTATTATGTGTTATAGCACAACATTAATAAAAAATCATAAGCAGCTTTATTATAAGAAAAATATTACTATTTTAAACTAATTTACTTCAAAATTTTCAGCGAATCTCCTCTCCAGTCCACAAGTGATGCTAATCAGTACATCTTGTACTGCAATATCTATACTAGTTAGATGCATAGCTTTACCACTGCCCAATATATCACAAAAACAGGAATCCCTCATACAAACAGAAAACCCATTCAAAATAAACCAATCAGATATTTCAATAATCGACGATGAAATAACTAAGTTTTCTGTAGCTGATAAATTGTTCAGAATTGTGGGAAATGCTAAAATACCATCGAAGGTCAAAGAAAGGTCGCTATTTACTTTAGGATTGATGTGCTGTGGTGAAAGATTGTCGTTTGCTAAGGAAATTGTTAAAGGTTTTCTACAAATGGCTAAAGATGTAAGTTAATATGTATTATAATAAATTTATATTTGTGATTGACTTTGTTTTGTAAGTTAATGATTGTTTAAAAGTATTTATCAGCAGGGAAATTTTTTTAGCTTCACGCTGTATCCCGCACTCAGCAGGGTTGACAGAGGGAACCTAGTGTTAAGATACTCCGTTCCCCACTTACCGCTGAATTCGGAGGCTTGCGTGTTAAGTGGCGGAACTTAACGCCACACTTTACCTCGACACCAGAGCGAAGAAAATGGAAATATAATTTCCGCTCCTCGAGTGGGAATCGAACCAACAACCAGCCGTTTACAGCCACACGCTTGTGCCACTGGGCCACGACTGGCCACATCAGCAGGGAAATAGATAATATTAAGAAGCTTTTTTCAATTTTTGAATAACGTAAGACTCCGCTTGTTTTGGAAACCGTTTAATCCCTAGTTGAATAAATTTGTACCTACATTAATTTTAGTTTATTATTTCTAATGTAATAAGTTGATATAACCGTATAAGAATTTCGACGTAACCGAATGTAGGAGTTATGGCTTATGGCGGTCAGAACACTTGGTTACTAAGAGGTGCAGGTTAAAATGCCTCTACGTTGACATTTTTATACGATTTCTAATATTAAAATTGCATATTTTAAAAATATTAAAATTGCAGAAAATTTAAATTCAATTTATTGCTTGGTCAATTTTATAGAGTAAAGAGTTTGAAATTCATTTACAAATCGGCGAGTCGCTTGTACTTTGCGTGGAAGGTGTCAACTCCAACGAAAACAGGGATCTATGGACGGAACTACCTAAGGAGGTACATATATTATAATTTATATATTTTTTTTATATATGCAGGCTGAGTAGTGGTGTTACATACTAAATACCCCAGAAGCTCCTTTAATTGTTATATTTATATATTATTTTTAAACTGTCTACGCAATCTAATTTGAAATTACTTCTATTGACGCTGCCTTCGCATCACGCGCAGGACATGATCTAATGATGCTTCTGGGCAGAAAGCGCGTATCTACTTCCACTGCGTTCAAATTCATTTTAAATATTATGTACTACATGTTTCAGTGTTAAAATAAAAATATTGATACCAAGAAGCAAGTCTTAATAATTAAAAAAATAATTTGCTTCACAGGGCAAAGAGAAAGTGAGAGACCAAGAAGCGTTGAAGGAGAATGATGAGTTGTTGAAATGGCTGCTTTTAGAACTATTCAAGATTGGAAAACACCCACACCCACACTCTAGACAAGTAAGTTTAAAACACCCGACCTTACGTTATTGTTTACAATAACCTAAGGTAGGCTATTTCAAGATTAAAATTTTAATCTTAAGAATTTGAAAAATGTAGTTTCTTTTCCACATAGAAAATAACATTTTTTTGTGTATTACTACAAAAATTACATGTTTTTGTAGTAACTCTGTTGTTTCTCATTCCCTATTGTTGACGTCTGTACCGTACAACTTACTGTTTTAAAAACTGTACAGCTTAGTTTAGTATATTGATGTGAAAACAATAATTAAATGGCTAAATATATGAAACTATTTTTTTAGTTTCTTGTTACATAACGAAAAATGATATATAACAATGACGTATGCCATCGTTAGTGTAGCTTGTGATTTATTTAACATGTATTAAGTAAAAATGATATTTTTTTATAGGCAACAAGTATTTGGCTGCTAGCATTACTAAAGAACTGTCCAGAACGCGAGCCCATAAATAATTCTCTACAACAGCTGCAAGATGTGTTTATGGATTACCTATCAGAGAACAGTGGTACGCTATTTATTATAGTTTAAATGTATGCTCTTTATTATACAAGTATCATAATTTAATCGTTGACATTATTTTCTATTTTTAATGTTTTATTCATTCATACAATTAGGATAAGAAATATATATAAAGTCTTCCGTTCAATGTACGAACCCGCAATCTTCCTAAAATGGCCGAAAGTATGGTCAATTTATTTTTAGTAAAATAAAATACAAGATGAATAGAAACGCTAAATTGACAGTGTTATACAATTCTATCAATAAAAAAAAATCTTTTAATTCGCTTTCGCTAATTTATAATTTAATTTATATAATTATATAATTACAGATATAGTACAAGATGTAGCAAGTAAAGGCTTGAGTCTTGTGTATCAAAATTCGGATGAAAACCAAAAGAAAGCGTTGGTAGGACAAATAATAGAACAGTTGACTAGTGGAAAGCGCTCCGTCGCGCAAGTCACTGAGGATACGAAGATATTTGAAGAAGGACAGCTCGGAAAAGCTCCTACTGGGTAAATGTTGTTAATATGATATTAGAATTAAAATATTGCTTTAATAATAGATAATTGATCATAATTTATCCTTGGTGCCATTATAGTGCTGTGTAAAGTTGAAATTTTTCTTTACTTCTTATTTTAAAATGGCCAAACTTAGCAATTTTATGTATTCCTAACTGGATTATAGTTAGTCTGCCTATTCTGGGGAAAAGTGAGGAATTGATGAATTTTAAAAATGTCTATGTCGTTTATTTTCTCTTGATTTAAAAAAAACTGTGTAAGGATTATTTTTATTTGTATGCTAAACACCTTGGAATAAAGACTTAATTAAGATTATTAATATTAATAACAATAATGTAATAAATATCAACATAAGAAAGTGATTTTAATGTGTAATGCGAGGTTAATTGCATAATTCAATCAAGTATATTATGATTTACTTTTGCAATTGGTGGTTCATATAAATTATTTTTAGTCCAAAACTGATAAAATTTATATATTCAGAAATTATTTAATAAATGTGCCTGTAAAGTTCTTGTTCTTGACCTAAGTTGTTTTTTCCAAATCTTAGTGATATAATGGTTCATAACAAAATATTTTCATTCTAGAGGAAATCTGTCGACATACAAAGAGCTGTGCTCTTTAGCGTCCGATCTGAATCAACCTGATTTACTTTACAAATTCATGCATTTGGCTCATCACAATTCTGTATGGAACTCTAAAAAAGGTAAATATAAATTTAAACCAAACAACAATTTATATGTACAATTATAGTTATACACACAACAATATATTGTGTATAACTTCGTTAAATTATAGATTTAAAGTAATTTAGCTCCTAAAAATTGCATTTTTATACAAAATAAGAACATGTGGGAGGACATTAAGAATTCAAAATAATGTATTCTTATATACCCAACATATCCCTAAAGTATTCTGTGTAACCTGTAGACAGAAAAACCTTTTATTTTTCAACGAAATTGTGCGAGAAAGTCTATCTCACTCTTTCACCAAAATTCACCAAAAAGAGTAAAACATAGATATATATTACTGTCTCCCTCTCTTCACGCACAAAGACAATAACATATAAATATCTGCCTCTCTCCATATACAAACCTGACGACATACATATATCTGTCTCCCTCTCTCCGCATGCAAACTCGACAACATACGCATTTCTGTCTCCCTCTCTCCGCATACAAACTCGACAACATACGTATATCTGTCTCCCTCTCTCCACATACAAACATGACGACATACATATATCTGTCTCCCTCTCTCCGCATACAAACTCGACAACATACGTATATCTGTCTCCCTCTCTCCACATACAAACATGACGACATACGTATATCTGTCTCCCTCTCTCCGCATACAAACATGACGACATACATATATCTGTCTCCCTCTCTCCGCATACAAACATGACGACATACATATATCTGTCTCCCTCTTCCCGCATACAAACATGACGACACGTATATCTGTCTCCCTCTCTCCACATACAAACATGACGACATACGTATATCTGTCTCCCTCTCTCCGCATACAAACTCGACAACATACATATATCTGGCTCCCTCACTCCCCAGGTGCAGCATTCGGGTTCCACTCTATAGCCCTACAAGCGGGCGCCCAGCTTAGTGAACATTTGCCGCGTATAGTGCCTCGCCTCTACCGGTACCGGTTCGACCCCACTCCGCGCATACAGAACTCTATGGCGAGCATCTGGCATGCGATCGTGCCCAATACACAGCAGACTGTAAGTTAACTAAAATGTCATATTTAAAATAGGCTGTATTTTAATTGATTTAATTTTTACTTTCTACACGTTATCAATATAAGTTAAACAATTAAAAAAATACTTTAAATATTAATAGTTACCACAACTTCGTTTGAGTAGACTTATTTATCTTTTCCACATAATTACTCATCACGGATGTACATTTTTTGATACGCGCAAATTCACAATATCTAGAACCATCTTAGCATGTCTATATTACGTTTCTACATCAGGTGACTCTTCAAAATCAATTTTGGCCTAGGTCCTGCCCAAGTCTTACCCAAGCGCGCGTACAAACATTCTGTTTCTATTGTTCTGTTGTAATATAATATTAATATACAATAATGTGGCCAGTCGTGGCCCAGTGGCACAAGAGTGTGACTGTAAACGACTGGTTGTGGGTTCGATTCCCACTCGAGGAGTGGAAATTATATTTCCATTTTCTTCGCTCTGGTGTCGAGGTAAAGCGCGGCGTTAAGTTCCGCCACTTAACACGCAAGCCTCCGAATTCGGCGGAAAGTGTCTTAACACTAGGTTCCCTCTGCCTACCCTGCTGTGTGCGGGATATAGCGTGAAGCTATTTAATTTAATTTAATTTAATATACAATAATAATCTAGGTTCACAAGTACCACAAGGAGATATTGAACGACCTCGTCACCAACTTGACTTCCAATCAATGGCGTGTGAGGATGTCATGCTGTAACGCCCTCTCTGATCTATTAAGGTAAACTTTCAATACATATTTAGTTTTAAGCAAAAATTCAATTCCGTAAGTAAAAAATGGATTATCTTGACGATTATCTTAACGCTAAGCTCTCTCTGCCTACCCTGTTATATAGGAAAACCCTGAACTGAAAAAAAGACATATAGGTTAGTATACTAACCTAGTCTAGCAACACTAGAAGGTGTCGTAAAGGTTCGTGTTCACATCTTGAAATGTTCATTTTTCATTCCAGATTTCATATATTTTTTTTTTTTTTTTTTTTTTTTTTTTTTTTTTTTTTTTTTTTTTTTTTTTTTTTAGCTACACGCTGTATCCCTTGCGGGGTAGTCAGAGAGAACGGAGCGCCAAACGCTACGGTCCCTGCATACTTCTTTCGCCTCGTCCACAGTCATCAACCTCTTCATACACGCCCTCCGGGGGGTCCTCATGCTTTTTACGTGACCTTCCTCCAGTATCATCGATACTGTGTTTTCGAAGGTCAACCGAGGTCTCCCCCGGCCTCGCTTACCACTCACCTTTGCTTCATAAATCTTTCTTACCATTCTTTCATCACTCATCCTCTCGACGTGCCCAAACCACCTGAGCACGCCCTTCTTCATTCTTACTATGACGTTCTCGCTAATACCTGCCATTCTGTGTATCTCTTCATTGCGGATTCGGTCAGCTAAGCTGACTCCGCACATCTTTCGAAGAGATCTCATCTCCACAGCATTCATCTTTCTTTCATTCTTCTTCTGCAATACCCACGTTTCGCTGCCGTATAGCAGCGTCGGTACCAGCACTGCATTGTGCACAGCTAAACGTGCGGCTATGCTCACGTTCCGCCGTCGCATCAACGCAGCGAGGGCACCGTTAACCCTGTTACCGGCAGCAATACGCCTTTCAACATCCATATCATACCTTCCATCTCTGCTAAACATACTTCCCAGATATACCACCTCATTCACTTGTTCTAATTTCTTTCTGTTAACCATGATCTTACATTCCGTTCTTTCTTCGTCTCTTTCAAACACCAGAATCTTAGTTTTACTCGCATTCAGGCTTAGACCATTATTTTCACTCCCATCTTTCAGGATGGTGACCAATCCCTGCAACTCGCATTCTGATGATGCAATAAGCACTGCATCATCTGCGTACAACAGGCAGTTTACCTTCAAGTCACCCACTTTCACTCCCATATCGCTTTCTTTCACTCCTTGGAGACAACTATCCAAGTACAAATTGAACAGCCAAGCTGACATGGCACAACCCTGTTTGACACCCGATTGAATATCAAACCGAGGCGACATGCCAGCTCCTACTCGTTCACAGGCTGAGTGATCTCGGTAAAGAGACTTTACAGCCTGCAACAAGGGTCCGTTCACATTGTACCGAGGTAGTATCTCCCATAACTTCTTTCGCACAACTCTGTCAAATGCCTTCTCCAAATCCACAAATGCACAGAAAACTTTTTGGTTTACAGCCAAAAATTTTCTGTGATCATGCGGAGGGAGAAGATCTGGTCCATACACCCTCTTCCAGGTCTAAAGCCTCCTTGGGCCTCCCACAACAGCCTCTCAGATCTCTCTTGCATTCTTCTCGCTAAAATTTTAGCATAAATTTTACTACCTAAGCTAATCAAACTGATAGCCCTATAGCTTGCACAGTCTATCTGTGAACCTTTGCCTTTATACAAAGGCACGATGACTGCGCCTCGCCAATCATCTGGGACCTCCCCTTTCTTCCAGCATAAATTGCACAGATGAAAGAACAGGTCCAAGACGCGCGGCCCACCATGTTTGATCATCTCAGTAGTAACTCCATCTGCTCCCGCTGCCTTACCACATTTCAGACTTCTTATGGCACTCTCTACTTCTTTTATACTGATTTCGCCGTCTGCTACATCAAGATTCAGCATATCGCTGTTACTTGAGACAGAGGCGTCATCACATTCATACATCTCCTTATAGAATTCCGCCCATCGTTGCAAAACGGGTGTTGGCTCTGTTAATATTTCACCGTCCTTCGAAAGCACCCCTTTCATTCTGCAGGTTGACGAAGAACCCCGAGAATCACTAACTTCTCTCCAGAAAAGCTTCGTGTTTTCTCGGAAGTTGTTCGTCAACATTTCATCTCTTTCATTCTCCGACTTTTCACGCTTCGCCTTAATCAGTGCTTTCGTTTGGTGCTTTTGCAACTTGTACTCTTTCTTCTTGATCTCTCTCATACTTTTATTCTTACCAGAGGCTTTATAATCCTGCCATGCTTTCTTCTTTCTTTCTACGGCATCTTTCACTTCGTCATCCCACCATTCATCGCGCTTTTTACTAAAGCCTCTTTTCACAGTACCACACACCTCAATTGCTGCTTCAGTCATACTATTCCTAAGATTCTGCCAGCATACTTCTACACTCTCATTTCCTATTTCGCAACTGTCTAGCTTCTTGGAAACCCTTTCTTTATATTCCTCTTTAATAGGTGGATCTTGAAGCTTCCAGCTTCTTATGCGGTTATTCGCCTCCAAGTTTGGACACCACGTGCGGGCGCGCCAGCCTGTGAACAGACCCCTTATTCTAGTAACAACTAGATAATGGTCCGTTCCCAAGTCGGCACCCCTAAACACACGTGTGTCCATAACTTGGTTCCGAATACGCTGATCCACCAGGAATAAGTCAATCATACTTTTCTCTTCCATTCGCTCCCATGTGTACTGATGAATTTGTTTGTGGTCAAACATCGTGTTTGCCACAAACAAATTCTTCTCCTTACAAAGTTCCAAAATAAGCTTACCAGCCTCATTCACTCTCCTATCACCGTACTTCCCTAATATAAGCTCGTAACCGATCCGCTCGGTTCCGACCCATCCATTCAAGTCACCGCACACTATTAACTTTTCATTCGCTCTTACGCTACCTAGAACTTCCCTGACACTCTCCCAGAACTCTTCTAGCTCGCCTGATAGAGCTGAGGATACTGGCGCGTAGGCCGCTAACAAGAATAATCTTGTTATCCCCAGCTTAAAGCGAACCCAAAGGAGCCTCGGGTTGATCGCCTTGTATTCCACCATTGCACACACCAATCGAGAGGACAACAACACACCTACCCCCTGGCACCCGCGATCACTCTCTGGTACGCCGGCCCAGAGAGCCACGGGATCGCCCGGTAGATCGGTAGTGTTACTGCCCTTTCTCTTGGTCTCAGTCACATAGATCACATCCAGATCTCTATCATCCATCACATCTAGTAATTCATTCATCTTCTGTTCCATCCCTCCTCTTACATTCCACGTAGCTATTTGTAGCTCCGTCCTCCACTTCCCGCCGTCTCGGACATGGCGTGTCGGGTGGCGGTCCCCAACGCCGCACTCGTCTTCTCCCCTCTCCCCACTTCTCACACCAACGGGGACGCGCTGGTGCACGTCGCCTCGAGGGAACGCTCTAACATTCTGTGCCCTGATGATCGTGGCGGATGGAACTCTGCAGCCCTAACAAGTAGGGCTGGCGGGGATCGCTACGGGCAAGCATTCCATCATGGACCATAGATTTCATATTTTTCTGTGAATTTAACTTAATACTTAAAAAAATACTTCATATAATTTTGTGTATATACACAGAATATATATTACTAAATATATTTCTATGGGGCATAAAATTAATAGTCCTTAGAAATCCCTCATATATTGTTATAATATATATTAAAATATTATAATAAAAAACGTTATTTAATAAACAATAATTTTCCAGGGGTGCACAAAATCTACACCAGTCTCTGGAACATTTGCCTACAATTTGGACTCAATTGTTCCGTGTAATGGACGACGTGCATGAAGGGACCCGACAAGCTGCTACCACCACTGCTAATGTGTTGTCTAAAGTAAGTATATGTATATAATATTCTATATAATTATTGATAGTATATTTGGGGCCAGTCGCAGAGGCACAAACGTGTGACTGTAAACGACTGGTTGTGAGTTCAATTCCCAAACGAGAAGTGGAAATATTTAATATTTTCATTTTCTTCGCTCTAGTGTCGAGGCAAAGCGCATTAAGTTCCGTCACTTAAAACGTCATGCCTCCAAATTCGGCGTAAAGTGGGGAGCGGAGTGTCTTAATACTAGCCTTACTATACTTATACTTACTAATACTTATACCCTCTGCCTACCCTGCTGTGTGCGGAATACAGCGTGAAGCTAAAAAGATATATATAAATAGGCCATCGTGACCTAGTGGGGGCATAAAATAAATATAGATTTTATTTTCATTTTCTCGCAATGGTAATACAATGTATGGCGTTTCATTCTGTCATCTAAAAAACAATGTCTTGATAATTTTTGTATATTGCTTCAACTACCCTTAAGTTAAAAAAATATATATTATTAAACAATTAAACATGTGTCTTTGTCTTTATATATTATCTAATATATGATGGTGATAAAATATATAAATATAGTATAATTTTCATACAAATGTGATTTTATTTCCAGCTCTGTATACAAGCGTCTGATGTCAACCAAGGTAAAGACGGAAAAGAAATAGTATCCGTTATTTTGCCCGTGCTATTGGATACGGGGATTACAAATCTTGTTAAAGAAGTTAGAAGTGTGAGGTAAGCATATTATTTTATAAAGAACTTAATATAGTCATTTGTTTTACTAACTATACTAACTGAAAATCAGCAAAAATTAAGCAGCGACGCAACTTCGAAAAAACCGCAAAACGAAACGACGTAATCAAAATAATTGCTTGTTGAACGGTGGAACTCAACGCGGCGTTTTGTTTTAAGTACCAGAGCGAAGAAATGAAAGTTTAAATATTATCATTCCCCATGTAGGGATCGAATTTACAGTCATTGCTTTATCGTTTTCGTCTTAAAATTAATTATCTCAAAATATTAATTATTTTTTTGAAGCTTCACGTTGTATCCCGCACATAGCAGGGTATGCAGAGGGAACCTAGTGTTAAGACACTCCGTTCCCTACTTTCCTGTTAAGTGGCGGAACTTAACGCCGCGCTTTGCCTCTTATACCAGAGCGAAGCAAAAGAAAATATTAAATATTATCACTCCTCGAGTGGGAATCGAACCCACAACCAGTCGATTACAGTCACACGTTGGTTGTTGCCACTGCGCCACGACTGGCCCCCAATTAATTAATACTACATATAATTGTGACGCACTACTACCTTCATAACTGAATGATTATAGGATCGAAAATTACTGTGTAACAATAATAACAAAGTAATACTAACTAAAAACAACTGATTTATTCCATTTAGCTAAGTATATCTCATTTAAAATTTTTCCTTCCAGTCTCCAAACAGTAGCCAAACTGGTAACAGCGGCTGGTAACAGCCTAGCTCCGTTCCTGTCCCGCCTCGTCCCCGCACTAGTGGGCGCGGCGGGCGAGCTCGAGTCCGCCAAACTGTCCTATCTAAGCACAGCACTAGCGGACAGCGGCACGCGCGAGTTACTGGACGACATGCGGGCCAGTGCTGCTCGACATCACTATACTACTGATACTGTTGTTAAGGTGTGTAGTAGAATAAGGAATTATTATTAATAGTAGTTAGATTATGGATTTAAGTTTTTTTATAATTTTAAGTCTTATACATCATTTTTTTCTAGATGTCCTGCCATATTCAGAGTAATTCTGTTAATTAATAGGTGATGGAATATAATGTCATACTTTGTAAATCAGAGATTAAATAAATGTATATTTAGTATTTTCAGAATAATGTTTATACCAGAGGGGAGATATGAAATTAGTTTAAATATAATATGTATAATTCCTAGGGAATAGAAATCGAACCCATAACCGAGCGCGTTTACAGTTAGTCGCTGTACCACTGCGCCCAAGTGGTTTCCTAATGGAAAAAAATACTGGCTAAATAAATATTATGTATTGAAAAAAGCCAATATTTTAGTAACCTCTGTTTAAAAATTGATTTGTAATTAGTAAAACACATTAAACATTAAATTTTGTTAGCTGAACTGAGCATAAGTAAGGCAACTGACCAATGTTACTACATATATATATTTAATATATAATTTTTTTTCAGTGTATGCCGTTCATCAATATAGACGTAATGAAAGATATGTTACCCAAAATATTAGAATTAACGAAATCCCCGCAACTCGGTACTAAAGCGGCGTGTGCTCATTTCCTAATACTATCCGCTCATTACCTAAGAGCTGATCTGGAACCAGTCGCAGGAAAAATTATGACTAACTTACTAAATGGAATATTCGATAGAAATGCAACTGTTAGGAAAAATTATGCGGAGGCTTTGGGACAGATTTCCGCTTACGCTAAGGTTGGTGATGTTTTTTGTTAAGTTTTAATTAATGTGGTTTTTAGATCGTGGTATTAATATTAAATATCCAATACAGATAGTTAGTTTATTAATATATTCTATATGTTAAAAACGAATTGCCCCATTTTTTTACAGCATTACGCTTTGTTGTAGACATTGTATGCTTAGCGGTGGAATTAAACGCCGCTTTTTGTTGTGATTACCAATGCAAAAAATTAAAAAAAAATAATCAAAAAATAATCCATATCACATTTTTATTGAATTATTAACAGTTCTTGAATATTGTAACGTAAATAAAAATTTAATTTCCTCCTAACCTAAAGTTAATGTTATATTTCCGTTCTTACAGGCGCAGTCTATAGAAAAATTAATGAAGAAACTTGTGAATCTCTATGAAACAAAAGAAGACGACGCGTCGCGATCGGCCATTGCTTTAACACTCAAGTCAGTTGCAAAAGCTAAAATTGAACATATAAAGGATAACGAAGAAATATTAGCGCCCGTTGTATTTCTTGCAATGCACGCTCCTAAAGAAGATGGTAATTTATTGAGACTTTTTTTCACGTTTCACAAAGTTTTCCGCATAGTAGGATACATATAGTACCCGGCAATAAATAATGCACATCGATGCTTAGAACGAAACAGTCGGTTAGCTTCAACTTCGTAGAGCGTTGTCTCGGTTGCTTAAAATAATAACAATGAGAAACGTCACATATCAACTGAGTGACAAAGACAGGGCTCTACGAAACCGAATCTGATCGACTGTTTCATTCTAAGCATCGATGTGCATTATTTATTGCCGGGTACTATAGTAGGGTAGTCAGAGATTCTTGTATTAGAAATCGAGACATGGCTTCGTTTGGTGTATCAGAACTTAACGTCTTATCGGAGCGGAGAAATGAAAATAATTTTGAGTGTGCATCGAACCTATAGCCATCCCGTTTAATGTTCGAGTGTGGCGCTGCTCTACTGTTCCACGATGGCGAAACTACCGTCTTATTTACAACAGAAATTAAATAAATTAGAGCTTTTATCTATAATTTAGGGTTGTTATCTATTGAACTTGTAAAAAAATATATGTTATAATAAATGTACACCATTGAATGTGATGTACATATCACATGGACAATTATTGAATTTTTTTGGCTTTTGTTCTAACAAATTCTAGATTCGACAACAGTGGAAACGTTTGAAGAGATATGGTCGGACATGAGTCCGTCTCGAGCCAGTGGTATACGTCAACACTTGCCGGCTATACGAGCGTACACTGAACAAGCGTTGTCATCTGGCAGTTGGACTAAGAAAATACAAGTATTGATTGATTTTTTTTTGTTTAACGTTGACTTTTAAATTACGTTGGTTGAATAATGCACATTTAACGCTTTTATATTTATGATCATTGTAATTATTATCAAAGAAACTTCCTTTTTTTTAAATATATACTTACTACGGCCCGCTCGCGGCTTCGCCGTGTGAACTCTTCCGTTATATTGCAACCCTCGGGGGCGCATTTTTATAAAATAAAGTAGCCTATGTTTAAGCTTAGATTATCAACTATGCCAAAATTCATTACAGTTGGTCAAGCGGTTTAGATTTTTCATATCAACTTTCATCCCCTATTTCAACCCTTTAGAGGTTGATTTTTGAAAAAATAAGTAGCATATGTTAGACCCAGTCACATTTACTACTTTCATTCTAAATTTCATCCAAATCGGACCGGTAGATTGGCCGTGAAAGCGTAACAGACAAACACACAGACTTTCGCATTTATAATATAAGTATGGGTTCTGGCAGCTAGCTAGAGTAGTGAATTAAGTATTAGTAATAATTTGTTCCCAATAAATGTATATATTTTTTTATTTATTTGTTTTTAGGCTGCAAATGCAATAAAGACAATATCCAAAGAGTTAACAGATGGATTAGGAGAGGAGCGGGAGCCGTTCATTCGTTCTTTACTCGCGGCGGTTCAAGGCAAGACCTTTGATGGAAAATATCATATTTTAGAAGCGCTAGCTGATTTGTGTATGTAAGTATTGAAAAGGAAACATACCTTTTTGACAACAAATTAAATAACTTTTTGATATTATTTTTATCGAGGCAAAGTACGGCGTTAAGTTCCGCCACTTAACACGCAATGCCTCCTGATTTGGCGGAAAGTGGGGAACGGAGTGTCTTAACACTGGGTTCCCTCGGCCTACCCTGCTGTGTGCGGGATACAGCTTAAAGCTAAAAAAAATATCATAAAGTATCTTACTTAAAAAAATACGTTTTGATGTAAGAGTGAATTGTATTTGAATTTTTTGTAGTTACACAAAATTTGACATTGTAAATATTCTAAGCTGCACTCTTTTCTTGTAATTGGTGAAAATAATCGTTTATTTCTATCCTTTAATTATAAAATTTAATTATATATAAGTTATATCTGCTTAACGCTTTTTCCAACACAATGACAAAGAACCTACTGTCAATACAATGTTGTCATATTTCTGTCCGAAATCCAAACTTTGCAAGTCGCGAATAGTGAGAGAAATAGTCGTTCATTAAAGTTGCTTTCGTACCCACAAACCAACGGAGCTAATAGTGAGATGCTGTCCCACGATTGTCTCATATGATCATAGCAAACATAATTATCCTAACATTCATTTGAAAGTTAATGTAAAAAACTGAGACGTCCCTCTCTCCATCAATATCGACGTAGTGGCGAAGAGTCGTAAGCAGAAAGATTCTTGTTTTTCTACTCGAAATTCATATATTGCTTGTTAAGTCGCGGATCCTAACGCTGAACTATATGTTACCAGAGCAAAGAAATGAAAAATAACCGTTTTTTCTATCTGGGTTTCCCACAACCGATCACGCTGATACTGAAACGCTGTTTCAAAGCGTTGCATCATATGATTGATTATCAATAGTTAAAACAAACTTGATTATAGCATATTACTACGACTAACTAATTAGTTGCAAGTAATAAATTATATATTTTTTCTTAAACATTTTTAAAGTGTTATTCTACACTTAGGAAAATTGAAAAAGACATTTAAAGAAAACGAGCAATGTATGCTCAGTGGTGAGAGCGCCTGAACGGTATTCAGGAGGCGCGGGTTCGAATCCCGCTGCGTTCAAATTTTTATACGTTTTCTTTAAAGGTTTTTTATTTATTTTTTATTTTTTTTATATTATCCTGCACACGGCAGGGTAGGCAGAGAGAACTTAGTGTTAAGACACTCCGTTTCCGCCGAATCCGGAGGTAATGCATTAAGTGGCGGAACTTAACGTCGCGCTTTGCCTCGACACCAGAGCAAAGAAAATGGACACATTAAATATTTCCACTCCTCGAGTTGGAATCGAACCCACAACCAGTCGCTTGACACACTCTGTGCCTCTGCGCCACAACTGGCCTCTAACTACTTAATTATAAGTAATAAATTATAATGAATAATAACATATATTTATTAAAAATTCAGTGTAAAAGAAAACGAGACGGCCCTCTCTCCGTCGATATCGACGGAATGTATAGACGCGTTAGTGGCAGAGAGTCGTAAGCAAGAGCCGGGGTACAAGCGACACGCGCTGACCGCCCTCGCTCGAGCGCTTCCCGCCGCCTCCTGTGACAGATTCCACCAGTTATATGAAATTGTTAAGCAGATATTGTCTAAGGTATGTATTTTATTTTTAGAGGTAAGTGGTGTATGAGTGTTATGTGAATAGGGTACAGGTGAGGTAAGTAGGGTACAAGTGAAACGCGGTGATTACCTCGAGTGCTAACTGTCTAAGGTATATATTTTTATATTTTTAAAGGTAGCCACTTAAGTAGGGTATTGAAGGTAAGTAGGTTGCAAGTGATTGCATTTACCTTTTTCTTACGATGACTAGGGTACAAGTGAAACGCACAACCGCCTTAAAGCGAGCACTATCCTCATGAATCACAATGTGAACAATATTTAGTTTATGTTATGCTTCACTCAATACACCATAAATATCATGTTGATGAAATTACTTGTTTTAAATAATACTAACTTTTTTTCTCGTCCCCATTATCACTTTAAATAGTATATCTTATGCTACAAGAATAACATTTAATGTTTTTATATTGATCTCGTCATATTTTTAATACTTTAGGATGAATTATCCATGGACAAAGATTCTGATGAAGAAGACAACGAAGGTGTGCGACAGAGACGGGAACAGTTGACGGCGTTGAAAGAGGCCGCCTACGATCTGCTGGGCAAGGCGTGGCCCAAAGATCCACATACACAAGGTGAAATAAAATATAATTATATCAATATTCACATTATAAAATTGGCATTTAATTAATTAAGTATTATTAAAAAGTATTATTTTTGATACTATATCAAATTGAAGTGTCCATTGAAGCTAGAAGATACTGTTATTTTGACTTTTAATATACATAAAATAATATTTATTAATTACTAACTGATTGTCATTTAACAGATCCATTATTTTTCTCATAAAAGGCTCAGGGTTTTTTATGTGTATTATATATTTTTGTAATATAAATAATTATTTAATATTAATTATTAGCTGGGCTCAAAATTTTCGTTTGGCCAAAAGTTTTAAAGACGGCGCCGATATTATAATGTTATAACGAATATTTAATATATGACTTTATAAGATATCGTTGATATATGACTTCACAATGTATTACTAGATTCTTTTTTCATATACAGCAATTAATGTACTAAACAACGATTTCAAAATTTATATATTTTTAGTCACGGCAGCAGTACTAATTTCATTTTTCATAAGATTTTCCATAGAACTAATTTAATGATGATTTCAAACAAACAAATTTTATACGTTGTATATAAAACTAAATATTTATTTCCAGAGAAATATCAAGATCTATTCTTCGAGCACTGTTCCAAGTCGTATCCGTCTAGTTCTCGTTCCACCCAGCTAGCCATATTAGCGTCTGTATCATGTGTAGTAGAAAGATTGGCAGTATTGCGTTCAGAACCCATGGACACTGAGGAGGGTGGGGTTCAAACCCCGGGGAAGGACTCCGTTGCCATGGTTACCGGACATGTTGCTAACATCGTGGAGTATACGCTTAGTGAGTTATATTAATTTATGTATTAAGTGTTTATCTGAGGTACTTTTTTATTTTGTTGACATGGACTTTTTTTTTCAATTAAAAATTATTTTAGTTTAGGTGTATCTGTACATATATTATCTTAATATAGGCCAAGCTTTTATTTGTTAAGTAAACATACGTTGTTTTTTTATTACAGAAAATAGTAATCAGGTGCGAAATAGAAGGGATGCACTTAATTTAATGGAAATCATGATAAAACAATTAAAAGGTATGTACTATATACTTATCTTTTTCATAACAATTGTTTTTTTTTTATCCTCACGCTTTATCCCACTTTGCTTAGTAGTCAGGTAAACTACTGTCTAGTGACATGATACTTCGTTCTCTACTTTCAATACATGCATGCTGACAGGCAGAACTCAACTTGTTTATACATTTAGGAAAAATGAAAATAATTAAATTTTAATCTTTTTATTGAGTGGGAATTAAACCCACAGTCATCGCGTATACAATCAGACGCTGCCAGTATGACAGCGCCAAAGTGACGTCTTATTTCTTTAAAATATGAATGTAACTTTAATGCATATTATATACACATTATTTATTTCTCTTTACTTTCAGAACTTCACAAAACAGAAGAATTAAACAAGTTAAAGGATATTTATCAAACATATGCTCAAGATTTGTCCAAGGAGTCCTCGCACGAGTTGCGGGCCAAAGTAGATAATATAAAAGTTTACTTCAAGTGAACACACACCAGTACCAGTTACCATTATTTATACGGAAAACTGACATGTGTATTATTAATAATAAATTGACTTTCCACAAAAGTTGTTTATTTTAACGCTCTTTCTGAAAATTAAATATTAATAGAAATACATGTTGATAATTCATAATTAATCTATTTATTTGTATTAAAATTAGGTCAAAAAAAATTCAGATCTATACTAGTTTTTTATTTTTATATGAATTTAATTGTGTTATGCCTTTTATAATCATATTTATCTGTCTGTCAATAATAGATGAAAAATTTTGCCATCTGGACAACTGTTCTTTTTACATATAAAACTATTTTGATAAGGTTTTAAGCAAAGAGAAAAAACAAAGAAAATAAATAAATACAAGGTATTTATAAATCATAATACCAATAATTTAAGTAAGTAGTTAGTTTATTTAAAATGAGATATTATAATATTTTATATCGATATATTATAATATTTGATATATTATATTGTGGCCAGTCGTGACCTAGTGGCACAAGCGTGTACTGTAAAACGACTGGTTGTGGGTTCGATTCCCAGTGAAAATATTTAGTATTTCCATTTTCTTCGCTCTGGTGTCGAGGTAAAGCGCGGCGTTAAGTTCCGCCACTTAACACGTAATGCCTCTGAATTCTGCGGAAAGTGGGGAACGGACTATCTTAATACTAGGTTCCCTCTGCCCCTAACCTGCTGTGTGCGGGATACAGCGTGAAGCTAAAAAAAATATAAATATTATAATACACAGGTGTTCAAATAAAACAAATCTGCTATCACATAGTGTATTATACATTAAATGCCAAGGCATTTGGCGAACGGAATGAAACATTACAAATATTGAATTGACATATCTCCATTATAAGTATTTTACAGTCATAATAAGTATGTCATTAACATTTACTTAACCAAAAGATAAATATATTGCAAAACTTAACTTAAAACATTTTTAGTAGAATTATTCAATTTACATAAAACACAATAAAATAAAAAAAAAAGATTATATTAAGTTTTATTCTTATTTAGGCTTAAAAAGTCAGGTCTAAGTTATCTAGCGTTCAAAGTTACTATATGGTCATTTACGATTGGTAACAATAAGTTGAATATTAATTCGGATATTTTAAATTACATGGACTTTAAGTTATTGTCGTATTCTATGAAGTTAATATAATAGCTGTTACGTTGTTACTACAAAACTATTTCACGGCCATACTAAAGTAAAATAGAATACTAACTTAAAACTAATACATATTTTATCTTCCATACCGCCTTAATAACAAAATCTCAAAAGCTGTCAACTATTTAGCATTAATAATAAATAAATTTTAAAAGATTATGGCGATACAATAATTATAAACTATAATATAAACAAGTTCTTACAATTGATTAACAAAAACAACGGATGCAAAAGATTTTTGTACAAAATAATCACGAAGCCTTAATATACGATTATATTATTCTATATTTTAACATTTAATATAATTCTAGTGTTTTACGTGAAAATGTATTAATAATATAGATTATCTATAACTATTTTACAAAACTATTGCTAATATGTGACGCACTCGTGAAGGAATACTTCTTGTAGAAGGTGATATTAACAGTGCCTAATAATACTTGTATAGTACGCGCATTTCAACTTGATAGGTCGGAACCTAGCTACAATGGGCGTCGCAAAACAGACTTTTAGGGAGTGACTGGTGGCAAAAAGCAGTGAGTGAGATAAATAGTGATTCCATTCCACATGGTATGTTGTGTCTCAGTCACTCGTCAACTCTCATTGGCTGGTTGACTGTACCTGCGCGAAATTTAGAAAAGCGCAGATATGTCAAGATAAAATGCGCGTACTATAAAATTCAAATTTCCTATAATGCTATACCACAGTTAAGGAATTAACGGAGTGACCTTTCTTTCTGTTTTCTAAGACAATTAAACTACACATTCTATACTAAATCTTAATAAGAATCTTACAAAAAAGCTCGAATACAAAATAGTTATACAGTCAAAGCTCTTTATTCGTAGAAAGGTTCCGCAAAATGAAGCTAATTTTAAAATTTATATGGAACACATTCTCGGGTGACAAAATGAAAAACAGTTACATATATAAAAAATATGATTTTAATTGATGTTTTTGTCTATATTCATGTATTATTATTTTCAGACTTAAGCAATGATTTAAAGAAGTATCTGTATAAGTATCAGAGGTCTATTCTAATTATTTATTAGTTGATTTGAGAACGCGTTTACAAAGAAGAATCGATTCAATATCCGTTGAAATCTTGTTTATTATTATGTAAGTCCCAATGTGTAATTAGATCCGCGAATATTAAAATAATATTTTAGCAGCGAATAAACAAATTGGATCAAATTGTTTAAAAAGTGGTAACCAGGGGTGGATCCAGCCCTGCCGCGTATCTATGTGGGTCAAGGAAAAATATGACGTCATAAATCAGTTTGTAAATTTTCCTAAGTGTGAAATAACACTTTAAAAATGTTTAAAAATCAGTTTGTGTTGTGGGCTTGCCCATAGTGCACACAACAGTGGATCGCGAATGAAGGAAGCGCGAATAACGAGCATTGACTATAGTTGAAGAAGCCACGTATTTTTCTATCTATATCAGTGATGGGCAAAGTACGGCCTGCGAGTTATGTTTTCTAATATTTCGCTATCTAATATTTAAAATATTTGAGTGGTAGTTGCAAAATAAAAACGGGCCAATCATAATTAACAATTCAGACCCTCCTTTGAAATTTCAAAATTTTCTGGCCCCTAGTTAAAAAAGTTTGCCCGCCACTGGTCTATATTGCAATGTTGGGCAAAATTTAATTGCAATTAACAATTAGATAATAACAACAAAATAATTTCGCAACAATCACAATTGACAATTAATTCATTGTTAATTACAGTGTAAAAATAACAACAAATGATTATTCAGCAGATTGTGATTTTCCCACGAACATATCGCACCCGCAGACGTAAAGTGGCCCAACTCAAAAAGATTGAGTTAGGTCAGTTTAATTCTAAGTGTTCGATATAACGAATTATTAACATTTAATTGCAATTAAAGTTTGCCCACCAGTATATATATCTACACATCGTCAAACAACCCCCGCGGCGGCATGGTCATGTCGCGTCGCACGACGGGCGGCAGCGGGTCGACCTCCTGGTCGCGGCTGGGCGCCTGGTAGTGTCGGTCGCTGACGTAGTAGTCTGCCTCCACGTCGTTGAGGAGCCCGGTGCGGGCTGTAACGTGACGCACATGCACAATAACTGATTTATATTGCGTTTATTTATTTGTTGTATATAAAGATTATCCATAATGATATTATAAATGTGAAAGTCTGTCTGTTATACTTTCACGGATAATCTACTGGTCCGATTTTGGTAAAATTCGGAACCAAAATAGTTGAAGATACAAAGACCGAACATAGGCGCCAAGTTTAATTTTCAAAATTCCACCTTATAAGGTTGAAATATAACGAAACAGCGGTGAAGCCGCGAGCGGGCCGCGAGTATTTTTATATTATCATAAACAATTCGTTCGCGGTTTCGCCTGCATTAATTGAAGTTTCAGCTTATTTAATAAAACAGTTGTTTAGAATCAATTTTATTTAACAAAATTTGAATTTGACTAATTTTTTTTATTTCCGAACCGATCAAATGAAATGAACACTATATTTTAAGGGAAGATCACCAAAAGCAAAAACTGCACTTAAATTGGTTAAAACGTTTCTGAGATCAGCGTGCACAAGCGCACAGACAAACAAAAAGAATAAAAATAATTGTTTTGGTTGCTATTTATTACATGGATGGTAATGTCCCCAATAATGTTTTTTTTAAATACCTATTTTCCTTGCACGGGTGAGTTTGATTTTTATAATATGACATATGTTTACATAAAGAATACGTTTCAGAGTAGTAAATTAGTTTCTTTCGGACTTCTTGATATTAGCCATACTATTTTTTTGTTTATTGTCCAATATATAACAAATACATTATCTTTTATTTTGCGCTTTAAGTACCACTAAAACCTCATAGGTTTATCTGGGTACAGTGAGTCACTGCTTTTAATTTAATTTATGTAAAAAATGTTTTTCGAAACGTGATTTGGTTTTCGTGTTACTTATATACAATTCTTGCAGTTCCTTTGGCAGATCATTAATATAGACAGGTATTAGATAGTCATCAGGTCTCTTTCCGTACAAATTTCGAATTCTCTATTATTTTTCTATGCTTGTTTACTTTAGTTGACTCTACTTTTGACTGCTTGACTGACTGACTCGCGATTTTTGGGAAATCCTCTCTTAACATTCCCCTAGTCTTCAAGGCCTAATTTTTGCTTTTTAATACAGTTGTAATAAAGATTTATTTTGACATTCAAGACATTCTGTTCAAATATATATTTTTAAGATATTTCTCTGATTTCTTAGACGGCAAATATTAAATTGATTTCTACGACGACTATACTATTAGACATTTTGAAGTTTCACTATATAAGTATGTCTCGCTAACCTCGTTTATACGGAAAGTGTACAATGAATGTTTTGTCGGGTGTGAGCGTGAAGCCTTTTGACGGTCAAAAAATGATGCATGTAATTTCTTATTTTTAATAAAATTATTTGACTTTGACAAATATTTTTTACCTTTAAGTAATACAAGTTGGAAGGAAATTTCTGGCTATAATAAAAGTTTTGAGTTAGATTGCCCTTAAGAAATAGTCAGATTTCATTATTTAATAAACTAAATCAATTTTCGTAATTAGACAGAGATTGATGATAGAAGTGTCTTCAATAAGGTGACTACTAAAATTCAAATAAAAAAATATTGAGGCCGTCGTGGCGTAGTGGGACAGCCGGACTGCAATGCGATAGTCGTGGGTTCGATTTGTGCGGGAAAATGTCTGCATTAAAATTTCCATTTCTACGCACTGGTACTTAAGACAAAGCGCGGCGTTGAGTTCCACCACTCAACACAGTGTCTAGACACTATGTCCTATCTGACTATAAAAATGAAAAATCATGAAGCTGTTTTTTAAAAAAGCAATATAAAAAGTGGTGCTACCTCCATCTTGGTTGTCTCTCGTCCGGTAGTTAGAGAAGCGCTCGTTGTAGTCGCGACAACGCGCTATGGATTCCTCTGCACGTTGACGTCTGCGTTTCTCTATAATATGAATAGTATATGATTAATATATAACAAAATTATGCCATTTATTTATAAACATTTTTGAAATGACCCCCACACTTCCACACTTAGGAAAGTTGAAAAAGACATTTAGCATGCTAACAACAAAAATAAGTTGTAATAAAGCGTATAAGAATTCGACGCAGCTGGTAGTAGAACGCATGGCTCAGCGGTGAGAGCGCCAGGACGGTATCAGCGGTATCGAATCCCGCTGTGTTCAAATTTGTATACATTTTCTAAATATCTAATGCCATTTATTTTTTAATTCAGGCATTATTAGTAAAATAAGTTATCACTTGGACTGTATATCCTGACTATGTATTGCCTGTCCGAACGCGATGGTATTCCAACATGGGGAGAAAATATTTAAGACTTGTGGTGTAAAAGGACAGCATCTGATTGTAAGCGTGATTGGTTGCTGGTTTGATTCCGACTCGAGAGAACAGTTAAATTTAAATTATTTTCATTTCTCCGCTCTATTCAGATAAACAATAACATGAGGTTCGTACAATCTCAATACAATGATTTTTCATAGAAATGTCATCCCCTATTTAATGCCCCTTAGGGGCTGTTTTTCTAAAAAAACTAAATTGATATGTGATAGTTGATGTTGGATCTATCAAGCTGTCAGGTTTCTTCGTGGGAAAATTTATTGAAATCGATCAAGCAGTCTAGACTTTCATACAAACTTACATCTCCTATTACAACTCTTTAGGGGTAGAATTTTGAAAAATGACCTGAAAATCCCTTTATAGGATCTTGACCATGACCCTTCAAATTATTTTCATCCTTAATTTCATCCAAATCGGACCGGCAGATCAGTCATTAAAACTCAAGAAACAGACAAACAAACAAACTTTCACATTTATAACATTAATATGGCCAAAAACAACTCGAAACACATACCTCGCTTAACAATTTCCCTTCCTTCATCCACCAAATCAGTAGTCAACTCGTCATCACCCACAAACTGTTGGAAGCCGCACAGCGAGAGCAAACGACTTCCAAGCGACAAGTAAGTAGCCAGACATAGCAATACTACCAACATAGGGAAGTATATGTTGAAGCCTTCCGCTATAATGCCTAATACGTCCATGTGGCCCATTATCTGAAAATAAATTTGTATTGTTAATCTGTGTAATAATTTATAAAGGTTTTATAATTGTCAAAAAAATCTTTTTTCTATATATATATAATAGTGTGGCGAATATATAATTTTTAAAGACTTATCACTTACCTACTACTGATATATTTAAAAAAAATAAACATGGAAATAATATATAACATTTAATTATTATACTAGCGACCCGCTCGCGGCTTCGCCACGTGAACCGCCACTTTCATCCTCTATTGCCTCTTTGGGATTGTTTTTTTTATAAAAGGGGGTAATCTATGTTTGACCTTGTGTCACTAATTATGTTCTTGAGAAAATCATCGATACATCTAGTACAATGTCTATAATATTTGGTAACATATAGCGATAACTGTTATAGTAAGAAAACGTACGAAATCTGCTATCATAGTATATCTATATGATAGCAGATTTCGTACATATATACCATCTGGTATATATGTAGGAAATTTGTAGAATTTGATAGATTGTGAAAACATAAAAGATATAGATATAGATTTTTGCATTATTATAATAATAATATTATTAGTACGGATATATCTAACACAATGTCAACTATATAATAACAGATGGCGCTACCCGTTCCAGAAAACGTAGTTACATCTGCTGTCATATAGATTATATAAAGTTTTATATAATCTATATGACAGCAGATGTGTATAGATCTTTAATAAATGTTATGCTTATTTTATTTTATAATTATTTTAATTAGTGATATTGAAACAAATTTAGCTTCACTCGTGAACTATCGACATAATTTGAATGTTTTTTTTAAATTTTATTTTTCTGCGGGAGTTGTATTAAATACCAGGATGAAAACTATCCCATATGTTGCTCTAACCTCTTAGCTAACTCCATACAAAAATTCATTAATTTCTACCGGTACCGGTAGATAAAATAATTTACTTATATCGGTTTTTTATTTTTTCCAAAAAAACTACATGGAAAACCGGGATAAAAACTATCCTATATGTACCTTTGGACTATAAGCTATCACCATACCAAAATTCATCCATTTCTGTCCAGTAGTTTTTGCGTGATTGACGAACAAATTAACAGACAGACAGACAGACAGACAAAAATTCTACTGAGTGGATTTTTGGCCTCTGTTATCGATATATTAACGCACCCAATTAAAATTTTTCTGAAATTTTTCATGTATAGAATTGACTTTTCTACTCTTTTATTATATATAGAGATTTATTCAGGCACAAGGGGACAGCGAAAACGCGGTGGTTGTGGGGTCGATTCCCACCATGGGTAATAATTAAATATTATTTTCATTTCTCCGCTCTGATACCGAAGACAAAGCGCGGCTTTGATTTCCGCCACTTAAGACACACAATATCTTAATTCCATGCAGAAACTGAAAAACGGAGTGTCTTAACACTAGGTCTCTCTGACTACCCTGATATGGGAAAAGTGCTACTCTTTTTAATATATTTACCTGCGTATAATAAGTTTCCATAATCCTCTCCTTAATAACATGAGAGTCCATATGCACCAAACTCAAAAAATTCAAACACATGGCCGGCGTCAATCTGCAGACCATCATGCCAGAGAATATCAAACTGTACTCGTTGGTCTGGTGGTGCGGCGCCAGGTAGTAAAGGTTGAGAAGCCTTATCTTGAGTACAGTGGAATACGCACAGTAGAACATGTATGCGATTATAAGTGTTGATATTGACTGGAAAATAAAATTTAAAATTTAATTAAACAATAAATAAAAAAAAATCCTATTTGGGGAGTGATTGTATTTAAATTATTTTCGATTCTTCCATTTGGTACCTAAGATGAAGTACAGCGTTAAGTTCCGCCACTTTACACACAATGTCTTGATTTCGCGCGGAAAGTGAAGAACAAAGTGTCCTGACACTTCCTTTCTCCGATTAGTCTGAGGGGAAATCCCTCGCAGGATGACGTTTTTTATCATTTTATTTTCGCTCAATATCTAAAATGGAACTCATAAATTTAAAATATCTAAGAACGGATTATAATCCGTAAAGATCTCGTTATATATAATGAGATATTTTTTATATATATTTAAATTTATAATCTTCATTTGACAAAAAATATAATATAGGTATTTTATATACTTACCACAATAGCTGCATAATTATAGCTGTCTCTCGCAGAATTAACAATCAATGCAAATATTGAAAGCACTGGCTTCTTACAGAAGAAAGTCACTTCTGACCACACAACCGCCACTGACAGTATACAAGTGACCACCGCCATTGTTTTTAAGAAGTATTGCTTAATAAAGCATTCCCAGTACCATTCTGTAATTAAAATGTATGTGTACTTTAACAATTTTAAGGGGTATGATATTTTTTTTAGAAAACGTTTGAAAATTTAAAAGCAGCGGGATTCGAACCCACGCCGAGTCGGAGTGATTTTTTGGGAGGTTTTCAAAACGCGCTGGTTCGTTCGTATGTATTATACGTTTTCTAAATAAGTTTTTACCCATACATAGAAGTTAATTGAACAATGATCTTATCAAATTAAATTTACATATTTATCGCATTATGGTAGGTAGAAAACAAATAATAACATCACTTGGATCTGCATTTAAGCAACTGTATTCAAGAACCCAACCCAAAGTTTTAGGTTTGAGGTGACTCGAAGAGAATTGAATCTTTAACTAAGCCAGCCAACACTAACACTAGCCAACTTCACCATAATAACGGTCTTACATTATTATCATGTTAAAGTTAAAATTTTATATCAAAACTTACTTTGCGAGAACCTCATACATTATCTCAAAAAACACAATTACACACTAATCAAATACGATATCTCGACATAGCAATAAATGGCTAAATTGCTGTTAAATTGATCTACAGCTTCAATTTTCATATATAATATCTAATACATATCTAATTGTTTTCAAAAAATGAATACTGTAAAAATACTACTATAATGATCTTTCCATACAACAGGATAACTCAAGAGAAACTAGTGTCAAAACACTCCGTTTCGACTAGAAAGCTAATCTACCGATCCGACTTAGATGAAATTTAGAATGAAAGTAGTAAATAATCCAGGGTCAAAAATAGGCTACTTGTTTTTCAAAAATCAACCTCTAAAGGGTCGAAACAGGTGATGAAAGTTTATAGGAATATTCTAAACCGCTTGACCGATTGTAATGCATTTTGGCATAAATATAGAAAATAAGTTTAACAAAGTAACTAAGAAAAAATATATAATAATAATAAGCTTACCAATAATAGGTGGATAGAATATTCGTTGTAATCTAGGCCTTGCGGTGTGGAAAGTGTGCTGGAACCTGTGGTCGGGCGAGCGGGAGTTAGACGCGATGTCCTCCAAATGGAATATACGCTCCAACATGAGACCCCATTGGGTTTCCGTCCTTTGTAATACGTGCAAGGCTTTGATTGTCTGTGGAATTTGAAAAATTAAGCATCACTTATTTTATAAATGTGATCTTTCACGGATAATCTACCGGTCCGATTTGGATGATATTCAGAATGAAAGTAGTTAAAAGTCTAGAGTCAGACACACGCTACTCATTTTTTTCAAAAATTTACCTCTAAAGTGTTGAAATAGGGGACGCAAGTTTATATGAAAATTCTAAACCGGTTGACCCATTGTAATGAATTTGCATAAATATAGTTAATCCAAGGTTAAGCATAGGCTACATTATTTTACAAACATTCACTCCCAAGGGTTGCAATATAACAGCTGTTTTTGATGCTTGTTCACGAGGCGAAGCCGCGAGTTTATTATATTTTAATGCTTATTTCTATAATTATTTTTTGAGGCTGTCGTGAGGAAGTGTGTTGTGGGTTCGATTCCTACTCGGGGAGTGATTGCATATTACTTTAACTTCTCCGCTCTGGTATCTAAGAAATCTAGACTCGACGACACCGCTCTGATCTCGAAAAGTGAAGAAGGGGGTGACTGAGTCTTAAGACTAGGTTCTCTCTAACTACCCTGCTATTTCAAAAAATCGCGATTGTTTTTCTTTTAATTTTTATATTATTTTTTTTTTTTATAGCTTCACGCTGTATCCCGCACACAGCAGGGTAGGCAGAAGGAACCTAGTGTTAAGACACTCCGTTCCCCACTTTCCGCCGAATTTAGAGGCTTTGCGTGTTAAGTGGCGGAACTGAACGCCGCGCTTTGCCTCGATACCAGAGCGAAGAAAATGGAAATATTAAATATTTCCACTCCACGAGTAGGAAAAGAACCCACAACCAGTCGTTTTACAGTCACACGCTTGTGCCACTGCGCCACGGCTGGCCACTTTATATTAAATTGGCTAGCCAATTAAGCGTAGCATAATAGCGTCTTTTTTTGTTCTTTTCTTATTTTTTATCCCGACATAACTGAATTCTTTGCTTTTGTGACTGTTGTGTGATGCGTAGTATCTAACCTACTATAATAGTATGTAATAAAAACGCTAAAATATTTTCTAACGTTTACACTTTTACTCCAAGAGCAGGGTAGTCAGAGGGAACCATTGTCAATACACTTCGTTCTGCACCCCCCGAAATTGCGGTTTTATAAATTTATATCTTCTGCGGTATTTTGTCTCATATTGTAACCTTTTACAATCAGACGTTATAAAAGAGCCAAAATATTTGAAATGTAAGTATAGTGGAGACACAATGGTAGTGGGGTCAATCCTGTCTTGGTTTAAAGATTATATTTAAATTATTTTCACTGGCGAGTGAAAATAATTGAAATAAAAAGAAAAGTAAAAAATGGTGAACGGAGTGTCATAGCACCCTGTTGTACGAAAAACTAAAAAATCATACAAGTGTACAAGCATTATAATAAATTATTATTTTTCTAAAATTTCTCTTACATTTCATCATACAAAAACATACATAATATTTATTCGCCATGTCATTGCATTACATACCTTTTTATGTAAATTAACAAGGGATTTCAAAGATGGTGGTGAAGGTCTGTCCGGGGGGGCTCTAGAATTTAGCTTATCCCTCAATTGTATAGGTAACTTTTGCACTATTGTTTCAACGTGTCTGTGCAATGGATGTCCTGGCCCTACTGCTGCGGTAACCGAATTAAGACTCTGTTGACATGAAAATAGAGTTTATTATTGAACAACATGCTTTATATAGTAAACATTTAAAATAACATTATCTATGATTCAAGTAAATATGTGATTACTTTTATTTGTACGATTTAAATATAATTGTACACTGACAATAATAATAAAGGAGTAATATTTTATATGCAATCAAAATATGATTAGGTATATTAGCAGTCAAATGATTCTTTTTAAACTATAACCAAAATACTAAAATTATTTTTTATGCAGAATTTGATTATATACCCGTAGTAAATTAAAAAGAAATATGAAAATCTGTAATTTAAACAGTTTCAAAAACAAGAACTAATACACCAAAAAAACACAACATAACATACCTCTAATATATCATCCACAGTTTCTTCCGCCTCACATTTGTCAGTACTTAATTTTGCTACTTTAAAGTAACTATATGTCAAAGTGTAATTCTTTTTAGAATTGTTCCATAAATTTCTTGGTACTTCCACAAGAGCGTAGCCCAAGAGTAGAATTAAAAGAAACAATCCCCATGTGTTACTAGCAGATGATGCTATAGCCTTGATTTTAGGTCCATCTAAATACACTCCAGGCTTTAACGCAATATATATGAGAAGTATGCCACATATAAATAAGTATGAGCCATAATATATTGCATTGTCAACCAAAGCTGATTTTAATTTGCCTTTTACTGTAAAGTCTCCTGCCTTGCTATATGATTGCATCATTGGCATGATAAGCCTGGAAATGAATGATTATTAAATTTATATTTTAGGTATGACTTCATAATTTGTTTACCTTTTGTGTAAAAAGTTAAATCAAGTGGGAAATTAATAGCAAAATTATTGTGACTGACCAAGCTTAATAAATAATGATGTATAAAATATTTTATTATTTAAATACAATAAAATCATGGCACAGTGAGTCATAGAGCGGGGAATAACACATACAGCAACACATAGAGGACTTTTGAATTATTTGATGAGTTACAGACTTTAATCATGCATTTTGTCTTACCAGAGCCTAGGTAATATGAAATAAAAATGTGTATAACTGTCTATAATATACACTATATATATGACAAATGAATCTTAACTTATAATACTAGTGCTAGTTCACTAGTTAAATATATTGTAAGATGTCATTTGTATAAGTGCCATAAATTTCAAATTTTAATATTAAGTAACAGTTGCAGAAAAGAATTTCACTAACCATGTCAAACACTGTGAAGTCCAATATACCACCCGCCAAAGATTAGGAAATACATTATCTGGCACAAAACTCCATGGTTTTTGACATTGACTATTTGGAGGTGGTGTGGTACTTGTATTAGTTGCTTGTATTGATGGATTTACAATTTGAGTTGCATTATCTAAACACTGTCTATAAACAGTCTGTAAATAAAAATAAATATTAAAAGGTACCCTTAAAATTTATATACTTATATGCATATTTTAAAATTATGGACCTATAGTTTTCACAAACATTCTTCACTATTTATTTGCAATACTTACTGATGAGACATCCAATGGTAAAATGAACATAATGACAAATGAGAAGTACCATGCTGTTAAGACTGATACTGTGACCAGAATATGGTTTCGGTAACAGTCACCATATCGGTATAAAAGAGTGGCAGCTAGTATAAAAGCTGATATTATTTCTATTACAAACAAAGTGTAAACCATTTTTATTTCTGTATTTACTATTTATTTATAAAAACGTATGTTAATTCTTCTGTGCTGTCTTTTGTTTTTCTTTCCACACTTGTACAGCTTCGCGTTGTAACTGTTCGAAACGTATTTGTGTCGGTGATTTCAACGGAAGTAATATAGGTTTTTCAATTTCGTATTCAGATGGACATTCTTCATAAAATAAAATACCCCTGTCTGGCAAAATTGGATCAAATTCAATCTTTTTTACTTCTCGGTCCACCTCAGACATTTTAGGTACAGTGAATAGCCTGCGCTGACATTTTTAAATATTTAACTTTGTAAATTATGTTTATAAACAATATTTTTTATAGTATACAAGATAATATGGGATAATAATTAAATATTTTCTCTAAACAAATCAATGCACTTAAAAGTTGTACAACAATGACATACGATACGATGACAGCGATGACAACGTCGTTGGAGCTTGACAGCAATGTTTAGAAATTAACATGAACCAGCAATTTTTTAAGAGTAAAAGGTTCCAAAATATTCATAAGATGATTTTTATTTAAACAACATAATTAAGTTAACTGTAACAAATATTTTTTTTAAATTGAAGTAACTCAGTAACGTTAAGAAATGCCAACAATAGAAGTGTAAAAATTAGTTTGACTGTAGGTATAGTCAGTGGTATAGAAATATATTATAGATTAAATGTGTTTATATAAAGAATGTACTATTACATAATTATTTACAAGTTACAATTTACTATAAAAGGAAGATTAAGATCGATATTATCTGTCAATGTGGTAATGCATTTGCCATGTATTTTGTTAAAAGTTGTTATGTTATGTATCTTGTTATTACATTTTAAAATAAGTTTTACAAATGCGTGCCATGTGTTCTATGTATATTTGGCTACGTCGAAATTTTTATATGTTTATTATTTATTATTGTTAGCATTTCTGTAGAGAGATTTTCACGATTTTCTGCTATCCAAAGTCTATAAGAAACCATTTAGCAAGAGAGAAAGTTATTTAAATTAAATATATTTTTAAAATTAATTATTCTAAGAACAAATGTTTGGCAAGACACCATTTTTTTTTCGCTGGGAAATGCTTTTACGCAGACCAACCGTTCGCAAGACAGGCAGAACTGCCCTGCGAACGGATGATACTGTGGGACTCACGGAAACCCTTTCCACCATCAGGAGACGTCGTAGGCTCGCTTGCGCATTCTTCTACGACGTCTCGGTGGACGACCCGTCTAGTGCAGGCCACCGTCGCCTTCAGGGTGCTCCGGGGTTTCTTCCAGAGCACCCGCAGTCTCGATGTCTTGCAGGAGGATCACACCGATCCTCCCACAGTAGCTCCTCTAGGGTAGGGGGAATTGGAGATGCGCGTACCGCCTTCTCCTACTCCCTGGCCTCCGACGGCGGAGCGAGTTTGCATTGACGTTAGTGGCAAGACAACATGCTATTTATTAATTGTTCATATTTTAACATTTATTATCCTGCAATCCTGCGACGTCTTGCCTATTGTAAGTGTTATATTTACTAAGCAAAATATTTGTTCTAAGCAATATT
Organism: Dryas iulia moderata; assembly: GCA_019049465.1. Classification (NCBI taxonomy): domain Eukaryota; kingdom Metazoa; phylum Arthropoda; class Insecta; order Lepidoptera; family Nymphalidae; genus Dryas; species Dryas iulia. The sequence continues at coordinate 12,051,733 of CM032425.1, forward strand.
TTGTGGTCTGGTATGATTACACAATCACGCCCAATGCGAGTGAAGACTAGATTTATATGGATCTAAGTATCCCTAAGATCGGACACTGTACAAGTCCTCTGAAATCGGAACAATGTTAATGTGACTTTTTATTTGCTGTAGTAATATTACTTGTCATTTTCTTTTAAATTCAACGTGGGCAAGCCCATATCATGATATAGATATAACCCCAACAATGAGAAATTGAAAAAAACATCAAATATTAATTTAGATTTGACGTTATGGCACTCTGTAAATTATGGCTGTGTGATTATATAGTCAAGTATAATAACAGTAAATGTGAAGCTTTTTTTAGTTGTTGCTTTTTACTATTCTAATTTTCTTCTTACTATTATAATTATTAAATTTATTATTATAAATAAGTAAAGTTTAAGTTTAAATAAAGAAGTAAAATTCTGTGATTCTGTGTTCGAAAAAGGGGGAGCTCTACGAAGATGTTGTAGTAAAGATACTATACGAGTCTTTACCCTTGATTTTATTACATTTATAGTAATTTTTGAGACCCATGATATATCTACGATGATGATGATAAATATATAATTAAGAGTTGATTAAACTTAAATAAGCCCTTGTTAAAAAATTGTTTCATTTTAATTATTCCTTAAGTATCCGATACTCTGCGACTTCCCTTACACTTATCTAAATATTTTTAGTGTCAATTACTTTAAACAATATTATTAACTAGCATCTCTTTAAATGTTAGTCTCCTTCGTGTTTCTCATACAACGCGACGTTGGTGAAGTGATTTACGCTCAACTGGCCAATTCGGAAACCGTAACTAACGAAGTGAATTAAACTGTACAGAACTTCAATAGTAATTAATTATTATAAAGGAAATTAGTACACATACTACTGTCTACATTAATTGGGTATTACTAAATAGGTACCAACGATATGAATACCTAACTATTGCACTTACCTATATGGTTTAAGAACGATTTAACAAGGGATACCTAAATGACCTGTACAAAAACAACACAGCTTTTTTTAAAACTACTTACAATTACTTATTTGAAAATAGACAATATACAAACGCTACAATATGTAGACATCGTAGAATTAATGTAAATCGAGATCGACTAATATTAATTTTAAGTAAAAGCACGTAATCCTAGGGTCTTAACACTATGTTCACTTAGACTATCCTACTATATAATGCAAGGGAAAAAGCGCTAAGTTGCTAAGTTGCTAAAATATACATATCTCATAATGTTAGCATCAACATGTGTGACCGTAATTTGTTTTCGCTCTCATTGATCACCCTACTTAGTATTCGAATGTGTTCGATTTATTGCTGTTTTCTGAATTAATTTGGCAGTTTTATTGTTCCCAACTGTTTATTAAAGTTGAGCAGTTTAAGCGCAATAGTTTCAGTGATTTATAAGCGCTAATCACAAATGTGGTTAGAATGTATTTGTTATTGTGATTAGGTATAATCCAATGGCATTTTAAACAGGTACCTACTTATTAGATTGGTAACATAAGTAAAATTAGAAAAAGAAACCATTACATTAGTAATAATTAAAGATAGAAAAATAATAAAAACACTTTTAAAACTAGGCATTTCTTGTTATCTCATAGTTAAGGAATGACAATTTCGTATCGTAATCGAAACGGATCAACAATTTTATAATTTTCAAGCAAAGCCGATGGCAAAAGAGGGTCGAAATAAGAGAGGCAAAGCAAGATTATCTCACATTGAAAGATACAGGTGAAGATAACAAAGGCGTGTGAAGGTAAAGCCATTGTGGCGCAGTTGATAAGTTTACACATCGGTTATGAGTTCGATTAACCTTTTTTGGATATGAAAAGGCGTGACGTCAGTGTTTCTATAACAATTGTGTAAAAATGAATAAAAATTGACTATTGACTATCTACTTTTCTTACTACAAATGGGAAAAGTTAATTAGGTATCTAAATCACTTTTTTTTTAGCTTCACGCTGTATCCCGCACACAGCGGGCTTGGCAGGGGGAACCTAGTGTTAAGACACTTCGTTCCCCACTTTCCGCCGAATACGGAGGCATTGCGTGTTAAGTGGCAGAACATAACGCCGCGCTTTGCCTCGGTACCAGGGCGAAGAAAATGGAAATATTCAATACTTCCACTCCTCGAGTGGGAATCGAACACACAACCAGTCGTTTGAAATCTCACGTTTGTGCCACTGCGCCACGACTGGCCATCTAAATCATGTTTTATCTAAATCATTTTAAATTATAAACTTATTTTATATAAAATAAAAAATAGAAATATATCTAAACGGGTGTGCGCTTATAAAACAGTTTTATTTCTAAGTGTGGATATCATGACAGAGGTAACAAAGGCCGACCTTCGTCAAACCCTGTTATCTGCTATGTCGAATTTCACGATATTTTTCTTTAACGTTATAAAGAACATTGAAATTGGAAATAAATCAAACCTACAATATATTATGGAACTGTTCAATAAAAAGAAAAAAATGCTTTCATAATTTCATTGTAATTTCTACGGTTACTTTACTTGTTTTGTTTTTTAGAAATCAATTATCAAATGACCATCCTGGCGCAAAGGGATAGCCTGTTAACGCGATTGATTGTGTGTTCGATTCCTACTCCTTTTATTTTTAAATTATTTCAGTCCCTCTCTCTGGTAAGGAGACAGCCTGCGGCGTTGAGTTCCGCCACTATACACGCAATGTGAAACGGAAAGCCTTAACCAGCCTTACTAGGTAAAAAATTAGGTAAAAAAATATATTGACAAGTTTTTAAACTAAATATAATCTATTTATGAGTTTCATTATAAATAAAGCTTAGTTTCTTGATAATATTTTGAAGAGATACTTATTGTTTAACCTTAAGAAAGCTTATTTAAATTTTCATCATGAGAAAATTTACCAACTGTTTCCATATTCATAAGCATTACCTCTGACCTTTAATGCGCTTCGTCCTTATAAGACGAATTTAAAATCATACCCTCTATATTTTAAAATAATAGCCGTATTTTTTTAAGAAATTATTACCAATATATATTTTTACCGAAGAACCACACACAGTTAAGACTGAGAAATATGACTCAAAAAGGTTTTTTTCAAGTCAAACTTCTCAAAGTTTCTCAAGTTTGAAGTGGAAGTGACCACGTAGAATATACATAAACGAGGTTTTGAAGACGATTAAAAGACGGAATTGAAGTGTCTTTAATAAAGTTATAACGCGCTGCAACGCTCTCCTTTTCTTAATAACTGTACAACATGTTCTAAGTAGAATTATTATGATTATTCATAGAATCCATATACTAAATTTTTATTCCTATACTGAAGTTTAAACTGCCACTGAAGTTTAACCAGCAAAAAATTAATAGTAAAACACTGTATAACAAACGCGTCTTTATGTTCTTTACAAAAATATCTCAACTAAACAGACGAACTGAAACTTGTGAAATTATAATATTATTTTTTTTTGTTGTCACGAACAGTGAACGTAATTTCAGAGCTCTTTGAATGTAATGCTGGAAAACTTGTAGGTCTCGGAAAAGTGAAAATTGAATCAAGCCCCAGCGAGGAAATTCCCTGCAACGAAGACCGTCGTAATTTGTTTGCCACCAAATATTTTGCAAGTCATATTAGTGTCTATTCAAATGAAATGACAGAAATATTTACAAATATGGAGATATTTGTTCATAACAGAAGTAAAGTTACATTTTCAAATAATGTTATTATATAATGTTATTATTCTTATTTCACAAATTTTTACTCTCGATTATTAAATTTATTTCTTGACTAATTAGAGGTAACATTATCCCTATAATAATGTACATATATAAAATTATTCACATTTCTCTGCGTTGGCGTTGAGCTCCGTCACTGTGACAAATTCGAACCCTTGGCTCCACTATCCACCCGTATACAGAGAGTCTTGACACTGCTTCTCTATATCTAACCATATACGCGGGGAAAAGTGAGAAACTAAGTGAGAAACAATACCTACATATGCTAAGTAGTAGGTTATTTAATATATACTCAATATATCGTAGAAAAAAACTTGTCAGTTGCTTTGATATTAATAAAAGCTTAGCTGAAAAAGAGGACTTCCAGCCGTGGCCTACTGATATTGAAAATCCATAATGCGGGCATACAGTCATCTCATTTACATATCACAAAAGAATGAATGCGAACGCGATGAAAGCCGCTGAATGATAAAATCTTTTATTGTAGTTTTTTTATTTTTATTTTTACACTGCTAACTTGATTTTAAAATGATTGTGTAGTATTGTACAGTGTAGTATTCTTCTATTTGTAATGTATTGTGATGTAATTATAAATATTTATAATAATAACCATTCATTTGTTCTATTAATTGCTGTAAATAATGATTTTAGCACCCATAATTCACAAAAAAACCTCTTTTTTGACATTAAGCGGGAAGTAAATCTAAACATATACCTAATAAAAATGTAGCTCATCTCTGTTTGTAGATGGGAGATATAAAAGATGAATTATTATTGGGCGTAATCAATATAATAGAACCAAAAACAAATTTTTAGAAAGTTATAGTAACGTAGTTTACACAGGCGAAGCCGCCCCAGATCACTATTATGTATAGCGATCTGCGGCGGCTGATGACAATAAATAAATTACAAACATAAAATATCAGTGCACTAATTATGTAAAAGGTAATTTTTTCAACCACTTTTACGGAGGAGTACGGCATTTGGTATAGTTGTGTAAGTTTGTTCTTATAAGTTTGTTAGAAGAATAAGATTTTTTTATTATTAAGACATAAGAAATGTTGAGACATTAATAAAATAAATAGTATAAAGCAAAACGTAATAATTAAATAGCGAAGATAGCTGTATTGACAAAAATACATACAGAATTATTTAACTGTTGTTCTACTATGAGACTTAGAAAATGTAGCCAACCTAGATTAAAAAATAATCCCCGTGTAAATTAAAATTTAAGCCTTAAGAAGGAATAGAAAGCTTAAACGAATTTAATTTCGTTATCTCTCTTTAGAAATACAGTCTTCTGTTTTCTTATATATTTGTCCCCTTTTATCTTTTTTTGGCTAAGCAGAGATGCCAGGTGAAATCTAGTGTAAAGACACTCCGCTCTCTGCTTTTCGCGTGAAGTAGGCGTTGTGGCTTGAGTAGTGGAACTAAGCGCCCTGTTTTATCTTATCAGAGTGGGGAAATTAAATTAGTTCAAACAATCTTTCTATTGAGAAGGGGATTGAACCCATAATTATCACGTTTACGGTCAGACACTGTTACACTGATCCTAGATCTGCTTAATATAATTTAAAGGTATTTTAATCCAAAAAATCCGTTTTCATCACAAAAAGTCTAGAAAACTACTTTAGTGGAGGAAGACGATTCACATTTTAAATCTGTATACTTAGACAAAATGACTTTTATACTATTGTAGTATAAAAATATGGCTTTTGTTGGCTCAACTGTGGAACGAATCTCGAGTAACTAAATGCATTCTTCTTATTGCAGTTATTATTCAGGCTATTTTTATCATTATGCTGGCAAATGAATGTACCTTGAAATTTTATAATACAGCATATGAATGCATTCAGTTTTTAATTTAATAAAGCCTGTCATAATTCATTGTGATTCATATGACGGTATTAACATTTGTAATTGAATTACGTAATACGTTTAATAATTATGATCTCTTGTGTTCTTTAAAATACATCAGTTGTATTCGACGCTATTGTAACATATTGGCAGGCAAGTGCGCTAATTGTTGATTAACAAGAAAATGTTTTTCATATTTTAAGTAGATGAATAACACATTAAAAATGTTAATGAATTATTGATCCTTTATAATTTATTGTGTATTTTTCAATCGTTACAAAGAATGACTCAGGGATGGTTTATGGTTAAAATATTTTTCAATATTTTCACAGTTTTGGGCAGACAACGTATGACGTTGGGTTTAGGTCCATAACACGAAATATGTTAAGTGTAATGATCAATATGACGTATCAAGGTAGATTCTCTACCTGCGTTATGTGAGAAACGTATGAAAATAAAATTATATAAAGTCTAAATAAGTAGAGTGGAAATAACATTGCGAATTGGAACAGAATTTATTTATGTACATATGTATCTATGTGGAAAAAGGAGTATCTTGATACCGCGTTCTCACTGAATACTCTGCTATGCGGGAAAAGGCGTGAAGCTATCCATACTTATATTATAAATGCGTATATTATAAAAGTCTGTGTGTTTGTCTTTCACGCTTTCACGGCTAATCTACCGGTCCGAATTGGATGAAATTTAGAATGAAAGTAGTAAATAGCTATGGGTCTAACATAGGCTACTTATTTTTTCAAAAATTAACCGCTAAAGGTTTGAAATAGGGGATGAAAGTTTATATGAAAAAGCTAAACCGCTTGGCCGATTGTAATGAATTTTGGAATAAATATAGTTGATAATCGAAGGTCAATTATAGGCTACTTTATTTTTCAAAAATTCACCACCGAGGGTTGCAACATAACGAAACAATCAGACAGTCCACGCGGCGAAGCCGCGAGCGGGCCGCTAGTATACTATATAGTGGCCAGTCGCGGCACAGAAGCACTAAGTGCCACTGCAAAGCGAATGGTCCGGTTCGATTCCCACTCGAGGTGTATATTTAATATTTCCATTTTCTTCACTTTAGTGTCGAGGCAAAGCGCGGCGTTGAGGTCCGCCACTTAACACGTTATGCCTCCGAATTCGGCGAAAAGTGGGGAACGGAGTGTCTTAATACTAGGTTCCCTCTGCTGTGTGCAGGATACAGCGTGAAGCTAAAAAAGCTCTTGCGTTAGATACTGAGTGACTGACAGCTAAAAAGAATTCGAAACTACTGCATTCAAAAAGTTGATATGTAGCACGGACGTTCCTCGGGGAACGTAGAGAAGTATAATAAAGGAATTTACAAAACTCTTATAATAACGAAAAAAAAACCAAGATTTTACATTGACAGTCTACCTTGTAAACGTAATTGGGGGCTAAAATTAGTAAAAGTAGCTAAATAAATATTTGTGTTAATCAAGCGGTATTGGATTACAAATTAGCGGCTTAAAACTAACGACTACGAGTTAACGATTGCTTTTAGTTAGTGTATGGAGGAACACAACGTTCCGCTTATTTACAGATGTTAGATTACACATGCGGTCTGTTTGTCCGTTCTCCTTTTCTATCTTTGACAATTTCTACCATAATCTTTCTCTCCGATTTGGATGAAAGTCGGAATGAAAACAGTTAAAGACTCATGAGTTAAATAATAGGTTAATGTTTTTAAAAAATAACCCCTGAAGTGTTGAAGGGGATACAGTTTGTATAAAAGCTGTGTAGCCGCAAACTATCGATACTTTTCAATATTTCCAATATTATAATTAAATAAACATTCATTGTCATTTTATATATAAAAATGAATCGCCGAATATGTTGCTAAGCGCAAAACTCGAAGACGGTTGGACCGATTGCGCTAATTCTTTTTTTAGATTATTCCTTGAAGTACGAGGATTGTAGTTAAGGAGAGAAAAAGTATTAAAAAAACACTTTTCTATCCTCCCATACAAAATATTCGTTATAATTATTAAAAGTCAATTTGAACTTTAATACCATACCATAAAGTTTAAATGTTACTGGAGAGGTTTCGAGACGGCAAAACAATTGATAAAAAGCTGCTAAAATATCAATTTATACATATTATACGAATGTCAATTTCGCGACTTTTGACAAAGTTGTGATAGCTCAGTTGAAAGAGCGCTTGCTTTTTATGGTTATTTTTTATTAGGGTCCACGGTTCGATCCTGACATGGATGTCTATTTTTTTTTATTCTTTTTTGTTTCAATTTTTTATTATTTTTTATTTTAATATTTTTGTACAAGTTTATTTTGGACTTTTAATTTTATTTTTTGTTTATTTTATAATATTTTTATTGTAAGCATTATTTCAAAAAAACGATTCCCCGAAAGAAATACTGAGCGGAGCTTTATTGTAACTTTTTTGTAGCGTAGGCGCTCAATCAGAAAGGATTTTTAAAAATTCATCTCTTAAGAGGTTAAAAGTTGGTTAACAGAGTGTATGAAATTCCATCAGTTTTGAAATTAAAGGCGAATGATTTTTTTCTGTTTATTTAACAAAAACATGTTTAATTTCTATTTCATCGATTGTGAAATCTCGACCCCTAAGATGGTGAAATACAGGTTGAAAGTTTGTATGGAAATTCGCCATTTGCAACGTTAAAATGTGAAACTTTGTTTATAAGCGTATTATTAATAAATAGTAAATACGTATTTAGGCGATTATGAAAATTCGACCACTAAGTTGACGAAAAAGGATTGAGAAATTGTAAAAAAAATAGTCATTTTCTGCGTTAGAAATATAAAAAATATTTACTGCCTCCTGATTAGAATCCTAAGCTACTCTACTAAGTACTTGAGGCTGCCGTAGCGCAGTGAGACAGTGCCTGACTGTAACGCGACGATTGTGGATTTAATTCCCTCTCGGGGGTATAACTATTTTTATATTTTCATTTCTTCACTTTGGCACCAAAGACATTGTGTTCCGCTGCTAAGTCTCGATTTTGAGTGGAGACAGGAGGACGGAATGGTATGATCCCTCTATGCGTGATTACCTCGCTTTGCGGGAAAAAACATGAAGCGAAAAGAAAAAGGAAAAACTACTCTACTATAGTAAAATAGTGCATCTATACATATACATACACAAATTTACAAAAACAAATATTGACAGGAACGTGAAAACGACATTAAAACTTGAATGTATGATTTTTACTTTTTTTTTCTGTGTTTTTATATATTTGTACGCGCACATCTTATGATCTGCTGGCCAGATTCGAACAAAAGTTTTTTTTGTTGTATACTTCAAAATAAAATACCTAGCTGAACTTTAAGAAATACGACAATGAAACCTTAACAAAAGTTGTTCAGCGTGATGAACATTCCTTGACTTATAAAAATTACAGATCTGAAATATCTGGCGAAGAACGAATGTCAAATTTTCAACACAGTCAGAGTCCAAATCGTATCTCGGTATGTTTTTTGTATAATACTTAGCATTCCACATACAAAAACAGTTTTTTAATGTTCCTGAGTAAATAGTAAATTAATATAAAATTTTATCCAACGAAAAACTTCAATCGCTTCTACAAAACTTTAAATTGAAGTTATAAATATGCCTTATTCCTTCAGTCATATAATAAGCCCAGCTTACACAGGATGAACGTGTGTCTGTCAAGAGTATAATATTTTTCCGATTTTTAGTTCGTAGATTAAATTATGATGTATGAGACAAACTAATAATTTGGCATAAACTTATAGTATAAAGTGATATTATGCAGGTTATATTTATTGAGATGTATTTATATACTTCAATTCAACTTGACCAATAAAAACTATTCAAACTTTATTCAGCTACTATTAATTTATATTCCGTTTCCTTATATTGCATGCATTAGGCATTCAATTACATTTTTCTTAGGGATATCTGTAGCTGTATTAAATCAAAGCTTTGCTATCATGTTATCCGTCGTACAACAACGTTTGCATGAACGAAATTAGTTGATTAAATTGTTTAAAATAGCCTGAGAAATGATACCGTCATCGGACAATCAAGTAGTGATCAAAGCAGGCGAAGAGTTACAGGAGAACATGAGAGAAAATGTAAAATTAAATTCCTTCAGTTATTAAAGACATTTAGAAAACGTATAAAAATTTGAACGCAGCGGGATGCGAACCCGCGCCTCCTGAACACCGAATTCAAATTTTTAAATGTTTTTTTAATGACTTTTTCAATTTTCCTAAGTGTCGAATAACACTTTAAAAAGGTTTAAAAGTATATAATGAATAGCATTCTAATGTTTAAAAGCCCTTACGTTGTTATTGGAGAGAATATGGACATGTCAAACACATCGTTTTTATGATGATTTAGAATAACATTGGGCTGAAGAGGGAAGGGATATCATTAGCGCTATTTATTTTCTATCCGAAAGAAAAAAAATTGTATATTATAATGCATTAAAGTTATTTAAAAAAATACATTTTAGTATTGATGTCAAAAATATGGCGATACGAAGTTCGCCGGGCCCGCTAGTTTTTTATATAACTATCAAAATTTAGGAATTTAAAGAAACAAAAAATATTTATATTATATTCATCAAGGGAACTATAGCGTTTAGAAAGAAACGTTCTGGAAACACATATGGCGTTGATCCAAATGACTGCACAGAGATACAACCTCTCTGCGGGGATCGAGTTCGCAATTCGAGTACAAAGTATTCTTTATATTTTATTTGACTACTTCTGCTCTGAAGTAACTATAGCTGCAGTAATTTTATAAAATAAATCCATCCTACAAATAATGAACTACGATGTATCAGTTTATGTCTAGAAATCTACCCTTAGAAATCCTTACGTTTTGAGTGGTAGAATTTAACACCACGTCTTAGTCTTAGGAACTAGAATGGAGAAATAAAAAAAAATGACATAATCATTTCCTCGAATGGCAATCGAACCCACGACCAGCGCGTATGGTTCTTTTTGGGAAAGTGATTTTAAAATAATAAGGCCATTCAGGCACTGCGGGAAAGCGTGTAACTATAAATTGTGCAAGCTATTGGTCGTGTGTACTATTTCTAATCGTGTGAATATAAATATATTTAATTTTTCTTTTAATTATTAATATATTTAATTTTTTTCATTTTTCCGTCGTGGTAAGACAGATCGCAGCCTAAAGCCCCCTTAGGCAACGCGCAATGTCAATGTTCTGGTAGATTGTAGAGAATGGAGTGACTTAATACTAGCTCTCTGCGTATCTTAATATGAAGAAAACAACGTGAAATTTGAACTTATTATGTTTTTAGATACATTTGTGCTAAAATATGTGAAAATGTTTTCATCTAGTAAATATCGTATATTTTTTTGGTATAAAATTACTTCAAAGTAACGGTGATTGATTGCGAAGCTTTTGATAAATAGAGAGCAAAAATTAATGAAGCTCGAGTATAGTGCCAAATTTTTTGCGGTTCACTTTATGTTTGATGGGATTTTTATTATTTTTACCTTTTTTAAGTAAAAAGAGAACCCTTGGTTTTCTTTTTTCCACCAAACTGTCAAATGGAAAAAAGCATCGAGCGATTTTAAACGGCAAATGACAAAAAATAAAAATATTTATATCGATTTTTTTACTTAGATAATATGTACATATACGATTAATATTATTTTACGTACCTCATACATTTTGAAAGAGATTTTTTTGCGAATGTATTGTGGCCTAACACCGGCATCCTCCGACTCGAAGAAATACATTCTTGGCTTGGAGACCTCGTGAGTATCCATCAAATGAGGACGACAAAGTCGCTAGGGCGCATCAAAGTGAAGCTTGAAATCGTTATTAATCAGATCTAAGCCCTAACGCTAGATGAACTCTAAAAGTTTTTGAAAAATACATACTTATGTATTGTATAGGAGCTAGGAATATTTGTTTGTATTTAAGCTTAAATATTCGACAAATATATGAATAAAACCATGAAAAATTTCCAAGTTATATTTCGTGATATATAGGTATTATTACAAATTTGCGATCTTTATATGTAGCTATACAATCGTGTCAGGAGAGGTTTGGTATAATTATTAATCACATCTTAGCCTTTCTTGTCACTTTAAGCTGTATTAAATATTGTAAAGTACCTCTGTATTGTATGGAAGCTTACCTATATACATCTACGTAACATGAGAAACATTTGTATGTATTTACGATTAAATGCTCGACTCTGCACCAACAGCAATTAATGTATTAATGAGTTCCGAAGTGTAATAACTGATTTTAATCAAGAGTCTGCCACATATTCACATAGTTATTGTTAATTAATGCAGTTACTTGTAATTTAAATTATTTATAATAATTAACACGTTAGAGTTGTAAATTTAATGTTGGCGTATTTATTTAATTATTATTTCTAGTCAAAAGAGGCAACGTGGTATTGGTTATTGGATTCTTAGTACTGGAGTTCTCAGACTCTGTGTAATATTACCGGTCTCCTGTGGAACAATGTATTAGCGATAATAGCAAATATATAAACAAAACCAGGAATAAATAAAATAAACAAATTATTTTTCACATTTCGTAGCTATTATTGCAGAAACAGAAAAAATACCTAATTAACTGAATTTTGTTCTGAAGTGGAACTTCGCAAAAACAAAGGGCGAGAGATTGCCCTTCATTTGCTAATTTAGTTGGTGTTCTACTAAGATTAACGATGTTACCAAAAATAGAATGCTGTGTCATTGTTACCGAAATGCTTGGTTTCACCCAATTATATTCAGTTGTGATTATTGGTACATAAAAAAGAAAATAAAAATAAATTCCTTCGCTCTGATACTAAAGACAAGCGACGTTGAGTTCCGCCACTCCATACAGAAAATGATGAAAGGAGTGTTTTGACACTAGTTCCTTTCTGACTGCCCTGCTATGCGGTAAAAACTGTGGAGCTGCAATATAAAATGTATTCAGAAATATCAAATATGTTTTATTATTCTCACATATTTTTATTGTTATTCTTGTATCCATGTATTCATGTATTTTTTGAGCGTTAATTAACTATTAATATCCCTCAAAAACTTGCAGTGACAGGAGTTGCAAAATCTATTTATTTTATCAAGTGTATGATGTGTTCTTGTTGTTTTATTCAGATTGAGCTTCACGATTTTTCCCTTATAGCTGGTTAGGCAAAGAAAAACTAGTTTGAAGACACTCCATTCTTCAGTCCATTTTTTACACCCGAATCTGAGATGTATGTACTCGTATGTTGAGTGGAAGCAAACGCCGCGTTGTGTCTCAGAGTAGAAATGAAAATAATTGAAATATAATGTTGCTTTCTTTATATATGTTTTTATTACAATAAGACATATTGTTAGGTTACTGTTAATATGAGGGTAATTAACTAATAAATAAAATAATAATACCCACATAACTGTTTTAAAAGAGTGACAGATTTACTATATAAAGGGTACTTTTTGCTCTCAAAAGTTAGTACGCCGTCTTGCTGCCTGACGAAGGCATCGTGTTAAACGTGTAAAGTGTAATAGTTGGTAATCGTGTTATTAAACTAAAAAGTGTTTAAGTGTATAAATTTACGTGTTTTAATAGAGAAGTTGTGTGTGTATTAATAAATAAGTGTAAATTTGTTAAGAGTGCAAAAGTTGCGTAAGTACAAAACTGTACAAGTGAGTATAGAGGTAAGGGTGTATAAACTGAAACAATAAATTGTGTTAACTAAAAGTCACCTTTTACTTTAATCCTGATATCTGTCTAACAAATATCAGAAGTGGGATTCCACCGAAGTTTTTTTTTTTTTACGCTTCGGTGTAATCCCGGTCTGCCCACATTACGTCAAGAGACAAGAGATGTCTTAAATGAGTGGAAAGGACTCAATTTATCGAGAGAGACTCGTCGCTGGTTTGTACTCACTGTTGCCACAAAAGGTGGTTAATGAGTGGGCGCAGTCGTGCCAGGCGATCGAGTCTTCACTGTTGCAGTGGTGCCAGGCAATCGAGTCGTCGCTGTCGCAGCGGTGCGAGGCGATCAAGGTGTCGCCCGCAGCTGTGCGAGGCGATTGAGGCGTCGCCGGCGCAGCAGCGCGAGGCGATTGAGGCATCGCCGTCGCAGCTGTGCGAGGCGATCGAGGCGTCGCCGGCGCTGCGGCGCGAGGCGATCGGGGCGTCCCTGGCGCAGCGGCGCGAGGTGATCGAGGCGTCGCCGGCGCAGTGGCGCGAGGCGATCAAGGCATCGCCGTCGCAGCAGGGCGAGGCAATCCAGGCGTCGCCGTCGCAGCAGGGCGAGGCGATCCAGGTGTCGCCGTCGCAGCAGGGCGAGGCGATCCAGGTGTCGCCGTCGCAGCAGGGCGAGGCGTAGCGGCGCGAGGCGATCGAGGCATCGCTTGCGCAGCGGCGCGAGGCGATCCAGGTGTCGCCGTCGCAGCAGGGCGAGGCGATCCAGGTGTCGCCGTCGCAGCAGGGCGAGGCGCAGCGGTGCGAGGCGATCGAGGCGTCGCCGGCGCAGCGGCGCGAGGCGATCGAGGCGTCGCCGGCGCAGCAGCGCGAGGCGATCCAGGCGTCGCCGTCGCAGCAGGGCGAGGCGATCCAGGCGTCGCCGTCGCAGCAGCGCGAGGCGATCCAGGCGTCGCCGTCGCAGCAGGGCGAGGCGCAGCGGCGCGAGGCGATCGAGGCGTCGCCGGCGCAGCGGCGCGAGGCGATCGAGGCATCGCCTGCGCAGCGGCGCGAGGCGATCGAGGCATCGCCTGCGCAGCGGCGCGAGGCGATCGAGGCATCGCCTGCGCAGCGGCGCGAGGCGATCGAGGCATCGCCGTCGCAGCAGGGCGAGGCGATCCAGGCGTCGCCGTCGCAGCAGGGCGAGGCGATCCAGGCGTCGCCGTCGCAGCAGGGCGAGGCGATCCAGGCGTCGCCGTCGCAGCGGGGCGAGGCGATCCAGGCGTCGCCGTCGCAGCGGGGCGAGGCGATCGAGGTGTCGCTGTCGCAGCGGGGCGAGGCGATCGAGGCGTCACCGTCGCAGCGGTGCGAGGTGATCAAGGCGTCGCCATGAATAAGGTAACTTTAACAGTAACGATAATAAACATAGTAATAATACAGACAGTATTGATACAGACAGTATCTATGCAGACAGTATCGATACAGACAGTATTGATAACTTTAACGATAATAAACATAGTAATAATACAGACAGTATTGACAAAGTGAATAGTGATACAGAAAGTAGTGATATAGAAAGTAGTGGTATAAAAAGTAGTGATAAATATAGTAGTGACACATATAGTAGTTATTCATATAGTAGTGATACAGACAGTATCGATACAGATAGTATTGATAAAGAGAACTGTGATAGAAACAGTAGTCATACAGACAGTAGTGATACGTATAGTAGTGATACATATAGTAGTTATACATATAGTAGTGATACAGACAGTATCGATACAGACAGTAGTGATACATATAGTAGTGACACATGTAGTAGTTATACATGTAGTAGTTATACATATAGTAGTGCTACAGACAGTATCGATACAGACGGTATTGATAAAGAGAGTAGTGATACAAACAGTAGTCATACAGATAGTAGTGATACAGACAGTAGTCATACATATAATAGTCATACATATAGTAGTGATACATATAGTAGTGACACATATAGTAGTGATACAGACAGTAGTCACAGAGGGTAGTGATACAGAGAAAAGTGATACAGACAGTAGTCATACAGACGGTATTGATACAAACAGTAGTCATACATATAGTAGTGATACATATAGTAGTTACAGACAGTAGTCATACAGACGTTAGTCATACATATGGTAGTGATACATATAGTAGTTATACATATAGTAGTGATACAGACAGTATCGATACAGACAGTATTGATAAATATGGTAGTGATACAGAGAATAGTGATACAGACGGTAGTCATACAGACAGTAGTCGTACATATAGCATTGTTACATATAGTAGTGATACAGACGGTATTGATAATGAGAGTAGTGATACAGAGAATAGTGATACAGTGGTAGTGATACATATAGTAGTCGTACATTCATAGTGATACATATAGTATTGATACGTATAGTAGTGATACGTATAGTATTGATATATAAAGTAGTGATACATATAATAGTGATGCAGACAGTATCGATACAGACAGTATTGATAAAGAGAGTAGTGATACAAACAGTAGTCATACATATAGTAGTGATACATATAGTAGTTACACATATAGTAGTGATACAGACAGTAGTCATACAGACGGTAGTCATACATATGGTAGTGATACATATAGTAGTTATACATATAGTAGTGATACAGACAGTAGTGATACAGACAGTATCGATACAGACAGTATTGATAAATATGGTAGTGATACAGAGAATAGTGATACAGACGGTAGTCATACAGACAGTAGTCGTACATATAGCATTGTTACATATAGTAGTGATACAGAGAATAGTGATACAGACAGTAGTTATACAGACAGTAGTCGTACATTCAGTAGTGATACATATAGTATTGATACGTATAGCAGTGATACGTATAGTAGTGATACGTATAGTATTGATATATAAATTAGTGATACATATAGTAGTGATGCAGACAGTATCGATACAGACAGTATTGATAAAGAGAGTAGCAGAACATATAGTAGTGATACATATAGTAGTACATATAGTAGTGATACATGTAGTAGTGATACATATAGTAGTGATACATATAGTAGTGATACAGACGGTAGTGATACAGACGGTAGTGATGCATTTAGTAGCGGTACACGTAGTAGCCGTACACGTAGTAGCCGTACACGTAGTAGCCGTACACGTAGTAGCCGTACACGTAGTAGCCGTACACGTAGTAGCCGTACACGTAGTAGCCGTACACGTAGTAGCCGTACACGTAGTAGCCGTACACGTAGTAGCCGTACACGTAGTAGCCGTACACGTAGTAGCCTTACAGATAGTAGCCGTACGCATAGCAGCCGTACGCATAGCAGCCGTACGCATAGCAGCCGTACGCATAGCAGCCGTACACATAGCAGCCGTACACATAGTAGCCGTACAGATAGTGAACTTACGTTATTAATGGGACACATAGCTAACGAATGCAATATTGAAATTCATGGAACCAAATTAAAACATAGTGTAACCGAAAACAACGAATTCGAATAGTAATGATTAAGCGGTTTTGATTGTTAGAGGTAGTACTTAGTGGGGAAATTCATGAAAGAAAAAGTCAATTAGGTATATAAATAAATATATATGTTGTTTTGGTTTTAATTGAGTTAGGTTGTACAAAAATTGGAGAATTAGCAATAATATTACAGGACAGTATTTCAGATATATGTATTGTACATAGACCGTATCGATTATAGTGTAATTAAAAATAGATGTAAGATTAATATTCAATTAAATGATGAATGCGGAAATTGTACGCGAGTCAAACATTATATACGAATACATGATTAGTTGTTATTTATATTGTGAAGATCAATTAGATTGTTTATCATGTTATTTAGAAGATCAATAAGATTGTTTATCAGTTTTTAAATATTTTTCTACTTATTTATTATTGCTTTATTTATTAAGATATTTTGCAACTCAGACTTACTTTAGACTTTATTCATTAAAATATATACTACTACTACTATAATTTTGAGGCGAGTTCGCCTCTGGCGCGATCCGTTCAAGTAAACATACTGACTTTGTCACTCCAGAGTGCTCCAATATTAATTAAATAACAAATGTTCCGAAAATCAATGGTATCAAAAATTCAATGTTTTTTTTTTACAATACTTTAAATTAAGGAATCAGATTTACGCCGGCTGAGATACTATCTGGGTTCAAAATAGTTAGCATATCTAATAGTCATATACATAACTCGGTAAATGGTAATTTAGAGAACAAAACTGAAAATAGGGATTCGATTTGTGATAAAGTTGTAGTCGCGTAAGTAAAAATCACATGGCACTAAAACGGCAATACGGTAAACGTAGAAAACCTCCGCGTGAATACAAAATAGGAGATCTTGTTAGGGTTTTTCATTATTAACAGTTAACGAGTCAAAGCCGAAAGGTTTTACCTAAGTTTCAAGGCCCTTATATTATAAAATAAGTAACGTTTTCGGTCATGACAGATACTGGCTATACTAAAGCGTGCAGTGTATCCTCTAGTCAATCTTATAGGTACAGTGAACAAGAATCTATACATTCTGAATTTCCAGACAACGTAATAACTAATTTAATTTTGCATGGAAAATGCTTAGTAGTATCATAAAATTGTTACATTGATAATGATTCAGTCGATATTTGTCACATAGATAATATGCATAGTATATATAAATTGTTGTATTAATAAATGAATTATCCATACATAGTGTAATACTTTATGTAGAATCTATTTTAGGATGGGCAGATTGCCTCAGTTTGGGCAGATTGCCCCAGTTTGGTTGGGCAGATTGCCTAAGTATGGGCAGATTGCCTAAGTATGGGCAGATTGCCTAAGTATGGGCAGATTGCCTAAGTATGGGCAGATTGCCTAAGTATGGGCAGATTGCCTAAGTATGGGCAGATTGCCTAAGTATGGGCAGATTGCCTAAGTATGGGCAGATTGCCTAAATATGGGCAGATTGCCTAAGTATGGGCAGATTGCCTAAGTATGGGCAGATTGCCTAAGTATGGGCAGATTGCCTAAGTATGGGCAGATTGCCTAAGTATGGGCAGATTGCCCCATTTTAAAAGATGGGCAGATTGCCCCAGTTTAAAAGATGGGCAGATTGCCCCAGTTTAAAAGATGGGCAGATTGCCCCAGTTTAAAAGATGGGCAGATTGCCCCAGTTTAAAAGATGGGCAGATTGCCCCATTTTAAAAGATGGGCAGATTGCCCCAGTTTAAAAGATGGGCAGATTGCCCCAGTTTAAAAGATGGGCAGATGGCCCCTAGAATGTTTTGTTTATAAAAGTTTATATTATTGTAAGCGTTATCTTGTATATCTTTTCTATTACTTTTTTTTTTTGTTTTTTTTGTTTTTTTGTTTTGGAAACACGGGGTCGTGTTTCGGCGCAGGACGGCCGAACTGTTAGGTTACTGTTAATATGAGGGTAATTAACTAATAAATAAAATAATAATACCCACATAATTGTTTTAAAAGAGTGACAGATTTACTATATAAAGGGTACTTTTTGCTCTCAAAAGTTAGTACGCCGTCTTGCTGCCTGACGAAGGCATCGTGTTAAACGTGTAAAGTGTAATAGTTGGTAATCGTGTTATTAAACTAAAAAGTGTTTAAGTGTATAAATTTACGTGTTTTAATAGAGAAGTTGTGTGTGTATTAATAAATAAGTGTAAATTTGTTAAGAGTGCAAAAGTTGCGTAAGTACAAAACTGTACAAGTGAGTATAGAGGTAAGGGTGTATAAACTGAAACAATAAATTGTGTTAACTAAAAGTCACCTTTTACTTTAATCCTGATATCTGTCTAACAATATCTATATTAATTTAATAAAAATAGAAGAAAATATTTTTATTGTGTTACGAAAAGTTGTTACTTAAGCCGCAAAGATATACTTTCACCAAACAACAAGGAGCGTATAACGTAAAGTTTGGTGGCAATTGGCCATATCCAACTGAAAAGAATCTTAACTTCTAAATATTCTTTCAAGTTCGTTGTAGTGGAACAGAAATGACAATATATTTTTTGCTTGTATGAACTATGTCTTCAATGAAAAAAATACAATTATGTTCAGTCTTACTTTTTTATGAACACACAAAGTTTGCAGGCTATCCTGTCCTCCCTTATTTATGTTCTCTAAAGTACCCATATTCGATGAAGGTTATCATCAAACGTGCTTCATCCACACTTGGTTAATGGTAAGATTATTTACAGTAAATCATAAGATTTTACGCCGAAATCTGAGATTCACCTTTTTTCCTTGTGAAATACTGAAGTATTCTACGATCATTGTCAATTCAAAGAGTAAAAAGGTTCGGTTTTTAACATTAAATTGGTAAAGATTTTTCTTAGTATGAGCTGTTACAGTCTCAGTCATTTATTATTGCTATTAGCCCCGTTGACGGATACATTTACGTTATTTTACCCACGTATGTGTATATACATACGTACGTATGTACACATACGTTTATATACGTATATAAACGTATGATACGTTTATAAGCGTATGTATACATACGTACGTATATATACGTACGTATGTATACATACGTTTATAAATATGTATATGGCAGTGGGTGTTATATTTTCTTTTTTATTTTAATATACTTATGCAATATTAAAAAAAAATTTAACAGTCTGCACTCTTTTCCTGTATTAACTGTGGCTTATAATGCTGTAACAGTGCCAAATTTTAAATTTGTATAAATAATTTTCACAAAAAGTTTTTGCTTCACGTATTAATATAATGATGGACAACCAACCAACAACCACTAGACGCAGCAAGAGTACTAAACTTCTTATCTATCATTATCAAGACAACTTAAGCTTTATAATGTACATATAAAATGAAAGTTGCTTTGAAATTTTATCTTAGAGCAGATCAAGTTTCCTAGCAGATGTTTAAAAAGATGAGGAAAGCCTTTGACTTTAAAATGACGACTTAAGCTTCTCAAAGTCGGTGGAGGCAATTGTTTTTACAACTTTGAAGACGATCTTCCTTTGACAGTGAGAGAGAACATTTACTCTAACTATTGCACTTACTAGACTTACCTATAGACTATTCATATATAGTAGCCTAAGTTATTCCTATCTACGTTAGTTTATTTTCATTCACTGTTCCTGCCAGCTGTTTCCTTTTGTTTTTTCATTGCTGTATGTTTTAATACAAATATTATAATAGTATTATAATTTAAGTATACAATATAGTATTTTCTTCGAATGTGACCTAACAATATACAACAAGATGGTATTGTAATAGATGAGATGTAGCTACAAATTTTGTATTCTATTAAAATTATATGTGGCATATAAAATTTAAAATCCCGTTTTTACCTGTTCCCGTAGAAATTTCAAGAATTTTCCGAAGAATATAGATGCCAAATTTTTGGTTTTTGAGCTCAGTATTTTTCAGCTATACATTGTCTCTCAGTGATATATTCAGTAATTGAAGAGTTTTATAAATAGTATTTATATAGATAAGCGTATAGAATTAACGAAAAATAAACTAACTAAAAAAATACATAATAATACCTCATGTTTTATTACTAATACTTATAACAAAACGAGCATGTGTGAATGTGATGAAATCAATTCTATCCTAGCATAAATAAGTGCAATCTGCCTGTAATATATTCACTAAACCTACTTTCAGAATGTCTAATGAAATTGACATATGCTTTTAGGACGAAGCGGGATTTCCTCAACTAATTTAAAACTTCCTTGATTGAATCGTGGCTGCTCTGTGTGGGGGATGTTTTGGTTTACATTCTTAGTGGTACCAAGTATTATTGAATTACAAGTTTGTTTATTAACTCTTTAATATATTTTGTTCTCCTTTTCCTGATTGTATAACAAATGTAATGATAATAATAAATAATTAAATCCCAAGATACCGGCTATAAGATCAGAGGCTCTTAAACTATTGTTAGATAAGTATACCTACATATAAATAACTGTAAAAGAAATGTTTATATTTATTTTCTCATTTTTAAAGGAGTTTCTTAGTTTCCAGAAAGAACGTAGTGCCAACACACCTACACACTCCATTCTCCCTAAGACATCGAGATATTGAGTGTTATTGACAAAATTTAACGTCGCACTTTGTCTACTACTACCAGAGCGGAGAAATGAATAAAACATATAAAACGTTCCCCTTAGTGGGAATAGAATCCACAACCATTGCAATTACAGTCAAAGTAGTCATGAGTTATAACTTGCCGACTCTGTGAACAGGCTTAACGCAAGGTAACGTCTTTGTAAGCATAACTGTAAAATATAATGTTTAGAAAAACAATCTTAGATTACCAGTGAAGTGGTGAGCGCTTGTTTTTTTCAAGATGGCTTCCATGGAAGATGGATAACGTTCATCTATCATTTTCTTTTGCGATTACTTAACGTTAATAAACGTCGCGTCGACTTAAATGGACGATATAATTTATACATATATTTTGCAACACTTTATCTCTATTTTATAAATTAAATTGATTCCGTATTCTTTAAGCTAAAACAGCTTTTAGTGATCCATTTCTATAACTTTTTCTATTCTCATTTCTATAGCTTTTTTAAAATATAGATAAGATATAACATTAACAAATCTAAAAGTAAGAAAGAAAAATGATTATTATTATTTTGATAGATTTTGATTACGTACAGGATTAGGTAGGTACATATGTATTACGTCTCATTATATTTTTTTCTAAATAAAGTTATATTTTATTATATCGTGGTGCAGTAAGACAATGTTCGATTTCCATCCCGGGGAACAAGTAATTTTTAATTATTTTCATTTCTTCGCTCTGGTACCCAAGACAAAGCGCTAAGTTTCGCTACTTAATATTCCAATTTCGGGCGGAATGTGGAAAAGAGTGTCTTGACACTAGGTTCTCTCTGACCAACTAGCTATGAGGATAAAAGCATGAAACTGCTTATATATGTTACAAATGAAGTAGCTTAGTTATGAATAGGTACGTTTTTAATGTACATATAAGCACTTTGAAACAGTTGAATAAAAGAAGTACGAGCAGAGGGCGCTGCTTAGAGAAACAAAGGAGAGTGATTCAAGTATTTGCTCTTTAAGATGTTTTTGCAAAGGACGCTTAGTCTCATTCAACAATACAAAGCCTGGTCATTAACTTCAAGGTGTTACATTTGAGTATATTTTTTTCAAGCAACATTACTTGTTTTACTTTGTTATCATATTTCTTACGCATTTTGATTGGCGGAGAAAATCGTTATTACCTTTTGTCTAAATTTACGGTCTACTGTAAAATAATATTATACTTACACGAAAAAATCAGTTAAGACAGGATACATTTGGTGGGATAATATACAAAGGCATATACCTATTTAAAGAAAATTTGGGCGGAAAGTGGTGAACGAAATGTTGACAATAGGTTTTCCATATCTATTGTTTAATAAAAAGCGTGAAGATATATAAAGTGATTTATTTAAATTTAGACACTCGCTGCCTTCTCCATTAAGTGTATAACAACTTTTAACCCTTATCTAATAATTACATTAAAACCGGAACACTAACTATAACACTATTCATTGTACAATAGTAACTGTTTTATTTATTCATAATCGATTTCTGCCAGAATATATAACTATTCCAGAATTTATCTTACATTTTCCTCCTTAGAGAATTCTGCTTCCATTTCGGCAGGTAATGGTTTTGTTCAGTGTAGTACATTATTAATGGCCACGTATTTATAGAATTAAAAAGAAAGAAAAGAAACGACGTGTGAAGGATTATATAAACGAAACGTTTCTTACTTTTGACTTTCCATCTATTTTAGACACATTGTTTTGTGATAGAATCCAAGGTCGCAATGAGTAACCAAACTGAAGCAATACTAGTTTAAAATAATAATATATTACTAGATCTGTGATAAACACGAGCTTTACTAAGGGGAGAAACACATTCAATTATGTTTTAAAAAATACATGTTTGGCATTTAAGAAAAAATATGTAGTTGATACATGCACCAAAAAAGGTGCTTACATTGGTGGTTAAAATGAAAAAAATATAATTGTAACCTTTCTTATGTAGCAAGACGTCTTTGTAATAATGCGTGTCTAACAAAACATCTTTACATTGTTTTAGAACGAGGGTCGAACCCCCATCCATAGCATGTACAGTCAAGATATTTCTGAAGTAGGTACGTCACAATGATATTAAAATTACAACTATAAAATGTATCAGTTATAAAAAATATAAATAACGTAATTCCTGTTATATACAAGACTACACGTCCATATGTGAGCAAAATACATGCAAATCATTCGGCTGTATGCTAAACGCGAACGCACACATTGAACGTGTGTTGCTTGTGAAAATACAGTTTTAGTTTTCAATAACAACTAGCATAGTAAAATGAAAATTATAAATAAAATAAAGTTAACATTATGAAACATTTACACAATGTTAATTGTCATTCGTGAGAAATACTACTTTGTAGGTTTCTCTCTCGTTAAATGGATTTGATAAATATATTACGTATGTAGGTTTGCTCCATTTAATACATATATTTTTTATGATTTGAGAAAAATACTTTAACCGTACAAAATGTACTAACAAAATCATAAAAAATGTACCTTAGTTGAGTGTTAAAACAGAGAAATGGTTTTTTACAATTAAAAAACTAAAAATAACTTATGCAATCACAAGTTATAAAAATTACAATTAGGTTAAATTAACATTTTTTTATATCTCATAGGCTGCGAAATAACTATATACAGGTATTTTACTACTGATTTTATAGTAAAAATAAAACAAACAGTTATTATTATATTTTAGGGGCAACACAAAAGTAATAATTTTGTTCAATCTTGAAAGTGGTTAAGCAACAAATATAAATAATTCTCTAGATACTTTAAATGTTGAGGTGCATGAGAATTATTCAGTACCGTTCATTTCAAAATACAGTCGCGTTCACGTAAGCAATATAGCTAAAGCTTTCATCTGTAGCGATATGGAGGGCTGAATATGAATTTTAAAATATTAGTCTTTCTGGATAAAAAAAATAAAATATATATATATAGAATAATTCGTGTAAAATTAGGACTGCATTTTAAATATCTAATTAATGATTGTTAGTAG
Source organism: Dryas iulia moderata (assembly GCA_019049465.1). Taxonomy (NCBI): domain Eukaryota; kingdom Metazoa; phylum Arthropoda; class Insecta; order Lepidoptera; family Nymphalidae; genus Dryas; species Dryas iulia. The sequence goes on from CM032425.1 coordinate 12,076,091, forward strand.
ACATTATCACAGAATTGAATTAACATTATTTAAAAAGAAGCTCATAACGATAAGCAAAGGATATAAGGTAGGGATAACACAAATAGTATGTAATTGCATATTTATATCGAAACAAGATAATATACGTATAAGTTTGTACTTATGTTGGTATGTATGTTAACAATACATACGTGAAAACAATAACCCCCAAATTATTTTTATATTTACGTTTTTCTTGCATATGCTACTTATTCTAAGTATGTAAACCGCATTTTAAAAATATTTAAAAAGTTTCTAAATATATAATAAAACTTTAATAGTCACTAATTATGGAAAATGTACTCCAAAACAATGCAGTAAATTGTCTAACTAAAGTATAATTTGATAGATAAATGCTTTTTAGCACCGAAAGGGATTAAAAGCTATTTAAAACTTTGTACTGCGCTCAACTTTTCCTGTGAACAACGGTGGCTTAATTTGATGAGGCTTAAAATTATAGATGCTCTTGTTGTTCTGTTTTAATATATTTCATTTACAAAATATCGCCGTCCTCGATTACTTTGGCAAACTTAAATAATAAATTTTGATAAGATACTGGAAACAATAGACATATCTGTTTGAAAATTTCTTTATTACTTTTTAACAATATTAATAGTGGCCAGTCGTGGCCCAGTGGCACAAGCGTGTGACTGTAAACGACTGGTTGTGGGTTCGATTCCCACTCGAGGAGTGGAAATATTTAATATTTCCATTTTCTTCGCTCTGGTGCCGAGGTAAGGCGCGGCGTTGAGTTCCGCCACTTAACACGCAATGTCTCCGAATTCAGCCGAAAGTGGGGAACGGAGTATCTTAATACTAGGTTCCCTCTGCCTACCCTGCTGTGTGCGGGATACAGCGTGAAGCTGAAAAAAAAAAACAATATTAATTATTTCAGTTTTTTGCCTTTCCCGCAACGTAGGGCAGACAGGGAGAAGCTGATGTCAAGACATTCCGTTCTCCACTTTCCACTAAGACATTGTGTGTTAAGTGTCGGAACTCAACGCCGCGTTTTGTCTTGTCAGTAGTCCCCACTAGTGACAATACAAAACGCAGAAATGAAAATACTTTAAATATGGTTATTCGAGTTTATTTATTAGTGGGAATCGAACCCATGTTTGAAGCACATACAGACGTTGTCGCACTGTGCTACAATGACTATATATTTGTTATTATTTATCAATATTCCAATAATTTTCTTACACTACATAATATTTCCGCGAGCATATGATAATTACAATATGTTATTAATATGTAATTCTAAATAAACAAATGATAATCTAACAATCGACTGTGTATACATTTTTTTAAGATAATAAAATTCACAAGTGTGATATTTAATCTATTTGATGTTCTATACCAAATACGATAAATCAGTATTTAATGTACTCTGCAGGCTTAGTTTGAAATAAAAAAAAAACAAGACTTAAAACTTTTTAATTGGTTTTTGTTATTATTTTATTGTAATAAGTATTGTATTGTACTTATATGGCTTCTAATTTCTGATAACTGAATTTTGATTGAACTAGGACTATGTGCTTTAAGCACATCTTTTTTATTACATTTTTAGACAAAAACTTTTTTTTTTTAAATTCTTGCACCTCCATTGTTGAGAGTATGGAGACCTTATTTTCTATTGAATATAACTATTATCTATCTATTTAACAAACGAGAACAACAAAGAAGCAAACGAGAGGGAACTTATAATTTTACTTCCTATCCTACGTACTTAGCTACTTTTATTTTAAATAAAAGTAGCTAAGTGCGTAGGATATGATCCTCTAGAATAACTTTCATGTTATTCTGGGATCATATAACTTAGAGACAGAAAACTTAGAACCAAAACATCGTTATCCACTTAACGTTCGAGTTTGGAACATTGCGTGTTGAGTGGCGAAATTTAACGCCGCGCTTTGTCCTTAATAATTAAAGTCATCAATTAATCTAAACATATTCATCAAATTTAGGAATTTAATATAAATTGCAATTTAAAAAAAAAATAAAATATTGCAAGTATTCCATCTTGTGAGATTCAAAGTGACAACCTATGCAGTAGGCAGAACAGTCCCGATTCTGTTAGCTTCGAAAAAGTATTTCGTATAAGAAAAAAAATAACACGAGACTACAGCATGTAGGTATATTTACAAACCCATATACGAGTAACTGAAACCTTTTTTTCGAACAAAAAATATAACGTCCAACAATCGGTGCAGATTTATTTCGCAGTGTAATAAAACGAGACACAAAATATCGTTTACTATTTAGAAGTCTCCGCTGCGTTCACGATTCAACGTTGAGTGTTGTGTTATTTATTTATACTACAATCTATTGGGACACGTGAACTGCTGTTCTGCTACTATAATATTTTTTTAAATAATTAATAAGCCTAGAAGTATATTTTTAATTATAAGCATTAATGTCAATTTTTGATGTGTTATTGTAATAGAGGTATGAAATTAATTATAGCTCATAATTTTTATTTAAAATTGTTTTTCCTTAATATAATGCTTATGAAAGATTTGCTGTTTACTGGAAGTTGTTTTTAATATGTTTTTTTAATGTAATTAGGTATATAGTATCTGTTGTAAAATAAAAACTTTTTATTTAGTTTTACTAGTTGTATAACTTTTATAACACAAGCATATGTACTCATTCAGTTTAAAAAAAATAAGCAATGACTTTATTTACACACTTATACAGTCTCTTTATGTGGCTTGTGAATTAGTCCAGAAAAAACATAAAACCTAAGCCCATAGAGCTTAGCAAACAGCTAGTTAGTTACTTAACAAGTTTTGATGCATATAGCTGTAGTTTAGTGCCCGGTCCGTTTGTATCATTAAGGCTGGCTGGCAGTGTGCCACAGTGACCTGACTTAGCTGACCTATGCCTAAGGTTATCTGACGGTTTTAATTTTCAGCTTAACATTAGTATGAGAAAATACATGTTTTTTTTAAAGAAAGAATTTTAAAACGATTTGTAACAGAAAGTCGTCGTATTTATGAATAGAAAGTGACAGGGGGAGAGAGAAGAAAGAGAATGTAGTGTAACATCACTTAGTTATCTACTGTATATTTCAGTTATTTTTAGGCTCTGTTTACTTATTGGGATCGGAGACAAGCATTTTGAACATGCTTACTAGAGACCGAAATAAGAGTTTTGGTGTCAAATATACTGTGTGTCTGTGTCTGTGTGTAGTTTGTAGATTGTACTTGAAAGAGCTCAAAATATATATATTAAGTAAATAATACATTCTTTAAGATGATCAAATAAGAACATAAGACGTATGTCAAATATTTAAATTGACATTATCAATATGGTAATATATAAAAAAATAATCAAAATTTTGTATTGAATCAAGCCTTTGTGTCGGCAGTTTTAGTCCATTAGAGTGAGCGTGGTTAGATTTATGTGTTGACGAGTCCCAAAAGAGCACGTTGGCAGAATGCCACGCAGCTGACCCGCGGAAGGGGTCAATGCACAGTGAAAAATTTTAATGATTTATTACAGGTAAGAATTGGGAACAAATATGAATACTGTTTGTAAATAAAGGTTATATCTCAATAGTATTTCGTGGCCAGTCGTGGCCCAGTGGCACAAGCGTGTGACTGTAAACGACTGGTTGTGGGTTCGATTCCAACTCGAAGAGTGGAAATATTTAATATTTCCATTTTCCTCGCTCTGGGTCGAGGTAAAGCGCGGCGTTAAGTTCCGCCCTTAACACGCAATGCCTCCGAATTCGGCAGAAAGTGGGAACGGAATGTCTTAACACTAGGTTCCCTCTGCCTATAAATTTATAGTTGTTTTACTTATGTAAGCAGTAGGTACTAGTGCGTAGAGAGTGAAGGACGTTTAATTCGACCTTAGAATTGGTGTAGTCACTTTTTTACATAATATTATAGGTATACTTACTTAAGGCTATTATGATGCAATGCCACATCCGACTACAGCAGCGATGATCGTAGGTTCGATGCTTACTCGGGGAAATGATTACATTTAAATTACTTTTAGTATGCGGTACAAAGCTTGGCGTGAGCTCCATTAGTCAACTCACAACGTCTCAAATTAGGGGCGGAAAGCAAAGTGGAGTTATTTTTAATTTTTAATCAGATTTTTTTAAATATTGTTCTTTAATTCCATGTTTTATCTCGTTTGAGCCATTTTAATCAACATTCGTTACTTACGTTACGCATATAGGTATATGTTGTATACCTATATACAAATTGAAATGTTTACATTTTAAAATTTTCAAACTTATAAATCTTTTCATATATTAACCAACCAGAAATATAAACATTGGTAAATATATATACGAGTATCTATCGCTAGTGTTTGTTAGCTTTAAACCTTGTTTGTGTATGAATAATAGTTTAGAGAGACAGGTTGATGTAGTGAATATCATGGAATTTAGAGCTCTCTGTACAAATTGATATATTTGTTGACAGTTTCATTCATAGATTTATTTGTATACACTGTTTGTTTAGCAGCTTCATATTTAACCCGTGGGGGGACGGGCAACCCGTGGGGGGACGGGTTAAGAATACAATTCCCCCCCGCCGCTGGGTAGCGTCCCGTAAAAGGCGGGTAACCCAGTAGTTTGGTGGTAGGAGATTCGTTCTCCGACTGGCTCGCGACCACTATCATGTCAAAGACAAACCGCCAAATATCTTATGATGTGTTCCGGTTCGATGGCATGTAAGCCAGCTCCCTATTCCCACCATTCCCATACTTCCCCCCTCCTTCTGTCCTACATTCCCAAGGCTGGCAACGCATCCATAACTTGAATGTTGTGGATGTCTATGGGCGAAGGTTACCACTTAACACCAGGTTGGGCCTTAAGCTCGTTTGCCTCCTTCATGCCATAAAAAAAAATATATCTGCATAGAACGGTAGTCAGAAAGAGACCATTGTCAAGATATTTCGTTCTCTATTTTCCGCCCGAAATCAAGGTGTTGCTTGTTGAATGACGGAATTCAAAGTTTGGTTTTGTTTTTGGTACCAGAGCGGAGAAATGAAAATAATTTAAATATAATCACTCTCCCTAGTAGGAATCGAACCCACAAACATCGCGTATACAGCCAGACGTTATCCTATTATATTATTGTACATTCATAGATGCTCCATAATAGCAAACAACTTTTATGACAGTATAATTGTCTACTACGAGTCATTTTAGTTGTAAAGAAAATCTTGAGTTAAGTACTTCAGAAGTTTTGTTGTGATTATCTTTGACTACCTTGCTAGTGGCCCTGTGGGGGAAAGCGTGTAGGTTAAATATGAGTAAGATCAAGAATTGCGCCGTTAATGCGGAATGAAAAGCAACTTCACATTGTACCCCAAAGCAGGGTACACAGAAAAACCTCATGTCAAGACACTTCGCGGAGTATGGAAAATTGATTGAAAGAATGATTATTCGACAAACATACATATATAAAACTTGTATTGCAAACTTCTTACTACCTTACTACTAAACAACAAATATCGGTTCCAGGGAGAAAGTCGGAACAAAGTGTCTTGACACTAGGTTCTCTCTTACTGCCATGCTATGAGGAAAAAAGTGTGAAGCTGACAAAAAATATGTTATAAACCACACTTCACAATCTATATACATATATAGTATGTAGGTAGTTATGTTTGAACAGGATAGCTCTGAAGGTCTTACACAAATACATCAAAGGGCGAATTGATCCCTTTTAAGATATCAGACGAAAGGTTTTCTCATACGTATCTTATAGTGGTTATGAAAACATAGGATAAGATATTATAAAAGCACTTGACTGTAAATGCTATTTCGTATATTTTTTTAATATCAGCTCCGAACATCTTAATTTTCAGAGAAAATAATATTTTTGTAATTTTTTTACTGAAATACAATTTTGTGTAATAATTATCCATATACGTATAGTGCAAATATAAGGAATTATTGACATATAGCTTACCATTTTCATTTTATATACCATTAAAATATGGATACTGCTGGGTTTCAACCTGTATCTCTTGGAAACCACCTAAGAGGTCTCTTGAGGTTTTTCATATAAAAAATGTCTGAGCAACACTTTAAAAATATAAAAATATGTTATGGTATTAGGTCTTAATTAGTATTAGGTAAACAAAATATTCCAGAAGAACATAATGATTCCCCATAAATAGACTCAATAATTTATTCAGTCCCGATCCCCAATTACAAAAGGAAAGGCAATTAATACTTATATTAACTTGACACAAACATTTTAAGCTAAAACAAATTCATATAAAAGATCATCTTATAATATGTAATTGAGATAATATATACAGTATACAGACAATACATGCTATTGTTAAAAATTCGAATGTCACTCAGGGGAATGTTTAAACAGAACGAAAGCGGCAAATTGAACGTCTTAATAGACGATATGCTGTAACGTTAACAAAAATTGGGAGATGCATGAAATAAAAATAAGAAAAATGAAATATTAACTGCAGAATTAAGGAAATGGCCGAAGTTTTGAGAATTAAAGCAAAATACATAATTATCGCTGGAAGTTTGATAATAATTAATTAATTTAAAGAGGATTTTTGACAAAGAAACTTAAGTAATTTATAAATAAGTAGAGCTCGGGAGTGAACGACGTTCGTTCTATACAAGTTCATCGTCCAAGTAGATTGCTGTGAGATTGCTTTATAAAATGCTAAAATTTGTCTTCATGTAAAAGTATACAACATGTTGCGAAAATAATCTTAGGTGATTGCTGTTATTTCTTATTCAAGCGATCACGCTTTATTTATTTCACATGTTACGAATGAATTGCTGTAATATTGATTAAAATTTCCACGGCTAATGGAATTAATTTCACACAGAGTACTTTAAACTGTTGTTAATTAAAACTCCGATAACTTACAAGTATTAAATAGTGATAATTCTTTTAAGTGTTTTATTACATCTACGTACATTTTAATGTTTTGAAAGTCTTATTTATTACTTAAGAAATTGAAAAACGACGCTGACTCTGAGGGATTCAAACCCGCTTCTCTTCGGAACCGTCCAATCGCTCAGATCGCTTAGCAATGCGTTCTACATACGGCCGGCTTATAAGAATTTCTACAACGCACACTTTCTAAAAATATGCCACGTACATTGTTACAGTTAAGCTTCTATTTAATTTTATTTTATGATTATGATTTCATTATCTTTGAAAATTTCATTACAGTACACATTAAGCTCTAATTATGACGACTTATAGAGCCAACGAGCTAAAAATTGACTCATTAAAATGCACTTTGATCGCTACTAAAACCCAGCAAAGGGTTTTATCTACATAATTAGGGTTGTTTTAAAACGTTAGTTCATACCGGTACGTTCTGAAATACGTAATTAAACGCATTTTAATATTATGTGCTAAAAGATGTAGCTTCAGTAGATAGTAGAGTGGTCAGAGAGAATCTACTGTCTAGATATTCCGTTTCCCACTTTCGAACCGAAATTGAGACATTTCTTTCAATGCTAAACTCTTCGTCGCGGATCTCAATGTCACGCTTTGCGTTAGACACCATAGCGGAAAATTGACTATAAATTAAAAATACTCATTCCTTGAAGTGGGAATTAACCTAAATCGCCTTTTTTAAACCGTCTCACAATAGTCTTTTATAAAAGCAAACTTTAAAATTAACAGTATAGCCAAACTTTTAAAAGATAACCAAAGATATCAATCTGCATATGAATTTTTCGTCCTTTGTCTTTTACACGCCACGTTGCTCTTTCCGCAATAGGCAGAGCGAGTATTATGGCGTCTGACTCGGTTTTCTATTATTGCATACATTTCAATATTTACTGAAATCTATTAAGCTTATTCGTTCGTATTCGCTTTATTTATGTGTTCAATATGCATTAACGCCAATGAGAGTTGACCTTTCATATCAACATGTAGAATATTTTGTTGATAGATATTTTCAAACTAATCGCAATTTATATACTCTATGGTATTAGGTCTTAATTAGTATAAGGTAAACAAAATATTCCAGAAGAACGTAATGATTCCCCATAAACAGACTCAATAATTTATTCAGTCCCGATCCCCAATTACAGGAGGAAAGGCAAATAAGAATTATAATATATTAACTTGACACAAACATTTTGAGCTAAAACAAATTCATATAAAAGATCATCTTATAAGATGTCATTGAGACAATATATACAGTATACAGACAGTACATGCTATTGTTAAACATTCGAATGTCACTCAGGGGAATGTTTAAACAGAATGAAATCGGCAAATTGAACGTCTTAATAGAAGATATGCTGTAACGTTAACAAAAATTGCGAGATGCATGAAATAAAAATAAGAAAAATGAAATATTAACTGCAGAATTAAGGAAATGAGCGAAGTTTTGAGAATTAAAGCAAAATACATAATTATCGCTGGAAGTTTGATAATAATTAATTAATTTAAAGAGGATTTTTGACAAAGAAACTTAAGTAATTTATAAATAAGTAGAGCTCGGGAGTGAACGACGTTCGTTCTATACAAGTTCATCGTCCAAGTGGATTGCTGTAAGATTGCTTTATAAAATGCTAAAATTTGTCTTCATATAAAAGTATACAACATGTTGTGAAAATAATCTTTGGTAATTGCTCTTATTTCTTATTCAAGTGATCATGCTTTATTTATTTCACATGTTACGAATGAATTGCTGTAATATTGATTAAAATTTCCACGGCTAATGGAATTAATTTCACACATAGTATTTTAAACTGTTGTTAATTAAAACTCTGATAACTTACAAGTATTAAATAGTGATAATTCTTTGAAGTGTTTTATTACATCTACGTACATTTTAATGTTTTGAAAGTCTTATTTATTACTTAAGAAATTGAAAAACGACGCTGACTCTGAGGGATTCAAACCCGCTTCTCTTCGGAACCGTCCACTCGCTCAGATCGCTTAGCAATGCGTTCTACATACGACCGGCTTATAAGAATTTCTTAGAAGAAGAAGAACGCACCTTCTAAAAATATCCCACGTACATTGTTACAGTTAAGCTTCTATTTAATTTTATTTTATGATTATGATTTCATTATCTTTGAAAATTTCATTACAGTACACATTAAGCTCTAATTATGACGACTTGGAGAGCCAACGAGCTAAAAATTGACTCATTAAAATGCACTTTGATCGCTACTAAAACCCAGCAAGGGTTTTATCTACATAATTAGGGTTGTTTTAAAACGTTAGTTCACACTGGTACTTTCTAAAATACGTAATTAAACGCATTTTAATATTATGTGCTAAAAGGTGTAGCTTCAGTAGATAGTAGAGTGGTCAGAGAGAATCTACTGTCTAGATATTCCGTTTCCCACTTTCGAACCGAAATTAAGACATTTCTTTCAATGCTAAACTCTTTGTCGCGGATCTCAATGTCACGCTTTGCTTTATACACCATAGCGGAAAATTGACTATAAATTAAAAATACTCATTCCTTCAAGTGGGTTTGATTAACCTAAATCGCCTTTTTTAAACCGTCTCACAATAGTCTTTTATAAAAGCAAATTTTAAAATTAACACTATAGCCAAGCTTTTAAAAGATAACCAAAAATATCAATGTGCATATGAATTTTTCGTCCTTTCGTCTTATACACGCCACGTTGCTCTTTCCGCAGTGGGCAGAGCGAGTATTATGGCGTCTGACTCGGTTTTCTATTATTGCATACATTTCAATATTTACTGAAATCTATTAAGCTTACTCGTATTCGCTTTATTTACGTGTTCAATATGCATTAACGCCAATGAGAGTTGACCTTTCATATCAACATGTAGAATATTTTGATGATAGATATTTTCAAACTAATCGCAATTTATATACTCGTATTATTCACGGCTAAAACTATGTATCATTTGTTCTGATAAACATCGCATTAGTGGAGATAATTGCTAATTAATGGATGCTGAATGATTGGAGCCAGTCGTGGCGCAGAGGGACAAAGTGTGACTGTAAAGTGACTGGTTGTGGGTTCGAATCTAATATTTCCATTTTCTTCGCTCTGGTGTCGAGACAAAGCGCAGCGTTAAGTTCCGTTAGTAAGTTTAATTCAGCAGAAAGTCGGAACGGAGTGTCTTAACACTAGGTTCCCTCTGTCTACCTTGTATGCGGAATACAGCGTGAAGCTAAGAAAAAATTGGATGCTATTGTTGCGCTGTGAGGCAGTGTTTTTACTATAAACGCAGTTCGATGCTTACTTGAGGGAATAATAATGCGAGAATTTAAACCATATTTTGATAAGACAAAGCGCGGCGTTAAGTTCCGCAATGTCTGAAATTCGTGTGAAAGACAAGAGTGGAGTGTCATAAAACTAACTTGTCTCTGTCTGTCCTGCTTTGCGATATAAAGCTTAAGAAAATTTATTTATAATTTATTATGATATCTATGAACAACCGAAGTTCGAATCATGAATTTTAGACACCATGTAGGTATATTTAATAAACAGCCACCATCTAGAAGCTTTTTTAAAGATTCAACTCCTAAGGGGTTCAAATTTAGTATAAAAATCAAAACATAGCAGCAATTAAATAAGATAAATTTACCATTAATTTATAAAAAAATTACCACTAAGGTAAAAAATGGAAAATAGCATTTTACTTGAAGGTCCAGTTTTTGAAATAAACGCAAAATCAGCCTTTATGGAAATGCGGCTAAATACATCTTGAAAATGAAGGACAGGACAGAGTTACTGAATTTTCGATGACAACGAGCGGTGAATATAAATGATAAGCAAATATCAATAGTCCAAGTTCATCAGTATAAGTCCACGCAAACAAACTTGCGGGCAGCAGCTAGTCGTGTACATATATATGCATACAATGTAAATATTATTTTATCATTTCAATTCCCTCGCAGTTTTCATTAACATAAAAAACAATTCAAATGCTTTGTCTGTTTTTGTATTTTTTTTAATTTAAATATATTTTTGTTCGTGTTCAGTGACATTTTGTAATAGCCGCATTGTTCCCAACAACGTTTTAACTGAGGCAGTCGGTTAATTCGACGATTGTCAACCATGACCTCTCTGGAATAAAGAGGCCGGTATACGGTCAGCAGGTTTATTTGTAATTGTCTTCTTTACGAATAACCGCTATTCTTTCTTATAGGTCAGTAAATTAGGTTCAACAAATGTCCCGTTTAATTTCATCCTATTGTATTAAGGCTTTTATAAGTCTTTTTAAAATACTTACATATATATCTCAATATATTACTAAGTAAATACTCGTAGATATCGTTTTTTATTTATTAACAACATTGGGCCTTAACCTCAAAATAATATTTTCATTTTTCATATTGAAGAAGTTCATTATATAGCATTTTTGTATAATTTTATTAGTATAAATGATTTTTTATATAAAAAAATCACAATTAAACCATCCAGTAAGTAGACAGAAAGTAAATAGTTAAGTTTTTCATCATTTTAGTAGAAGTGTTTTCTTGTAGGACATGAACCTGCGACTAATGTTGACTATCTAGCAAACCTACTGCTACTCTTCAACGTTATTAATTTTATTATTCTTTATAAAATTATTTATTAAAATGAACAGTAAAAACGTCTACGCTTTCAAACGTATTTAAAGTAAATTATAAAAAGTGTGAATAAAACTGTATTTATTCTGGAACTTCGTAACTTTCTAATTTGATCTTTTTTAATCTGATCTTAGTTTCTATAATGAATTTGAACGAACAAAACCTTGCTTTGTCGGATTAATTCTTTATATATTTCAAAATGAGCGAATTTTTGATTTTAAGTGAATGAGTCCATTGAATTGTGACGCAGCGGGGACTGTTTGTGAGCTCGAACCCTCCTTGGAGGAATGATTTTCGAATTATTTTTATTTTCTTCGCTCTGGTGGCGTTGAGCTCACGTCCACTACTACGTCACTAACACGTCACGCCTAGATGTCAGGCGGGAAGTGAAGGACGGAGTGCCTTGACCCTAGCTTCTCTATGACTATGCTGCTATGCGGAAAAAAAAGTGGGGTTATATTTTTAAATGAATTAGCTAATTACGTGTATGAGCATTAATAGATTGTCTTTTTTTAGCTAAATATACATGAATAATCAACTAATTTAATTAATTTTCCGATTGTCAATCTCTGAACGTGAACCACGTTCCGGTAATTATATCAAAGCTTATAGAACTTGATAGTGTAGGATTTCGTAAATATTCATTAACCTTGTGACTTGCTGTTGCTATTTTACGTGATATAATTTAACTAATAATACAATTTTGTTCATTCTTTATAGAATTATTGAAAATTTACAATATTGAAGACATCGTGGCGCAGGGTTTGCCAGTATACGCGATGATTGTGGGTTTGATTTCTACCGGGAAATGAACGCGTAGCATTGAGTTTCGCCCGTCGACACCCAACGAAAACAAGGAAAAAACCAGGCATAACATTCGATGATAATTTTCTTTCTGAACAACTATATTACAAAGGGCAATATTATTCTATCTACTAAAAGTTCTCTAGTAAAGTAAAGAGCTCGTTGATACAAGTTTACTTAAACAGTTAACATTTTGGTATAGATTAACTTTAACTAGAAGCTATGGATAAAATATGTTATAAAAACGAGCATTGAAGTTACAAAAAAGCTGTCTGTAGTGTTATCTCTCTATTATATTTAATTTAAAAATTTTACCGTAAGCAGACCTTCAACAGAGTTATAATGCAGTAATAGTGTAAACTATAGTTACGGTTTAGTATGAAATGGATTTAGAGACTGTTCTTCAAAATACTTTAACTAATAACACAAATATATTTTTATTTACACATTTTTAAATATTATTATAATTAAAACATTTTATTATTATTTAATTATTTAATCATTTTTATTATTTAATATTTTAATAATAATTTTGCGGTTAGGTGATATACACTTAGCCCCTTCGTGTTATTCACTTCAGCCCCGCTGGAGTAAATTCTTTATGCATTCTCTAAAAATATTTTTGCAATAGACAATTAGTTCACAGCTATTAGATATTTTACTAAAAAACAATTTATTTTTCTAACAAAAAGAAATCTTCAAAAAATGTATAAAAAAGGACCAAATATTATTCATTAACACTTTTATCACGTAATTTTTTTTTTTGTAAATCACTATATTTTCTTTTTAAATAAACACGTCTGCATTAGATATTTGCGGCTCTTCGTAGCAAGTAAGTTCTCTCGGGAATATTAATAGTACGGAAGAACTCGGTCTGTAGGAGCTATACAATTACAATTGCTTCACTGAACACACTGACAAAGAAACTTGTGCCTCGATAAATATATAAATACATATCGATATTTGTATTAAGTGAGATGTGAGTATGCGCGTTTTAAGTCAATAAGAGTAATGTTCAAAGATTGAATTACTTTTATATTTATCGTCATTTACTTATTAAATAAATATGATTGGCCCATAAATAACATTTTTAGCTTCACGCACTTTCCTATATACAAGGGCTAGTAGAGAGAACTTAGTGTCCAGACATTTCATTCTCCATTTGTCACACGACCCTGAGCCATTGCGTGTTTAATGCCTGAACTCAACGCCGCATTTTATGTTGTCACTCTTGCTAAGTAGAGTGAAAAAATTAAAATAATTTAAGTGTCATTCTCCGTATGGAAATCGACCCAACGATGGCATCTTCAATAACAAGCTATCAACTAAACGATGCTTGGCATAGAATCTTGCAATTATATTTATACTTAAATAATTCCTATATAGAATGATCAGTGACAATTTTATCACACATATGTGTAATAATAGACAACGTAAACAAGAGTAACTTATTGACACGGTGTCTGACCCCTGATGTAGGTCGGCAGAGTGGCGTAGTGCCAACTGCTTCCAGGAGAATCGACGACAGCTAAGTTATCCGACTCTGTGTTTCGTATAATGTGCACTATCTTAACAGGCACTAATGAAACTAATTAATTTGGAAAATTTATACTATTTTTACTTGTTTTTCTGTATTTTATCAATAAATGTTGAAATTTTGTTTTCATCGTAAGACAAGTGGAACGATAGTCTCATTATAAGCGCGTTTGGTTGTAGATTTGATGAGTTAATTATTTTCATATATATGCTCTGGTAAGAAAAAACGGGGCGTTAGGTTATGGATTGGAATCTCCGTATGCAATGTCTCAAAATGGATTGGAATCTCCGTATGCAATGTCTCAAATTCGGACTGAAAGAGACGAAAGTGTCTTGACATTAAGTCCTCTCTAAGGTCCCTGCTATGCGTCAAAAAGCTGTATGATGAAAGAAAATTTTACAAACATATTTTAATACTATTTTTCATAAAGTGTCAAAGCTTGTTTTTATTAAAAGTAGGGTTTGCAGTAATAACTAAAAGTTATACAAACAAAGCATACTACTAAGAACATAATAAATGTACACAGATTTTGTACTTCTATAATTTATTAAATTAATTTTATGAAATTATTCACTAATGGTTCTATTCGCCTGAGATTTCTAGGACACGACTTCATGGAAATGTTAATGAGAACACGAGCTATAGCTTTCTTGAAGTTTATTAATTAATAAACTAAAGTAAGAAATAATATTTTGGTGTTCTTATATATTTCTCTTCTGTATGCACCAGCAAAGTGGGGAAATCAATATAAATTGGTATTCAGTGCAAGTAAACAAAGGTAGAGAAGATTTGAATTTGAAATCTTACGTGTAGCGAAGAGTAAGTAATACTCGATACAATTTATTATTTTTATATTTCTGTCTTTAATGTAAATTAATTTATGGTAATGTCGATTGTTTTACTGTACATACATTGTTGTGCATTCGATAAGTTATTTTTTTCTAGAGCACGAGCTATAGCTTTCTTGAAGTTTATTAATTAATAAACTAAAGTACGAAATAATATTTTGTTATTCTTATATATTTCTAAAATTTAGCGCAAAACTTAGTAATAAAGCCCTTCATCTCGTCTAGAAGATGCATTGTATGGGTGCTATAAAGTCATTCGTATTAATTATGACCGACTGTAAACGCGACATATTAGAGATCGAATCTACAGTGATGCAATTTCCTACATTTTTTATTTTTTTTATTTATTCATTATTTTATTTACAGTTTAATGGTGCTTATACATGTAGACATTATAATAGCGTACATTAAAAAAAACGGACTAAGGAAATCGCTGGAATGTCGATGTAGTCTTGTATTATCTATATTATGTTCTTTCAACTTTACCTTAAAAAAAAGCTTAAAATTAGACCTAAGATACAAGGATGTTTACTTTGAAGCAAGACGCTAAACAAATTTACTGAGTGTATTAAGACATCTGTCTATGTAACAGGAACGTATATGGTTGTAAGCACCATATCTCACAGCGACCATCCCATTCATTACTGTGCTGTAGTGCGGAAAGCAAGGCGCTTTTACGAGCAAGGCGTGTAGCTTAAGTGAAAGGGAGCTGAAGTAGATTTGAATATGTATCTCAAATAAAACTGTTATCTGTTCATAGATGTACAACGTTTTGTACAACAAATTGTTTAATGTGGCGTGCAAATTGTTGCTAATGTTAGATTAATACGCAAATAAGCGAAAAATCACAACAATTATTTAATAAGTTAGCGTAGTTTTAACAATATTAAACCATTAGGGTGCAGTTTGATAATGTTTGACTGTAGACATGATTGGTCATGAGTTCGATCCCATACGGGGAAATGATTATTTTTAAATTGCTTTTACACTGTTACCTAAAATATTAATTTTCGCCACAGCACGAAACGTCTCTATTTCTGACGGAAAGTAGAAAACAAAGCGTCTTGATACTTACTGGGCTCATTGTGACTAACCCGCTTTACGGGAAAAAGCGTGAAGCTGTAATTTAATCGTTAATATTTCGACGTTTGTAGAGAGAAATGGTTCCCGTTAATCGCAATATGCAATAAATACACTTATGTTAAAATGTTTTACACACTGTGGTTACGTCTGCTACAGTCAGATAAGGCGAATTATAGAGAGTACATATGCACCAGCAAAGTGGGGAAATCAATATAAATTGGTATTCAGTGCAAGTAGACAAATGTAGATTTGAATTTGAAATCTTAGGCGTAGTGAAGAGAAAATAATACTCGATACAATTTATCACTTTTATATTTCTTTCTTTAATATAAACTCATGTAATGTTAATTGTTTTATTGTACATACATTGTTGTGCATTTGATAAGTTATTTTTTCCTAAGTAGATATAACATTTTGTATGACGCTCGTAGTTTCCTGATAAGCGCGATGGTCGTCAATTCAATTTCAATTTTATAACTGCATTCGCTTTTTCAGTCTGGCAAGTCAAAGAGAAGCATTAAGTTGGACCTTTCAACACGCTAGTATCCTAATACTAAGGTAAAAAGGAGCCCAGCACAGATTTTTGGGTCCCTGACAATTCGAGTGGCTCTGCGTTGTATGCGATCAAATGGTTCGAGCTGATACTGGGGGGCACCGGCCCAGAGATGAGAACAGTACTCCATATGAGGCCGCACCTGGGCCCTATAAAGGGACAATCGGTGTTGGGGCGTGAAGTACTGTCTCGCTCTACCGATGACACCCAGCTTCTTCGAGGCCAACTTGGCCTTACTCTCCAAATGATCGCGATACTGGCACTCACTCGAAACTTTCAGGCCCAATAAACTGATACTGGGCGCGGCATTAAGGGGAGTGTTCTGGAAAAGTGGCGATAGGACAAATGGGGTTTTCTTAGTGGTCAACGCGCAAACTTGTGTCTTCTGGGGGTTGAATTGAACCAGGTTCCTTTCAGCCCATAAGGAGACATTCACAAGGGATGCCTCAATAGAAGACACAAGTTTTGTTCGGCTCTCGTCGACGTTTTCCCGAGAAAGACCTGCACGGCCGGTGTATACGGCGTCCACCGTGCTGCCTTCCGCATAGCAATGAATGCCAGGGTCTTCTAACATGTCATTGATATGCAGAAGAAACAGCGTGGGGGACAGCACACAGCCCTGCGGGACGCCAGCGTTCACGGGCATAAAGTCAGAGCAAAAACCGTCGACAGCGACCTTGATGCTACGCCCAGTGAGAAAACTGGCGACCCACTTGCATAAGTTCTCGGGAAGCCCAAAAGATGGTAGTTTCGCTAGGAGCGCCCTATGCCACACACAATCGAAGGCTTTCGCCATGTCCAAGCTAACTGCCAGGCCCTCTCCCTTGCTTTCAATAGCAGCAGCCCAGCGGTGCGTTAGGTAAACCAGAAGAGCCACCAGTTGAGCGACCATGGCGGAAGCCATATTGACGGTCGTTGATCAACTGGTGATCCTCTAGATAACCTAGAAGCTGGCCGTTTACTATGCTCTCCATTATTTTGGAAAGCAGGGAGGTGATATATTGCCTAGTTTTAAGAAAATAAGTAAAGCTTATAAGCAGAACTATTAAACTTTAAAGTTAAAAAATAAAATATAATAACTTTCAAGTTTTAAATATTACAGAAGTTTGAAATTTAATTTTTCTTTAGCAAATTTTACGGTTTTAAACAAAAAAATATATATGGATATATTAGTTAGTAGAAAGTGAATTTG
This sequence comes from Dryas iulia moderata, assembly GCA_019049465.1. Classification (NCBI taxonomy): domain Eukaryota; kingdom Metazoa; phylum Arthropoda; class Insecta; order Lepidoptera; family Nymphalidae; genus Dryas; species Dryas iulia. Next base: position 12,093,664 of record CM032425.1, read on the forward strand.
ATTTATTGTAGTAAACATATAATAAAAATTTAACTGATTCCTGTTTGTACATGGAGGGTATATAAGTAAAATTATTTAATTTATCAATGTAATAAAATCCAAAACAATTATTATTTTTCCTTCCTATTTGTGTGTGCCTTTGTAGTGACTCACTAGATTTAAATGCTGTTTTGACTATTGTATTTTGGTAAACCTCTCTTAAAATTAAGTGTTTATTTTATTTTAATTGGATCACAAATTAAAAGTCCAGCAATTCCAATTATAAGTTTCAGAAAAATTAATGATTTAAGTGAGAATGTGGACGGGCGAAAATACGAGATATTTATAGTCGTGTAATTTACACAGCTGAAGCCGCGTGTCGCACGCGTGTCACTACGGTATAGTAGGCGTACACATTAGACTATATGACAGACTCTACAAGAAACTATTTACGCCAATCATATTCAAGATTCCATTTCAAATTGTATATATTTATTTTCGAATGCCTCGCACGTGTACTCAGCTTGCGCGGCTTATCTTGGATGAGCATACACTCGGATTTCGTTTGAGGCAAGAATTTTGGGTGTAGTTACGTTTGAGTGTAGTTGTTCCGCCACGATGCGGTTTTTCGTAAAGTCTTTTGAATTAGTTTTTTCGAGAAATGCTTTTTGTTTAATTGTAGAGCTTATGAAACACGTTTGTAGTTAGTAGTTTTGTGTTAATTTCAGTTTACTTCTTTAAGTGGCGGAAATATAATTTCCACTCCTCGAGTGGGAATCGAACCCACAACCAGTCGTTTACAGTCCCACGCTTGTGCCACTGGGCCACGACTGGCCACAAATTATATTGTGTTAAAAAAAATCCCAGTTGTAGCACAGCGACTTTCACGAATAACAGAAATGTTAATTGGGTAGGCTTTTGGAATCTAATTAAGATTTCCCTTTCAATACAATTTAAATATAATGAAATTTTCTTGCGTTTGTCGTTTTCTTGCGTATCTTAATTTAAACCATCACTATTACTGTGTCTTTTTTTTTGGTAAGAAAATACACTTTTTATGTTCTAAAGATAAAAGATGGTGTATGTAGTAGAAAAATATGAAATTATTACAAAATGTAAAGTTATTACTCAGGTACCTGACATGTACAAAAATATGAACTTGTCTTTTTGCTTACAGCATATTACGTATGTAAGACAAGCACACGCTACAAGAAATATGATAAGGAACGTTTATATTTAATACATAAATAGTCTCAGAAGGAGGAGGGGGACTGTCCCTCTGTTAAACGTCTCAACGATGATAAACACAAAGGGCCGCGGGAACATTGTGAGCCATTTGATAGCGCAGACACGTGTGTTATGTTGTTCTGTCAGAATCCATATTCGCTTAGTTGTAACCATTTTGTATCGTGTTACGTAACATCAGTGGGTATTATAATCTTGGTTAAGGAAAAGTTTTAATTGATATTAATCATTGTTTGTAAATAATGATTATATATTTTTTTTTCATTTGTCTGCTCTGGTACCTAAGACAAGGCGCGGCGTTGAGTTTTACCACTCATCATTCAAAATATACTTTTATTTTTGGCGAAAAGTACTGTGCCGGATATTTTGTCAAATAGTTTTCTCTATTTACCCCACTACGGGGAAAAAATAAAGCTGCCTTATTAATAATTTTGATAAATTATGTCAATAAAGTCAAATATGTTACTCAAAATATATTTCACATTACGGCATGACAGTTATATGGATAGACTCTATTTACCTTCCTCCATGTTCGTATTCCAGTTGGTACCCTCTTTCATTTTTCACTGTTACCTTTTCCCGAATTATTTCTTGGCACATCTGTACTGCAAAACTTCAGGCATGAAACATAAAACAGCTTTCATTTATATGTATATAAAATTTTTTGTTTCTAAATGTTTGTGTCTACATGTCCCTTTCATAGCAGTAAAGACAGAGAAACAGTGTCGGAATAATCTGTTCTCCATTTTCCGATACAAAGGGCGTGGAGTGGCGGTCGCGGCTTCTATTGGTCACAGAGCGGAAATGAAAAGAATTTAAATATACTCATTCCCCGAGCGGAAATATAACCCGCAATTATCGCCTATGTAGTAAGATAATGTCACACTGCGCCACGATGGTGTCAAAGTGAAAAAAGTAGAAAATTTGTTTCATTATTTTTTATATAAAAAAGAGTTCTTTTAGTTGCCCGTAACGGCATTACCTTTTGGAATAATGCAAATTTTCACACGCTTGACCGCTGTCTGGTGCACTTGACGTGTCACTCTGTGGGTCTGTGAAAGAGAATATGTGATCAGTTGGTTTTTTAAAAACACATTTTTATTGCGAATCTAATACCCTATGCGATATTTGTAAAGAAAACCTAGTGATATATTATTCTAAACGTTAGACCTAGTTAGATGGAGAACCTGAAAAGTTCTAAGAATATGTATTCATAAATATTTCGAGTGAGAATCAAAGTAATAATGCATATGAAAATATAATAATAAACGTAACGTAATAACAATAACGTAAAAACTTCAACGTTCTGCTTTTACTGTCCAAGTTCTAAACATTGTGTATAGGCACTTCAACAAATATCCAACACTCAACCTTGAGTGGCGGAACTCAACGCCGTGTATGGTCTTACTTCCATCATTTTAGTAAAGAAATTTTACGTCAAAACAAAACTGTACAAAGCAAAGGATGACAGAGCAAAATAAAATTATCTTTAGATGAAAAATTAGCAAACCTCATTTCAGTCCGTAATGATATTTTCGTCTCCGCGAGCGCCGAATATAAAAAAAATCTCTCAAAGAATATTACAAAAAAATACTTCAACATTCAAGAGGTTGAAAAAAGCGAAAATCTCCTTGTCTCAATATAACCGCCTCACACCATTCATTATTATTTCATTCACCCTCTTTCCACAAACGTTGAATCGAGCACTTAACCGTTAAAATGGCGCTTTGTAATTTTCAAATGAATTAATATCTTTTGTTTATATACGAAATTAACATTAGGCTGTTTAATACTAAAGCTTCGTTTTTTATTACTTTTGTATAGTTTCATGATTCGAAATTTGAAAGTGAACGGTATTATATTTAAAAACGGCAGCTTTACGTTTTTTTCCGCACAGCAGAGTAATCACAGAACATCCAAAGTTAAGACACTCCGTTCTCCACTTTCCTCCCGAAATTGAGACATGTGTGAGACAGTGTGAAGTGGTGGAACTTAACGCCGCGTTTTGTTTTCGGTACCAAAGCGGAAAAATAAAAATATTATAAAGTTATTCACCTGAGCGAGAATCGAATATATGTAATTTTGAATTAATATAAAATATAAGCTTATATACATACGATAAACATATAATCCACCTTTTTTTCTCAATCTAAGCGGCATTTTAAGAAGAATACAAAAGGGAATACGAATTATAATAAAACGTCTTGTAAATGGTCGCAGTATTTTGTGGGCCACGTTGAATTACGATTTACAGTGCTACGTTATAAAACACAACGATCATCTCTGTTATAAGCGAATATCATTTGTTTGAGAGTACCTTGTAAGACACGTTGCGATAAGCTTTTATTTTTTATTTCTTTTTCTTTTACACTAAAAAATTATCACGTAAAAGAAACTTCTTTACCTGAAACTGTAAACGTAATGAAGATGACTTTAAAACGTAGGTACTATGAATAGAAATTCGTGCTTAGAGCAGTTTATTTGAATTCTTATTATAATTTTATGTATATATATTCTTTTTTTTTACACGCTGTATTCTGCGTACAAGGTAAGCTTAAGACAGTGTTAATACAATCCGTTCTGAATATTAAATATTTCAATTCCTCGACAGGGAACCGAACCCACAATCAGTCACGTTTATAGCGACACTTTATGCCCTTCGCCGCGACTGGCCTCATAAAACATCGTTTTTATACTTTTAAAATATATTATGATATATACCTATAACACATTCATTAATAAATGTTTGTTATTAAATATGAAAACTCAACAACAGACGTTAGGCTAAAGTGGCTAAAACAGTGGCATGTAGAACAGCTTAGCCGAAACAGTTGTTTTAAGTTGTAAGTAGTTCAAAAGCTACTTAACCCTGCGGGACCCTTTATGTTGTCTTTATGCTATCTATTACTGGCGAGGTCCAAACGATGTGGACCTTCATTAAGAAAATTACATATGTTGTATAGAGATAGAGGTCTTTAGTAAAACTTGAATATTATCAAAAATAAAAAATATAGTTAATTTTTAAATATTATAATTTAAACAAATTTTCAAAGTGTATTAACACAAAATTTTCTCGACATACTCTGCAGAAAAAAGTATGAAAAACATAAGAACTCCCTTTTTGTAACAAAAACAAGTCATAATGTACAGTCACTCAAAATTTATGGATACTAGTGACTCTACTCGCCTTAATCGATTTCCATTTCACAGGTCGTAGACATTGTCTACAGATTGAAGTGTCGCATTTTGTGTTATGCTACACCAGGAAAACTTAAGGACATTTAAATATTCAAGACAGCGACATTCGGTACACTGTCACGGCTAGCCTTCGCTCACGGAGCATTGACTCTATGAGAATGTATCGAGAATTAAAATTATGATTAACAAAAACGAGAATCAATATGATAAAAATATATGAAGTTGGTGAAAACACCTAAAATGCCAAAAAAAAACATTTTACAGAGTTATTAACACACTGAGGGAATTGAGAAATATTTTTTAGAAAACCCATGAAAAATTCAAAGCAGTAAGATTCTAGCCTCTTGGAAATCATCTTCGCTATATTCGGTTGCCTTGAATTTTTTATACACTTAATTCTACTTATTTTCTTTGTTAGCGTTTCTGAAGAGACATTTTGTGTGACAAATGTCTGCTACCCTACTGATAAAATAAGTTAATGTAAATATATTACATAGAGATACACGCGTAAATTATATTTTTTACAGCTATACATTCGTATAACGGTGTAGTCTGAGAGTGCCAAGACACTCCGTCCTTCATTTTTCGCCCGAATCGAGTCATTTTGTGTTGAGTGGCGGAACTCAATGCCGCGATATTCCTTGAGTACCAGAGCGAAGAAACGAAAATTTAAATGTAATCATTCCCTACAGTGAAAATTGAACCTACAACCATCGTGTTAAAAATGTTACCCAATAATAATAATAGATTAGACCACTTTAATCATTTAATGCTTAAAAGCATTTCTTCGTGTGATAGAGCAGAAAATCTATATTTTCGATTCCATCACACCAAGCCTCACGAGTCTTGAAGTTCAGTGTGGATGACAGGTAAATTACTTGGCATTTATCTTTGGCATCTTACATATTGTAGGTATTAGTAAAGAGGTTCTGCATTTAATAGCTCGTTTTATACTTCGGAACGCTTTTCTGATACATTTTCCTGTTTAATGCAAGTATGATATTGTGAATGATAAGAGATTATTCTAAGTTATACTTTCTTCATATTATTTGTCAAAACTGGTATTTGTTACCTATGGAGTGTTTTAGTTAGTTGCTTTAAAAAAGACTTGTTTTTATTCAGAATCAGAACATTGCCTTTGGTTAAAAACTGCAATTGTAATAATAGGAATCGAACCCATAACCGATTGTATTTACAGTCACACGCTAGATTCTCACTTCGCCTCAATGGTGTCACTTACATACGCTTAATAATTCCTATACATACAAATTCAAATACAAATACATTTATTGTTCCTTAATTTTACACATTTTATTTATTTTAATAGATAAGTAAAAAAATCTGTAATATTAAAGTTTTGAGCTACGACGTTTGTACTGATTTAGTTGAAAGATTCTAGGGTACACCTTTAACCATGCTAAGTTAATACATCAATAAATGAAACGTTTATTTTGTATCAGCTGGCGCCAGTCGTGGCGCAGTGGCACAAGCGTGTGACTGTAAACGACTGGTTGTGGGTTCGATTCCCACTCGAGGAGTGGAACTATTTAGTATTTCCATTTTCTCCGCTCTGGTGTCAAGGCAAAGCGCGGCGTTAAGTTCCGCCATTTAACACGCAATGCCTCCGATTTCGGCGGAAAGTGGGGAACGGAGTATCTTAACACTAGGTTCCCTCTGCCTACCCTGCTGTGTGCCACCACTAGAATGAAGTTAATACATCAATAAATGAAACGTTTATACAAAAAGTAAAACAAAATCAAAACAGTCGAGTCCTAGAGGGAATCTAACCCGCGCCTCTTGAAAGTCTCCAAGCATTCTACGTTAAAGACATTTAAAGAAAACGTATAAAAATTTGAACGCCTGGACGGTATTCAGGAGGCGCGGGTTCGAATCCCGCTGCGTTCAAATTTTTATACGTTTTCTTTAAATGTCTTTTTCAATTTTCCTAAGTGTGGAATATAGAATAACACTTTAAAAATGTTTTAAAAGCATTCTACGTTATCCGAAATTCTTATACGCTTGTTATTTTTATTGTTAGTATTTCTGTAGAGAGATTTTTACAGATTTCTGCTACAAGAAGATTATATCTGAGGACAACAACGTTTCGCAAGAGAAAACATTATCTATTAAATAATTTTAACATTTATAAAGCGATATCTGAAGAATATGATAAATATTTTTAGAAAACTTTATACACTTATTGTGATTTCGATAAAATATCCAACCAAAATTGTCCGCCGTAAAGCGATAATGTCTCTTTCCCTCTATTATAATTTTTCAAGCTGAAGCTTGCTGAGCGTGCAACTCTCATGCAATATTTTTACCCAACGTTCTGCCACTAAAATTGCAATACAATGCATGACTGTGGTGTGATGTTCTTGACATCAGGCCCCCTCTATCTACCCCCGCTACTCGGGAACAAAACCTGCAGCTGTTATTTTATTGGAATATGTATATAAAAACATCCAAGTCCAAGTATAATCATAAGCCTTTCAGCCTGCTTAGTTTTGTCGTAAATACTTTGTATAAATATATATATATACTGAGCAAAAGTTTTGTCCTAATATCGCTCTTCTGATGCAGCCACTTGCCACCAAACTTTGTTGCAACTCTACCATAAATATATTATTGTCAAAGTTTTTACTTATTTTATTACTAACTTAATGACTGAAACCGAAATCCTATTTGAGGCAGCAAATATCAATCAATCAATAATACATTTTCGATTGGTTTTTTAAAGGAATTTATAAAAATTGTTTGTATAATAAAATTTAAATTTATAATACATTGTTATATATTTTTTAATACCTTTTAATGACTTGTTTAAAATATACCTATGTATGTACATATATAATTATATGCCTATATTGTAATTAGAAATAGAACATTACAACTTTTTTACGCCAGTTTAAAGTATTAATCATATACTTACTGAATTTAAAAACATTTTGTCAAAGCAAAAATGTATTTTTTTACCATTATATCTGTATAGTAATTCAGAAAGTCTTTTAAATACTAAATATTTTACCAATTACAAATATTCTCAACTCTAGTAAGTACTAAGAAACATACATCTTTCTTGTACGAAATAAATAAACACGAATATATTTTGCATTTTTGTAAGGTTAAGAATTCAATTTCTCGAATGAAAGCACAAATCCGCTTTGACTTCTCTTTTATTTGGTAGAAAACTGTTAGTTAACTAGGAACAGTGCCTCGGGGACGATGTTTTATATTAAGAGAATAATTTTCTTTTATAAAATAAAAGGTTAAATTATTTACATTTTATTAATATCGCAATGTCTCGATTTCGGGCGGCAAGTGGCAAACGGACTGTCTGACATAAGGGTCTCTCTGATTGCCTCTAACTATGCATGTTATTTATTTATTATTAATATTTGTCTTGAGTGGAGAAAACTCAGAATAAGAGCATTCCGTTCTCTATTCTTCACCTATTGGTACATTAGATGTTTATTGGCGAGAAACAAACTCCAGGTCAGCGTATAAAACACAATTTTTGGAAAACACATCTTTAAGCATTTCTTAGAGTTTAGATGGAACCCACAACTATCGTTTTTGTAGTGAGTGAGACTTGCAAATTATGCCGCGATGGTTTTATCCGATAAAATAATAACTTGCAATATTACAATGCGAAGGGAAATGTTGATTTTCAATTCCGAACATTTTTCGCACACGCTGTATCCCACACACAGCAGGGTAGGCAGAGGGAACCTAGTATTAAGATACTAGGTACTTTTGCAAGGTTTCCTTCGGTAAAAGACTTATTGAAAAATGTTTGAGCGACTTTAATCTATAGTAGAAACATCGAGAACACTGAACACAGATCGGTAAAGTGTATTTTCAGTGCTGTCTAAGCCTGAGGTATTTTAGAACAAAGTCAACAACTTAAATTGCTTTGTTAACAATAAAATTAGTTTCTAGATCGTTTTAAAATAGCTTTCTTTTAATTCTGAAGTTTAAAATAGAAGGGATTAAGAAAAATTGAATTATTAGGTGCAAATAAATAGTTAAATGCAGGTAATACGATGTTTTGGTTATATATGCATATATTTTTTTATTGATAAATTGAAATAATTCTGTTTTTCATTTGTGCGTTTGTTACAAATTATAATTTTTGCGCTGAGTAGAAATAGAATTTGCAATGTAAATGAAGGTCGATCCAGAATTAGTTTTGATATAATTAGGTTTATTAATATCTGGAAAAAGCTTTACATCCCTTTTAATGATAATTAGGAGAACGGAAGAGAAAGCTAATATTTTACACAACAACGCATTGAGGATTTCTTAAAATGCTATAATAAATATTACACACACTACTGCGTGCTTGGCATGTATTTTACTTCGAGCGATAGTTAGATATACGTTGCTAAGCAACGCGTATTTAACCATACGGAGCTACTAGATATTTTAAAAACAAGGGTTTATACCTACCACGATTTTATTATAATAGTTGAAATATATTACGTAAAATGAAATCAAAAAGAACGTAGTGAGAACCCCGCGGCACTCAGTTTCTCATTTTATGTTATAAGACACAATTTAGGAAGCGAGGTCGAATTCACAATTTGCATATATGTACATATATATTTTCTTTTCATTCAAAAGATTTTCCAATGAGAATTCTATATCTTTTTGTCTGAATATATATGCCTAATTCTACGGACAAAGGCTTTTAGGAACGTGAACTTTGGTATTTATTTTGCCTTTGGACGTTTGGTCTAAAATATGTGTAATACATATGAATACAGAACCTCGGATAAAAAGAAAATTAGCCGCTGCTTTATTTTGTTTATTTGTATACAGATTTTATAGGGTAGGGGTAGGGGAGACCTCAATTTGAATACATGTTATTGTAACGTATTGTACTTTTTTGTTATATGTTATTATTGAGAAAAAAAAATTTTATATCAACTTTAGGGCCTTATAGCTATTTTTCATATCTTTATTTGTCGTGCATTCTGAATTATACTTAAAAATGGTTCACGATTGATTTTTTATAAAGAAAAATACTTAATAAAAATTAGAAAGTCATAGTAAAGAGGTTTTCAATCTTTTAATTGATCGCGGTGATGAAGCAAAATATTATTTTTAAGTAATGTTTAATGTAGCGTATCTCTAGCGAATTTATAGAAGAAAAACAGGTTTTTGCGTTCATATTTAATGTTAGTATAAGGCAGATAAAGGACGATTAATCACGTACATTAACGGACGTCTTTCAGGAATCTGAATAAATAATTGCTTCATTACCTTTTTATACGGGTTCCTTTGTCAAAGATATTCTATCCGTTGAGATTTAACCTTAAATTTGGGCCATTTGGCTGATATCCGATATCTGCCTAATTAGCTTGCCTTTTGTGCTATAACAATAGATCTTCATAGATTATGGATGAATGAATGATACAGAACCGAGAAAAATAAAAAAGCTTAAAAGATATTTCTACATTTTTTAATTAGATAGATCCAAACTTTTAAATGAAATAATATAAATGAAAATAAAAATAAAACGATGGTTTTGGAGTACCCTATATCTATAAAGTATTTAAAACGTTTTTTTGTTATAACACTTTACGTGGCTACAGTCTTTCCGCAGGCTGTTTGTGAGGCACCAAAGATTTTGATGGATGATGCATCAACGACAACACTGTCATGAAACACCATCAATCTTATGGTTTCTTACAGATGTGATTTATGTTATCAAATATCAAGAGAGTTTTTAAAAAGTTGTAATAATAAATTGTTTTTATAACAGTAAAATTGCTCAGCGAATAATATTCAGAAAAAAAATATTTAGGAAAATAGCTTTAATATAATAATATGTACGTTATAACAAAAGGTTATTATCGTAATACGCACAAATACCAAATTTGAAAATTTTGAAGAAATTCACCGTAGATATATATTTATATAGGTACTTTAAGTATGAACGGAACCGTTTCAAAACATTTAGCTTAGCGAAGATCAGGCCTCCTAGGGGCTGGTTTTTCAAAGAAAAGTCATTAGAAATGCTAGGGCATCAGTATACGAGCCTACTTCATACAAGATGTTAACGTAAACATGCACGTAAAAGCGTGGCCCAGTTAAAATCGGGAGTAAAGCAAAGGCAGGTGTTTATGACACTACTGTTCGGAGATATTCGTGAGAGATAAAAAGTTTCGAAGCTTAAATTACTTTTACTTGTTCACTAGAAGTTGAATGGCTGTTGGAGGTTATATCTAGTGTGACCAGACGTTCCGTTTTTTGGTATTATGTATGTCCCGAAGTCCCGAAAATTGGCCCCGGGATGCAAAAATGTCCCCGTTTTTTTGAAAAGGAACCATAATTTGCATTGCATTACGTTACTTATTAGTTACTTTATTATGATTGTCATTAAATTTGGCAAACGAAAGCAAAAATTATTTTAATAAGGATTGTTGCAAAAAACGAAAAACAACAATTTGAATCATCATCCATTCGAAATAGTGTAACGTATTTTTCTGAAATCGATGTGTCGTTTTGAGTAAAGAAAAAATAGTCACGGTAGTTATATCTTAAAATGGAAAGCACGATAACAAATATTGCAAGACGTATTGAACAAGAAACTACATATAACTTGGTCAATCTTCCAGCTTATATTGATGTGTTTCAGTCTAAATTCTAATTTGATCAAAACACGTTTCAGCCATGTTTTATTCATAAGATCATTTTGCTTATATTTTACTTTCTTCTGTTATTATGAATAAATCATAATATAAATGTAAATCTCAAACAAAAATATTACCTTACCTTACTTAAGTTCTGTTACGTAACCGATAATAAGATCTGACGGCGAACGCAATAGTTATCATCAGCATTTCGGGGAGTGGTTATATTTTAATCATATTCATGATTCTGCTTTGGTATCTGCTTTGGTACCTAACAAAGCGTGACGTTCTGTTCTGAAAACATAGCGGAAAGTAGAGAACGCAGTATCTTTATTTTACTGCTATGTGGGAAAAAGCGTGTTTGTTTTTTATTTTCCTTCCCTGCTATATTAAGGTAGACCACATCGTTAAATTTTGGTTCTAAAAGAAAAACAGCCAATAAAATGAATTAAAATAAATTTGATATTTATTGTGAAAAATGAAAGGACTCATAAAAGCACACCGTAAAAGGTTTCGGTTTACGTCTCCTGTGGTGAAAATCTTTTAAATATCCATATTTCATACTCAATACTTTTAAATGTGTGGAAAGCGAGAATAATATTATCTATAACTTAATGGTACTGCATATTCACATCGCAAAATACGGCAAAAATGAGTGTCGAAATGTTGTATATATGTGTTTTGCTTCAGGAATAACAAAATATAATGCCGTTATGGCGCATTTAAATAGCGTAAGACGGACAGTCTTACGCTATTTAAATGCGATGGTTTAGGGTTCGATTCCCACTCGAGGAAATGATTATAATATAATTATTATCATTTCACCACTTTGGTAATAAGACAAAGTACAGAGTTTAACTATGCCAATACGCAATGCCTTGTACGGAGAGTGGAGAAGGAAATGTCATGACTTTAAGGTTTCTCCGCCTACTCTACATGGGAAATTGAGTGCATATGAAGAAAATAAAAAAAATACTTTTATATATTTTTATAAAACTAACAAGGTCTTTATTCTGTTTTATATTTTACATCATTTAGAATATATATTGAATTTCCCTTGGGCTCCGATTGCTTCTCATAAATGTACCGTATAAATTGATAGGGAAGCAAAAATATGGAAAGTTCACCTACGCCCTACATAGTTCGAAGGACGAAACTTATATGCTTCTTATGGACAAGAAATAGTATTGGATATTTTACGATCTGTTATTGTATACGTATTATAGTTTAGTATAGTGTTTTTTTATGAATTTCCTTTCCGGTATGGTTCTGCCACTTAGTTCGTAATGTGACTAAATTGACGAAAAGTTAAAAATGAAGTGAGATAAGATTTTTCTGTCAACCCTTCTTCTATATAGGGGAAAAGCGTGAAGCTGATTATTATTATGGATACAATCTGGGCTTATTGTACATTAGCATAATTGTAAGTGATGAGATATTACAACTTTTTTTGGATTGGAGTGGCAATTGAAAATGTTGCGAAAAAAACATAAAAAGAACAGGTTTTTTCCGCATAGCAGAGGCGAATTAAGTCGACGTGTGTTGAGTATCGGAACTCAACGCCGCTCTTTCTCTTTGGTACCAGAGCAGGGAAATGAGATGGAGGAAAATAATGAGTGGGAAATGAACTACAGCCATCGTGTTTGCAGTTAGACACTACTACGTCACGATAGCCTAAAAAAGTTAAAGATTTTCGAATAGTTAATATTAATAATACATTCTTCAATCTGATAATATAGTCTTTACATTAAAACCAGCTGAGGCTCAAAGTACTTTCTATAAATCACTTTTCTTGAGAACAAAAATAAGGCGATTAATTGAATTCAGCGCACTGAGGAATACTCATAATACTCAGTTGGTGCTTACAAATTGATCTATTATTAAAATTAGAGGGCAAAATTCCGCGCCATTCCTATTCCACGGCTGCTATTAATTTGATTATGGTTTAAACATTAAGCTTTTACTTAGAATTAATATTTGCAATATTTGCACACGTTTTGTATTAATTTAATTTGAAGTTTCTAAGTAAAATAATGTCATACTGGTACTGTCCAAAATCGAGATATCGCGTGTTTACATGCGTAACTCAATACCACGCTTTGTCTTACCAGAGTAATGAAATGAAAGTAACGCTCATATTTCCCCGAGTGGGATTGAACCCAGCTCCTCGGCTCTATTTATATTAATGAATAAAGGCGCACCTACTGGGAGATGTTTATAAACATTTACCTAAAATGAAATGGATACAGAATTTAATATCACTTAAACACTAATCGCTGCCTTTAAGTTAAAAGGAGGATAATTTTTAAACCTACTCTCTTTCATTACTGTTGACAACTTTGTAGTGTTAATCAATTGAAAGGGTAATTTTAAATTATACTAGCGGCCCGCTCGCGGCTTAGTCGTGCGAACTACATAACTATTTCGTAATATTGCAACCATCGAGGGTGGATTTTTGAAAAATAAAATAGCCCATGTCAAACCTTAGATTATCAACCATATTTTTACCAAAATTCATTACAATTGTTCAAGTTTTGTATCTTTTCATATAAACTTTCATCCCCTATTTTAAATCTTTAGAGGTAGATTTTTCAAAAAAATAAGTGGTCTTTGTTTGGCCCAGCTATCTTTTTCTACGTTCATTCTATATTTTATCCAAATCGGACCAGTAGATTAGCCGTAAAAGCGTGAGAGACAAACGGACAGACATTCGCATTTATTCGCAGTATGGATTTGTAATTTTTTGGAATATATAAAACCTGATAATGAATAAGTAATGCACTGATAATGTGCAATCCAATTACTTAAGCAATGAAGGGCTATATAAAATAGTGATAATATCATATGAACATAAAACTTATTCACACGACAAAAATATGTAGATTAATGAAGTAAAGTAAAAGATAAGTTACATACAAAGTTAGTTTTTTTATTTTTCTTATAATGAATACTTATAATTAATGTCAAAATCATATAAAAGATGCACATAAATGAATAAGCCGTATATTTTTAAAAAAGAGTGAGTAATTGAATGGTAAAAGCCCTTCACAATATTCTTTCGTCTTTCAGATATATTATATACATTCTACTTATGAGTATATAAAATAAATTACATGCGTTATAACGTATTATTACGAAGGATTTCCTCTTTAAATTAATAAAATTTTTAATCAACGCATGTTTTAAGTTATATTCCCTTGCCTTAAATATTACTTAAAATTACCTGGCTGTCTTATTTATAAGTTATAATCATAAGTAATGATTGACTAACTTCTATTTTGGTTTCAAAACTTAGAGGAATGTGTTAATAATACACACTGTACATTGAGACTATCGTGGCGTAGTACGACAGCGTCTGACTGTAAACGTGATATTAGTGGGTTCGATTCCCACTCGAAGGAATGATTGTATATTATTTTCATTTCTCCTCTTGGAGATTTAAGACAAAGCGTGACGTTTAGTTCTGCCATTTAAGGCGCAATGTCTTGATTTCAGGCGGCAAGTGGAAAAAGGAGTGTTTAAAACTTCTCTCTGACTACTATGCTATATGATAAAAATTTCCGAATTCGGCGGAAAGTGGGGAACGGAGTGTCTTAACACTAGGTTCTGCGGTTCTGCCTATCCTGCTGTGTGCGGGATACAGCGTGAAGCTATTAAAAAAAACGTGAAACTTGTTATTTTTGTTTTACTTCACATCTTTTGCCGATCTGGGTAGATAAAGCAGGTAATTATTCCGCGATGAGAAATTAAAAGAAAGTATTACTTTCTGAGCTTTTTTAAGTACTTTACTACTTAATTTGTATGTGTTATTTATCCATCTTATCTAATTTGAAATTTTGTATGTCAGCAAATAAAAGCTTTATTTTTTACTATTCTGTGATAGCCAATATTGATGGTGGGCGTTTGTGATTTATTTAAGCAACTAAGACGTCCTTTGAATATATCCTGAGGTGATTTTCTGAAATAGGATCTAACGACTATATCTTTCGAGACATTTTTCTGAATAAAAAAGAAATCGGAAAATAAACCGAAGTTTCTACAAGGTTTAATACTTACTATTTTTATTATTTGTATTTGCTGTGACTTTTTAAATTATTTTAATAAATAATGAAAAAACACTTCCATTAATTCATTTTACTATGATTAAAATTGTTAAGAACAGTCAATAAGTGGTTTTCAATTTTCAGTGGAAACTAACAAACTCCGCAGTATGACACGCGCTCTCATCAATATTTGAGTCTTTTTTTAAATCTAAAAGTTTTTAAATTTTAAACGAGATGAAATTGAAATTTGCTAAAAATGCACCGTTAGAGTGCTCGTAACTTATTTAACTTTTTAATTTACTAACTCTACTAGATTTTTTAAAATAATTTATACTAAAATATTTCTTGACATACGAAACCACGTTGGCCAGTTCTGAGAATTCAAATTATTTTTGATTCAATGCCCGCTTTTATAAAAAAGAGTTGATATATACAAAATTATATCTTAATAATTCTAAGCTAATTAATGAATAGAAGAAAAATAAAAATTTCGTAAAAGATAGTAGAAAGTAAACGTGACGAACCACGTGTCCATGATCAGGGAGAACTGAAATTAAAAGGACAATAAGAAAAATCTTTATATTTAGAATACGGAAAAATCCAAGATTACATAAAACGTAACATTAGATTTTACTCTCCAATACAATTGCAATGTAAAATGGTTATCTTTTTTAAAGTTAGGAAATGCGTTTAACGTAGGTCGCCCGTGTGCATGGTACATAAGTATGTCGTTAGGCCGATAATACCCATTAAAACTCAGCGGAAATCCACTCCACCAATAGTATACCCTGCGAGATCACTCCTTGTCAAGTGTGTCTATTTCCGATCAACGTCACCTATAGTATAATCAAGGCTATCTTAAATGTTTGGATGATTTACAGGAAAATAAACAGGACCTACGAAAAAAATCCTTTAAACTTTAAGTAGCCGCGCCCAGCCTATTTCACAAATAACAAAATATTAAATAATCTATTTTTTTATTTAACTTAACTAATTGAAATAATATTGTAGGATTTTTTCACAACTTATAGTTTACATAAACTCATTGGACCTTCAACTTTTTCTCACTTTTCAGTAATCATACAGTGTACAGTAGTAATAGAAAGCTACGTATAATCCCTCAAAGCTTTATATTGTCTCCTTGCAGCCAGCACGGAAGAGCTTGTACGTGCCGTGCATTGTATTGCGATTTCGTTTAGTCAAGCGGATTAGCGCCTGGCCCGCACTGCGTCAAAGTTTTAAGCGAAGATTTTTTTACAAAACATTGCTTGAAGCTATATATTGGCTGGTCTGACGAACTCTGGTACGTGTAATTTATTTATTTTTTTTTTATAAAAAGGACAAGGCAAACGAGCGTTCGGGTCACTTGGTGTTAGGTGAACACCGTCGCCCACGGCCCCGTGCAACACCAGAGGAGCTACAGGGACGTTGCCGGCCTTTGAGGTGGGGGTAAGCGCGCCTTTTGAAGGTACCCATGTCGTCGTAAGCCATTCCACAGTTGTGTAGCGTGTGGAAGGAAATGACGACGAAACCGCACAGTACTGGAGTGCCAGGTATCCAGGTGGTGAGGATGATATTTCAATCTGGCACGTACTGTGCGGTTGGAGAATTCAGCGGCAGGTACCAAGTCAAACAGTTCTCCAGAACACTCCCCGTGATACATGCGATAGAGAACGTAATACTATATAAGTGCAAAAACACAGCACTAAAGAGAGAGATTTGACGGTTAAGCAGTTTCACGATTTTCCTCCCATAGCAGAGTAGTCAGAGAAATCCTAGCATTTATTTATTATCCTATATTCAATCTTTAGTTTCCGTTCAAAATGAGACATTGTGTGTAAAGTGGCGGAACTTAATAGCGCGGTTTGTCTTGGTACTAGGGTCAATAAATCAATATAATGAATAAACATTCCTCCGAGTGGAAATCAAACCCACTATCCAGATGTTTACAATCATACGCTGTTCCACTGTGCTACGACGGTTGCGCTGTTTAAATGTGATTGTTTAAAGTTTACGTCGCTATAGTTACTAAGTAAGTAAGCCTTGTTCATTTCGATATTTATTCATCCCTTTGGTTGATTATAAAGTCAATCTCAATAAAAGTTAGGAAACTTACCGAAGTTCTATTTAGGTGAAAATTGAATTGAATTCGTATAACAAAAGTAAAACCGACTTTGTTGATTTAATTTCTAACCATTAATAAACTTTTAAGTTAAGAATTGAAATTATTAGAAGTTGATTCTTAAAATATTTTAGCACTAAAAATATTTGATTTTATTAAAACTCATTTATTACATTTTTAATAATATATATTTACTTTTCTATATACATAAATAAAATAATGTCTGTTTTTTTTTTTAAAAATGACTGCTTTTTACTAAATGTATGTATATGTATACACGTATGTATATGTATGTATATGCCCTGCCAGTTTGTTTATTCTTGTAAATAACCACACTGGCTCTAGAAAGCAGCTAGATCGGTTTTGATGGTTTTTTTGCTTCCATAATATTTCATGTAATATGGAGTGACTTACGCTTTTTATGATTTAAGAATTTTATTTGTAAGTTTCTGGACTGAAATCGCGGACACCGTTAGTATAGTAGCTACATTTTATTTCTGAAATAAATATTGCCATCTTAGTACAGTTTTTAAATACTAAGATTTTCTATTCAATATAAGCTAATTTTTTTGTTGCTACAAAATATTACAGGTTGATATATAATCAATTATATTAAGAATAAATGGCATCGTATGTGTCTAGCAAGTTAACCAGCATTTATCAAAAAGTTATTAATTAACTTGAGTTAGGTCTACAGTGACGTTGAGACTTTATTCATAAATGATATGAAGGGTTCTTGTGCTATTAATGAAATTGCAATTTAATTAAATACTGATGTAAACGTGGCGTGAGAAATAAACGTCATATACATGTATTTGACTTTATAAACAATGACTATTGGTTTTCATACTACAATTAACTTAAATGATTTTTCTTAAACATTTTTAAAGTGTTATTCCACACTTAGGAAAATTGAAAAAGACATTTAAAGAAAACTTATAAAAATTTTGAACGCAGCGGGATTCGAAGCCGCGCTTCCTGGATACCGTTCAGGCGCTCTCACCACTGAGCCATGCGTTCTACTAGCCGCTGCGTCGAAATTCTTATACGCTTTATTACAACTTATTTATGTTGTTTCAGGAGGCGCGGGTTCGAATCCCGCTGCGTTCAAAATTTTTATACGTTTTCTTTAAATGTCTTTTTCAATTTTCCTAAGTGTGGAATAACACTTTAAAAATGTTTAAAAGTATTTAATAAATAGCATTCTCTCTTGCCAAATGACTGTTCGTAGAATAATCTTTGGGTAGCAGAAATTTGTAGAAATCTCTCTACAGAGATGCTAACAACATAAACGTAACTGAGTGTTTTTTAGTGTCTTTTCAAAGTATATTTGTAGTGTCTTTTCAAATCTTATTTGTCATATTTTATTTCGATTAAAAAAGATGTCGCAAAAGTATTTAACTTGATTTATGTTTCCAAATATTCAACAATCAGCCCAGTTAATTTATTACTAACATTTGTTTCTTGAAAGTAATTAATCCCTTTCCTGAATGATGCGTTAAATTAAAATCTTTGTTTTCGAAACAAAGGAGGCTCGCTTAATTCCTGCCCTTAGTTTAAGAAAAGAGAAGATTGCTTAGATGTGAGTATTATATAAGAATATGTTTGTTTATAGTAGTAAAAGCTTTTAGTAGTATGACGATTTACTCTTATATTGCAAGCTTGAAAGACATTAGTCAGAAATATATATAAATAGTACGATAGCTATAGGTAGCAATTGCAAAGTGTCCATATAAAGGGATTTCCGTCGGTTTACCTCTTGTAAATTATTCGTTGAGGAATCCCAGGTTAAAAAAAATAATCCGGTATACGGCATAAGAAGTATTTTGTTTAGAAACTAAAAAAATATTATTTACGGTGTAAAATAAGTGAATATAATGAAGCCTAACATAATTTTCGTCAAAAAGAAGTCTATAGGTTTATTTAATAATTAAGGCTATTCTACATATGTACAATAAGTGCACTTTCTACATATGTACAAAGTGCACATATTACGAGTATAATTGTGTTAAAAAGAAATATCTGTCCAATGAACAAACGATAAAATTTGTTACTAAAGCTTAATAGACAATTTCACCCAATTTGTCGTATAAAAAGTTTCCAGCGTAAGATCATAGTACTTCTTTCAATGGAGAGGGACTCGCTATTCCCACTGCAATCTACAATTTCCTATATTAGACGAAGTTCTTACAGATGTTACTTGTTCCATATAGTATTAAATAAGTTGATTACAAATTACAGAAAGTCAAGGCATTTTTTCATCTTCCGCCTTCGCATTGCATGTAGAGTGGTTACCTTAATTTCTTGCTTTGTCTTGTTAACCAGAGCGGATATATACATCTATGGTACATATACCAAAATATATATTTTAATTTGTTTCTCTTTTGAAATACTGAGTCTGTTTGTTTCGGCTAATCTCTGTAATTTCTGGACCAATTTTGACGAGACTTTTGCTAACTGATAGCTTATATAATAAGGAGGAACTCAGGTACTTATATTTTAGAATTATAACATTTTTGTCAAATTCCACTCGAACAAAGTAGCGGCCACAGCTAGTTTCTAATCTATTCTTTTTCTGCACCTCCACATGTCCTATGTTTTTAAATGTAATTTTCCTAAGGGTACCTGTTAAAGATCACTAATAGTGATAAGGTCGCCTTTGCATGCTGCCATCATATGCCTATGTGCCTATGTATCTATCTATACACAGGTAGTCTACCTGTGACCACGGACTACTGTAAAGTGTTCGAAACGTCGGGTTTCAAAAAATGTATTTTCGAATACCAATAATATACGCGATTAATCCGGTTAAACATAGTTTCATTTCAAAAATCATAGAAGATTATTTCGGTACCGGATAAAATATACAGGATTGAAAGGGTACTTTAGTATTCTTTTCATATTTCACAATAAAACAGAGCTAAATAAAGCGTGAATTGCGTTCACGGGAAACACCTGATGTCGAATTATTTTACTCTTTTGATCCTTCTCTTACCTTCGAAATATTATTCTAAGCTAATATCTGGTGGTAATAGTAATATTGTTATTAAATACATGTAATCTTGTTCATGTTATTATATAATTCAATGTTGATTTTTGCTTATTGGCAATTTATAATATTTATTGCCATATTTTGTTTTTTTTCCTTATTTATCGACTTATAACCCTCTAAACGTTAAACAGCATAAGATGAAATAAAAGTAACCTAATTCTATTTTACCTGATCCTCATTTAAGTCTCTCATATACACCTAAAAGTTCCTTTTGGTGTGTATGCCAAGTTGCAGTTCGCTACGCATTGTAAATAATCTGAGCTATGCATTATTAATCACTCGTCATTCAATAAGCAGTAGTGGGGAACGGCGTGTCTTGACACTAGGTTCCCTCTGCCTACCCTGCTGTGTGCGGGATAGAGCGTGAAGCTAAAAAAAGGGATACAAATTACAATGTAACTGAAATATTCAGTATGAGCCCCAATAATTAAATATACGTGCTAAGAGCACCTCTCTATCAGTTCAGCTTACCATACGACTTATTGTCTACAAAAGAACGGAGTTTGGCGTTATGAGATATAGATCAATCCTAGCCCACTTTGATAACAGATGACGTAGCGAATATATACCAGTTCAATATTTACATAGGATAAAATTAAAAATACCGCAATTTTTATGCATTGCATAAAAATACACATAGAAAACCAAGTATCAAGAAACTTTTATAATGTAAGTCTAAATTATTAAATACACGAGTTATCATTCATGAGTGGGCCGGTCGTGGCGCAGTGGCACATACCTGTGACTGTAAACGACTGGTTGTGGGTTCGATTCCTACTCGAGGAGTGAAATACTTAATATTTCCATTTTCTTCGCTCTGGTATCGAGGAAAAGCACGGCGTTAAGTACCGCCACTTAACACCCAATGCCTCTAGTATTCGGTGGAATGTGAGAAACGAAGTGTCTTAATACTTGGTTTCCTCTACCTACCATGCTGTGTGCGGGATATAGCGTGACGCTAAAAAAAAAGATAAAAAAATACCGTCAATTTAGCCAATACATAACATACATTACAATGTCTATGTGAACAAAGCTTGACGCTATGAGAGAGAGATTTACCTACGTATAGTTTGAAACATACTCGTACTAGAGATTCTATATAAATTATGTAAACAATGTAAAATATGCAAGTGTATTAGGTGAGCATACAATTAAAGCAAGAACTATGCAGAAACGCATTTGTATGGAGGAATTTAGAACAGTAATACGCGAGTGTGCCAACGTTTTAAATAC
This sequence comes from Dryas iulia moderata, assembly GCA_019049465.1. Taxonomy (NCBI): domain Eukaryota; kingdom Metazoa; phylum Arthropoda; class Insecta; order Lepidoptera; family Nymphalidae; genus Dryas; species Dryas iulia. The sequence goes on from CM032425.1 coordinate 12,115,177, forward strand.
ACATCATAATTGTGGACGTTCATGTAAATACAGTTGTTCAATTATCGTGAAACGTATTTGTAAAATGTTTAAATGTTTATATAGTACTCAGTTTTAAATATATAGTTTATAATATTTTAATATCTTTCATTATTTTAAACTGGGAATATATATAGAGAATTATTTGCTTATAACATTTGGTTGTTATTAACATTGTTTTCATGCCTATCTGTACTTATAAGGAAAGTGGAAACTGAATTAACTAGATGTTTGTAGAAAAGTGGTAGTAAATATTGAACATAAGACAATTTTTATACTTTAAAGTGTTATTCATACATTTATAAGAAGATAAATATTTAGAAATCTATATAAACTAGCAGTATTTGAATCCGGGACGTAGCAGGAGTCGAACCCACGCTTCTTGGAATCTCTCAAATGGTTCTAGCCAACTGACTTATTCGTTTTTATTAAGTTATATTGAATTTTTATTCGCTTCTCATAACTTATTCTTTCTCTTTACGTATCCATTTTAACGTTTACAATTATTTTATGTAAAAAGGACGACGGAAGAAATGTGATGAAATATGTTTTTAAACAATAGAAGTTATTTAAAAGCACGCAGAGGTTCGCTCGTTTATCGCCACATGACCATTTTCAGACGTCAATTTATTTCAATTTTCAATTCTCTCCGAAAATGAAAGAAGAAAGATAACTTAATAATATATTTCGAGATCTCACAAATAAATTGAAAACCTTCAAATATTATTGCTTTTTAGATTTTACAAGGACCTAGTAATTTTGTTTGGATATAGAATAAAAAAATCTTTTCAATTTCATTCACGTAATGTTATTTGAAAGTGAAATCATCCGACAGATGAATGTCCTCGAATCTTAAGCGAATTGGAGAACTGGAATGACCTAGGCTAAGTGTTCACTGAACAACTGCGCTTCAGTGCTATATAAAGAATATAGGTTACTATATATTGCACCTAAAATGTTGTAGTTTTGAATTATAAGATTGACCTTTAGTCTACATGAAATAAATATCTCCTACGTTACTGACAGCCAACACAGGCAAAGCTACCGGGCGTAGATAGAACGATAGATATTTGACATTTAAGCTTTAGACTTGTAAGCTGTATGTAAAGCTTACAAGCAATATAATCTATAAAAGAAGACTTCTCGAAACTCTTGCAGAAGCAGAAAAGAATAGAATTTAACGTTTTATACTCTAAGCAAATGAAGTTGCGCGCTACAGTACCTATACGTTATAAGACATAATAACTGTTAAAAAAAAGACTCTAGTTAAAAAAAGATTCTAGTCTTCCTGTATTTTGTGTCATTTCATGTTTAACATTTACATTTCTCGACTATAGTCCTCCGAGTCCTCCTAATATAACGCGAAGTTATACAATATTTAGTAATAAGGCGAAACTGCGCCACAACGGCGTCACTGTCGGTAACGAAATTAAATAATATTATAGCTCTGTATAGTACAAAGTACGCAGTAACTGTTCAGTCTTAGGGCAAGCGGGCGGGAGAATATAGACCATCTGAGTCCTACAGATTCTTGTAAAAACGACATTATCTGCGGATTCATTTCTATAAATTTCTACTGGCATACAATTTTTAATGGATTAAGTTTGGTTTTTGCGGAAATGTTGCTTTTATGAAATTAGGACTAGAATTTTATTTTGTCACATAGAATAGAAGAAGGAGCTACACACTGTATTGCGCACACAGCATAGTAGGCAGAAGGGACCTAGTGTTAAGACACTCCGTTCCCCACTTTCCACCGAATTCTGGAGGCTTTGCGGGTTAAGCGACGGAACTTATCGCGCGCTTTGCCTCGACAGCAGAGCGAAGAAAACGGAAATATTAAATATTTTCACTCCTCGAGTGGAAATCGAACCCACAACTACAGTCATATTTTATGTCTCTGCGCCACGACTGGCCCCAATGGTATAATAACAAACTCTTAAAGCTCAGGTCGTTTTGATGTTTTCTTCAGTTAGGTGTTCATTGAAAGTAATGTAAGTGTAAGACAGCGTCTCCAACTAAGATTGAGAGAAGGGCACTAGCGACAGTTCTCTAGTGTAATAATAGACGAGCCGTTTCGGATCACTTTTGAATGTTGGTGGCTCAAATTCTATTTAACATACAAACATAAAAGTTGTCTTAAATTAAAGTTTTTTAGAGTACCTAGGATTCCAAGTTTCATAAATAAAGTCTTAACAGCTATTGAGATATTAATATTTTAAAGTCCTTGTTTTATCCATTGTTGAACTGAGGTGTGACAATACCTATTCCACATCCAGATGGAAATTTGATGTACAGCTAAGTAATTAGGTATATGAAATAAAAAAATAAAAAGCAAATTTTCGTGCATTGCATAGGTAGAGAGAACAAAATAGTGTACAAAAAATAGCATTCATATGCGTGTTATGTGGCGGAAATAAAGACCGAACTTTGCCTTATCAGAACAGAGTAAACGAAAGTAATTTAAATATAAAGTTACCTGTAAGTGAGAATCGAACCTACAACGAACGCGTTAAAGTCACGTTAGCAATCAATAGCTGTCTCAATGTTCCGCGATCGTGTCGACTTCTATCACTGTTTTCTTAATAAAGTAAAGAATTTTGTAATTAAAGTCAAAGAAGCTTTTTATATGTCAAGTTCCTGAACAGCAATTTCTGGCAAGGTAGAATGTAAGATTAATGAACTTGAGTAGCTGTTCTAAAGAAGGGATATTTTTTGTGTTTTTCCTGTACGCGACGAATAATATTTTTTCTTTTTATGTATTTGTAGAGATTATTAAAAACATTTGATTAGATAAAGATGATATGTTTCTGTCATTTCAAGTATGAACATGTTTTTCGAAACATATATTTTGTTTCTAATTAACTATTTATTATTAACTATTTTTTAACAAATTACAATATGTAAAGCTTTTGATTGCATGGGTGACTGATAAAGCCCAGCTGTAACTACTGGGCGTAGAAAACTAAAATTTGGCATGTACGAGTATGTACATTCTTTGGGGAATATAGACAACCTCTAAGAAACGATTTGTCCAAATTGTTACGAGGAAATTTTCTTACGAAATTTTACGTTTTATAGACCATATATTTAAAGCTCGTGCTATGCTAGGTATTACTTCAAATATATTTCTAAATGTAATAACAATGTAATTGCTTTCATAAGCTTTGTGACTACGTAACTACCGGCACGAAATTAGTATACAATTCGTTTTATTTTCTTTTTCCCACTTAATACCATTACTCGCTTGAGACACCTTTTTGGATTTTCCCTACGATTTTTTTTCGAACTTATTTTACTGTATATGTTTATTTTTCAAAATATCCTGTACAATGTTACATAATATTGCTATACAATATTACACAACCTACTAACTATGAGTATGTATTATATTTAATTTTAGAAATATCAAAAATTGAAACCATTATGTGGTTCGGCGCTTTCGCTTTGTAATTCCTTAGAGAATTCTCCTTACATTTTGCTGATAAGTTATGAGTCATGCGATATTTCAATTTGCTCCCCGTTATCAAATATATATTTCACACGAAATATAATGTGTGAGGGTATTCTCATGTTATTACCTTGATGGAAGAATGGATATTCGGTAAAAACGCGAAGAAAACTTAAGAATAATATAAATAAAACATAAGGTAAAATATATATCGTTCCGCATTGAGCCAATATTATATGAATAAAATATACTTTTACAAATGTTGTTGATAACTCTATAAATAAACATTAAATAATAATTAAAAACAGTACAATTACTTATAAAAAAGAACCCGTTGGTTTTTTGCTTCGCTTCTTCTCAGGTATTTAATAAATTTAGTGAAATGCTGGTAAATTATGTGACGTTCAAAAACAGCAAGTAACTTCTTATTTTGTTTGATAATATTTAACTTTGACGTTAGTAAATACTAAGTTTTATATGTAGTCATTTTATAACAATGTCAGTTAATGGACCAAAATGGGTTTGATTTATAGTGAAGCCATTAGATCTTAACCTAGACCTATTTGATTTATCATTAGGCAAGTGTATAATCGATGGCAATTAAAGAACCATGTACACTGCGTGTAATGTCTTGTTGCAACATGTCTACAAGACTGGTAGCTAATTATTTCGCTTTTCTCAGCTTCTCATTTGTATAAAGACACTTGCTATATTAACTGAACATAAAATCCAGTTTTTCACATCCTCAATTTATTTTCGCATTTCCTCTATAAAATTCAAATGAATTCCTTTGATTTCTAATTCCTACTACTACGTTTTTTTAAGAAACTATTATGGTTAAAATAATTAATGAACGTAAAAGTAAATTTATTTATCTGTACGAAGTGCTTTTTCCAGTATCCAGTGTAATTTTGTTCAGTCAACCTCTTCTTTTTTATTAAAATGAGAAATAAAATTAAAATAAATATTTTATTACTAATACTAATTCTGCCTATTACGAGAGCATTAGCACTATAATGACAACTACCCATCCGTAGCATTCATTACTTAAAAATATATATTTAAAAATATAAATAAATGAAAGAATTTTATTTAAACAAATCGTACACATGGTCGTACAAAGTATTTAATGCAACCAACAGTATCAAACCGCTGCGTCACACCAACTGTCAGCTTTACACCGGCCATTTAAGATCACTATTAATGATCATAAATGAATTATATAGTACATTAATAACGATGCGAGAGTACGTGGATACATAGTATAGTCAATTTATGACCATCATAACTTACTGGTAGCGCTTATCCGGTCAACGCCGTCACGTCGATTTTATGAAGTAACATTAGACTTAACGACGGGTCTTGCTCGAGATAACTGATGTAGATTCCAAAATATGGGTTTCACGTTTTGAGACTGCTATTGTAGTGTCGGGTATATAGCTTTAGGCTGAAAGGCGTATGCATAATATTTTATTCTTCTTTTGATTTTCTAGACTATTATGTTTTGAGGCCGTCGTGGCGCAGTGGGACATGGTTTGACTCTACATGCAATTTGTTGTGGATTCGATTTCCACTGGGGGATTGATATGATATATTTAAATAACTTATTTTTCATTTTTCCGGTCTACTATCTTACACAAAGCGCGACCTTGAAATCAGCCAGTCAACACGCAATGTTTCAATTTTGGGCGGAAAATGTAAAACGTGGTGCCTTAACTAAGTTCTCTCTGTCCTGTCTGGAAAAAGCGAGTAACTGCTTATTTAGACTATTGTATATGAGAGAGATTGTGTAGTCGTGAATATCAATTTCATACAATACCAGTCTTGTATTAGTTTCACTTAAGAAAGATCTAGATTAAAAACAGCTCGCTTTTTTACAAGAAGAAAAGAAACAAAATATGTCCAAATTGTTCAAATTGCCGAAAATATTTTAAAAAGTTCTCTATTTTGAATTGCAAAGGTGTATCTCCCGTCTTTTCTAATTTACTCCATATTAAATTATAGCAGAATTGATTGTTATAAGTTTCAATGCCTTAATTAAAAAGTTATGTTTAATCTTGCGCATTTAGAAGTTGACACTGAATAAGGGAAGGAAACTTGGCTGTTGTAAATGAACGTCGTAGCGGAGTTTTTAGGGGAGGCTTAAATAAGCGTGAGTAAAATGTTTATACTGCGGGCATGCGAGTGAAGTTAGCTAATTGACCCCTGTTTGTTAACTTTTAACATATATGTAGTAATTATTTAACTCGTGAAAATAGGCATGCGTTGTTTATGATGCGTAGAGCTGATTGGAATTAAAATTTATGGATCATTTTTTATTCAATTAATTAATACTCTTAATATAATAAATAACTGTTTTTTTTTAATTCAAGTCTTTCTCCCAGCTAGCACGGCAATGAGAAAGACCTAGTGTCAAGATATTCTGCTCTCCACTTTACGTCCGAAATCGAAATTTTACATGTTAAGTGACCGAAATTCAGCGTCATGCGTTCATGCGTTATGCAAAAGATCAAAGTGGACGAGAAGAATGGAGTGATGAATGATATGTATTATAATTATTCCCCCTCGTGGGAATAGAACCCACAACCAATCGAGTTTCAATGATAATTCACCGGCTTAAACACATACTCGTATTCTTTATCGCTATAGTAGGATTGAAAGTTATAACAATATTTTATAATATATATTCTGTTATTCAGAATGCAGTAAACCTAAAACACTGCAAATACACATCTGCGAGTTATTTGTTCATTCCATTTCGGAAAGTAATAGCTAAATGTGGATTTAGTTCGCATGGATCCCTGACTTACGTTTATACGCTCTGGCGTAATAGTTCTGTAAAGATCATTTTATCTGAGGTCATTGTGGTGTAGTGGAACAGTATTTGACTATAAATATGATAGTTGTAGGTTTGATCCACAATTAGGAAATCATTACTTATATATGTACTTAAATTTCAATGACTTGCTTAAGTAAGTCAGATCGCGGCGTAGAATTCCTCCAATCAACACGCAATGGTTCTATTCCGGGCGGAAAATAAAGTAGGAAGCGTTTGACACTATATTCTCCCTGCTTATATTGCTACGCGGAAATAAGCATTCAGCTTACTATTTTCTACTTATTTAATCTTTATGAGGTATGCTTTATTAGGTATGTACCTAAGTACAAAATATGGTTCTTATACGACTAATAAACGTTACGTACCATTCTCTATTGAATTTTCTCTATCTACCTTGCATAATGTGTTAGTACGAAAAAGAAAGAAAAAAGACGTATGTATATGTTAAAGTAATGGTCAGTGTATTTGTATTATAATTTAATGTATGTGTTATTTTTTAGCTTCACGTTGTATCCCGCACACGGCAGGGTAGGCAGAGGGAACCTAGTGTTAAGACACTCCGTTCCCCACTTTCCGCCGAATTTGGATACTTGCGTGTTAAGTGGCGGAACTTAACGCCGCGCTTTACCTCGACACCAGAAAGAAGAAAATGGAAATATAATTTCCACTCCTCGAATGGGAATCGAACCCACAACCAGTCGTTTACAGTCACACGCTTGTGCCACTGGGCCACGACTGGCCACAAAAAATAAAAAAATATTGGTTTTCCATACGTCTGCATATCAAGAAGTTACATACATTTTAGCTATGCCAAATTACATGAAATTTCTTATGTACACAGATTATTTTGTGACCACTTATAATGTGGTAAAATTGTCAAACAAAAAATATACTTATTGTGGCTTTCTCTCTGAAGCTGTATAAAACTAATTCCTTAACTTCTGGAAAGAGACTCCGACTTAAGCCATGTAATTAGCAGTAAAAACCGTAAAATATTTAAGAGTTCATTTGATGAAAATACCGCTAAAGCGCTACATTGGAGATTATGTTTTTTTTAATTTTAATTACTAAATTAAACTTTGTATTTTTATGTAATGGAGATTTTATAAATTATGAATATTTAGCTTTTTCTCGCATAGCAGGATAGGCAAACGGAACCTAGTGAGAAGAAGTTCGCTTATTGTTTTACCAGAGTGCGAAATTAATATGAATTTTAACTATTTCTTTGAGATGTGATCGAACCCATAACCATAAAAAATGTGATATTATTATCGGTATAGATAATTTAATATAAACTTAGCTTGCAACTGAAAATTAACTTTATCTAAAATCCGTATATAAGCTTAAACTTATATTTTCACAGACTTAAGTTCAACTAATAAGATTTAAAGCTTAAATTTATGACATCATTTGCTACTGTCATTTCTCCTATCATAATAGTAATTAAAAACGCTTAGAACTTAGTTCTACTTGGTTTCGGTGACTGCGATTTCCTGACCTTCTCGTAGTTCCTTTTTGACATCCTGTGTATTGCAGATTTGGTAAAATATGGCTTTTTCTTCTTAGGGTGCTTTGTCAGTATTAAAAAAAGACTAGCTTCCCATTTGATGATACCCTTTAGAGAGGCTAATAATTGCGATTAAAACAATGATTTAATAAGGCATTTTTTTAAAGGAAGAATAGAATCACATTTCACTTTATTTCTCTTTATTAAATTTATTTTTATACGATTATTATGTGTATAAAAATATTTGAAAATAGTTAAAATTTATATTTATTATAAAATTTTAAAAATCTAAATATTAGTTATATCTAAATGTTGTTAAAATATTTTAATAACCAGCATTACACTTTATCCCCTATAGAAGAGTAGAAACAGAAAATGTAGTGCCAAGACACTCAATCCACACTTACCGCTTGTACTTATCAAAACATTGTGTGTTGAGTGGCAGAACTTAAATACGCGCTTTGTTTCTTACCAGAGTTGAGAAGTGAGAATATTTTAAATGTAATCATTTCCCTGAACAGGAATCGAACAAACTACGTCATAAAGCCGCTAATACAATATATTTGACATATATATATATGTAGTTAGTATAGTTTTCACGTAGCTAGCACAAAGATTTAATAACAAACCCTTGTACAATGTTTGGTACATATTATATCAAGTTTAATGAAAGGCACAATCGTTAGTCTAAATTGGCTGGAACTTTATTATGTAGATAACGCTGTGAAATTTGTTCGCTATGTCTATGCATAGCAATGAAGCTTTGCCATAGAATATATCGGTATAACGTACCTATATGATTTTAGATTTGAGTGAGAGAGTGCAGCGAGGTAGGCAGAAAGAATCTAGTGTTATGACACTCTGCTCCCCATTTTCCACCAAATACGGAGGCATTGCGTGTTAAGTGGCGGAACTTAACGCTGCGCTTTGCCTCGAGTCGAATCCACAACCGTCGCTTTACAGTCACACTTTGTGCCTCTGCGTCACCACTGGTCCCTATCTGTCTTATATAAATTCATTAAATTAAATATTTTTACATAACTATTATACTGTGTCATATATTTTTATATAAAGTGACGTTGTTTCTTATAAGGTAAAGCTTATTCTCGTATTAATGGGTATACTGGTATATGATAAATTTAAAATAATTAAATATTCATACTCGTACATAAAAAAATACACCCATATTTTTTGTAATGTCGGATAATATTTATACATAAAAGCTTAGCTATTTTATTTATTACGAACAAAATAATTTAATTTATTACTGCTTTTTTCGTTTTAAAAATGATTTGTAGTCGAAATTTATACTTTTTTCTTATTAATATTTTACCACCTATACATCCTTCTATATTCCATATCCTACAGGTATCTAAACATATAGTACCAAAAACACTTACATAAAGGAGTTCTTTAATCTAATCTTGTCGAACTGTTCGTGCAGTGAGATCTATCTGGTGTTACGGTAGTTAAGGCTTACCCTCGAAACGGCGACAGCGGCTACAGGGAGTCGTTATTACAGTGTAGTAAGTGACCTACGTGATTGGCTCGCCTGTGAATGGCTGAATCTCAACATTGTGTGCCAATGGAATCATTTTCTTTTATCATTTTGACTTTGGCTTTTTTATTTTCACTGATTATTTTAAAATGCGTAGTGTATTACTTCGTTCTTTATTACTTTATCGAAAATGACAGTACAAATGTACAATGTACATACAACTTACATACCTGTATAATGTACATATTACCTTTAGGGGCTAGTCGTGGCGCAGTAGCGCAAAGTGTGACTGTAAAGCGACTGGTTGTGAGTTCGATTTCCACTCGAGGGGTGGAAATATTTGATATTTCCATTTTCTTTGTTCTGGTGCCGAGGCAAAGCGCGGCGTTAAGTTCTGCCACTTAACACGCAATGCCTCCGGATTCGGCGGAATGTGGGGAACGGAGTGTCTTAACACTGGGTTCCTTCTGTCTACCCTGCTATGTGCAGGATAGAGCGTGAAGCTAAAAGAGAAGAAAAGATGTACATATAGTGAGGCAGCGTTTAACTGTAAGCGCGATGGTCCTAGGTCGATATATCTTTTGTTGTACATAACCATAGAATGAAATTAGATTAAATGTGTTGTAAATGTTGTAAATGAAATTGCATTAAAGTTTGATTGAAAATGCACGCTTTTGCTACTTGATCACTTGATCATATTGTTAAAAATAATATAGTAATGTTTTATTTGTCTGTCTTTACATATTTTGACTCTCTGTCTTTACGCAGAAAATAAAGTGTTAAGACACTTACTTTTTCCACATCCCGACCGAATTCGAGTTCGGCCGAGTTCATTGAAAAATGAAAACAAATTTAATTATAATAATTCCTCTAAGCGAGTATTGAACCTACAATCATCACTACTACAGTCAGATAATCTAACTGAGCCTCAAGCACCTTGTTTATTATTATAGCAAGTATCTTGCTTTGATATTCGCATAATTTATTCATTTGGAATATAATAACAACAATAACAATGCCCAAATTGAGTACATTTAAAGCTTGAGTAGGTTACAAAGGATTTCAAGAGACTTAAGAGAAGTACAAACAGGAACCTTCGTTAGGTAAAATACGAGAGATGCTTAAATTATTATTTTTGTATTCATGCTACTGTAAAATTGATTAGCGTTATTTCTGTTCGTAAAACAAAAATGTTTTTAAAATATTCAAAATTATGTAGTTTCAAAAATTGATTTTTATTATAAGTTTACCATTTTTATATTATCTTAACATAATTTTAAAGGGTAAACAATATTGAACATATTCTTATCTTAAATCTTTAATAGTCTATCTTACTATACTTTGATTATTTAAAGACAAGGTCAACAAAAACAAACCATGGTGTTAAATTCTATCATCTACGACGTAATGTGCTCAGCTCTTGCGGAAGCCATAGAACATAATGTTTTATCCCTGCGCTCTCTCTACCCTACGGGACTCTTTTGCAATGCGGAAAATATCACGAAACTACTTAAAATGTGAACCTGTCAATTTTACAATAATCAAAAGCAGATCTCATATCCCAATGACAGTATGATGGTGTCAAAGCTAACTTGACATCAATTAAATTAATTATAAAAATTATATCGTTCTTGCACGTGCAATATAACGGAAGAGCGGCGTGTAATTATCGCAGAATAGGTTTAAAAGAAGGAAATTTAAATAATTGATAGTAGTGTTCAACGGTACTGTTTTTAATTAAAACTGAGGGTCCTTATTACTTAATTTCATTATTCTAACCAGAAGAAACATAAGCGTATTAGCACTTAGAATTTGTTGTACCCATGAAATTTCAATTTTACATTTTTTGGTGTTACGTGGTATAATTATACTGCTCTTCCTCAACGATGATATCTTGGCTCAAATAAGTCAAAAACCCCTTATACTAATATAATATAATATACCGAATCATGTTATCGTCCGCATGAACACAACGTACACAACTAGAGCTATTTCGCATTTTCCAGAACGCGGGCCGTTTTCCATACTAAGTATTGTCCTCTATTAGGGGTCTGACCTTTGGGGGTTTGGTTTTTGCGAAAAAATTGGTAGTCTATGTTTGAACCCGGAGTCTTCAAATATTATCATTTCGAATTTAATTGAAATCGGACCGGTTGTTTAGTCACCAAAACGTAACAGATAGATAGACAGTTTCATTCTGAGTTTCATATAAATCCGCCGGATACAAATAAACAGATGGACATGGTATTTATAATATTAGTATGGACGATCTAGTTTAATTTGGTGTATCATATTGCAATACATTTTGGAATAAGTCAGAATGGAATTTAAATTTCAGAAGCTCTTGTGTATTCAGGATTCTGTTCACGGACTGCGGTCGTTGATAAAATAGCAGCTTGAGGAGATTTATTGAGACCCTCATAATCCTCTAACAATATCTTTCGTATTTATAACTAAGTTTTGTCTTTGGTTTCGCGAACATTTATTTTGTATTTAGTTTACCTGCTTTTTTATGTAAGGTACATTATTAACCACTGTATCTAACTGGAGTAAATTATTTACTACAAATTCAAATTAACCTGTATCTCGAATTCGAATGGAAAGTGAAAAAGGGAGTGTCTTAATACTAGACTTTCCCTGCTACCCAGCTGTGCGGTAAAAACGTGAAGCTTAATCTCTTTTATTCAAATATAATTTTACAAGCATTTTTGAATCGTTAAATAAATGTATCACTACCATCACCGGCTCACACGGCATTTCTGCTGAGAAGAGAAACAGGCCTTTTTATTTTGATCTAGATAGACAGATCCATATAAAAGTTGTTATTAGAGATTTGTCCATAAATAATGCTGGATTCAAATTACTTACAAACATGGCTTGTTTATTATAATAATCAGCGTATTTTACAAGTGTTAAACAAATGTGGATTTCAACGCATTACAATGTCATTTTATCCCTATTCCCCCATACTAGGGTAGGCAAAGAGAAACTAGTGTCAAAATACTACGTTCTACACTTATTGTCTGACATATTTTTTTTAGCTTCACGCTGTGTCCCGCTCACAGCAGGGTAGGCAGAGCGAACCTAGTGCTAAGACACTCCGTTCCCCACTTTCCGCCGAATTCGGAGGCATTGCGTGTTAAGTGACGGAACTTAGCGCCGCGCTTTGCGTCGATACCAGAGCGAGGAAATGCAAATATTAAATATTTTCACTACATATGTCTGAAATACCAAAACAATGAATAATTTTCCACACTTATTTTAAAATATACTTACATTTTATATATTCTTTTTTTTTTTTTTTTTAGCTTCACGCTATGTCCCGCACACAGCAGGGTAGGCAGAGGGAACCTAGTGTTAAGACACTCCGTTCCCCACTTTCCGCCGGATTCGGAGGCATTTCGTGTTAAGTGGCGGAACTTAACGCCGCGCTTTACCTCGACACCAGAGCGAAGAAAATGGAAATATTAAATATTTCCACTCCTCGAGTGGGAATCGAACCCACAACCAGTCGCTTACAGTCACACGTTTGTGCCACTGGGCCACGACTGGCCCCAAATATAAATATTTATATTAAAATGTAAGCTCGTACTTAGAAACAATGCGTATTTAACTATCATATCTCGTTTGTTGTGAAACAGCTTGCACGCCATTTGAATCAAACCCTTTCGTAGGATGACACTCGTAAATATTATAAATGATGTCATATCCGAGCGGATTTTGCTGTTTGCTGTTATCAGATTTTATGTACGTTTGATTCTTGACAGTTTCCGTATGCAATATATTTTTTATCAGCTTTAAGCTTTTTCCGCATAGCAGAGTAAGCAAAGAGAGCGTAGTGTCAAAATATTCTGTTCTCTTTCATTCACCAAAGTTGAGATATTGGGTATAGAGTGACGGGTCTCAAAGCCTTGCTCTGCTATCTTACCGGAGCGAAACAATGAAAATAATTTAAGTATAATCATTCTCTCTATGGAATGGGACCTACAAGTAGTCGCTATTTAGAAGCTGTCTCATTACTAAGACTAAGCACGACGAAATACTATAATAAAATAAAAGTATTCGACCAAAATGCTTCAAATATTTCATTAAGTTACTAGCCGGAAAATGTTTGTAAAGTTTGGTTTGCAATTTCACTTAATTCCTCTGCAAAATCGGCAGAGAGAAAATAGTTAAAAGTTATTTCTTACATCTGAAACTCAAATCGTTTCCTGGAGTCACTACACCGAACTCTTGACGCTGCAATGCGATGAATTCAAAAGTACTGTAAATTATAAATATTATTCCAAATTTCGTTATAAGCCGCCGTGGTACAGTGGGACAGCGTCTGACTATGGAGACGATGAATGTGGGTTCAATTCCAACATTTCTACCCAGGTACATAAAACAAAGAGCGGCATTTAGTTTCGTCACTTAACGTGTCACACTGTCGTGATTTCTGACGGAAAGTGGAGAACGGAGTGTCCTGACACTAGATTCTCTCTGCTCTACGGAAAAAATACCTGAAGTTGCAAAAAAGCAACCAAAATTCAAGTATTATTATTAGATAGTGGACTCACGACCTACATATAAATAGACAGACCAACTTTAACTTAAAAATACAACGGTAAAGTAGTAAAACAATAAACCACTTAAGCCAATCAAGCTTTCAGTTATTGAAACGAGAATTTTGTAAACTTTTCTTCAATATTTATTGGAAGTTTTCACTCAATTTTCTAATTAGATATTGAACTATAAACATCTTTCTTATTTTTTATATTTATAAATCTTATTTTTAGTTATTATATAATTTTTGGCAATTTTTATGCTAATTTTGCTCCATTAACGTTTCATAAAAAAATAATATGAACATAAAATGATTAATGCGTATTTAATTTAATAGATAAACCTACAAGCAATTAGTATTGCATAAGCTTGGATATATATCCACAAACACTCGCGTGCCAAATCTCAATCTCATCTTAAATATATAAATATCTAATGAATACATATAGTTTTCATATTTTACTATAATATTAAAATATCTTTCTAATATTCCTTTTTGGAACGAACTCTGCTGACTATAAGATCCTAAATAATCAACCAACACGTCCCAAGTAAACAGCGTGCCAATATGCGTGATATTTCCCCTTTTCAGTTTCCCAAGAAGTTTCTTGTGACTTTGTAGTAGTAGTATGTAGTAGTATACCTACATTACAATATTATTCAGTAACTAAAGATAATTTTGGGATTTGTCACTCCACTTTCGTTGAATGAGGTAGTTCATCGAACACTTGGAAAAATATCGATAACGATATTATGTTAGGTTCAAATACTCTTATTTACAATTTTCTCTCATAAAAAAAAAGAAGCTCACACTTTTTTCCCCAAAACGGGCAAGTCCCGGAAAAGCTTTTGCGCCGACTGAGAGACTGCTTGTTTTGTTCTGAGTACTAGAGTAAAAAAATAAAATAATTTAACCCTTCTTTGCATGATTTTTTACTTTTAAAAAAAAAAATTATGTGTTTGTAATTCAGTTCATACATTACAGGAAAAATAAATAAAAAAATATTTGTCTATTTTTATAGCTTTTTTTATTGAAAAAACGATATGATGGATTTTTCCATCATCATGCAAAAAGAGTGTCTGTGTGGAGTCCTATAATGTTATTTTTCCTTTTAAATGGTATGATGGAAATTTCCATCACGATGCAAAGTAGGGTTAAAGAGTCATTCCACCGACTGGGAACGAAACCCATTACCCTCGCGTTTACGATCAGGCGTTATCTCACTGCATCACAAAAGCTTCTATGTGTATTCATACAAAATTATTATTTTAACAAAATTCATTAATTATGTTAAATACGGCATAAGTGAATTTGATTAAAATTATAATAATAAATGAGTCCACTTAGGTAAAAATAGGTTGTTCGTTGATTACATATAAATATAAGCATAATTTAGTATTTGAGTACCAAAAATATTAATCGAATATTCGTTGTGGGACGTTGAATCAAATATTGGATCTTAGATACGTGCGTGAGTCTATATCGAGTTAGTTGCTTACATAGAATAAGTCAAGGATGTGGTACATAAATGTATATGTTTATGCCAAGTAATTCTGAGGGAAAAGCTCTTTGAAGTTACTATAGTCAGAAATTACAAACACATTTCACATAAAATAGTTCAAATATTCAAGTATTATGAGGTATAGTAATGGAAATAAAGTACATATTTCATATAGTATCTTCATTCACCTCTATTTAACGTTTCATTTACCAATTTTTACTTTAAAAAGATATTGCGTAACCCTACACTATCTGGTGTCGAGGTAAAGCGCGGCGTTAAGTTCCGCCACTTAACACGTAATCCTCCGAATTCGGCGGAAAGTGGGGAACGGAGTGTCTTAACACTAGGTTCCCTCGGCCTACCCAGCTGTGTGCGGGATACAGCGTGAAACCTACACTACCTAAAAATTTTACTGCGAAGAAATGAGAAAAATCTTTCTTACAAATATTTTTTTTAAGCTTTACACTGAGTAAAGTTGTAAAAAATCTTATTCTAGAGCAGTATACAAGCGGAGAACTTAAATCTAGATATTCCACGTGGCAGGGGAATTAGAAATTATTTGGATACTGGTCCCTTTGTTCAAGAATATTATTTTCATAAGTGGGGATCAAACCCATAATTGATGTGGCTTATAGCCAGACAATATACTACTACACTATAACGTTGTTGTAGTTTTTAATTAATGTCATTATACGATTTTATTGTGGTTGCGATCAATAATGACATTGACATTTCTTAATTTATATTTAAATCGTCTGTGTTTTTTTCACTGGTGTATTATTTTATTTTAAGAAACAGACAGAGATAATCTATTTAGAAAACATCTATCTTCCGTAAATATCTTGACGCTAATACACAAGCGGATAAGGCAGACATACTCAGTTAAGCACCTCCATCGATGTTACCGAAATAAATCTTAAGGTTTAAATATATTTCAGTTGTGCATTTTACGTATATATATAAGAAATCAAGAAATTGCATGTTTGGTGGTGAAAATTGACGCTGCTCTTCGTCTTAGGCCCCAGAACAGAAAAATGAAAATAGTTTTAATATAATCACTCTACGGAGACGAACTTGATCGAACGGATTTCGAACCTACAACCGAACGCGTTTACAGTCAAACGTTGACCCACTGCGCCATGACTCTATACAAAATAAATAGTTTTTCATTTTACGTAGATAGGAAACTAAAATGAAATAAAATGAAATTCTTTGCATTTTTTAAGCGAAAAAAAATCATTTTAACATTGTTGTAGCTTGTAGTTAACAGGAGCTTGTAGTTTCTCTTGAGAATAACATTATTATTCGAGAAAAACTATTTCGTTTATATTATGTCACTGCGCCGTCATGGCGCAATGGCTCAGCGTTTGACTGTAAACACGTGTGGGTTCTGATCGAGTTCGACTCCGTAGACTCCGTAGAGTGATTATATTAAAATTCTTGTCATTTATCTGCTTTGGCGCCTAAGAAAAAGAGCGGCGTTAATTTCCACCACTAAACATGCAGTTTCTTGATTTCAGATATAAATACGAAAAATGTATAACTGAAAGATATTTAAATCTTAAGATTTATTTCGGTAACACCGATGTAGTTGCTTGACTGAGTAAATCTGCCTTATCCGTATTTATTTTTTTGTTTTTGTTTTTGCTTCACGCTGTATCCCGCACCCAGCAGGGTAGGCAGAGGGAACCTAGTGTCACCTAGCAGAAGTAAAAAATATTCTTGATAGACATTTGCGTACTAACCAAAAGTGACTCACATAATCATAAAAACTATTAGACATTGAAGCGTCAAGTATACGTTGAATTGGCAACGCATGTGTTAGGTACTATAAGTTATATTTAATTTCAAAGTAGTATGTGCAATATTAAGTTCTTAAATTTACTTTTAGACTAATTTGGCATATAAGCAGAAACTGCGGTAAATTTTATATTAGCCGAGTGGAAAAATTAGTCTAAAAATTTCCCATATTAATAATGACGATGATATTTAAAATTTTAGTTCGTATAAGCAGCTTCATGGTTTCCCCTGTATAGCGGGTCGGTCAGAGAACCTAGAATCAAAAAACTCCGTCCTCCACTTTCCGACCGAAACCGAGACATTGTATATTAAGTGTTGGAACTTAACGCTGCGATTAGTGTCAAGTGTCAGAGTGGAGAAATAAAAATAATTTAAGCATGATCCCCTAGAGAGGTTTCAAACCACTGTCTCACTCATCACGATGGCTTCACATATTATATAATGATATTTCATTGACTTAAATGTTACTCGTTTTCATACCTACATGAAGTTTTAATTGATATCTATATACTCCATACTAATATTATAAATGCGAAAGTCTTTCTGCCTATTTCCCATTCACGGATAATCTACTGGTCCAAATTAAATGAAACTCGGTAAGAAAATAGTTGAAGGGTAAAACATTGGATTTTTTCAAAAAGCAACCCCTACAGAGTTGAAAAAGGGTTGGATGTTTGTGTGTAAAATTTAACCGCTCGACCGATTATAATGATTTTTTGCATAAATGTAGTTCATAACCCAGGGTTAAACATGAATTATTTTATTTTTCAAAATTAACTTTATATAGCTGCAATATAATTGAACAGCAATAGTTTTGAAGTTCACAGTACTCATATTATAAAAATAATTTTAATAAATATTTAATTCATTAATAGTTATAAATGCAGCTTCATTTATATCTCAATTAAACATTGAATAAGAAAAATAAAATAAACGAGCAAATCATAATAAAAGGATAATTTGAAAGGAAAAGATAATTTCAAATGATGAACTCATTAGAATAAATGTTATTGACTTTAATTAAAATGACATTCTCAAGCCGACGCCTTCCTCCACCGACGGACGCTCTTTTGATCTTATTTTGTTATTTTGCTTTTCAGGCGACGTTGAGTGTTCTTAAACGATCTTCAAATGTCTTCAAACAAAACATTTGGTTGTTGCTACTTCATATAAAAATTATACTTTAGAATTTTATTATAGTCTGGATGTATAAATGTATTCGATATTATATCTTGGTAGTCATTTAATTTATATATTGTTATTTGTATAAGATTTGTGTTATTTTATGGACAACATTGTTTTATGATGTATTCGGCAATGACGTATTCAGTTGTAGTTCAACTCTCGATAACATTATATCTGGTGTGGCAAGACAAAGCACAGCGTTAGACAAAACGTGTTTCTATGTTCCGCCATTCAATATGCCATGTCTAAAAATGCGCGGAATACAAAGAGAGTTCACACTAGGTTCTCAGTAGATTCTCTCTGTCTACGTCACTACTGAGTGGAACTGAGAAAAACAAACTGTCTGTACCTAATTTCATATTAATAACCAAAACTTACAGCAAAAACATAATTAATTCACGCTATTAAGACTTTAAAGATATTAAAATCTTGTACAAAATCTGAACGTTACAAGTTTAATCGTTGCGGGAATAGGAATGTAAAACCTAATTGAGCGTGAACACTCCGCTTAAGTTAAAGTACTTAGATCATAATCTTATGATATTTTCATACAAAATAAGCTACCACCAGTATCATCGTTTACGTAGCATTTTTAAAAAAGTATTCTCAAAAGAAAGATTTCTTTAGTTTTTTTTTATCTTCACACTGTATCCCGCACACAGCAGGGTAGGCAGAGGGAACCTAGTGTTAAGACACTCCGTTCCCCACTTTCCGCCGAATTCGGAGGCTTGCGTGTTAAGTGGCGGAACGCCGCGTTAACGCCGCGCTTTACCTCGACACCAGAGCGAAGAAAATGGAAATATAATTTCCACTCCTCGAGTGGGAATCGAACCCACAACCAGTCGTTTACAGTCACACGCTTGTGCCACTGGGCCACGACTGGCCACTTCTTTAGTGCTCCAATACAAATGATATCCTGCCTTCTTCGTCCAGAAATTATGTCTGCGCGTTGTCAGTCAGTCAATCAAAACGAAAAAGAACATAATAACAACAATAATAGATGTTATAAAAAAATATTATGGGGTAGGGATTACACTAAGGAGGAGCAAAGGGAATTTTTTTTTTTTATGATTTTTTGAAGGTCACGCAAATAAATATGCTAGTGAAACTTTATTAAATTTCGTCATATTTTATTACATAGCATATAGTAACTTGCACTACGTTTGTTTCTTTTACATAAATAATAAACATTCATTTTGGTCGCTGTTTGGAGTAGTCGATGTGTATTTTCAATTTCAGATTGTTAACAAGCGTGGAGCTGGAGTCCACGGCTGTATCAGCAATCATGAAACACGCGTTCGGTGTTCCGTTATACCGTGAAATATAAGGAATAACGACGTTATTTAATAATTGTGATTTCCTTAATTTTTTCCGCTTTCAAAGAAATTAGTATTAGAACACTTTAATATCTAATTTTCATCTGAAATAGGGTTGAGTTTTGAAAATACTTACTAAGCATAGTAGAAATTTATCTTAAATTTTTTCGAGTAGAATAGAATAGAATATATCGTCGCACGTTTGTTTTTTACACGTTTATCTTTTATTACCATTTAAAAGACACCTGTTTCAAACTTATGCTATAAAATCACTCGTGTGTCATAAAAATAGTCACTTTTACGGTCAACTTATAAAAGATTATAAGAAAAGAAAATGATTGTAAGAAGAAATACAACAATATATTGGCCCTCAATCTTTGCCCTTGCTTTTTTTTCATCATTTTATATGAAATGATGAAAAAAAAAGATTAATATATATTAATCTGAGATATATTAATTTACAATTATACTTAGAGTTACTTAATACCAAGGCAAGGAAAGCGACTTTTGGTGGTTTTCGCAAATAACAATTATATTTTTTTATTTTCTTCAAATTTAATTTCTAAGGGGATAGTCAGAGAGTATGGAGTACTAAAAACAATGATTTCTGCTTGTCGACTGATATCCAACCGCTTCATACAAGTAAGTACATGACCTCCGGGGCGTCCTCATGCTTTTACGTGACCTTTTTCCAGTAACATCGATTTTGAGTTATCGAAGGTTAACAAAGGTCTCACCCTACGTTACTTAACGTCATTTTTTTAATATTTTTTGTTTTTTATTATTGGATACAATATATTTGAGATTATACAAACCATAATACTAATAATATAAATGAGAAACTCTGTTAAATCGAAGACCCAAGATCAAACATAGTCTATTTTATTTCAAAAATCAAAGGTGATGAAAGTTTGTATGGAAAATCTAAACGATTAGACCGATTTGTATAAGTTTTCTCATAAAGACAGTTAATAACATAAGGTCGAACGTACTGATACCTATATTTTCAAAACCAACCCTTAAAAGGCTTAAGAGGCTAAAAGGGCATCAATAGGGGATTAAAATGTCGCTAGTTTTGAAATAAAACGAGTATTTCGATATATTCCAAACAATATATTCAGGAACGATTTATTTCAAACGAGAACGATATATTTCGTACAAATAGGGATTGAATTACAATTTCTATTATTTCTTTTCACAATGTTGGAACATTTGTGGAAATTGTATGACGTGACCGCGCGACCACAACACACGTCCCGGTCGTGGTCTGGCGGTTTTATTTACGTGTACGTTTATTATTAAATAAACATATTAAATTATCGAATTTAGATTAACCACAGGTAATTAGCTAATGTTAATAAAATCGGTGTGATTTGTCGAAAATGTTGATATTAGTTAAGAAGCTTCACACTGTTTCCCGCTTAACAAAGCAGTCGGAGGGAACATAGTGTCAAGACACTTACTGCTCCACTTTCTGCCAGAATTCGGTGGAACTCAACGCCACGCTTTCTCTTGCATCAATCAGTGAGAGGGAAGAAATGAAAATAATTGAAATATGATCATTTATCCGTGAAGGAGTCGAACCCACAATCATTTCGTTACGGCCAGATGCTGTCTCACAATGACCTTGTATCATTGGTTAAATTGTTAATTAGATAATATAATTAATTTATATGCTTATTACAATTATATCTGTTACAAGAGCAAGTTACTGTAGAGAGCTTGCTAATTTATCTCAAACGAAGTTCAACAAAAGTTGAAGGCTTTCTTTTTAGTTGGCAATATTGGCAGCTTAAAGCTAAAATGACA
Source organism: Dryas iulia moderata (assembly GCA_019049465.1). Lineage (NCBI taxonomy): Eukaryota > Metazoa > Arthropoda > Insecta > Lepidoptera > Nymphalidae > Dryas > Dryas iulia. The sequence goes on from CM032425.1 coordinate 12,136,647, forward strand.
ACCCAAAAGCCTTTTTTATAAAAATAAACGTAAAAAGTTGTTAAAAACCCTTATAACTAAGCCGTGGTAGCGCTGTCGGATAGCGTCTGACTGTAAACGATGTTGAATGTTCGATTCCCACTAGAGGGAATGAATACATATTATTTCTCCGCTCCAGTACCTAAGAAAGAAGAAATTCGTATAAGTAATTTAAAACTATCTAACCATTTACCTTTTAATATTAAAACTACACAATTAACTTTAAAATTGCTACCTTGAAAATTATACAAAAATAAACACGTAACAAGTGGATAGTCGGATTCGGTGAAATATATCCCAAAGCTGCATCCGCCACTAATTCGCAACCGTAGTCTACATTCAGAGCAGATCTACTAAAAGACTAATGAAGTTAAAAGTAAAAAGAGATTTTCTAAAGCTTTTTACGATCCCCTTAACGTTAGTTCAGTTCATTTAGATTTCTCACTTAGAGTGAGCTAAAATTAGTGCTAAGTTATTTAAGCGAAAAATCCAATTAATTCTTGAAATAATGTGAAACACTTACTACAGTTATTTATTGCAAATGTAGGTCGAAAAATAAATTTGTATGAACATTACTTAATTAACTTAACTGCTTTTCCTCTATTACACTTAATTATTTACTCTACTTTATATATTACTTTGTTTGTATGTTCCTATTTAATTAAACACTCTAGAAATTTCGAATACATTAAATGTATTCGTAATACATCAAATGTTTTTGATTTTAAATCATTTGAAAAAATAAACTATTTGATCGACACTTTTAAACTTTGTAGATTATATAACTGGCATGACTTATAATCATTTTCATCTTCTCCCGTAATAGCTTTTCCCATATAAAAGAGTATGCAGAAACAAACTACTACTACCTACTAACTACTTTTCAGGTGTCGCCTCAAGCCCATTGCCTGTTAAATGGCGGACCACAACGCTCTTTATCTCAACCATAGAAATGAAATGAAAATAATTTAAATATATTTATTCCCCTGAGTGAGAATCGAACCCACAATAATCACGCATACAGTCAGACGCTATCACACTGGTATACGATAACCTATTCAATTTCGGTTCAATTTATTTAAATTATGAAATGTAAATAATATTACAAATTCTGTAAAAGAGAATATTTACGTAGCCATCTTATTTATTTCAAGCTACTCAGTCCTAATATCGATAAATGGAGGAATTCATTGAAGTGTGCGATTGACGAATATATAAAGCGTTGGCAAGATTCCATGTGGCAGCGGACTCTACGGTTAATGTACATGTTCATTACAAAAAAATGTTTGATACCTGAACCTGTTATGTAACTACTTCTGAATGTTTTTTGTAATATGTAAGATTTCTTAAATATGTGAGATTTTTTAAACATAATAAAATTTTCAAATACTATTATTTATCAGTCATGCCTTAGGGATTGTCGTAGCCCAGTGGCACAAGCGTGTGACTGTAAACGACTGGTTGTGGGTTCGATTCCCACTCGAGGAGTGGAAATTATATTTCCATTTTCTTCGCTCGGGTGCTGAGGTATAGCGCGGCGTTAAGTTCCGCCACTTAATATGCAAGTCTCCGAATTTGGCGGAAAGTGGGGAACGGAGTGTCTTAACACTAGGTTCCCTCTGCCTACCCTGCTGTGTGCGGGATACAGCGTGAAGCTTAAAAAAAATCGAATGTCGGTAAGACTTTCACGGCTAATCTATCGGTCCGATTTGGATGAACTTTGAACTGAAAATAGTTGAAGGCCCAGGGTCATACATACATGCATTCTTTTATAAAAATCACCTCCCTAAACTGTTAAGTTAGGGGTAGAACGATTGTGTCAAATATCTAAACCGCTTGGCCGATTTCGATGAATTTTCTAAGGAAAACAATTGATTGAATAAAATTTGTGTGAAAAATCATAAGGGCGTATCCGCGAGCAAGTCACTAATATTTTTATAAAAGTAAAATAAAAAGAAAATCAGATATACAATAGTATATTTAAATACCCAATACAAATGTTTAAGATCGGCAATTAAGATAAAATTATCAGTGTTGTTAATCCTGTGGGAGGTTACCATCGGCATTTTGAGAATACACCTTAAAATGGCATTATCTGTAATAAAAAAAAAATGAAATAAATTGACACTATTATAAAAAAGTGTTTTAAAATTACTTAATTTTACTTTCTATTACTCACAGCAGGCATTGTTCAATTTTGTAATTTCCATATTGTTGGAGAGCATTAAAATAACTAGTTCGCAATCTTGGATGTTCCGCCATGTTGAGTTTAGAATGTCACACGTTTAACCACGCATTGTCAACTAAACTAAACGTGTATACAGAATTCAGCTCAATCGGTTATGGATGCAGGCTTTGAAATAATATTGCAAGGCACTTTGCTTTGACATAATATTGCAAGGCTCCTCCAATATATACACATGTATAGCAAATATATATAGCTAATTAAAAAATACATCTGTATATAGTAATATATCAAATTAAATGAAAGATTGTATAATATTACAAACTTTACATACGTTTTAGCTGTACTAACTTTATATGTAGAATTGACTACAATACAAAATAAATAGGCTAGTCGTGGCGCAGTGGCACAAGCGTGTGACTGTAAAGGACTGGTTGTGGGTTCGATTCCCACTTGAAGAGTGGAAATATTTAATATTTCCATTTTCTTCGCTCTGTCGAGGCAAAGCGGGGCGTTAGTGTCTTAGCTCTAGATTCCGTCTGCCTACCCTGCTGTGTGCGAGATACAGTGTAAAGGTAAAAAAAAAGCAAAAGAAACATTATATCTTGTGTTTACTGTTGCACCATATTTTGTATAAAACGTCGATATGGTTGTGAATCGAGGAAACTCGAGAGCTTTCCCTTTGTTTGAACTCCGCTGATTGTGACCGAAATATCAGGAAATATATATTTAGGTTGCTTTCATACTTAGATATCTTTGATGTAAGTAGGTAAGGTTCACGCTTTTTTTCGCATTACAGTATAATCAGAGTGAACCTAGTAGCAAGACCCTCCGTCCTTCATTTTCCGGTAAAAAGAGAGATATTGCATGCTATATGATGGAACTCAACTATGCGCTTTGTCTTGGGCACTATAGCGGTGAGAGGAAAATAATATGTATGTATGTATGTCATTCCCCCGAGTGTGAATCGAACCCACAACCATCGTAGTAACAGGCGGAGGCTGTTACATTACGCCGTGAAGGTCTCACGGCTAAGTAACTTTTGATTATAATAAAATCATAAAGTAAATGGCTCTGGGCGAACAGAATTTATAAGTACTTTTATGTGTCTACATATTTTTTTATATATATATATGCCAACGATATTGAACGACAAATGAATAGAATATAAGATTTTTTATTGCTTGAATGAAATTGGTAAAGAAAAAACTTTATTTGATGTCTTTCATTTATTTTCTGTCACGATGATAGCCTACCATAAAGTAACAAAACTTTAGGACCTAAAAGAGGCTGGTTTAATACTGAACGAAACAAGTAATGTATCGAAACAATTTTGTCACAAACCCAGGATATTGTGTGACGTTTTGGATGTATTCGAGCCCGTATTAAGGATTTCACAGAGCACTTTATTTCTATCTTCCATCAATGCTTTTGTTGGGAAATCTAAAGACAATCACTTTTTGCCAATCGTTTGAAGTCGCATTTCATAGTTAGACATACGATAAGAGGTCGAAAATAAGATACCATATAAAACAATTTATATTTGATTCACATTTTAGTACAAATTTTGTAAATTCTCTTCATAATATTAACATTTTACTTTGCGATTAAAAAATTCAATTTGAAAATATTGGCTCACTTATTGAAGTATTGCCGGATGTGATCGTTCCAATAAAGGGCTCTTTGAAGCGTAAAATTTCTAATTTACGTTCATCTCCAATATATAATAAAGTTTCCCGTATTTTAAAATTGAATTGAATTTATTGGATGCTCTGCCAAAAGAAAGACATTTTCTTTGATATGACAAGAATTGACGTTTATCAACGGTATTGTAAAGATTTTATAAAAATTTTGTTCATAGAGAAACGCTCGCTTTTTCCCGCATAGCGGGGTAGTCAGAGAGAATGTCTTATCTAATTTATGTGTGTGTGTGCTATCTAATGTGTTTTAAATAGCAAAGATTAACACCTCGCTTTATCTGATGTACCATAGCGGAGAAATGAAAAAAGTATATCTCTCTACCGAGTGGAATCGAGTTCACTACCATCATAGTTACCATTAGATTGTTGTCACATTGCATTACGACAGATCCTTGTCACCGAGAAATCTTATTTATTTTATGTTATAATAATGCAAAAAAAAAAGATAAAATTATAGTGTGAGAATATAAGGATAAGACTTCTATTTTTATAATAAACACCGTCAAGTACAATATTACTCTTGCAGAAGCATTTCAAGCCCCTATTATCACATAGCTGTACGATCTCATCTTCTTTAAGTGCATACTTGCGGTATTCAGGTCTCGAGTCCCCCGGCCTTACTGTGTTATACCTACTATCAAAATATAAGCATTTTGTGAACCCTTCGTCCCTTGTCAGTTTTTTGTCACATGGAATTCGATTGATTTTTTTATTACATATAAGAATATGTAGGAGATATATCAAGTATTGATTTTGAAGAGAATATAGTTATTGTTATATAAATATTTGGAAGCAGATTTCTTTTGTTAATATTTAATTTTTAACTTAAACGACGCGATACAATAACTATCAGAAATATAAACAAACAACTGCGGGCACAGTGTCATACACATAAAAATGAACCTTGAAACACTTAGTAATTTAAAATTATGCTTCTTTGATGCGTAAAATACGCGGTGCCTTAGCAACGTCTACGTGAGCAGTGTAGTGTTTTTTTAGCTTCACACTGTATCTTACACACAGCTAGGTAGGCAAAGGGAACCTAGTCTTATAACACTCCGTTCCTCATTTTTCGCTGATTTTGAAGGCATTGCGTGTTAAGTGGCGGAATTTACCGCCGCGTTTTGCCTATCGACCAGAGCCAAGAAAATGGAAATATTTAATATTTCCACCTGTGTATACGAATTCTTAATATACAGAAATCAAGGAAAAACAAGAAACCTTACTTAAAATAACACTGATATCCAAACGTAATTTTGAAATTAAATTACTTATATATTTTACTCGCCTACCTTTCATTGTCTTTACATTATTTCTACTTTATAATTTCTACTTTATTGAAGGTTACATACATCTTATTTTATGTTTAAATGATTTCGAAAATATATTCTTGCATATAAAACAATAAATTAACTTAGTAGGTTTGGTAACTGTATATAGGATATTATATTTCACTGTAACTAATTCTTTGTTTACAATCTCATAGTCAAAGAGAAAGCCAAACAACGTAACTTAATCGTCTATTTATTTTTGTATTAAAGCTTGTATTTAATTAATTAGTTTTTTCTTCACGCTTCATTCCGCAGGATATACTGAGAGAAGCTAATGTCTTGACACTCCGTTCTCCGCTTTCTGCCCAATCTCAGATCATGAGTAGCGCACGAGGAGAATTCCTATCGTGATTAAGATGGTTAGTCAACATACATTTTATATATAAATACATACAGCCATACTCTTCTAATAATATAAGATAGTCTGTCTGTCTATTTGTTACGTTCTCACAACTGTCCTACTGGCCTGCTTTGGAAAATAATTGAATATTTAGGGCAAAGCATTACTTTTTTTTTTAAATCTATGCCTGATACCGGGGATTAAAATATAAATGAGAAATATAAGCTGCTTAACTTAAATGACAATGCGGGTGATCAAAAATACAAAAAGCCGCGAGTGGATCGCTAGTTGTAAACAAAAATTGGTTGGTACATACTTATCAAAAAACAGAGAAATGTTTTTGGAATCACAGTTCGATTCAAAAGTTCTTTATTCTGGTAGAAAGCGTGCAATAACATATATAAGTACATGTTTTCCTGGCGAAACATATTAAATACTGCTCGTACAAAATTTCTTCTCGATAAAGTCCAATTCCCATGACGTGTGACTCAATAAAGTAAACTCAACATACTAATATACGAGTACAAGTCAACATTACAAAGTGTTGACTATTGGGCCGAGCCTCAAAGTTAATATTACACGAGCCATATAGAGGCAACTTTGAGGTTTTAGTAATTCACAAACTAGTTAGTTTTAATTTATTCATATAGTTATAATAGTTGCTAAGATATTTACAAAACTTGGCAAGTATTTACCTTTCATCTATTTGGCCGGTGAAGTCCGCTATCGCCTATATCTTTGACTTTGAACTTGGCATCTATTTTATATTTTAAATCAAATTCCTCAACTCAAAGAGGCAGATAAGACTAAATAGTAAATTTAAAAAGTTAGATGAATTAGAGTGCCTGCTTGTAATATTAAAATATTACAAGCATCCATAGCGGTCATGCCCTTTTCCCGCCAACAAGTTTCTTAGACAAAAACCTAGACTTAGATATTTTATATGATATAACTAATTTTGTAAAACTAATACATATACGTATGCCGCTGTAAAAAAAATACAAAAAATTATATGTTTAAAGTTTAATTTTGTGTTAATTAATTTTTTTTTTAGCTTCACGCTGTATCCCGCACACAGCAGGGTAGGCAGAGGTAACCTAGTATTAAGATACTCCATTCCTCACTTAAGAGTTTATTAAAATGTAGAAATAAGTATAGTAAATGTAATACTCGCTTAGATAATTTAAAACGTCATTTTAGTTTTGAGTAACATGTCAATGTAATTTAAGAATTGTAATCAAAGAATTAAGGAAAAAAAGGATACGAGACCGGGTGTCTGCAAAGTTTGAGAATTTAATAAAAAAAATAATAAATATTAAAATTACCGCTTTTTACTAAAGTCATAAGTCTGTGTATACGGTACATATCCCAAATTATATTTTATATCATTTTTGTTTCTGCCTTTTTGACTGTTCTGGCTAATCTTTGGAACGGCTGGACCTATATTGACGTTCACTGGCAAATAGCTTATGTAATAAAAAGCACTCTACTTTTATTTTAGATTCATATATTTTTAAATTCCACATGGTCGTCCATGTGGAATTTTAAAAGTGGCGAGCTTTGCTATTATAAAATAGATAAGACTAAAAAATAAATATAGAAAGTGTAAAATTATATAATATTATTTAAATGTAACACATTAAATGCATTTTTATATTTTATAAAACGCAGCTGATAAGAGATGACGACTAACTTTTTTGTGACAGCACACGCACATGAGAATTTCGTGAATAGGAGTTTGTAGTTTATCTCGAGAACAACATGTTGAAATGAAATTTTTTCGCTTAAAAAATGTAAAGAATTTCATTTTACTTTGCTGTCTATGTAAAATGGAAATATATTTAGTTTATATAGTGTCACTGCTCCGTCGTGGCGCAATGGCTCAGCGTTTGACTGTAAACCAGTTTGGTTGTGGGTTCGAATTCCGTAGATTGATGCGTCGATTCCGTTCGATCGAGTTCGACTCCGTAGAGTGATTATATTAAAATTATTTTCATTTCTCTGTTCTGGGGCCTAAGACAAAGAGCGGCGTCAATTTCCACCACTAAACACGCAATTTCTTGATTTCCGTTATATATACGTAAAATGCACAACTGAAATATATTTAAACATTAAGATCTATTTCGGTAACACCGATGTAAGTGCTTGGCTGAGTATGTCTGTCTTATCCGCTTATGTATTAGCGTCAAGATATTTACGGAAAATAGATGGTTTCTAAATAGATTATCTGTGTCTGTTTCTTAAAATAAAATGATAAACCAGTGAAAAAAACACAGACGATTTAAATATAAATTAAGAAATGTCAATGTCATTATTGATCGCAACCACAATAAAATTATATCATAATAAATAATATATAATAGCTTCACGCTATATCCCGCACACAGCAGGGTAGGCAGAGGGAACCTAGTGTTAAGACACTCCGTTCCCACTTTGTGGGGAAATTATATCACATTAATTAAAAACCACGACAACGTTATGGTGCCATTGTACGTTGTCTGACTGTAAACTACGATAGTTGTGGGTTTGATCCTCACTCAAGAAAACAATATTCTAGAACAGAGGGACCAGTATCCAACTAATTTATAACTCTCTTACCACGTGGAATATCTACATTTAAGTTCTCTGCTTGTATCCTGCTATATAACAAAACTTTTTACAGCTTTACTCAGTGTAAAAAATCTATGCATAACACAGTACTTCGTAGTAAAACTCTTATGTAGTGTAGGGTTACGCAATATATTTTTAAAGTAAAAATTGGTGAATGGAACTTTAAATGGAGGCATGAACATACTATATGAAATATTTGCTTTATTTACATTACCTCATAATATTTCAATATTTGAACTATTCTATGTGAAATGTGTTTGTAATTTCTAACTATAGTAACTTCAAAGAGCTTTTCCCTCAGAATTACTTGGCATAAACATATACATTTATGTACTACATCCTTGACTTACTCTATGTAAGCAACTAACTCGATATAGACTCACGCACGTATCTAAGATCCAATATTTGATTCAACGTTTCAGAGCAAATATTCTATTAATATTTTTGTAATCCACTACTAAATTATGCTCATATTTATATGTAATCAACGAACAACCTATTTTTACTTAAGTGGATTCATTTATTATTATAATTTTAACAAAATTCATTTATTCCATGCTTAACATAATTAATGAATTTTGTTAAAATTATAATTTTAAATGAATACACATAGAAGCTTTCGTGATGCAGTGAGACATCGCCTGATCGTAACGGCATTGGTTGAGGGTTCGATTCCCACTCATTTAAATTATTTTTATTTCTCCACTCTAGTACTCAAAACAAAACGTGACATAGAGTTCCGCCACTCAACACGCAGTGCCTCAGTGAGCGGAAAGGCTTTGTTGGAAGTTGCCCGTTTTGCAGTAAAAGTGTGCAACTGCTTTTATGTTTTTATGTCTTATTATGTTATGCTAACATAATATTGAAATTTGCGTATGGTCGATGAGCTACCCTAATAACTACGAAACTGGAGTGACAAATCCCAAGATTATCTCTAGTTACTGAACAATATTGCTATGTAGGTATACTGAAAGTATTCAGTGATACAAAGTCACAAGAAACTTCTTGGGAAACTGAAAAGGCGTGATATTGGCACGCTGTTTACTTAGGACGTGTTGGTTGATTATTTAGGATCTTATAGTCAGCAGAATTCCTTCCAAAAAGGAATATTAAAAAAGATATTTTAATACTATAGTGAAGTATGAAAATTATTCAATTTATTCATTTTATGTTTATATTATATGGACATACATAAGTATGTCCATCACACCAGAACCAACCCACAATCCGGTTAAAAATGAGTTGATTATGCAGAAGGTGTTTAAAATACATTTTCTACAATGCTTGTAAATTTCATATTGGTCTGACAATATTTTCTTAAAAAAAAATCAAATGGTGTGCAAGCTGTTTCACAGCAAACGAGATTTTATATAAAATATACTCATTCTTTTGTTAAGTATTATCTTACATTTTAATATGAATATTTATATTTGTATAAAAGATTCAAATTAAATCAGGAAATTTATTAAGAACGAGGAAGAACGGGATATCTGGACAGTAGGTTCTCTTTGCCTACTACCTAGTATGAGGGAATAGAAGTAAAGTGACAATGTATTGCTTTTGCTTAACAATCCAAGTTTATTTGATACGTTTTTAGGACTTTTACGATTTTTAAGAAATTAGAATCAACATTATTTATGGACGAATCTCTAAAGCAATTACTTTTATATCGATCTGTCTATCTAGATGAAAATTAAATAGCTTTTGCACCAGAACAATTTTGCAAGCCGGTGGTACATATACATTTATTTGACGATTCAAAAGTGCTTGCAAAATTCTATTTGAACGAAAGATATTCAGCTTCACGCTTTTTCACTCTTCATTTTTCACTTTCCACCCGAGTTCGGGACTTATGATGTTTTGAAGTTAAATTTGTTTTAGATATTTTTTTTTTAGCCATGTACAGTGATTACTAAGATACCTACTTTACATAAAAAAACATAGGTATCCATGGTGAACAATTTGTAAACTAAATACAAAATAAATGTTTGCAAAATCAAAGATAAAACTTAGTTATAAATACAAAAGATATTGTTAGAGGATTATGAGGGTCTCAATAAATCTTCTCAAGCTGCTATTTTATCAACGACCGCAGTCCGTGAACAGAATCCTGAATACACAAGAGCTTCTGAAATTTAAATTCCATTTTGACTTATTCCAAAATGTATTGCAATATGGTACACCAAATTAAACTTGATCGTCCATACTAATATTATAAATGCCAAAATCTGTCTGGCTGTATGTTACGCTTTGGTGACTCAACCACCAGTCTGATTTGGATCAAATTTAGAATGAAAACAGTTGAAGAGCCCGGGTACAAACATACGCTATATATTTTTTACAAAAACTAAACCGTAAGAGTCTGAAATAAAGGACGATAATAGATATGAATAATACAAGCCGCTTAACTTAAGCGGAAAAGCAGCCCGCGTTCTCGAAAATGCGAAACAGCTACAGTTGTGTACGTTATGTATAGTTCACGCGGATGAAGCCACGAGTGGGTTACTAGTTTTAATTTACTTAATTTAAGGGGTTTTAAATATATTTGAGTTAAGGTAACTTGTCATCGTTACGGAAAAGCAATATTTTAATACCGCATGACACCTAAAAGTGTAACATTAAAGTGCTAATACGCTTATGTTGCTGGTTACAATATTATAATTAATTAATAAGAACCCTCAGATTTAATTATATACAGCACAGCCGAACACTACTATATATTATTTAATTTTTCCTTCTTCTAAACCTTTCCTATCTACCTGTAAACCTCTCAAATACAGATTTTCGATATTTACAAGCCGCGCTCTCGTTACATTGCTCGTGCAACGACGATATAATTTTTATAATGAATTTAATTGATGTCAAGTTAGCGTTGACATCGTCATACTGTCAGTGGGATATGAGATCTGCTTTCGATTATTGTAAAATTGACAGGTTCACATTTTAAGTAGTTTCGTATTTTTTCCGCATTGCAGTAGAGCCCCGTAGTGTAGAGAGAACGCAGAGATAAAACATTATGTTTTTTGATTTCCGCTAGAGTAGAAGACATTACGTCTTAGATGGCAGTATTTAGCACCGTGGTTTGCCTTTTGTTGACCTTGTTTTAGTATAATTAAAATGTAGTAAGATAGACTATTAAAGATTTAATATAAGAATATCTTTAATAGTGTCAACCTTTACAATTATGTAAACGTAATAACAACCGTAAACTTATAATAAAAACAATTTTTGAATATTTTTAAAAACTTTTTTGTTTTACAAATAGAAATTAAGTTAATCAATTTTACAGTATCATGAATACAAAAATAATAATTTAAGCATCTCTCGTATTTTACCTAACGAAGGTTCCTGTTTGTACTTCTCTTAAGTCTCTCGAAATCCTTTGTAACCTACTCAAGCTTTAAATGTACTCAATTTGGGCATTGTTATTGTTGTTATTATATTCCAAATGAATAAATTATGCGAATATCAAAGCAAGATACTTGCTATAATAATAAACAAGGTGCTTGAGGCTCAGTTAGACTATCTGACTGTAGAAGTGATGATTGTGGGGTTGATACTCACTCGGAGAATTAATTATATTTAATTTTATTTTCATTTCTGAATAACCTCAGCCAAGTGGAAAAAGTGATTGTCTTGACACTAAGTTCCTTGTCTACCTCGCTATGTAGTTAATACCTGTTAAAGTTATATATTAAGTAATATGTAGGGGATGAAGCAAAAAAGGATATCAATATAATAATATAACAATTTATCCAATGTGATATTGTAGTAAAAGCCTAAGGGGTTTTAATGGCAATATAATTTTATCTAACGTTCAACAATATATATGTTCTTACTCATCCATGTGAGGAACCTATAACCAGTCAAATGTTGTCGCAGTATATGTACTTTATACATTTATGTACATTTGAATATATTTAGCTTCGTATTATGCTATGATAAATAGAACAATAAAAAATAAACTGACATATACACTACACTCTCTTTTTAAAAAAACAGTGAAAATAAAAAAGCCAAAGTAAAAATGATAAAAGAAAATGATTTCACTGGCACACGATGTTGAGATTCAGCCATTCAAAGGCGAGCCAATCACGTAGGTCACTTACTACACTGTAATAACGACTCCCTGTAGCCGCTGTCGCCGTTTCGAGGGTAAGCCTTAACTACCGTAACACAAGATAGATCTCACTGCACGTACAGTTCGACGAGATTAGATTAAAGGATTCCTTTATGTAAGTGTTTTTGGTACTATATGTTTAGATACCTTTAAATTCATGTAGGATATGGAATATAGAAGGATGTATAGATGGTAAAATGTTATTAAGGAAAACATATAAATTTCGACTACAAATAAATTTAAAAACGAAAAGAGCAATAATAAATTAAATTATTATATTTGTAATAAATTAAATAACTAAGCTATTACTTATACTACATTACAAAAAATATGGGTGTTTAATACGAGAATAAGCTTTACCTTATTAGAAACAATTATGTATGTCACTTTACATATAATATATATGACACAGTATAATAATTATATAAAAATATTTAATTTAATGTATTTATACAAAACAGATTGGGACCAGTGGTGACGCAGAGGCACAAAGTGTGACTGTAAAGCGACGGTTGTGGATGTGACTTCAGGCAAAGCGCAGCGTTAAGTCCCGCCACTTAACACGAAAGTGGGGAACGGAGTGTCATAACACAAGATTCTCTCTGCCTACCTCGCTGCACTCTCTCACTCCAATCTGAAATCATATAGGTACGTGATACCGATATGTTCTATGGCAAAGCTTCATTGCTATGCATAGATATAGCGAACATATTTCACAGCGTTATCTACATAATAAAGTTCCAGCCAATTTAGACTAACGATTGTGCCTTTCATTAAACTTGATATAATATGTACCAAGCATTGTACAAGGGTGTGTTATTAAATCTCTGTGCTAGCTACGTGAAAACTATACTAACTACATATGTATGTAATATATATTGTATTAGCGTCCACGTCGGGGTAGTTTGTTCTATTCCTGTTCAAGGAAATGATTATATTTAAAATATTCTCACTTCTCAACCCAGGAAAGAAACAAGTAGAGTTCCGCCTCTCAACACACAATGTTTTGATAAGTACAAACTAAGTTCAAGCGGTAAGTGAGGACTGAGTGTCTTGGCACTACACTCTCCCTATGAACTCTTCTGTAGAAGACAAAGTGTTATGCTGTTTATTAAAATACTACAAATATTTAGATTTTCATAATTTTGTAATAAATAAAAATATAATAATAATCGTCTACTTACGTAAATTAAGTTTAATAAGAAGAAACAAAATGGAGTGTGATTCTATTCTTCTTTTAAAAAATATAAAATCATTTTCATATTAAATCATTGTTTTAATCGCAAATATAAGCCTCTCTAAAGAGTATTTACAAATGGGAAGCTAGCGGCCATCTTTTAGTACTGACAAAACACCCTAAGAAGAAAATAACATATTTTACTAAATCTGCAATACATAGAATGTCAAAAAATAACTACGAGAAAGTCAGGAAATCACAGTCACCGAAATCAAGTAGAACTAAGTTCTAAGCGTTTTTAAATTACTATTATGACAGGAGAAATGACAGTAGCAAATGATGTCATAAATTTAAGGTTTAAATCTTATTAGTTGAACTTAAGTCTGTGAAAATGTAAGACCTTTATAAGTTTCAGCTTATATACGGATTTTAGATAAAGTAAATTTTCAGTTGCAAGCTAAGTTTCTATTAAATTATCTATACCGATAATAATATCATAAAGACTTATAGCTTTTATGTACCAATACGTGCCAATAGCTGTAACATTATTATTATGTATATTTTAATATTTTTAGTAATATCTTGATGGCACCATAGAACAGCGTCTGCCTGTAAACGCCATTAGTTATAGGTTCGATGCCTAACTGCTGCCTAAAGGAAATGGTTACATTTATATTATTTTCGCACTCTAGTAAAACAAAACGCGGCGTTGAGTAACATCCCTCAAACTAAAATTCAACACAGAATTCAAATCGATTGGAAAATGGAAAACAAAGTGTCTTATCACTAGGTTACGTTCGCCTATCCTGCTACTTAATCTCAAATGTATAAAAATACTAAGTTGAATTTTGACGTCAATAAAAAAAATAAAAACATAAGCTCGAATGTAGTGCTTTAGTAGTATTTGCAGCAAATGAAAGCTTAAATATTTTACGCTTTTTACTGCTAATTACACGGCTTAAGACGGAGTCTCTTTCCCGAAGTTAAGGAATTAGTTTATATAACTTCGAAGAGAAGGCTACAATATGCATATTTATGTATTACAATTTTATCATAATACAAGTCGTCACAAAATCATCCGTGAAGGATATAATTGCGAGACCTTTTTACGAAAATTATACGAAAGCATTCCTTAAACTTATGCCACACGAGAGACGTACAGAAAACCAATATTTTTAAAATAACATATACAGCAAATAGTAACATAAATACACTAACCGTTACTTTAACATACTTTCCTTTCCAATTTGTTTTTTATATTGTCACACATATTTTACATATGTACATTTATTGATCGTGTGAGATGAAGGACTTTGCCTCATAAAAAATAATAGAAAATAGTAAGCTGCATGCTTATTTCCACGTAGCAATGTAGGCAGGGGGAATATAGTGTCAGATGCTCCCTTCTTTATTTTCCGCCCGGACTCGAACCATTGCGTGTTGAGTGGCGGAGTTCTACGTCGCAATCTGACTTACTTAAGCATGTCATTGAAATTTAAGTATATATAATGATTTCCTAAGTACGGATCAAATCTACAACCATCGTATTTATAGTGAAATAATGTCCCACTACACCATAATAACATACGATAAAATAATCTTTACAGAACTATACACCAGAGCGTATAAACGTAAGTCAGGCATCCATGTGAGCTAAATCCACATTTAGCTATTACTTTCAGAAATGGAATGAACAAATAACTCTCAGATGTTTATTTGCAGTGTTTTAGTTTTACTGCATTCTGAATAACAGAATATATGTTATAAAGTTTTTTTACAACTTTTAATCCTTTTTTTTTTTTGTTTTTGTCGCTGGGAAATGCATTTACGCAGACCATCCGTACGCAACGCAGGCAGAACTGCTCTGCGTAAGAACTGCTCTGCGTAAGAACTGCTCTGCGTACGGATGATACTGTGGGACTCACCGTTGAATTCGATACTACCCACTAAAACCCAACGGAAACCCTCTCCACCCTCATGAGACGTCGCCGGTTCACTTGCGCATTCCACTACGACGCCTCGGTGGATGGCCCGCCTATTACGGGCCACCGTCGCCTTTAGAGTGCTCTGAGGTTTTTTCCAGGGCACCCGCAGTCTTGATGGCTAATGGGAGGATCACCTCGATCCTCCAATAGTAGCTCCTCTAGGGTAGGAGGGATAGGAGATCCGCGTACCGCCTTCTCCTATCCCCTGGCCTACGTCGGCGGAGCGAGTGAGCATCCGCAACAACTTTTAATCCTTCTACAACAACCTTGCTTATAAGAATGTTTGTTTAAGCCAGTTAAATATCTTGCACAAAGCCATCATGGCGCAGTGGGACAACGTCTGACTAAAAACGCGATGGATTGTGTATTTGATTTCTACAAGGGTCAACAATTATGATGAGTAACTTTCATTACTCCATTATTCTAGTCCACTCAGGTCTTTTCAAAGCATGGCGTTGAAATCCGGACGCTTAACATCCAAAATCTCTATGTCGGGTGTAAAATGGAAAACAGAGTACCTTGACCAGGTTTTCCGTTATAAACTTGCTGTCTTTTTATACATTTTTGAACTATTATGCCACAATTCATCGAATATTTTTTTTATCCCCAAATTTTCATTCCAATCAGCTCATAAACAACGCATGCCTGTTTTCATGCCTGTTTAAATAATTACTACATATATGTTAAAAGTTAACAAACAGGCGTCAATTAGCTAACTTCACTCGCATGCCCGCAGTATAAACATTTTACTCACGCTTATTTAAGCCTCCCCTAAAAACTCCGCTACGACGTTCATTTACAACAGCCAAGTTTCCTTCCCTTATTCAGTGTCAAGTTGTAAATGTGCAAGATTAAACATAACTTTTTAATTAAAGCATTGAAACTTATAACAATCAATTCTGCTATAATTTAATATAGAGTAAATTAGAAAAGACGGGAGATACACCTTTGCAATTCAAAATAGAGAACTTTTTAAAATATTTTCGGCAACAATTTGAACATATTTTATTTCTTTTCTTTTTGTAAAAAGGCGAGCTGATTTTAATCTAGATGTTTCTTCAGTGAAACAAGGCAGGTATTGTATGAAATTGATATTCACTCTTAATGATTTATCCAGACAACTCAGAGAGAACTTAGTGTCAAGGCACTTTTACACTTTTGTCCAAAATTGAAACATTGCGTGCTGACTGGCTGATATCAAGGTTGGCAGCGGAAAAATGAAAATACTTAATAATAATTTAAATATAATTAGTTTCCCAAGTGGGATAATTCACAATCAATTAAATTTACAGCTAACCCTGTCCCATTGCACCACGACGACCTCAAAGTGTAAACCTAGAAAATCAAAAGAAGAATAAAATATTATTCCTATGCCTATAAGCCTAAAGCTATATGCCCTACAGTACAATGGCAGCCTCAAAACGTGAAACCCATATTTCGGAATCTACATCAGTTATCTCGAGCAAGAGCCGTCGTTAAGTCGTCTAATGTTACTTCATAACATCGACGTGACGGCGTTGACCGGATAAGCGCCACCAGTAAGTTATGATGGTCGTAAATTGACTATACTATGTATCCACGTACTCTCGCATCGTTATTAATGTACTATATAATTCATTTATGATCATTAATAGTGATCTTAAATGGCCGGTGTAAAGCTGACAGTTGGTGTGACGCAGCGGTTTGATTCTGTTGGTTACATTAAATACTTTGTACGACCATGTATATTTTGTTGAATATATTTTAAAATATAACGAATTGTTTAAATATATATTTTTAAATAATGAGTGCTACGGATGGGTAGTTGTCCTTATAGTGCTCTCGTAATAGGCAGAATTAATATTATTTTTAAAATTTATTTTGTGGCCAGTCGCGGCCCAGTGGCACAAGAGTGTGACTGTAAACTGGTTGTGGGTTCGATTCCCACTCGAGGAGTGGAAATTATACTTCCACTTTCTTCGCTCTGGTGTCGAGGTAAAGCGCGGCGTTAAGTTCCGCCACTTAACAGGCAAGCCTCCGAATTCGGCGGAAAGTGGGGAACGGAGTGTCTTAACACTAGGTTCCCTCTGCCTACCCTGCTGTAAGAAAAGATTGACTGAACAAAATTACACTAGATAATGGAAAAAGCACTTCAAAATATGGGACAGAAATTTGTACAGATAAATAAATTTACTTTTAACTTCTTTAATTATTTTAGCCATAAAATTCTTTTTAAAAAACGAAGTAGGATTAATTAGAAATCAAAGGAATTCATTTGAATTCTTGAAGATGTGAGATTGAGGATGTGAAAAACTGAATTTTATGTTTAGTTAATACAGCAGTGTCTTTGTACAAATCAGAAGCTGAGAAACGTGAAATAATTAGTTACTAGTCTTGTAGACATGTTGCAACAAGACATTACACGCAGTGTACATGGTTCCTTAATTGCCATCGATTATACACTTGCCTAATGATAAATCAAATAGGGCTAAGTTAAGATCAAATGGTTTGACTATAAATCTGACCCATTTTGGTCCATTAACTAACATTGTTATAAGATGACTACATATAAGACTTAGTATTTACTAAAGTCAAAATCAAATATTTTAAAACAAAATAAGAAGTGACTTGCTGTTTTAGAACGTCACATAATTTACCAGCATTTCACTAAAGTTATTAAATACCTGAGAAGAAGCGAAGCAAAAAACCAACGGGTTCTCTTTTTTATATAAATTTACTGTTTTTAATTATTATTTAATGTTTATTTCTAGAGTTATCAACAACATTAGTAAAACTATATTTTTCTATAATAAGAACGATATCGTCGACAGAAAACGTATTTGCTGTAAGTAGAAAAAGTACAATTTGAAATAAAGCCGAAAAACGTTTTTAAATTTGAAAAAAAAATCATAGCTCCGTTAATATAAGCAGTATAGACATGATTTTTGGTACGTGAACAAACTTTAACATTACTAATGTACTGAAAATATCTACATGTGTCTAAAATAAGTGGAAGTAGACTTTTCATTACTTACAGCAATTCGTTTTCCATTTATGGAATATAAAAATGTCGTAAGTAAGAACTGAATTTGTATGGCGAGTGAGGATTCTGATTCTTTTGAAAGGAATTTAAATACTTTAAACGATAAATAACACTAAATAAGTATTATCTTAAAGACTTATATATGTTTTTGAAATGAAGTTGACATAAATAAGCTCTAAGTAGTGGGTAGGTAATAAGGCCAGACTGCGTAAGTCATAATGGATTCTTAACGTCGTCACAATTGCTGTAAGTTAAAAAAAATAGCAAAACACCGGATGTTTGGGTAGTTACAACATATTGGATGAATATTTTTTCAAAATTGAGAACGCGTAAGTATTTTTTTTATCTTAGCAAAAAACTACCTAGATCATTCGACGCAGTTTTTTTTTCTGATTCAAATGATATATAAAACCAAATTTTGATATTTTCTACTTACAGCAAATACGTTTTCCGTCGACGATATATATTTTACCTTATGTTCTAGTTATATTAATCTTAAGTTTTCTTCGCGTTTTCACCGAACATTCATTCTTCCATCAAGGTAATAACATGAGAATACCCTCACACATTATATTTCGTGTGAAATATATATTTGATAACGGGGAGCAAATTGAAATATCGCATGATTCATAACTTATCAGCAAAATATAAGGAGAATTCTCTAAGGAATTACAAAGCGAAAGCGCCGAACCACATAATGGTTTCAATTTTTGATATTTCTAAAAGTAAGTATAATATATACTCATAGTTAGTAGCGTGCATAATATTGTATACCAATATTGTGTAACATTGTATAGGATATTTCGAAAAATAAGCATATACAGTAAAATCTATTGGAATGAAAATTCGTATAGAAAAGCCATAAATGTGTATCAATCGAGCAATAGTAGTAAGTGAGAAAAGGAAAATAAAACGATTTATATACTAATTTCGTGCTTACAATTTTTACAACTTTTACTTATAGAAAGATATTTGGCGAAATACCAAGCATAAAACGAGCTTTAAGTGTAGGGACTATAAAACGTATAATCTCGTAAGAAAATTTTCTCGTAAGAATTTAAAGAAATCGTCTCTTAGAGGTTGTCTATATTCCCCAAAGAATGTACATACTCGTACATGCCAAATTTCAGTTTTCTACGCCCAGTAGTTACACCTTGGCGTTATCAGTCACTCATGCAGACAAAAGCTTTAGTTACATATTGTAATTTGTTAATATATACATATAGTTAATGAATAATTAACAAAAAAAAATTAATCTGTGGAATAAACAAAATATATATTTCGAAATTAATGTTCATACTTGAAATAACAGAAACATATCTTCTATAACTAATCAAATCTTCAAATATTTTTAATAATCTATATAAATTCATAAAAAGAAAAAGATATTATTCGTCGCATACAGGAAAAACAAAGAAAATATCCCTTATTTAGAACAGCTACTCACGATCATTAATATTTCATTCTACCTTGCCAGAAATTGCTGTTCAGGAAGTTGACAGATAAAAAGCAACTTTGACTTTAATTACAAAATTCTTTACTTTATTAAGAAAACAGTGATAAAAGACGATCGTGGCACAGTGGAACAGCGATTGATTACTAACGTAACTTTAACGCGTTTGTTATAGGTTCGATTGCCACTTACAGGTAACATTACATTTAAATTACTATCATTTACTCTGTTCTGATAAGACAAAGCGAGGTCTAAAGACCAGAAATAAAATTCCGCCACACAACACGCATACGAACGCATTTTTTTTGTATACTATGTTATCTCTACCTATAAATGCAAAGCACGAAAAATTGATATTTATTTTTTTTATTTCGTGTACCTAATTACCTAGCTGTACATGAAATGTTTACCTGGAAGTGGGGTAGATTTTGTTACACCTCAGTTCAACAGTGGATAAAACAAAGACTTTAAAATATTAATATCTCATTAGCTGTTAACACTTTGCTTATTAAATTTGGAATACTAGTTACTCTAATGAACTTTAATTTAAGACAACTTTTGTGTTTGTATGTTAAATATTCAAGCCACCACCATTCAAAAGTGGTCCGAAACGGCTCGTCTATTATTACACTAGGAAGCTGTCACTAGAGCCCTTCTCAATCTTAGTTGGAGACGCTGTCGTACACTTACATTACTTTCAATGAACACTTAACTGAAGAAAAAATCAAAACGATCTGAGTTTTACTAGTTTGTTATTATACTATTGGGGCCAGAGGCATAAAGTGTGACTGTAAAGCGACTGATTGTGGGTTCGATTCCCATTCGAGGAGTGGATATATTTAATATTTCCATTTTCTTCGCTCTAGTGTCGAAGCAAAGCGCGGCGTTAAGTTCCTTCACTTAACATGCAAAGACTCTAGAATTCGGCGTAAAGTGGGGAATGGAGAGTCTTAACACTAGGTCCCTTCTGCCTACTCTGTTGTGTGCGGGATACAGAGTGAAGAAAAAAAATTCTATGTGACAAAACAAAATTCCGCAAAAACCAAACTTAATCCATTAAAAATTGTATGCCAGTAGAAATTTATAGAAATGAATCCGCAGATAATGTCGTTTTTACAAGAATCTGTAGGACTCAGATGGTCTATATTCTCCCGCCCGCTTGCCCTAAGACTGAACAGTTACTGCGTACTTTGTACTATAGGACGCTATAATATTATTTAATTTCGTTACCGACAGTGACGCCGTTGTGGCGCATTATTACTGAATATTATATAACTTCGCGTTATATTAGATTAGAATTGTACTCGGAGGACTATAGTCGAGAAATGTAAATGTTTAACAGGAAGTGGCACAAATACAGGTAAACTAGAATAAGCTAGAATATTTTACTGTATTGTGCTGTCTTTTTTTAATAGTTTAGGTCTTATAATATACGTACTGTAACCCGCAACTTCATTACATTAGAGAATAAAAAGTAAAATCATATTTTTTCTGATCCCGCAGGAGTTTCGAGAAATCCTCCCTTAGAGCTTATGTTGCTTGTAAGTTGTATGTCAAATTTCTATCGTTCTATCTACGGCCAATAGTTTTGCCTTTAGTGCCTGCTAGTAACGCATTAGATAGTGTGTTATATATTCATTTCATGTAGACTAACGGTCAATCCTATAATTTAAAACAACATTATATTATGAGCAAAATATAGTTACCTATTTCTTTATATAGCACTGAAGCGCAGTTGTTCAGTGAACACTTAGCCTAGGTCATTCCAGTTCTCCAATTCGCTTAAGATTCGAGGACATTCATCTGTCGGATGATTTCACTTTCAAATAACATTACGTGAATGAAATTGAAAAAGATTTTTTATTCTATATCCAAACAAAATTACTAGGTCCTTGTAAAATCTAAAAATCAGTAAAATTTGAAGGCTTTCAATTTATTTGTGAGATCTCGAAACATATTATTAAGTTATGTTTTTTCTTTCATTTTCAGACAGAATTGAAGATTGAAATAAATTGACGTCTGAAAATGGTCACGTGGCGGTAGACGAGCGAACCTCTGTGAGCTTTTAAATAACTTCTATTGTTTTAAAACATATGTCATCACATTTTTTTCGTCGTCTTTTTTATATAAAAAGCGCCAATACAATAATTGTAAACGTTAACAACAATAGATATTTATTTATTTATTTATTTATTTATTTATTTGGGAAGCCAACACGGTGTACAGTGTTATTATCTTATGTACATTATGGTCTCTTATTTTTATGGTCTTAGGGTACACCATACGCCACTCTTATAGGCTAACTCAGCATGCAAATTATAAAAAAACAAGTTGTTCCAATACTAATGATATCAACAATATAAAACAAATAATATGAAACTCTAATCTAAGTACAAAAACAATACATCTGTGTTATACAGTAAGAACAATAAACCTAAGAGTGGTAATTTAATAACTATGTATGTATATAAAAAAAAATGTAACTCCTATAAACATTATAAGGTATTTAAAAACAAAATATATATATATTAAATATTAAAAAACACAACTTTTAAGACAATGCTGTAAAAAGCAATAAACGTAATGTATCATTATTTGTATTATGATACAAAAAAAAAAACAATATATGTATAAAAACAATGTACAGTAAAATAAAAAAAATAAAAAATGTAGGTTACAACAGTTATTACTTAAAAATAAATAAAATTATAAAAATTACAACAACTGTCCTTAAGATATTTTAAATAATGATATAAATACTGTTTGTTCAACAATAAAAATAAAAATATGTAAGTGTGGTAAAAATTATAACGAATAGATTTAAAAAACAAAGAAAGAAAATTGATATAGTATGTATCATATAAACATCTACAGGCATGGCCAAATTAATTCAACTCTAAAAAATATTTTTTTAGTTTTTTTTTAAATGCCTTCCCAGAATACTTAAAAATATCTATGTCTGCCTTCTCCTTTAATATGTAATTATATAACTTGAAAATTCTATTTAAAGGTGCATTAAGTCCTAGATTTGTTCTAGAAATTTTGCTGACAAATGTTACCTTAGTCTTAAAAGCCCTAATAGGGTGTCTAGGAACCGCTAGGTTTATTTTTTTTACTAAATCTGGACTGTCTATACCTCCATTAATAACTTTATTCAAAAAGCATAAATCTAAAATATCTCTTCGTGAGGATAGTGAAAATGTTTGATAGTGTTTTAGCAGATTTTTATAATCATATCTTATATTATCTTTATAGCATAACGTGTATAGAATTTTTTTTTGTACTCTTTCGAGTCTATTTTTATGAACCTGGTAATATGGATTCCACACAATTGAACCGTACTCCAGCTTGCTTCGTACATAGGAATTAAAAAGGGCCAATATTGTGGACGATTTTTTGAAACCCTTTGTATTTCTCACAATAAATCCCGAGATTTTAAGAGATTTCTTAACTACATCTTCAATATGTGGGATAAAACTTAGTTTAGAATCCATCATAATTCCTAGGTCTTTTATTTCATTAAGACATATTAAATTGTTATCGTTTATATTGTAATTATAAGTTATATTTCGAATTTTGCGACTAAATTAAATTTAAAAACATTTTTCATGATTAAGATTTAAATGGCTACGTTCAAACCATGATACACTTGTATCTAAATCTGCTTGCATTTTAATGCAATCATCTATAGTTAAAATCTTTTTAAACATTTTTAGGTCATCTGCGTATAAGTATATTTTACAGTAATCGAAACAGGTTATAATGTCATTTATAAAAATTCCGAATAAAATAGGCCCAAGGTGTGACCCCTGCGGTACACCGGACGTTGCAATAAAAGTATCAGATTTACTACCACCAACTACCACATTCATTTCTCGATTATGTAAATATGATCCAATCCAATCAATAAATTTTCCGCAAATACCGATTTTTCTTACCTTATACAGTAATATGTTATGATCAACTACATCGAAAGCCTTGGCCAGATCTGTGTAGATGCAGTCTACTTGACTGTTACTATCTAATGCTTCTGATATGTCAGTGACAAATAAAGCCAAGTTGGACGCAGTAGATCTGTTCTTTAAAAATCCATGTTGGTTGTCTATCATAAAAGGCTTAACGTACCAGCTGAGTGATCTACATATAATAACTTCAAAAATTTTTGAAAAGACTGAAAGCATACAAATGGGTCTATATTTTGTTATGTCTTTTTTGTCCCCACTTTTAAATATAGGTACAACTCTGGCCTTTTTCCATAAACTTGGAAAGATGCCATCTGCCAGTGACTTTTGGAATAAAATAATTAAAGGTTTAGCTAAAGCTTTTGCACAATTTTTGGCAAAAATAGGTGGAATGTCATCAGGGCCCGCACCCTTGTATATATTAAGTTTCTTTAATTCATCTCGGACTTCTTGCTCGTCAATACACACATTAGCAAGTTGTAAGTCAGAATTTGATTGGACATTCATGTTTAAAGGTGAAGTATTATATGTCAGAAACATATTTGAAAAGTGTATAGCAAACTGATTACAAATATCTTTCCCGTTTGTATATTCACGATCATTATGTTCCATTACCGATGGATAATCACATTTGTTACGTCGCATCTGCTTCAAATATGAGTGAAAATATTTAGGATTTACCCTGATATTATCTTCAACTGTCTGTATATAGTTATTATAGTCTGATTTTATTATAATTTGACATCTTGTTCTAAGTAGATTAAATTCTAAATTGTCAAGTGGATTTTTATATTTTTTATATAACATTCTATATTTGTTTTTCTCTGCTAATCTTTTAATTAAATTCTTTGAAAACCAAACAGGATAACTATTTTTACCTTTTGACTTAAATTTTGGTATAGATTCCTCTATGATCTTACGTAATTCTGTATAAAATACATCCATCATTTGGTCTACAGTAATGCATTTCTTAAATAATTCAGTCCACATTACATTACTAAGTTTCTCATCAATGTAACTATAATCTGCTTTCATAAAGTTGTATCGTACTGACGCCTCTGGTGTGAATAATGATTGAGGCTTATAATCATAAGGAATATCCACAACTAGTGGTGGATGATAATTGTCAACTTTACATACTGCGAAATCGCTAGCCTCAACTTTAATATTACTCTCATTACTAAAGACTAAGTCTAATATTTTATTAAAAACATTACTTATTCCATTATGTTGTTTTAAGTCTAATACACACATAAAATCACTTACTAGTGTACTAATTTTATTAAAATTATTAGGTATCAAATTACTTTTATATTCATTTTCTGTAATCCAACTAATTGACGGTAAATTAAAATCTCCAATTATCAAAGTTAGTGCCTGATTACCTACAATCCTTTCTGCATTCCGCAGGAAGTCCTCTATTTTGTCATATTTTAGTGGTGGCGGTATATAGACTCCACATATGGATATTGTTTTTGTACCTAAAATTATATTGATCCAAAGATCTTCGCTATTCGTTTCCCAAGAGTTTACTCGATAACATTTATGGCGCTTAGAGACCGCTATCAATACGCCTCCACCATCCAGACGAGAAGAGTTCGTTGTTTCTCGATCTCTGCGGAAGACATGGTATCTATCATCCATAAACTCATTACTGGTTATGTCACAATTTAGCCATGTCTCTGTAAATATTAGTATATCATAGTTTGAATTTAGGACAGATTGATAAACTTCAACGGTTTTTGTTCTTATACCCCTCACATTTTGATAGAATAATGTTAGATTACTTATCATATAAAATAAAATTTAACGTAACAACAGTAAAAATAAAAGTAAAAAAAATAAAAATGGAATCACACAAATGTATATTACGTAATAAATGCGGTCCCTTAATCTAATAATTTTAATTGTTCTTTGGCTTTAATTACTATTACGTCACTAGATATGGATTTTCTTAAGAAAACCTTCCCGTTGCGAGTCCACACAAAACGATATCCTTTTTCTCTCGCAAAAATGCGCGTTGCGTTATGAATTTCCTTGGTTGCTGCAGTCAAATTTTCCGAAATATATATAGGTGCTTTATCTCCCGATATTCCTATATGTGATGTATTTAATTTGTTCTCCTTATTTGACTTATTAAAGTTAATAACTCCCGCAAAGAAACGATCTCTCAGGAGCTGATTGCCAAATTTGATAAGAACTGATCTAGGACGAGCAGAGTTTTTGTTAAGCTTGGCTATTCTTGTGCACTTTGATAAATGCCCTTCCAAGATAGGAACCTTTATTATGTTACCAATCTGTTCTACCACTTTGACCAGATTTTCGCTCCTAAACTCCGGGATACAATGCAGTTCTAGGTTATTTGATCTTGATTCTTTCTCCAGTAAGTTAATCGTATTATTATTAGTAGTAATAAGTTCTCTAAGACTTTTGTTCTCCTTTTTTAGATTAAATATTTCTGTTTTAGCTTCTTCTAGCTCTTGCTTTACACTATCGAACAGACTTGAAAGATAATCTATTGACTCTTTTATGCTTTGTAAGCCATTTAGTTCCTCACGAATTTTAAGAAGTTCGCTGCCAATGGTGTTCGAGACGGCTTCCCTTACTTCGTTTCTAATTGCCAATAAGAAATTCGAATTTTTATTGAGGAGCTGAGGGTCCTCGTTTGAGGCACCAGGAGTTGACAGAGTCTGAGTATTAACTTCGTCCTTGCTTATTGACTTTCCACTGTTTGGTGTTTGGATATTAGATTCGCCTTTATTTGCCACCGATGAGCAGGGTATGCATACCCACTTTCCTCGGGATCCTACCGATTTAATACTGGAGGTTGAGTTTGTACAGTCCAAGTGACACAAAGTTTGGCATTTTACACATTTTATCCTTTTTTGTGTGACTAACACAACAGTTTTACATATGCAACATTCATTCAGCATATTGTTGTTTATAGTATTAAAGTTTATAAAATAAAAAAAAATTAAAATAAAATTAAAAATAATTTACAAAAGTTTACGGATTATTTCTATAAAAACAACAAGTAGTTAAATGTCCAAAAAGTTCATAAAACAAAAAAAAAGAAAACAAAAAAAAAAAACACCACACTTTCAGTTAGTTTTGATCTTACGTCATCTGGATTTTCAATCATGTAACTATACCACTATTCCAATGAGACGATAGTTCAACTTGTCAAACTTAAGTATATTGTGCTGATCAATTTGTGTGTGTTAATATAAAATATAAGTTGTGTAAGGTAGTTTTGTTTTGTCACATTCACACTTAAAACTTTTAAATCAGTTTTATAAAGTATTACATTGAAAAAAGGTGTGCACTATTACAGCAACATATTTCAATAGTCGTAAAGTTCACTGATTTCACTTTTCACCTGTTGTTATAAGGAATTAACTACATATAAATTAATTAAAAACACGATCACGTTACGGAACGACTTACTTCGACAAAGGTCGGATGACACATGATACGTAAAGAATAAAAATAGCTTATAAGAAGCGGATAAAAAATTCAATGTATCTTAATAAAAACGAATAGGTCTGTTGGCTAGAATGATTCGAGAGATTCCAATAAGCGCAGGTTCGAATACTGCTACGTCCCGTATTCACATACTGCTAGTTTATATAGATTTCTAAAAATTTATCATATTCTAAATGTATGAATAATAATATTACAATAAATATTGTCTTACGTTTAATATTTACTACCACTTTTCTACAAACATGTTATCAATTCAGTTTCCACTTTCCTTATAAGTACAGATAGGCATGAAAACAACCAAATGTAATAAACAAAAAAACATGTCTATATTCCTCGTTTAAAATAGTAAAAGATATTAAAATATTATAAACTATATATTTAAAACTGAGTATTATTACATATAAACATTTTACAAATACGTTTCACGATAATTGAACAACTGTATTTACATGAACGTCCACAATTATGATGTGTATTTAAAACGTTGGCACACTCGCGTACCACTGTTCTAAATTCCTCCATGCAAATGCGTTTCTGCATAGCTCGCGTTTTAATTGTATGCTCACCTAATACACTTGCATATTTTACATTGTTTACATAATTTATATAGGATCTCTTGTGTGTTTCAACTATGCATAGAGTCTAAATCTTATCATATAGGGACCGTAAACCGTATTGGCTGAACAGACGGTAAATTATATCATGTCTATTTAATCACTTCGGCTTATATTTTGAAATTGTATTATATTATATATATTTGTAGCCATGTGGACAGTCTTGGCCCAGTGGCACAAGCGTGTGACTGTAAACGACTGGTTGTGGGTTCGATTCCCACTCTAGGAGTGGAAATATTTAATATTTCCATTTTCTTCGCTTTGGTGCCGAGGCAAAGCGCGGCGTTAAGTTCCGCCACTCAACACGCAACATTGAATTATTCAATAACATACACAAAATTACATGTATTGCATTATATAATGTAGAAGAACAATATTACCATTACCACCAAATATTAGCTTAGAATAATATTTTGAATGTAAGAGAAAGATCAAAAGAGTAAAATAATTCGACATCAGGTGTTTCCCGTGAACGCGATTCACGCTTTATTTAGCTCTGTTTTATTGCGAAATATGAAAAGAATACTAAAGTAAGTACCCTTTCAATCCTGTATCTTATCCGCTACCGAATTAAACTTCTAAGATTTTTGTGTTTTTTTAACACGCTTTTATTACTTTCACTAGTATTGTTATTGGTCTTTCTATAAAAGTAAGTTTCTTCGCTCTGGTATCAGAGGCAAAGCGCGGCGTTAAGTTCCGCCACTTAACACACAATGCCTTTGAATTCGGCGGAAAGTAGGGAATAGAGTGTCTTAACACTAGGTTCCCAATGGCCACCCTGTTGTGTGCGGGAAAAAAAGGTAAAATCACTTTTTGCCCTCCGACTTGCTTGAAAACTTACACACGTGTTTTGATATAATGGAAATACGATATTTTAACAATATAAACTTCTGTTACATAAAAACAATATTAACCTCTTTGTAGACTAGTCTAGACAAAAAAACGTTGATAATATTAAAAAAACGAAGATAAATAACTTGATTTTTCTTCGAAGATAAAACATGAACTAAAACTAAATTATGAACTTCTACTTATTTTAAAAAAAGTATAATAAAATTATTAGCCTTAGATACTATGATATACAAAAATATTGTAATTCAAAGTTATTAAAAGCAGGCCGGTAATAACCGTGTGTATGCCAGCAATGAAAATGTAAATGGAATGGTATTTTAGCCCCTCGCGCCTCCCCGACCTTGGTCTGTACACAGCCCCTATTCGCCACACAATTAGGATTCCTCTCTAAATGCATCGTTTAAATGTAGTATTTTGAATTCTATAAATGCTAATTAACTAGATAATGTTTCAAAAGATTTTTATGTTGAAATTGTACAACTTGTTCTATTTTTACTTTGTCTGTTAACTACTGTGCAGAGTATAAGTAGATAAATATATATTTTTATTGCACACATTAATAGGCACAGACACATAGGCATATGATTGCAGCATGCAAATACCACCTTATCACCATTAGTGATCTCTAACAGGCAACCGTAGGCATTAGGCATATTGAGATGCAAAAAAAAGATTAGAAATTAGCTGTGGCTGCTATTTTGGTCACGTGGAAATTAACATTTTTGTTAAATAGTTCTACAATACAAGTACCTAAGATCCTCCTTTTTACATGAGCTATCTGTCAGCAAAAATCTCGTTAAAATTGTTCCAGACATTGCAGAGATTAGGCGGAACAAATAGACTGACAGAATTCAAAGGACAAAAATTTTAAAAATATATACATTTTGGTATATGTATCGTTAATAAGACAAAACATGGAATTAAGGTCCACTACTCTACATGCAATGCGAAGGCGGAAGATGGAATAAAATGCCTTGACTTTCTGTAATTTATAATCAACTTATTTAATACTATATGAAATAAGTAACATCTGTAAGAACTTCGTCTAATATAGGAAATTGTAGATTGCAGTGGGAATAGCGAGTCCCTCTCGATTGAAAGAAGTACTGTGATCTTACGCTGGAAACTTTTTATACGACAAATTGGGTGAAATTGTCTATTAAGCTTTAGTAACAAATTTTATCGTTTGTTCATTGGATAGAAATATCTTTTTAACACAATTATACTCGTAATATGTGCATTTTGTACATATGTGTTATGTGAAATGGCCTTTATCATTACAATAATACTTGAAGAAACCCTTTGGACTCCTTTTGGCAACAATTATAATAGGAATTAATTATTTTATACAGTAAACAATATTTTTCTAGTTTCTAAACTAAATACTTCTATGTCAATCGGTGGCAAAGTGTTAAATTTATGTATTTTGTTTTTAACCTGGGATTCCTCAACGAATAATTTACAAGAGGTAAACCGATGGGAAACGCGTTACGTGGACACTTTGCCCTTGCTACCTATGAGCATAGCAATCATACTATTCATATATTTCTGACTAATACCTTTTAAACTTGCAATATAAAAGTAAATCGTCGTAATACAAGCTTTTACTACTACAAATAAACATATTCTTATATAAGACTTACATCTAAGCAATCTTCTCTTTTCTTAAACTAAGCGCAAGCGGAATTAAGCGAGCCTCCTTTGTTTCGAAAACAAAGATTTTAATTTAACGCATCATTCAGGAAAGGGATTAATTACTTTCAAGAAACAAATGTTTATAATAAATTAACTGTGCTGGTTGTTGAATATTTGGAAACATAAATCAAGTTAAACACTTTTGCGACATCTTTTTTAATCGAAATAAAATATGACAAATAAGATTTGGCATGTAAAAATAAATAAACTTTGAACCCACCAGTGGCGTAGCTATCGTAGCTAGCCAGTGCAGTGCACCGTGGCTTAGGGGACCCTGGAGCGGGTACGGATTCATCGTAGTGAGCACTATGGGTATGTACAAACATGAGAAGATATTTGAGTGATATTTGCAGAAAAAAACGAGAAACGCCATACCTATAATCTTGATCCTCCTTTAAAATGGTAAAAAAATATTGGCGCGCCTCTGCCCCTATATAACAGATGTCAGTGAACTTAGCAGATCATTTTCCAGCAGATCAAAAAAAATGTGAGTTCTCTTCGCATGCAGCAGAGTTCTATAGTTCCTGATAGGTTTTAAACATAGTTCTGGCGTTTTTACCCTAGAAAACAGACATTGAAAAAATGATCTGCTAACTTCCCGTAGCAGATCATTTTTTTGCAAATCCAAATCGGAGTGAGTTCTATACACATATATATTAGTTCAATAGTTCCTGATAGTTTTTACAAATAGTTCTATTGACCTCGCTTCAAAAAAAATTTTTGAAAAAAATATTATATGAAATATTATGTATATGAAAATCGTTCACTTCATTTCTAAAAAAATCATAATTATACTACATTTCTTCCGCAGAAGCCAGAACTCCTCGATTTCCTATAGAGTACAGATAGAACTATAATAAAAGTCTAAATCTAAGACTAGAACTCTTCCCGTTTGATCCAGCAGAGCCTATTGAAATTGAAGAATGACAAAAAAGTGCTTATTTACATAGTTCGTTTTTAAAAAAATCACAATTATACTACATTTCTACTACAGAAGCCAGAACTCCTCGATTTTCTATTAAGTACAGATAGAACTATAATAAAAATTTAGATTTAAGACTGGAACTCTTCCCGTTTGATCCAGCAGAGCCTATTGAAATTAGAGAATGACAAAAAAGTGCTCACGTACATTGTTCGATTTTAAAAAAATCACAATTATACTACATTTCTACTCCAGAAGCCAGAACTCCTCGATTTTCTATTAAGTACAGATAGAACTATAATAAAAATCTAGATTTAAGACTGGAACTCTTCCCGTTTGATCCAGCAGAGCCTATTGAAATTAGAGAATGACAAAAAAGTGCTTATTTACATAGTTCGTTTTTAAAAAAATTACAAACATACTACATTTTTGTAGCAGAAGCCAGAACTCCTCGATTTCATATGAAGTACAGATAGAACTATAATAAAAATCTAGATTTAAGACTGGAACTCTTCCCGTTTGATCCAGCAGAGCCTATTGAAATTAGAGAATGACAAAAAAGTGCTCATTTACATAGTTCGTTTTTAAAAAAATCACAAACATACTACATTTTTGTCGCAGAAGCCAGAACTCCTCGATTTCCTATAGAGTACAGATAGAACTATAATAAAAATCTAGAATTAAGACTGGAACTCTTCCCGTTTGATCCAGCAGAGCCTATTGAATTTGAAGAATGACAAAAAAGTGCTCATGTACATAGTTCGATTTTAAAAAAATCACAATTACACTACATTTCTACTCCAGAAGCCAGAACTCCTCGATTTTCTATTAAATACAGATAGAACTATAATAAAAATCTAGATTTAAGACTGGAACTCTTCCCGTTATAGCTTTCAAAGCCTATTGACTTAAGCGATTTTTTAAAAAGTCATAAATTTTTCATTTTTCAATTTTAACCATAAATTTAAAAATACCATTAAAGGATAAAATGTAAACACATTATATACTGTTTACCATTTTTAACTATTATGTGTATTTTAGTGCATATTTTTTTTTATATTGAGCATAGTACGTTCTATATTTCGCTGACACGTAAAAAAATATATATTTTTAATTTTGCTTAAGCTTTCAAGTTAGGCAAGCATAAGTCAAGCATGGCGAATGGTTTTGTATGAAGTCATTATTATTTTACTAATTTACATGGCTTATAACTCTTAAAAATCTCTCTTTGAGGCCCCATAGCTTTTTACCACCTTGTTTCTATGTCTGTCAAAGCTAATTTGTTTACCTACGTATAGTTTAGTATGTCGTTGTCGATTAAAAATATCCTCTTCTCTATTTTGTTTTTTATTAGTATCATTTTGGTAAGATGTAAGGAGTTCTGGCTTCTGCGACAAAAATGTAGTATGTTTGTGATTTTTTTAAAAACGAACTATGTAAATGAGCACTTTTTTGTCATTCTCTAAATTCAATAGGCTCTGCTGGATCAAACGGGAAGAGTTCCAGTCTTAAGTCTATATTTTTATTATAGTTCTATCTGTATTTAATAGAAAATTGAGGAGTTCTGGCTTCTGGAGTAGAAATGTAGTATAATTGTGATTTTTTTAAAATCGAACTATGTACATGAGCACTTTTTTGTCATTCTTCAAATTCAATAGGCTCTGCTGGATCAAACGGGAAGAGTCCCAGTCTTAAATCTAGATTTTTATTATAGTTATATCTGTACTTAATAGAAAATTGAGGAGTTCTGGCTTCTGGAGTAGAAATGTAGTGTAATTGTGATTTTTTTAAAATCGAACTATGTACATGAGCACTTTTTTGTCATTCTTCAAATTCAATAGGCTCTGCTGGATCAAACGGGAAAAGTTCCAGTCTTAAATCTAGATTTTTATTATAGTTCTATCTGTACTCTATAGGAAATCGAGGAGTTCTGGCTTCTGCGACAAAAATGTAGTATGTTTGTGATTTTTTTTAAAAACGAACTATGTAAATGAGCACTTTTTTGTCATTCTCTAATTTCAATAGGCTCTGCTGGATCAAACGGGAAGAGTTCTAGTCTTAATTCTAGATTTTTATTATAGTTCTATCTGTACTCTATAGGAAATCGAGGAGTTCTGGCTTCTGCGACAAAAATGTAGTATGTTTGTGATTTTTTTAAAAACGAACTATGTAAATGAGCACTTTTTTGTCATTCTTCAATTTCAATAGGCTCTGCTGGATCAAACGGGAAAAGTTCCAGTCTTAAATCTAGATTTTTATTATAGTTCTATCTGTACTCTATAGGAAATCGAGGAGTTCTGGCTTCTGTGACAAAAATGTAGTATGTTTGTGATTTTTTGAAAAACGAACTATGTAAATGAGCACTTTTTTGTCATTCTCTAATTTCAATAGGCTCTGCTGGATCAAACGGGAAGAGTTCCAGACTTAAATCTAAATTTTTATTATAGTTCTATCTGTACTCTATAGGAAATCGAGGAGTTCTGGCTTCTGCGACAAAAATGTAGTATGTTTGTAATTTTTTTAAAAACGAACTATGTAACTGAGCTCTTTTTTGTCATTCTTCAATTTCAATAGGCTCTGCTGGATCAAACGGGAAGAGTTCTAGTCTTAAATCTAGATTTTTATTATAGTTCTATCTGTACTTAATAGAAAATCGAGGAGTTCTGGCTTCTGGAGTAGAAATGTAGTATAATTGTGATTTTTTTAAAATCGAACAATGTACGTGAGCACTTTTTTGTCATTCTCTAATTTCAATAGGCTCTGCTGGATCAAACGGGAAGAGTTCCAGTCTTAAATCTAAATTTTTATTATAGTTCTATCTGTACTTAATAGAAAATCGAGGAGTTCTGGCTTCTGTAGTAGAAATGTAGTATAATTGTGATTTTTTTAAAAACGAACTATGTAAATAAGCACTTTTTTGTCATTCTTCAATTTCAATAGGCTCTGCTGGATCAAACGGGAAGAGTTCTAGTCTTAGATTTAGACTTTTATTATAGTTCTATCTGTACTCTATAGGAAATCGAGGAGTTCTGGCTTCTGCGGAAGAAATGTAGTATAATTATGATTTTTTTAGAAATGAAGTGAACGATTTTCATATACATAATATTTCATATAATATTTTTTTCAAAAATATTTTTTGAAGCGAGGTCAATAGAACTATTTGTAAAAACTATCAGGAACTATTGAACTAATATATATGTGTATAGAACTCACTCCGATTTGGATTTGCAAAAAAATGATCTGCTACGGGAAGTTAGCAGATCATTTTTTCAATGTCTGTTTTCTAGGGTAAAAACGCCAGAACTATGTTTAAAACCTATCAGGAACTATAGAACTCTGCTGCATGCGAAGAGAACTCACATTTTTTTTTGATCTGCTGGAAAATGATCTGCTAAGTTCACTGACATTATAACAGGGCCTTTGTACACCTAGCGTATCTGAATACCATTTAAGTTAATAGTATTAAAACCAAAAATCATTGTTTGTAAAGTTAAATACATGAACATAACGTCCAACTCTCATGTCACGTTTACATCAGTATTTAATTAAATTTCAATTTCATTAATAGCACAAGAACCCTTCATATCATTTATTAATAAAGTCTCAACGTCACTGTAGACCTAACTCAAGTCAATTTATAACTGTCTGATAAATGCTGGTTAATTTGCTAGACATATACGATGCCATTTATTCTTAATATGAATAATTATTTATCGATCTGTAATATTTTATAGCAACTAAAAAATTAGCTAATATTGAAAAAAAATCTTAGTATTTAAAAACTGTACTTAAGTGGCAATATTAATTTCAGAAAAAAAATGTAGCTACTTCTAACGGTGTCCGCGATTTCAGTCCAGAAATTAACAAATAAAATTCTTAAAACATAAAAAACCTAAGTTACTCCATATTACATGAAATATCATGGAAGCAAAAAACCCATCAAAACCGATCTAGCTGCTCTCTAGAGCCAGTGTGGTTATTCACCAGAATAAACAAACTGGCAGATATATAAAATTTGTATGTACCGTGTATTACATACATTTAGTAAAAAATAGTTATTTTATAAAAAAACAGACACTTCCATTTTTTTTTATTTGTATAGAAAAGTAAATATGATATTATAAAAAATGTGATAAATGAGTTATAATAAAATCAAATATTTTTAGTGTTAAAATATTTAAGAATCAACTTCCAATAATTTCTATTCTTAACAACAAAAGTTTATTAATGGTTAGAAATTAAATCAACAAAGTCGGTTTTACTTTTGTTATACGAATTCAATTCAATTTTCACCTAAATAGAACTTCGGTAAGTTTCCTAACTTTTATTGAGATTGACTTTATAATCAACCAAAGGGATGAATAAATATCGAAATGAACAAGGCTTACTTACTAAGTAACTATAGACGTAAATTTTAAACAATCACATTTAAACAGCGCAACCGTCGTAGCACAGTGGAACAGCGTATGATTGTAAACATCTGGATAGTGGGTTTGATTTCCACTCGGAGGAATGTTTATTCATTATATTGATTTATTGACCCTAGTACCAAGACAAACCGCGCTATTGAGTTCCGCCACTTCACACACAATGTCTCATTTTTGAACGGAAAGTAAAGATTGAAACGTCTTAATACTAGGTTTCCTCTGACTACTCTGCTATGGGAGGAAAATCGTGAAACTGCTTAACCGTCAAATCTCTATCTTTAATGCTGTGTTTTTGCACTTACTACTTATTACTTTTTACACTTACCAGTGTTCGTCAGATCAGCTAATATATAGCTTCAAGCCATGTTTTGTAAAAAAATCTTCGCTTAAAACTTTGACGCAGTGCGGGCCAGGCGCTAATCCGCTTGACTAAACGAAATCGCAATACAATGCACGGCACGTACAAGCTCTTCCGTGCTGGCTGCAAGGAGACAATATAAAGCTTTGAGGGATTATACGTAGCTTTCCATTACTACTGTACAATGATGACTGAAAATTGAGAAAAAATTGAAGGTTCGGTCCAATGAGTTTATGTAAACTATAAGTTGTGAAATAAATCCTACAATAATATTTCAATTAAAAGTTAAATAAAAAAAATAGATTATTTAATATTTTGTTATTTATGAAATAGGCTGGGCGTGGCTACTTATAGTTTAAAGGAATTTCTTCGTAGGTCCTGTTTATTTTCCTATAAATCATCCAAACATTTAAGAAATCCTTAATTATACTGTGGGTGACGTTGATCGGTAATAGACGCGCTTTCCACGGAGCGATCCCGCGGGGTATACCGTTAGAGGAGAGGATTACGCGACGAGTTTTAATGGGTATTATCGGCCTAACAGGCGAACCACATGGTACCTACCGTTTGCCACCATACATCCCCGCAACATACTTATGTACCATGGACACGGGCGACCTTACGTTAAGCGCAGGTCCTGCAATTCCTAACTTCAAACAAATGTTACACTTTTAAACATTTTTAAAGTGTTATTCCACACTTAGGAAAATTGAAAAAGACATTTAAAGAAAACATATAAAAATTTGAATGCAGCGGGCAACGCATTTTTCTTTAAATGTTACACTCCAATTGTATTGGAGAGTAAAAACTAATGTTACGTTTTATGTAATCTTGGATTTTCTCGTATTCTAAATATAAAGATTTTTCTTAATGTCCTTTTAATTTGAGTTTTGCCTGATCATGGACACGTGGTTTGTCACGTTTACTTTCTCAGTAGAAAGTCTTTTTCGGAATGATTATTTTTCTTCTATTAATTAATTAAGCTTACAATTAGTAAGATATAATTTTCTATATATCAGCTATTCGACTCTTTTTTATAAAAGCGGGCTTTGAATCAAAAATAATTAGAATACTCAGAACAGGACCATCGTAGTTTTGTCTGTCAAGAAATATTTTAGTACAAGTTATTTTAAAAAAATCTAGAAGAGTTAGTAAATTAAAAAGTTAAATAAGTTACGAGCACTCTAACGGTCCATTTTTAGCAAATTTCAATTTCATCTCGTTTAAAATTTAAAAACTTTTAGATTTAAAAAAAGACTCAAATATTGATGAGAGCGCGTGTCATACTGCGGAGTTTGTTAATTTTCACTGAAAATTGAAAAACCACTTATTGACTGTTCTTAACAGTTTTAATCATAGTAAAATGAATTAATGGGAGTGTTTTTTTTTCATAATTTACTAAAATAATCTAAAAAGTCACAGCAAATACAGATATTAAAAATAGTAGTATATTTACCAAGTGTATTTTTTATTTATTACATATTTTTTATATATGTATTACATTATACAATATTTAGAGAAAAATTAATGGGACACAGACCAATCCAACATTTTAAAACTTTGTATTAGAGTTTACACTACATATACGAATATACGGACAAACGTTTGTCAAGAGAGCATGCTTTTAAGTGTTATTTGTATAATTAGGAGTTGAGAAACATTTTTAGAAAACATATTAAAAATGGAAAGTAACAGAATTCGAACCCGCGCCTCTTCGAAACCGTTCAAAGGCTCTGTCCGCGAAGCTTTAGCGGTTCTTCCTAAGTGTATAAATCCATATTTATATTATGAATGCGAAAGAAAGTGTTTCCATTTCGTCCGATTTGGTTATCCAAATCGGTTTAGAATGAAAGTAGTAAATAATCCTTTTTTTTCAAAAATCAACCTCTAAATGTTAGAAATAGGGGATGAAAGTTTATATGAAAAATCTAAACCACTTGACCGATTGTAATGAATTTTAGAATATGTATAAACCATAGTTAAACATAGGGTACTTATTTTCTAAAAATCCACCCCCGAGGGTTGCAATACAACGAAATAGTTCACACAATCACAACACAATTCACGCGGTGAAGCCGCGAGCGGGCCCCTAGTGACACTATAAAAATATTAAAAAAAATTGTAGAGAGGCATTATAAAAATTAAGACTTTTAAGTTTTCTATACTAACTTTGTAGAAACTTTGGGTTATTTTCCGATTTTCTTTTTTATTCAGAAAAATGCTACCTCAAGAGATATAGTCGTTAGATCCTATTCCAGAAAATCACCTCAGGCAATTCAAAGGACGTCTCAGTTGCTTAAATAAATCACAAACGCCCACTATCAATATTGGCTGCCACAGAATAGTAAAAATAAAGCTTTTATTCACTTATTTGCTGACATACAACCGTTCAAATAGGATAAGATGGATAAATAGGACATTCAAATTAAGTAGTAAAGTGCCTAGAAAAGCTCAGAAAGTTATTCTTTCTTTCATTTTTGCCTATGACAATGAAATTCACGCCGGTGACTTCGGTTCTGACCGGTGTATAGTAAAAAAATAAGAAGCTTCACGATTTTTCCCTCATAACATGTTAGTCCGCAGTGTAGTTTCTAACTAATATTTATTATTATTTTCATTTCATTAATCTGGCAAGACAAAGCGTGACGTTGATGTCCGCATTTAAACACGCATTATCTCGATTTTGGACAGTACCAGTATGACATTATTTTACTTAGAAACTTCAAATTAAAATTATACAAAACGTGTGCAAATATTAATTCTAAGTAAAAGCTTAATGTTTAAACCATAATCAAATTAATAGCAGCCGTGGAATAGGAATGGCGCGGAATTTTGCCCTCTAATTTTAATAATAGATCAATTTGTAAGCACCAACTGAGTATTATGAGTATTCCTCAGTGCGCTGAATTCAATTAATCGCCTTATTTTTGTTCTCAAGAAAAGTGATTTATAGAAAGTACTTTGAGCCTCAGCTGGTTTTAATGTAAAGACTGTATTATCAGATTGAAAAATTTTTAAGGTGTTATTCCACACTTAGGAAAATTAAATAAGTTGTAATAAAGCGTATAAGAATTTCAACGCAGCGGCTAGTAGAACGCATGGCTCAGTGGTGAGAGCGCCTGAACGGTATTCAGGAGGCGCGGATTCGAATCCCGCTGCGTTCAAATTTTTTTATACGTTTTCTTTAAATGTCTTTATATCAGATTGAAAAATGTATTATTAATATTATCGAAAATCTTTAACTTTTTTAGGCCATCGTGACGTAGTGGCGTCTAACTGCAAACACGATGGCTGTGGTTCATTTCCCACTCATTATTTTCATTTCCCTGCTCTGGTACCAAAGAGAAAGAGCGGCGTTGAGTTCCGACACTCAGCACACGTCGACTCAATTCGCCTCTGCTATGCGGAAAAAACTGTTCTTTTTTATATTTTGGCCAACATTTTCAATTTTCACTCATTAGATAAAAAAGTACAAAATAAAGTAATAATATCTTATCACTTACAATTATGCTAATGTACAATAAGCCCAGATTGAACCCATAATAATAATAATCAGCTTCACGATTTTCCCCTATATAGAAGAAGGGTTAACAGAAAAATCTTATCTCACTTCATTTTTAACTTTTCATCAATTTGGTGACATTACGAACTAAGTGGCAGAACCATACCGGAAAGGAAATTCATATAAAAACACTATACTAAACTATAATACGTATACA
This sequence comes from Dryas iulia moderata, assembly GCA_019049465.1. Taxonomy (NCBI): domain Eukaryota; kingdom Metazoa; phylum Arthropoda; class Insecta; order Lepidoptera; family Nymphalidae; genus Dryas; species Dryas iulia. The sequence goes on from CM032425.1 coordinate 12,176,623, forward strand.
ATAACAGATCGTAAAATATCCAATACTATTTCTTGCCCATAAGAAGCATATAAGTTTCGTCCTTCGAAATATGTAGGGCGTAGGTGAACTTTCCATATTTTTGCTTCCGTATCAATTTATACGGTACATTTATGAGAAGCAATCGGAGCCCAAGGGAAATTCAATACATATTCTAAATGACGTAAAATATAAAACAGAATAAAGACTTTGATGTTTTTATAATAATATATAAAAGTACTTTTTTAATTTTCTTTATATGCCCTCAGTTTCCGTACGGGGAAGGCGGGGAAACCTTAAAGTCATGACATTTCGTTCTCCACTCTCCGTACAAGGCATTGCGTATTGGCAGAAATAAAAAGCGGCGAAATGAAAATAATTATAGTATAATCATTTCTTCGAGTGGGAATCGAACCCCAAACCATCGCTAGGATAGTCTTACGCTATTTAAATTCGCCATAATGGCATTATATTTTGTTATTTCTGAAGCAAAAAATATATATACGAAATTTCGACATTCATTTTAGTCGCATTTTGCGATGTGAATATGCAGAATATGAAGTTATAGATAATATTATTTTCGCTTTCCACACACTTAAAAGTATTGAGTATGGAATATGGATATTGAAAAGATTTTCACCATAGGAGACGTAAACTGAAACCTTTTACTGTGTGCTTTTGTGTGTCCTTTCATTTTTCACAATAGATATTACATAACATAACCTAATTTAAGATATTAAATGTATTGTAAATCATTTTATTGGTTGTTTTTCTTTTAGAACAAAAATTTTACGCGGTGGTCTGTCTTAATATAGCGGGGAAGGAAAATAAAAAACAAACACTTTTTTTCCCACATAGCGGTATAATCGAAGAGAACATAGTGTTAAGATACTGCGTTCTCCACTTTACGCGCGAAATAAAGACATCGCGTATTAAGTGACGGAGCTCAACGCCACGCTTTGTTAGGGACTAAAGCAGATACCAAAGCAGAGGAATGAATATGATTTAAATATAAACTCCCCGAAATGATGGTGATAACTATTGCGTTCACTGTCAGGTCTTATTATCGGTTACGTAACAGAACTTAAGTAAGGTAAGGTAATATTTTTGCAGAGATTTACATTTATATTATGATTTATTCATAATAACAGAAGAAAGTAAAATATAAGCAAAATGATCTTAAGAATAAAACATGGCTGAAACGTGTTTTGATCAAATTATAATTTAGACTGAAACACATCAATATAAGCTGGAAGATTGACCAAGTTATATGTAGTTTCTTGTTCAATACGTCTTGCATTATTTGTTATCGTGCTTTCCATTTTAAGATATAACTAACGTGACCATTTTTTCTTCATTCAAAACGGGACATCGATTTCAGAAAAATACGTTACACTATTTCGAATTGATGATGATTCAAGTATTTGTCTTTCGTTTTTTGCAACAATCCTTATTAAAATAAATTTTTCTTTCGTCTGCCAAATTTAATGACAATCATAATAAAGCAACTAATAAGTAACGTAATGCAATGCAAATTATGGTCCCTTTTCAAAAAATGAGGACATTTTTGCATCCCGGGGCCACTTTTCGGGACTTCGGGACATAATACCAAAAAACGGGACGTCTGGTCACACTAGATATAACCTCCAACAGCCATTCAACTTCTAGTGAACAAGTAAAAGTAATTTAAGCTTCGAAACTTTTTATCTCTCACGAATATCTCCGAACAGTAGTGTCATAAACACCTGCCTTTGCTTTACTCCCGATTTTAACTGGGCCACGCTTTTACGTGCATGTTTACGTTAACATCTTGTATGAAGTAGGCTCGTATTCTGATGCCCTAGCATTTCTAATGACTTTTCTTTGAAAAACCAGCCTCTAGGGAGCCTGATCTACGCTTAAAATTTTAAGCTAAATATTTTCAAAGGGTTCCCTTCATATGTGAAATATCTACGTATATATTTAGACAGTGAATTTCTTTATAATTTCCTTTACAAATTTGTGTCTTCTGTGCTTTGTTTGTATTATCATAATAATCTCTTGAAGTACTTAGGCATAATATTGTTAAAGGTATTTTCGTAAATATTTTTGCTCTGAATATTTTTACCATTATAAAAACAATTTGTTATGACAACTTTTTAAAAACTCTCTTGATATTTGATAACATAAATCACATCTATAAGAAACCATAAGATTGATGGTGTTTCATGACAGTGTTGTCGTTGATGCATCATCCATCAAAATCTTTGGTGCCTCACAAACAGCCTGCGGAAAGACTGTAGCCACGTAAAGTGTTATAACAAAAAAAATATCGTTTTAACTACTTTATAGTTATAGGTTACTTCAAAAGTATAGTTATATTTTTCATATTCATTCACGTTTACATTATTGCTTGAAAAATTCTGATGTTACTAAAAATATAGAAAAATCTTTTAGCCATTTATTTTTCTCGGCTCCGTAAAATAAATCATTGATAATCTATGGAGATCTATTGTTATAGCACAAAAGGCAAGCTAATTAGGTAGATATCGGATATCAGCCAAATGGCCCAAATTTTAGGTTAAATCTCAACGGATGGAATATCTTTGACAAAGGAACCCGTATAAAAAGGTAATGAAGCAATTATTTATTCACATTCCTGAAAGACGTTACTTAATGTACGTGATTAATCGTCCTTTATCTGCCTTATACTAACATTAAATATGAACGCAAAAACCTGTTTTTCTTCTATAAATTCGCTAAAGATACGCTACATTACACATTACTTAAAAATAATATTTTGCTTCATCACCACAATCAATTAGACAAGATTAAAAACCTCTTTACTATGACTTTCCAAATTTTTGCTAAGTATTTTTCTTTATAAAAAATCAATCGTGAACAATTTTTAAATATTATTCAGAATACACGACAAATAAAGATATTATTAATAGCTACATAGCCTTAAATTTGATATAAAAAATTTGCTCCTCAACAATAATATATAACAAAAAAGTACAATACGTTACAATAACATGTATTCAAATTGAGGTCTCCCCTACCCCTACCCTATAAAATCTGAAAATACAAATAAACAAAATAAAGCAGACACTAATTTTCTTTTGGTCCGAGTGTTTTGTATTCATATGTATTACCCATATTTTAGACCAAACGTCCAAAGGCAAAATAAATACCGAAGTTCACGTTCCTAAAAGCCTTTGTCCGTAGAATTAGGCATATATATTCAGACAAAAAGAATATATAGAATTCGCATTGTAAAATCTTTTTAATGAAAAGAAAATATATATGTAGGTATATGCAAATTGTGAATTCCACCTCGCTTCTTAAATTGTGTCTTATAACATAAAATGCGATACTGAGTGCTGCGGGGTTCTCACTACGTTCTTCTTGACTGAATCATTTTACGTGATTTTTTACTATTACAATAAAATCGTGGGAGGTATAAACCCTTGTTTTTAAAATACCTACCCCCGTAAGGTAAAATACGCGTTGCTTAGCAACGTATGTGTAATATTTATTATAGTATTTTAAGATATTTTCAATGCGTTGTTATATAAAATATTAACTTTTTTCCGTCCTTATTTTTCGTCAATTTTTTTATTTAATCAATTTTACACCCCTTGAAACTTTACATCCCGTAAAGTTTAAAGGGTTGTTACATTTTTCTTCAGATATTAATATAGTTATTGATATTTAAACTGCTCTGGACCTTCATTTACAATGCAAATTTTATTCCTACTCAAAAGATCAATTACAATTTCTAACAAACGCATTTATTAATAAAAAAATATATGAATGAATAACCAAATCGTAGTATTACCTGCATTTAAAGCACCTTTTAATTGAATTTTTCTAAATCTTTTCAATTTTAAACTTCAGAATTAAAAGAAAGCTATTTTAAAACGATCTAGAAACTAATTTTATTGTTAACAAAGCAATTTAAGTTCCCCACTTTGTTCTTACCTCAGGTAAGCCTGAGGTATTTTAGACAGCACTAAAAATACGCTTTACCGATCTATGTTCAGTATTCTCGATGTTTCTACTATGGATTTAAGTCGCTCAAACATTTTTCAATAAGTCTTTTACCAAAGGAGACCTTGCAAAATGTCCGAAATTTAAAATCAAAACGTTTCTCTTCGCATTGTATTATTGCACGTCATATTATTGGATGAAACCATAGTGGAATAATTTGCTAGTCTCATTATAAAAACGATTGTTATAGGTTCTATCTAGCTTAGAGTTTCTAAGGAATGCTTAAAGATGTGTATTCCAAAAATTGTGTTTTATACGCTGACCTGGATATGATGTATCGATAGGTGAAAAATGGAGAACAGAATGCTCTTATTCTAGGTTTCCTCCGCTCTATATAATACTATTTTTTTTCTCAAGATAAATATGAATCATTAAAATTAAATGCATAGTTAGAGGCAATCAGACCCTTATGTCAAGACAGTCAGTTTGCTACTTCCCGCCTGAAATCAAGACATTGCGATGTTAATACCATAGCGGAAAAATGTAAATAATTTAACCTTTTATTTTAAAAAGAAAAAAAAATAATATCGTACAACGCATAAACATGAACGATATTAAATGATTCTCTTAATATAAAACATCGTCCCCGAGGCACTGTTCCTAGTTAACTAACAGTTTTCTACCAAATAAAAGAGAAGTCAAAGCGGATTTGTGCTTTCATTCGAGAAATTGAATTCTTAACCTTACAAAAATGCAAAATATATTCGTGTTTTATTATTTTGTAAAAGGAAGATGTATGTTTCTTAGTAAATTCTTGACTTGAGAATATTTATAATGTAATAAAAGGAGTATTTGTAAGACTTTCTGAATTACTAGACAGATGTAATGTTAAAAAGAATTATTTATGTCAGTAAGTGTAGGAATAATGCTATAAAACTAGTTTAAATAAGTTGCAATGATCTTTTTCTAATTAAAATATAAGCTTTTATACACATATTTTAACTTAATCAATAAAAGATATTCGAAAAAATAGTATAATTGTATTATCAGGTTAACTTACTATGCAAATATTTTTATAAAATTCTTTAAAAACCAATCGAAATTAAATTATTGATTGATAAATTTTGAATCAATAAATACGTATTCGGTTTCAATCACTAGGCTGCAAGAAAATAAGCAACAACTTTGACAATAATATATTTAGGGCAAAGTCGCGACAAAGTTTGGTGGCAAGTGGTTACGTCAGAAGAGCGGTATTATGACAAAACTTTTATTCAATATATGTTTGTTTATACAGAGTTACGACAAAAACTAACCAGACTAAAAGTTTATGATTATACTTGGACTTACTTTTATATACATACATATTATAATAATAAAAAAAACAGCTTCACGCTTTTTTCCCGCAGTAGGGTAGACAGGGAGAACCTAGTGTTAACACACTCCGGCCTGCATTTTCCGCTATAAGTCGAGATATTGCGTGTTAAATGGAAGAACTCAACGCCGCGCTTTTTCTTTTAGTACTAGAAATGCACGAAAAAGTGAAAATTTGAACATAGTGAACTGAATCGAACTCGAAACGATCGTTTTAACAGGCAGATATTGTCCCTCTACACAAGAATGGCCTTAATATATATAGGCATAGTATCTATTATATCATAATATAGCGTGTGACTGCAAACTTCATCGATTCCTACTCTTGTTATTGTACTTTTTAACCAAAAGTAGTTAGTTAGTTAGTTAGAGTTCTAAATAAGAAACAAGTTTTTCAAAGTAACTAAACCACTCAATAGGTCAAAAAGATTAATATTGGCAAATAATGTGAAGAAAGTATAACTAGAATAATCTCTTATCATTCACTATATCATACTTGCATTAAACAGGAAAATGTATCAGAAAAGCGTTCCGAAGTATAAAACGAGCTATTAAATACAGAACCTCTTTACTAATACCTACAATATGTAAGATGCCGAAGATAAATTCCAAGTAATCTACCTGTCATCCACACTGACTTTAAGACTCGTGAGGCTTGGTGTGATGGAATCGAAAATATAGATTTTCCGTTTTATCATACCAAGATAAACTCATAAGAGCTTAAAAAAGTGATTTAATCTGTTATTATTAGGTAATATTCGTAACGAGACGTACAGGTTCGATTCTCATCTGAGGGAAAAATATACTTAAATTTTCATTTCTTCTTTCTGGTTCATTCTTGTTAGGCAAATCGTGACGTTGAGTCCCGACACTTAACTTAATGACTAGATTTCGGGCGGGCAATGGAAGGCGAAATGAAGGCCTAGTGGTATGTTATTTCTGCGAAAAATGCGGATAAAAGCGTAAAGCTGTAAGGATATATTTTTAGACATGTGTTTTTGTGTAAAATTAACATTTACCTATGTCAGAAATAGGGTAGCAGAATGTCGTAAAAATATCTCTACAGAGATGCTATCAACAAAAATAAGGTGTAGTAAGCGTATAAGAATTTCGACGTAGCCGTATGTAGCTTACACGTTATTCAAGAGGCGCGGGTTCTAATCCTACTGCGACCAAATTTTTATTCTTTTTTCTAAAAAGGTTTTCAAATTCCTAAATGTGTTAATGGAATTTTAAAGTGTTAAAACATTAATTTAATATTTCTCACAATTTTATTTATATAATTTAAGTTTTATACACTATATATATATACAGTATACATAGTATATATAAACAGTTTCTCGAATCGTGTGGTAGTTGATAACAAAGAGTAGAACGCATAGAATAAAAAGCAAAATTTAAAATTTTGAAAAAACCCACGACAGTTTAATTGCAATTGAAAAAGGATAAAATAACTAGAAATCCCCCGCCTAAAAGAATATACTGTGTGTGACGAGATGATGGGGACGACTTCATCGGGGGCTGCCAGTTGCAACTGTACACTATAATTTGTTTTTGTCACAAATTATCGCTTTTATCAAAAAGGGATTTCTTATTTCTTTTCACAATTTATTCTGTAGGGAACGTAAAGAGGGGCCTAGTGTTAATACACTCTACTATCCACCTGATAGATAGGAAACGTTGCGTGTTTGGTGGTGGATCTCTAAATCATATTTTATCTTGATAGACCATAGAAAAAAAATATGTTATGTTAAAATATATATTTTTTTATATTTGATAATATTCAAGCTTAACTAAACGCCTCTATCTCTATACAACTTATATAATTTTCTTAATGAAGGTTCACATCGTTTGGACCTAGCCAGTAATAGATAGCACAAAGACAACATAAAGGGTCCCGCAGGGTTAAGTAGCTTTTGAACTACTTACAACTTAAAACAACTGTTTCGGCTAAGCTGTTCTACATGCCACTGTTTTAGCCACTTTAGCCTAACGTCTGTTGTTGAGTTTTCATATTTAATGAAAAACGAATTTGCTATAGATGTTTATTATAATATGGTTTTAAATTATAAAAACGAATTTTAGACGAGGCCAGTCTGACTGATTGTGGGTTCGATTCCCTGTCGAGAAATTGAAATGTTTAATAATCGGATAGGATACAGCGTGCAAAATTATAATAACAATTCAAATAAACTGTTTGAAACACGAATTTCTATTCATAGTACAACGTTTTAAAGTCATCTTCATTACGTTTACAGTTTCAGGTAAAAAGTTGTTTTTACGTGATACTTTTTTGGTGTAAAAGAAAAGAAATAAAAAATAAAAGGCTATGGCAACGTGTCTTACAAGGTACTCTCAAATAAATGATATTCGCTTATAACAGAGATGATCGTTGTGTTTTATAACGTAGCACTGTAAATCGTAACTCAACGTGGCCCACAAAATACTGCGACCATTTACAAGACGTTTTGTTATAATTCGTATTCCCTTTTGTACTCCTCTTAAAATGTCGCATGGATTGAGAATAGGTGGATTTGTAATATGTGTTTCGTATGTACATGTGAGTATAGTAGTGTACAGGTATTTTTTTTCTTTTTTTTTATGGAATAAAGGAGGCAAACGAGCTGAAGCCCACCTGGTGTAAAGTGGCTACCTTCGCCCATAGACATCCACAACATTCAAATTATGGATGCGTTGCCAGCCTTGGGAATGTAGGACAGAAGGAGGGAGGAAGGATGGGAATGGTAGGAAAAGGGAGAGCTGGCTTACATGCCATGGAACCGGAACACATCATAAGGTATTTGGCGGTTCGTCTTTGACATGATAGTGGTCGCGAGCCAGTCGGAGAACGAATCTCCTACCACCAAACTACTGGGTTACCCGCCTTTTACGGGACGCTATCCAGCGGCGGGAGGGAATTGTATTCTTAACCCGTCCCCCACGGGTATTTAAGTGAATATAAGCTTATATTGTATAGTAATTCAAAGTTACATATATTCGATTCTCACTTAGGAGAATAACTTTATAATATTTTTATTTTTCCGCTTTGGTACCGAAAACAAAACGCGACGTTAAGTTCCACCACTTCACACTGTCTCACACATCTCTCAAATATCAAACTCGGAAAAAGCGTAAAGCTGCCGTTTTTATATGTATTACTATTTACTTTCAAATTTCGGATGATGAAACTATACAAAAGTAATAAAAAACAAAGCTTTAGTATTAAACAGCCTAATGTTAATTTAGTATATACAAAAGATATTAATTCATTTGAAAATTACAAAGCGCCATTTTAACGGTTAAGTGCTCGATTCAACGTTTGTGGAAAGAGGGTGAATGAAATAATAATGAATGGTGTGAGGCGGTTATACTGAGACAAGGAGATTTTCGCTTTTTTCAACCTCTTGAATGTTGAAGTATTTTTTTGTAATATTCTTTGAGAGATTTTTTTTTATATTCGACTCTCGTCTACGGAGACGAAAATATCATTACGGACTGAAATGAGGTTTGCTAATTTTTCATCTAAAGATAATTTTATTTTGCTTTGTCATGCTTTTCCTTGTACAGTTTTGTTTTGACGTACAATTTCTAAAATTATAGAAGTAATAGCTTTGAGTTCCGACACGCAATGTCTTAGATTTGGACGGAAAATGGAGAACGAAGCTTTGACATTAGGGTCTGTCCGTATAAACAACCTAATAGTTATGTTATTACGAAGTACATCATATCATATTTTCATATGCGGGACTACTTTGATTTTCACTCAATTAAATATTTATAAAAATACATATTTTTAAAACTTTGTAGGTTTTTAACTTAGCTAGATCAAAGGTTCAAAATAATGTATCACCAAGTTCTCTAAAAAATGCCACATAGCGTGTTAGATACGCTAAAAAAATGTGTTTTTAAAAAACCAACTGATCACGTATTCTCTTTCACAGACCCTCAGAGTGACACGTCAAGTGCACCAGACAGCGGTCAAGCATGTGAAAATTTGCATTATTCCAAAAGGTAATGCCGGTACGGGCAACTACAAAGAAATCTTTTTTAAATAAAAAAATAATGGAGCAATTTTTTACTTTTTTTCATATTGACGCCATCGTGGCGCAGTGTGCCTTACTACATAGACGATTATTGTGGCTTATGCGCTCTGTGACCAATAGAAACCGTGACCAACATTCCACGCCCATTGTATCGGAAAATGGAGAACAGAGAATTCCCACACTGTTTCTCTCTGTCTTCACTGCTATGAAAGGGACGAAACTTGACATGTAGATGCAAACATTTAGAAACAAAAAATATTACATACATATAAATAAAGCTATTTTTATGTTTCATGCCTGAAATTTTGCAGTACAGATGTGCCAAGAAATAATTTGGGAAAAGGTAACAGTGAAAAATGAAAAGATACCTTCTGGAATACGAACATGGAGGAAGGTAAATAGATTCTATTCGTATAACTGTCACGCCATAACACGAAATATATTGGAGTAACATATTTGAATTTATTGACTTAATATATCAAATTTATTATTAAGGCAGCTTTCCTTTTTCCCGCATAGCAAGATAGTCATAGAGAACCTATTTACAAATTTCTGAAGAAACTAAACAATTACATGTATTGAGTGGCGGTACTCAACGCTGCTCTTTGTCTTAGGTACCGGAGCGAAAAATTAATATAATTTAAATATTGTTCCCGTGAGTGAATAAACAAATGTTAAACGTTAACGCAAATCCTCGGCGCCACAACGGTTTTTACAAAACGGTATTGTTAAAAAATCCTTATAAATATTTAATAAAGGCTGAAATATAATTGAATAGAAGGAAAAAAAATCGTGTATACTTATAATAATATTTAATATCAATTAAAACTTTCCCTTAATCGAGATGATTATACGTAATTATACGCAATGGTGTTACGTAACCCAATACAAAATGGTTACAACTAAGCGAATATGGATTCTGACAGAACAACATAACACACGTGTCTGCGCTATCAAATGGCTCACAATGTTCCCGAGGCCCTTTGTGTTTATCATCGTTGAGACGTTTAACAGAGGGGCAGTCCCCTCCTCCTTCTGAGACTATTCATGTATTAAATATAAATGTTCCTTATCATATTTCTTGTAGAAAGCGTATGCTTGTCTTACATACGTAAAAGAAGGTAAATTCATATTTTGTATAAAAATATGTCACGTACCTGAGTAATGATTTTTGATTTTGTAATACTTTACGGTATACTCTCTTTTATCTTTAGATAATGTATTATGTATTTTGTTATTAAAACAAAGAACAAAATAGACGTAAAACTGAAAGTAAAAACAGCAGAGTGTCAAACGGTCTACGCGATTATCTGGTTTCTTCTGCAATTCACAATAATATTTTCTTACTATATATTTAAATTATATAGAAACGCATTGGAAACTCTTTGTAGTGTTGGCTTAATCTCCTCAAAGAGTAATCTTTCGAAATGGAGCGGAAAATAGCGATCAGATTTTCTGTTAATAATGGAAAAGGAGGTAACGATAAGTAACATAGATAAAAATTATGTTACAGGTGAAGGTCATGCAATCTAACGTAACAAAACTTTATCTCTTTTTATTGATCAATCTCCTTATAATATGACATTGTCTAAGTGACTTGACTTGAGCACGTAAAGAGTTCACCAAAAAACTGAACTGAAATAAACAAAAAACTAGTAACTACAAGCGTATTTCATAAGCTCTACAATTAAATAAAAAGCATTTCTCGAGAAAAGGAATTCAAAAGACTTTACGAAAAACCGCATCGCGGCGGAACAACTACACTCAAACGTAACTACACCCAAAATTCTTGCCTCAAACGAAATCCGAGTGTATGCTCATCCAAGATAAGCCGCGCAAGCTGAGTACACGTGCGAGGCATTCGAAAATAAATATATACAATTTGAAATCGAATCTTGAATATGATCCGCGTAAATAGTTTCTTGTAGAGTCTGCCATATAGTCTAATGTGTAAGTCTACTATACCGTAGCGACACGCGGCTTCGCCTGTGGAAATTACACGACTATAAATATTTCGTACTTTCGCCCGTCCACATTCTCACTTAAATATTTAATTTTGCTGAAACTAATAATTGGAATTGCTGGACTTTTTTATTTAGCGATTAAAATAAAATAAATACTAAATGTTAAGCTAAATTTACCAAAATACAATTGTCTGAACATTTTTCTTATATGTATTGATTCTAATACAATTATTTAAATTCACTTTTTATTAACTTCATATTTTTTGTTTGCTAAAATTAAACCGTAAAAATTGCTAAAGAAAAATTAAGTTTCAAACTTTTGTAATATTTAAAACTTGAGAGTATTTTTTGTTTCTTTCTCAACAGCTTTTGAGTTCTAAGTATCTTTGATATACGCTTTACAACAAGTAAAGCGTATATTACTAGAACTAGTCAGGTAATAATTTTATTCGAAATTATTTTTTATCTTACTATTAGAATACTTATGAATAGTTTAAACTCAGTGCGGCTCTTTGACTAACTACACTTTTCTTTTTTTTTAATTCACGCTGTATTCCGCACACAGCAGGGTAGGCAGAGGGAACCTAGTGTTAAGACACTCCGTTCCCCACTTTCCGCCAAATTCGGAGACTTGCGTGTTAAGTGGCGGAACTTAACGCCGCGCTTTACCTCGAGACCAGAGCGAAGATATGGAAAAATAATTACATTTTAAACATTTTTAAAGTTATTCCACACTAAGGGAAATTGAAAAAGACATTTTAAAGAAAACGTATAAAAATGGAAATATAATTTCCACTCCTCGAGTGGAAATCGAACCCACAACCAGTCGTTTACAGTTTGTGTCACACGCTTGTGCCACTGGGTCACGACTGGCCACAACTGGGTGCACTTACTACACTATAAAAGCGAAAAGAGTTATAAATAAACAGTGTACTCTGAATAGAAATTGAATCGTGATTAAACAAACTCGTGTTCATCTAAAAGTATGAGCGTCATATAAAGTATGAGCGTCATATAAAGTATGAGCGTCATATACATATATCTAATAAGGAAAAAACGTATAACGTTTCGGATACACAACAATGTACATATAACGAAACAATCGACATTACCATAGAATTACTAAACGTAAGAAACGTAAAAGTAAGAAATTCTATCGAGTATTATTTACTCTCCGCTACACTTAAGATTTCAAATTCAAACTACCTTTGTTAACTACCTTTGTTCACTTGCACTGAATAACAATTTATATTGATTCTCCCACATTGCTGGTGCATACGTACTCTCTATAATTCGCCTTATCTGACTGTAGCAGACGTAACCACAGTGTGTAAAACATTTTAACATAAGTGTATTTATTGCATATTTCGAGTAACGGGAAATATTTATCTTTACAAATGTAGGAATATTAACATTTAAATTACAGCTTCACGCTTTTTTATTGCAAAGCGGACTAGTCAGAGCGAGCCCTGTGTCATTATTCTCTTTCCATTTTTCTTCAGAAGTGGATAGATTTTGAGTTGTAACGGTAACGCCGCGCTATATTAGTGGTGACAGTGAAAAGAAAGTTATTTTTTTTTTTCACATAGCAGGGTAGGTTGAGGGAACCTAGTGTTAAGACACTCCGTTCCCCACTTTCCGCCGAATTCAGAGGCATTGCGTGTTAAGTGGTGGAACTTAACGCCGCGCTTTGCCTCAAATACCAGAGCGAAGGAAATGGAAATATTAAATATTTCCACTCCTCGAGTGGGAATCGAACCCACAACAAGTCGTTTACAGTCACACGTTCGTACCGCTGCGCCACGGTTGGCTCCGAGTGTTCATGTGTATAGTGTTTCATTCGAGATAATACAAAATTCAATGCCGGGCAATATACTACACTACTCATATATGTTATAATACACAAAATATTATTTCTTACTTTAGTTTATTAATTAATAAACTTCAAGAAAGCTATAGCTCGTGTTCTCATTAACATTTCCATAAAGTCGTGTCCTAGAAATCTCAGGCGAATAGAACCATTAGTGAATAATTTCATAAAATTAATTTAATAAATTATACAAGTACAAAATCTGTGTACATTTATTATTTTCTTAGCAGTATGCTTTATTTGCATAACTTTTATTTATTAATATAAACCCTACTTTTACTAAAAATAAGCTTTTGACTCATTTTATAAAATATTATTTTTATCTTATAACTTTTTGATGCATAGCAGGGACCTTAGAGAGAATTAAATATCAAGACACTTTACGTCTCTCTCAGCCCGAATTTGAGTCATTCAATATGGAGATTCCAATCCATAACTTAACACCCTATTTTGTCTTACCAGAGCATACTCGTATGTGTATATGAAAATAATAAATCCATTAAATCTGCAACCAAACGTGCTTACAGTGAGACTATCTTTCCACTTGTTTTACAATGAAAACAACATTAAAGCATTTCTTGATCAAATACAGAAAAACAAGCAAAATGGGATGAAATTTACAAAATTTAATTCGTTTCATTAGTGCCTGTTAAGATAGTGCACATTATACGAAACACAGAGTCGGATAACTTAGCTGTCGTCGATTCTCCTGGAAGCAGTTGGCACTACGCCACTCTGCCGACCTACATCAGGGGTCAGACACCGTGTCAATAAGTTACTTTTGTTTACGTTATCTATTATTACACATATGTGTGATAAAATTGTCACTGATCGTTCTATATAGGAATTATTTAAGTATAAATATAATTGAAAGATTCTATGCCAAGCATTGTTTAGTTTTTTAATAATTATGCTTGGACATTATATGTGGGTATGCAAGTATGGCGGAACTATATTATTTCCAAAAAGTTTTTTTGTTACTATTCTTCTAATTTTGAGTTTATCGCTAGCATGATTAAATTTTATTTATATATTGTATGCCGTACTTGATAGCTTCTTATTGAAGATGCCATCGTTGGGTCGATTTCCATACGGAGAATGACACTTAAATTATTTTAATTTTTTCACTCTACTTAGCAAGTGACAACATAAAATGCGGCGTTGAGTTCAGGCATTAAACACGCAATGGCTCAGGGTCGTGTGACAAATGGAGAATGAAATGTCTGGACACTAAGTTCTCTCTACTAGCCCTTGTATATAGGAAAAGGCGTGAAACTTAAAAATGTTATTTATGGGCCAATCATATTTATTTAATAAGTAAATGACGATAAATATAAAACTAATTCAATTTTTGAACATTACTCTAATTTACTTAAAACGCGCATACTCTCATCTCACTTAATACAAATATCGATATGTATTTATATATTTATCGAGGCACAAGTTTCTTTGTCAGTGTGTTCAGTGAAGCAATTGTAATTGTATAGCTCCTACAGACCGAGTTCTTCCGTACTATTAATATTCCCGGGAGAACTTACTTGCTACGAAGAGCCGCAAATATCTAATGCAGACGTGTTTATTTTAAAAGAAAATGTACTGATTTGTTAAAAATATATACGTGACAAAAGTGTTCATGAATAATGTTTAAAGTTCTTTTTTATATATTTTTGAAGATTTCTTTTTGTTAGAAAAATGAATTGTTTTTTTTGTGAAATATCTAATGAGCTAATTTATACAATGACTTTTGCAACATTTTTAGAGAATGCGCAAAAACTTCACTCTAGCGGGACTCGTACCTGCCTACCCCCTATGGAAACCTTCTTAAATGAAAATGCTTCTAACTGTGATTAGCACCTAACCGTGCTTAAATAATAAAAATGATCAAATGTATTACTTAAAACATTTTGACAAACAGTCGTTAGATCCTTTTCATACTAATCCATAACCAAAATCATTATGATGATTATTACTCTTCTTGCTAGTAGTCTGCTGACGGTAATATTTTTAAACTAAATATAACACTACAGACGGTTTATTCGTAAATTAATAGCTTGTTTTTTTGCTTGTTTGACATATTTTATCCATATTTAAAGCTATAGTTACATAGAAATAAGGTAAATCTGCACTAAAATTGTAATTGTTTAAGTAAACTTGCATCAAAGAGCTCATAAAGGCTCAAACATTTCTTACTTCGCGACTCGTTCAGTTGATTCTCTATGTACATAAGTGAACAAAAGTGAAGTACAAAAGTGAAGACGAATAATATTACCCTTTGTAATATAGTTGTTTAGAAAGTAAATTATCATCGAATGTTATTGCTGGTTTTTTCTTTGTTTTCTTGACGTGTCTAGTGGCGAAACTCAACGCTGGTGGTCATTCCTCAGTAGGAACTAAACTCACAGTCCTCGCGTATACTGGCAAACCCTGGGTCATGATACCTTCAATATTTTTAATTTTCAATAATCCTATAAAGAATGAACAAAATTGTATTATTAGTTTTAACTAATGATACAATTTTGCTGTTGCTATTTTACGTGATATAATTTATTATATCACGTAAGATAGCAACAGCAAGTCACAAGGTTAATGAATATTTACGAAATCCTACATTATCAAGTTCTATAAGCTTTGATATAATTACCGGAACGTGGTTCACGTTCAGAGATAGTGACAATCGGAAAATTAATTAAATTAGTTTATTATTTATGTATATTTAGTTATATAAAGATTTTCTATAACTAAATATTAAGATTTTCTAGTGGCCAATCGTGGCCCAGTGGCACAAGCCTGTGACTGTAAACGACTGGTTGTGGGTTCGATTCCCACTCGAGGAGTGGAAATTATATTTCCATTTTCTTCGCTCTGGTTTCGATGTAAAGCGAGGCGTTAAGTTCCGTCACGCAAGCCTCCGAATTCGCCGGAAAGGAGGAACGGAGTGTCTTATCACTAGGTTCCCTCTGCCTACCCTGCTGTGGGCGGGATAGAACGTGAAGCTAAAAAAAAATCTATTAATGCTCATGCTGCGTAATTAGCTAATTCATTTTAAAATATAACCCCACTCTTTTTTCCGCATAGCAGCATAGTCAGAGAGAAGCTAGCGTCAAGGCACTCCGTCCTTCACTTCCCGTCTGACATCTAGACATGACGTGTTAGTGACGTAGTAGTGGACGTGAGCTCAACGCCACCAGAGCGAAGAAAACAAAAATAATTCGAAAATCATTCCTCCAAGGAGGGTTCGAGCTCACAAACAGTCCCCGCTGCGTCACAGTTCAATGGACTCAAAATCATTTTAAAGTATATACAAGAATTAATCTGAGAATACAAGGTTTTGTTCGTTCAAATTCATTATAGAAACTAAGATCAGATTAAAAAAGATCAAATTAGAAAGTTACGAAGTTCCAGAATAACTACAGTTTTATTCACACTTTTTATAATTTACTTTGAATACGTTTGAAAGCGTAGACGTTTTTTACCGTTACTTTTATTAAATATTTTTATAAAAAAAATATAATATTATAATTTGCTAGATAGTACACGTTAGTCGTAGGTTCAAGTCCTACAAGAAAACACTAAAATGATGATGATTCTACTAAAATGATGAAAAACTTAACTACTTTATTTGCTTCCTGTCTCCTCACTGGATGGTTTAATTGTGATTTTTTTAATATAAAAAAACATTTTATACTAATAAAATTATACAAAAATGTTATATAATGAATTTGAACATGAAAAATGAAAATATTATTTTGAGGTTAAGGCCCAATGTTCTTAATAAACAAAAAACGATATCTATTTACATAGTAATATATATTGAGATATCTCTAAGTATTTTAAAAAGACTTATAAAAGCCTTAATACAATAGGATGAAATTAAACGGGACATTTGTTGAACCTAATTTACTGACCTATAAGAAAGAATAGCGGTTATTCGTAAAGAAGACAATTACAAATAAACCTGCTGACCGTATACCGGCCTCTTTATTCCAGAGAGGTCATGGTTGACAATCGTCGAATTAACCGACTGCCTCAGTTAAAACGTTGTTGGGAACAATGCGGCTATTACAAAATGTCACTGAACACGAACAAAAATATATTTAAATTAAAAAAAATACAAAAAAAGACAAAGCATTTGAACTGTTTTTATGTTAATGAAAATTGCGAGGGAATTGAAATGATAAAATAATATTTAGATTGTATGCATATACACTTTGTATGTACACGACTAGCTGCTGCCCGCTAGTTTGTTTGCGTGGACTTATACTGATGAACTTGGACTATTGACATTTACTTATCATTTATATTCACCGCTCGTTGTCATCGAAAATTCAGTAACTCTGTTACCTCCTTCATTTTCAAGATGTATTTAGCCGCATTTCCATAAAGGCTGATTTTGCGTTTATTTCAAAAACTGGACCTTCAAGTAATATTTTATTTTCCATTTTTTTACCTTAGGGGTAATTTTTTTATAAATGAATGGTAAATTTATCTTATTTAATTGCTGCTATTTTTTGATTTTTATACTAAATTTGAACCCCTTAGGAATAGAATTTTCAAAAACGCTTCTAGATGGTGGCTGTTTATTAAATATACCTACATGGTGTCTAAAATTCATGATTCGAACTTCGGTTGTTCATAGATATCATAATAAATTGTAAATAATTTTTCTTAAGCTTAATATCGCAAAGCAGGACAGGCAGGGACAACTTAGTTTTATGACTCTCCACTCTTGTCTTTCACAAGAATTTCAGACATTGCGGACCTTAACGCCGCGCTTTGTCTTATCAAAATATGGTTTAAATTCTCGCATTATTATTCCCTCAAGCAAGCATCGAACTACGTTTACAGTAAAAACACTGCCTCACAGCGCAACAATAGCATCCAATTTTTTCTTAGCTTCACGCTGTATTCCGCATACAAGGTAGACAGAGGGAACCTAGTGTTAAGACACTCCGTTCCCACTTTCTGCTGAATTAAAGTTACTAACGGAACTTAACGCTGCGCTTTGTCTCGGCACCAGAGCGAAGAAAACGGAAATATTAGATTCGAACCCACAACCAGTCACTTTACAGTCACACTTTGTCCCTCTGCGCCACGACTGGCTCCATTCATTCAGCATCCATTCATTAGCAATTATCTCCACTAATGCGATGTTTATCAGAACAAATGATACATAGTTTTAGCCGTGAATAATATATAAATTGCGATTAGTTTGAAAATATCTATCATCAAAATATATTCTACATGTTGATATGAAAGGTCAACTCTCATTGGCGTTAATGCATATTGAACACATAAATAAAGCGAATACGAGTAAGCTTAATAGATTTCAGTAAATATTGAAATGTATGCAATAATAGAAAACCGAGTCAGACTCGCTCTGCCCACTGCGGAAAGAGCAACGTGGCGTGTAAAAGCGCGAAGACAAAGGAAGAAAAATTCATATGCAGATTGATATTTTTGGTTATCTTTTAAAAGCTTTGCTATACTGTTAACTTTAAAGTTTGCTTCTATAAAAGACTATTGTGAGACAGTTTAAAAAAGGCGATGTAGATTCGATTCCCGCTTGATGGAATGAGTATTTTTAATTTATAGTCAATTTTCCGCTATGGTGTCTAAGGCAAATACTATAAATGTCTTCATTTCGGTTCGAAAGTGGTGAACGGAATAACTTAACAGTAGATTCTCTCTGACCACTCTACCATCCACTGAAGCTACACCTTTTAGCACATAATATTAAAATGCGTTTAATTACGTATTTTAGAAAGTACCAGTGTGAACTAACGTTTTAAAACAACCCTAATTATGTAGATAAAACCCTTGCTGGGTTTTAGTAGCGATCAAAGTGCATTTTAATGAGTCAATTTTTAGCTCGTTGGCTCTCCAAGTCGTCATAATTAGAGCTTAATGTGTACTGTAATGAAATTTTCAAAGATAATGAAATCATAATCATAAAATTAAATTAAATAGAGGCTTAACTGTGACAATGTACATGGGATATTTTTAGAAAATGTGTTGTAGAAATTCTTCTACGCCGGCCGTATGTAGAACGCATTGCTAAGCGATATGAGCGAATGGACGGTTCCGAAGAGGAGCGGGTTTGAATCCCTCAGCGTCAGCGTCGCTTTTCAATTTCTTAAGTAATAATTAACACTTTCAAAGCATTAAAATGTACGTAGATGTAATAAAACACTGAAAAAAATTATCACTATTTAATACTTGTAAGTTATCGGCGCGTAGTATATTATCTAGTTTTAATTAACCACAGTTTAAAAGTACTCTGTGTGAAATTAATTCCATTAGCCGTGGAAATTTTAATCAATATTACAGCAATTCATTCGTAACATGTGAAATAAATAAAGCATGATCACATGAATAAGAAATAAGAGCAATTACCTAAGATTATTTTCACAACATGTTGTATACTTTTATATGTAGACAAATTTTAGCATTTTATAAAGCAATCTCACAGCAATCTACTTGGACGATGAACTTGTATAGAACGAACGTCGTTCACTCCCGAGTTCTACTTATTTATAAATTACCCAAGTTTGTTTGTCAAAAATGCTCTTTAAATTAATTAATTATTATCAAACTTCCAGAGATTATGTATTTTGCGATAATTCTCAAAACTTCGCCCATTTTCTTAATTCTGCAGTTAATATTTCATTTTTTTTTTATTTCATGCATCTCCCAATTTTTGTTAACGTTACAGCATATCGCTCTTTCGTTCTATATAAACATTCTCCTGAGTGGCATTCGAATTTTTAACAATAGCATGTACTGTATATATACTGTATATATTGTCTCAATGACATCTTATAAGATGATCTTTTATCGAATTAAATATGGCATTAATTTGGGGATTTTGTTTTAGCTTAAAATGTTTGTGTCAAGTTAATATAAATCTTATTTGCTTTTCCTCCTGTCCTGGGGATCGGGACTGAATAAATTATTGAGTCTATTTATGGGGAATTCATTTTTATGTTCTTCTGGAATATTTTGTTTACCTAATACTTAAGAGACCTAATACTTAATATTGAGAGCGAATGCCGTAGGATCATTTTTATATTTTTAAAGTGCTACTCAGACACTTTTCATATGAAAACCCTCAAGAGAGCTCTTAGGTCAGGTTTCCACGGGATACAGGTTGAAATCCAGCAGTATCCATATTTTTATATACCATTTCTGAAAATGGTAAGCTACACGTCAATAATTCCTTGTATTTTCAATATATGTATTTTCAATATATGGACAATTATTAGACAAAATTGTTTTCAATAAAAAAGTTACAACAGTATTATTTTAACCCTCTCTGAAAATTAAGACGTTCGGTGCTGATATTAAAAAAATATACGAAATAGCATTTACAGTCAAGTGCTTTTATTACATTTTATCCTATGTTTTCATAACCACTATAAGATGCGTATGAGAAAACCTTTCGTCTGATATCTTAAAAGGGATCAATTCGCCCTTTGATGTATTTGTGTAAGACCTTCAGAGCTATCCTGTTCAAACATAACTACCTACATACTATATATGTATATAGATTGTGAAGTGTGGTTTATAACATATTTTTTGTCAGCTTCACACTTTTCTCCTCATAGTATGGTAGTCAGAGAGAACCTAGTGCCAAGACACTTCATTCCCACTTTCTCCCTGGAACCGAGATATGTGTTGTTTAGTAGTAAGGCAGTAAGTAGTAGGCAATACGAGTTTTATATATGTACTAGCGACCCGCTCGCGGCTTCGCCACGTGAACTACCACTTTCATCCTCTATTGCCTATTTGGGATTGCTTTTTTTTATAAAAGGAGGGTAGTCTATATTTGACTATCGTTACTAATTATGTTCATGAGAAAATCATCGATACATTTAGTGCAATGTCTATATTATTTGATAACATATAGCGATAACTGTTCTAGTAAGAAAACGTACGAAATCTGCTATCATATGATAGTAGATTTCGTACATATATACCATCTGGTATATAGTATTATAAACCGGTCATAATATCTTAAATAAACTTTAAGCTTTTTATTTTACAATTGTGTTACTTATTGATATTAAAAAATAGCTTTACTTGCAAATAATGCAATTTGACTTTGCCAGTTTTTTACTTTTCTGCGGGAACTGTTTTGAATACCAGGGTAATTTTTAAAAAAAGAGAGATGGCCTATGTTTGACCTTGCCTTATTAACTATTTTCCTGAGAAAATTTATTCATTTCAGTCAAGGAGTTTAGATCTTTCATTCTCACTATATACTAAACATACATAAGTTTCATCCACTGTTTCAACCTCCTAGGGTTTGATTTTTTATAAAGTAGCCTATATGACCCTGCATCTTCAACAATCTTCTTTACGAATTCCCGTCAAAACATAACAAATAGAAGAGATACAGATTTTTGCATTTTTATAATAATAATTTTAATGAATGCGGATATGTCTAATACAATGTCAACTATATAATAACAAATGGCGCTACCCGTTGCAGAAAACGTAGTGACATCTGTTGTCATATAGATTATATAAATATATAGATTATATAAAGTTTTATAGACCGATCAAATGTATATTTAATAAATGTTATGCATATTTTATTTTATAATTATTTTAATTAGTGATATTGAAACAAATTTAGCTTCACTCGTGAACTATCGACATAATTTGAATGTTTTTTTAAAATTTTATTTTTCTGCGGGAGTTATGTTGAATACCGGGATGAAAACTATCCCATATGTTGCTCTAACCTCTAAGCTAACTCCATACAAAAATTCATTAATTTCTAACCGGTAGATACCGATATACAAATGATTTACTTATATCGGTTTTTTATTTTTTCCAAAAAAACTACAAAGGATACCGGGATAAAAACTATCCTATATGTACCTTTGGACTATAAGCTATCACCATACTAAAATTCATTCATTTCTATCCAGTAGTTTTTGCGTGATTGACGAACAAATTAACAGACAGACAGACAGACAGACAGACAGACAGACAGACAGACAGACAAAAATTCTACTGAGTGGATTTTTGGCCTCTGTTATCGATATATTAACGCACCCAATTAAAATTTTTCTGAAATTTTTCATGTACAGAATTGACTTTTCTACTCTTTTATTATATATAGAGAAGAGATATTTGTCGACTAATTATTCTTTCAATCAATTTTCCATACTCCGCGAAGTGTCTTGACTTTGTTTTTTTCTGAGTATCCTGCTTTGGGGTACAGCGTGAAGTTGCTTTTAATTCCGCATTAACGGCGAAATTCCTGACCTTACATGCTGAATGAACCACCAAGAAAAGGCATATTTAACCTACACGCTTTCCCCCACAGGGCCTAGCAAGGTAGTCAAAGATAATCACAAAAAAACGTCTTAAGTACTTAACTCAAGATTTTCTTTACAACTAAAATTACACGTAGTAGACAAATACACTGTCATAAAAGTTGTTTGCCATTATGGAGCATCTATGAATGTACAATAATATAATAGAATAACGTCTGGCTGTAAACGCGATGTTTGTGGGTTCCATTCTTACTAGAGAGAGTGATTATATTTAAATTATTTTCATTTCTCCGCTCTGGTGTCAAAAAAAAAAAACAAACGTTAAATTCCGTCATTCAACAAGCAACACCTTGATTTCGGGCGGAAAATGGAGAACGAAATATCTTGACAATGGACTCTCTCTGACTACGGTGCTATGCCGATATAAATATTAAGCTGCTAAAAACAGTGCACATAAATTAATCTATGAATGAAACTGTCAACAAATATATCAATTTGTACAGAGAGCTCTAAATTCCATGATATTCACTACATCAACCTGTCTCTCTAAACTATTATTCATACACAAACAAGGCTTAAAGCTAACTAACACTAGAGATAGATACTCGTATATATGTTCGGCAATATTTATAATTTTGTTAATATATGAAAAGATTTATAAGTTTGAAAATTTGAAAGAGTAAAAATTTCAATTTATGTATACACCATGTGCGAAAGCAACGAATGTTGATCAAAATGGCTCAGACGAGATACATACAACATACAACTAAAAAATAATATTTAAAAAAATGATTAAAAAATAAAGTCAGTGGCCAGTCGTAGCGCAGAGGCACAAAGTGCAACTGTTATTCGACTAATTGTGGGTTCGATTCTCACTCCAGGGGTGGAAATATTTAATATTTCCATTTCCTTCGCCTGGTATCGAGGTAAAGTGCGGCGTTAAGTTTTGGCACTTAACACGCAATGCCTCCAAAATTCAGCGGAATGTTGGGAACGGAGTGTCTTAACACTAGGTTTCCTCTGCCTACCATGTGTGCGGGATACAGCGTGAAGCTATTAAAAAATAAAAATAAGTCCACTCCGCTATACGCTCAAATTTGAGACATTGTGAGCTGAGTGGTCACGCCGCGCTTTGTACCGCATACTAAATCGGAAAATAAAAGTAATTTAAATGTAATCATTTCCCCGAGTAAGCATCGTACCCACGATCGTCGCTGCTATTTTTTTTTTTTTTATGATATAAAGGAGGCAAACGAGCTGCAGGCCCACCTGGTGTTAAGTGGTTACCTTCGCCCACAGACATCCACAGTTATGAATGCGTTGCCAGCCTTGGGAACGTAGGACAGACGGAGGGAGGAAGAATGGGAATGGTGGGAATAGGGAGAGCTGGCTTACATGCCATCGAACCGGAACACATCATAAGATATTTGGCGGTTCGTCTTTGACATGATAGTGGTCGTGAGCCAGTCGGAGAACGAATCTCCTACCACCAAACTACTGGGTTACCCGCCTTTTACGGGACGCTACCCAGCGGCGGGGGGATATTGTATTCTTAACCCGTCCTCCCACGGGAAAGTCGGATATGGCATCATTATAGCCTTAAGCAAGTTTACCTATAATATTATGTAAAAAAGTGACTAGACCAGTTCTAAGGTCCGTAAATTAAACGTCCTTCACTGTCTACGCACTAATACCTACTGCTTATGTAAGTATAACAACAATAAATTTATTTAAATTTCTTGAATATAATATATTTTTTGTGAAAAGACAATTCTTATTACAACATAACCAAAACTATTCATCTTTGTTCAGGATTCTTACCTGTAATAAATCATTAAAATTTTTCACTGTGCGTTGACCCCTTCCGCGGGTCAACTGCGTGGCATTCTGCCAACTTGAACTTTTATGATTCGTCAACACATAAATCTAACCACGCTCACTTTAATGGACTAAATCTGCCGAAATAAAGGCTTGATTCAAATTTCTGTATTGACAATATGAAATGCTTTATTTTTTTTTCATTGCCAAAAGGAAGCAAACGAGCAGAAGGACCATCTGATGGTAAGTGGTTACCTTCGCCCATGGAGATCTACAACAACAGGGGAGTTGTGGATGCGTTGCCGGCCTTGAGAGTGCATGTATCGGTACACTCGACGCTTGAAAGCCCAAGCCCCTAAATCGTAGATCGTATCGGTATTGACAATATAAAATGTTTAATATTAATCGTACATCTTTTTTCTTAGGCAATTGTGAACATGTTCAGAGTAACATCATCTTAAAGAATGTTTTATATTAACTAAAAGATATTTTGCTCTTTCTTACATACAAACTACAAAGTATACTTGACATCAAAAATCTTCATCATCAATAAATCGATCTCTATTGTGACCATATTGTAATCCAATTGAAAACGTAGCTGCCATATTGCAAAAGTCATAGATCTTTAAGTATGTAGAAAATGATGTTTCCAATTCCAATAAGTATACAGAGCCTAAAAATAGCTGAATAAAAGGTAAATAAAATATTATGCATCACGTTCTCTTTCTTCTCTCTCTCTCTCTCTCAATATCACAAACTACGAAAAATTGCATAATTGGTTTAAAATTCCTTTAAAAAACATGTATTTTCTCATACTAATGTTAAGCTGAAAATTAAAACCGTCAGATAACCTTAGGCATAGGTCAGCTAAGTCAGGTCACTGTGGCACATTGCCAGCCAGCCTTAATGATACAAACGGACCGGGCACTAAACTACAGCTATATGCATCAAAACTTGTTAAGTAACTAACTAGCTGTTTGTTAAGCTCTATGGGCTTAGGTTTTATGTTTTTTCTGGACTAATTCACCAGCCTCATAAAGAAACTGTGTTAGTGTGTAAATAAAGTCAGTGCTTATTTTTTTTATAATTGAATGAGTAACATATGTATATGACATATGTTTATATTATAAAAGTTATACAACTAGTAAAACTAAATAAAAGGTGTTTATTTTACAAATTTGACTACGTTTATATACTTAATACACAGATACTTTTTTTTCACTGCAGGTTAAGCAGAGGGAACCTAGTGTGTTCCTAGTGTGAAGTATACGGAGATGTGGAATGAAACGCGTGTGTACTGTATGAGATTTATTAGCCGACAGACTCATCCGCGCGACGCGCAGACAAGTAAAACAATTATTATTATTTTACCCACATATGTCATTACATACATTACACCTCCCAACTTATTTTTTACATATATATTTAAAGGTAAATAATATACAATAATTGCAAAAATTATATATAACTTACACACTAAAAATAAACAATAACAATAATTAATACTACGTATACTTATACTAATTAATACTATGACTAAGGACTAAATCTAACGACCGGTTTCCTCACGCGTTTAGGACGATTACGGGCAAGCGGTGTCGTAAAAATCTCTGGAGGAGATTCCTTCTCCTTTTCAATTTGCCCGCTATCAGCAGTCTTACTCTCTCCCTCTTTACATTTAGATGGGTCATCCTCGTCTATAATGTTTTCCCTTGGCGGGGTAACGGCCTCCTCATCCTGTAACGATTTATCGAGTTCTACCGCATCGCTAGGCGTAGGACAAACGACCCCCGACATTCGCGACCTACGCTTTATCTGATCAATGTGCCTGTGCACAATACGATCGTCCCCAGTGTCTATCGAATATCGTCGAGACCCTTCCCTGGCAACTACTGTGGCTTTGGACCATTTGTCCCGTGCGCCGAACTCTCGCGCCCACACTTTTTCTCCCGGTACTAAGGAGCGGCATGTATTGTCCACTCTCTGACGACTTGCCGTATTGCTAACTTTCTCTTCCAACGCGCGCTCACCGCGAAGCAAGTCAAGGCGCGAGCGCAGCGACCGACGCTGTAATAGCATCGCAGGGGTGTCGCCCGTAGTACTATGAATACTATTTCTATACGCGAGTAAAAATGACTGAACCGCCGTATCTAAGTCCATATTATCCCTGTAGGCCTTCTTTATAGCTCGCTTACATAACTTTACTGCATTTTCTGCGGCTCCATTCGACGAGGGATGGTAAGCCGGAGAAAACGATTGCCTAATACCGTTATTAGTTAGGAAATTTTGAAACTCACGGCTGGTAAATGGTGGACCCTGATCAGAAACTAATTCTTTTGGTAACCCGAATCTAGCGAAAATTTCCCTCAGTACTTTAATTACATTTACAGCATTCGTTCTAGACATATCTATTAATTCTATCCACTTAGAGCTTGAATCAATTAAAACAAAAAATGTTTTACCCCGAAACGGACCTAAAAAGTCTATATGAACCCTTGACCATGGTTGCGTGACAAATGGCCAAGGTTTAGGCGAAGCGTGCGGCGGCGCCGGCGCTTCCAGCGCACACGTCTCGCATTGTTTGCAAGTAGTTTCTATGTCCGTATCTACATGCGGCCACCAAACATAACTTCTTGCAACCGACTTCATTTTAACTATACCTAAATGATTAATATGCAATTGCTTTAAAATCGCCTCTCGTAATGACTTAGGTACCACTAGCCTATAGCCCCACATTAAGCATCCGCGTTCAACATACAATTCGTTACGTCGCATAAAATATGGCCTTATGTCCGTTTCAACGCATTCGCTAGGCCAACCTGACTGCACATAAGACATAACCTTAACGAGTATCATATCTTTCGACATGTGACTTTTAATGTCTTCGTGCGTGATAGGCAGAAAATCCTCTACAAAATTTACGTAGGTTATTTCATCGATAGGTTTAGTAACTTTTTTTTCCGGTTGTGGTAATCGCGACAGTCCATCGGCGCAATTTTTGTTTGACGCGATATATTGTATTTCGTACTGATAGCCGGATAATAAAATAGCCCAACGCTGTAACCGCGACGCCGCCATAATAGGAATGCCTACTTTATTTCCGAAAATGTACGTCAACGGCTTATGATCAGTACGAAGTATGAATTTCCTACCGTATAGATATTGATGAAATTTACGTATTCCATATACTATCGCCAGCGCTTCTCTGTCTATTTGTGAATAACCGCGCTCGGCGACCGTCAATGAACGCGATGCGTATGCGACCGGTCGCTCGCCGTCTGCAGCGAGATGGGAGATCACCGCGCCTACTCCCACACTACTCGCGTCGCTAGTTAACACCAAAGGCAATTCCGTAGAATAATGCGTTAATACTTCACTCGACGTTAGTTTACTTTTAATAAGTTCATAAGCCCTATCGCAATCCGCATTCCAAATAAAATCTGAACCCACTCTTAAAAGATTGTAAAGTGGCGCTAAAATAGTACTCACATTTCTTATAAATTTTGAATAGTACATAATCATGCCAATAAAGGCCCTAAGTTCGGAAATATTAGTTGGCGCCGGTGTGTTTATTATGGCCTTGACCTTTTCCGGACAGGTGTGAATGCCATCCTTACTAATAACATGACCTAAATAATTTATGCTTTTCGAAAAGAACGTGCATTTTTCTTTCTTTATTCTCAAGCCATTCGATTGTAATCTACTAAAAACCTTATTCAAATTTTCCATGTGCAATCTAGTATTACTACCCGTTATAATAATATCGTCTAGGAAGACACCTACGTGATCTAAGTCAGAAAATAACTGTTCTAATCTTCTCTGAAAAATTGCCGGACTCGAAGCCAACCCGTTCTACATGAAACGCCAAACGCCAAATCGGTTATACATGAAAAGACCCTTATGAGTATTAATAACGGTATATTTCCGCGAATCGTCTAGAACAAATTGCGCATACGCCTGAGACAGATCGATTTTACTAAATCTATCGCCGCCGTTTAACCTAGCCAGCAAATCTTCCACCCTAGGTAGTGGGTAACGATCGATATCTATTAACTTATTTAATGTTAACTTATAATCGGCGCAAATACGAACGGTACCATCCTTTTTAACGACCGGCACGATAGGAGTCGCCCAGTCGGAGCGCTCGACGGGTGTGAGGATGCCGTCGCGCGTCAGCTGGTCGAGCGCGCGCTCCACTGGCTCGCGCAGCGCGTACGCCAGCGGGCGTGCGCGCATGAACACCGGCCGCGCGCCCTCCCGCACATGTATCGTCACCTCGCCGCCCGTAAATCGTCCCAAACCGTCTTTGAACACCTTACAATATCTGGAACTAAATTCATCTAAATTAAAATCATTATTTTTCGCTACAACCTTTTTATAATTTAGATCGTAAGATGGTAATTGTATTTCTAATTCTTTTATCCATTGTCTTCCTAACAAAACGGTCTTGCCGTTATTTATGACATACAAATCTAAATGTTTACACTTATTCTTATATTTAACAAGAGGACGGATGACTCCGATAGGAGAAACTTTTTCCCCGGTGTAATATCGTAATACTATATTACACTTATTCATCTTTAAGTTTTTAAACAATTGTAAATATAATTTATAACTTAAGCAAGATATCGCACTCCCTGTATCGCATTCCATTTGTAACATATGATCGCCTACATTCAATGTTATTAATATTGGTTTACATTGAGATATTGATAAACTATTTATATTGCTTTTAATGATTACCTCTTCACTGCTGTCGCTAACTGCCCTGGAGTCTTCCTCATAGCAGCTGGTGACCGACACATTATGATATGCGGTCATATTAGGACACACTCGACGAAGGTGTCCTCTTTTATTACAGACACGACATACATACTGAGAAAATTGACACGTCGTCGCTTTGTGTTCGCCTCCGCAAGCTGTGCACCGGTGCGACGCGCGCGACGTGGCGGCGCCCGCTAACTGCCCCGCTGGTTGGCCACGCTGTCCCGCTCGGCTATAGCTGCGCCCGCGGCCATAGTTCCGAGTTCCTAATGTTCGCTCCGATTCCCTTGCGCCTCGCCATGCTCCCGCCATGGCCAGGCAATCCGCAGGAACTGGGCTTACAATTGAACTTCCCCCTGCTTGTTTATCCACCATCGCTGCATCCTTTTCGGCCGCCTCCATACTACTCGCAATCTGATACGCGATTGGAAATTTTAAATTATTTTCTGTAAATAACCGTTGTCTTATTGATTCATTCCTCAACCCGCAAACTAACTGGTCCCTCAGACTTTCTTCTAGCCACTCTCCAAATTCACACGTCTTTGACATTTTTTTCAAGTCCGCCACGTATTGCGAAATCGACTCGTCGACCCTTTGTGTCCGTTGACGAAATTTAAATCTTTCTGATAACACACTCGGTTTTGGTTGCAAGTGTCTTTCCAGTATATCGGTTATTTCCGTAAAAGATTTATTAATGGGTTTCTCCGGTGTGCTCAAATTCTCCAACAGCTCGTAACAACCCGCCCCGATGACCGTTATTAACGTTGGAACATGAAGGTCACTGGGTATTTTATTGACGATGAAATATTGTTCTATTCGGTCAATATATAACCTCCAATTGTCGGTCTCCACATTAAATTCTGCCATTTTTCCGATGGACATGTTGATTTTGGATATCTTTGACCACCTCGTCGCCACTGAAGTATACGGAGATGTGGAATGAAACGCTTGTGTACTGTATGAGATTTATTAGCCGACAGACTCATCCGCGCGACGCGCCAGACAAGTAAAACAATTATTATTATTTTACCCACATATGTCATTACATACATTACAAAGACACTCCGTTCCCCACTTTCCGCCGAATTCGGAGGCTTGCGTGTTAGCTGGCGGAACTTAACGCCGCGCTTTACCTCGACACCAGTGCGAAGAAAATGGAAATATTATTTCCACTCCTCGAGTGGGAATCGAACCCACAACCAGTCGTTTACAGTCACACGCTTGTGCCACTGGGCCACGACTGGCCACTACTGGACAGATACTATATACTTAAATAATAACTTCAAATAAAGAATAAATCTTTCATAAACATTCAATTAAATTAAAAATTAAATAGCTTCACGCTATATCCCGCACACAGCAGGGTAGGCAGAGGGAACCTAGTGTTAAGACACTCCGTTCCCCACTTTCCGCCGAATTCGGAGGCTTGCGTGTTAAGTGGCGGAACTTAACGCCGCGCTTTACCTCGACACCAGAGCGAAGAAAATGGAAATATAATTTCCACTCCTCGAGTGGGAATCGAACCCACAACCAGTCGTTTACAGTCACACGCTTGTGCCACTGGGCCACGACTGGCCACAAAAAAAAACATTATATCAAGGAAAAATAATTAAAAATAAAAATGATGACCTATAATTAATTTAATGCCTCAATTACAATATAACATTAAAAAATTGACATAAATGCTTATAATTAAAAATATACTTCTAGGCTTATTAATTATTTAAAAAACATTACAGTAGCAAAACTACAGTTCACGTGTCCCAATAGATTGTAGTACAAATAAATAACACAACACTCAACGTTGAATCGTGAACGCAGCGGAGAATTCTAAATAGTAAACGATATTTTGTATCTCGTTTTATTACACTGCGAAATAAATCTGTGCCGATTGTTGGACGTTATATTTTTTGTTCGAAAAAAAGGTTTCAGTTACTGTACTAGTATATGGGTTTGTAAATATATTTGCTGTAGTCTCGTGTTATTTTTTTTCTTATACGAAATATTTTTTCGAAGCTAGCAGTATCAGGACTGTGCTAGTGTTACCAATACAGGCTACTGCAAAGGTTGCCGCTTTGAATCTTACAAGAAGCCCATGTTTGCAATATTTGGAAATCAGCAATTTATATAAAATAATTGTTATATAAAATAATTGTTATATATTTATATAAAATTTTTAAATTTCATAAATATCTGTCGATCGTTTTGAGGTTCCAACACATAACACAATGTCTCCATTTTAGGCGGAAAGTGGACAACGGACACTCCGTCCTTGACACTAGCTTTTCTCTGACTACTATAGGGGAAAATACGTGAAGCTGTAATTAA
Source organism: Dryas iulia moderata (assembly GCA_019049465.1). Classification (NCBI taxonomy): domain Eukaryota; kingdom Metazoa; phylum Arthropoda; class Insecta; order Lepidoptera; family Nymphalidae; genus Dryas; species Dryas iulia. The sequence continues at coordinate 12,208,040 of CM032425.1, forward strand.
TACCAGAAGGCAATAAGAAAGAAGTGCTTTCAAAAGGTGCTAATTCACATAAAATTCAGTTATTAAAAATTATTAGTGATATAGTTATTTTTCAAATAAAATCAAAATTTATAAATATAAAAATGTAAAATAATGTTAGACATATCTATAGGTACTATAAATAGCAAAAACCAATAAGAAATTCTTGTTTCCTTTTTTCTATTTTAAACTAAGCCTGCAGAGTAATTAAATAATAATTAAACGTAAAAGGTATAGAAAATAAAACAGATTTATGGTAACCCTTCTGAATTTTATTATTTATCTTAAAAAAATAAACATCAAGATCGTTTGTTACATTATTTTCATATGTACATTGATAATAAAATATTATGCTATATTGTAATTATTCTATAATAAAATAATAGAAAAAAATATATAAATAAATAGCTTCACGCTATATCCCGCACACAGCAGGGTAGGCAGAGGGAACCTAGTGTTAAGACACTCCGTTCCCCACTTTCCGCCGAATTCGGAGGCTTGCGTGTTAAGTGGCGGAACTTAACGCCGCGCTTTACCTCGACACCAGAGCGAAGAAAATGGAAATATAATTTCCACTCCTCGAGTGGGAATCGAACCCACAACCAGTCGTTTACAGTCACACTCTTGTGCCACTGGGCCACGACTGGCCACAAAAAATATATTGTATTTAATTATTTATATCTTAAGCCATTTCATGAATAACAATAATCGTACCTTAGTATTATAGTGTCTATATACGCTATGGTCGTAAGTTCGATTTCCACTCGAGGAATGTCTACTTTTAAAATAATTTCATATATCCGTTCTGATGACAAGAAAAAACGCGGCGTTTGGTTTCGACACCCAACTCACAATGTCTCAATGGAAAATGTAGAATGAAGTGTCTTGACATAAGGTCCTCTCTACCTACCATAATATACGGGAAAAACATTATCAAGTGAAGAAAATAATTATTGTTAAAAAAGTAATAAAGAAATTTTCAAACAGATATGTCTATTGTTTCCAGTATCTTATCAAAATTTATTATTTAAGTTTCCCAAAGTGATCGAGGACGGCGATATTTTGTAAATGAAATATATTAAAACAGAACAACAAGAGCATCTATAATTTTAAGCCTCATCAAATTAAGCCACCGTTGTTCACAGGAAAAGTTGAGCGCAGTACAAAGTTTTAAATAGCTTTTAATCCCTCTCGGTGCTAAAAAGCATTTATCTATCAAATTATACTTTAGTGAGACAATTTACTGCATTGTTTTGGAGTACATTTTCCATAATTAGTGACTATTAAAGTTTTATTATATATTTATAAACTTTTCAGATATTTTTAAAATACGGTTTACATACTTAGAATAAGTCAATGGAAGAAAAGGGTATATATGAAAATATTTTAGAGGCTTTTGTTACGTATGTTGTATTAGCACACATATAAGTACAAACACATGCCTATATTATCTTGTTTCGATACAAACATGGAATTACTTACTATTAGTGTTCTCCCTACCTCATATCCTTTGCTTATCATTATTAGCTTTTTTTTAAATAATGTTAATTCTATACTGTGATAATGCTTACTAATATATATTTAAAATGCAGTCCTAATTTTACACGAATTATTATATTTATTTCTTTTATTCAGAAATACTAATAATATATTTAAAAAATCATATTCAGCCTTGCATATCGCTACAGATGAAAGCTTTAGCTATATTGCTTACGTGAACGCGACTGTATTTTGAAATGAACGGTACTGAATAATTCTCATGCACCTCAACATTTAAAGTATCTAGAGAATTATTTATATTTGTTGCTTAACATCCACTTTCAAGATTGAACAAAATTATAACTTTTTTGTTGTCCCTAAAATATAATAATAACTGTTTGTCTCATTTTTACCTTAAAATCTGTACTAAAATGTATATTTCGCAACCTATGACAAATAAAAAAATGCTAATTTAACCTAACCGTAATTTTTATAACTTATGCACTTAAAAAACCATTTCTCTATTTTACCACTGAAATAGGTACAATTTTTTAAGACATTCGTAGTACATTTTGTACGATTTAAGTATTTTTTTTACACATCTTAAAGAATATATGTTTAAAATGGAGTAAGCCTATATATGTACGTAACACATGTATCAAATGCATATAACGAGAGAGACACCTACAAAGCACTATTTCTCACGAATTGATATGAACGTTGTATGAATGTTTCATAATGTTAGCCTTTATTTTATTTATTATCTTCATTTTACATATGCTAGTTGTTATTGAAAACTAAAACTGTATTTTCACAAGCAACACACGTTCAATGTGTGCGTTCGCGTTTAGCATACAGCCGAATGATTTGCACATATGGACGTGTAGTCTTGTCTATAACAGGAATTACGTTAATTATATTTTTTATAATTGACAAATTTTATAAATGTAATTTTAATACCATTATGACATACTTGAGACATATCTTGACTGTCCATGCTATGGACGGGGGTTCCACCCTCATTCTGAAACAATGTACAAATGTATTGTTAGAAACGCATTATTATAAAGGCGTCTTGTTACATAAGAAAGGTTACAATTATGTTTCTTTCATTTTAATCACAAATGTAAGCACCTCTTTTAGTGCATGTATCAACTACATATTTTTACTGAATGCCAAACATAACCTTTTTTAAAACACGATTAAATGTGTTACTTCCTTATTATGGCCTTATTTCATCACAGCTGTAATAATAATATACTATTATTTGAAATTAATATTGTTTCAGTTTAGTAATTCATTGCGACCTATTCCGATTCTATCACAAAACAATGTGTCTAAAATAGGCGGAAAGTCAAAAGTAAGAAACGTTTCGTTTTAATTATATCTTCTCGTTACCCCCTCCACATAAAAATGGAGCATGCCTGAAGAAATCGAATTTGTAGACCTATGCCACTGTCACATATAATATATATTAATACGGCTTTTTATTAAATATAGTCCTTCACACGTCGTTCTTTTTAATTCTATAATTACGAAGCCATTAATAATGTACTACACTGAACAAAACCATTACCTGCCGAAATGGAAGCAGAATTCTCTAAGGAGGAAAATGTAAGATAAATTCTGGAATAGTTATATATTCTGGCAGAAATCGATTATGAATAAATAAAACATTCACTATTGTACAACGAATAGTGTTATAGTTAGTGTTCCGGTTTTAACGTAATTATTAGATAAGGGTTAAAAGTCGTTATAAACTTAGTGGAGAAGACGAGTGCCTAAATTTAAATGAATCACTTTATACAACTGCACGCTATTTATTATAACAGAGTAGTCAAAGAAAATTTATTGTCAACATTTCGTTCCCCATTTTCCGCCTAAATCCGACCGAATGTACCCTGTATTTACTGATTTTTTCGTATAAATATAGTATTATCTTAGAGCAGACCGTAAATTTAGACTTTCGAAAACAGTTGATTTCGAAAACAATTGTGTGATTATATTTTGTCCGCCAATCAAAATGTGGAAAAGAATGAAGACAAAGTAAAATTACTAATGTTGCTAGAAAATAAAATATACTCAAACGGATCTCATGGAACACCTTGAAGTTAATGACCAGGCTTTGTATTGTTGAATGAGACTAAGCGTCCTTTGCAAAAACATCTTAAAGAGCAAATACTTGAATCACTCTCCTTTGTTTCTCTAAGCAGCGCCCTCTGCTCGTACTTCTTTTATTCAACTGTTTCAAAGTGCTTATATGTACATTAAAAACATACCTTTTCACGCTACGCTACGCTACTTCATTTGTAACATATATAAGCAGTTTCACCCTTTTACCCTCACGACTAGTTAGTCAGAGAGAACCTAGTGTCAAGACACTCTTTTCCACATTCTATCCGAATTGGAAATATTAAGTAGCTAAACTTAGCGTTTTGTTTTGGGTACCAGAGCGAAGAAATGAAAATAATTAAAAATTTACTTGTTCCCCGGGATGGAAATCGAACATTGTCTTACTGCACCACGATATAATAAAATATAACTTTATTTAGAAAAAAATATAATGAGACGTAATACATATGTACCTACCTAATCCTGTACGTAATCAAAATCTATCAAAATAATAATAATCATTTTTCTTTTCTTACTTTTTGATTTGTTAATGTTATATCTTATCTATATTTTAAAAAGTTATAGAAATGAGAATAGAAAAAGTTATAGAAATGGATCACTAAAAGCTGTTTTAGCTTAAAGAATACGGAATCAATTTAATTTATAAAATAGAGATAAAGTGTTGCAAAATATATGTATAAATTATATCGTCCATTTAAGTCGACGCGACGTTTATTAACGTTAAGTAATCGCAAAAGAAAATGATAGATGAACGTTATCCATCTTCCATGAAGTCATCTTGAAAAAAACAAGCGCTCACCACTTCACTGGTAATCTAAGATTGTTTTTCTAAACATTATATTTTACAGTTACGCTTACATAGACGTAACTTTGCGTTAAACCTGTTCACAGAGACATAACTCGTAACGACTTTGACTGTAATTGCTATGATTGTAGATTCTTTCCACTAAGGGGAACGATTTTCTATTTCTTTTTTTTTAGCTACATGCTGTATCCCGCACATAGCAGGGTGTGCAGAGGGAACCTAGCGTTAAGACACTCCATTCCCCACTTTCCTCCAAATTTGTTGGCATTTCGTGTTACGTGGCGGCACTTAATGCCGCGCTTTGCCTCGATACCAGAGCGAAGCAAATGGAAATATTAAATATTATCCTCGAGTGGGAATCAAACCCACAAACAGTCACTTTACAGTCACACATTGTGCCAATGCGCCACGACTGGCGACTGCAAACATTATATTTTACAGTTACGCATACATATGTATATGTATGTAACTTAACTTTGCTGTTCACAGAGACATCAAGTCATAACTCATAACGACTTTGACTGTAATTGCAATGGTTGTGGATTCTATTCCCACTAAGGGGAACGTTTTATATGTTATTTTTATTTCTCCGGTAGGAGTAGACAAAGTGCGGCATTAAATTTCGTCATTTAACACACAGTATCTCTATTTTAGTGGAGAACGTCGTGTGCTAGGTTTGATAACACTAGGTTCTTTCTGGAAACTGAGAAACTGTTTTTTTTATTGAAGAAAGGGGGGCAAGCGAGCAGAAGGACTACCTGATGGTAAGTAATTACCTTCGCCCACGGACATCCATAACTCCAGTGAAACTGAGAAAATAAAATCAAAATATTTCTTTTCCAATTATTTACCTATCGCACAATATTTAAGGAGCCTGTGAGAGGCTCCTATCTTGGGATAAAGAATTTTATTTTTCTATCTACATCTGTTATACAATCAGGACAAGGTGAACAAAATATATTAAAGAGTTAATAAACAAACTTGTAATTCAATAATACTTGGTACCGCTAAGAATGTAAACCAAAACATCCCCGACACAGAGCAGCCACGATTCAATCAAGGAAGTTTTAAATTAGTTGAGGAAATCCCGCTTCGCCCTAAAAGCATATGTCAATTGCATTAGACATTCTGAAAGTAGGTTTAGTGAATATATTACAGGCAGATTGCACTTATGTATGCTAGGACAGAATTGATTCACATCACATTCACATATATTAATTTTATTATAAGTAGTAGTTATAAGACTTAAGGTATTTTAATTATTCAATTTATACTTAGGTTTATTTCTTGTTTAATTTTTTGTACATATGAATATGAAAACTATATATAAATTCTTCAATTACTGAATATATCACTGATAGACGACGTACAAACGAAAATACTGCGTATAGAAATCAAGAATTTGGCATCTATGTTTTCAAAAAGTGTAGATGAGCACTAGGGAATAATTCATTGAAATTTCTGCGGAAACAGGTAAAAACGGGTTTTTAAATTTTACATTCGACTTACGGTTTTAATAGTATACAAAGTTTGGGGCTGCATCTTGTCTATTACAATACAATCTTGTTTTATATTGTTAGGTCACAGTCGAAGAAAATACTCTTTTGTAAACTTAAATAATAATACTATTGTAATTTTTGTCTTATAACACACAGTAATGAAAAAAACTAAAGGAAACAGCTGGCAGGAATAGTGAATGAAAATAAACTAACGTAGATAGGAATAACTTAGGTCACTATATATGAATAGTCTAAAGGCAAGTCTAGTAAGTGCAATAGTTAGAGTAAATGTTCTCTCTCACTGTCAAAGGAAGATCGCCTTCAAAGTTGTAAAAACAATTGCCTCCACCGACTTTGAGAAGCTTAAGTCGTCATTTTAAAGTCAAAGGCTTTCCTCATCTTTTTAAACATCTGCTAGGAAACTTGATCTGCTCTAAGATAAAATTTCAAAGCAACTTTCATTTTATATGTAACATTATAAAGCTTAAGCCGCCTTGATTATCATATTAATGATAAGAGAAGTTTAGTACTCTTTCTGCGTCTAGTGGTTGCTGGTTGGTTGTCCACCATTATAATACGTGAAGCAAAAACTTTTTGCAAAATTATTTATATAAGTTTGAAATTAAAAAAAAAATAGTTTGAATTTTGGTACTGTTACAGCTTACTGTTACTTATAAAACAGGGAAAGAGTGCAGACTGTTATTTTTTTTAATATTACATAAGATACGTTAAATTAAAACGAAAATATAGCAGCCACTACCACATACATATTTATAGACATATATGTTGGTAAAATAACGTAAATGTATGCGTCAAGGGACTACTAGTAATATAAATGACTGAGACTGCATACTACGAAACATCTTTATGAATTAATGATAAAAGTCTGAACCTTTTTACAGTTCGAATTGACAATGATGGTAGAATAATTCAGTATTTCACGAGTCAAAATGGTAAATCTTAGGTTTGGCGTAAAATCTTATGACTTACCGTAGTTTAGAATTTTACAGTAATATTTGATATTAACATTTATCAGATGTGCACAAAGCACGCTTAATAATCGGCTTCACTAAATATTATTATTTAGAGTATGTGTATGTTACACATGGGATGACCGGGGCGCCTGCTTTATATAAGTTATAACTTTGTGTCTTTCCAAAAAAAGTAGATGTTGAACATAATTGTATTTTTTTCATTGAAGACATAGTTCAAGCAAAAAATATATTATCATTTCTGTTCCACTACAACGAACTTGAAAGAATATTTAGAAGTTAAGATTCTTTTCAGTTGGATATGGCCAATTGCCACCAAACTTTACGTTGTACGCTCATTGTTGTTTGGTGAAAGTATATCTTTGCGGTTTAAGTAACAACTTTTCGTAACACAATAAAAATAGTTTTTCTATTTTTATTAAATTAACATAGATATGTCTTGTTGATATTTCTGAATACATTTCATTTACCCGCAGTGGGGTAGTTAGAGACGAACTAGTAACAAAACACTACTTCCATAATTTTCCGTGTGGAGTGGCGGAACTCAACATCGCTTGTCTTTAGTGTCAGAGCGAAGGAATTTATTTTTACTTCCTTTTTTATGCATCAATAATCACAATCGAATATAATTGGATGAAACTAAGCATTTCGGTAACAATGACACAGCATTCTATTTTTGGTAACATCGTTAATCTTAGTAGAACAGCAACTAAATTAGCAAATGAAGGGCAATCTCTCGCCCTTTGTTTTTGCGAAGTTCCACTTCAGAACAAAATTCAGTTAATTAGGTATTTTTTTTGTTTCTGCAATAATAGCTACGAAATGCGAAAAATAATTTGTTTATTTTATTAATAATTAGTTTTGTTTATATATTTAGTTTTTATCCCTAATACATTGTTCCACAGAGAATCGGTAATATTGCACACAGTCTGAGAGTTCCAGTACTAAGAATCCAATAACCAATACGACGTTGCCTCTTTTTACCAGAAAGGATAATTAAATAAATACGTCAACATTACATTTACAACTCTAACGTGTTAATTATTATAAATGCATTTAAATTACTAGTAACTGCGTAAATTAACAATAACTATGTGAATATGTGGCAGACTCTTGATTAAAATCAGTTATTACACTTCGGAACTCATTAATACATTAATTGCTATTGGTGCAGAGTCGAATATTTGATCGTAAATGCATACGAATGTTTCTCGTGGTACGTAGATGTATATAGGTAAGCTTCCATACAATACATAGGTACTTTATAATAGAGCTCAAATGTGACAAGAAAGGCTAAGATGTGACTAACAGCTATATCATGCCTCTCCTGAGGTGATTGTATAACTACACATTATATAAAAATCGCAAAATCATAGTTATACCTACTTTGTTCATAAGTTTGATTATTTTCGAATATTTAAGCAAATGTTTCTAGCTCCTAATACAATACATAAGTATGTATTTTTCAAAATCTTTTGAGTTCATCTAGCATTAGATGCCACTAATAACTATTTCAAGCTTCACTTGATGCACCCTAGCGACACTGTCGTCCTCATTTGATGGTTACCTCACGAGGTCTCCAAGGAGAGAGTTCTAGCTAAGCCTCTCCCAAAACTCGGGGATGCTGGTGTTAGGCCATAATACATTCGCAAAAAAATTATTTCAAAATATATGAGATCTAAAAATCTGGATAAATATTTTTATTTTTTGTTATTCTGCAGTTTAAAAACGCTCGATGCTCTTTTCCATTTGACAGTTTAGTGGAAAATAGAAAACCAAACGATGTATCACAAGGGTTCTCTTTTTACTTAAAAATGGAAAAAATAATAAAAATCCCAAAGTAAACCACAATAAATTTGGCACTATACTCTAGCTTCATTAATTTTTGCTCTCTATTTATCAAAAGCTTCGCAATCAATCACCGTTACTTCGAAGTAATTTTATACCAAAAAAATATACGAGATTTACTAGATGAAAACATTTTCATATATTTTAAGCACAAATGTATCTAAAAACATAATATCTCGTTCAAATTTCTCGCTATTTTTGCATATCAAGATATGCAGAGAGCTAGTGTTAAGTCACTACATCCTCAATAATCTACCCGAGCATTGACTAAGGGGGCTTAAGACTGCGATGTGTCTTACCACGGCGGAAAAATAAAAATTAATTAAATATAGTGACCAGTCGTGGCCCAATGGCACAAGCGTGTGACTGTAAACGACTGGTTGTGGGTTCGATTCCCACTCGAGGAGTGGAAATATTAAATATTTCTATTTTCTTCGCTCTGGTGTCGGGGTAAAACGTGACGTTGAGTTCCACTACTCAACTCGCAATGTCTGAATTTCAAGCAGAGAGTTAAAACTAAGTTTTCTCTGTCTCCCATGCTATGCGGGAAAAAGCTTGTAGCTGATTTATTGATAACTGATTATCTGATCTAACTAATTACATAAACTGATACATCGTAGTTCATTATTTGTAGAATTGATTGCTTTTATAAAATTACTACAGCTATAGTTATTTCAGAGCAGAAATAGTCAAATAAAATATAAAGAATACTTTGTACTCGAATTGCGAACTCGATCCCCGCAGAGAGGTGGTATCTCTGTGCAGTCATTTGGATCAACGCCATATGTGTTTCCAGAACGTTTCTTTCTAAACGCTATAGTTCCCTTGATGAATATAATATAAAAAACAACAATATTATATTTCAGATTTCTTTTAATTGGTAAGTACCTTATTAAGAGTTACATATTAAAAAAATCAATGAATGTCTTTTGTACGCAATGTATTAAATATTAAAAGCGGCTACGCCTGCTACACAACTGTTCTTACACACATTTATCCCATTTATTAACACTTTAAGGGCTATTTTTTAAAGTTTAACATATGTTTAACTCTAGAGATTTCAACTGTTTTCTTTTCGATTTCCATTCAAATCGTACCAGTAGATTAGCCTTAAATTGTCAAGAATAAAGAATAATATTGTAAAGAATAATCAAAGATAGAAAAGGAGAACGGACAAACAGGCTCGCATATGTAATCTAACATCTGTAAAATAAGCGGAACGTTGTGTTCCTCCATACACTAACTAAAAGCAATCGTTAACTCGTAGTCGTTAGTTTTAAGCCGCTAATTTGTAATCCAAAACCGCTTGATTAACACAAATATTTATTTATTTACTTTTACTACTTTTAGCCCCCTACTATATTTACAAGGTAGACTGTCAATGTAAAATCTAGTTTTTTTTTCGTTTTCATAAGAGTTTCGGAGTTTCGTTTTTTTGTTAATACTCCCCTACGCTCCGTAAGAAATGTACGTGCTACATATCAACTTTTTACGTCCAGTAGTTTCGGATTCGCTTGTGCGTTGTCTGTCAGCCACTCAGTACCTAACGCAATCTTTTTTAGCTCCACGCTGTATCCCGCAAGCAGTAGGGTAGGAAGAGGGAACCTAGTATTAAGACACTCCGTTACCCACTTTACGCCAAGTTCTTGAGGCATTACATATTAATTAGCGGAACTCAACGCCGGGCCTCGACACCAGAGCGATGAAAATGGAAATATTAAATATTTCCAACCCTCGAGTGGGAATCGAACCCACAACCAGTCGCTTTACAGTCACACTTTGTGCCTCTGGCCCCTATAAGGAGTTTTATATTGTATATAGCTTCACGCCTTTTCCCGCATAGCAGAGTAGTCAGTAAGAACGCAGTATCAAGATACTCCCTTTTCCACGCAGATACATATGTACATAAATAAATTCCGTTCCAATTCGCAATGTTATTTCCACTCTACTTATTTACACTTTATATAATTTTATTTTCGCACGTTTCTCACATAATGCAGATAGAGAATCTACTGATACGTCACACTGATCATTACATTTAACACATTTCGCATTATGGAACTAAACCCAACGTCATACATTGTCTGCCCAAAACTGTGAAAATATTGAAAAATATTTTAACCTAAACCATCCCTGAGTCATTTTTTGTAACGATTGAAAAATGGACAATAAATTACAAAGGATCATTCATTTATTAACATTTTTAATGTGTAAACATTTTCTTGTTAATCAACAATTAGCACACCTGCTTGCCAATATGTTATGCCAATAGCGTCGAAAACAACTGATATATTTTAAAGAACACAATAGATCATAATTGTTAAACGTATTACGTAATTCAATTACAAATGTTAATACCGTTATATGAATCACAATGAATTATGACAGGCTTTATTAAATTAAAAACTGAATGCATTCATATGCTGTATTATAAAATTTCAAGGTGCATTCATTTGCCAGCATAATGATAAAAATAGCCTGAATAATAACTGCAATAAGAAGAATGCATTTAGTTACTCGAGATTCGTTCCACAGTTGAGCCAACAAAAGCCATATTTTTATACTACAATAGTATAAAAGTCATTTTGTCTAAGTATACAGATTTAAAATGTGAATCGTCTTCCTCCACTAAAGTAGTTTTCTAGACTTTTTGTGGAGAAAACGAATTTTTTGGCTTATTTTTACGGCTCCTTACTAAAATACCTTTAAATTAAGCACGTCTTAGACCAGTGTGACAGTGTTTGACTGTAAACATGATGATTATGGGTTCAATCCCCCACTCTGTAGAAAGATTGTTTAAATTAATTTAATTTCCCCACTCTGGTAAGACAAAGCAGGGCGCTTAGTTCTACTACTCATGCCACAACGTCTAATTCAGGCGAAAAGCAGAGAGCGAAGTGTCTTTACACTAGATTTCATCTGGCATCTCTGCTTAGCCCAAAAAAAAAGATAAAGGGGACAAATATATAAGAAAACAGAAGACTGTATTTCTAAAGAGAGATAACGAAATTAAATTCGTTTAAGCTTTCTATTCCTTCTTAAGGCTTAAATTTTAATTTACACGGGGATTATTTTTTAATCTAGGTTGGCTACATTTTCTAAGTATCGTAGTAGAATAACAGTTAAATAATTCTGTATGTATTTTTGTCAAAAATCTTCGCTATTTAATTACTACGTTTTGCTTTATACTTTTTATATTATTTATTTTATTAATGTAATTTCTATATTTCTCATGTTTTATTTAAAAAAATATACTTAATCTTCTTTCAAATTTAAACCATACCAAATGTCGTACTTCCCCGTAAAAGTAGCCGAAAAATTTACCTTTTACCTTTTTATTTTTGTGATTTATTTCTTGTTATCAGCAACCACAGATCGCTCTTCTGCCCAATTCTATTCTAAATCATCATAAAAACGATGTCTCTGATATGACCATATTCTCTACATAAGGAATTTCATTTTACATTGTCTCTCACGTTCTCCTATAACTCTTTGCCTGCTATGATCTATGATCACTACTTTATGATTGGCCGATGACGGTATTATTTCTAAGACTATTTTAAACAAACAATAATTATTATAAAAAATCCAATTAACTTGAAAAAAAAAATTGAAACAAAAACAAAATAAAAAAAAAATAGACATCCATGTCAGGATCGAACCGTGGACCGTAATGAATAATTAACCGTCCCATTCACCAATTTTTATTTTAAAAATATATTGGGTACCCCACACTACCTAAGAATTTTACTGCGAAGAACTGAGAACAGTCTTTATTATAAATATACTTTTTACACCTTTACACTGAGTAAAGTTGTAACCTTTACACTGTGTTCTTTAGCAGGATACAAGCAAAGAACATAAATCTAGATGTTCCTCGTGGCATCGGAGTTACAAATTATTTGGAAACTGGTCCCTTTTGTTGTAGAATATTATTTTCCTGAGCGTGGATCAAACCCGCTATTATCGTGGCTTACAGTCAGACAATGTACCACTGCACCACAACGTTGTCGTGGTTTTTAATTAATGCCATTTTACGGTTTCATTGTGTTTCTGATCAATAATAACATTGCCTCACGCTGTATCCCGCACATAGCGGGGTAGGCAGAAGGAACGTAGTGTTAAGATACTCCGTTCCCCACTTTTCGCCGAATTCGGAGGCATTGCGTGTTAAGTGGCAGAACTTAACGCCGCGCTTTGCCTCGGCACCAGAGCGAAGAAAATGGAAATATTAAATATTTCCACCCTTCGAGCGGGAATCGAACCCACAACCAGTAGCTTTACAGCCACACTTTGTGCCACTGCGCCACAACTCGCCCAAAAAAAGGACATTGTCATTTCTTAATCAATGTTTAAAACATCTATTTTATTTCACTGTTTTATCATTTGACTTTGAGAAACAGACGGAGAATTAATTTAGAAATCATCTATTTTCCGTAAATATCTAGACGCTTATCCGCTAGTGTATTAACACAAGCGGATAAGGCACACATACTCAGTCAGCGTGAACGTAAAAATTGGCGGTTTCAAAGTTTAGCCGGAACAAATAGACACAAATATCATAAAAAATATTATAAACATTTACGTTTAGTAAAAAGTGGTTATTTTAATATTATGCCAAGTTCAAAGTCAGAAATATAGGCGATAGTGGACTTCACCGACGAAATAATTAAAAGGTAACTTGCCAAGTTTTGTAAATATCTTAGCAACTATTATAACTATATAAATAAATTAAAACTAACTAGAAACTTCTGAATTACTAAAACCTCAAAGTTGCCTCTATATGGTTCGTGTAATATTAACTTTGAGGCTCGGCCCAATAGTCAACACTTTGTAATGTTGACTTGTACTCGTATATTGGTACGCTAAGTTTACTTTATTGAGTCACACGTCATAGGAATTGGACTTTATCGAGAAGAAATTTTGTCCGAGCAGCATTTATTATGTTTCGCCAGGAAAACATGTATTTATATATGTTATTGCCCCCTTTCCACCCGAATAAAGAACTTTTGAATTGAACTGTGATACACAACTACGATATTTTAATGTTTTATTTATAACTAGCGACCTGCTCACGGCTTTTCGTATTTTTGACTGCCCGCGTTGACGTTTTATATTTTATAAAGCGGTTTATATTTTTCAGACAAATTTTTATCCCCTATTTCAACGAAAAGTAGTTTCTACTATTTTCTAAATCAGGCCAGTAGAATAGTTGTAAAATCTTAACAAACAGATTTACTTTAGCATTTTTGATGATATTGAATCTGAATGCATTCATATGCTGTATTATAAATTTTCAAGGTGCATTCATTTGCCAGCATAATGATAAAAATAGCCTGAATAATAACTGCAATAAGAAGAATGCATTTAGTTACTCGAGATTCGTTCTACAGTTGAGCCAACAAAAGCCATATTTTTATACTACAATAGTGTAAAAGTCATTTTGTCTAAGTATACAGATTTAAAATGTGAATCGTCTCCCTCCACTAAAGTAGTTTTCTAGACTTTTTGTGGAGAAAACGTATTTTTTGGCTTATTTTTACGGCTACTTACTAAAATACCTTTAAATTATATTAAACACGTATAGGGCCAGTGTGACAGTGTCTGACTGTAAACATGATGATTATGGGTCCAATCCCCCACTCAATAGAAAGATTGTTGATTGTTGAACGTCTAATTCACGCGAAAAGCAGAGAGCGGAGTGTCTTTACACTAGATTTTATCTGGCATCCTTGCTTAGCTGAAAAAAAAGAAAAAGGGGACAAATATATAAGAAAACAGAAGATTATATGTCTAAAGAGAAATAACGAAATTAAATTGGTTTAAGCTTTCCATTCTATCTCAAGGCTTAAATTTTAATTTACACGTGGTTTATTTTTTAGTCTAGCTTAACTAGATTTTCTTACTCTCATAGTAGAACAACAGTTAAATAATTCCGTACGTATTAATGTCAAGAATCTTCGCTATTTAATTACTACGTTTTGCTTTATACTTTTTATACTGTTTATTTTATTTATGTATATTTAATATTTCTCATGTTTTATTTAAAAAAATATACTTAATCTTCTTTCAAATTTAAACTATACTAAGTGTCGAACTCCTCCGTAAAAGTAGTCGAAAAATTCACCTTTTACATATTTATTTTTGTAATTTATTTATTGTCATCAGCCGCCATAGATCGCTCTTCTGCCCAATGCTATTCTAAATCATGATAAAAACGATGTCTTTGAAATGTCCATATTCTCTACTTAAGGAATTTCACTTTACATTGTCTCTCACGTTCTCCTATAGCTCTTTGCCTGCTATGATCTATGATCACTACTTTATGATTGGCCGATGACGGTATTATTTCTAAGACTATTTTAAACAAACAATAATTATTATAAAAAATCCAATTAACTTGAACAAAAAAAAATGAAACAAAAACAAAATAAAAAAAAAATAGACATCCATGTCAGGATCGAACCGTGGACCGTAATGAATAATTAACCGTCCCATTCACCAATTTTTATTTTAAAAATATATTGGGTACCCCACACTACCTAAGAATTTTACTGCGAAGAACTGAGAACAGTCTTTATTATAAATATACTTTTTACACCTTTACACTGAGTAAAGTTGTAACCTTTACACTGTGTTCTTTAGCAGGATACAAGCAAAGAACATAAATCTAGATGTTCCTCGTGGCATCGGAGTTACAAATTATTTGGAAACTGGTCCCTTTTGTTGTAGAATATTATTTTCCTGAGCGTGGATCAAACCCGCTATTATCGTGGCTTACAGTCAGACAATGTACCACTGCACCACAACGTTGTCGTGGTTTTTAATTAATGCCATTTTACGGTTTCATTGTGTTTCTGATCAATAATGACATTGCCTCACGCTGTATCCCGCACATAGCGGGGTAGGCAGAAGGAACGTAGTGTTAAGATACTCCGTTCCCCACTTTCCGCCGAATTCGGAGGCATTGCGTGTTAAGTGGCAGAACTTAACGCCGCGCTTTGCCTGGGCACCAGAGCGAAGAAAATGGAAATATTAAATATTTCCACCCTTCGAGCGGGAATCGAACCCACGACCAGTCGCTTTATAGTCACACTTTGTGCCACTGCGCCACAACTGGCCCCAAATAATGACATTGACATTTCTTAATCAATGTTTAAATCATCTATTTAATTTCACTGTTTTACCATTTGATTTTGAGAAACAGACATGGAGAATCAATTTTGGAAACCATGTATTTCCGTAAATATCTTGACGCTTATCCGCTAGTGTAATAACACAAGCGGATAAGGCAGACATGTTCAGTCAGCGTGAACGTAAAAATAGGCTCAACCGTTTCAAAGTTTAGCCGGAATAAATAGACAGAAAGACAGACACAAATATTATAAGCATTTGCGTTTAGTAAGAAGTGGTTATTTTAATATTATGCCAAGTTCAAAGTCAGAAATATAGGCGAAAGTGGACTTCACCGACCAAATAGATGAAAGGTAAATACTTGCCAAGTTTTGTGAATAACTTAGCGACTATTATAACTATATAAATAAATTAAAACTAACTAGTTTCTGAATTACTAAAACCTCAAAGTTGCCTCTATATGGTTCGTGTAATATTAACTTTGAGGCTCGGCCCAATAGTCAACACTTTGTAATGTTGACTTGTACTCGTATATTGGTAAGTTGAGTTTACTTTATTGAGTCACACGTCATGGGAATTGGACTTTATCGAGAAGAAATTTTGTCCGAGCGTTATGTATTATGTTTCGTCAGGAAAACACGTATTTATATATGTTATTGCGCCTTTCCCACCCAAATAAAGAACTTTTGAATTGAACTGTGATACACAACTACGATATTTTAATATTTTATTTATAACTAGCGACCTGCTCACGGCTTTGCGTATTTTTGACTGCCCGCGTTGACGTTTTATATTTTATAAAGCGGTTTATATTTTTCAGACAAATTTTTATCCCCTGTTTCAGGGAAAAATAGTTTCTACTATTTTCTAAATCAGGCCAGTAGAATAGTTGTGAAAGCTTAACAAACAGATTTACTTTAGCATTTTTGATGATATTAGTATAGATAATATGGCTTTATGTATAAAAACAGAAATTTATTAGTCATATTTATATGGTTATAGGACTTCTACTGTACACCACTCGTGTCCTGAATTCGGGAAGGAAGCGGAAAACGGAGTGTCAAGTGAAGATGAAAAAAAAAATCTCTATCTCTATCTCTATATATAATAAAAGAGTAGAAAAGTCAATTCTGTACATGAAAAATTTCAGAAAAATTTTAATTGGATGCGTTAATATATCGATAACAGAGGCCAAAAATCTACTCAATAGAATTTTTGTCTGTCTGTCTGTCTGTCTGTCTGTCTGTTAATTTGTTCGCCAATCACGCAAAAAGTACTGGATGGAAATGAATGAAATTTAGCATGGTGGTAGCTTATAGTCCAAAGGTACATATAGGATAGTTTTTATCCCGGTATTCGATGTAGTTTTTATGGAAAAAATAAAAAACCGATATAAGTATTTTCTTCATACACTGATATTTACTGGATAGAAGTAAATGATTTTTTGCATGGAATTAGCTTAGAGGCTAGGACATTATATGAGATAGTTTTTATCCTGGTAATACAGTTTCGGCAAAAAATAAAAAAAAAACTGACATAGTCAATTGTGTTAATTATTTTAAAAGTGAAGCCAAAATACTTCTAATTTCATTTACTAATATAATAATTATAAAACTAAGAAGCACAAAATAAATATGCGTATATTTCATATCTATATAACTTTTTATTTTTTTATAATGGCAGCATTGTCATGTCATTTATAATGTCATATGTCATTTTAACTTCTCCCGTAACGCTAAATTGAAATTAATACTTTTATATAGTTAAAAACGGTAATATTTGTGAAAAAATGTGTCTTGATATAGACATTTTACTTTTAATATTATGCTCAGTACATCATACTTTCTGAAGAACTTTAAAATGTCGCTTTATAGGTTTATCAGCTGTCGTTAGGCTGGTCTAAGTCATTAGGCTGGTCTAGGTCTGGAATAAGTCATGAAAAATTATTTATTAATTAAAGGTTATTTATTACCTTTAATGATTGCAAAATTACAATACACCTCAAACATGAAATGTTCTATTCAGTCTGTTCAAATGTGCCATTGAAAAAATATTTTTTTGATGTGTGTATTTAAACGTGAACACGGGTAGCTGTAGAAACGTAATAGATATAGTAGTGTAGTTTATGCGGGCGAAGCCGCGGCTGGGTCGCTAGTATATAATAAAAGAGTAGAAAAGTCAATTCTGTACATGAAAAATTTCAGAAAAATTTTAATTGGGTGCGTTAATATATCGATAACAGAGCCCAAAAATCCACTCAGTAGAATTTTTGTCTGTCTGTCTGTCTGTCTGTTAATTTGTTCGCCAATCACGCAAAAACTACTGAACAGAAATGAATGAATTTTGGAATAGTGATAGCTTATAGTCCAAAGGTACACATAGGATAGTTTTTATCCCGGTTTTCCATGTAGTTTTTTTGGAAAAAATAAAAAACCGATATAAGTAAATCATTTATATACTGATATCTATCGGGTAGAAATTAATGAATTTTTGTATGGAGTTAGCTTAAAGGTTAGAGCAACATATGGGATAGTTTTCATCCTGGTATTCTATACAACTGCGGCAGAAAAATAAAATAAAAAAAAAACATTTAAATTGTGTTGATAGTTCACGAGTGAAACTACTTAAATTTGTTTTAATATCACTAATATTACTTAAAATAATTATAAAATAAATTGAGCACAACATTTATTGAAGATAATTTGCTATTAAAAATACATTTGACCGGTCTACAAAACTTTATATTATCTATATGACACCAAATGTCACTACGTTTTCTGTCACCATGTGTTATTATATAGTTGACATTGCACTAGATATATTCGTACTCATTAATATTATTATAAAAATGTAAAAATCTGTCTCTTCTATAGGTTTTGTTTTCATGGGTAATCTACTAGCCCGCTTTAGATGAAATTCGAAAAGAAGAAGTCGTAGGGTCAAATATGCCTATATTTTAAAAAAAAATCAAACCCTAGGAGGTTGAAACAGTGGATGAAACTTATGTATGTTAAGAATATAGTGAGAATGAAAGATCTAAACTCCTTGACTGATTTCGATTAATTTTCTCACGAAATAGTTGATAAGGCAAAGTCAAATATAGGCTACCTCTCTTTTTTAAAAATAATTCCAGAGGTGCTAAAATAGGGTATGAAAGTAGTAGTTCACCCAGCGACGCCGCGAGCTGGTCGTTAGTTTACCCTGGTATTCAATATAGTTCCCGCAGAAAAATAAAAAGTACCAAAGTCAAGTTATATTGATTATTTGCAAGTAAAGGTATTTTTTTTAATACCAGTAAGTAACACAATTGTAAAATAAAAGAAAAAGTCTAAAATTTATTTAAGATATTATAACCAGTTTATAATACTATGTACCTGATGGTATATATGTACGAAATCTGCTATCATATAGATATATGATAGCAGATTTCGAACTTTTTCTTACTAGATCAGTTATCACTATACGTTTTCAAATAGTATAGACATTGTACTAGATGCATCGATGATTTTCGCAAGAATATAATTAGTGACGCAAGGTTAAATTTAGACCATCCCCCTTTTATAAAAAAAAAACAATTCCAAAGAGGCAATAGTGGATGAAAGTGGTAGTTCACGTGGCGAAGCCGCGAGCGGGTCGCTAGTGATTAATAAAATGCAAGGTTTAATACAAAATAAATAAACAATTAAATTACGTTGTTTGGTATTCTCTTTGACGATGAGATAGTAAACAAAGAATTACTTGCAAGGAAATGTAATACCCTATATACAATTACGAAACCTACTAAGGTAATTTACTGTTTTCTTATACAAAAACATAAGCCAGTCTCTAAGTCATTTAAAATTAAAATGAAATGTATGTAATCTTCTGTAAAATATAATTTCTCTTGAAATAAAATAAGGAAAATATAAGGTAAGCGAGTAAAATATATGAGTAATTTAATTTCTAAATTTCATTGAGATATCAGAGTGATTTTTAGTATGGTTTCTCGTTTTTCCTCGATTTTTGTATATTAAGAATTCATACACGAACAGGCTTCTGATCGTGACTGTTCTCTAGATGATAGAGATATACTACAGGGGTTGATTACGTCAAACTTAGAATAGTTGCCAACAAATGTTTCTTATAGAACCTTCGAACGCCCAATATCAATAATCGAACCTAATCCAAAAACTGCAACCATGGCTTGATCTAGCCATCTATATTTTATTAAACCATAGTTTTGGATAAAGGTTGAACATTCAATCCTTAGATTTGTTATTGGTAATAATTTTTGCCATTCAATGCAGTTTTTGGATTAGGATCGAATATTGATATTGAGTGGATGAGAAAAGTACATTTAATTTTCCATCAATTTTTAGGAAAATTATGCGGGCGGACGGTAAGAAATTTGGCATTCTAAAAATTTACAGGAAAAAATGCACAATGTTGATTATTTTCATTAGAAACTTGTCAAGTAAACTACACACGTAAACGTTGTTAAGGAAACGCGTATTTTACGCGGCAACGAGGCGGCTAGATCTTATTAATAAGCGTCAGAGGTACGTTTTTATGTGTATGAAATTGTGTCCATATTCGTTTAACTACTTTTCTTATCATAATTAAAAATAAGTATAACTAGCTGTTACCCGCGACTTCGTCCGCGTGAACCAAGAAACATCTTCATTGAGTTCCGATCAGCAGCTCTACCCAAAGTGAAAATGGTTAGAGTCAGATAGATCTCCCAATTGCGTTATACGAAAAAACCGCATCTGTGCCTTTCAAATTTGAGGGTTGCCCTCGATTTCTCCAGGATTACATCATCAGATCCTGATCTCCTTACCATGGGACCAATGGTGAAATATACCCTCTCGAACAAAAAAAGAATTTTGAAAATCGGTCCACCCATCTTCGAATAATCGGGAAACACATAAAGGAACCTCCGTTTTTATGTCGGTTAAAAATCCCTATAAATTTTACCTTATTATGTTATTCTGATATCAAACCTACATTACTGCAAAGTTTCATGAAAATCCGTTCAGTAGTTTTTGCGTGAAAGAGTAACAGACTCACACACATCCGTACAAACTTTCGCATTTATAATATATATAAGATATAAGAGTAAGATGTTATTCTAGTAAATTAAATATTGTTCTCAAAATTTCTTTCTTCATAATCAATACTTAATTTATCTACATGTTCTTATTTGTAATAAAAATTCAATCGAATTCCATGTGACAAAAAATGAGAAGGGACGAAGGATTCACAAAATGCTTACATTCTGATAGTATAACACAGTAAGGCCGGGGGACTCGAGACCTGAATACCGCAAGTATGCACTTAAAGGAGATGAGATCGTACAGCTATGTGATAATAGGGGCTTGAAATGCTTTTGCAAGAGTAATATTGTACTTGACGGTGTTTATTATAAAAATGGAAGTCTTATCCTTATATTCTCACACTATAATTTTATCGTTTATTTTAGCATTATTATAACATAAAATAAATAAGATTTCTCGGTGACAAGGATCTGTCGTAACGCAATGTGACAACAATCTAATGGTAACTATGATGGTAGTGAATTCGATTCCACTCGGTAGAGAGATTACATACTCTTTACATTTCTCCGCTATGGTACGTCAGATAAAGCGAGGCGTTAAGCTATTTAAAACACATTAGATAACACACACGCAAATTAGACAACAGAATGTCTCTGACTACCCCGCTATGCGGGAAAAAGTGAGGGTTCTTCTATGAACAAAATTGTTATAAAATCTTTATAATACTATTGATAAAAGTCAATTCTTGTCATATCAAAGAAAATGTCTTTCTTTTGGCAGAGCATCCAATAATTTCAATCCAATTTTAAAATAAGGGAAACTTTATTATATATTGGAGATGAACGTAAATTAGAAATTTTACGCTTCAAAGAGCCCTTTATTGGAACGATCACATCCGGCAATACTTCAATAACTGTGCCAATATTTCCAAATCGAATTTTTAAATCGCGAAGTAAAATGTTAATATTATGAAGAGAATTTGTACTAAAATGTTTATCAAATATATATTGTTTTATATGGTATCTTATTTTCGACCTCTTTTAGTATGTCTAACTATGAAATGCGACTTCAAACGATTGGCAAAAAGTGATTGTTTTTAGATTTCTCAATAAAAGCATTGAAGGAAGATAGAAATAAAGTGCTCTGTGAAATCCTTAATACGGGCTCGAATACACCCAAAAAGTCACACAATATCCTGGGTTTGTGACAAAATTGTTTCGATACATTACTTGTTTCGTTCAGTATTAAACCAGCCTCTTTTAGGTCAGAAAGTTTTGGTACTTTATGGTAGGCTATCGTCGTGACAGAAAATAAATGAAAGACATCAAATAAAGTATTTTCTTTACCAATTTCATTCAAGCAACAAACATATATTCTATTCATTTGACAATATAGCTGGTATATACATGTATATGAAAACATGGAAGTACATAAAAGTACTTATAAATTCTATTCGCCCAGAGCCATTTACTTTATGTTTTTATTATAATCAAAAGTTACTTAGCCGTGAGGCCTTCGTGGCGTAATGTGACAGTCTCCGACTATTACTACAATGGTTGTGGATTCGATTCACACTCGGGGGAATGATTACATACATATTATTTTCATTTCACCACTCTGGTGCCCAAGACAAAGCGCATAGTTGAGTTCCATCATATAGCATGCAATATCTCTCTTTTTACCGGAAAATGGAGAACGGAGTGTCTTGCTACTAGGTTCTCTCTGATTATACTGTAATGCGGGAAAAAGCATGAACCTTACTTACTGACATTAAAGAAATATAAGTATGAAAGCAATCTAAATATATATTTCCTGATATTTCGATCACAATCAGCGGAGTTCAAACAAAGGGAAAGCTCTCGAGTTTCCTCAATTCACAATCATAACGACTACGTTTTATACAAAATATGGTGCGATGGATAAACACAAGATATAATGTTTCTTTTGTATTGTAGTCAATTGTACATATAGAGTTAGAGCTAAAACGTATAAGTTTGTAATATTTTACAATATATTTATCAATCATTAAATACATATTTATTTTTTAATTAGCTATACATGTGTATATTTGGGTGGAGCAATATTATTTCAAAGCCTGCATTTATAACCGATTGAGCTTAATTCTGTATACACGTTTAGTTTAGTTGACAATGCGTGGTTAAATGCGTGTCATTCTAAACTCAACATGGCGGAACATCCAAGATTGTGAATTAGTTATTTTAATGCTCTCCAACAGTATGAAAATAACAAATTTAAACAATGCTTGCTGTGAATAATTGTGGGTAAAATTAAGTTATTTTAAAATATATTTTTTTACTGTCAATATATTCCATTTTTTTAATTACACATTACACATGATGCCATTTTAAAGCGTATTCTCATAATACCGGTGGTAACCTCCCACAGGACTAACAACACTTATCATTTTATCTTAATTGCCGATCTTAAGCATTTGTATTGCGTATTTAAATATACTATTGTATATCTGATTTTGTTTTTATTTTACTTTTAAAAAATATTAGCGACTTGCTCGCGGATACGTCCTTAGAATATATGTTTGACCCTGAATCTTCAACTATTTTCAGTCCAAATATCATCCAAACCGGATCAAAACCGACAGACACTCGCATTTATAATAATAGTATCGATTATTGTAAATTTTGTTATGTTGTATAACCTTACATATCTAAAAAGGTATTCTGAAATTGTTACGAAACAGGTATCAAACATTTTTTGTAATGAACATGTACATTAACCGTAGAGTCCGCTGCCACATGGAATCTTGCCAACTCTTTATATATTCGTCAATCGCACACTTCAATGAATTCCTCCATTTATCGATATTAGGACTGAGTAGCTTCAAATAACTAAGATGGCTACGTAAATATTCTCTTTTACAGAATTTTTCACATTATTTACATTTCATAAGTTACCGAAATTGAGCCGAAGTTGAAGAGGTTATCGTATACCAGTGTGACAGCGCCTGACTGTATGCGTGGTTATCGTGGGTTCGATCTCACTTAGGGGAATAAATATATTTAAATTATTTTCATTTCATTGCTTTGGTAGAGATAAAGTGCGGCGTTGTGGTCCGCCACTTAACATGCAATGTCTCGGTTTGAGGCGAAACCTGAAAAACATGGAGTTTTGACACTAGTTTGTGTTTGCCTACTCTGTTATATGGGAAAAGCTATTACGGGAGAGGATGAAAATGATTAAAATCCATGCCAAATAATCAAAAAATAATCTACAAAGTAAAAAGTGTCTATGAAATAGTGTATTTTTTCAAATGATTTAAAAATTTAAAACATTTGATGTATTATAAATACATTTAATGTATTCGAAAATTCTGGACTGTTTAATTAAATAAGAACATACAAACAAAGTAATACACAAAGTATAATAAATAATTAAGTGTAATAGAGGAAAAGCAGTTAAGTTAATTAAGTAATGTTCATACAAATTTATTTTTCGACCTACATTTGCAATAAATAACTGTAGTAACTGTTTTCAAGAATTAATTGGATTTTTCGCTTAAATAACTTAGCACTAATTTTAGCTCACTCTAAGTGAGAAATCTAAATGAACTGAACTAACGTTAAGGGGATCGTAAAAAGCTTTAGAAAATCTCTTTTTACTTTTAACTTCATTAGTCTTTTAGTAGATTTGCTCTGAATGTAGACTACGGTTGCGAGTTAGTGGTGGATGCAGCTTTGGGATATATTTCACGAATCCGACTATCCACTTGTTACGTGTTTATTTTTGTATAATTTTAAGAAAAACAGTTTTAAAGTTATTCATGTAGTCTTAATATAAAAAGTAAGCTGTATGCTGTTTCAAAATTACTTATATGTTTTTCTTCTTACTTAATTGCTGGAGCAGAAATCGAACACTTAACGTCGTTTTACCATCAAATGCTGCTCAACTGTGCTACGAAACATTTTTTTATGAAAAAGGTCTTTGGGTTGTCATATTAGTTTTAAACTGTCAATATTGTCCACTAATAAGACAGCCTTCAACTTATGCTGAACTTCGTCTGAGAACAAATTGGCAAGCTCTCTACGGTAACTTGCTCTTGTAACAGATATTATTGCAATATCTATATTACTTAATTATCTAATTAATATACAATTTAACTAATGTCCCTGATGATATACGTATATGAGTCATTGTGGGACAGCATCTGACCGTAAGCGCAATGGTTGTGGATTCGATTCCTTGTCGGATAAATGATTATATTTAAATTATTTTCACTTCTTCTTTCTCACTGATGCAAGACAAAGCCCGGTGTTGAGTTCCGCCATTCAACTCGTTATGTCTCGAATTCTGGCAAAAAGTGAAGCAAAGTAAGTAAGTGTCTAGACACTATGTTCCCTCCGACTGCTTTGTTAAGCAAGAAAAAGCGTGACGACTCTTGATAAATATTTTCGACAAATCAAATCGATTTTATTAACATTAGCTAATTACCTGTGGTTAATCTGAATTCGATAATTTAATATGTTTATTTAATAATAAACGTACATGTAAATAAAACCGCCAGACCACGGCCGGGACGTGTGTTGTGGTCGCGCGGTCACGTCATACAATTTCCACAAATGTTCCAACATTGTGAAAAGAAATAATAGAAATTGTAATTCAATTCCTATTTGTACGAAATATATCGTTCTCGTTCGAAATAAATCGTTCGTGAATATATTGTTTGGAATATATCGAAATACTCGTTTTATTTCAAAACTAGCGACATGCTCGCGACTACGCCCGTGAGATTTATAAAATAAATTTTAATTCCCTATTGATGCCCTTTAAGGCTTAAGGGTTGGTTTTGAAAATATAAGTAGTCTATGTTTGACCTTATGTTATCAACTGTCTTCACGAGAAAAAAATATAGAAATCGGTCATACGGTTTAGATTTTCATACAAACATCTTTGATTTTTGAATAAAAATGGCTATGTTTAATCCTGGATCCTTAACTTAACAGGCTTTCTCATGTATATTATCAGTACGGACGTGTGAATGTATCTTAACACTAGTTATAATGGAATAACATACAACTCCTTATAATTAATTACATATCAACATCTAATCATTTATTATGGCCATACCCAATAATAAAACCAAAAATATATTTTTAAAAATCATGTTAAGTAAGGTAGGGGTGAGACCTTTTAACCTTGGAGAACTTAATATCGATGTTACTGAAAAAAGGTCACGTAAAAGCATGAGAACGCTCCGAAGGTCATATACTTGCTTGTATGAAGAGGTTGATGTCAGTGGACAAGACGAAAGAAGTATGCAGCAATTGTAGTTTTTTGTACTTCGTTCTCTTTGACTATCCCGTTAGAAATTAAATTTGAAGCAAACAAAAAATCTCTTTGTAATTTACGCGACAAACACCAAAAGAAACGTATGAAAGAACAAGTCACTTAACTTTGTCTTAGTTTTAAGTAACTTTAAGTATATTTCAAATTAATATCTCTCATATTATTATTAAAAATGATCGTAAAAAAACACGAAGGAAAATTGAGATTGAGTGTCAGTAGTTTTATGTTAAATTTAATTAAAAATTACGATAAGTATTGTATTTTTTTACAACCATTTTATTTTCTTGTACAATAATTTGAAGATAAAAATGTCTATTTTTATGACACCACCAAACCACTTGAATGATTTTATAGCACAAGTTTGAAACAGGTGTCTTTTAAATGGCAATAAAATACAGACGTGCGACAATATATAAAAGAAGTAATCTTGTAGCCAAGAAGGCATGAATTCTGGAAAAAAAATAAAGATAATTTTTTTTAAGCTTTGTAAGTATTTTTAAAGCTCAACAAAACTAGATAACGAAGTGTTTTGACGCTGAGTTCTATATATGCGAAAAAAAGGCGTAAAGGTAAGAAAAAAATTAATAAAGGGAAGCATAAATATTAAATAACGTTGTTATTCCTTATATTTCACGGTATAACGGAACACCAAACGCGTGTTTCATGATTGCTGGAACAGCCGTGGACTGTGGAGCTTGTTAGCAATCTGAAATTGAAAATACACATCGACTACTCCAAACAGCGACCAAAATGAAAGTTTATTATTTATGTAAAAGAAACGAACGTTGTATGAATTACAATATGCTATGTAATAAAGTATGATGAAACCTGATTAACTTCCACTAGCGTATTTATTTGCGTGACCTTAAAAAAAATGTATATTTTAATTAGGGGCAAAATATATATATATATATATATATATATATATATATATATATATATATATATATATATATATATATATATATATATATATATATATATATATATAATAGTGTATGTGAAAATCTGTTATTGTATTTTTTGCAATGCATAGCTTAAATTTTTTTGGTGTTGAAATTAAAATATCATTCAAATTAAAATACCAAGTGGGAAAATAAAAAATATACACTTTTTTAAAAGGCTACGTAAACGATGATGCTAGTGACAGCTTATTTTGTATAAAAATGGACATGAGATTAAGATCTAAGTACTTAAGCTTAGGCGGAGTGCTCGCGCTCAATTAGGTTTTACGTTCCTATTCTCGTAACGATAAAACTTGTAACGTTCAGATTTCGTACAAAATTTTAATATTTTTATAGTCTTAATAGTGTGAATAAATTATTATCCTTTGCTATGCGTTTAGGCCATTAATATGAAATTAGGTGAAATACATTAAGTTTATTTTTCTTAGTTCCACTCAGTAGTGATGTAGACAGAGAGAATCTACTGAGAACTTAGTGAGCATTCTCTTCGTATTTTGCCCGACTTTGAGACATGGCATGTCTAGTGGCGGAATATAACACCACGTTAAGTCTAACGCTGTGCTTTGTCTTACTACACCAGAAAAATGAAAATAATTTTGATATAATCGTATCGAAAGTTGGACTACAACTCATATACATCAATAACCGAATACAAGATAAATCAATTTTGTCTATAAAATAACACAAACCTTATACAAAATAACAATATATAAATTAAATTAATACCAAAATATAATATCGAATACATTTATACATCCAGACTATAAGAAAATTCTTAAGTATTTTTTTATATGAAGTAGCAACAACTAAATGTTTTATTTCAAGACATTTGAAGATCGTTTAAGAACACTCAACGTCGCCTGAAAAGCAAAATAACAAAACAAGATCAAAAGAACATTAGTTGGTGGAGGAAGACGTCGGCTTGAGAATGTCATTTTAATTAAAGTCAATAACATTTATTCTAATGAGTTCATCATTTGAAATTATCATTTCCTTTCAAATTATCCTTTTATTATGATTTGCTCGTTTATTTTATTTTTCTTATTCAATGTTTAATTGAGATAAAAATGAAGCTGCATTTATAACTATTTATGAATTAAATATTTGTGAAAATTATTTTTATAATATGACTACTGTGCACTTCACAACTATTGCTGTTCAATTATATTGCAACTATATAAAGTTAATTTAAAAAAATAAAATAGTTTATGTTTAATTCTGGATTATGAACAATATTTTTGAATGAAAAAATGATTATAATCAGTCAAGCGGTCAAATTTTATATACAAATATCCAATCCTTTTTTCGACTCTTCAGAGGTTGCTTCTACTAAAAAAATCCCTGGGTTTTGCCCTGGATATTAAACTATTTTCATTTAAGCACTTTGGTACGTGACACTAACCATAGGGTTAAGTTCTGATGAGCCCCACAGTACCGTTCGTCCTTTGGGTACGGCCGGTATGCGTAAGAGCATTTCCCAGCGTCACGAAAAAAAAAAAAGAAAAGAGGGTTAAGTTCCAACACTCAACACGCAAAGCATCGTTTTAGACCGAAAAATGGAGTACGGAATTTCTTGTTACTATGTTCTCCCTGAGGACCGTACTATGTGGTAAAAATCATTAAGCTGCTTATAGAAAAGTAAAATTTGAAATATCATCCTCATTATAGTAATATCTGAAGGAAAATTTTAAATCTTTTTTTGCTATAATTATGCAGACGGATTAGTATGGAATTTGGCGTAGTTTCAGTTTATACGCCGAAGTAGTCTAAAAAACATATTTAAGAAAACAAATATTGCACATACTACTATGAAATTATGTATAACTTCTAGTACCTAACACGTTTATGATTATGTGATTCACTGTTAGTACGCAAATGTTTATCAAGAATATTTTTTACTATCGCTATGTGGCTATAAGTAACCGATTAATAGAGAACAGAGTTATCACCACTATCTCTCTATAATTCAATACAAACACATTGCAAAAATAAATATTCATACCTTTAGTATGTAATTCAATATTTTATAAGAGTTCATTTTCATACACAAGTTCATTATCTTTATGCCAAAATATAATATAGTCAAATGAAATTATATAACAAAAAGTAATGTATCGCAGAATCACAAACACACGATGTTACTTCTTGTGACGCGCCTCTTCGTGACACTTGTACGCGATAAAAACTTCGCAACAAGTTTAATTGGTATAACTTTCCCATTTCGGAGTTCAGAAGTGAATATTAAGGTCATAAAATAATGTTGTGTTCATTTTAGGTTATGTTTAAAATATGAAATATATATTTTAAAAAAGAAAACAAAATGTTATATATAAGATAACGGTACATTTGAGCAAATGAACCTTAATTCCATGTGATTACCACTCGAGAGATTTTTTATAATTAAAACATGATTTCTCTATTCTACTTAGAAAATATTAATGGCATTAGCTTTGCAATTCGTTCAAAGACTGAGATGCTTGCGAGAGATGCCTAAAGTGTTTTTTTCACCAGATTTTCTGCCTACTCAAAGGATTGTGAAATGTGAATGAATATAAGATGAACACCTATCTATGTATATAATATACTATCTATGTATATAATATCAGTAATACATATGTATATAAGCTTGCCTACCTACTTTACTTAACATATAAAGTTTCGTCTGTAGTACTAGTTTTAACTAGAACTAGTTCAACTATGCATACGTTGTTATATTGTGCCTAATTAATATTTTACAACACACATAAAGGAGGCCAGTCGTAGTGCAGGAGCATATAAGTGTATCTGTAAACGTGACTGGTTGTGAGTTTGATCCCCACTCGCGAAGTGGAAATATTTAATATTTCCATTTTCTTCGCTCTAATGTCAAAGCAAAAGGCAGCGTTAAGTTTCGCCACTTAACACGCAATAACTCCAGAATACCGCGGAAAGTGGATAACGAAGTGTCTTAACACTGGGTTCCTTCTGGGTGCTCTACTATATGCAGGATACAGCGTGAAGCTAAATAAATATTAAGGTTGTGATATGAAATTTTACACATATTTTTGTTTTGTAATACCTTGTTGTTTATTGAAATCTTTCTTTGTTTAACTTCTAAAAAATATATTTCATCATTGTATTTTCAAGAAAAAATGATTTATAACATTTCAGACAGGCCAAGTTAAGACAACTTAACAAGATTTTCAACTCTCGCAACTTCTCCGACCGCTTTTGTTTAAGATTTGAAGCATAAAAAATATTTGAATACACACAAAAACCGAACGTCTGGAAAGTTCCTACAAAACGAAATGAGCCTGAACTTTTATTTCCTCTTAAAATAAACGGACGGGCTCTTTTTATTTCGTGCACAAAATAAAGTTAAATAGAAAAGTTTAGACTCTCACTTCCTTACTTGGGCGCGTTTCAGAAAATATAAACGCTGTAGCTTATATTCTCTCTTATGTAAAACCATGTTGATTTGAAAGTTGTATGTTTACTGTATTTTTGTTAGTTTTGTTGGTATATTATGAATTTACTGGTTTCGTGTAATAATGAATCTTTGATTGGCGGAGTTGAATCTGAGGGCTGAAATTTGGACTTTCAAAAAATAGGAAAGCAGGAAAAATAGGAAGGATTACATACAAATGGCAGATTTATGTATTTAGCCGCAAAGCAAAGTAATCGGAGAGAACCTAATGTCAAGAGACTATGTTCTCTACTTTCTGTCTGAAATCGAGACATTACGTGTTAAGTTAAGGCGGACTTTAACGCCGCACCAAGTCCTTCGATGCGTTATTCCTGCACGCAATATCTCCTTTACAATATAAGAATCACTTAAAGAAAAAAAATATACATATACAAAAGCAACAGAACACTTTACTTTAACTAGCATAGCGTATATTTATACTAGAGCAACTTGTACTCGTTTAGATTCTGTTTAAAATTAAGCGGAACTATTTAAAGTGTGAAAAGGAACCGAGGGAGGTATGAAGTGGAAACCCTAATTGTGTGGGAATAGGGGAATCCCGCGGAGGACTAGTTTCCGGCGACGGTGGTGTGAGGTAAAACGACACTCAGTTTACATTGCCTTGGCAACTTTACATGTTCTTTATGCGATATGTTTGTGTGAATGTAATATTTTTTTATGTAACATCTTAAGTACTTAGTATTGTTAATTGGTAGTAAAAATTAACAAGTAATTGGTAGTAAAAGTAAAAATTAACAAGTCATTGTAATTGGTAAAAACAATTCATTTTTTATACAATATTATATTTTAAAAATTGATGAAAACAGAAACATATAAACGTAAATATGTTATGAAAGAAAAAAGGTATGAGTAAGTAATTACTAAAAAAAATATACATTTTTAACACTTATGTGTTTCAAATTTCCCAAAATATGAAATATAACAAAAAATAATAAATTATATCAAATTATTATTTTTTGTTATATTTCATATTACAATATATGTTTTTATTTACACTTGCATTTAAATTCTATTCATTCTCTTTATTCCATGTAAATGAAATAAAGAGAATGAATCAATAAGATTATTTTGTTGTGCAAAATAAAAAAATTGAACTAAACAAATTGAATTTTATATACAAAGCAATAAATTTATTTGCATATGGAGTTAACAACCCATATTTCACTTACAAATTCAATACAAAAATCTAAACCTACAGAGAAAACGTCAGCATTTTCTGCAATATCATCACAAAAGGCGTTTAAATTTGTTGAGCTATTCAATAGCAATAGTAGTAAAAATCATAAATGTGGAACATACAAAAATCCGACTTTTTCACGCTTAAGCCATATTTTATGTGCGTAATAAAATATTTTATATTACAGTAACACTTCACATGTTCTCTTCGGCTCGTCTCTAACGTGACGGTAGATAATATAAAATATAAACATGTAGGGCTACCATTGTGTATGTTGTTATTATAAGAGTAGTACGAGCAGTACTAAATACTTTTTAAACATTTTTGGTGTGGAATAACACTTAGGAAAATTGAAAAAGACATTTAGAAAACGTATAAAAAATTGAACGCAGCAGGATTCGAACCCGCGCCTCCTGAATACCGTCCAAGAGCTCCGTGCTAATGTCGTAAATCTTAAGTTTTATTGTTAGCTCCATGTTTTTTCAAAAACATAATGTCAAGATACTCCATTCTCCACTTTCCGCTTGAAATGAAACATTGTGTCTTTAATGTTGGAACCTAACGCCAAAGCGGAAAAATGAAAAAAGTATTTCCCCGATTCTTAAATAGAAACTACTAAGCTTTTCTGGTAAACTTAATTTCAAATAAACAGAAACCTTAGATTTATCAATATTAATGATGTGACTTGCATCAAATTAGTCTGTGTAAATTAATTATTTAGGTAAAACTTAGGTTTTTCCTCCTCTTTACGGTAAGTAAGGTTTAAACCAGTTCGTACTGTTAATATTAGGTAAAGACGTATAAGTTTAATTAGGAAAATATTAAAATTTTCCATACTACAGGTTTCTACAATAATATAAACATCTGATTCTGAAAGCGAAATAGCATTATTGTAGCAAGCTATACATATATTTAAAACAGGTCAACAAGCCATGCAGCCTTTATATGCCGGTTTAATTAAAACAAACACATTGAGCTATCATTATATGAGGGATTTACCGGAACACTACACCTCAAAGTTAAGTAACTGTATACAGATATGTACATATGTACGTTAGACGCTATTATGGTGCCTTGGGCATATGTTGCTTGGTGATGGTTGATTCAAGGGTAATTGAATTGTACAAGATAAATTTGTATTTGTAATATATTTGTTTTTTCGCCTGTTGTTGTTTTCTTCGCTTGTTTGTTAAGCAACACGCAACATCGCAATCTTTTTAAGATAAAATGCGAAATATTCATTAATTTGTAATTAAATTATGTTTTTACTTACTCCGCAAAAATAACTAAGCTTTAAATAAAAAAATATCTATACAATAATATTATATACCGATCAAATATATATATATTTTATTATTTTAATATATATATATACATATATATATATATATATATATATATATATATATATATATATATATATATATATATATATATATATATAGACATACAGTACTGGACATAAAAAAGTACGCACAGTTCAATGTCTCTTTTATATGCTATTCCTATTGGAAATATCATATATATATGAAACCCTGAGTAATTATACTGAAAGCTCATTATTTTGTCTACATGCTGGCATTGCTACAGGTTGCAAATACAAGAATCCCGTAAAATAACGATTTAAACGTTAAAATCTGCCTCTTATGTGCTGGACAAAAAAAAGTACGCACCCAAGCTTGTCATATTGTCAAGAGTGACTGCGATGCAATTTCTCCCAACAAAGTTTAGCAATGCAAATAGAATGTAAACGTAAGAATTTCAAAATTTTTCAGCGAGTTATCTCTTCTTTAGGTGCCAGTAAAATCTTTGAAATCCGTAAGGCCGAAAATACTAATTCAAAATAGAAAACTGGTGATAAAAATCCAAAAAATAGATATTTCAAAAAAGCAGATTGGCCGGAAATGTGAAATAAGTGAAGGTGCCATGTGAAAACACTTGTGAGAAGGTTGAATAAATAGTGATAATAATATAATAACAACGAAAAAGGGAGGAATAGAAAAATCATTGCGGTGGATGATCAGAGAATAATCGAAGAGGTGAATATAAATCCTCCATTAACCAGGCGTGCTATACTCGAGGATAATGGCTGAAATGTATGTGATCGTATGATTCGGAAGAAACTTCAACGAGCGGACTTAAACAGCAGTTGCACACAACGTCACCTTCCGATTCGCAAAACGTACAAAATCAAGAGCCTTGAATTCGTCAAGAAAACGCGTTTATAAACCGATTTCTTTTTGGAAAAAAGAATTTAGAGTAACGAAAGCAAATTTTATTTATTTGGTCATAAACGACAATCGTGAGTTTGATGCAAACCAACGGAACAGGTCTCCAAAAAAAATCTTCATGAGATAGTCAAATACGGATGAGGTAGTGTATTAATTAGGGGGTGTCTTGCCTGGTCTGGAGTCGTCGACTTCGAAAGTATACGTGCTCTATATATAGAGCATTATGAATGTCGATGTCTATATAGATATAACCAATGAAATTTTGGAAGAATCGTCGCTGAAAGAAGAATGAAGAAGATGAATTCATCTTCCATTAAGACAACAATCCAAAACATGGCTCGAAAATAATCATTTTTATTCCGATCTTCCAAAATAAATTGTTGGACTGGCCTGTGCAATCATCGGGCTTAAATCCAAATGAAAATTTATAGTCGATTTTAAGCCAGAACGTCACTAAAAGTGACGTGACGAAAAAAAGAAATTGTTCGAATCTTTGACTGAACTGACCTGGGAAGAATCGATCGGCAATATTAATTAATGTTGTTCAAACTATGCTCCGACGTTCAGAGATTGTTTTCGCAGCAAAAGGTGGTCATACAAAATATTACAAACGGGATATGATAATTTATTTGGTATTTTTCATAAGTGCGTACTTTATTTTGTCCACTCCAATATTGGCACCCTGCGGGTGATATTTATTTTTTGTGCCGTATATATTTTATTTTGATTATGTTTCAGTAAGGATGAGCAACTAATCTCACAAACTATCGTTGAAACGGTCGTGGAAGTACATCATTTATTGTTTTCATAAATAAAATAGCACTAATACAAAATTTCACATAGTGCGTACTTTTTTTTGTCCAGTACTGTATATATATATATATATATATATATAGATATAGAGAGATAGGTATAGATATATATATAGGATATAGAGATATATAGAGAGAGTATAGATAGATATATATATAGAGAGATAGAGAGAGTAATTATATATATAGATAGATATATATATATATATATATATATAGATATATATATATATATATATATATATATATATATATATATAGATATATATATATATATATATATATATATATAATTATTTTAATATTATCTGTGGCTACGAAGTACTGCAAACTATGTGATACATCAAGTTTCCTAAAATGTAATTTCCAATACTATTCTTATTAGGTTATCCTAGTAGGTGCTTAAAAAAGCTTCACGCTTTTCCCTGCATAGTAGGGTAGTGTCAAGACATTCCATTCTTCATTTAAAACATATTAAATGTTTTTTAAATTAATTTTATTTCATTTATAAACCTAAAATCTTTATATTTCATTTATTAACTTTCATTTACACTAAATTTATATATTTATACAAATGTATTCAAAAGATTCATAGTAAGCTGTTTCATTATTTTAAATAAAGGAAGTAAAGAACAAAGAGTAATGTCGCAATGCAGACTTGATTAACCGATGATTTATAAAACATTGCACGTACTGGACTTCCGTACTGTTGCTGGAGAGAAACTGTGGATTGTGCTTTTCAAAGCGTAAATAAGCTAGTAGTAATTAATATGAATATATAGAATAGTAGTAGAAATAAATAGAATCCTTTTAGTTGATTAAAATATATTTTTGTTTCTTTATTCTAGTCCATTTTCTCTTGAAGATTTTCTTTAGATTAATTTTGAAAAGACGCATTATCCCGATTTCGGGTAGTAATTGAAGAACGGAGTGTCTTGGCGCTAGGTTTTTTCTGAGATAGCTATGTAAGAAATTGTTTATTGCAAAAGACATTTAAACCTGTTCAGGTAAGACGCGGGTTCAAATCCCGATCCGTTCAATTTTTTATACATTTTCTAAAAACGTCTTTCTTAATCTCCCAATTGTTTAAAAACTTTAAAATATAAAGAGTAATTTATATATTTATTTTTAATTGTGAATACCCCCCTCGAGAAACAATAATACATAAGTTATTTTTATTTCGCTGCTCTAATGACTTAGAGCGTGACGTTAAGTTCTGCCACTTAAGACATAACGTCTCAAAATTAGGCGAAATGAGGAAAACGGAGTTTCTATCGTCTACCACAAGGAAAAAAATATCGCAGTATGTCAGGATTTGTTTTATAGAAAAATATTATAGTATCATACTATAAATATTTGTTTTATAAATCAAAAATATTTTACTACAAAGATTTGATCTATTTATTAACAATTTATGTCACATTTTCTTTTTGTTTAATACTAAGAGCAATTAATATTTCATATTATAAATGTATAACTGACAACCCTGTTATAAATACTCTTACTTAAGGTGCTTTTGTCCATATGGCACCCGTTCATAAAATCCGTCGCGGCTTTTTGTGTTAGCGAATTCTTAATGGTACCAGTTAATTTGACTTAGCTGTAAAGTATACATGTTTTTAAACTATATTTTTATATCTGGAGTAATTATAATTAATGTAATATTTAATATTAATAATTCAGAATATGATAAAAAATCTAAAATAGTATATTTATTTAATCATACCTCAAAGACCATAAAAATGTTAAATGAAATATGTGTGGAACTACATACAATAAATTAGTCGAAAACAGATTTATGAGTAGATTCTTCGTCTACTTCTCTTTACTGCAGATATATGAAAATAAAAAAAAAGTTTAATAAAAGCTCAGGTGAAATACTTAAACCAGGATTTTTCATCGTTCACTCCTTCAAGTTTAAAACTATTCTAAGTGTCTAGGTACTTTCACAGAAAAATTGTACCAAAGTTTAATTAAAATTGCATTTAGTTTGATGCAATGAAAAAATAAAGTTTTAATTTAGATTTATTTAAATGATATGAAATAGTTATATCCATCTTCTACATCAAATCTTTCTTAAGAGATAAAATACCAGATGTTTATCTGAAATACTACCTCCATACATAATGGTAATAACTACCTTAATTTTTTTAGCTTCACGCTGTATCCCGCACACAGCAGGATAGGCAGAGGAAACCTAATGCTAAGACACTCCGTTCCTCCGTTTCTGCCACATTGCGTGTTAAATGGCGGAACTTAACGCCGCGTTTTGCCTCGACACCAGAGCGAAGAAAATGGAAACAATAAATATTTCCACTACCACTTTCCAATTACCTTCATATATTTATATATTGTATTTTAAAGGTCATTTATTATATAGGTATATGTACAATGGCGCCAGTTGTGGGCATAAAGTGCAACTGTGACGTGACTGGTTGTGGGTTCAATTCGCACTTGAGGAGTTGAAATATTTCATATTTCCGTTTTCTTCACTCTGGTATCGAGGCAAAGCGCGGCATTAAGTTCCGCCACTTAACACACAATGACTCCAGAATTTTACGATTCCCTCTGCCTACTCTAGTGTCGGTGGGATGCAGCGTGTATTTTCAGCTTCATACTTATTTTGGCATAGTAGGTTTTTCGGAGAGAACCTAGCGCCAACGTAATCCGTTCTCGACTTTCCGCGTGACATCGAAACATGAGGTGGAACTCTACACCACACTTTATCCCATCATAGTGCAAAATGAAAATAATTTTAATATTATTTAAGAATTTCCCGATGTTAGGATAGCGTCACGTTAAGAAATGGTCATCATGATATATATCGAGGATAACATCTTTATATTTGAACCACGTATTTCTGATTATAATTTAGACACACGATTTAATCTAGACACGGGGCAGCGTATCCAGTCAAATTCGAAGAGGGACTTGGACAGCTGCCTTGTGTTATACTACGAACCATTTTGAGCCACTTTCGAATATTTTTAGCTTAAACTCTTTATTGCACTTAAATATAAAGCCTAACTTATATGTATGTAGATACGTATTGGTGTAGTAGAAAAATAAGAAGTTATAATTTTATTTGTAGAATGTCTTATGTATTTTCGAAATTAGTTTCAGTATTATTTGCATAACTCGGCTATTTATAATTTAATTATTTAATAGTATTTTTAATATTGAACTTAATATAATATATTACTTCAAACATATTATGGATTAATAATATATTTTTAAACACTATTGCATTAATTAAAACAGCTTTCAATAATATAAACATAATATTGTATCGTGATACAGTGGCATGTCAATGCTAACAATAGTCTTCCTTTTATTATATTAAATAACCGCCAGTGCAGGCATGCAGACGAGCGCTGTCTGCGACCGGCTCTTGAACTCTTTTTAGGTCACCTATTTTATCACTTGAATTTTACATAACCGTTGCATTTTGGCCAATATTTACAAAGCGTTTCTATTCTAAAATAAATTATAAAGTATATCTTTGTGTTCCTCTTTTGTTTTTTAATAATGGAAATATTTGAAATTGAAATTACGAAGTGAGTCTTTTCTATTGTATGAAAATAACATAATTATATGATCGGTAAATGTTATTATCAACTAGAATATCAATTGGTAAAGTTTTTAGTGTCATAATATTTTCTGAGGCCAGTCATGGCGCAGGGGCACAATGCTGAGTTTCACCACTTGTTACGAAATACCTCCTATATTCGGCGGAAAATGGGGAACGGAGGATCTTAACACTAAATTCCCTCTGCCTACTCTGGTATGTGCGGTATATAGCGTAAAGCTAAAAAAAACTTATAATTGTAATTCTTTTAAATCTATCTTACTATTAACTAACTTGATGATTGTTTATTCATCTGATTTGGGTGGATATTTATCTCGTCTTCTAACACACAATGTTTCTAAAGAACATTGAAGAACAACAGCAAGTTGTACAAAGAAAATACTCCTACAGAATATATAAGTGACTCGACGTGAATAAACCTTTTGGTACTTATCTATAAATAATATACCAAAGTCGAAGAGATAAAATTTATATTTAACTTTGAAACTATTCGTCGCTAAAATCATATTCAGTTTAAGTGACTTTTGAGTGAGTATTGATTTCTGACACTCACTAGGACAACGACATGAATCTCAAATTCAGGAAGTAAGTGGAGATATAAGTGTCTTTACTCTTCTTTAGACAAGTTCTAGGGTAAACACCCTGCAGTAAGGTAAGAAAGTATAGAAATTAAGCCACACGAATTAAATATTATAACTCTACAGGGTTAATGTTAGTTGAAATCGCTCTCAGTATTAATATATACGATTAGGAGAACTCATATATCATAATACTCTAATTACATAATAAACCTTAGATAGTGTAGGGTATAATCAAAACAATTTAATTTTTCTGTTTTTTTTGATTGTTTAAGAAAGCGTTAAGTTGAATAATTATTTATGTCAATATTATTTTGGAAACAATATCATATATTCAAGTATTAAGAAAATGATTCAGCATTTAATACTTACTCGCTCATATACGTACATATACATACGAGTACATACATACATATATGCGTTGAAAGTGACATGTGCCACCGTAGCTTACCATTAAGATAACATCCTAGACGTGTGACCGTTGCTATTGTGTTTATGTCCACTTCCGCTTGCATAAAGTGTTGTCCAATTTGTAATGGAAATAACAATATTAAAAATAAGCATACGTTATTTTTAAATTCATTTTCTTGTAGTTCAACTGAAATAAAAAGAAATAATATATTATATTAAAAAACAACTTACTTATTATGGTAGTACACTAAGAAAAAAATATTTTCTTTAAATTACATTGCTGAAATATAATCCCTGATTCAAAAAAGATATAGGAGTATCTATATCTTTTATATATTTTTTGAATCAGGAATCAGAATGAAGGAGTACATAGTAGTTTAATATTAATATCTAAGTGATATTCCTTTCACAATGTACCACATAGTGGAGTATTCAAAGGTAAACTAAAAAGTCCCCACTTAACATACGACCTTAAATCTTTGCCCTGCTTTGGTTTGTTCACCACAACAGCGAAATGAAAACAATGAAATTATGATCATCCCTTTGAGCAATCAAACCCACAACCAATTATGATTACAATCTGACACTGTCCCACTGCGGCACGATGGCTTTTACTTACTTAATGTAACATGATATATGCTATTTTGTATGTTATAAGCGATCGTTTTTTCTAATAAAGCTATTGTTTCCGGTCTCCGACATTTTCCATTTCGCGTCACGTCTATGGCGGAAGTGCCGTAAAAAGGTCGACTTTTCAAAAATACGAGCGATATTTCCCTATCTATACACAATTCTCAGATGTGTTCAAACATCGTTCAAATATTTGTTCAGTGTATGAGTGTCTGCTGAATGTATGTTTGTTCGTTTGTAAAGATTTTCTTGTAGTAATTTGCAAATGTATGCGTTTTATCAGAAACGCATATTTATTTACTTAAAAATAATTTTAGATCATACCTATCTTCTTCTCTAGGTGTTGATGAATATTTATAAGGTCTTATCAATTAAGTCAATTGATTATTAATAAATCTTAAAATCACATTGAAGGCAAATCATAGCACAGGGGGATAGCGTCTAAAATAAATAACGGAGTGTCTTAACACTAAGTTCCCTCTGCCTATCCTGCTGTATACAGCGGGATACAGCGTGAAGCCTAAAAAACCCTTTTGTATATTACAGTACAGCCTACTCAACACGCAATATTTTGATAACTTGTGAAAAGTAAAGAACGGAGTATTAATAAATGTACTAGTATTTGTTGGTAAATCAAAATGATTTTTTTTACTACGACTGTTAATTTATAAATTGTATAAAATATTATATACAATATTTATTACAATAAATATATAACTAAAATTACTAAATGCAAATTAATTAAAACAATATATTACAAGAAAGTCTTGGAATATATTGTAAAGTCTTGGAATAGATATTCGCGAAAAGCGAACTTTTTGTTCCGGCATAGTTGCGAAATAAATTTTACAAACAGGCGTAATTCATTTTTATTTTCACGCCCTACTTGCGTGACAATTTGTAGCTACAGATATTTTTTTCATAAAACTGTCTTTCAAGGGTCAATGCTCTTCAAAGTATTTCAAGTCTGCTTTATACAAATAAATAAAATTAGATGATATATTTGTAATATTAAAAAAATCAATTATACACAGTGAATATTCCAAAATAACACTTTTTATATGAAGGTCTGTATGTCTGTCTGTTACGCCTAATATCTAGACGTATTTCGAAAAGGTTTTTAATGATAGATAGCTGATATGATAAGGAGTAATATAACCTCCTTATCCTTTTATTTTAGAATTACTACTTTTGCAAGTACTGCGACAAGGGAGACGCAAAGAGAACACAGCTAGTCATTATATCAAATGAATTTATCTATTAAATTAACATTACTTAAACAAATAAATAAATTCCATAATGATTGTAGGTTTACTTGAATAATGTGAAGTGATGCTGTCTCTTTCTTCTTTATTGTGTAAGAAAAGGACAACATTACTGGATCATTACTGGTAACAAGACCTTATCGCATAACAATGGCAAGGGTTTGTTGTTTAATTAAGGAATATATACATACAATTTCCTTTAAAGTAGCTTACATTTTGCTCATTAAAATCTCTTGCAGAATAGTTTAAAATAACATGAAGTATTAATGCTAGTAATATATATACGACTAGCAGCCCGCTCGGGGTTTCGCCACGTGAACTACTTAACTGTTTCGTTACATTGCAACAATCGAGGATTTTTAAAAAAATAATGCCATAATTCATTAAAATCTGTAACACCGGTTTAGATTTTCGCAGCTTCGTCTGTATTCACCACAATAGTCTAAACTACATTAAAATTCGATTAAGCCTTTTCAGAAAGCTAATCTCAGGATTAGCGTGCACAAGCGCACAGACACACAGATAAACAGAAGAATACAAAATAATTGTTATGGGTTCTATTAAATTATTATTATTTTTTCTCTTATTATTATATGTTTAGATAAGTATATTAGGTATTTTTCATGATTGAATTCAAATTAGGAAGCTAAGTACCCTATTAGAAAGCTAATGTACCGATTAATTCATTATTTATAGTCTTCGCTAACGACAGCCGGTAATTTAAGAGGCTTTATAAGTAATTGGTGAGTACTTAGTAAGATTTTTTCGTTAGCCTCGATGTCAGCTTTTTATTAAAATAGGAAATTTAGTAGATGTTTTGTGATTTTAATAGTGACGAAGTTAATTTTTTTTAGTAATGGATGAATCTCCCATGAAATCTGATTTAATATACGATAAAATAAGATTTCCTTCTTTAATTTAGTTTTCTTTATACTGCTTTGCTATTGGCAATCAAATATCAATAGGTTTCAGAACGGATAAACGAAATTAGTTCAAATATAATCTTTGTACCGACTGGGGATCGAAGCAACAACCAAACTAGTTTTTGGTCAAAATTGGCTTACTGAGCAACAATGGCATCAAAAAATTTAGTTATTAATAATTAATATATCTTTTTAGTATATTTATAAATACAAACTTTTACAATGTATGTAAACTTTAAATCATTTTCTTTCAATTATAAAATTAAAATTTACAATTTATAATTAGAAATTAACAATAAATTAAATGTTATTTAACTTATAGTTAATTGGTAATTATAAAAAAATAACAAAACGGAAATCCTCATATAAGAGAGATGACATTTGTAAAAGATATCCGTAATAAAAAGGCAACTCAGTCTAACCTCGAATTTTACATTTATATGGCTGCGTACATTACAATTTCATTATATATGTATATCTCTGATGGATATGGGCTCACTCATCCCTGATATTGTTCCATTAGCAGTGGTAGGCAAGATTTTGATGCTTAGAATAAGACTACTTACCAGGTGTATTTTGGTTTCTTTGGCATCTACACCTCACTGGCTTTCCAAGGAGTAATGTCAAATGATTTAATTTTAATTAATATATACAAAACGTGTGACCGAGTTTACTCTCTCGCTAAAATAGATTAAAAAAAAAACACATACAGAGAAAAGAAAAAGTTGAAAGTACAAAAAAATTATTAATAATTGATTGGCAATCGAAAAACATCAGAGTAAATAAAAACACGTAAAACAAGATTTAATGAGATGTTTTTGTAATAAATAAAAAATAAATAATATTTATATAAACACATTTATTGCCATTTAACAAATATAATATACGAAAAATAATCCAACTTAAAACAACACGAATAAGTCAATTAATAATGCTTGAGGCTAATATAATTCTCAATTCAAATTTGAGTACAAATTTAACTTGAAATCATTACTATTACAGTTAAACTATACAACAACGTATATACTTTTGTAGAAATATAAAAATATATGTATAAAAACTTAAACAAGTATACCTACTGAAACTTTTCTACACGTCAGAGATTGAGCAACGGTTTCATAAAATAGAAATTTACAAAATTTAGCTGTTTAATGTTTACTTACTTAATTCCCTTTGAAAAGGCTTTACGGTTAATCAGCATTCACTCGCATTCTCTAAGTAGAGCGTGAAAGGTGCTTTTGTTGATTTGTAAGGGTAAGGTAGTTCGTGTTTTATCTTCAATTTAATACGCGTAAGGTAATGTAAGATTGATTATTATACATGAATAAATATATTAGGTTTAATGAAATTAATATAAAAAGGAGATTGACGCTTTTCTCCGCTTACTAGAGAGAGACCAGAGTAATCGTGTCCTAGTGCCAAAACACTCCATTCTCCACTTTCCGCCCAAAATCGAGACATTGCGAGATGAGTGGCGGAGCTTTGCCTTATGTTAAACTACATTATAAATAGCCTTTGGAGTTTTTCATTATAATACAATTTCGGAGACGGTGTAGTGACAAATCTCGATATTATGTTCTATTTTTATTTTTGGATTATCATATATTAGAAATCATGATGGATGTGAAGCTACAAAAAATAAAATAGACAAAAAAGCCTTAAGCCTTTCATAAAAATTGTTCAAAGATTTCGTTGTCTAGTCTGTATATTATTGGAAGAGATTGAGCAGTAAGACCTCCTTTGTGTACGTTTTGTTTATATATGCTTGGTTTCTTTTTTATTTTTTTTTGTTCACTAAAGACTATATTCTATTCTATTATTTTTTCTAATAAAATGTGTTCCTTTGTCCCTATCATAGCTTAGGAAATTTCATTAAAATCTTCCCAGC
Source organism: Dryas iulia moderata (assembly GCA_019049465.1). NCBI lineage: Eukaryota > Metazoa > Arthropoda > Insecta > Lepidoptera > Nymphalidae > Dryas > Dryas iulia. The sequence continues at coordinate 12,252,241 of CM032425.1, forward strand.
CATTTACTATCATAGAGATATCCACACAAAGATAGATTAAGCATACAATAATTAATTAAAATAACGGAAAATACTAAAGTACTTATTCTTCACATTACAATAAATCTGAAAGGTCTTTCTATTTCGTAGCGTATTCATTTGTGACCAGTTTGGATGAATAAAACAACAAGAAAGTAAACAGGGACTGCCTCAACCACGAGTACTGTAGACTTAAACGTTTTCAAAATAGGGACCTTTATTTGACCTGTGGCCAGTCATGGCCCAGTGGCATAAGAGTGTGACTGTAAACGACTGGTTGTGGGTTCGATTCCCACTCGAGGAGTGGAAATTATATTTCCATTTTTTTCGCTCTGGTGTCGAGGTAAAGCGCGGCGTTAAGTTCCGCCACTTAACACGCAAGCCTCCGAATTTGGCGGAAAGTGGGGAACGGAGTGTCTTAACACTAGGTTCCCTCTGCCTACCCTGCTGTGTGCGGGATACAGCGTGAAGCTATTTATTTATTTATTTATTTATTATAGAAAAGCATCTCAATTTACATTGTCTTTTATTCTTAGAATGTGGCTTCAGAACAAACGTTTAGATCAATGTGATTTCGAGATTTGCGATATAAATGTGTTGTGTGCTAAATCAAAACAAAGCAATTGTGTATTCAGGTATAATATTAGTAGATACAACGGTCAGTTGATTTGGCCAATTAGATTATAAATGATTTCATTTTAACAATAATTATGCCGCATCAATTTGTAACAGTATATTTGCCTTTGTTAATTTAGCAAATTAATTTAGCTTAACGGTTGAAACAAAAATATAATGTTTAATAATTAGTAAAGTAGCTTCATACTTTTACCATAGCAGTACGAAGGAACATTGTATCAAAACACTCCGTTCTAGATTTTCTGCTTGAAATCAGGCCTTTACGTATCGAGTGGCAGAACGCAAAAGCTTAAATATAATAGTTTTCCTGATTGGTAATGAAACCCACTGCCAATCATGTAAACAATCAGGAGCTGTTCCACTGCGCCATATTAACCTGCTATAGTGTTTATTAATTAGTAACAATATGATAATAATTATTAATAACAAAAATATAATAATTGTTACATTTAGCGTCTCTAAACAACAACATTTTACTATGATTCATTTTTATTCGTCAGGCATTCTCTTGTTTCAAAGAAAATGGAGTTCAATGATTCATTTTAGTTGTTCTCACAGCTTTTAGAAACTAAATAGTTTGTAACAGTCTATCTATGTTAGTCTATAAATGTTTCCGGCAGATCGATGCGGTTGTCTGTTGTCTTTACATATCGTAGCAGATGGTTGCACGTGGAAATATAAATTCTATTGTATTGCTACACCCCTTTGTGTTGCTATTCTGCAAGGAATTGTAATTTACAAGAAGCTTCTTTGAATTTTCTTATAAAATTTTAATTTATATGAACAAGTACAATTTTGATACTTGCTAGAATATCTCGGTTTTTAGTATGGGTATACTAAATATATTTGAATAAAAATATAATTTTATTTATTGTACTAAATAGACAGAGAGAATATAGTGTCAAGATATAATATACTTTCCGATGAGTGGGAATTGTCCTCATAATTAATCGCATATTCAGATACTAATCACTGCGCTACGATGGCCCCTTATTTTATCTTTACATATATAATAGAATTATAATAATGATTTGATTACATATGGAAACATATACACAAATGTATGATGTCTTATGTAAGAACAGGGCCTCCTGACTATATACACTAATATTATAATAGTAACTTACTAGGCATACATCCTTACTTTGTATGTAGGTAAAAAAGAAATTGAAACTGAAGTAAAATATATTTTTTATGATCATTAACATATTAAAACGAACAGGTGCAATTAAAAATTAATTGAGCTACACGTGTATGTTATCACTAAATCGGTAATAAAAATATAATATTTTTAAAATAAACGAAACAAATGATTTAGTAACGCATAACTTTCCAGTACAGACGAATTAATTACTTTAATGATCCCATTTAATAATTATACCTTGTACAAGATAGCATGATCTTTTTGACTGATGTAAATTTTCTGATCGATATAACTTAGCAATGACGTACATATTATTTCCTTAATTTAATGATTTTAAAATTTATAAAAATATTTTGAAAATGCATATAATACAAAGATATTTAAATACGAACAGTGATAGTATTAGACGTTTGTACAATGTTACATCGGATGATGGTTAATGATGCGCAACGTCTACTTCGACAATTTTATTTATCATTAATAATTAAAGTTCGAGATAGTGACACAAGCTCTGACGACTCTAGTTATGATGTTCTTGGTTGTGCTCTTCTTCCTTAATAAAAACTACTTTAAAGATAAAACTATTTTTTAACCGTTAGGTAGGTTACTACTAATTATATTTTTTAACCTTAATTTTTACATATAAGATTATGCTTGGACTTCTAATAAGTGGTTCAGACCATGCGGTCAAACAACTTTTCCAAATAAACATGGGTCAAAAAGTGCGAATCTCGTCACAATTAAAAGTATTTTAAAACGTTATTTTTTGGACTACTGGATATTTTTTGTTTATTATCACTAGCACGTCTGTCAAAAAGATCAAGCTATCTTGTACAGAATATAGTTATCATTAGACAGTGAATAATTACTCTCATAAATAATAAAACATTTGTACAATAAATAATATACTAAGCGTAACACTTGCGTAGCAAAGGCGTAGCGGCTTTGTACTTCGTCTATTTTAGATTATTCTAATTTATTCCTTCATATATGTTATCTTTATCTAAATAATAACCAAAGTTCTAGTTCGTAGTAATAATTATATTATCATATTAACGACATTTGTGAATAGTATCTGACTCTAGGAGACTATGAATTATAAGTGATATGAATTACATTATTATTTATGATGCTTTCTATTACGTAAATTTGTTCTTTATCATGAAAGTTTTTATGTGATTACAAAGCTTTTACTATAATGTGTAGATGGATATATGAATAGAAAATTAGAGGCCATCGTGGTACAGTGGGACAGCGTCTAACGGTTATTGCGACTGCTAGTGGGTTCGATTTCCGCTTGGAGGAATTATCGTAATTTAATTATTTTTATTTCTCACCTCTGGTGAATAAAAGGAAATGCTTGGCATTGAAGTCTGCCACTTAACATGGAATATCTCGAAATCGGGCGAAAAGTAGAGAACGGTTCAAAATCTAGACTCAGGTTTAAACAAAACGTATTATTTATTTATCTAAAGAAATAGACATTTTTAAAATAATAATAATCTCTGGCAATCTTGAGTCTTTAAGATTTACATTATTAATAGTATAATAACTATGATATATAAAAGAAATTGTTAAAACAGAAAAAAGAAAGAAGCTACAACAATTAAATTTAGTCCTGCATTTACCAATTGCCCATCTGAGATGGTTACAATGCTTGTTACAAAACAATGTATACAAACGAGCAGCAAAAACAAATGTAAGCAAAATTAAGTTTTTAATGCTTAGAGCAAAGTAGATTAAGTTTTAATTTGCCTTATAATTATAGAAATGATATATCATTATATTTCAAAGTTAAAATGGGCCAGTCGTGGCCCAGTGGCACAAGCGTGTGACTGTAAACGACTGGTTGTGGGTTCGATTCCCACTCGAGGAGTGGAAATTATATTTCCATTTTCTTCGCTCTGGTGTCGAGGTAAAGCGCGGCTTAAGTTTCGCCACTTAACGGAGTGTCTTAACACTAGGTTCCCTCTGCCTACCCTGCTGTGTGCGGGATACACCGTGTAGCTAAAAAAAAAAGAATACACCTAGAAATAATCAGTCAAAATGTATCATCAAAATTATTTCCAAAACTTCGAGATATTTTACCCTTCTATTGTTATAACTTAACTATTTAAACTACTGGGCGTAGAAGGCTTTTTGGCTTATATGTTCTTTGTTGGGTGGACTGTAAACCGGAACACGAAAAGAGGATTTCCGAAAATTCACAAAGTTACGGTAGATTAAAATGAAAAAACTATTGTAAGAATATCTCTTTAATAAAGGATTGGCGCTTGTGAAGTGTTTTTCCTATATAAAAACTTTAGAAATAATTTAATTTATTAACCTTTTTTATATTGTAGCTATCGTAGCGCAGTGGAATCGTAAACAAGATGGTTGTGGGATTCGATTTTTACGATCTAGGAAACGATTATATTTAAATCATTTTAATTTTCTTGCTTCGGTAAGACGAAGCGTGGCGTTGAGTTCCGCAACACAACACGCAATATCTGAAATGTAGGAAAAAATTATCTTGTCCAGTGAAGTGTCTTGATACTTCTCTCTGTCTACTTTGCGATGCGGAATTAACTTAAATTTAACTCCGAATTTACAGCTAAATTTAAAGGACGCTATAATATCACAAAACACAACTATTTTCACTATTATTATAAATAAATCATACGAACAATTCAAGATTAACTTACTGCTCTAGAAATACGATTTGAACAATACAAATGATTTAAAGTCGAACCGAGCTCATTATTTACTGATGGATTATACTCGGTACTTGACAAGCATTGTTTATATCAGACTATTACAATTGCCTGAGGTTTGTTTTTACTATGAAATGGGTTTTAGTATTATAAATTATATATTATATATATATATTACTGCTTTCCGTTATTTTAATATATATCTAAAATTAATACGCATTTACTAAAGATGATCAAGTGAATAATTTGGTTAATTAAATAATAGATAGAACTAGAGAGAAAGATAAAGTTATAGTCAAAAAGATAAAAAGCTCATGTATCAGATGGTGCTAAAGAGAGGACCTAATAGTGCCTAGAAGTTGCCGTTGATTGCGACTTTAAATATCATAAAACCCACAATTAACATTTACCATCACTGTGGGAATACCTAAACTTAAACGAACTGAAAATGCCTTCCTTAAAATGCGTGCTAAAAATGAAGTTATGATATTTTTAGCCAGACTGAGATGTTTTGATAGGCTATACAGAGATTTGGCTTTTATACTTCGCACCTACTTCTAACACGTACGAATAAATTCGTTACTTCTAAAGAAGCCCATTACTGAATAATTCATTGGTAAGATTACGAGAAGTATCTAGTTATTTAGTTAATAATTTATAAAGTAAATAATATAATATAAATAAAAATCAGAAATTAATTATATTTTATTTTATTCCATAATAAATTGTAATAAAGGAATATATACAATTTTATTAAAGCCGACAAGACTTTAGCAGAGTCACCAATATGTAGATAAATGTCGTAAAATTAATTATACAGATGAGAGCTGAAAGAGCAAAAACACATTCCGTTAAGCCGATACGTTACGCCGTTAACGAGTTAGGCTGATAATAAAACGGGACTGTGGGAAATTCAATTAGCCGATGCCGAATACCGAGCTAAGCGCGATGTCGTTCACATGCCACTTTTTGCCGAGCCCAGACTAGTTAATGTAATTAAGCGGTATAGCTTTTACGACGTTTCTATTATATCAGGCGACAGACATGCGTGTTATGCCCTTGGATTCATAATTTCTTGATGAAATCTCATATTTAGGAGTTATGTTGGAAGCGCTTTTGTGAGTTACTGATAGTAGTAAAATGTTTGAGGGACGTCTTTTTCTGCTTATGTATTTCATATCATACAACGATTAGTCAATCATTATATGATAAGAAAATGATACTTCATTTTATATTTTTAATGAAAAATAAAAAAAAAATATACTGGATAATTCAGTTCCCTTACAAGGACAACTATCTCGACATTTACAATATTTTTCTTTAAATACGACACAGCTTCATAATTTTTGTCGTAGTAGAGTAGTCAAGGAAAGTAGAAGAATTAGGAAAAATTACTACGTTCTCTACTTTCTGCTTATAATTAAGATATTGCTTGTGGAGAGGCGGAGTTTATCGCCGCGCTTTGTCTTATGTAAGAGAGCGGCAATTTTCCCGTGAGTGGTTATATAACTCACTATAGATTATTTTTATACATAAATTCATTATTTCTTTACGTTTTATTTAACGTATTCTAACATATTATAGCATATATGTATCAACATTTTCGAAAATGTAAATTTACGTAAAGTTTATCATCTAAAAAACGTATTAGAGGATTGAGAGACACGTACGAAAACAAATTGAATTATCAATCATGAAATTGCTGCCTCCACTATCTACGAGCATCGTCGGACAGACCGAGTTACACAAACAATATTAACTCTATCTACTTTGTCTTAGTATACGATTGTGAAAGGGGTTAAGCCAATAGTGCAGTTCTATAAGTAATTGTAAAAGTTTATTTACAATAAGGACTAAAACTAGATCCAAATTTACCCTTTAGTAGGTTTAATTTAAAAGTAGGCCTTTTTCGAGTTAGTTTTTGAAAAAATAGGAATATTTGAACTTGCGTCTTCAACTATTTTCATAAGAAAATGAATAGTTGGATGGTTTCCAATAAGCGCGGGTTCGAATCTCACTGTGTTCAATTTTTTATAGGTTTTCTAAATGTCTTTTTGAATTTCCCACGTGTGTGAATAAAACTTTAAAAAGTTAAAAAGTATTTGATGATAATTGATCAAGCCAGGTAATTTTTTTTCATACAAATCCCCATCCCAAATTCTTTAGCTTGCATTTGGAAAAAATATCCTATGCTTGGCCCTGGGTACTTAACTATTTTCATACTGAATTAGATTATAAGCGTAACAGACAGACTTTTCTATATATAACACGAGTATTAGTAATGAAATTGATATAGGAGTGCAAAAATACATTTCATTCTACTACAAAATTTTATAGCTTCTTGTCATTTAAGCCATTATGTTTTTGTTGTACCGCGAAAGCAATTTCCTTTTTGCAATTTATCTTGAACCTTATCATTTTGTTCAAGCACGCAAAAAATGGCTTTTGTTCTAAACAGATAAAATCACACTTTCTGTCTAAGATTATATATTTTACGACTACTAAATTTATTTATGATTTTATTATCATAAAAATTATTAAGGAGTCTTTGATTTTTTTGTGAAGTATTATTCTCGTCGTTTTTATTGAAGACTGATCTTGATCTGGTCGGTAGACCTTACAACATTAATTTTTTTATGCTAATTAGCAATTCGAAAGTGCTTGTTAAGTGCTTATATCTTTTATTTTTTTTAATTATTTTTTGCTAGCTTCTCGCTGTATCTCGTACACAGTAGGTTAGGCAGAGGGAAACCTAATGTTAGGACACTCCGTTCCCCACTTTCCGCCGAATTCTGGATGCATTACGTGTTGAGTGGTGGAACTTGAGTTCCACCAGAGCGAGGAAAATAAAATACTAAATATTTCAATTCCTCACGTGAGAATCGAACCCACAACCAATCGCGTTTCCAGTCAAGACATACGCCAAGATTGGCCTATTTTAATCAAGAATATTTTGTTTTTGACCTGGTGGTATGGTACGAGTATATTATGTGGCAGAAACCATATTTCCATTTTTACCTTTGCATACTTGCAAACCGTTAGAACTTAAAAAAAAAAACTTTGAACCTTCTTCATATAGGCAATGAGCGTCAAGTCGCTTCGATCTTCACTTTCCTGAACTTGAAAGATAGCGTATGAGTGCCTCCACTCACACAATTTAACGCTACGCTTAGAAATGACTGTTCTAGATAATTAATACTTAAAACAACGGCGCTGACGCATCCTGATTGTATCTCTATAGTTGAAGAGTTTTCTTTTGATGTTTTCGTCATTGGTTTATTAACTTCATAACATACAAAAATCAGTGTAATTTTTTATGAGATTGTAGTACTAACTTGACACTTTAATTCTGTTGAGTACTATAACATTCTCTTTTATTAAAGCTTCACACCTAGAATGAGAGTCAGAGAGAATTTAGTGTCTCACTTATTCCGCCCAACATTGCGACGTTGGTCTTGAGTGGCACAAATCATCGCTGCGCTTTGTCTTACTCTGCTTAGCAGAAAAAGTGAAAATAAATTAAACATAATCCTCCAAGTGGGGCTCGAACCCACCATCAATCAAGTTAACAGTTAGACGCTATCCCACTGCGCCATGATGACCTCACAGGTCCATATCCATACTTAAGTTATAAATGCGAAAGTCTGTGTGTTTGTGTGTCATGCTTTCACGGCTAATCTACCCGTCCGGTTTGGACAAAATTTAGAATGAAAATAGTAAAATTTACTGGGTCTAACATAGGCTACTTAATTTTTCAAAAATCAACCTCTAAAGGGTCGAAATAGGGGATGAAAGTTTATATGAAAAATCGAAACCGCTAGTCCGATTATAATGAATTTTGGCATAAATATAGTTGATAATCTAAACTTAAACATAGGCTACTTTATTTTTCAAAAACCCACCCATGAGAGTTGTAATATAACGAAGGAACTGCATAGAATACGCGGCGAAGCCGCGAGCTGGCCGCTAATTTATTTATATCTTTTATTTATTGTTTATTTAATATTTATTCCATTTCGTTATTCTAGAATAATTAAAACCACCATATTGTAATAAACATTGTCATTAACCTTTTCATCTGTAACGGCATAACAAAAATAAAACACAACAATTTATATTATTCTCTTTATTTGTATATTTTAACATTGTTATTTAATATTTTATTATTAGAACACATAATAATGTTTATATATTTGTATTAGTTTTCATTAATATTTTTTTTTATATAAATATTTTTATTTACAACCCTTTTAGTACTTTAATGTACATTTAGCTTTTTTCAATTATTATATAAATTCGTAACCTATATAATAATATATAATATTGAAATGCATAGTACAATTGTTAATAATATTTAAAAAGCAACGAAACCCGAGTGTAAAGTTTAACTAGATTTAGTACTGATTTGGCACTTCTTTACTATTAAGTACTGTTCAAACGAAAAATGGTAATATAATATAAAGATACAGCTCGAAAATAATGTTATTATTAGTAATAACATTTTAAAATTATATTAAAACTTATTTTAACGATATTGTTAGTCTATATAGAATAATTTACTTATGTATAACTAAAAATGTAAAGAGTCATAAGACTTACTCCTATAATAGTAGCTCCTATGTTATAGAAAGTGTTACGATTAACATTACGAGATAGGTTTGGGACGTTTTTACCCTTATTTTTTTATATGAAATAGTTTAACAAATTGTAAGAAAATCAAATCAGTCTTGGAAGATACTTAATTAAAATTTATTTTAAAAATTATATTATATTATGTGATGTCAAAGAAGGGGGAAAATAAAATTTCATTAACAGTTTTAAAATTTTAAAAGACTTTTGCAAATAACAGCTATAGGCATTTACCCCCATAGCGAGGTAGTCAAAGAGAACTTAGTGTTAAGACACTCCATCCTCCACTTTCCACACGAAATGGAGACTTAGGTACCAGAGCGAAGAAATGAATATCTAAATGTAATCATCCCCACACGTGGGAATCAGACCCGCAAGCATCGCTTCACGTTCAGACACTGACCCACTGGGCAGCGACGGCTCGATATGAAGAATTTTAAAACATTAAAAGATTTTTGCAAACTTCATATGTAGATATATAGAATATTAAAAACGATTTTAGTTTAACGAATTAATTAAATATATATACAAAAGAAACAAGTAGACGGAGCACGTTCCACAATAAAATGTGATCAAAGATAAGCATTGTTATAGAACAAAATATGGATGCCAATTCCAGAAACAATATGAGAAGTTTCTATAGGTTTGTACTTGTACCAACAATTATATTATCTGTCCTCATATATAACTTCCGTCTACATTTTTCTTAAAATTGACGTTAAATTACTATTAACATCAATTCTATATCTAGAAAGTGAATTTACACAAAATACTATATATACTTCAGAAAGAATTATTTACAAAGGAAGTATGAAAAAGATATTCGCTCCTAAGAAAATATAAATATAAGCTGATATATTTAAAATAGTCCACGTAATCTAACACTTAAGTCTACTTAACGAGAGTACCTGTTATTTGGTGTTACAATTTATATTTATTTTAATATTTTTTAAATATTCATTATACGCCACAAAAATAATTTATGGTTATCTATATAAATGATTCTGTATGTGGTCAATGCGTTTATTGCTACGTTAATTGTTTAGAATTGAGCTTTCCGTTTATTCATTTACAATATAATATTCTATCTATAAATAGGGACATTTATTTATCTACTAATAATAATTTTATTAAAATTAAAACACACTTATTATAATACATACATTCATAAGATAGATGCTATACTAGATAAAAGAGTAAGAATATCCGAAGTATCCGAGCGACGCGTCGGCTGTAGGCTGGTAGGGGGCACTGAAGGCGGGCGGGATATGTTGCGTGCGTCGCAGGCGCAGGCGCGGCCGCTTCATATGGCAGGTATGAGCGGGCTCGGCGACCGCGGCCGCCGCACACTACTCCACTCCATCATATCCTCGTCTCCCTGCACACGCGCACTCGACATACTCTCAGCATCACAGTCCTCAACCTCCCAACTCTGAGATCGAGATTTTGAGATCATTTTACCAGGAGTAGGACTATCACGCTACCATTGACAGCCATTTTTTTTTATTTACGCCACTGACACGCACATGCAACTGTATTTTGAAGCCAATAACGTCGACAAGCATACACATAGAGTTCCAAAATCTGATCAGTTGGGAGTTATATAGAAAAAACACGCACATACATAACGGTTAACATGAATGTTTGTTGGGTTTACACCGAGCGAGCGAATGCTCGTCCCTCCTGGGCTAGGACAATCTCGTACTCGTACATCTTGTTGGTACATTCTACCCACATTACGTGTCTCGAGCATTCCATCGCTGCTCGACCACGTTCGCACTCAATAAATTAAACAATAAGAGAGGGAATAAGCGTTCAACATTGATTATAACACACCATTACGCGTTAGAGCGAGTCTATGGGGCTCTAATTGTGTGCTTTCTAATATGCAGGGGCCAATAAAACTCGCTAGGGTTGAGGGGTGCGTGCGGGTCGTGCGAGTATAAACCACGTATTACGGTGTCAACACTTACATATAAGAGGTAATTACCATCATCGTGTGTGGCGCAGGCGCAGTGTGCGGAGGGGCGGGCGGCGCCATGGGCGGCGGCGGCGCGGGGGGCGGCTCGGGCGACGCCGCCGCGGGGGAAAACGATGACGGTGCGAGAGGAGACTGGGCTATAAGTCAACTGATTGGTCACCCTTACCTTATCAAGGACGTCACTACGTACACAGAATGAATTATAAAGCATAATATGTTAATGAAACCCAATTATCGATCACATCATTAAAAATGGAATTTTAACATTTCGTCCAATTAGTTTTTTCATCACAAACTCTTGTGAAGCGCGCACAGTTTTAAATACGTTGAGACTTTACATTATTAAAAAATAATTATGTGTTTCGCAATTTCGCATATTACTGCTATGTATATTGAAATAATATATTAAATATGCAGATACGTTATATTAATTTACTACTACTGTGTTATAGTTGCATATAGTTTTAAATTAATTTTTAATATGTTATTAGTAATTTCAATTTGAGTTAATATTACAAACAACTACTCGAATACAAAGATGAAAGTTTAAGAACATACTAACTAATTCAATTAATACATATAAATTAAGTTGATATTGTACGCGATACATGTTTCAAATGTAAAACGTTTTATAATAATGACATATAGCTTTAAAATCATGATGAAATACACAATAATAATTTAATCAGCTCTACCAAAAAACATTAATGTCCTTTGTTTACACAATCTTACCTAATCTGTGCTCTACAAAACGAATTCTCACATTAAAAATCAGAGTACCTGAAGCGGAACTAAACATATTTTATTCAGTGGCTTAGTAACTTACCGGCTGCAGTGAGAGCCAGAACAAACTGACTCCAGTGAACGCAGCAACCGCAGCATAATTGCAACGCCGCCCGGCGCAAGGCGCGGTGCAACGCGAGGAACAGAAGAGGGTTTACAGCGGCGTGCACGTACGATATATGTAGTGTGATTTGGAAGTATAACTGTTGATGGAAATATATTAATTTTTCTTGAAATTCTTAAATATAAAATGTTAAACGATAAGTATAACATTTTAATATCCTTAATTATAATATGGCTACAACAAAGGTAATAGCTACATAGACATTTATTCTGAAACTTTTTTTAAAATAAAATGTTCAAAAACATTTCTATATTGAGACCGTATTGACGCAGCAGGAGAGCATCTGACTGTAACCATGGTGGGTGTGGTTTTAATTCCCACTCGAGGAAATTATTATATATTATTTCATTTCTCCGTTTTGATATTCTGAGATCTGAGAGATCTCTCTAAGACATCTCGATTCGCTAAGTTTCGTCTCTTAACACAGTCTCGATTTCAGGCGGAAAGTGAAGAACTGAGAGACATGGCAGTACGTTCTCTCTGACTACCTTGCTATACGGGAATAGGCATGAAGCTAAAAAACACATATACAATTTTCACACAAAGGTACTAATTGGTTAAACACGTCAAATTATATAACAAATATAAGCTTGTAAATTGTTTGAACTTATCTTATGATAGATACTAAAAACTTTCTTAATATCCATTAGTCCCACACAAATTATTGAACACAGGCTCATTACTTCTCATAACTTGAAATCTAAACGTTATATTTAATTAGTTAGCATATCTTACTTGAATTATTATTAGGATAAACGATTTCTTTTAATATTTTAAATTGTATGTTACATTACAAGGCAGCTCTTATAAAAACTGTCCTTTTACAAATATGGAAGCACTTCCACGAGGCTGTTTATGATTTTAACAACTAATAATGTAAAAATATATATAATTCATAAAAATTAAAGGAATAATATAGAGACATAAGTTATGGTCCATCTGTTCGAAGTATATTAATAAAAAATAAAGGAAAAAACTGTTCTTACAGGTATTCATTCCATTTTAGCCAACTTATATGGCTTTTTGTACAACAACACACAGTTGTTAACTTTAATCGATATTTTAATACAAAAACTTTTCAAATTTTCTTAACGTCAATGTACCGAAATGATTAAGGCAGCAATTTATATTCTTTAACAAGTAAGCGTGTCTTTGGAACTGTAATATGCTTTACATAAATAATATTTGAGTTCAAATATCACATTTTACTTGCATTTTGGCTCACAGTCGCTTTGAAAGTTTGTTACCATAATTACATATTTAGAGTGTGTTTAAGTAATGTAGAAAATAATTTCTGTGAGCTAATTAATTTTATGTATGAAAATAAACGTTATTTCTATAGGTACTATTTTAAAATATATTATCTTTATAAGCTCATATATTATTTTTATTTTTGGAATTTGAAGGTTTCCATTTCCTTTGAAACATTATTTCGAAACATCGCGTGTTGAGTTGCGAAAGTCAACGCCGTATTTCGTCTTACTTTGTCCAAACTATAGCAATAAATGTAACTTAAATATAATCAATTCTTCGAGTGGATTGCACCCGAAATCGGTCCCCTGATTTCGGGTTCCAGTTACAGTTAGATATTTACAGTTCGACAAGGATCTCAGTATTATATTTATTTTTACATAAAAAACTTAAAAGATAAACACTTTATACAAACGAGAATAATTTTAAGAACAGCATATATCCTTTTGGAAAATATAATTTAACAATTCTTTAAATAGAACAAAAGATACAGACAACTTTACCTCGTAAGCTACGTGCGACGTCAATGCTGGATGATGAAGTAGTGTTATAATAAATAATGGTCCCCAGAACAGGACATAAGCTGCAGTAATTACTAGGAACATTCGTACACGTCGCACTCCTTCACGTTCTACTCTTGCTAAATATCCCCTCAATCTTCGACCTCCTCCGAGAGGCAAATTAGCACTGCCAGTTGGTCGGCATTGACCGTCGGCCAAAGCGCCATCGACTGTCTGTAAAAAATCCTAAATAAACTTTTATGCCTTAATAATTATAGAAAAAAAGCTAAAAAAGGAAAAATATGGAAAAATATAATATAAAAAATTGGAAATTTAATAGGGTAAAAGTATCTATAGGTGTTCAAGAAAAAGTAAAAAGAAATTGAAATACAGTAAAGTATTATATTTTTGGTACAGGAATACTATTTAGTATTACGAGTTACATACGTAAAGAACTCGTAATAAAAAGTTATATATCATAAAAAACATAGATATAGAAAAGGATTAAAAGTAGTAATTTAAAAAACTACAAGTCTTCACGTTTATCTAACTTGAAAACAATTATCTGTGACTTGGAAGTACAAAGGAAAGTGTATATTGGTAAGTGTTTGCACATTCAGGAGCTTTGAATGGTCTGGAGAGTCCATGCTTGCAAGTGTTGGAGAGAGATGACAGATCTATACATGCGGTGCATGCGTTACGGTACATACCCTCGGTCCAACGCTGTTGGGGAGTGAATCCATACGCCTATTGTCTCCGGCCATACTCACGAGCGTGGTCACTAGACCAGCTACTCGAACAGCTTCTACGTTAGCCTGCATGCGATAAGATTTAAATTTTATCCAAATTCCAACATTCATGAACCAATTTTGCAAAATATACCAATATATCGGAACGCACGTGCATGCTATTCCATACGACCGAGTTATTCGTGCGCGAAAATTTAAATCTTATACATTAAATTACGTGAATTTTGGCGATAGAGCAACTGACTTTATACTTATACGGAATCAACTTTGCGAATGGAACGACAGTAGAGTACAGCTTTTCGGAAAACTTTAAATAGTCGTAATCGTAAAATATTGCTGTACGCTACTTGGTGTCGCTATCGTTTAATTGACTATTAAGCGATGAGTGATATGCAATATATCTAAATATGGAGAAGTGAAACGAACTATAACAGTTAATACAGTGGATGAATATGGAACAGTGGAAGCGTCCAAGTTAGTTAAACTTCTCCGGGCTTGTGGCGTAAGTATCTGCATAACTACGAACCTTAGTAAGGTCCCGATGGAGCTTCCTTAAATGGAATAATGTCAATCCAACGCAGACAGCGTTGACGCCTATCCAAAGGGCATTAAGTACGTAATGTCTAAACGGCCCTCGTACTAAGGGACAAGACGGGGAAGGGCCATAAGAACCATAAGACCCGGCGCTTGCTGCCAATGCTCCCGATAAGAAAGTAGGTCCGAGGTTTATTGTAATTGATGCAAACCATATCATGAATGTACCGAAAAGTACACACTGAAACAAATCATAAAGTTATATAAGTAAAATATATGTTTTTACTTTGTTCACATACATATAAGAAAAAGTAATTTATATTTTTTTCTTCTACAAATATTTATTGCCAATAATGTAGCTGTACAGCTTAAAAAAAGTCTTTTAGTATTTTATTATAAGGCTATTTGTCGAAATCAGAGTTACCTGGGGGCTGTCCATTAGCAAGGGCGCCGATAAATCGGCTTGCTCCTCTTCATTTTCAGGAAATATGGGGCTGTCGTTAAGAACCGTTGTCAGCATATTTACAGTGGATACTGTTACCTATTATTAGTCATAAAAATATCTCAATGAATAAAATAATATAGAGAAAATTCATCACTTACATAATATACCTATTTTCGATGTTAATTTTGATACTTGTAATAAAATCATTATAATTTAAGAAACTTCCTTATCTGTACTTTTACATTATTCTAGATTCAGTCTTCAATCAATGCTTAAATTTAGGGAACAAAAGGAAAAAAATATATATTTAACAAGTACATTTCTAACTAAAGGGAAGGGTCATGAAAAGTTTTATTATATTTTTCAAAGTGTTCATCGTCATAAAAGGGTACTTATACAACGTTAAGTGTAGCGCTAAGCAAACGAGCGTACTAATAAAGTAATAAAAGTTTCGATTAATTAACGGCAGACCAAGCATACTTACTATTTACCTTTGAAAAAACAATGCAAAACTTTCCCGCTGCGTATAAAAATAAAGGTTTATTCTCTCTCAAGAGATCTCAATCCGTTTGCTCTTTTACAGTTATATTGACACTCAAACGTCTCAGAGTTTATAGTCGTTTTACGAGGTTTTAAGCTACAATATTGTACATACGAAGACGGGCATAAAATGTAATCTTATTTGGTTGGCACGTCGATATATCTAAGTTGTGAGAGACAAGAGGGTTTTTGTGCTATTTTAGAACAATGGCCGTTATCAGCCGTGCCTCCTATCCGATGGGATGCCTCTGATTTTGTGTCATGTATAGGTTCCTGGCAATCTGCCACAAACAAAAATAGCTTAAATAATTTTTGGATATCTAACTTTTGGTATATACTTTTTCTTTAAAAATACGCAAGTACATACGCACGTTTTGTCCATATACATACATATTATATGAATTCGTTTTATTCTTACTTAATAATTTGGTAACACAGTGTTTCTCTTCAACGTTTTACATAAAAGCACAGTAAGAACGTTTCCTTATCCTTTGGTTACGATCGTGTACCGCCAAGTTTCTCAGTGATATAACTTAGGGACTTTAACAAGGTCTTCCACAAGCCAGACTGTGTTGCAAACTTTAAGTAATCAAACAATTACTTTAACTACCCAATTTCCTTTTAAAGAATCTTTTTTTAAGGTTTCCCCGTTTACTATAGCTAATGTAACATAAGTATTGAAAGTGAATGTAAAGAAAAGCTATTGACCTACCTTTTAAAAGAGCGTAAGTTAACTGTACAATACATGTTTGCTTTTTTGCTTTTTTCAATTCAAATCAATTCAATTATGCTTATCATCTCACACAGCAGTAGAGAGAGATTAGTGTCAAGACACTACTTACTCCGTATTTTCTTTAAAATAGCGAAGAAATAAAAATAATAAAATATATATTTATATATTTTTATTTCTTATCCATACTTACATTATAAATGCGAATGTCTATGTGTTTGTCTGTCATGCTTTCACGGCTAATCTACTTGTCCGATTTGGATGAAATTTAGAATGAAAGTACTAGTAGTAAAATTGACTGGGTCTGACATAGGCTATTTCGTTTTTTCAAAAATCGACCTCTACAGCGTTGAAATTGGGGATGAAAGATTTTTTTGTAAAATCTACACCGATTGACCGATTGTAATAAATTTTGGCATATATATAGTTGATAACCCAAGGTTTAATATTTTTGGCTACTTTATTTTTCAAAAATCCACCACCGAGGGCTGCAATATACCGAAAGAGTCACGCAGATAACGCGGCGAAGCCGCGAGCGGGCCACTAGTATACGTACATATTTATATTATTTTTATTAAATTATTTAGTTATGCAACCGTTTGGGTCTATATTCAAACGTATTCCTACTGCACCGCTATGGTTTCAAGAAATAAAAATAAGTCTTTCTTAACAGCATTTTTTACCGATTATAAAATATTTATGACCAAATAAAAAATCTATGAATTTTTAAATGCCCTCTTTGCTAAAGTTCGCGTATACCTACATACATATAAAAAAACGAAAATTTAAATTTATGAAATATTGAACAGCTAAATGAAGTGTAATATCAGAGGAATTAATGCCGGGCGTTTTAATATTCTACGAGGACATTTTCGAAGATTTGACTTGTTCCTCATTAAAACTGCTTTAGAATGATTTTTATTACTTTTTTAGAACTAGTAGTAGACTAGTACTTGTTGCTACTGAACAACATGCATGTTACTTTATATCGATGGGTATCTGAAACATATAGTAGCTTAATATTATTTTTCTTAATTTAATTTCGTCATGGCACAGTTAGACAGAAACTGACTGTAAACGCAATGGTTGTGGGTTCGATTTCCACTCAGGGTAAAGATTAAATGTATATCATTTTCATATCTCCTCTTCACCATATCTCCACTCCAATACAAAGCGGATTGTTAAGTTCCACCACTTATCACAGAATGTCTCGATATCGAGCGAAAAATGGATTCCCTCTCTCTACCTGACTCTCTGACTACCCTGTTATGCGGGAGAAAGGGTGAAGCTATTATATGTGTAATGTATTATTATAAAAAATGTTTGCTTTCTGCACGTCTTCTCTTCATTAACTTTAAATATGTGACATTTCATATTTCCGAAAGTTAAAATGCGAATGTAATGTCAGCGTAATTTTCGTAGAAAAGGGGTGCAAGTTTTTCTTTCATGTATTTTAAAACATCAAATATGTATACAATTTTAACAAGTTTTTAAAATAAACTACTTTTTAATAGTAGTTAACAAAGAAATTATTCTATAGTATCTGATATCGCATCTGGTTTTTTTTTTATTTCGATTGCAATAACGTTGAACTTTAACCAAGAATCAATTAATATGTACTAAAAGAAATTTTAATCTATTTCACTAAACACTCAAATCTAAGACAATACTATTGCTTACTTCATGTTAGAACATATTGTAAACCTAAGGACCTTTGTAAATTTATTATCACGTAGCCGAGGGCGTCAACGACAAAATATTCCCTTATTATAATATACGTCGGCCCTAAATGGGTTTCTCAAACCAATACATACATTATTAACACTGCCCTACGACGATATAGTTTCAGAAGTCTCTATTGTAATGAATATTCAACAAGGCCATCGTCACGCAATGGAACAACATCTGCCTGCAAGCGAGATGGTCGAGGGTTTGATTCCCATTCTGGTTATACATATATTATTATAAATTCTTTGTAGGGCCAATCGTGGCACAGTGGCACAAGAGTGTGACTGTAAACGACTGGTTGTGGATTCGTTTCCCACTCGAGGAGTGGAAATTAATATTTGCATTTTCTTCGCTCTGTCGCGTGTGTTAAGTTCCGCCACTTAACACGCAATGCCTCCGAATTTGGCGGAAAGTGGGGAACGGAGTGTCTTAACACGGAATGTCATTACACTAGATTATACTACATCTGCCCACGTTGTTATAAAGGACAAAGTGTAAAGTTGAAATAAAATTCGACAATCATCAATAGAATTCTTTAAACAATATTTATCTACGCTTGTAAAAGATTGCAATGGATTCATTGATTAAAGGTTTTAATTGTTCGTTCTTTCAGTGACCGAATTGAATTTATACGTTAACGTTTCACGTTTTAATGGAAACGAAATAAAGTTGGTATTATATGCTTGATTAAATTCATCGTTTTAATTAAATGGTAAGCTTTATTATTTATTGAATCTTAATTTAAATTGGTTTAAATAAGGACTTGTTTTGGCTGATCTATGATTGTAAATGTTATTAATTAAAAATATAGAAATATTGAAAAAATCTATAAATGATAGAATGTATGTATCTATATTTTAATTTTCATTACTATCTACTATATGAGAACGGTATTAATGTTGATTTTTATTTAGTATTCAAATTCAATTAATTTGAAATCATTAATCAAATTCAATCATTTATGTATTTTGAAAAGTTAAGCAAAAGAAAACTGCACATGTTTTCATTCATAAATTTTTCACATCTACGTATATTATTAAATTAAATTAAATTAAAATTAAATTAAATTAAATAGCTTCACGCTATATACCGCACACAGCAGGGTAGGCAGAGGGAACCTAGTGTTAAGACACTCCGTTCCCCACTTTCCGCCGAATTCGGAGGCTTGCGTGTTAAGTGGCGGAACTTAACGCCGCGCTTTACCTCGACACCAGAGCGAAGAAAATGGAAATATAATTTCCACTCCTCGAGTGGGAATCGAACCCACAACCAGTCGTTTTTACAGTCACACTCTTGTGCCACTGGGCCACGACTGGCCCAAACGTATATTATAAAGTTAAAATAATATCTGGATGAGATTTTTTCGTCTCATGCATATTATACTTTGAGCAAATTATATTGAGTTCACACAGATGCGAATAATTAGAGGCTACAAGACTTTAAAAAAAATATGAAAATAAACGGCTCACAAATCTTGTTACAATCATATTTCAATACAAAACATTAATATTTTTTCATTTTAAATTTTGGGGCTAGTCGTGACGCAGTGGTACAAAGTGTGACTGTTAGCCGACTCGTCGTGGGTTCGATCCTTACTCGAGGAGTGGAAATGTAAATATTAATATTTACATTTTCTTCGCTCTGGTGTCGAGGCAAAGCGTGGCGTTAAGTTCTGCCACTTATCACGCAATGCCTCCAGAATCCGGGGGAAACCCGAGGAACGGAGTCTCTCAACACTAGGTTACCTCTGCCTACCCTGCTGTGTGCGGAATATAGCGTAAAAAAAATCGTAAATTAATAAATTTATTTAATATTTCTATATCACAAAGTTAATGGCCACAATACCCGTTATACAAGTTAAGTAACTATATTGTACCGTAGGCATGTACTAACTTAGGTAGATAAGCAAAATCGAGCTTAAAAACATTAAGAAAACAAAATATTAACCTAGCTTTTTAAATGTTATTTTATAAATAACTAAAATTTGCAACTATGCTTTACAATACCACCAAAGTATCTTCATTTTTACTTTTGCCTACGTTTACACTAATAAGCATATCTGGGCTAAAAGATATGATTCAAAGGTAGAAGTTGGCAGTGGTCCAAAAAACTAATTGGATATTTGCATAATAAAAACGCATATGTAGAATACGGTGTGTTTTTACGAGCTGTTTCATATTTTACTGCGCGGTTCCTTTGTGAGTTTATTCAGGAAACATTAGGGACGGGAAGGAAATTATTTCTTAACCTGTTTTCATTTTATTATACACATGTTGTTTTGGCACCTTTTTCCATAAAAAATCTTGTTTATGTTGTACCTACTTATGTGTTGAGGAAAATTTTGCTCAATATTTTATTTGCGTATATAATATAAGACGTTATGAAAATTTCAATTTATGAAATACTTGGCAGAATGAAATGAAAAAAAACGATAATTTATCGTAGTTTTTATAATATGTGAGCACATTTTCTAAGATTTGGTTTACTCTTCGTTGAAATAGTTTTTGAAATAATTAACAAACTCGTTGCCTAAATTACGCGTTATTTTAGCATGGCATATGTAATTTCAGTCTAATATTTTTGTGTCAAAAATAATAATAGATTTTTCATATATCTTGAATTAATTGATAAAAAACTTGATATAAGGTCAAAGTCATTCATTAATTATTCAACACAAATATTAAAGATATTTTTAAATGAGTTAAATGTAATGAGACCAAAAAAAAAAAAATATTCAATATCATTTCAGTTCACGAAAACATATTTATACGAAATTGATTTCTAAACGATGAATAAAAGCTCATTATGCATTGATTAAGGTTTGTTGAAAGATGAAGATATTCTAATAATAGCTGTTTAACGAAAATATAATACAGGAAATTCACAATATAAAAATATAATGCGTATGAGAAAGATTTCTCTAAATAACGTATTGTGTAATATGTTCTAAATATAGGTTAGCAACGGTGAACCTTATATTCGTGTATCTTTTGTTAAAATGTCCAATGTTTTGGTAAAATCTTCTCAATTCTTCTTCGTATAAATAATAAACAGATATTTTTTATATAATTAATAAAGTCAGTCAGTCGGCCAGTCGTGGCCCAGTGGCACAAGCGTGTGACTGTAAACGACTGGTTGTGGGTTCGATTCCCACTCGAGTAGTGGAAACTATATTTCCATTTTCCTCGCTCTGGTGTCGAGGTAAAGCACGGCGTTAAGTTCCGCCACTTTAACACGCAAGCCTCTGAATTCGGCGGAAAGTAGGGAACGAAGTGTTTTAACACTAGGTTCCCTCTGCCTACCCTGCAGTGTGCAGGCGTGAAGCTAAAAAAAATGGAATTCGATTCCTCTCAAGAGAACGATTATATATATCGTTTTTTATTTCTCTGCTTGTACGTAAGACAAAGCGCAGCGTTAAGTTTCGCCACTTAATGTGCAATGTCTCGAATACAGACAAAAAGTGAGGAACAGAGTGTTTTGACACTTCTGTTTTAGGTTTTCTCTGACGTAAATTCTATGCGGAAGGAAGTGTGAAGCTGCGTGAAGCGTGGAGTTTTATTTATTACAAAAAACGTATATTTAAGATTAGCTGTAGATTAGCGTACCTATTTCAAACATACTGACAGAAATATAACACTAATATAAATTTCATTACTTGAAAAATACTTTTCTTTAATCTGAACCTATAATATTCTAGTATACAAACCCAAAGTTAATAATACTTACAAGTAAAAGGAAAGCAGTCTCAACCAGGGAACATTTGTATACAGGCTGGCACCGGAGTACGGCGATGCCGATCGGCAGGAGAATGGCTGCGCGCGCACAGTCCACAACCGCCTGATGAAACAGAAGTCCATGTGACCACCTGTTTAATTAAATGTATTATAAAATTTAAGGTTTTTATGTAAATTGGGTAAAATATAATGTAGATAAATCATTCTCCAAGTGGGAATCAAACCCACAAGCACCGATTTTGCAGTAAGAAACTGTCACTCTGCCTACTACGATCTTAATTCTTCTATTTTTTATTTAATATCCATTGTTCGCATTGCTTTGAAATAATTTGTGCGGCTTGTCCGACTAAGAAAAGCGGTTAGCAGTAGAAAATTATGATTTAAATGACGACATAGTGTAATAATCTTCTCTATAACGTTAGCACATTCTATACTTTATCTTTATGTAAAGTATTGACTATGAATTTTATAAACGTTACAAGTAAGGTTGGGAAAAGATTTGTATGCAAGGCAGCATGACTTTAAATTAAATTGTTTGAAAAGAGAGACTTACAGCTATTTACGTTCTTTATTGTGTCTTTCTCTTTCGGGAATTCATTTAATTGCTTACGAGCATAGGAATCTTTTTGTAGGCGCAATCTCCAAAATAAAATATAATGTTATAAATAAAATAGAAAAATTAAAAATTGAAAGGATAAACTAAATATATAAACTCTAGCTTTAAGATATTTATATATTTTTTTCTCAGCTATACCAATATACGTATACTTCAATACAACAACAACGCCATTTTGTCATCTTGAAAGTTACCACATATTTTATTTAATAGAAACAAAAAAAAAGAATAAGGGTGGTTTAAAAGTTTTAGAACAATGCGAGGTATTTTTAATGGGCATAACTTTTAACGGAACACTAAACATTTTTAGATTCACGAGTCAGCTAGCTGAAAATATACTCCGAAAAATCCTGAATTTCCAGAAATCTGCTCAGCTGTCGTTGTACGTTAAAAATCACATTTTCAGAGGTATTCCCGTTAGAAATCACTGGCAGACATTTCAATTTTATTTGTACAAAATATCTATGATTTTCAACAGACGTGTCGTTTAGAACAGTATTCATTGTTTGAAATGATTGCAATTTAATATGTATGTTAATTTCTTAATATATACACTTACTACAACAATATTACAAAAAAATCAACTTCAGATTGTCTCCTCCATAACAGGATAGATATAGAGATCTTATTTTCAAGACAGTGAAGGACATAGAGAACTGTCTGTTTTCGGTAACGGATTACCACCCAAATTAGAGATATCATGTGAAATTGAGTAGTAGAACTCAACGCCGCACTTTATCTTACCAGGGCCACAAATAATAAAATAATTTAAAGTAATTTAACTCTTTCGAATGAAGGTAGAACTCACAATTCACACTGTCCTTTAGGGCTATGATAATAGCCTCTGTATTCCTATTTACTTACTATGTCATACATTTAATATAAATATGTTCGATAAAACATATAATAAAATAGAATTAAAATAGAATGTTTTTAAAAAACTCGTTTGATGCTGAAAAAGCATTTTGATAAGAATTCTTATTTCTAAATAAGTATACCTATTTTAAATTTTAGCGGGAGATACAATATTATAGAACAAGCTTTCCTTTAAAAACATTTCATAAGACGGGTCTTATAATTTGTCCGTTCAATATAAAAAGGAATCGTATTTTTCGAATACATTTTGTAGCGATCCCAACGTCTATTTTAACTCAGGTACTTATAACACGAAGTGATACATATGTATCAATAGTATATATGTACATGGATTTTATATATAACATACTAAAATTTACTTGTATGACTTTTTCAAATGCAAAATGGAAACAATAAAAATAATATTTTTGATGAAAATAATTATTTATAGGTCTTATAATAATCTCGTTTATTATCCATACTTATATTATAAATGCTAATGTCTGTCTCTTTTTCTGTCACGCATTCACTGCTAATCTACCGGTCCGATTTGAATGAATTTTAGAATGAAAGTAGTAAAAAATCCAGGGTCAAACATAGGCTAGTTATTTTTTTCAAACATCAACCTCTAAAGGGTTGAAGTAGGGGATGAAAGTTTATATAAAAAAAATACATTGCTTTCTTTACTTATTGTAATTAATTTGGGCATAAATTTAGTTGATATTCCAAGGTTAAACATAGGCTACTTTATTTTTCAAAAATTCACCTCCGAGGGTTGCAATATAACTAAACAGGAAAGATGTAGTTAACGCGGCGAAGCCGTGAACGGGCCGCTAGTTATAAATATTTCTACTACGGCTAACAATTTCAACTTTGTTGATTTGGACTGGAAAAAAATTTCCGTAGATACTACTACTCCCTCCCTTCCTCCTAGTATCTTTCTCTCCCCAAGGAATCTTCAAGTCAAATCACAACTTTCTAAGTCCATAAGTTTTGATTGTGCGTAGTCGAATGTGAGTACCGACTTACGAAATATACGATCCGAAGAAAAATTTATCTCCAACTTATTTCTCATGCTTGTCATAAACTTAAGAGGACTTAGTGCAAACCGACTTCTTTGTTAAGAATAATGAATAAAATTTCAATGCTGCTTTACAAAAAGTTCTAGAGCATCGTTATCTTAGAAAATATCTTTTAAAAAGGCAAACCTTCCTTTTGTAATAAAACAAGTGGTTCGTAAAGTAAATATTTTCCACATAAACGTTAAGCGCTCGAGAGAGGCTTAAGTAAAAGAAAATACATTTCAACTGCTTTTACTTAGTAAAATGTATTCTATTTGTTTGCATTACCTTCCTCATTTTAACATCTATGTTATTATGAAACTTCTATTCACTAGTTAATTAAAAATTTTCATATTTTTTTCAATTTTGTGTTATGGTTCTCTATAGCCCTGATTTTTATTTATAGGAAAACAATTTGTGAAGAAATAATAACTCATAAGATAACAGAAGAATAAATTGGTTTCGAAGAAGAACTGTAAGAAACGCGTATAAAAGTATTTTCGCGTTATTCTGGTTCTGGCAAAGATATCAGGTTCATGCTATGAAAATATAAGTTAGTAAATGTTATATATAGTGGATTATACAGATGGATACATATGTAAATTGTGCAGTAAATCGGACGACACGAAGTAATAAAAATTAGAAATAGCGTTACAAGATTTCCTTACATTGATCTGTCCATATGTCTATATCTAAATTTTAATATTTTTATTTATACTGAAGTTTTATTATATTGTATATTATTATTTATTTATTTATTTACATGACACAAAGGCACAAAGTAGTCTAGTGTAGAGGCAAAGCGTGGCGTTAAGGTCCGCTACGTAACACGCAATGCCTCCAAACTTTAGTAAAAAGTGGAAAGAACGGAGTGTCTTAACACTAGGTTCCCTTTCCCTACCCTGCTATGCGCGGGATACAACTTAAAGTTTTAATTAACTTAATCAATTAGTTAGTAAACAAAGAAAAAAATCAGCCCATAACCAACGCCACTTGATTTGGTAAAAGTTAAAAAAAACATTGACAACTTTGTAAGCGTATTATACAGACGCAGATTTTGCTTCAATAACTTTCTGTGTTTCAATGTACTTTTTTACAGAGTTACAAAGATCAAGAGCGCTTACTACTCGCTCAGTTTTCAACTTTTCACCGCAGCTGAGACAGTATTTTTCATATTTTTTCATAAAATAGAAGACAAGCAAAAAACAAGAAGCCGTCGTGGCGCAGTGGGTGGGGGTTCGGTTTCCATTCGAAGTAATGATCATAATTTAGCTATTATATTATGTCCACTCTAGGTGACCAAGAAGAGAAGCGGCGTTTAATTCCGCTACTTAATCCACAATATCTCTAATTAGGGAAGAAAGTGGAGAACGGAGTGACAATTGGTTCTCTCTGACTACCTTGCTATACAGGAAAGGTGTAAAGTTAAATAAATAAGAAGACACACGTATTTACTAAATACAATAAACGTTTAGCAAAAAACTCTTTGTAAGAGATACCTTACACCATAATCGCGTTGTGCAATCGAAACTTAGTCGTTTGATGTCAGAAATAACTTTCTGACATTATTATTGTAATAAAAATCGTACCTTACTGCGCTGCGGTATGAAATCTGAGATCTGAAAACCTTCAAAGTTCCCTTTATCATATGAAACATTTGCTTGTTTAGTATCATATACCACTTAAAACGAATAAATACTGAATAATATAGATATAAGAAAGTTGTATAGATTCATTCAGAAAGTTATAGTCATTTTGACTTAAAAAAGAATAATAAAACTAATTGAAATTAAATAAAAAGAACAACGATAAATAATTTTGTACAGTTATTCATATTAAGAAAAACAAATTATAACACTCAAAATCAAATAAATTAAATAAAGTAACTTCTGATAGCATCACAAGAAGCATGATAAATGTCGCTTCTTAAAGGCACCGTGTCTCCATCTATCGTGCTTTGACAATGATTGATATATAGTTCGTTGATGCACTCAGATAGTTCCCTAGATATATATCTTAACTTACAAGTTTTAAATTTTATAAAATAAATTATATTGTATGTATATAATATACAACCACTACTGCTAATATGCCAAAATAGTATTTGATGAATCAATAAAGCTAAGAATCCTAAACTAAAAAGTGGAACTAACTAACGTTATCATATTTTAAATCTGCGTAATGACATACATACACCTGAATAGGGTGTAATTTTTCACACAAAGATGTGTATTTCTGCAGTAATTTTGTATACTACACAATAATGTCTAAGAATGTTCGGATATGCGAGTGATGTATATATCATACAAATAGTTGCTAATACTTTTTTTATTTACTTTCCTATAACCTTAACAGTTTAAAACATTCTAGTACCACTCTAACCTAAGACATCCAATGGCGTTACATAAAGTTTCACTTTGTCTTGTCTCCAGAGTGAAGACTTGATAATAATTTAAATACAATAATTTCGACGCGTGGGAATCGAACCCCCAACCATTATATCTACAGCCACATACTTAAACATACTTAATTATTGCATAAATCACTCTCGATATAAGGCAATTATGCAATAAAATATACACAAATAATTTCAAAATTCTTGTAACCCAAAGTCGCATTCTGTTGCTACAGCAGTATAAAATATTCACCCCATCTGGTTGCGAGGTCGTTCGTAAATAATCCTCGTCTTATCTTGTCCTGAGTTTTGGCATCTCGAGATTTACGTCGTTTTAGATTTATTTGAAAACAGCCGGTTTTAATGCTCTTATTATATTCGGGTTCATGTTCACTTTATACTCGAATGCACGACCTATATTAAATTTTGACCCAAGCTTATGCTCCAATGGAAGTGATCCACTTTATATGTGAGATTGAATTGTAGAGATAACCTTGATGGTTATTTTTATGTAATAATATGTTAAAAAGTAATATTTATATTTTTCTACTAGAACTAAGTATATAAATATATGATGTCATTACAAGAACATGGAAAAAACCAAGAATAAAGGAAATAACAGAATAATCTGTAATCATTGTGTTTGTCATAGATTTGTATCTAAAAATTGTATATCGTCTATATTTTTATTCAAGCCGATATTCGTAACACAATATTTGTGTCCAAAAAAAGTGGAATTAATCGTTCATTAATATATATGATTCATAGCGCTTCGTATTTTTTCCAAATAGCGAGGAACCTGTAGAGAATCTTGTGTAAAAGCTTAGGACGTACTCCGCTCGCAATCGAGATATTGCGTGTTGATGGATCTTAACGCCGCGCTTTGTTTAAAAATAGTTAAAATATGATCATTACACCAAGCAGGAATCACACCCACAAGCAATTACGATTAACAGGTACTGCCTCTCCACGCCAAGATGGCCTCCATTCCATAACGACGTTAGATAATTAAATTTTGTGCCCTTTCTAATAGGTTATATGCTCTTGGCACTAAACTCAATTTGGACAATTCGCCACCCTGTTCAAGGTTAGATATTTAAACTGAACCCTCACGTAGGAATATTGAATTATTCCCGAGCCCCAACGTGTATGGGAACATAATTTAATCTTACGCACAATGAAACGTGCATATTAAAATTGTATATTATAATATTGGCTTTTTTATTTTTTATTATAAGTATTATATATTATTTTTTTTAACTTCATGCAAGGTAGGCAGTAGGAACCTAGTGTTCAGACACTCTATTCCATTGTGCTTTGCTTCGACACCAGAGCGAAGAAAATGTAAATATTGAATATTTACTTTCCATTTTCTTCGCCTGGTGTCGAGATAAAGCGTGGCTTTAAGTTCCACCACTCCACCACACGCAATACCTCCAAAAATTCGGCGGGTAGCGGGGAACGGAGTGTCTTAACACTAGGTTCCCTCTGCCTACCCTGCTGTGTGCAGTATACAGCATGAAGCTAAAAAAATATATATACACGTATAATATGGACTTGAATACTAACTTTAAATTGAGCTAGTTACGTTGCCATACTTCTCGAAACTGGAAATTTAACAAAAGTTTTTTACGAAATTCATAAATAGTGTGCTTTCATACCTCTATTGAAATATTTTTGATACTTACCAGAAAAATAAAAATAAATTACGTGAAAAAGTATATCAAATATATTTTTTCACGAAATTTAAGAAGTCTAGGGGTGAACTGAAACAAGCACAGTTTAATAAGAAGTAGCAATTTGATAAACATTGTGGTGTTATTTGCATAACAACGACTTCTCTGAAACATGTGTACTTAAAACCTACAATGTGTACCTACGATTTAAAGGTATAGGCAGATTATAAAACATAATAAGTTATATATTTTTTTATTTTAGTACATTTTAAAAGCACGTCAAATGATATCTCCTAAAAATACAGCTGATAACATTAAGACAGAAAGTCATTATTAAAAGAAAAAAAAATTTTAAGTCATGTCAGTTTTCTAAGCAAAATAAAATGTTAGTTAAAGCTTTTAAAACTGGTGGAATGACTACTTCTAAACATACAATATGTTTAATTCCATGATTTTAATTTCAAATTATGGTAATAATCATATAATTGCAATTTAGTCGATCTAACATTTCAATTAATTGCCCAGTCTAACATTTGAATTTACAACTTCAGTACAACACAAGTCTGTAGTCAAACAATACAAGAATAATATTATTGCTCTGGACAATGGACATACAAAATTGACACCTAAAAATTTAAAAATACACGTAAAATATAGTATAAATACACACAAAGCTATTCCCAGGCCGCATTTACAAAGCAGTCTAAAACCTTGACACACATTTTTCACTACAATCTCAAGATGTAAGATGAACTACACACCCTTATTACAATCTTCATTCATATTTTACAAACATGTTTCTGTAGTTCTATTAAGTATGCCATACATTACAAAAGGCGACGTTAAGTTACGCAACTTGACGCAATGTCTCGAATTCGAACGGGACGCCTAGTGTCTAGGTTTTCTCTGCTCTCTCTCATATGGGGGAAAAGCATATAGCTTTACAAACAAAACTACTAATACCATAATAACTAAACTTATTCATATATTTTTGCATAATAAATAAAAAATAAGACATATTAAACGAGATAACTTCTACAGAAAAAGCACGGCTTTGACTTCCGCTACTCAAAACGCAATGTTTAGATTCCGGGCTGAAAATGGAGAAAGGAGAATCTTGTCACTAGTTTCCCTTTGACTATCCTGCTATGCAGGAAAAATCATGAAGAGACATTTTTATTACTTTTTTAAAATTCTTTTGTAGCTGGATTTGTATAACTCTTTGTTAATACATTTGCATAGTAGCTATCCAATAGGCTTACCCAACGAAATACTAAAACGAATTTATTTGAACTGTCAACACAAAAAAATGTAAGCCATACAGATTTAGGTACAAAAAATTTATCATTTTTTACACACGTATTGTTTCACGTAGAATATCTATGTTTGTATTTGACTAACAATGGGTCTACACTCCTAGAATAAAAATGACCTTACCAAATATTTGGGATTTCGGACGATTATATACGTGCCCTAGCTTATTTGAATATATTTATACTGTACTAGCGACCCTCTCGCGGTTTTGCCTCCGTAAACTACAAGACTATAACAATTTTCTTTTTTTCCCCACGATATCATTTATATTGTTGTATTTTTTTCATTTTTAAAACAATTGAAATAAAATAAACACTAAATGTTAAAGGAAGTTGAACAAAATATCATAGTCAAAACTGCACTTCAATCGGTTAAGCCATTTCTGAGATGAGCGTGCAGAAACTAAGAGACAAGCAGATAAACAGACAAACAGAAAAAAATCTGGTTCTATTCTCTCTCTGGCCCTAATAACTAATAAACACCCCCAATAATATTATTTCTCATCTCTAATATTATCTTCATTGTACAGACGGCGATCAGTTAAATTTTTATTATATGTACAGATTTCAGGTACTAAAACGGCAGCAAAACATGTTAGAATCTTATTTCAGCAATATATTAAACGTAAACAAGGTTACAATTTAGGTAACTTCAAAGTCTAATGTACCGATAACCAAACTTTTAGGATTTACGAGACCTTGGCAATGAATCAACAATTATTAAGTCCTTTACTTGAGGACATTTTTTAGATAATTAAAGAAAAAAAATTGTGCAAAAATATAAAATATTATTACATAGGTACAAATCTCTGGGGGCACAAAGTGTGACTATAAAGCTTATGGGTTCGATTCCCACTCTAAGAGTGGAAATACTTAATATTTTCATTTTCTTCGCTAGAGGTTTCTAGGCAAAGCGCGGCGTTCAGTTCCGCCACTTAACATTAAATGCCTTAGAATTTGGCGGAAAGTGAGGAATGGAGTGTCTTAACACTAGGTTCCCTCCGAGTACCCTGCTGTGTACGGGATATAGCGTGAAGCTAAAAAAAAGAAAAAAAAATATAGTACTTTACATTTTTAAGAATAAGTTTTGTCACATTTTTACATTTGAAAAAAATATTTTTATATTTTAAATTTTGAAAAATGTAACATCTGGTGACATTTTTAGAAATAATTATAGTTTTTAAAAATACGGCATAGGAAGAGTATCACAAAAAATATTTGTATAAAGTGTATAAGAATTTTGATGTAGGATATAAATCACATGGTTGATATCCACTAGACGCGAGTTCGAGTTCCATTACGTTCATTTTTTTTTATATTTACTCATTTTTTTTATCCTAAGAATTTTAATAATACTTTAAAAATGTAAAATATACTATTTTACTATTTTCAATTGTTTGTTATAGTCATAAGTAAGAACGTACCTGTACTTCTTTATAAAGCTTATAAGGTGGCTCTTTTGATATCTTTGCAATTTACATGAACGCTTCTATTACAGCAGAAAAGATGTATTCAAAGGTAAGTAAACTTGATTCATATCGGTTTGTATGAAAATTTAATACAGTATAAAGGTAGAAAGGCAACCGTAATATATTTTAGGGTAGACTGATTTCAAATTTCGCAATATGATAGTGCATGACGAAGGGTCGTGCAATTAGGATTATTGCAGTAATACCAGAAATATTGTATTATTATTTATACGAATAGATTCCCGAAACACTAATAAATTTCCATTTGAAAAAGACATTTAAAGAGATTTTTGAAAGAGATTTTTCCTAAGTGTGGAATAACACTTTAAAAATGTTTAAAAGTAAAAAAAAAAATCCATTTGTTTGTCTTAATTATTGTACATTTTATCATTTACTTTAAAGATATTTGCTTTAATTATGAATATGATGCAAAGGTTTTTTGTCTTGGTATCTCTTTTTATTGCTATCGGGTAATCAGAGAGAACGGAGCACCAAACGCTACGGTCCCTGCATATTTCTTTTGCCTCTTCCACTGTCATCCACACCTTCAGGGAGACCCTATGATTTTTACTTTGATTGACTCTCCTCGAGTATCAATTCTCGAATGTCAACCGAGATCTATATCCTCTACCTCACTGTAAACTTAAAATTAAAGAAAGAATAATGCCTATATTTTTATATTATTACTCTAAAATACAAAATTTTGCATGCTTGTTTGAAATTCTGCGCTAAATGGACATTAGATAGACGTACAGGACCGGATTAATGGTTATAGCTTTCTGGCTTTCCTTAATCTGATTGAGTTTCGGCAGGATTATCCCATAATCCTACTACGTTGCAACGCTATGTTGAGTATATCTGCATTGTTAGAATTCCAATTTTCAATTCGTTTTAGTTACGTTTGATCCAGTTTATTTAAATCAATATAAAAATATGATTTTCTTAGTTATGTATAGTAGTAATAATAATATAATGTAACATAATAATAAATATGAATGCATTTAACAAGATAATTTTATGAAAAGAGTGCTTGGCAAAAATTATATTCTTAAATTTACACAATATTAAATATAAGACGCCAGAACATGATTAGTAGAAAGTAATTTATAAATTAAATATTGATGAGTGCAAGACCACAAGTCGAAATAGAGTACAGTAACAAAACAAGCCTTTGTAGAATAAATAATCTTATAAAGCAGTTGGCTTGGTCCAATAGCTATTGCACTATTTCCAAACAGGTGATCGAGGTCAACTGTTCTCGGCTATAATAAAGTTTGTATAAAGCCTAGTCTTAGACTCGCTTATATATGATGATAGATTTGTATGCTATCTTGCTAGAAGCAAAAGGTCTACGTACCCTTTTATGTAGCAACCTCTATAGAGTTTTAAGGGCAAGTAGTGTAGTAGAATCCGGTGACGTATTGAATATTGTAGAGTAGAAATTCGTAATGAACTCATTTTGAGACCTACGACGGCGATTCTCCTTAATGATATCATATTTATACAAGTCCAGAATTAAAGTTACCTAACTCAAAAATTATATTTTGCACTAAATTACAATATAATGTCAAAATAAGCTTTTTATTGTACTTTTTTTTAGTAGAACTAAAAACTGTAAAAAATTTAAGTTACTTCATTTTAATTCTGAGGGTACGGCATGTCCCATAATAGGACTTTTATTGATAAAAATAGTGTTACATAATGCAGGTCACCTCTGTAACTCAGACTGCATATCGACACTAGACTTTGTGGCATTGGCAAGGTCAAAAAGTTTCTTTACCATCAATTCTCAACCTTTGTGTCGAGGCACTTTTGTGTGTTACGAAATTTATAAGTGTATACCGCCAAAGTTATATAACAAGTTTAAATTTGCTTACATAATTAACTTATATAATACGGACAATTTATTGAATACTATATTTTAAAAACATTATAATTTACAATTTATAATTCGGTACTTCCGGAGACTGTTGTGGCGCTGTATGGCAAGGTCTAACTATAAACACAATGGTTGTGGGTTCGGTCCCCACTCGCAGAATATTTCGCAAATATTTCAATTTTCATTTCTTCACTCTAGTTCCTAAGACAAAAAACGTTGCGTTGAGTTCCGCCACTCAACGAGCAATGTTTGATTTAGTGCGGAAAGTAGGGACAAAATATCTTGACAGTAGGTTGTCCCTGACTACCCCGCTGTGTCGAAAAGGCGCGAAGCTGCTTTTTTGTAATTCTAGCAGGAATATACTCATTGGTAAAAGCTTTGTAATTTTCATTACCAAACCTTTGTAATTTTTGCTACCAAATTTTAAAATCAGAATAAGTACGACGCGTAAAAAAATATTGAGAACAGTGATCAATTACTTCAAAATAAGTTACTTAGATTTATTATTGTTATTTTCAGCTTCCCCCTCTCTTTCCGCATACCCAGATAGTCAGACATAATCTGGTTTAAGGACAATCCCTTTTCAAAAGTTCTGCAACTTTCCGCCCGATATCGAGATACATACCCTCAGGTGAGAATGAAACCCACAACCAACCTTAGCAGTCAAACGATATCAAATAAACATTTGTACATTATTTGAACTCTCTTCACTTTACTTTCTGAAGCCATTATAGCGCAGTGTCTGACTATAAACACGATTGGTTGTGAGTTCGATTCCCACACGGGGGATACTTGATTATGTTTCAGTTATTTTCATTCTTACACTCTGATACCTAACATAAAGCGCGGCGTTGAGTTCCGTGACTCGATACGTAATACCTCGGTTTAAGGTGGAAAGTGGAGAGCGGAGTATATAACACTAGATTTTCGCTGTGAGGAAAGAAGCGCGAAGCATCGTTATAAAAATGACATGAAAAATTTAAAATGTTCAAAATGTATAATAAATCAGATGTAATATATTTTATGTATGAACCTTTCTATGACAAAATGATAGAACGCCTCGTAAAATTCCCCACGGTTAGTAACTTTCAAGTTTTCAAGAATATCCTTGACATGGGTGCAACTAGAAAATAGGTGAACGCTGAAAATATAGCGCCGATGTGTCAAAACTACACAGTCTGCCCCGAAAAATTCTGGAACATATTAAACTTTCTATGTATAACCGCGCATACAGCGTTTTAAAATACTTTTGAGCTTTTACGAAAGGTATATTGATTTCAGAGTCTGTTTTTAATTTTATTGCGATTCTGGGTATTGTAAAATATGAACAGGTTTCTATTGCGTATATAATGTTTAAATGTAGTACAAGTTGTAATATTTTTTTATTTAAATAGAAGAATAAGCTTTATACAAATTAATTATATTTTTATACATACATTCGTATTTAGCATTATATGCAGAAAAGTCTAATATTGAGGTACCTTGTTCTCAATTGACCGATGTCGTGCGTTGTTATTATACCAAACTAAAGCCACGTTTCGTCTCACCATACACAAAATTGTAAATAATTTAAGTGGAATCGTTCCATATAGTGGGATTCGAATCCACAACCAACGCATTTACAGTCACTATTTCACTATTCCACGAAAAAATCATATTTATTAATACCAAAAAAATCCTTACCTCCGTAACTGTTTCTTGCTCAGTATAACAACCATCAAAGCTATATTCGCTGACATGCCAAGTCCAGAGAGCGCCAGCAACGCCGCCGCACTGGCAGCGCCGCCGGGCGGACAGTGCTTTGTGTTGTTTACGAGGGAAGAATTAGTCGCACCCGCTGAGCCGAACCGCAGGTTGGTGCTTATCATAGCCACCGCTGATCCAGCTGAAAAACGATTAAAAAATTAATATTTTTTTTCTTAGCTTCACGCTGTATCCCGCATAAAGCAGGGTAGGCAGAGGGAGTTTAGTGTTAAGACACTTTTTCCCCACTTTCCGACTAACTCTGGAGGCATTGCGTGTAAAGTGGTGGAACTTGACGCTGCGCTTTGCTTCGACGCCAGAGCGAAGAAAATGGAAATATTAAATATTTCAACTCCTCGAGAGGGAATCGAACCCACAATCAGTCGTTTTACAGTACGTTGATATAATTCCTCCTCACAAAATCGCATTTTGGTATACATGTATCAACTAAACCATTATATATTTTAAAATAAAGCTGAGGCTGCCGTAGGACAATGTGAACGTCTGGCTGTATACTCGATGGTCGTGGGTTCAATTACCACTCAAGGGCCTGATTACACTTAGATTTAGTTTAATTTCTCGGCAAACAAGACAAAAAAAGGTCTAAAAGACCGGAAAGTAGGGAACGGAACGGAAATGGTCTAAAAGAGCGGAAAGTAGAAAACGGAGTTCTCTCTACCTACTCCGGGAAATTGTGGGAAAAACAATACATGTAAATTGAGGCTGATATTTTTAACGAGAAGTATGCTAATTATTTAAAAGTATTCTTGATAATTTTTGATAATTATCGTACCTACAGATGCTATACAAAGTGAAACAAGCGAATTATCGATTTATTCTTCTACCAATTAAAATGTATTAACGACACGAAACTTTGCTCACGGCTGAAACTGAGGTAAAGGTAAGTGTAAATTACTTCGAAGATATTTTAAGTCTGCTAACTTGTCTAATTACCGAGTTTGACAGCTCTTAAGTAACCAGCCACTTTAAGAATAATATATATTTATAATAACTTTTTTAATAATAATATATATTTTTTATTAATAATATATTGTGTCATACATGGCAGGAGCAACAAAAATTACTTTGGTGAGCATTCATGTTTTTGTGTAACCTAGTTGTATTCCACACTTCCATACTGTAGACTACATTACAAATATAAAAGCTTACCTATAGTTACGTTGGCTAGTCTGATTATTACACGTTTACGGATAATTATACTGGGCCAATTTGAAATAAATTCGAAATAAAAATAGTTAAAGACCCAGGGCCAAACATAGACTTCCTTTTTCTTTAAATCAACCCTAACGGATTGAAAGAAATAAGGGATGAAAATCCGTACGTTGATGTTGTTTGTATAAAAAAAATCTATATCACTTGACCCATTTCAATGAATTTTCTCAGGAAGATAGGTGGATAAAGCAAGGTCAAGCAAAGACTATACATATATTTTTTAAAATCAACTCATAATGAACTGAATTAGACAGAATCAAAATTTGCATAAAAAATATATACCACTTAACTTAGCGAGAACGCGGGCCGTCAAAAAGTACATAGCCGATATAGCCGATATAGTTCTTATGGGCGAAGCCGCGAGCAAATCGCTAGTTTTACTCTAAACTCGTATATTTATGTTAAAAATTCAAACATTCTGTAGCACTTAAAATAATCTTAATCACAAGAAACATTACTAAGTTAATTCTAAATTATGAACATTTCCCTAACGCGCCCTTAAATCAATTAGCTAACTTAAGTTTTCAGTGTAATTAGCCGGCAATTTCTTCGTACCCTTATATCAAAGCTTTCACAAGCGCCTTACGTATCTTGGAAAATTTAAATCATGTTTAGCGACATTGAAATTAAAGTGTATATTAAAATTTTATGCTAAAGAAGCTCATGCTTAACAAAATTACGTTTAAGAGCTTTCTGCTTTCGTTGTAAAAATGGAAGTTCATGAAAAACATTACATTTTTTTTGTAATTGCATATTTGTACGTATATTGTATGTCTAAGAACCTCGCTGACGTGTAAAATATATGACATTAGCAACGTACATGTTCCTCACTTTATATCAAAGCTTATGTCAAACGTGCATAATATTTATTTTATTACTTTAACGCCTTTACGATGGATTACTATAAATCTAGCTTTTTGTAGTAATCCATCAAAAGAAAAAGTTTTCGAAAAAAGCGTTCAAAGTTTTTCTTCATTTATTAATGTAATGATATATTATAGAGAGAGATCTTAGTGACTCATCGATTTGGCCTTTATTTTTTCATAATGAATAAAGTTATATAATTAGTACAATTTAAAAACTAAATTTTACAGTACAATAGATCTCGTTTATGGGATTCGAACCCATTATATATAGTACTGGTCAGACCGAGCCAAACCACCCCACCTAATCATTATCAATAACAAGCTTCATTTACGTTTTACCTTAAATGTCATGAGTATTATTATAAAAAAAATATTAATATTAAAAATTAAAAGAATGACATTTTCTTACCTGCCGACATGTCTTCTTCTTATGGTGGTCTTCTTAACTTTAGAAATGATTTATGATGAACAAGTTGTCAGTACAACACACTGTTTCACCCTCCCCTCCGCCAGCCCATTGCATTTTCACACAAATCACGTTACGTATCGACATTACTTTAAATCAGAACACTTCACTTAAAGTTTGGCACTGTAGTCAATAAATAGTATATAAATTTTATTTATATTTTTATCATGGCGAGTATCCTTAGAAAGTTCTAGAACATAAAAATATAAATGTATTAAAAAGATACTAATACTAAAGTAATTAAAATTATTTTCAGTAAAAGCATTCTAATGTAAAAGTAACAAAAGAAACTGAAAACATTATTTTATTTTTTTTTTTCTCTATGTGTTTTAATTGCCACAGACTCGAGGTCCGTGTAATTTCCAGCTATTTTTTCTTTTATCTGTTTGTGTTTTTTTTTTTATTTATTTTTGTGAGTCATTATTTGTCAGTTATTAGTTAGTACACTCGGACATTATTTTATTTAAGGTGTTAGGAGAGAAATATCCCGCCTATTTCAAGGTATAATAATGAAAATTCTTTATAATGTACTGAAAAGGTCTCGAGCTGGCCAGAATTATAGCCATTACATTTCTAGAATATTTTTAAATATAGTTAGATAGAGAGAATATAATTTGGTGATAGTATAGGAAAGTGAAAATGTACATTTTAATGGGATCCCTTAATCCTGCACTTGGATCGCAAGTTGCCGAATTCCTCTTTATGTTATTCGTTGTGGATGAAACCTGCATGACTAAACCGTGGAATGCTTAGGCGTTTTTCATAGAACTTGATACTACTAAGGGCTATTGAATTGTGCTATCAACACCAGCCACCCTTAAGGATTGTTTAAGTTTCAAAGCCCTATTTATTTTTACTTAAAAATACTTATTCTGATAAGAAATACCTATCGTTTTTCTAGTTTGTTTTTTATTTTAATAAACCAATATTTCTCATAAACCACTTAAAGATGTGCTATTTTATCTTAGACGAAAAGACATAGTGACACAGCTTAGTTTTCTCCACTTTCTGTCTGTTTTTAGATATATTAATGCGAATACCACAAGATTTTATCCATACTTATATTATAAATGCGAAAGTCTGTCTGTTTGTCTGTCACGCTTTCACGACTAATCTACCGGACCGATTTGGATGAAATTTAGAATGAAAGTAGTAAATAATACAGGGCCAAACATAAGCTACTTATTTTTTCAAAATCTTCCTCTAAAGGGTTGAAATTGGAGATGAAAGTTTATATGAAAAATGTAAGCCGCTTGACTAATTGTAATGATTTTTTCATAAATATAGTTAATAATTCAAGGTTAAACATAGGCTACTTTATTTTTCAAAATCCACCTCCGAGGGTTGCAATATAACGAAACAGTCATGTAGTTCACGCGGCTAAGGCGCGAGCGGGCCGCTAGTATAATTATATAATCAAATGCAAGAAAACATAATACTTCCTCCAAATCCGAATACGAAAAAAAATGCAATAGAACAACTCAACGATGGCGCCAAATTGTACTGTCAATATTTTATTACTACAGAAGTGATATTACTAGTTTACTACTACATCAAATACTTCAAGAATATAAGAACAAAACACACAAAGTAATAAATCAAGAGATTTATACAAACAAGAAGAGATACGATAATTTAGGGGAAAAACAAAAACAACATTCTCCCTATTTTCGAATTTCTCCTTTACATTTCCGAAGATTAATGACCCGTGTGTTTTTATAGGATAGGATAGCTTTTTAACATTCAAACGTAATGGCGACTTTTATAGCCGCATAATGGATATATTTCCTTTGTTAATGTTAATATAGTCGTTTTGTTGAATTGCTTGAGTGCTGTAGTTGCTGTAATATTTGATTTTTTAGATAATTTTAATTATCATAATAATTTTAGACTATCCTGGCTCAGTGGGTCAGTTTCTAATTGTAAACACGATGGGTCGTGGATTCGATTCCCGCTCGAAGGAGTGATTCTATTTTAAGATTCTCATCTCTGGTGTCTAAGACAAGACACGGCTTTTTGAGATAGCTACTTTTATGTCACTATATACAAAAGTATGTCAAATACAATATAGTGTGTGTAATATTTATTTATTAATTTATTAACTTTACATATTTCATATTTATTATTTTAAAAATATTGATTTTCTGTATCTCATTCCACTCAGTCCATATTATTTTCATTGAAAACGAGCGTTTTACTTCACAAATTCCTATACAGATATACATAGTTGTATAACATTATCACTATAACCAAAACGAAAGCAAAATAAATTGACGAATAAACTATATTTTTTTCCTTACAGCCACCGAATCCAAAATAAATACATTAAATTAAAATCAAACAAGGCTTCACGCTGGTGAGCAAATATTGATTTCACTTTTATTAATTCACTGACTAACAAATTACAAATATGCCTCGATTCTTTTAAAAAAACATTTTATTACAAATTCTCTATTGAAATTGTAAAATAACATACAAATTGTATGGAATTCCACATTCAATGCGGTTGGTTGCGAATTTTGCTATCGACATCTATTTATATGGTGATTACTTAAAATTATTAAAAATTTAATCACGCCACGCAATATTATTTAACTTCTTAATGGATGTGCATACAAAGATTATTGATTAATTTCAATTTTATTTATTTAAAAATGTCTACCAATAAGGAAATCGGGTATATTAATACCAGATTTTCCGCTAAAATGGTGTCCCTAGATAATTTTGATGAATTTGTAAGAACATTTTTTGTTAACAGCGTTGGAACAGCGTAATACATAATGATTTAATATCTTTAAAAGTATTACTCACGTGTTGAGGACAAGACATTTTTTAGACAGTATCGGGAATTAAACCTGCACCTCTTGGAAGCCGTCCAAGCGTTGAATCCGATTAAGCTATACGTTCTTATCGACCTTCGTAACTCTTGTGCGCTTGTTGTAATTTATTGTGACGGCGAATTTATTTTGTTTGAAATATTTTGCAAATTTTGTTAACGTAAATATTGTTAATGTATAACGTTGAGTTCCTCTTCTGGGAGTTAACATATATGTCTCGATTTCGGGTATAAAATGCAGAATGTATTAACAATATGTTTTCTCTGATTACCCTATGAGAAAAATTGTTTACATGCTTCCTTCTGCTTCATATAAGAAATACCTACAAATATTTAATTTGCGAAAGTTTTAGTTTAGTAAACTTTGATAATATCCGAAGTATTCATGAGAATATAGTATAGTAAAGTATAGAATTTAGTTTAACCATAAATTACAATGTCTGTAATAAATTAATGCTAACAATGTTCAACATCTACGTTGTAAATCAGTC
This sequence comes from Dryas iulia moderata, assembly GCA_019049465.1. Lineage (NCBI taxonomy): Eukaryota > Metazoa > Arthropoda > Insecta > Lepidoptera > Nymphalidae > Dryas > Dryas iulia. Next base: position 12,293,359 of record CM032425.1, read on the forward strand.
ACTGAGTTAGAAGCTCTGCTCAATAAATAATTAATCTTGACAAGTTTCAAAGTTAAACAATGTAAAATATATTAAAAATAGAATCTAATTACGATTGAATTAGGATTAAATAAAGTATTCATTAGTTTTTGCTTAGGACTTTGCCTGCGACTTAGGTTTTGGGTCTATTGTTCCCTTTTAAAATACTCTAGGTGTTTGATAATATATTTATAATATTTCTTTAACATGTGCAAAATATTAAAGTATTGAAAATAATAAAATGAAATTTAAATTAATAAAATAAAATATTTAAAAAGAATTTATTGAAAATTTGCACATGTCTTTTAATATTTCGAACCATCGTGGCGCAGTTGATCATGTTTTTGAGTGTAACGCTGGTTGTAGGTTCGATTCCGTCTTGGAAGTACGATCATAACTGTTTTTTCGTGTTTCGATATTGAGTTCTGTCACTCAACGGAATGTCTAGACACCAAGTTCTCACTGACTACCCTTTTACACAAGAAAAGCGTGAAACAAAAAAAGGTTTAACGTTTACTTTCATAATAAGAAACTAAGAATTATACCAACAATAAATAGCTATAATTAATAAATACAGATAAACATTGTGTACAGGAAATAAGAACTAGGTTGCCATAACCGAATCTAGTGCGATATTGATATTGTACTTGACATACCAACAACAGATAAACAGGTCATCCTGACCTGATTAAAGAAAAATGTGAAGAAGCACGCCAGTCTCATCACGCAGTCTCAATGAATGTAACTTGTACATAGTTAAGTAACTTGAAAAGAATCTTTGTAATATTGTAAATGATAGTTATAAATGATACTTAATTTTAAAAGTATTCTTATTACACGCCCATTCGTATTTAAGCAAATTTTTAATCGAAAAAGACATTTTAAGATTTTTGTTGTTTTTTTAATTTCTTAAGTGTATGTTTGTTTTGTTAGTTTTTTTTTATTTTGTGGTTTTTAGGCCAGTTGAGTACAATTTACTTTGCCAATGTCACGTATAATGGAGAAGACGTGATGGAGAATTGTTAAATAAATTTTGAGAAAATACCACAAAATTGACTAGATTAACGGTTTAAAAAATGATGGTCATATTATTTAACCCACAAATTTCCTAAGTGGTCAACCACTTCAAATAACACTGAAATTTTATAAGTAAATTGCAAATTTTCAATTAAAAACAAAATATAAAAAATAAGATTATACACGTTTTTTTTTAAATTTCATATAGTAAGCAAATAATTTTTTTTTAGTAGCCAGCATTTCTTTGTTTTTATCTGATCACTACAAACGCGTACATATTCGTATGAAGTAGTTCTGATTAATTAATTACTTTGATAACTTAACCTATAGATACTTATCAGATACAAGTATCTATATATTAATACGTAAGTCGTCCAAATACTCCCGTATTTGGACATCTCTTAACGAAAGTTATTGAGACAAAGAAATATTATATATAGTGTACATTTAATACTGATAATAAATAAGTAATAAAAAAAAATCTGGGGCCAGTCGTGGCGCAGTGGCACGAACGTGTGACTGTAAACGACAGGTTGTGGGTTCGATTCCCACTCGAGGAGTGGAAATATTTAATATTTCCATTTCCTTCGCTCTGGTATCAGAGGCAAAGCGCGGCGTTAAGTTCCGCCACTTAACACGCAATGCCTCCGGATTCGGCGGAAAGTGGGGAACGGAGAGTCTTTATATTAGGTTTCCCTTGCCTACTCTGTGTGCGGGATACAGCGTGAAGCGCTAAAAAAAAAACATACCTACATATCACTGACACATTAATGTCTAACTAACATATAATACTGGTATTAAAATCCATATACATACATATATAAGCTATGTATGTATGTACATACATTCGCAGTCAAACTCCAAAACGACATTAGGACATAGAACTTCCAACTGAAAGCTGGGAACAAAGCAAGTGTAGAGTTAACGTCGCTGTAAAGGAAACCTCGTTAACACATGTCATTGGACTGCATTAGACGCTCTTGTTTAGTGTTTCACACATATATAGAAACTTATAGTATTATTTGAAATTATAACTTGAATATTATTTATTAATTTAGTAAGTCGGTTTGATATTTAGTAGTAGTAGTAGTATTTAAATAGTTAATATACACAAATATGTCGTTTTTTAATTATATACACGAAATGCGTCCTAAATTCGACGGAAGGTGGGGAACGGAGTGTCTTAACACTAGGTTCCCTCCGCCTACCCTGCTGTATGCAAGACACAGTGTGAAGCTACAAAAAAAACAGTTTTTAGTAATAACAATTAATAATAATCATCAATCGTCATTAATAATAAAAAATGTGAGAAAATTCTAAATTGATTAGTGAAAGAGGTGTTGAAGATTTAATCAAATATTATTTTATTTCAAAATTCAAGTTAACAAGCTCAAGTTGTCTATTAAATAGTGAAGGCAATCTAATAATATTCTACCTCTGACTTGAAATACAATACTCAAATAATAATTAGAGATTCGTAGTAGAGGCAACTTAATTTCAAGACATTACGTGTTAGGTAAGAACTAATTAAAAATATTTAATAAAAAAGACAGTTGTAAGGACAGGGAACGTATAAAAATTTGAACACATCGGGATTCGAAGCCGCGCCTCTTTGAAACCGTCCAATACTATATGTTATATGTACTATTTTATACGTTTTCTAAAAATGTCTTTTTCAATATCCTAAGTGTACGAATAATACTTTAAAATGTTAAAAGTAGAAATATAAACATATAATCATTCCCCGTGTAGAAATCGAACTCGCAAGCAATTAAGTTCACATTGAAGCGTTTTTCAACTGCGCCACCGTGGCCACTATTTTTAAAGAAAACCATAGTTTACTTTAAAAACAAATCCAAAAATATAAGGGAGAGTAATGGACCAATTAACGTATTCTATAGGTACATAGAATAAAAAATATATCCGACATACGGCAGTTATATCACGCTTAATAAATGGGCGACACGTATTTGACATGATTAATGACCATGAGGACATTGCTATAGTCCTTTCATACAAGAGCAGCTAATCGACCTCCTAAGTGACTTGAATAACGGGAAATTATTAAGGTCGAGCAAACCTTTAGAATTATTATGACTATCGAATACGTACAAATTACATATTGTGTTTTTTTCGCATCTCATCTCTTTATATCAGATTTAATAGAGAGAGCCCAGTGCTACGATATTCCACTTTTTTTTTAGGAAATATTTATAACATATATACTTGTTAGGAAACGTTTGTAAAATTGAACTTAACAGGAATCGAATCCGCGCTTTTTGTAAACCATCGAAGCGGTCTGATCGTTAGCCATATGTTTGAGTATGCCGCTGAACCATACGTTTTGTGAATTATTTTTCATTTACTAACTATGAGAAAAACACTTTAAAAATATTGAAGTTTTATATGTAAGTTGAATGCTGATACCTACCCTCAAAAATAAATATAATCGATAAGGGCGAGTTAAACATATGACCATCGCGTACGCAGACAGGATTACTCCACTACGTTATTGCACATTACTGTACTGTCACTATAATCATAAAAACAGCTAAATATCAGTCAAATTTATAAAAAAGGTTAAATTCTCGTTTTTCGTTAAAAATTGAAACACCAATAGAATAGTAGAACAGAAAACGTGTCAATGTGCGGACAAATCTCTCTACCGCAAGTTGCTTCCGAAGGGGATTTACGATACCTCTTATTGCCGAGTGATTCCCACGGGGATGACCACTGCCTGAGATAACATTAAGTCTTTGAAGACGGCAGATATTTTCTTACTTGAACATTAATAATAATGAATGAACATGTGGGGTTGAAATTGATAGTTTATTTTACGTGCCAAGGGGTTAATACTAGAAAGATATATGTATGTATGTATCTCGAAGTATATGTTATCAAGGCTATCGTGGCGTAATGGAAAACCATCTGTAAATGCGATTGCTTGTAGGTTCAATCCTGACAGAGGATTGACTGGAAATCAAACTCACAATATTTATTTAAGATTATTTTCATTTGCACTGCTTTCATAAGAAAACAAAGTTCCGTCACTCCACACATAATGCCTCGGTTCTGAGAAGAGTATTAATGTACACTAAGTTCTTTACCAGCTGAGTGCGGGATACAGCGTGAAGCTAAAAAAAAATTCTTTCTGACTACCTTGCTATAGGGGAAAAATGGGAAATAGTTTTAAATATCCTTTTTTAATCAATAATGAAAGTTCAATTTGTACATTGGAAATTGCATAATTGTTGCAGAAAGACAAATTACTTTACAATATTATTTTAATTTACGTATGCTTTTAGTTGCAAAATGTGAATACCAGTGAATAATTTTATTCTTCATCTCAAATGATTTAAGTAATTAATAATCCTATTAGATTAGGGTTGGAATATGAAAATGCAAGTGATATGCCGACACGAAGTATTTCGTTTCGGAAATTTATATTGTATTATAACATTATCTATTATTCAATTATTTTCATTTCCCCATAGAGATACACAGCGGGCTACAGTTCCATTAATAAACACGTAATAGATCGAATTTTAGTGGAAAGTAAAGAACAGCGTGACTTAACACTAGGTATGGACTTTTTAAATCTTCACGCTTTATCCCGCACATAGCAGAGTAGGCAGAAGGAACCTAGTGTTAAGACACTCCGACCCCACTTTCCGCTGAATTCGAAGGCATTGCCTGTTAAGTGGCTGAACTTAACACAACACTTTGCTTCGGCACCACAGGGAAGAAAATGGAAATATTAAATATTTTCACCCCTCGAGTGGGAACAAAACACATAACAAGTCGCTTTACAGTCACACTTTGTGCCACTGTGCCGCGACTGGCACCTGTGTGAAGTATATAAAATGAAAACTAAATATTAGTTTTCAGTAAAACAAAAGTAACTCAGCACATCGAGATGTAAACATAGAATACCTATATCAGCCAGATGCCACCGGGGAAGATTTATAGCATTCCTTATTGCCACTCCCTCCTCGTGGTAACGACTAACGGCTCAGATAACAGTAAATCGTTTAGTCTTTACTCGGGTTAAGTGCGTACATCTTCATCGGATTTGACACTTAAAAATGTTGTAGTACATATATTTTAGATATCTAAAAATATTTCGCTTAAATTTTCCAAATTTTTAGTAGTTCATGGTTGTGTTTTATAAAATTTTTAATCTGCCATGTTAGAAGAGAGAAATCCTTTTAGTATTAGCATTAGAAACGCTAAACTTTTTAGCATTTCATGAATTCATCTAACACACCATCTACTCGTATGTGTGTGTAGTCTTAAGGCGGTAAGGTCTTAAGGCCTTTTAAAATGCAAAATATCGCTTGCCATTATCTCTATCTAATCTAAATTAAAAAAAATATCTAATATAATTGAAATCCATACAAAGAAATTTATTATTAAAAACTTAGATACGCATGACAACGTTGAATGTATATTCAACGTCGTCATTCTAAATACATATGTATTTAGAATATGCGAGTTATTAAGCATAACATTCAACGTTTCAAAAATATAACATTTTTAGGCTACTCATGAATAAAATACATAAAAAAATTTAAGGATTGAGAACAGAGTGTTTTGACACTAGGTTCTCTCTGCCTCTCTTATTATTCAGTAAAAGGCATAAAGTTTGAAATAAAAACATTTTAAAAGTTTAAATATATGTATCAACGGAGCAGGCGGGTCGTTCGCTTGATGGAAAATTTCACGCCTGTTCATTACTAATGTATAGCAACTTAAAATGTACATACAACACTGAAGCAGAATAATACATATGTTCCATAAATACATTTAATGCAAAAACTGGGAGATATTAGAATAAACTAGATAATCATCTAAATAAATTTTAAAGAAAAGATTTTTAAAATAAAGAAAACATAATGCTTCCATTTTGTCATTTTATATATTATTTTTATCTACATGTTCTTCATATATTTCAGAATATAGGTTTTAGAAATGGAGACTAAAATCAAAATATTTACTTAGTTCCAGCTTCACGCGTTAGCATAACAGTAGTCAAAGAGAAACTAGTGTAAAAACAGAGTGTCTTGACACTAGTTTCTCTTTGACTACTTTTTTTCTTATTAACTTCACTTTCCACCCGAAATCAAGACATTACGTGATGAGTAAAACAACTAAACATACCGCTTTGCCTTAGGTACCAGAGCGAATAATAAAAATAATTTAATTATAATCAGAATCCCAAGTGGGAATCGAACCCACACCGTTCGGCTTACAGTGACATTCAATAAAGTAATTATTAAATGAAACACTCATAATATAATTAGATTGACCAATATTCGGTATATATAAAGTGCCCTTTCAGCTTCACAATCATAATAAAATGTTAATGGGAGCACGGTTTACAAGCCACTGAATAAATTGGAGACTTCAATAACCAATAATTAAAGTGGTGTACAATTACAGTAATTATACATACTTATTATAATATTTTACTTTGCATATGTTCATTAATATGCAGAGAAAAAAAAAACCGTTTTCATGAAAATTGTGCGGAAGGATTAGTATGAAATGTGGTAAAGTTTAATATTGAAAGTTTAATATTATGTTGAAAGATCACTTGGGGCCAGTTGTGGCGTAGAGGCACAAAGTGTGACTGTAAAGCGACTGGTTGTGGGTTCAATTCTCACTCAAGGGTGGAAATATTTAATATTTCCATTTTCTTCGCTCTGGTGTCGAAGCAAAACGCGGCGTTAAGTTCCACCATTTAACTTGCAATGCCTCCAGAATTCGGCGGAAAGTGGTGACGGAGTGTTTTAACACTAGGTTTCCTCTGCCTAACCTGATGTGTGCAGAATACAGGATGAAGTAAAAAAAAACAAAATCACTTTTAGAAAAAACCAACATTCCTTTTGTAATAATACATTTGAAATACATGAATGTAATCATATTAATATTACACAACTACCATGTGTTCCACATACTCGTACAGATTAAAAATCTAATTTTCAACAATGTGTGCGAGTGTGTATGTTAAACGATTATTATACTCGAGGGGCAGTACGTTTGTGAACACACACTGTTGTGGATGCCCGTTCCACTAAGTAAACGTTCCTATATAAAATATAAAATATTGCCTATATAAAATATATATCTTGTTTGTTATAAAGTGAAAAAAAATCTATTACTTATAGCGTATATATATTATGTTTTATTTGATTTATCAAAGATATTACAAAAAGGAGATTATCGTGGCACGGTGGGACAGTATTTATAAACGTGTTGGGATGTGGGTTCGATCTCAACATAATAATATATTAAATATAAAAATATATTCATATATCTTTATTTTTAACATAAAGCGCGACGTTGAAGTACGCCGTTTAAGACGATTAATTTCCGAAATTTGTACGGACGGTGTAGCGACCAGAGTGACATGGCACTTGGTTCTCTCTGATTACCTAAAATGAGAAGCTGTAACAATGAGAAGCTATAATTTAGTTATACAATTTCTTAGCTCTGTAAATTCTACTAAAGTAGTCGTTTTATAATACAAAAGCTGAGGTGCTGAAGTTCCTTAGACTAAGCAATATAGCACTGTGCGTCATCGCGAATGAATATGTAAATACAACTCATAGAGACTAGCTTTTGGGTCACTGCATACGATAATAATCAGTATGAAAATTAGTTATATATATACAGTAAGTCATAATATTAGTACATTTTTGTCAAAATATAAGCTCAAACGCATTGTGAGAAGAAAATTTATGGGTTAAATATCTAAGAAATGAAAATTGTCATGCTATAAAATTATAATAGAAGTTATTTGTTCACAATCGTCTTCCGACCGTAAACGTAATTCTCACCCAATTCCTAAATTCGACTCCCACTCGGGGAAAATATTCAAATTATTTTTGTTTTGGAACGGGAAGTGGAGAATGGAGAGCTGTACCCTAGATTCTTTCCGACCACTCTACTAAAATGTGAAAAATTGTGTGCAACTGTGAAAAATTGTGTGAAAGTAAAAATAAAGAAAAATAAATAAATAATAAAATGTTTGTCTTACACCATTCTCTAACCAAAGATACTAAACAAATTTAATATAATTCGATAAACGATTTTACTGGAAAGACGTCAGAAAAATATTGCCGTTGATGTGACATCTTACAGCTTTTATAAAAAATAACGAATATGTACAATGAAATGTCAACCGCAATCATCCTTGAAATACTTAGGGTATTTTTTTAGTTAAAATGAGTTCTAAAAATGAGTATGAGAATGATAAGTAAAAGATATTGAAAAATTCCAAATCCTTCAAATAAACACAGACGAGGAATGTTTAAATGTAGAAAAATTATGACGTAAGTACTCTCCTATGCGAAAAAAAGCGTGAAGCTTCAAGGATAATATAGGTTTGCTCGACGTCACTAACCAATTGAATAGTAAAAGAATATAAAATAATTACATTAAATTAACTTTACGTACATTTTTACATATTTATGTAAAAACATTTATTAAAATATTACCTTCAAATTATTTAATATCAGGTGACACCTCTCAGCTTTTATAAAAAAAATGTCCAATATATTTGTTTTCTTTGAAATGACACCACGATTAAATGTCAACCGCAATCATCCCCGAAATACCCTAATGATTTTTCAGTTGAAATGAGTTCTGAGAACGAGGCACTATGAAATAAGGAAATTTTTAACGGTAAATATAAGATATTAAAAAAATCCTATTCCTTCAAATATACAGAGAAGACGAATATTCGAATGTTAAAGTAAAAATATAGGCATTTTAGCCAAAAAATATAATTTGAATTTCAGAAAGAAATCTACGACATTCATTTTATTTAAGAATACATGTATCTAAATAAATATCCTTGTATATTTCCTTGACACATTCATGTACATAACGTCTAAGACAAAACACACTCTGTCCACCATTTTCCTTTGAAAACTCGAGATATTGAGTATTAAGTTGCGAAATACAACGCCGCATCTTTATCTGAAGCATCAGAGCGAAAAAATTGAAATAACTTAAATATGAACATTTGAGTTTGGAGCTAACTCACAACCAATTGCGTTTACGATCCGATACTCCAGTGCTTTTACAACTGTAAACACTGTAAATTGAACAATAACAGTTAACTCGTGTATGATAATTGAAGCTTATTAACTTTGTTTCTACGATGTAAAATGACGATAGAACAACATTATGAAGGTTAAATATAATTTGCCGCAGGAATATTTAATATAAGTATTCCCGCGGCTCCGCACGTGTCACCCAAAGGTAATAACAATAATTTCATTATACATAATACAGGAATAGTGTAGGCAACATAAGGCAACATGTAATAAGGCGTAATTTAGGCTACTTTTATTTTAGAATTATACCGTGATTGTTATATTACCCGTGAATGAAGTTAGTTTTAAAATCCTTCAGCATTCATTCAGCAATGACATTCCATGGCAATAACGTCAAATAGCTAGCCGTTTCTCTGAAACGCAGTATCCAAAAGCAATATTCAGAGATTAACCGGGACAGACAGATAGACAGACAGACAAAAATGGTAAAAAATGTTATTTTGGTGCTATATTTACACACGTAGCGTTTGGCGCTCCGTTCTCTCTGACTACCCCGCAAGGGATACAGCGTGAAGCTAAAAAAAAAAAAAATTACACATGTATTTAGTAAAAAGCGGTTATTTTAATATTACAATCAGACAATCCAATTTTATTAGTTAGTATAGATATAGATATAGAAAACAAATGCTATTGTCTAAAATTCATTACAATGAAAATACTATGCTCTCACATAATTAAACTGTAAAAAATTATACCTACATATTTATTCAAAGTAGAAGAGAATAGACAAAGTAAATAGTCAATTTAAAATAATAAAACACCCACTTTAACATAGAATAGAACAGAATAATATAAAAGCATCTTATTATTTGTAAATTTCTTTGTTCCAGCTGTCGCCCATTACAGCGTGTATGTGTTTCGCTCCAGCGCTGAGTGCCCTCCTACGAATTACTATGAACACAAGCGCTCCGCATTTCGAGACTAACAACGCTTTGTGTAATAGTTCTCATTGTTATTGTCCTGGAACTTTTAACCGACAGTAAAAGAAACTTTAGTATAAACCGGACGCAAAAAGCATTGCAAAGTCGCATATTATTCTCGGACACAATACTTTAGACTGGCGGATCTTATCGATTTTATGCAGATTATGCACTATGTCTACTGCTTTTGACTGCTAAAGTTATTTATTTTGGATATTGCTTTTGGATATTCAGGTTATTAATGCGAAAATTTGACTATAATGCTCTCAAGGATAGTCTATCGGCTCGATTTGCATGAAATTCGGAATGAAAATATGCACTAAGTAAACTTGAATCTATCTATCATGAGTAACCTAGGGTCAACTATAGATTACTTTTTTTCATATAACAAATGCTAAAGGGTTGAAATGAGGAGATGAAACAAAATCTTTCTCGGAAATATAGTTTATGATGCAAGGTTAAACATAGACTATCTATATTTTCAAATACCAACCTCTAAGAGGCAATGAAAATCTGTTACCAATATAACACGCGGGAGTAAAACACGATCCGATGTAAATACGAAGGAGCTACAGCCGTATAGATCATGCGAGCAAAGCTGGGAACGAGTCGCTAGTAAATATTAAATTAAAAAGAACATAAAAATTATTTACAACCAATTATAACTATACTTTTTACATTTACAAGTAGTACAGAATTAAAACGTAATTACACCAGGGTCTTCCGAGCTTTTACTTAATAAACTTAGCAGCAATAGATCATTAAGATTTATCGGGGGCACAAGACAACCACTTTGCCTTATCTGTAATATAATCTACTCCTAAGAGAGTGATCTATCGATAGTTTGTTTGTTACGTCACAGTATCTAGCTACAATATACAATATTGTATTGACCAAAGATTTTCCTAAAATTATATTATGTAAAGAAACAAGAATGGACATAAATGCTATAAGATTTTTTTTTCAACATCATGCTTTTTTCTACATAGCATGGTAATAAGAGACAGAGATAAGTGTCACGACTCTCCGTTCTCCGTACTCTCCTGAATTTTAACATTACATTGCGTTATAAGTTTTAACTCATGATAACGAAAATTAGTCAAAAAATACTTATAAAATTCGTTTACGTAGAGATTATGACCTTAGCCATTCCATTTCTATTTCGTTTCGTAAAATTGTAAAACTGTAGCGAACTAGATTACTACCTAATTAAAGTGAACTTTGTAAGTAAAATAGCTGTAAAGAGTAAAAATGTAAAATCCTGTTTGTCGTTCCTGGAAATACTCTGTTACTATCCCCAATAAACATATATATTATTTTTTTAAGTCTAATCGTTGTCAGTCGTTAAAACGGAAAAGTTTTATACATATAAAAGTTGTATATCTATATAGAACTTTACAAATTTGACTTTCGATAGCAAATAAGGATAGTAACATATAAATGAAAGCACATATTGACTATTCAAATATACGCGGTGTGGGCGGCAGTCATTCCGTATGCCGTAGGAAAACCGGAAACGCAAGTGACGAATAAAAAATGCTCGGTTTTATAACGAAGGAACGTAAAGTGAAGTAAAATGGTGGGAATAGGATAATATAAGTTTTTTTTTTTTCATATGTATTTTATTGTTTAGATAGTCATTATTTAAAGATCATTAATGAAAACCAAATGAAGAATAATATTAAATTCTTGTTAAAAATAACGTAGGTATAAATCTATCATTTATTCATGTATCTATCATACATTCATTTAGTCACGTAACTTTTGATACAAAAATGTTATTTTATATAATAAGTTGAATATACGTACATACGTTAATTTTTATTTTTATTTTATTTATTATTTTTATTTTTATTTTATTTAATATTTTATTTTTATTTTATTTATTCGTTCTGGTATAACAAAGTGATGCGTTGAGTTGGAACATGTTTGCAATACGGAAAGTCTTTATTTCAGGAAAAAATGGACAACGGAATTCTTAACGCGATTGCTAATAATTATTTTATTTTATTAAGCAACCGTTATTCGTAATTGTCGTCACGGTGAGCACATACATAAAAAAATAAACATTACCTACAAGACACATATGTAAAAACAAAAAAATTAAACATTACCTACAAGACACGTATGTAAAAATAAAAAAAATAAACGTTACCTACAAGACAGTTATTTCATGAACATACAAGCTTAAAATATATTTTTTAGAATAAACATAATAATTTGAACGCAGCGGAATTCGAACCCGTGACTCTTGGAAACCGTGGTTTAACAGTTAAAGTTTTCTTTATTGGACAATTTGCAAAGGCACAGATTCGAAACCTGCTGCGTTCCAATTTTTCTACGTTCAAAAAATGCTAAAAATACAAACTCATTTTTAATATTTTTTATTTCTACTATACTAACAAAATTGCTTTGAGTACTGGTTATGTCTAATTGCACTTCGCAAAATGATTACATTAAAATTGTTTAAAATTCAACACGAAAAAGCAATTACAGTTTAACTGTAATAAAAGGAATTGGGATCGCTTAAATGGTAATTTATTCGGCCACAGAGATTCAGGTGAATATTTGAATTGAATATTTAAACGGAGCTAAATATTGAACATTGTTGTATTAAAGTTTTCTTCACACATTCCTTTTATCAAGGAGAGTAGAGAGGCAGAGAGAATGTTATCTCACCAGTTAGTTATTTTTTTTATCTTCACGCTATATCCCACATCCACCAGCGTATACAGAGAAAACCTAGTGTTAAGACACTCCGTTCCCCATTTTCCGGCGAATCCTGAACGCATTACGTATTAAGTAGCGGAACTTAACGTCGCGCTTTCCTCGACACCAAAGCGAAGAAAATGGAAATATTAAAGTCCACTCCCCAAGTAAGAATCAAACCCACAACCATTCGCGTTTACAGTCACACTTTATCCTCCTGTGCCACTAGTACCTCATATAATGAAACACATCATAAGGAATATTATTGAACAATAATTATAAACAAATATGTAACTCATAGAAAACGAATAAAAAAACGTAGCAGGACTCGAACCCGCACTTCTTAAAAGCAGTCTTAAAACGTTTTCTAAAACTGTTTTTCTTTTATCTCAACTTTGCAAATATAAAAATATTTAAAAAATAATTTTTAACATTTTTAACTATTTAAGCATAAAACGGAAAGGCTTAACACTATGCCTGCCCTATTATTCACGGGAATTGCGTGTAGGTTTAATTAAATGATTGAATTTCAATCGAGTTTCTCAGTCTAATTATTAAGCCTGCTAAGCTAAATTACGTTCTGCAGTATTCCATGTATTAATATTTGGGTAGAAATACCTATTACATACTATGTAGGTTTTGAGCTCTAAAGTCATTGTTTTACGCATCAAATTTATAGTTAGAACTTATTTATTTTCAATATTCAATACTTTTATGTTGGTAAACTAGAATTATCACGAATTTTAAATATTGTATTTTAAAAGCCCATAGGATAAGCGCAGCGTTATGCTGGAAAAAGGGTGAAGTTGTATAGAGACTTCTCATCATGGCGCATTACATTGATTTGATTAAAATATCTCTCATTTTACTTTATAGTCTCACACACAACAAATAATTATATTTAAATTATTTACATCCTTTATAGCAAAATAAAGAAGCGTTGAGTTCCTTCATTCAACAAGCAAAGTGTGACTACGAATTCCAGTGGAAAACGGAGAACAGAGTAGTTTGACACTAGGTTCAATCTGCCGCTTGAAAAAAACAAAAGAACATGAAGCTAAAGAATTATAAGTGGAAAAGACATTTAGAAAACGTATAAAAATTTTAACAAGGAGGGATTCGAATCCGCTAAGTCATACATACGTACGACCACATCGAACGCGTGGCTTAGGGGTCAGACACACGTGGATTAGGGGTTTTCAGGAGGCATAGGTTCGAATCCTACTTCGTTCAAATTTTTATACGCTTTCTAAATATCTTTATCAATTTTCATAAGTGTGGAAAAACATTTTAAAAATGTTTAAAAAGTATAAGTGAGAATCAGTGGCCTATTTTTGGCAACAGATTCATTAAAAACAACAATCAACATTCTTATGTACATATATTAAAAACATTACCCATTATTGTATATATTTACTTTGTTAAATATTATTGAAAATTTTAATCAGATAAATTTTAATACGGCATGAATATACTAATTAACCACGAATATTAACTCAAGTGTATAACATTGCGTTGTTGCTGTAGCTATATTTATCTTTAACGAGTAACGTCAAGCTTTAATTAATAGAGGAAGCTTGGAATCGCAAGGAGTTATTAATGGTTTCTCTTGTCAAAAATAATTATTACATATAAACTTTATAGTATGAAAACGTCTTGATGCAAACGAGGCCGTCTTAAATTGACTTTTTTTTAATATTTTCGTATTCTAGATCGAGTTAGATTACGCTGAGCGTTGATTTTTATATATCCATATAAAGAGAATAAATTTGAATATCTGTCTGTCTGTTGGTTACGCGATTTAAATGGAATTCATACATAGGAATATACATAGGAATAGGAATAGGAATTCATAATTTCTTATCAAAAACCAACCTCATAAAATAAAGAATGAAATGTATGGAAATCTGAACCGCTTGACATATTTTGATGAATTTTCTCAGAAAGATAGTTGTTGACGTAAGGTCAAACAAGGGGTACCTACTTTTTTCAAAAACCAATCTTTATGGGTCCGAAATAGGGGATGAATTTTTGTAAGAGAAATATAAACCGCTTAACTTAACGCGAACGCGGTCCTTTAAAAATACGAAGCAACTAAATTTGTACAATTCACGTTTGCGAAGCCGTGAGCCTCTCCCTAGTTTTAAAAAAAAAAAAATTGATAGATTTTATGAGACAACGAGAGAGAGAGTTAATCTTGAATGTATAAATCGTTATTTTTTTATTTAAAAGGTCGTGCCAGTAGTTCTTTAATACACAAAAACAAATTATATTTTGATATGAAAGGTATAGAAAGAAGCTAGCAAATAAGTCACTCCGTTCTAAGCTTTCCATTTAATTTCAATACATTTTGGGTTGCGTAACCTAACGCCGCAATCCACCTACATGACAAAACCCAAGGAAAAGATAAAGTAGGAGACGAATCGTACATAAAAAGATAGCAACGATATCATCTATAACGGGGTGTTATATGCATAATGCCTATTTCATATTACGGTCACGTAATGTCAACGTAAGCAGTCCTATTTCAAGTTTCTTTCTGTTCAATATATTTTAATATTATACTCGCACACAGTAAAATATCTTCGGTTTTAGTAGAAAAAGTAGTAAAAGATATCTTCTTTGTCACTAAGTGACGACAAATCCATAAAAAAAATGGCTATTCAATATATAGCCAAATTTCTGCATTGATTGATGCATGAAAGTTAATATTCAATTATTTATAATGCCACTTAGCCTAGCAGGGCAGCATCTGCACCCTCAATTCTAGAGTTTGAGCGTTAACGAGGCAAACAGAGTGTCTTGACTGGTCATCTTGGACTATCCTAATATAAAGGAAAAGTATTTAGTAGTTTTTTTTAGTTATCACTCGCAGTGACCTCGTAGTGTGTCATAGTCCTAGACTATTTTGTCCCGTTTCGTCTGCTCATTGGTAGCTTAAGAGTTCAATTATACTTTTGAAAGAATCTACCTGCCTAATTTTGGCATTCTACTGCCAGAAGTCCAAATTCAGCGTTCTTTGTCAGTCACTCAGTAACGAAACACTTACATACAAATATACTCGTTATATGTATAATATTAGATCATCGAGCATCGTTTTAAATTAATAATATAATCTGGAGTCATATCATATAGGTTTTCTCCGCGTAAGCAACAAATGTAGAACATGCCTTAAAATGAAAAAAATAAATAAACATATACATATGATGTTAAACCTTTTTTTTAGTTTCTCGCTGTATCCCGCACACAGCAGGGAAGGCAGAGGGAGCCTAGTATTAAGATACTCCGTTCCCCACTTTCCGCCGAATTCGGAGGCATTGCGTGTTGAGTGGCGGAACTTAACACCGCGCTTTACCTCGACACCAGAGCGAAGAAAATGGAAATATTAAATATTTCCACACCTCGAGTGGGAATCGAACCCACAACCAGTCGTTTACAGTCACACGCCTGTGCCACTGGGCCACAACTGGTCACATGTTAAATCTATTCTATGTATATTGGAATTCTTAACCATTTACAAACTTTAAATGAAATGTTAAAGAACAAAATTATAAAGCGGAACCAGTGCAATTTAGATTTAGCTGCTAAAGTACCATTAATTTCTAGATTAAAGTTTTAAAGTTTGCGGGCGAACACTTATTCTGTTCTGCTCTGATTTCCTATTGTTGTAGATTTCCGGAAGTTTATATCAAGTGAGAAAATCTTCAATGACGTAGCTTACTCTTAGTAAATCGGGAAATTTAGATATGTTGATTACAAGTTTTTTTTAATGGGTATTTATGAATTCAGAAACCGTCTCTTATTTTAGGTTGACACAATAATAATTAGTCTTAATCCATAATATTTTATATTTAAGGATTTTTTTAGACTGCATACAAATAATAATACTAACTTAATAAAATATACTAATTTAATAAAGAGGTAAAGTTTGTTAGCCCAAAATAGGGTATAAAACGCGGGTCACGCGGCAAAGTCGCGAGCGGATGATCACTAAAATATTATAATCATATAATTTTGCAATATTTCATACTTTTCATAGCGATAACAGTTATTAACCTATTGCCCATTTAAGTAAATGTTTTAAAAATTCTAAAATACATTTTTAGAATACTCGCTAAATATGTGAATAACATTTTAAAATTTTTTTTTTTTTAGCTTCACGCTGTATCCCGCACACAGCATGGTAGGCAGACGGAACCTAGTGTTAAGACACTCCGTTCCCCATTTTCCGCCGAATTCGGAGGCTTGCGTGTTAAGTGGCGGAACTTAACGCCGTGCTTTACCTCGACACCAGAGCGAAGAAAATGGAAATATAATTCCACCCCTCGAGTGGGAATCGAACCCACAACCAGTCGTTTACAGTCACACGCTTGTGCCACTGGGCCACGACTGGCCAAAATATTATAAAGTATTTAAAATTGTGTCAATTGACGCAGTTACATATTATATTTTCAGGACCCACCTTGGACAAAATTCTAAATCGTTCTTACAATTTTTTTGTTGTTAGTACTTTTACAGGATGTTTTTACAAAGCGTGGCTCCCCAAAGATCATTATAAAGAACCATCGTTTGGCAAAAGAGGACGCTATTTACTTAATAACATACCACTTAGGAGCAGGTTGTTTATGTCTGCTGCCTTCTAATATATATGGACTATTATTTCTTTTTATTTTTGAACTTCTCACTTTTTCTTGCGTATCAAGATAATCAGAGAGATCCCGGTGTCAAGACACTCTACTCTACACATTCTGCACGGACTGGAGGTCATCGTGACGCAGTGTGACATCGTCTGACTGTATGCACGAAGGTTACGGATTCAATTCTCACTCCGAAGAAAGATAATATTTCAATTATTTTGACTTCTCTGATCTGGCAAGACAAAGATCGGTATTGAGTTCTGCCACTCATCTCGTAACGCCTTGGATTCGAATAAAAAATGAAGTTTTCAAGAGGAATATCTTGACACTAGGTTCGTTTTGCCTACTTTACCTATCCGGAAAAATCGTAAAGCTCAAAAAGACATAATTATATAAAAAAATCACATAAATATAATAAAAAAATAGTACATACAAAAGAAAATACTCCATGTTTGTATAAGTATGATAATGATATTCTATAACAAACACAAATTTGGCCCTACTAATACTGAACATCGATTCCTAGCATTCCTTATGAATAAAACATGAGATAGCTAACAGTTTTTAGCGCTTCCAGAGGCTTACAGCTAGTGGAGGACACGATTTTATTAATCCTTGAAACGCGTACTTATATAGATACCGATACACAAAGTACATGTTTGTAGTTTTACAGGTTAAAAATTAATATATTTTTGTATTTATTTTAATTTTGTATTTATTTGTGGCCAGTCGTGGCCCAGTGGCACAAGAGTGTGACTGTAAACGACTGGTTGTGGGTTCGATTCCCACTCGAGGAGTGGAAATTATATTTCCATTTTCTTCGCTCTGGTGTCGAGGTAAAGCGCGGCGTTAAGTTCCGCCACTTAACACGCAAGCCTCTGAATTCGGCGGAAAGTGGGGAACGGAGTGTCTTAACACTAGGTTCCCTCTGCCTACCCTGCTGTGTGCGGGCTATAGCGTGAAGCTATTTAATTTAATTTTTATTTATTTTATAGCTGCGTCAAAATTCTTATATCATATATTTTTATACATTTCCTAAAATATCTTTTTCAATTACTTAAGTGTGTAAATAACACTTTAAAAAATGGTAAAATTATTTAATAAATAGCATTCTCTTACGCCAAACGATTGTTCGTAGAACATTCTTTGGGTAGCAGAATTTTGTAAAAATCTCTCTACAGAGATACTTACAACATAAATAAGTTGTAATAAAGCGTATAAGCATTTCGATTCGACTAGTATATTTTGTAGTTGATTATCTCAAAAATAAAATGAAAAAGTGTAAATTAGGCTCCAAAATAATTAACACGATATATCCTTTATCAAAATAATAAAATACAATAAAAATTATCGACACATACGTCACAATCCGTTCTCATATTAGGAAAGGGTTACTAATTGGATATTTAAGCGCGTGTAAATTTCCTGTCATATTTTGTTTTTCTTATCAAATTTTCTGTATTGGCAAATTGTACAATATGTTATAATTTAAATATTTATTAGTAGTAATATATTTTATTAGTTTCCTATTACACTTATAAAAAAAAGGTCACAGTCAGTCGTGGCGCAGTGACACGAACGTGTGACTGTAAACGACTGGTTGTTGGCTCGATTCCCACTCGAGGAATAGATATATTTAATATTTCCATTTCCTTCGCTCTAGTATCAAAAGTAAAGTGCGGCATTAACATTCCGCCACTTAATACGCAATACCGAATTCGGCGGAAAATGGGGAACGGAGTGTCTTAACACTAGGTTTCGTCTGTCTACCCTGCTGTGTGCGGGATACAGCGTGGAGCTAAAAAAAGCGAGACCCTAGTGCTAAGACACTCGAGTTTTGCACTTGCCTCCCAAATATAATAATGAAACTAACTATAATAATGAAAAAAACATCTACTAACATGACGGAACTCTCTTTCTTTCACAAATTTTAAATACATACAGTAAATAAAAAAGAAACTAAAAAATATCTATTCACAACTTAGAACTCACTCTTAGAAGGATCATTTGTTTTTGGTACTCAAGCTCAATTTTTATTTATTTTGTTACTATATTCTTAATTAATAAATAAAAAATAATTATTGTTCATTTTTTTTATACGTATATTTATCTTGCGACTCTATCAAGAAGCTTGGCCACCCCTGTTACATACATATGTATGCAATTAAGTTTCTTAAGTAAGGTACGGTTGTTCAAAAACTTTATGGAACAAAACCTTTGCCAAATAATACAATTATGCAAATAATATAATTATGCAAATAGGATTACTATACAGAATTTGAATTATACTCGTAATTATTTTCATTAAGGTACTATTAGTATGTATATTTTTAAATAAAATGAAACGTTGCGGGGTAGTCGTAAATCGAGCCATTGCGTGTTGAATGGCGGAATTGATCACAGTGCCACGTTTTGTCTTGTTCACCAGAGCGGAGAAATAAAAATCATTTAAATGAATTTCTTTTTAGCTTCACGCTGCATCCCGCACGCAGCAGGGTAAGCATAGGGAACTTAGTGTTAAGACACTCCGTTCCTCACGCACCGCCGAATGTGGAGCCATTGCGTGTTAAGTGGCGGAACTTAACGCCGCGCTTTGCCTCGACACCAGAGCGAAGAAAATGGAAATATTAAATATTTCCCCTCCTCGAGTGGGAATCGTACCCACAACGAGTCGTTTACAGTCACACAATTTTTAAATATAATATATTCTGTACAAAACAATAATACCAATCGCGTGTATAGTCAGATTCTGTCTTGCCTTGCCGAATGTTCTATACATACTATGCAAATTATAGTAAAAATTGATATGCCACTTTTCACTTCACTTTTCTCGTGTAAACTATACCGAGTAGTACTTTTAAAAGAAACAAGGAAGCTTACATAATATAGAAGAAATTACACAATATCCGTAACATTTACCGTTCTCAATAACAAGTACTAGGTAATGAATAAAATTGACACGTGTAAAATTAAAATATGTTGGACCATAACCTCGGTAGTTGTAAGTTCGATTCCCATTCATGGTAGTTATTATATATTATATTATTTTTATATTTTTTCACTCTATAAAGCGCGTCATTAATTTGTTTCACTTAATATACAGTGTATCCATTTCGGGCACAAAATGAAAAACGAAAAGCGTGAAGCTAAAAAAGTCATAATATGCCATTGTAAAGCACCTCAATTTCGGAACAGGACACGAAGTACGAGGGCTTAAAATATATTATACCGTACTGTTGTATCCTTTATTCATTTAAAAACATTACCTAAGTGTTGAGCGGTAGAACGCAACATAAACCCAAATACCTTATTGTGTATAACAAAATTGATCAAACATCTGTTTTACAGAATTATTACTACCTACGCACCCTGTTAATACAAGTGTATTATATTACCAAACGTATAGATATCAAAAAGGGTGATTAAATTATTAAATTAAAAAATCTATTCTGAAGCCCTAATAATATAAAATGGTTGGTACATCTTTTACATTAATTAATTTTAATTTGATTTTTTAAGTACAAAATATGTATCAATTTTAAAGATTGAGTAAAAAATAGAAAACATTAAAATATTTTACACAAATGAAAATATGCGCAATGTAAAAAAGAATCGCACAGTTGTATGGCGTCTGTCTGTAAACAGGATGTTTTCAGGTTCGACTCCCACTTAGAGAAATAATTATATAAAGTTAATTTTCATTTACGATTCACGATGGCCATACGGTGGCCAGTCGTGGCCCAGTGGCACAAGAGTGTGACTGTAAACGACTGGTTGTGGGTTCGATTCCCACTCGAGGAGTGGAAATTATATTTCCATTTTCTTCGCTCTGGTGTCGAGGTAAAGCGCGGCGTTAAGTTCCGCCACTTAACACGCAAGCCTCCGAATTCGGAAAATGGGGAACGGAGTGTCTTAACACTAGGTTCCCTCTGCCTACCCTGCTGTGTGCGGGATATAGCGTGAAGCTATTTAATTTTAATTTGATTCAAGATCTAGCAGCTAAAACTAAACTCTCTCACAATCTCTCTCTCTTCATACAATCTCTCTCTTCACAATCTCGATTTCGTGCGAAAAGTGGAAAACGTAATGTTAACCCTAGGTTGTTTTTGCTGTAAAACATGTATCGAAACAGTTCATATTCCTTTCAGGATCTCATTACAGGTTGAAAAAGATTTTTTACTGGTATCGGTAGTAAATTTAAAAATCACTTTCGTCTATATTTAAATATTCTTATATATCCTACCATGGCATCATTAAAAATCTCTGGAAAGATAAATGAGGCTCTCATTAAAATATATAATTTGAGAAATATTGAACCTTTTGAACTATTTTTTGATGTTATATTTAAGTTAGCAACCGTGCACATCCATTAAAAGCATTAATAATATTTTTTAACACGCTTTACTTAAGAATATAATTACAACTTAAATTAATATAATGTTATTACTAACGATAAAATAAAATTTACAATTATATTAAGCAATTTTTTCTACTAAATATATTTAATATTTTATAAATAGGCTTATATTTAATAAAAAAATATTTAATAAATATTCAAAAATATATATTTTTTACCTTATCATCGAACCATTTTCAGTTTACAAAAAAAAACAATGAAACAAAAAAAAACAACACATACAAAAAACAAAACAATTATATTCAAACTAACAATCCAAAGTCTGTCCCTCAACTGACGTTACGCTCTCCAACTTTTTTAATTAATCGAAATTTGACAGTTGCATGGTTTTGACAATTGGTATTCAGCCAGTTTGCAAATAAAAAAAATATAAAACCTTTTTTTGATAACAATTCGATTAAAATACTAAATTGTAATTCACTAAAATAACAAAAATATATATTATTATTAGAATTTCGTGAACTCGATGTTCGATATAAGCTCGCAACGGATGCGGGCAAGCGCGTCGGCTGCTGGGCGGATACTGCCTTTGCCGCAGGAGCCTGCGTCACAGCTACTGGACCTCGACACCTTTTGCGGGACCCTAATTAATTACGCAGTGTCACAGAGACAGGCTCCATGTCAAATCTCGCCAATGAAGTTTCTGTTCACAACTTTGATGGAGGAGGGTTTCGGCAATCACGTATTGAATCATAATTACAAACTGATAACGGCAAGTCGTAATGGGAAGGATTTGCATTGATTCTTGAAACATTTTGAAATGTTTTGGAAATTATAACAACGAATAAAATAAATGAATGCTTAAGTAGTAAGAGTTGTAAATATATTTTGGGTATATGATATATATATTTATATGTAATACATTTTTTCTTGCAAACCGTATCGACACAGTGAGACAGCTTCTGTTTGTAAACGCGTTTGGTTGTAGATTCGATTCCCACTAAGGAGAATAAATATTAAAATTATTTTAATTTTCTATGTAGATAAAAAGTGATATTAAGGTCCACCATTAGCATATGATTTAAATTCGGGCGGAAAGCAATAAGAGTGTCGTGAAACTAACTACTCTCTGCCTACATAAATTTAGAAGAAATCGTAAACAAAATTTTCTACTGCTACATAAAATATTTACTTGCTCACAATGTATAAGACAGAACGAAATATATTATTTAATAAAGTTCTTCCATTTGTTAATATATCCCTTGATGCTATATATAAAGCAGCAATGCTACGACGTAGACGTGCTACGAGCTACGAGACAATACAAATGTAGACTATTTATAAGAAGACAGCCAGTTGAGACGTTTGAGATACCAAGAACTAAAAAGATATTTAGGGTCATTATTTTTTTTAAGCTTCACGCTGTATCTCGTACACAGCTGAATAGGCAGAGGGAAGGTGTTAAGACACTCCGTTCTCCACTTTCCGCCGAATTTTGGGTCATTTTAAATAATTATTACTACTACTATTATATTAGACTATTTATAAGAAGACAGCCAGTTGAGACGTTTGAGATACCAAGAACTAAAAAGATAACAATATAATTCTGAGACCGTCGTGGTTCAGTAGCTGACAGCAAGCGTGATGGATGTGGGTTCTATCGCCATTTAGGGTCATTATTTTTTTTAAGCTTCACGCTGTATCTCGTACACAGCTGAATAGGCAGAGGGACCCTAGTGTTAAGACACTTCGTTCCCCACTTTCCGCCGAATTTTGGGTCATTTTAAATAATTATGTTTAGTTTCCTTTAATT
This sequence comes from Dryas iulia moderata, assembly GCA_019049465.1. Lineage (NCBI taxonomy): Eukaryota > Metazoa > Arthropoda > Insecta > Lepidoptera > Nymphalidae > Dryas > Dryas iulia. The sequence goes on from CM032425.1 coordinate 12,316,956, forward strand.
CTGTGATCCGGTAAGACAAAACGTTTAATTACGTCATTCAATTAAACCATTCAACCTAATGTCTCGAACCTGTACGGAAAGTGGACAACGGATTTTTATGACATTACTTTTTGCTTTCGAAGCGTGAAAATAATTTACATTTGTCGTCGAAGCAAAACCAGTCACAGCCACTTTAGGCCAGTCGAAGCTTGGGGGCACATTCGATTCCTAGTCGAGGAGTGGAAATATTTAATATTTCCATGTTCTTCGCTCTGGTCTCACAGTGCAGCGTTAAATTTCGCCACTCTTAACACGCAATGCCTTCAGTTCACGGAAAATGGGTAATAGGATGTCCTAACGCTACGTTCCCTCAAGGTACCCTGCTATGTGCGGGATACAGCGTGAAATTAAAAAAAAGAAGTAAAAACAAAACAGAATCTCATCTCCCTTACAACGGACCTATCGTAAACTACGTGTTGTTACGTACTTAATGTAATACGAACGTAACACAAGTGTGACATGAGAACGTAGACTAAATCGACTTCTAACTTAGCAACGTTTCTTTACTTTACGGAACATCTTTGACAAAGTTGTATCAACTTTATTGCTGCAACCATAACACGGTTGTAGGCAACTCGTAAAATATATTTGATATATCGTGGATTCCACGAGTCTAGCATTTATGTAATATTTTCAACGTGCAAGCTATTTTGGCATTTGCTCCTTATAATTTTGAGCGATATTTGTAGAACAGGCTACAGTTGTATTATTCTATTTTGTTATAAGTAATAAGCTAAGATATATTGCAAAGTATTAAGATAGATATGTTGTTTGTACTAAAATATATAAAAGATTGTATTTATTTGTAGTACGTCTACAGATATGAAAAAGAACTCAATTTTAAGTTAACGCTTTATACCGTTTAAATAATAAATTTAAGCATTAATCAATCAAAAAATGACTCAATTCCGAACAAGAATTGAATTTTAAAAATATAACATGTACATACTTTTAGATAAAACCCCTATAAATAAAATATTGTGTACAGTCTCATACTTCGCGATTGCTACACGATTGCGTCTATATTTTATAAAGTGTAACGGGAATTCCGTCGACTACATGCTTCAAACTCTAAGCTGATTTTCAGCGCAACTACAGAACGGTGTTTACTATTTTGTTCTTTTACTACTGTTAACTGTAAATGAACTCAAAAATCTAATAACATTTTTGTTCATTTTAGCTCACCCAATATTTGAATTCTTATCTAGAGATCAAATTTAAGCTATATATGCTTTGTTAATTTTTAATATACTTGTTTTTGTTTTTAAACATCTTTATTGAAAAATTATTATAATTTTTTTTTCAGCTTCACGCTGTATCCCGCACACAGCATGGTAGGCAGAAGGAATCTAGTGTTAAGACACTCCGTTCCCCACTTTCCACCGAATTCGGAGGCATTACGTGTTAAGTGGCGGAACTTAACGCCGCGCTTTACCACGACACCAGAGCGAAGAAAATGGAAATATTAAATATTTCCACTCCTCTAGTAGGAATCAAACCCACAGCCAGTCGTTTATGTGGCCAGTCGTGATCCAGTGGCACAAGCGTGTGACTGTAAACGACTGGTTGTGGGTTCGATTCCCAATCGAGGAGTGGAAATTTTATTTCGCTCTGGTTTCGAGGTAAAGTGCGGCGTTAAGTTCCGCCACTTAACATGCGAGCCTCCGAATTTGGCAGTAAGTGTGTAAAAGACTGGTTGTGGGTACGTTTCCCACTCGAGGAGCGGAAATATTAAATATTTCCATTTCATTCGCTCTGGTATCAGAGGCAAAGCGCGACGTTAAGTTCCGCCTTTTAACATGCAACGCCTCCGAATTCGGCGGAAAGTGGGGAACGGAGTGTCTTAACACTAGGTTCCCTCTGCCTACCCTGCTGTGTGCGGGATACAGCGTGAAGCTATAAAAAAAAATTACAATCGATCAAAATTCATACTATAATCGAATTACCTCCAAAACAGATCAATTATCAGATGTAACAACTACAATCCCGATCTGCGTCATGATTGCTTTATTGATTAAACATAAAGCTTCTATTTCATTACATAGATTACTTAACCACATTGTGGTTTCATCAAAGGAACATCATATACACGTATTATCATTTAGTTAAATAAAAAAATATTTAATATCTCGTATGCCATTAATAAATACGTAAATTGATATAATGTATGTTTTATACTTGATATAGATTTACTAATAAAAAAGCAGCTTCACGCTTTATTCCCTGTAGGACGGTGATCAAAAAGAACCTATTGTTGACATACTTTTCTGTCTTTGATTTTCCGTCCAAAATTGAAATATTACGTGTTATTTGGCTAAACTTTTGACGTTTTGTCTTATATGGCATATATGCCAGAGCAAAAATATGATAATAATATATAGGTAATCGTTCCACGAAGTGGGAGTGAAATTCGCTACCACCACATTTACAGTCAACCGGTGCCTTATTGTGCCACGACAGCATCCAGTTTTACTAATAAATTAAATGAATTAAAAGCTTTTGTCATATTATTATCCCCCAGGTTACATATGCTTATTGTTGGAGTGCTTAAAAATAACTGTTCCGCCATCTTGTATATTTCGCCATGATTTAAAATGATTTGGTTTATTTGGGCATTTGTGATAAGTACAATGAGTTATGAGATAATCTAAATATTTAGATTAGTGTCTGTCTAAATAGTTATAACTTCACACAGTAGGGTAGGCAGAGGGAACCTAGTGTTAAAACGCTCCGTTCCCCACTTTCCGCCGAATTCGGAGGCGTTGCATGTTAAGAGGCGGAACTTAACGTCGCGCTTTGCCTCTGATACCAGAGCGAATGAAATGGAAATATTAAATATTTCCGCTCCTCGAGTGGGAAACGTACCCACAACCAGTCGTTTACAGTCACATGTTCGTGCCACTGCGCTACGACTTCATAACATGAAACTAGTAAATTTAAAAGAAGTTCAATAATTTGAAAGTCTTCAATTAAATCACAAAGTTAAGTTACTGGGATTTTAGGAAATATCACAAACATCATATACTAAGAAAGAATAGTTATTGCTTAATCCAGCCTGACTGTACGGTTTCCGTCTCTCATGGATATTAGATCTCTAGATTATAATCTGCCTAAGCCATGAAATGGGGGATATACGAGAAGATTATAAAGGTCCATTCCACCCATTACTACATATAGGCTACTTCAATAATATAATATTGGTAGGTAGAAAAAAGCAGGGTCAGTCATGGCGCAGAGGCACAAACTGTGACTGTAAAGCGACTGGTTGTGAGTTCGATTCCCACTCGAGGAGGGGAAATAATATTTCCATTCTTCGCTTTGGTGTCGAGGCAAAGCGCGACATTAAGCTCCGCCATTTAACACGCAATGCCTCCGAATTCAACGGAAAGTGGGGAACGGAGTGTCTTAACACTAGGTTCCCAGAGCCTACCCTGCTGTGTGCGGGATACAGCGTGAAGCTAAAAAAAAACAAATACCGATAGAAGCCATAGTGACGCAGTGGGACTGCCTTTGACTGTCATTGTGATTGGTTGGCAGTTCGGATCTTACTTGGTAGAATGATCATAGTTTAATCATGTTCATTTTTCCCTACCTGGTAAGATTAAACGCGGCGTCAAATATCTCAACCTCCTCCTCCACTCAACTCGTATTGTCTCAATCTCGGACGAAAAGTGGAATTGAAATTCTTGAGACTAGATTATCTCTGACCGCCAGTAATGAGAAAAATCTATTATTATATTTAATTTCTTCTATTTTTTCAATAGCCTGAAACTACTTTAAGAGCTTATAATTAAAGTAGTTTACGACCTTACATTAGGCATTGGCGGTATTGCGCGAGTGATCCTGCGACGTCTCATTAGGGTGGAGAGGGTTTCCGCTGGGTTTTAGTGGGTAGTATCGGACTCGTCGTTGAGCCCCACAGTATCATCCGTATGCAAGGTAGTTCTGTCTTCCTTGTGTACGGATGATCTGCGTAAACTGCATTTCACAGCGAAAAAAAAAAAAGAAAGGCATTGGTATCACAAATCTAAGATAAAACCGAAATTATTACAATTTATTATATTGAATTCCTTATCAGCAAAATCACCTAACTTTGTTCCAAAATTACTTATCTATAAAAACACGTAGAGAGTTACATAAATATAAATAAACTTCGTCCATTACAGCAAAGTTTCGTAAGTTGGTAGCATTTATGTTTGCCAATAACCACGCTCCATAAGACTTAGTCTTATGTACTTAATACTCGTATATAATTTAGTGTAATATCTAAATTTATGAAAATATGCTGTTTTTTTTAATATAGAGGTATTAGTAGCGAAATGTCCATATAACACGACTCCAACCGGCTTACATTTTGTTAATTACACTTCAAGGGTTCCTAGAATTTTATTTTTTTAGCTTCACACTGTATCCCACACACAGCATGGTAGGGATAGGGATCCTAGTGTTAATACATTCCGTTCCCCACTTTTCGTCAAATTCGGAGGGACATGTTGCATGTTAAATGGCGGAACTTAATATCACGTTTCATCTTACCGGACCGAAAAAATAAAAATAATTTAGATATAATCATTCCTATTGATCGCATTCATAGTGAAACGCTGTTCCACTACAACGAATGCTTAGAGTGCATTTGTATATACATTTTCAAAACTGAGACGCTTTTGGTGAGTTAATTATGACGATATTTGTTAAATAACTATATTTATATTTTATATACTTTATGTACCAAGGTGTTGTTTTTATTTTTCTGTATTTCTGTATTACATTTCATATCCACAATTGTATAATTGGAGCCAGTCGTGGGGCAGTGGCACAAGCGACTGTAAACAGCTGGTTGTGGGTACGATTCCCACTCGAAGAGTGGAAATCTTTGATATTTCCATTTTTTTCGCTCTGATATCGAGGCAAAAACCGCGGCGTTAACTTCCGCCGCTTAACACGCAATGCCTACGAAAGCGGAAAGTGGAGAACGGACTGTTAAGACGAGTGGAGAACGGATCGTCTTAACACTATGTGCCCTCTGCCTACCCAGGTGTATGCGGAATACAGCGGAAGCTATAAAAATATATAGTTAAATTATAATTATTAAGATAACTTGGAATACAAGTAAATATATAAACATATATTGTATATTAGCTGGTACATACGTGATAAGGATAAAAAGCTCACAACATGAACGCGTAATAACTTAATAAACTATAATATAATAAAAAGAGCAATTTAGCCTCCTCGTAACGTGATATTACGTAATATTAAGTAAAGTGTTTTAATATAATAATGTACCGTTGATGCGTATAATATGAGTTGCCTTAGCAACGTATAAAGTGTAAGTCCAATGTGTTGTAGTGTGGGTATTATTCTTTTCATTGATTAAATGATTTTCTGAGGCATACCGAGAAATATTGACTTTGTAGTAAAATTTTTACTATGTCAAATTTTATAAATCTATGTTTGTATTTACCGAGAAGCTGTTTCTCGGTATCGCCCAGCTTAGTATAGTCAGAGATAACAACCTCACGTCAAGTGAAAAACCTAGTCTGTCCTACCCCGTTCTTCACTTTTCGTCTAAAATCCAGTACGTATCGAGTGAGTGGGCGAACTCAACGCCGAGCTTTGTCTTGCTGCCAAGAGGAAATAAATGAAAATAATTAAACTTTAATCGAAAATCGAAATCGGACCACAGCTAATCGTGTGTATAGTCAGATGTCCTACGTCACGATTGCTCAATCACTTATATAACCTTTCACCTATTAATATACGGATATTATTAAAATTTGTATTGAAAAAAACGAATGTTAAAAGCATAAATTAAAATAACAAAAAAATAAAGTACAATAGAATTTTCGATGGTGTAGAATTTAAAAATAATATAAATAAATCCGCACCTTTCACATTAAAACATTCACATCAAAAAAAATTCTCCGAAATTATGAAAGTATGAAACAAAAAAGATAAATCTCTTTTCGTAATAGAATAAAAATTACCTTTAAAAAGGATTCGTGTATTGAATATTTTATTAGCAATAAACAACAATTTCGATATCAGCAAAGTCACGTTCAATGTTTTTATGCCTTTTAATATTTATGGTCACCTTGTTATACCTACCTAAACAAATATTGCCTGTTCCACTTTACTTTTCATACTGAAATATGTTTTTTACAGCTTCATGTTTTATCCATAGCAGGGTACCTAGTTTCATGATATTCATCTCCATTCTTTTCAAGGTGTGTTGAGAGACAAAATTCAACGCCGTATTCTGTTTTACTAGACCAGGGTAAAAAAAAAACAATTTAAATGTATTACATTTAAATTCCTCGGACTACTAATTGAGCCTACTGTTATGTGCGTCACTATAGTGTTAATCAGACGCTGTCACATTGTGCCAAGAAGGCCTAAAATATATGTATGTAAGGTACTTTGAAACTTTTTTAAAGTACTTTTAAACCTTTTTGAAATGTTATTCCGCACTTAGGAAAATTGAAAAAGACATTTAGAAAACGTATAAACATTTGGACGCAGCGGGATTCGAACCAGTCATTTACAGTCAAACGCTTGTTCCACAGCGCCACGACTGGCCTATAATTTGTTTATTTATAATATTACATACTATACCAATGCTATTAATCTTATCCTAAAACTTGCCGGAAAACAGATCTAAATAGAGCTATCGTCAATACAAAAGTTTCGTTCCGAAGCTCTAAATGGGCAAGTTGTAAACCTCAAATGGCCTAAGCTACATTTCCCAATAATTACCGTAACATTTATCCTGGTTGAACTAGATAAATATGGGAGTGCCGATTTAAATGGTATTTAAGAGTTTATCGGATATGTTTATTTCCATTTGCTCATTTTAAAGGAGTATTAATAGTATATATTTTGGAATAATTTTATATGTATATATCTTGTGTATCTAATATAAACAAAATTGTCATAGAAATTTGTATAATCTAATATGTAAAGTGTATGTAACTTGTTATTTTTGGTCAATAAACTATTATTTATTTATTTTATTTAGTGTACGATTTATGTAAAAAAGTACGTAATTGTAGTTGTATGCAGTGTTCATCTTAAAATGCATTTAGATACGAGAAAAGAATTACAACAACCTACCACTTGGTGAATTAAATAAATAAATATGTTAAAAACGTATATATTTATTTCCCTGATTTGGTTAGACACAAGTCTTAAGTTTTGCTATGCTATTTTAGCTTCACGCTATATCCCGCCCACGGCAGGGTAGATAAGAGCAACTTAGTGTCAAGATACTCCTTTCCCCATTTTCCGCCGATTTCGGGAGGCGTTTGCGGAATAACGCGCTTGTCTCGACACTGAAAGAAACCCAATCAATCGTGTTTACAATTATACCTTAGGCCCCTTTATGTTATTTTATTTTTATTATTTTGTATGAAGTGAATAACTACGTACCCAGTTATTAAAAAAGCCACATTAAAATGACATACTAAAAGTTTTTTTTTGGATTATATCACCAATTGAAATGACATTAATTACGCAGCCATGTGACTAATTAAAACGATATATTTCGTTACTAAGAGCAACATAATATATAGTAGTTTCAGATTAACTAAGCCCCTGTCGATTAAACAGCCAATTCGTTGAAATATAACGAAGAGAAATACCTCCAATATATATATACAATATTTTGCCTTTGCAAAGTAACTTCCTCACTAATAAAAAATAACATTTCAAATACATAACACCTTGTGTGAAAGCGTCAGATAAGTGAATATAAATCTTTACTACCCTTTTCAATCTTACAATACTACGTTTGACGTGTTTACCGTTGCTATTCCCTGAAGAAAACGTTAGAACCATTTGTTAGGCGTCCATTTGATGTTAAAGACATAACATATTCTTTTGCTTTGCTATGAGTGATCTTGATCGTTTTGTATTATTCGTCAAATATTTCATTCTTTCCTCTTTGATACTATATAAACGATATTGAAATATACCTGACGAAATGCTTGTATTCCTAAAGCAAGGGTCTGTCTGAAATAAGAAATCTATGTTTCTCCAGTATTTTATAAGTAATGCAGTCAGGTGAGTTACTCTGCTGTACTAAATGAATAAAATATATGAATTTTAGCATGAAATTAATCATTATCTAGAAATTCTATAGACGTTGTGGGTTAGAACCCAGTACCACGCTTCGTCTCGCACATAAGAGTAGAAAAATGAAAGCATTCATTATGAATTTTTTTATTGTTATTAATGTATTATCTATCTTTTTATAAATGTAAGATTTTTTTCCAAGGTCAATTTGTTCTACCTCTCGCTGTATTTGCGCTGCGATTCGCTTCAATTTACACATGTTCCTAAATCCCTTAAAAATGAACGTTTAAAATGAACCTAATTGTCTTTACCAGTATGAGTACGGATAACGAGAATACAAAACGAAATAATTTAGGCGTACTTCTTGAGCCGAATTCGAATTGCGTCAATCGAAATGAAATAAAGTCCAATTTTAATCTCTATCTCTATCTCTATATATAATAAAAGAGTAGAAAAGTCAATTCTGTACATGAAAAATTTCAGAAAAATTTTAATTGGGTGCGTTAATATATCGATAACAGAGCCCAAAAATCCACTCAGTAGAATTTTTGTCTGTCTGTCTGTCTGTCTGTCTGTTAATTTGTTCGTCAATCACGCAAAAACTACTGAATAGAAATGGATGAATTTTGGTATGGTGATAGCTTATAGTCCAAAGGTACATATAGGATAGTTTTTATCCCGGATTTCCATGTAGTTTTTTTGGAAAAAATAAAAAATCGATATAAGTAAATTATTTGTATACTGATATCTACCGGGTAGAAATTAATGATTTTTTGTATAGAGTTAGCTAAGAGGTTAGAGCAACATATGGGATAGTTTTCATCCTGGTATTCAATACAACTTCCGCAGAAAAATAAAATAAAAAAATAACATTCAAATTTTGTCGATAGTTCACGAGTGAAGCTAAATTTGTTTCAATATCACTAATTAAAATAATTATAAAATAAAATAAGCATAACATTTATTAAAGATACATTTGACCGGTCTATAAAACTTTATATAATCTATATGACAGCAGATGTAACTACGTTTTCTGGAACGGGTAGCGCCATTCGTCAATCACGCAAAACCTACTGGACAGAAATAGATGAAATTTAGTATGGTGATAGCTTATAGTCCCAAGGTACATATAGGATAGTTTTTATCCCGGTTTTCCATGTAGTTTTTTTGGAAAAAATAAAAAACCGATATAAGTAAATCATTTGTATATCGGTATCTACCGGGTAGAAATTAATGAATTTTTGTATGGAGTTAGCTTAGAGGTTAGAGCAACATATGGGATAGTTTTTATCCCGGTATTCAACATAACTCCTGCAGAAAAATAAAATTAAAAAAAACATTCAAATTATGTCGATAGTTCACGAGTGAAGCTAAATTTGTTTCAATATCACTAATTAAAATAATTATAAAATAAAATATGCATAATATTTATTAAATATACATTTGACCGGTCTATAAAACTTTATATAATCTATACATTTTTATAATCTATATGACAACAGATGTCACTACGTTTTCTGCAACGGGTAGCGCCATTTGTTATTATATATTTGACATTGTATTAGACATATCCGCACTCATTAAAATTATTATTATAAAAATGCAAAAATCTGTATCTCTTCTATTTGTTATGTTTTGACGGGAATTCGTAAAGAAGATTGTTAAAGATGCAGGGTCATATAAGCTACTTTATTAAAAATCAAACCCTAGGAGGTTGAAACAGTGGATGAAACTTATGTATGTTTAGTATATAGTGAGAATGAAAGAAATAAAGTTAAAGCTAAATTCCTTGACTGAAATGAATGAATTTTCTCAGGAAAATAGTTAATGAGGCAAGGTCATCACAAACATAGGCCATCTCTCTTTTTTTTAAAATTACCCTGATATTCAAAACAGTTCCCGCAGAAAAGTAAAAAACTGGCAAAGTCAAATTGCATTGATTATTTGCAAGTAAAGCTATTTTTTAATATCAATAAGTAACACAATTGTAAAATAAAAAGCTTAAAGTTTATTTAAGATATTATGACCGGTTTATAATACTATATACCAGATGGTATATATGTACGAAATCTACTATCATATGATAGCAGATTTCGTACGTTTTCTTACTAGAACAGTTATCGCTATATGTTATCAAATAATATAGACATTGCACTAAATGTATCGATGATTTTCTCATGAACATAATTAGTGACGAAAGTCAAATATAGACTACCCTCCTTTTATAAAAAAAAAAGGAATCCCAAATAGGCAATAGAGGATGAAAGTGGTAGTTCACGTGGCGAAGCCGCGAGCGGGTCGCTAATAGTTAATATAAGTATATTAACTATTAAAATTTGACTTAATTTGACCTACGGAAGTCCGTAAGAAGTAATTACGTTTTTTGATCGAATATTATATAAATTTGTGGCCAGTCGTGGCCCAGTGGCACAAGCGTGTAAACGACTGGTTGTGGGTTCGATTCCCACTCGAGGAGTGGAAATATTTAATATTTCCATTTTTTTCGCTTTGGTGTCGAGGTAAAGCGCGGCGTTAAGTTCCTCCACTTAACACGCAATGCCTCCGAATTCGGCGGAAAGTGGGTAACGAAGTATCTTAACACTAGGTTCCCTCTGCCTACCCTGCTGTGTGCAGGATACAGCGTGAAGCTAAAAAAAAGAAAATTATATAAAATTATATCTGCATGCGATTTTAATAAGTGCAGTCGTTAATGTATATTAATATATTTAGAATAATCTTGTTTTAGTCGCACACCATTAAACAGCGTTGTATTTTCATGTCTCTATAAATATTTATAACACTACGGTTACTGCGAAATTACGTTGTTTCTCCTCATTCTCACGGTAATAAAGACTTAACTTGCTCACTTTACTAAGACCATTTCGCTTTTTATTTGTTTAGAAATTACAACAAGTTATTTTAGTTTAAAAATTATTTTAAAATTACGCCAGTAGTGGCGCAGTGGCACGAACGTGTGACTGTCAACGACTGGTTGTGGGTTCGATTCCCACTCTAGGAGTGGTAATATTTAATGTTCCCATTTCCTTCGCTCTGGTATCAGAGGTAAAGCGCGGCGTTAAGTTCCACAACTTAACACGCAATGCCTCCGAATTCGGCGGAAATTGGGGAACGGAGTGTCTTAACACCAGGTTCCCTCTGCCTATCCTGCTGTGTGAGGTATACAGCGTGAAGCTAAAAAAAAAAAATAACTAGGCCATTTTAGTACGAAAGCGTCTACTGTAAACGGTATTAGTTGCGGGTTCTGGGTCCGCCAATCAATACGCGATGTTAATTTCGAGCGGAAAGAGAAAAACGGAGTGTTTTAATACTACGTTCTCTTCAACTACCTTACTATACTGGCAAGCCATGAATCTGGGAAAATGGTCAAGCTGCAAGAAAAGAAAACAAAGGAATAAATTTATTTGCTCTTAACAATCGATATTATCTTCTAATGTATTGTTCTTCATGTTATATAGTTTTCTTTCTGTATAAAATACTGCGAATGGCAGAATGAGCGCTGTAGACAAATCGGTTATCGATATGCCAGTCACTCTGTATTGGGAAGGTGCAATTTACAATAATTGTAGCATTTTAGCGTCCAGTACTTTAGGTAAAATATGTTTATTTTATATAAAATACTAGCCGCTTTTCTTCTAAATTGGAACGGGATAGTTCCAATTTATAAGAATACCAATTTATAAGATTCATTAGAGTAGGATAGTCAGAGAGTACTATATATAGAAGCTCCGTTCTCCACTTTCTGCTCACATTCAAGACAATGCATCTTAAGTTGTGGAACTCAACGTCACACTTTGCCTTTTACACCAGAGGGAAGACATGAAGACAATTTAATTATGATAATTTCACTGAGCAGGAATTTGAACCTACAATCAGTAGGACTTACGGTAGATAAACAAAATATAAATCGATAATGAATATGATAATATGAAAAGATCTTTCAATAGCATCATCAATCGTTTTAGAATAGAATAAATTACCAGCAGTAGAAGTACAACGTATAAAGATATGCCAAGACACTCCATTCTTCAATTTCCTCTCGAATTCGAAACATTGTGTGTTAAGTAAAAGAAATTAACACAGCGCTTTGTCTAATTACTGCACTGAGTGGAACCCCAAGTAAGTGACAGAACTACAGTATATAAATTTAAATAAAATAAAAAACTACTGTATACAAAATAAATATTTCAATATCATCAATATAAATTTTCAATACCATTTCAAAACAGACTAAATTGCCAGCAGCCAGTAAAACGTATAGATTGAACTATTTTGATCTCGTACAACATAGAATAGGGATTCCAATTGAACTGTCGGGGCGATACGAAAGTTTATGTTATATCCGTGGCCACAATCTAAATAGCTAAGTTTAGAACTTTCAACTAATAAGTTTTAGCGGCACCCTCAGCAACAAGTCGATAATGCTTCATTATGAATTCTACAGCTCTTTTTTGTTTTGCTAATGGAAAGGTATGGTGAATAGAATTAGGGAAAATTCTATTCTTGCATTTATTTAAGTAACAATGAATGCAAGAAAAAATTGCTTTGTTATTCTTAAAAACTTCTTACGACTGACTTGCTTTTAAATTTATATAGGCACGTGTCCAGGTGCTTTGAATATTCAAATAATAAAAGATAGGTTCACATAATAAAAAATATATTTTTTTATATAATTATACAATATAATACATGATTGACCAAAAAATGGTAAACATTACTTTAATTTAGTTAGTGTTTTGAAAAGATATTTTTTTAATACAGAAAAGTCAATTGTAATACAAAGTTTATAATGTTAAATAGATATCATATATTTTACGTTAGTGACTGTCTGTAAAATTATGGCTTCTAATCTATTGTTCTTTTCCAATGTTTTGTGCATCTAATTAGCCAAATTATAACGATGGGTTCAATTAGCATGCCAAGTATATAAATAGAAGACAATTAGAGAGTGGACTAACTCCTATCAACATAGTACACCAAGATACATAGAAATGAAATTTTAATATTAAAAAAATATTATGTAACAATGACAGTGTAAATTTTTAGGTTTCTTTAATCAACAATGACTTATTTTCTTATATAAAAAAAAGATTTTTTGTTTTTCATTTTTTTTTAGCTTCACGCTGTATCCTGCACACAGCAGGGTAGGCAGAGGGAACCTAGTGTTAAGACACTCCGTTCCCCACTTTCCGCCGAATTCGGAGGCTTGCGTGTTAAGTGGCGGAACTTAACGCCGCGCTTTACCTCGACACCAGAGCGAAGAAAATGGAAATATAATTTCCACTCCTCGAGTGGGAATCGAACCCACAACCAGTCGTTTACAGTCAAACGCTTGTGCCACTGGGCCACGACTGGCCACTGACTGTGTGTTATCTTCTAACAAAATTAGGATTACAGTAAAATGACCAATACAAGTACATTTTAAATCTTGTTATTTTAAATATTAAATTCTTTATTACTTATTTTTTTTTAATGATATAGATATTAATGTTTTTATCAGAAAACAATGTAGCATCATATCATCATCATCTTTTTCAAAGTTATTTCCCAGTGGGCGAGAGTTCCAGTGACCGACAAGACAGATTTGACGTATAATGTATAAATATGCCGACCGATTTAACAAAAGGTCAAATCTATTCACAACGTTGCTCTTTAGAAAAATGTTATGAACGATCATGTTGGGTTAATATCACCTAGGATTTATGTGGACATTATAAAAAATATACTTTTTTTATTTAATTATTTAAACATAAGAAAAGAACGAAATTATTTTTAACCGGATTAATCGCTATTTTCGGTATTCGAAAATACATTTTTTACGAAACCCGACGTTTCGAACATTTTACATTAGTCCGTGGTAACACTAATGTAAAGTCTAATATAACAGGTAGACTGGTCGGTCTATAAATTCAATCTATAAATATAGTTCAGTCTACAAAAATATACGCGATTATTCCGGATAAAAATGGTTCCATTTCAAAGATTTTATTATAAAAACATATTCTTAACATTTAGTAGGTAGTTAGAAGGTATCTTGTGCGAACACATTCCCTTCTCTTCTTTCCGCCCAGATGTTGCGTATTGAGTGGTGGAAGTCTCCTTGGCGCTTTGTCTCAGGTACCGGAGTGGTGAAATAAAAATGTAATCAATCCCCCGAGTAGGAATAGAATCGATAACCATTAGTTATTTTATAGACGCTGTCCCACTGCGCCACAACTGCACTAAAAGTTGTATAAAATTAGTATGTAGAAATATTATAATATGAAGATGGGTATCTAGAAAATGTATAAAAAAATATTATATAAAATTGAAAACAAATCTAAGCTAAATATCATTTGAATTAAAAAAAAACATCACTCATGTTTTATGCATTTTTTATGTATAAAATCTTATATTTTGATCTTTGAAAACGCATTATCGATAATAATGTTGCAAAGTCATGTAAAAAGCCTTAATGATCCTACGAACAGCATGTTTGAAGATGGATGATAGCAGACGAGGTTAAAAAAGTATGCAGATATGGTTCATCTTGTTGTCGTTCTCTTTGACAACCCCGTTGGAATAAAGCATCAAGCTAAAAAAATTTTTTACAGTTAATTGCAGTCAAATCTAAAGTACCTGTATCGAAAAGCGGCGTTAAGTTCCGCTACTTAACACGCAATATTTCGATTTCAAACGAAAAATGAAGACCGAGTGTTTTGACACTAAGTTCTCTGATAACACTGTTATGCAGAAAAAGCGTGATGCTGCCTTTTATCTGTATAGGCATGTTTTGTAATCCAGTGGCATACCCGGTAACCTCTTGCAAAGGAAAAATACAGCTAAATGGGTCGTGTAATGTTTAAATTACAAAGGCAAGAGTTCTTTGAAGTTGCAGCTTCGTCTTGATAAAGAAACTTCTAGAGTTATCTATTTATGAGATAAAATTTACATTTATGCTTGAAACAGTTCAGCAGCGTTTCATAAAATGTGCAATTTTCCGTATTCTTGTTTTTGATTTAGTAAAATATGCTGCGGTAAGCTCTCACCGCAGCATGCTAACTATTTTAATTTAGTAATTATAGATTATTAAAGCACTTGTTCTCTTCGCTCTTTGTTGGATTTTTTAAAGGATTTTTTTATGTGTTAGAAACTCCAACTTAGTGACGTCCTTGAAAGAAACAACGTGGATGCTAATAAAATAATATTAAACTCGGTTACTTTTAAATAAAATGTCAGTCTATATGAAACTGGCGTTATGATCACAACATAATTATTCCAATTGACTTTTCCACATATAGCAGAATAGGCAAAAAACACATCAGGATAAATAAAAAACACTTATATGTCTTTATCGACTAGAATTCGAACTCACATTCGCGTTGACTTAGACTTTATTCTACTGTAACACGATGAGAAAGTAGTCATTCAAGCTCTGAGCTCGTCGTACTATTTAAGTGGACCATCTTTATAATAGCAGCATTAAAGTTATTATGTAATTTTATAACCCTTTCATACACTTTGACTGAAACACTCTATAAAGGGTTTATGACCTAGGCATGGTTAAATTGACTGAGAAGCGACCTAAAAAGATAAGGTATGAAAAGACATATCGCTTCGGTCCAAACACCCGATGTACTTAGATTTATTATAACGACATCACGCGGTAGAATAAACTCAAATTAGGAACATATGAACGTAGGCGTAACGTGTAGAACTTTGTATTTTTCGCTACCAAACGAATCTTGAATAATGAGTATCTTAATGGCCAAGGCATTCATGCTCTAAAGCCAGGCTTGTCCAAACTGCACCGCACACCGCACAACATAAATATTGCTGTACTTCAGAATCAAAATATGCATAATTAAAAAAAAGAACTAAAATAAATATGCTTAATATTATTCTCTTTCCTCACAAGGTTCATGCTATGGAAATATCTATTTTTATATAACTAACTGTGAATTAGAACATATTTTACTAAATAAAATAGTAATAATAATCAAAGTAAAATTACTAAAAATATCTAAAAACACGTTCTCGTGGCTTATTATACTCCATATATTTTTATTTCCTCGTTCCATTCTGAAATGACATAAAAAGGAAAAATCGTTTTAAAATGTAGGTGCAGACGGATTTGGCATCAGCGAGTGTGCACGCTTTGAAAACGCCTGATAAGCAAAAAATATTTTTTACAACATTTCGCTTTACAAAATTCTTGTACACTGCGGCTGGAATGAACACCAATTTTGCTTGTATTTTTTGTGCTAGGATTAATTATATGAATAAAGCTTTTCGCAATCGCTATAATGAAGTTAAATAATTTTAATGATTTTATACTTTCTGTTTTTTTGGATTGACAATAATGGTGATTGTAAAAATATAATTAAACTTCGCTCCACTTTATTTTTCGCTGAAATAGAGATCGTGGCCAGTCGTGGTCCAGTGGCACAAGCGTGTGACTGTAAACGACTGGTTGTGGGTTCGATTCCCACTCGAGGAGTGGAAATTATATTTCCATTTCCTTCGCTCTGGTGTCGAGGTAAAGCGCGGCGTTAAGTTCCGCCACTTAACACGCAAGCCTCCGAATTCGGCGGAAAGTGGGGAACGGAGTGTCTTAAGACTAGGATCCCTCTGCCTACCCTGCTGTGTGCGGGATACAGCGTGAAGCTAAAAAAAAAATAGAGATATTGCGTGTTAAATGCCGAAATTCATACGATGCGGAATGCGGGAAAAGGCGTGAAACTATAAAAGAAATAATTAACTTCTTTATTTAATACATAGACAATTAAACGTAATTTGACGCTCAATTACCAGCTTCAGACGTTTGATTTCATCACGTACTCACAGATCACTCTCTTATTTTAGTTAAGTCGCCTTGCTTAACCCAAATGGTATTAAATTTAAACGAAAATTGAGGAAGCAGTTGACACTAGTTTCCATTTCCTTTGTCGCGCCGGCTATGCGAAAGAAGAAAAAAATATATGATGATATAGTATGAGATATGTACAAGACTAGAACACATAAACAGAAATTAACTCCTCTAAGATATCAGAGTGGTTTTGCAATTAATATTCAATGGTAATAAAATATCGAATATTAAAATCATCATGATTTCAATTTAAATCATTAAAAAGCAACGATCCATATACTGTAATTATCCATATTAACAATTTCTACTTGCTGTCAGTATTTAATAAATTTCAATACACTCATATAATTTACTTCAGTGAAATAATATCCAGGGAACAGTCGTAAAATAGTTTCAATTGCAATTTCAATGAACAGTGTTAATAAGCAAGAACAAAGTGGTAATATTTTGTGTGAAATTGTAATACATATAATGGGAAATGGTAATAAGAATATATTCACCCGTGGGGGGACGGGTTAAGAATACAATTCCCCCCCGCCGCTGGGTAGCGTCCCGTAAAAGGCGGGTAACCCAGTAGTTTGGTGGTAGGAGATTCGTTCTCCGACTGGCTCGCGACCACTATCATGTCAAAGACGAACCGCCAAATATCTTATGATGTGTTCCGGTTCGATGGCATGTAAGCCAGCTCTCCCTATTCCCACCATTCCCATCCTTCCTCCCTCCTTCTATCCTACATTCCCAAGGCTGGCAACGCATCCATAACTTTAATGTTGTGGATGTCTATGGGCGAAGGTAACCACTTAACACCAGGTGGGCCTTCAGCTCGTTTGCCTCCTTCAGTCCATAAAAAAAAAATAAGAATATATTCATTATTTTAAAATATAACCAGCTGTGGCACAGTGTGACTGTAAAGCGACAGGTTGTGGTTCGATTCCCACTCGAGGAGTGCATGTATTTAATATTTCTATTTTCTTCGCTCTGGTGTCGAGGCAAAGCGCAGCGTTAAGTTCCGCCACTTAACACGCAATGCCTCCAGAGCTCAGCGGAAATTGGAAAACGGAATGTCTTAACACTCTTCTCTCTGCCTACCCTACTGTGTGCGGGATACAGCGTGAAGCTAAAAAATAATGGCTAAATGCACATTTGTCGGACGTCTCATCTTCTTGGACAGTCCGTTAAACATATTTTCTTTGGTTGTTATCATCTTACTTGATTAGTATTTGCATAAACACAACCAGATAACCGGAATAACTACTGAAATGTGTCAAATACTTGTACATACGTATTATCCTTCTTGTTTAGCTTTACGCTTTATCCCTAGCGGGGTTGTCAGAGAGATTAAGCTTGTAACTTGTATGTCTCAAAGCGACCTTGATTTTCTAATCAGAAACATACTGAACTGGGGATTACATCAACTATCTATCGTTTGCGTGTTGGGTATGCATGTAAACCTATGCATTTGGACAAGGTCAGGGTCAGGGATCACTATGTGAAAATAGTTTGGACGTAAGCTTCCGCTTTCCACATTGTTTTCTACTGTCCCATATTAATTCAATCTTTTAACGACGTCCTTCCTCCCTTTATACGACTCTGAAGCCCCTGTCCTTCGAATGTTTAGTGTTTCTTAATGTACGTGTAAAGTCGTTATTTTTTTAGTATTTTTTAAGTAAATATTTTAAACACAACAAAAATACGTAATTAGTTTTTTTTTTTATAGCTGAAGATCACCGTATTATAACAAGATCTCGTTTCGACTTATATACAAAATAGTACCTATATCTTAGCTTCGTTTGTACCGATCAATTTACGTGACATTGAAGAAGTGATAAATACTTAATTAGCACGTTCTAGCGTCTAACCGTCATAACTATAGAACTGAATCTTATAAAACTGGAAAAAATAACTGAATATTATCACTCGATACATTTTAACAGAGTAGAATATACCCAAACATACTGACTAGGTATAAATAAATTATATTTGTATTTATTAATTATTTCTCTTTTTTAACACGCAAGCCTCCGAATTCGGCGGAAAGTGGGGAACGGAGTGTCTTAACACTAGGTTCCCTCTGCCTACCCTGCTGTGTGCGGGATATAGCGTGAAGCTATTTAATTTATTTCTCTTTTTTTAGCTTCACGCTGTATCCTGCACTGAGCAGGGTAGGCAAAGGGAACCTAGTGTTAAGACACTCCGTTCCCCATTTTGCGCCGAATTTCGGAGGCATTGCGTATTAAGTTGCAGAACTTAACGCCGCGCTTTACCTCTGATACCAGAGCGAAGAAAATGGAAATATTAAATATTTCCTCCCCTCGAAACCGAATCCACAACCAGTCGCTTTACAGGCACCACTATGTACCTCTGCTTAATATTTCTATTTATATTTATACCATCTACAACAGTAGATACAATTTATAAAGATTTTTTAATTTATAATACAAAATTTTGTTATACTTAAAATGCATTTAAATTCGAATGAAAGAGCCTATTCGTGCGCTGATGGGAACAAAGGGATTTTAATGATGCCTATATTCGGTATAACGATACCGATGCGGGCTGTTATTTTTCTAAATGATATACGAGAGGCCATTAAACTGGTGATTTTAGGAAAAATAATGAAGCCTTGTTTTAGTTTAGTAAATCTTTTAAATTTTACGCTTATAGCAAGGTACAAATAGAATTCAAACACTTTTTCCAAATCTATCCAATTTCAAGAAATTTCTAAGCAATCAGAATGACTTTTTTAGCGTCACACTATATCTCGTACACTACAGGGTAGGTGGGTTTGTGCCCCTGCGGCTGGACCGAATGGGCTCAACCGAATGATTATATATAATTTTTCCACTTTGGTTTTGTCTCAAAACGCCTCAAGGCAAAAATTTCTCCACTCAACCCACAGCGACTCGAGTTCGAACGGAAATTGGAGGTAGGAGTCACACTAGCTATAATATATAACGACGATATATAAAATTATTTAAAATTTTAAACCGTTTTTATATAATAAACCTCACTTAGGATACAAAAAAAAAAAGAAAAAATGAATCAGTCTAAGAAGTACATATACTTTTCAAATATAGTTTTAAATTATATTCCATTTCCATATTAATAAATGACAGCCAACCATCGAAACAAATAATCGAGCAAATGAACGTAATATTGAGCGAATCTGCGAATGAACAAAAAATAAAAAAATATGAATGAACGTCAATAGCGACGTAATCTCCTGTATTTATCGTTCAAAAACAAAAACAAGCTATTTTCAATTTTCATCACACAGCATTTCGCGTTGATTACATCCGGTCACTTGATAGAACATTACCCAAACGAAACAGCAGCAAAGCCTTCCGTCACTTAATGAGTTTAATCAAAAGCTCATATTTCTGCAAAATAGAATAATAATTATTATTTATATTTCACACTTTTAGCTGTTTTAGTAGTAGTTTAACGATTTTTTCGCAAAACAGGGTAATCAGAAAGAATTTAGTGTTAAGTCAAGAATGGAGTGTTCCATTAACCACTTTCGAGTGGCAGAACTCAACGCCACGCATTGACTTAGGTGCTGGAGTGGAGAATTGAAAATAATTTATATTTATACTGGCGGCCTGAACTACAGCGTTTCTTTATATTGCAACCCTTGACGGTAAATTTTTGAAAAGTTAAGTACCCTATGTTTAACTTTGGATTACCAACTGTATTTAAGCTAAAATTATTTATAATCGGTCAAGCGGTGTAGATTTTTCATATAAACTTTATACCCTATTTCAACCATTTGAAGGATGATTTTGAAAAAATAAGTAGTCTATGTTAAACCCAGTAATTTTTACTACTTTCATTCTAAGTTTCATCAAAATCGGACCGATAGATTAGCCGTGAAAGCGTGACAGACAAACTGACAGACTTTCGCATTTATAATATAAGTATGGATAAATGAGGTCAGTCGTGGCACAAAGGCACAAAGTATGACTGCAAGCGCGACCGGTTGTCGATTCCCACTCGAGGAATGAAACTATTTCATAATTTCATTTTCTTCATTCTGGTGTCGTGTTAAAGTGCGGTGTTAAGTTTCGCTACTTAACACGCAATACCTGCAGAATGATGTGGAAAAAAGGGAATGGACTGTCATAATACTGGGCTTCCTCTACATAAAAAACCACCAAATAATGTAGTTATGTTTCGTTTATGCCTAAATCTTAGACGTTTCGTAAAACATTCAAGTCATTGTTCTTTGGACAGTTCACACTTTTAACTTTTCAGACTCACAATTCAGACATTTATAATGTAATTCTAGTGAAAATTTTTAAAATGTTACCATAGCCTGGGCGTAACGTTACAACAAATGTAGAATAAAACAATATTTGATGAAAATCTTTAAAACTTGAAAAATATGGACACAATTTGTGATATATTCGAACAAAAGCAAAATGAATATATCTATAATTTTCATTATTGGCCTACGCCAAATCATATAACAGAATATTTTTATCGTAGGTTCAAATATTATTCACCGTCCACAAATGAATTATCACTGCGAATGGAAAATGTAAGAGAATTTTATCGCTCGCCGGAAACAGGATACACGAACAGCGATAGTTAAACAAAAACAAATGCCTTCGTGACGTTTCCATAAATCAAAGAATTAAGTGAATTTGTTTTCCGATACTATTTGTAACATTGTAAATAGAAATTTTATATAAAAAGCGGCTCCATTATTTTTCTCCTTTTAGGGAATTTAAAGGGGACTTAGTGTTAAGACACTCCAAAGGGAGTGTCGGAATGTCGGGGCGGAATGTATTAATTAGGTTTAACTAAAACGAGAAATCTATCATTTTTTTTATATTATAAAATATGATAGATGATAAATTGGTGTTTAAAGTTAAATGTTGTGATTAAAGTTTAAATTTCTTTATTAAATATACTCTTATAGCTTTAAGTACTAGTTTTATGTAACTTTCCTATATAGAAATTGGGGCCAGTCGTGGCGCAGGGGCATATAGTGTGACTGCAAAGTGACTGCTTGTGGGTTCGATTCCCATTCGAGGAGCGGAAATATTTAATATTTCCAATTTCTTCGCTCTGGTGTCGAGGGAAAGTGGGAAACGGAGTGTCTTAACATTAGGTTCCCTCTGCCTACCCTGCTGTGTGCGGGATACAGCGTGAAGCTATATAGAAAAAGGAAATATCAATAGAACATTGATTAACTAAATATACAATATTTACTGTATGGTAGAGTAGAATATGCAAATTTTACGTATTATAGTTATTACTAATTGATAAAAGTAGTCGCCGTCGTCGTCTCAATGAGGCAGCGTCTGTAAATGTTGATGGTGAATTTCTATCCTCATTTGGGGAAAATGATATTTAAATTATTGTCATTATTTGCTCTGGTACATGGACAAAACACGGCGTCGAGTTCTGCTACTTAACACACAACCTCTCCATTTCAAGCGCTGCTGGCTTTATCTTAGGTACCAAAGCGGAGAAATGAAAATAATATATAATTATTCCCTTGAGTGGGAATCGAACACACAACCATCGCGTTTACAGTCAAATGCTAAACCACAGTACCACGGCGGCTTCATATATTTAATATTATACATTCATAAAATCAGTACTTATAACTCATACGCCTAGATAAAATGCATTTATTACCTCCACAAAAAATATACCTATTACTTTTTTATTTCAACAATATACATTTTCATATAAAAGAATATAAGATTAGAGTGCCCGTAACAATCGTAACCATACGAAACATTTTCCTAATAACGTGGACAAATGAGGTCCCATTCAACTTCGACCCTAGCATACATATGTTAAAATTATTTTTTATTTTTTTGTTTCTTTTATCTCTTTGTTTTTTGACAAAAGATTGTAATATTTTAGTAAGTAAATTACGAAAACCTTATTTCAGTTAAACTCTTTTCGACTTTTTATTTTTAATTATATTACAACCAGCGGCCCGCTCACGACTTCGCCGCGTGAACTACATGACTGTTTCGTTATATTGCCACCCTCGGGGGTGTATTTTGAAAAATACAGGAGCCTATGTTTAACCTTGGATTATCAACTATGTATATTTCATAATTCATTACAATCAGTCAAGTCGTTTAAATTTTTCACATAAACTTTCCTTTCCAACCCTTTAGAGGTTGATTTTTAAAAAAATAAGTAGTCTATGTTTGACCCCGGATTATTTACTGTTTTCATTCTAATTTTTATCAAAATCGGACTGGTAGATTAGCCGTGAAAACGTGACAGACAAACTGACAGACATTCGCATTTAAAATATAAGTATAGATGGCCCCAACAAACAAATACGCTTCTAGCTTTTCCTGCATAGCAACATGGTCCAATAGAACCTATAGTCCGTTCCAAATCTTAATGCACACAATAATAACAAACTTTTCGGTCTAAAATTACCACATGATCACTCATTATACGTCGCAAGTAACACTTTCACAGATATTTCACATATCTTAACTTGGTATATTAACACTTATTATGCCATTTTTACGAAGATTAATATTAAAAAATCTTATTTAAAAAATCTTCGACTCAAAATCGACGAAACCTGTCAAATGACAACTGACAGTTCTATTGTTAAAATTAGAGACGTGCGAATGCTGACGAGTTATGAAGTTTAGTAATCGATTTATATAATCGGTAAAACATAAATATTAAAATAAACATTTGTTTCCTAATCAGGTTTATCCCATACACAAATAATATAAAAAATAATATTATTTTATAAAAATATAATTTGTGTAAGGGCAAAATTTGATTTGTAAACCAATATTTATTTTAGTATTAAAATTAAACATATAAAATAATTTCCTATTGATAAGTAGGCATTGACCAGTCAGGATATATAATAATTTCCTATTGATAAGTAGGCAGGACCAGTTATGTGATCACCGCCGTATCTACTGCCTCTCCACAACACTCACCGCTTCTCAACAAGCACATCGTTGAAACAAAAGGAACGAGAATGCCAAGTAATAGAAGAGTAGTAGGAATAGAGGCTCTATGTTTTGTCACTCATCGCACGCAATGCATCTATTCTAGATATTTTATTGGAAAGCTATCTTTCTGTGCTACTTTAATAGGAATTTATGATCATACATTAAATAAAGCGAAAAAAACAAAATTAAAAATTTAATACAACAATAAATATATAAAAATATATCACGATCAATAAATGTTGATTACACTGGTGTATTACACGTTTGATTGTTACTTTTAATTAATAAACGTTTAATAATTAAAAATGTTTTATTTAATTCATATAGTGTTTATGAAGAGGTGTTTTATAAATCGTAAGAATGTAATAAGAAAAATAAAAAGAAATAATCGGTAAATTCGATACTGTTCAGATTGATTCGAATTTGAACTGTAACTGCACATCACTAAACTGTCAGTCGTGAGGTGAATGAACTTTGTGTTTTGGTTTTGTGCATAAAGATTTGGAACGGACTATAGTGTCAAGAATGTCAACAATAATTGTGATTTAAAATATTAATAACATACATACATTTACATTACATTCACCTAATGGGCACAGAACCTACGACCATCGTGTTTTACAGTCAGACGCTGTCCCACTGCGCCACAACGGCTTCAACGGGTTTTTAAGTCAGTGTAAGTAATTATATCACTACGACTCCAAATACATAGTTAAACTGAAAAATCTAGGACTTTTACTACTTTGACCAATTTAGGGAAAATTCACCTATAAAACAATACCTTCGAGTAAACGAAAGCAAAGTAAATTATTATTTCAAAATTATTAAGCGACATTTAATATAATACCTGCATAAGATAATTGTTCTTAATCAAACTTCGGTTGTCGGACCCATTAGGGGCTGGCTATGAAGGAGCTACCTTTCCGTCTCCATGATAAATGACATCGAAACCGTAATAATCCTTACGTCATCCCAACTAGAGGATATATTTATGTATATTATTAATACTATCAACATAAACGATTGAGAATAAAAATTATAAATATCTATTCCCATAGACTTTTTTTAGCTTCATACTGTAATCCCGCACACAGCAGGGTAGGCAGAGGGAACCTAGTGTTAAGATACTCCGTTCCCTACTTCGAATTCGAAGGCATTGCGTGTTAAGTGGCGGAACTTAACGCCGCACTTTGCCTCGACACCAGAGCGAAGAAAATGAGTATTATAAAAAAATCCACAACCAGTCGTTTTCAGTCACATGTTTGTGCCACTGCGCCACTACTAACCCCAGACTGGATTTTTTGCTATTTGTCAATTTCTGATGTAAGTGAAAAGACACCTAGTCACTGTGTTCTTCGCTTTTAATTTTTAATGTTGGAATTTATTTAAAAAGATTAGCTGCACTATTTTGTTTAGCAGGATAGTCAGAGAGAACCTAAAGTAAAGACAATCCCTTTCACTATACTTTTACGCCCGAAATCGAGATAAGTGACGGATACGTTCCAATATTAAAGATTTTTAATTTTTATTATTGAAACTTATTACTACGTCTTATTTAAAACCAGGAAACATCTATTTTTAATACAAATATTAAACTCATTGTGTATGGAAAACGTTCTTTGATCAAATCGGTTTCAGCTTACCAGGCCAGATATGTACATACAAAAGAGCAAATAATATGTAAACGCAGCGGTAGGCAGCAACAAAAGCAAAGTAATCTTTCAGAAACGTAGTATCTCAAAATATTAGGGTAAAATAATCTTTCCAATATCTTACTAAGACTCTCAAAGGAGTATATCGACTTCAGCTTAAAGCTAAGAACTAGATATTGTGTACTGACTTTAAAGAAACTTGCGGCTGAAAGAATTTAAGTTTTTTTTTTTACATTCACGTTTTCTCCCGCATGGCACGTCAGTCATAAAAAATGAGTGTCAAGATATTCTGTTCTCCATTTTCTGACCAAAATCAAGATATGGCGTGTTAAGTGGCGGAACTCAATGCTGCGCTTTGTCTAAGGAACCAGAGCAGGGAAATGCAAAAATACCATTACGTCAAGTGGGAATCGATCCCACAAACGTCGCATTTACGATCAAACCCTGTATCATTCATAATTAATATCTAAAAAAAAACATATAATAACAATTGTATATAACATGAAAACCTTGGCTTGGACCTATAATTTAAATGTAATTCACATTTTTATCGTTTCTTAAGGATTTGGTGCAAAAAGAAACATTCCCACTGATTATCGCATGACACCGCAATATAACCGGCCCGCCTTCTCCTTGTTACCTAGACAGCTATTCAACAAGCACAAGCCATATAATTTATCGTCAGACCCTCAGTAACATATTTTATCTTAGAAGGGATTTCGCCAAGTTGTCTTACATTTTCCTTCGGCCTCTATTCTATTAATTTGAGAAATGGTTCTATTCAAAATGTTCAATTCACAATATATATGCATATGCAGGCAATATTTTATAGTATTGCTGAATGTTGTAACCTATATTTATAAAAAATACATTTATCAAATGAATTTATTATACGGTTTTTATATCCGTTGCTTAAAAGTTAGGATTTGTGTTGTCTTATATAAGTTATAAAAAAAAAAATAGCTTCACGCTATATCCCGCACACAGCAGGGTAGGCAGAGGGAACCTAGTGTTAAGACACTCCGTTCCCCACTTTCCGCCGAATTCGGAGGCTTGCGTGTTAACTTAACGCCGCGCTTTACCTCGACACCAGAGCGAAGAAAATGGAAATATATTTTCCACTCCTCGAGTGGGAATCGAACCCACAACCAGTCGTTTACAGTCACACTCTTGTGCCACTGGGCCACGACTGGCCACAATAATAATAAGTTATAGTTATAGAAATCAAAATGGTACAGTAGAATATTTATCTGACTGTGGAAATGAGATGAGAAAAATATTATTGCGGACATTTACAAACGGTCCCCAAAACAATGACTATTAAATTTCTTCTCTGTTTGTTATTTGTTTCCGCGTGCTAATCTCAGCAACGGCTTAACCGATTAAAAATTTGTCTAAGGAAAATAATCATTTTATTTTATTTATTTTTTTTAGCTTCACGCTGTATCCCGCACACAGCAGGGTAGGCAGAGGGAACCTAGTGTTAAGACACTCCGTTCCCCACTTTCCGCCGAATTCGGATTTTATTTAAGCTGTCTCTTAAATAAATAAATTCAACAGTTTATTTTATCTTCGACAAAGTTGCTTATTTTTTATTAAATGGGCTGATTTCAATTTACGAAGGCGAATCCGCGAGCAAGTTGCTAATTTTTGAGTATACTTGTTTCTACTTAATGTTTTAAATGTGTGGTTACTGAAGATTTAAGCGATTGATGCTCTAAGTTTTCTGTTCTACAAACGGAATTACGAAAATAAAAGAAGGAATTTATACCTAACTAAATTACCACTCATATAACATTTATGAAGCAATGATTGAGCAATAGCGTAATAAACGATGCCCAACAACTGATAAATACTTTATCATATTTGTTAGCTCTAATTAAAACCTAATCCCAAAATTTCCATGTTTTTGTAAAAAAAAAACTATATTGATATAAAAAGATAAAGAATGTAAATGAGCGTTTAAGATATTTTGATCTAAACTAATTATATAAATAAGAAAAGGAAAAATTTTGGACCAGTTTTGGAAAAATTACGGTTGGAAGTTAAGGTTTATGTGGAGAAGGTGTACATGCAAACAGCTATTATTTTTTATTTATATGTGTATCTCATATGATATGCACTTTAGTAGAAAATGAAAGAATGTTCTAAAAGATAATAAGTATGTTACGAGTCAATTGGTCTACACTTTGCTTTATTTAAAAAATATATATATATACTAAAAGTAGTCATATAACATTTAAAGTAATACAAAATGACAACAGGTGTAGGCACGTACCTTCACGATACATACATACATGAACATACATTGTACAACGATATTGTCTTTTTCTATGTAAACAGAAAATAATATTTCCATTGTTTTAACAAGTGTTTAGATTAACAATACTGTAACACAAATAATTATAAGAAATAAAATAAAGTAAGTAAAATAGTAAGTGTTACTTTTTTCTTTTAAAATATACGCAAAATTTAATTAACGCTACATACACCTGGTTCATGCTCATTTTTCTTTATTTATTTATCATCAACTTGTAATATGTATAATCTATGCTAAACATTTTTTTCTAATTTCGTTGTCATTCACAATTATACTACACTTACACATACCTTTTTATAATTGATATAACTAGTTGTACCAGTCATAGTATAAAGCACACTGTATCCCTCACACAGCAGGGTAGGCAGAGGGAATCTACTGTTAAGATACTATGTTCCCCATTATCAGCCGACTTCTGGAGACATTGTGTGTTAATTGACAGAACCTACCACGCCGCGCTTTGCCTCGACGCCAGAGCGAAGAAAATGGAAATATTAAATATTTTCACTCCTCGAGTGGAAATCGAACCAACAACCAGTCGCGTTTACAGTCACACTTTGTGCCTCTGCGCCACGACTGGCCTCTACTAAGTTTTACTCTATAACTTAAATGAAATAACGATATTACTAATAATGAAATAAAATCTTATATTATATTGAGAACAATAAAATAAAATCTTCTGTTAATATATATTGTGCCCCTGCAACACAACTGGCTTCAAAAAGTACATTAAATCATCAAAGGGAAATTTGAAAGGACACATATACGGTTTTTTTTTTTTTTTGCAGGGTAGGCAGAGGGAACCTAGTGTTAAGACACTCCGTTCCCCACTTTCCGCCGAATTCGGAGGCTTGCGTGTTAAGTGGCGGAACTTAACGCCGCGCTTTACCTCGACACCAGAGCGAAGAAAATGGAAATATAATTTCCACTCCTCGAGTGGGAATCGAACCCACAACCAGTCGTTTACAGTCACACTCTTAGGCCACGACTGGCCACAAAGTATCCGTTTAACGAATATATATTTGGTTATAATTTAAAGTGTGTGTAAAAAACGAATATCAAATTTAATTTATTATTTCATTATTTGTAATAGAAATACATTAAATTAATAAACTGAGTGAATAATTTAAGTTAAGACACTAAAGTATTTTGTGTTAAAGTTAAAATTAAAGTGTTAAAGTAACATACACGGTACCTACTGGTAATACTAATAATAACTTATAATACTTGGGGCCAGTCGTGGCGCAGTGGCACAAACGTGTGACTGTAAATGACTGGTTGTGGGTTCGATTCCCACTCGAGGAGTATAAATATTTAAATTTCTGTTTTCTTCGCTATTGTGTCGAGGCAAAGCGCGGCGTTTAACACGCAATGCCTCCAAATTCGGCGGTGCGTGAGGAACGGAGTGTCTTAACACTGGATTCCCTCTGCCTACCCTACTGTGTGCAGGATATAGCGTGAAACTATAAAAAAAAAAATAATACATATTTGTCATTTTACACAAGGTCTTGGCTCTTTTCTGCGCGTGTAAAGAAAGAAAACACATTTTTTTTTAAATTATCATGTTTATTTGTTAGACTTACACCTAAATACGATGGATTTTTAATTTACGTAATTATATCTACTTTATATGTAAATAACCTATCTTATGGAATATTCATGTAATTATCACTTAATACTGACTTTTTTGGTTTAATCCAAAATACATAGATTTATAACTAAAAAATATGGGAGTCAAAGTTTATTAAGAAACAATATAAAAGTTTCTAGAAAGAAAAGTTTAACTTAGCGCAGACTCCTTTACGATTACTTTTAATCAAATAAAAGATTATTTACAATTTTTTTAAATGAAAATAGAAGCAAATTGAAAGGGACTGTCAAAAACTTTCAGTTTCAATGTCATTTCAAGATGTGTACTTTTTATATATGGGCGATATCCTTTAAAATAAAAAAAACTTTAATGATATAAAAATTAATATTTTGTTTATATGACGAAGTAACAAGTTAATGAAACCAAATTTTTCCTTTCGTTTATTTATACCCAACCGAAATTTGTAATATAACCTTTTAAAGGAATCAGTAAAGAATTTTAAAAATATGTTTATGACGTATTTAGAACACCTGTGAATTATACATCCGTGCTAGTACTATTTGCATGTGTGACTTTTGTACTTCGTACTACTGTAGGTACACCATCTGAAATAATTATTTAAATAAAAAATGTATATTTAGTCATATGCCAAGCCAATAAAATTAAATTGTGGCCAAAGGCAGTGATTATGGGTTCAATGCCCACATGGAGAAATAAAACTTGGGGGAATTTAAATTTTATTAATATCCCTGCTCAGGGAAAGTGACGTTGAGTTGGCAAATAGCGATGACCGGAGTGTTAAGAGACTAGGTTCTCCCTGCTACTCATATATAAATAACCAATTTCATTTTTGTGATACTAAATGGTCTCTTTAATATGTATAATGACTTCTATTTATTTTTGTAACTTATATTTTTCTTACCTTCATTTCTCGTTTCACTGATTTCCTCAACGGTAGTGCCGTTAGCGTATATCGTTGTCTTCGTCTCTTTTTCTACAATGTTCTGTTTCGGTGGTGCAAACAAGAAATAGAACAGATTTCGCCCATCGTTATTGTTTCTAATGTCCTCCCAGAAATGATCATCGGCTTGGAACCAAAAGCCACCGCTCTCTGATGAATTCTCTAATGGTGCTGTAAATATTACATTAATGTAAAAAGTTTACATATGATTGATTTATTTACTAACTAACTTGCCTTAAGTATATTTTCAGTGTATGCACGTATTCCGCCTTTAGAGTGGTTAATTGGTAAAAAATTGAGGGTAATCAAAATAAAAGTGCAACCCTTTGTCCTACCAAGAAAAACATTGTTTCCTAACGTTTATGATTTTTTTTAAATGTTTTGTTTATGCGTTAAATTAATATTGATAAAGGTACTTTATTTTCAAATTTAACAAATACATACATCATTAAAATTAAAAATTTTGATTTTAAAATTAAAATGTTTATGTACTTACAACTTTCATTTTCGTCGTCTGATGGTATTTCGCCACTTGTTACATCTATATTTGTATATAAGTGAACATTAACTGGTACTTCTGTTTCATTAAGTAAAGGTACAGGTGATATCTGGGCTTTAGTAGAACTTTCTGGTTCCCTAGGCGCGGAGTTATTATTATTTGAATACTGATGTGTCTCAAGACTTGTAAGTAAAACTGAGGGAGTGTCTGATTCAGTATTATTGGAAGCAGTATTATTATTTGCTACGTAAACATGCTCAATGTCGTAGACGACACCTTCACTACTATTATCAAATTCTGGATAGGATATATCAGAAATTGTTATATTATTATCGCCCGTAATTTGTACTGAGCTGGCCGTTTCATATATTGGAGAATTAGCTGAATCATACTCACTTGTCTCTTCACTTGTGTATATTTCTTCTTCGTTCAGAGGTTGAATCGTAGAATTTTTTGAATCTACAAAGTCTACTTTCTCCAGTTGCGTGTGGTTATTTCTTTCGTCACTTATCTCAGTAGTGGTTGATACTGTGCTACTTGTCAAAGGTGTTGATGATTTAACAACTGTTTCATTTCTATTATTTTCAGTACTTAAAGTAATATTTAAAGAATTTTGTTGCTGGTTCTGTGTAGGAAAATTATCTTTTAAATTCTCAGATGAATTTTGGCTGTTTTGGATTACTTCTGTCTTGATAATTGGTGAAGAATGTGTTATAATCAGTTCTCTTTTGAAATCACTACCATTTTGAGCAATGCTGGATACTACACTTGTTAATGGTACTGTTGAACTATTAGTTGTAACATTTCGGTCGATGTCTTTGCTTGAAAGCTCGTTTATTTTTTGTTGAATATTAATAGAACCATTTTTATTAGTAATATCCTCTGTTGGAAGAGTTTTACTTGGAATTACACTTGACGGTACTAATGCTTCTGTTACCAAGTCTTTTTGAGGTGTTACATTACTTATTTGTGAAGATAATATTTTATTTATTTTTTGCTCTGTCAAATATGGCACAGGGTTACGTTCTTGATTTATTGTTGGAATTGGTTGATAATTTTTAACAGGAATACTCTGTTTTGGTTGTGGAATTTGTAATCCTGGAATAGTAGATTTGCCATTCAAATATTTTAATATATCTTGTGAATTTATCATCGAATAATTTGGATGCATTTTTGTGATTTTTTCGATATCGTCAACATGTTCTACTCTTCCACCCGGGTGAATTATCATAAAACGTTTAACTGGTGGTGTTGATCTTATAATATCTCCTATATTTCTTATACTGGGTACACTATTCCTAAAAGTAACCTCACTATCACCTTGGGTAATTTTCGGAAGCTGTTGACTCTGAATATTATAAGGCAGAGCTTGTTCCGTACTATAGAGTACTTCGGCAGAAGGATTTGCAAATCTTGCTCTGTGCTGATCAAAACGAAACTTGATGTTTTCATTAGGACCTTCAATGCTTCTTACATTTTCATAGGATTTTGGCAAGGACAAAAGAGGTTGTACGGACTTAAGATTCTTTGGTTGCATATTATTTTGATTGATCATGGATTGAATAAACTCAGGAGATATTCCTTGTAATTCAAGCTTAGTGTCTTCATTAGAAATAAGTGGTGCTATGTTGCCATGACCAAGTGACTGTGTATTTATATTTTTGGGATATGTGAGAGCTGGTGGTGATCCAGAATTGATATGTAAAATATTTTGCGCAGGTTTATTATATACTTGCTGAGGTACATAATGCAGAGAGTCTTGTAATTGTAATTGAGGTCTAGAATTTACTACACCTGGCGTAACTTGGGCGTTATTTATATTTCTTACCTCAGAATTTACATATATCGAATGTAGTTCTTGAGGATTTCTATAAGCAGATTGATCTTGGAAATATTCATTTTGTAGTTGACGGTTTACTCCTTGATTTAAAGGCTGTTCATTAAAACGCGTAAATTGTTGTGAATTAATATATTCTGGAGAAATTTGTGGTGGTCTGAACCTTAAATTTTCTTGAGAATTAAGTTGGCCCGCAAATCTATTATTTATCTGACTCTCAGCAGCATTATTGTAGCCATTATTTAGGTAAGAGATGCCAAGGTTCCTCTGTGGATCAAGTTGGACAGGTCTTTGATTTTGATATGAAGACGGCAAAACATTATTTTGGATTTGGAAAAAATCTGAAATTGTCATAAAATTAATCATAGTATGGTTTATCAAAATTATAAAATCAATTTAGCTTTTTCAAATATTTACTCATTTTGAATATATAAACACAAGCATTTTTCAAAAAATTAAAATTTTCAAAAGCTACTTTAGTTTATAAAGTTAAATGTAACATACATTTGAGACAATTAGCAAATAGAAATACGACCACGCTAGAATATAAATAAAATCTAAAACCAAGACCCTTACTAACCTCCAGACCGAAAATATAACACAACACAAAGCACACTTAAAAATTTCATTTTAGTCCACCGTCAAAACCTTTCGTCTGTTTCTGAAAGCAAAAGAGAGAGGCCTGATATTATAAATTCGCGTAAAACAAACAAAACTGGAAAAGCTGTACATACATCTATTGTTTGGCGTAGCACTTCATTACCTGAATTTTGAATGTTTGTTCAAACGTAAAACGAAATCAACATTGCGTCAAATATGAATGATGCTTTATATTGAAACATACCTAATTCATTTATGAAATTTAAAGTACTAGGGATTTTTAAGTCTTTTTTTAAAAGCTGCTTACTACTTACAAATATAAAATATGAATGTATATTGTTTGAATATTATTTTCATATTGAGTATTGCTAATGTTTTTTAATGAAATTTAAAATGTTATAGTATTTATCGTTACCTATTCATTGTTATATTTTTTTAGGTTCGTTACTTTACGGCCATAGTCTACATCAGATTCAATTCGTTGCATATCATGGGTCTCAGCGCCATGCTTTGTCCAGAGTGTAGAAACTAAAATAACTAAATTATATGAAAGTCGGAATCGCGATTACACGCTGACAGTGGGACAGCGTGTCGCGATTGGTGGCGCCACGTTGACCTCGTGTAATAGTCGCTATTATTTTATAATTCAGTTTTTGTAACTTTATAGTAAACTAGCGGCCCGCTCGCGGCTTTACCGCGTTACCAACGCGGCTGTCGCTATTTCGTGATATTGCAAACCTTCGGGGTGAATTTTTAAAAAAAAAAGTATCCTTTGCTTTAACTTAATGTTATTAACTATCTTTATGCCAAAATTTATTGCGATCGGTTAAGCAGTTTAAAATTTTCATACAAACTTTCATCCTCGGTTTCAACCCTTATACGGGTCCATTTTTAAAAAATATGTAGCCTATGCTTGACCATGGATCTTGAACAATATTTATCCCGAATTTCATTCAAATCGGACCGGTACACTAGCCGTGAAAGCGTGATATACGGATATTCGCATTTATAATATAAGTATGGATATGATACAAGTATTCAGCATATATTTCGAATACTAACCTATATCAAAATATAAGTAAAATTTTGTGTTTACCAAAATAATAATAATAATCTACCAATTAATTATGTATCCAAATAGGAATATACCAGAGAAGCTAATTACGTAGTAAATATGACGAGAATAAACATTTGCTCTTATAATATACCTACTTACTTTATTTACGTAAGCCTATTGTTACGTATTTTTTTCATATTTACGCATTTACCACATTGTGCTAGTAGCGTAGTGATAGGATACTGTCAATTCATTCTTTTACTTTGGGTCCATTTAAAAAAAAGGTCGTGGGTTTGTGTGTTACAAAACTACGCTTGATTAACCAAGTAGCAGAAATATTTACATATTGATATAATCTGTATATATAACTATAGATACACATCATAAAGCTGCTGTTACATTTAAAGTCAGTGCTACGCTAAATATTTTTAAGGTAGTATACCTACATTTTGCTTGTGGAACGTATAACGACACCAACAGTTCAGAAAATAACTTCTATATTTTTTAATAGTCTCCAACATATCCAAAATTATTTATTGGCTCAAGAGACTTCTATGTACTTATTAATTAGACAAAAAGGCTAAGGCTTGCCCCAGCGACAGATTTAATCTTCAAAGAAAATTGTGGTCACACCTAATGTATGCTAAGTGCGAGCCGGAATATAAATAGGGAAATAATTACAATTAAGAAACTTGAACCCTTTATTTCGTTTATTTTATTAAGGTGGTACGACGATATTGACGCCGCATAACTAACAGAATTTATGGGCAACAAAAAACGTGACATCACGAATCAATTTGGATTGTGGTCATGCCCATAGTGTTCACAAGTGTGAATCCGCGCGTATATTGTTTAGACAAACACTTTGATTTATTGATTCTTACTTTCTACATATAGCAATGAAAATTATTTTCTCATATCTTATAATTAAATTTTATTTGTACAATATAAAAAATAGCTAATTCGATATAATGACAATGACAACTGAATAACAGTTGCAGCAAGTATATTTGTAATAAGCAGATAATAAATATGTATTTTGGACACCTTGAACTACTTTGTTTTCGAAGAAGTATACATTTCAGTTCAAAGTCGTTCACATGTTTTTCAATTCTCAAGGTTTAATAATACAAATAAGAGTATAGTCAATTGCATATAATTTCACAATCATTGGAATGTAATTTCACAGTAATTATATGGAATTATTTTTGTTTCTTTAATTACCTACTCTCTAAGCTCACTCTACTCTGGGGAACAATTGTATTTAAAATTTTTTTCGTTAAGTTAGCCTGGTAAAATTCAAAAATAGAAGGTCATTGGGGAACACTGGGCTCTTTGTTTATAATGTCATATATGTAAATATATAGAATACAGTACACATATATAGAATACAGTGGGCCAGTCGTGGCGCAGAGGCACAAAGTGCGACTGTTAAGCTACTGGTTGTGGGTTCGATTCCCACTCGAGGGGTGGAAATATTTAATATTTCCATTTCCTTCGCCTGGTATTGAGGTAAAGCGCGGCGTTAAGTTCCGCACGCAATGCCTCCAAAATTCGGTGGAAAATGGAGAACGGAGTTTCTTAACACTAGGTTCCCTCTGTCTACACTGCTGTGTGCGGGATACAGCGTGAAGCTATAATAATAATAATAGAATACAGTAGAATAGAACTAGTTTTATTCGTTTCTACAAAAAAGATGTAACAAAGGAATATGAATTTTCATAATATGTATATATACAAAAGAAATATTTTTGTAAATTAAAATAATAAATTAAATTTAATATTACGCATGCTTCCACGTGCTCTACATTTACTTTTATATGACGTAACTTAAGACATAACAGTTTTCATTTCTCCCCTCTGGTGATCTGGTGATCTGGTGGTCTGGAAAAGACACACGGTCTGGTGGTCTGGAAAAGACAAGCGCGGTGTTGACTTTTTCCACTCAACATGCAAAGTCTGGATAAGGAGATAGCGGAGTGTCTTAACAATATATTCTCTCGGCGTCCTCTACTATACGGGAAAAATGTGAAGCTAACAAAAGATATTTTACATTTAGCATTTAAAAAATCGTCAGTAAGTCTATATAGGGGCCTGTCGTGGCGCAGTGACACGGACGTGTGACTGTAAACGACTGGTTGTGGGTTCGATTCCCACTCGAGGAGTGGAAATATTTAGTATTTCCGTTTTCTTCGCTCTGGTGTCGAGTCAAAGCGCGGCTTTAAGTTCCGCCACTTATCACGCAATGCCTCCGAATTTGGTGGAAAGTGGGGAACGGATTGTCTTAACACTAGGTTCCCTCTGCCTACTCTGCTGTGTGCGGGATACAGCGTGATGTTAAAAAAAATAGTCTATATATTTTTTAAAATTAAAACAATAAACTAATTAAATTAATATAACACATGCTTCCACGTGCTTTACACACATTTTTGTATGACGTAACTTAAGACATGTTGCTAAGGCAACAAACCTTTACAAATCAACGAAACCACTAGACTTTAACGATTATCTTTCTAGCCTATTTGAGATTCTGTAAGCATCTACCTACCTACTTTGAAATTCTAGCATTTGTGCACAATAACTTAGATAAGCACTGTACAATTTATTTTTATTAAACACAATACATAGGACAAAATCGACGACGCCAACGTTTTGAAAAATTTTAATATTTCCATTTTCTTCGCTCTGCTGTCGAGGCAAAGCCTCCTAATTCGGCGGAAAGTGGGAAACGGAGTGTCTTAACACCAGATTCCCTCTGCCCACCCTGCTGTGTGCGGGGTACAGCGTGAAGCTAAAATAAGAATACAATACATAGGATAAAATCAACGACGCCGACGTTTCGGAACAGTTGAACAGGATCTGACTGTAATCGTGATGGTTGTGGGTTCGATTCCCATTCGAAGATTGCATATTATTTTTGTTCCTCAGCTCTGGCATCTAAGCCAAAGCATGGCGTTAAGTTACGCCACTTAATGGTAATAATAGTAATGTCTTGATTTCCAGCGGGAAGTGAAAATGAAAGTTTCTTAACACTAGGTTCTCTCTGCTCCCTGTCATGCGGGAAACTGCTAAAAAATAAACAAAAGATTCACTCCTATCCAATAGAGGTTATCGGACTTCAATATGTTCCTGAAGGAACAAATTGAACTTATACAAAAATTCAATTCTTAAATAAGTATTTTTCATATAAAAAGATACCACTTTTTAAGTAGGCACCTTATATGTATAAAACGGTAAAGACTTTGGGCGAATATTTTGATGCATGATTTTCTTTTTGATCCAGCGAAGAAAATGAGATGTGAAAACGTAATCAATTTTGCGTATAAAGAAAGAGCTTCATATCCTGTTACTAAGAATCTTCGTTTATATTATGAAAATTATAATCCTTTTTCGTATTTATTATTCGTATGAGTGTGTACAGGACGGTTATGGATTGGATTTCCAGCCAGGGAAATATTTATTTTCATTTCTCTTCTCTATTAAGTACAAAAACGGCGTAGAGTTCTACCACTTAACATTTAATGTCTAGGATTCGGACGAACAGCGGAAAGCGGAGTGTCTTTGCAGGAGATCTCTCCTGCTACATATATGGGAAAAAGCAAAAAAATTAAAAAAGATTTGCATTTAGAGAATCGATACTAAACCGATATATAAAATCGAGTTATTAGTCGTTTAATTCTTACACAGCGAGTAATGCTGAGAAGCGAAAAGATTATTTAAATAGAGGATAGAACTCGTAACTTTTATTCATTCCTTTCGACTGTTACTTAATTTAATAATATTATATCGCTTAATACAGGAACACCTAATTTTTATATGTATGTTACATATCAAAATTAGATTAAACAAAATTATTTTATAAAAAAATAGCTTCACCCTTTTTCCCCTATAGCAAGGAAGTCAGAGAGAACCTAGTAGCAAGACACACCGTTTTCTACTTTCAACCTGAAATCAAGAAATTTTATGTCTGGTGGTTGAACGCAAAACGCCTTTAGTCTTAGGTACCAGAGCGAAGAAATTAAAATGATTCAAATATAATAATTTCCCCAAGTAGGAATCAAACACACAACTATTGCTTTTCCAACCATACGTGACCACACTGTACCACAGCGACCTTTCATCATTGTACAGGTAGAAACAAAATTCGGAAACGCGATCCAGCCGTAATTTACCAACGCAGCTGTCTATTGTTATATCACACGAGCCATTTGGAGCCATTTTTAAAACATTCATAACTCAAGATATTTTTAATATATAAGCATCATTTTTTTTAGATTATTTATAGAATTTAACACCTTCTTTTTTACAGAAATCGACCAACACGTCTATTATTGATTTGACTCTCATTTTTACATGTATTTAACGATGAGGCTATTTACAAAGTAAACAGGAAAATTCTGTCATATGTAAATATACTTCAATTATCAGTATTGCACCCTTCCTTAAACAGCGAACCATAAAAACTATTTTTTTAGCTTCATCCCACACACAGCAGGGTAGGCAGAAGGAACCTAATGTTATGACACTCCGTTCCCCACTTTCCGCCGAATTCGGAGGCATTGCGTATTAAGTGGCAGAACTTAACGCCGCGCTGTGCCTCGACACCAAAGCGAAGAAAATGGAAATATTAAATATATCCACTCCTCTAGTTGAAATCGAACCCACAAACACTCGCTTTATAGGCACACATTGTGCCACTAAGACTGGCCCCAAAAACTATTTAATAACAATTTAGTAACTAATAAAAAATGTATTTTGAATCTAAGGAGTTTCGCTTTTATTATAGACAATTCCTGAGGCCTAAAATATATAAGTATAAATCAGGAATCGATTGAAGTTAAACTATTTGGCTGTGTTCAGCAAGTCATATAATACAACAGTAATGCCTCTAATTCGACAAGAAAGCCAAAGTAAACCAAAGTGTCTAAATAGTATTCTTTCCCTACCTATATATGCAAAAAATAGCATGAAGATGAAATAAGAATAATATTAAAGAAAAAGATAAGTAGACAAAAGTTTTTGTTGCACAGTATGAAAAGGCATACATATATAATTTAATTAAAATAACATTAAAAAGCACAAAGCCCGTAAGGCCGTTATTATTAAAAGTGTTCTCTACCAGACAGCGAAATTGTAAGAATCTATAGAAAAGAGCGGGCATAATAGATAATATAAGTTTTAAATAAAAAAGAACCAACGTATAAACAAATGCGATAGCTATGGATTCCCACTCATAAGTTCTACCACCGGAATAATTGGTAACAAAGTCTGATATCCAAGACAAAGCGCGCCACTCAACCAAGCTTGTATCCAACGTTGTAGGCACTATGGGCATACTCACAACCTAACTTGCTTGTGACATCACATTTGTGGTCTAAGCCTAAAATATTTGAGTGGTAGTTGCAAAAAGGCTAAAGTTAAAGAAAAAGAAGAAACAAAAGTTTAAAGAAAGAAAGTTAAGCAAGATACGAAAGCCCTCGGAATTAGTAGTTGGAAGCAAGAAACCCACAATAGAACTGGCTGGAGAAGTTTACTGGACAAGGCCAAGGGCACCCGCGGCTGTAGAGCCTGTGTGATGATGATGATGAGTTGTAAGTAAACAAGCCAAAATATTTAAAATTGAGTAGTATTTGAAAAAAACAAAAGTCAACATATTTAAGAGGGGGTAAAACAAACGAGTGTAAAATTAGACATGAGAGGTATTGTTATATAAAAAACAAGCCATTCCTGTAACACTGGCCGTCCTTTGAATTTTTTAAATTTTTCCGAAAAAAAAGTTGGCCCATCACTGGTATAGTTCACAAGTTCACTGACTTACCTCAGTTTACAGCATCACTGTATCAACCTAAGGCTCACACTTTGCCCATTTTAAGATGGCTGTGCCCCCCAATTTTTTTGAGGGCTGGATCCGCTACTGCACTCAACACGCAATATCTCGATTTCGGGCCGAAAGCGAAGGACAGAGTGTCTCTCTCTCTCTTTCTCTCTCTTTCTTTCTCTTTCTCTCTCTGTCTACTCTGCTGACAGAATAAATGTTAACAAAAAAAATCTTATGTTTTTGTCATACTTCAGAATGTGTATACATTTATGAATATGAAAATTTTATTTACTTATATATAAGTTTTGAAAGAAGAGACATCTGTTTTCAAATAATGAAACGCAATTGTAATATTCGTTAATATTTACCTATCACGTATTTTTCAAACTAACAACTAGATGGCGGTAGTAACTAATAGAGATATATATTTCAAAATGCATATATATATTATTGTAAAGGTAAATATTGTGGCATCGCAGTGTAAACAGTCGTTCAGCATCCATCTATCAAAAGTAACTCGAGATGACGTGTGTTTGGACCATTAACGTCTTGTTATCACTACTTGTTTCTATGACTTCAGGTAAGTTACTTTATATTGTTAGATATTACAAAAAAATAGATTTTTACGAATAATATTATAACGAATAATATTATATTCATCTTATATAAGTATATTAATTAAAATAATGCTATCGCTTTCTTTATTTTTTATCGACTGTAATTTATTTAATTGATAAACTGGTTACAAATTGTAATTTGTACTAAATTAATATGTACTAAAAACCTTTTTACCTACTTAGTTCTTTAAATGCTTTTTATGTTCTTCATTAATAAATGTCTACTTACTCTAATATTAAATTAATCTAAGTAATTTATAGTTATATTAAGACATTGTAAAAAGATTACTTATACATTATTTTTGTTAAAAAAAAATAAAGTGTGATCGTTGTGGGTTCGATTACCATTCAAGGCATTGAAATATTATTGCTAATGTTTCATTTCTTTCGCTTCTGATGGCGAGGAAAACGCGACGTTGAATTCCGCCACTTAACACGCAATGTCCCTAAAATTCGGCGTAAAATAAGAAACAAATTGTCTTAACATTAGGTTCCATCTGCCTACCCCGCTGTGTGCGGGATACAGTGTGATGCTACAAGAAAAGTAGGACGATTACTTTAAAATAGTCATGTGTGTGTTGTTGTGTGTTGTTGTGTGTTCGACTCAAAAGAATGATTTTTTTTAAGTAACCCAGCTGGATGTTTCTTAATAAAAATCAATAATTTTCCTCGTCCTAAATATTCCTTGTCGTAAATAAAACCCAAAATCAGAATAGTTTTCCGGTCAAATATATAGTAGTGTACATAATAGTGTATTCATATCTTAATCATGGGTTTTACCACTCACAACTACAAAAGCCTATGGGAAATGATATTAGGTATGTATGTACGAGAGATGGCAAAAAAATGACTACTAACTTCACTTGTAACTTGTAACTAAGCTAAGAAATACACAAACTATGACTGTTTTGTTGTTTGAAAAAGCGACTGGTTGTGGGTTCGCTCCCCATTCGAGTCGTGGATATTTAATATTTTCATTTTCTTCGCTCTGGTGTCGGGGCAAAGCGCCGCGTTAAGTTCCGCCACTTTACACGCAATGCCTCCGAATTCGGCGGTGCGGGGGGAACGGAGTGTCTTAACACTAGTTTCCCTCTGCCTACCCTGCTGTATGCGGGATACAGCGTGAAGCTAAAAAAAACAATAAAATATTGCAAATAAAAATAAGTACTATTAATATTTGAATAATTTTCTTTAAGGTGAAATAACATGTACGTCCGACGAGGTGATTGACAACTGCCCACGTAAATGCTCCTTCGATTATTGTCCAAAGAATCGTATGTCTGATCGCACTCCCTGTGACAAATCGTCGCCCTGCCCACCGTCTCCTGCTTGTAAATGTGGCTTTAATTACCGTCGCGCTGATAATGGCACATGCATACCAACTACAGAATGTCGTAAGTAAAATATTTACATAATTTTATCATATTTTTGAATAAAAAACTTAAATTAAGGCCATTGTAGTGCAATTGGGAAGTGTCTAACTTAACATAAACTATAGGTACGATTTCCATTGAGGGGAAAGTTAGTATATAAAATACTAGCGAGCAGCTTGCGACTGAAACTGAACTACACAACTATAACTGTTTCGTTATATTGCAAACTTTTAAAGTGAATATTTGAAAAATAAAGTAGCCTATATTAAACCCTTGGTGAGGGGAG
The DNA here is from genome assembly GCA_019049465.1 of Dryas iulia moderata. Classification (NCBI taxonomy): domain Eukaryota; kingdom Metazoa; phylum Arthropoda; class Insecta; order Lepidoptera; family Nymphalidae; genus Dryas; species Dryas iulia. The sequence continues at coordinate 12,359,507 of CM032425.1, forward strand.
TAAGTGGGGAACGGAGTGTCTTAACACTAGGTTCCCTCAGCTTACCCAGCTGTGTGCGGGATACAGCGTGAAGCTATAAGAAAAGAAAGAAAAAGTTAAACCCTTCATTTTCAACTATTTTTATTTCTAATTTTATGCAAATCGGACTGGTAGATTAGCTGTAAAAGCATAATAGACAGACAGATACGGTCGCATTTATATTAGTATGGGTTTACGTCTTGTCAACTTGATTAAACTACAAACAAAAAATAAGGAAGTCAATCAATATTTTGTATAAACAATAATGATACATGTACCTACTAAGGAGGGTTTCTATTGTTTTTTCCTTTTATTTTATACGACTAGTTAATCATTATTGTGTTAGGGACTTTATTTCATGTAATGTAATTTGAATTAATTGTTAATGATAAACGACAAATCGTTTAGAAATATTACGTTAACCACAATTATATCATCTATCTGTTTCATTAATTTCATCAATTTTAGACTTCATTAAAAAGTGAATGCCAAACGCATGAAAGTATTAATTTTAATAATTTAATATATGATTAGTATTTTGTAGTCCTAAACTTTTATACTTATATGCTTTAATCCGAACGGGTCGATGTACAAGTAAGAACTTCCTCGTCCGCATAATTTTCGTAAAACCAGTCGATTTTTTTTCACATATATTAACATATAATAATATAATAGTCGTGGCGCAGTGGCACAAAGTGTGACTGTAAAGCGACTGGTTGTGGGTTCGATGGGGAGGTGGAAATATTTAATATTTCCATTTTCTTCGCTCTGCTGTCGAGGCAAAGCGCAGCGCTAAGTTCCTCCACTTAACATTAAAAAAAGTATATTATTACTTTAATTAAGTATAATATTACTAGTAATTTTATACATATTTAGCATTATTTCAGCTCCATTTGAATGTCCTGAGAATGAAATATACGATGCATGTCCATCCTACTGCCCAACAGACAGTTGCAGTGATGCGGCCCTTAACGGCATTTGCCCATTTTTATTGTTATTCGTCGTAAACTGCAGTCCCAGTTGTAAATGCGTAGAAAATTTCTATCGTAAAGACGGAGTTTGTGTACCTTACGAAGAATGTAGTAAGTATAACACTTTATATAGTACAAGCCACTGCTTGTAAATTTGTTCACATTTTGCAGGTTTAAATTTTTTTCTATAGCTAATTTACAAGATGTTATGTTCTTTATTGTATAAGAAAAATAAATTATATAGTAAAGCAAAGATACATATTTTAGTCAACAAAGGTGGATGGTATAGATATAAAACCACTTTCCGCCGAATTCAGAGGCTATGCGTGTTAAATGGCGAAACTTAACGCCGCGCTTTACCTCTGATACCAGAGCGAAGGAAATGGAAATATTCAATATTTCTTCTCTTCGAGTGGGAATCGAACCCACAACTAGTCGTTTACAGTCACACGTCCGTGCCACTGCGCCACGATTAAGCCGCCATAAAAAAAGAGTATTGTTATGAGTTAATTAACGAGTTGAGGAGTTTCTTTATTCCGCCCGTATCCTAGACATTGACTGTTGAATTGCGGCTACGCGTTGACAACTTTTTCGTATATACCAGAGTGGAAAAGTGAATATAATTTCAATGTAAAATAATAATTTCCTCTGAGTGGGATCGAACTTACGATCACCGCGTATATAGTCACAGAACCATAATGGCAACCTTAAGAGAAATAGTTTTGTCTTTTCTATATATATATACGAGTATTTTACAATTATCATATCAAATTAATTGATTGACACGTTCTTTTCTGACAATTTTCAGATGAACAGGAAACGACTACACAAGTTTACACAACTACAGAACAGTCGCAGATATGAACAAATAGGATATAACGATACATAAAATGAATAATAAAACAATAAATTTATTATAATTCAGTACAATATAAGATTTTCACCAAAATCTAGACATGCTACTTAGAAACTCATAAAAACAATAGTTACGCTAAGTCACTTTATTACGAGCAATTAAGGAATTAAAGAAATGTTAATACTTAAGTAATTGTACCTAATATTTATTTATATATAAAAAATAGTAAATGCATGGGTTTTTTGCTTTTTTATATGTATCTCTTCTTGTTTTTAATATGTACTTCTTTTACAGATAGTTATATAAATTCTAATTCAAAGACAATCAAGGACAATCTTCGCTAAGCTTAAAAAAATCTTTAGGGAAAACTAAACGTCGTGAAGTTCGAAACCGTTGCTCGAAGCATTTTAGCTAATTATTTAGCTAATTAAGCCATTCGTTCTTATCAAATACATATATGTGTTTACAATGGCTTCAATGCGTAGAACTATTGGGCCGCTTCCAAAAGGAATAGGTTGTCTGTCTTAACTTGTTATGTTAAAAATTTTATACATTTCTAAATATTTTTCTTATCCTAAATGAGTTAATGATAATACAAAAAAATTAAGTTAAAAAATATAATTTTATAAAACGTATGAAAACGCTCTTAAAGCTTATTACTATTTTAAAAATATGTAATAAGTTATAATAATTTGTCCATTAAATAAAAGCGTACAAGAATTTCGACACATGGCGTAGTAGAACGCATGGCTTAGCGGTCAGAGCTCTTGGATCAACAGTTCCAATGGTTTCAAAAAGGTGCGAGTTCGAACTGCAGCGGGCATTCAAATTTTTATACATTTTCTATAAATATTTTTTTAACTTCCTAAGTGTGTGTATAACAGTGTGACGGTAAACGACTGGTTGTGGGTTCGATTCCCACTCGAGGAGTGGAAATTATATTTCCATTTTCTTCGCTCTGGTGTCGAGGTAAAGCGCGGCGTTAAGTTCCGCCACTTAACACGCAAGCCTCCGAATTTTGTTGGAAAGTGGGGAACGGAGTGTCTTAACACTAGGTTCCCTCTGCCTACCCTGCTGTGTGCGGGATATAGCGTGAAGCTATTTATTTAAGTGTGTGTATAACAGCTTAAAATGTTAAAATTATATTCGTTCATGCGGCAACATTTGCTCCTTTTGCTCTCGTAAATAAACATTTTAAATGTATACAGTCAATTTTTTTCTAATTACGTTTGAATACAAAAACTCTTCTTCTGTTTGGTCCTGGCCTATCCAGGGTTTGCTTCTGACTTAAACTACTCCACTTTGCACGGTCTACAACATTTGAATACAGAAATTGTGATGTTAAAACTATTGTAGGAATAAAGAAGAAATAAAGAAGGGGGTCCCCCTATTTTTTTATTTTCATTTATACACACACATATTAAAATATGTGCAGGGATATATTTTAATATGTGTGTGTATAAATGAAAATAAAAAAAATCTTGCACACTATTAACGAACTTTCTGCTGTTTCCACTCACTCACAATAAAAATATTATGTGTTCAACGATATAACACTTTTTAAAAATATTTTCGTTCTTTGATCTGGATCAAGGAACGAAAATATTTTAACCATTTCCTAAGTGTCAAAAACTTGTATCCACAATGTAATTTCGATAAATTGATATGAAAAATAACACGAAAGTAACATTTTTAATGAAAAATGTCGATGGTAATTGAACAATGAGTCACCTTTTATCACCATCTGTTAAAACGTCGCAATGGGTTCAGCCACTCACGTCATACATTTTATTTATTTTTTCTTTTTATTTAACATATATTCTTTGATATTTTACTCTTAAAAAAAACTTGTTTTATGTGTATATCTCTCCCTCACACTAAAAATCATACAAGGCTAATTTCATCAACTTTTTGCTTACTTGCTCGCTTAATAATTTGCACACGTGTCTGGATTCGATGACAAAGCATTTTTTTATAAAATGAACATGTGTTTTCTACCAGGACGAGTCCAAATAAACACGGATATAATATTAAGCGTGACTTTCACTTTTTTTTACACGACAGCATCGCAGGTCGACAGGTAGGCAGAGGAAACCTAGTGTGAAGTAGCTCTCTTTCCTACTTTCCCCCGTATTTTGGAGACATGGCATCTGAAGTGGTGGAACTTAACCGCCGCGCTTTGCATCGACACTAGAGCAAAGAAAATGACAAATATTTCCACTCCTCGAGTGAGAATCGAACCCATAGCCACTCGCGTTTAAAGTCACCCTTTGCGCTACTGCACCACGACTGGCCTGAGGAGGTAATATTGTATCTAGGGTAACACTGTATCTATTTTCTACCTATGTCTAATTCTTTGGCACGCACTACATCACTACATCATAAAGGATGGATCGATTGTGATGTACGTACATCATATATAATATGACTTTTAGAACTTCAGAAATATGGTAGTGAGATACAACATATAAATTTACAAAATGGTATATACTATGGTATATAATGTATTTTCTTATCATAGCAATATTGGTATTAAATGAAAATACTTTTTTTAAGCAGGCGAGTTTCTTGTTTTTATAATGATTAGAGATTAGAGGCCATGGTAGCGTGGATTCACAACAAAGTAACATCGTTTGATTCTAAACGCTATAAGTTGTGGGTTCGATTTTCATTTGGCCCAGTGGCACAAGCGTGTGACTGTAAACGACTGGTTGTGGGTTCGATTCCCACTCGAGGAGTGGAAATTATATTTCTATTTTCTTCGCTCTGGTGTCGAGGTAAAACGCGGCGTTAAGTTCCGCCACTTCCACGCAAGCCTCCGAATTCGGCGGAAAGTGGGGAACGGAGTGTCTTAACGCTAGGTTCCCTCTGCCCTACTGTGTGCGGGATACAGCGTGAAGCTAAAAAAAAAATATATTTGAATTATTTTCATTTCTCCACTTTAGTACCAAACGAAATGTCTCGATGTCGGGCGGGAACTGAAGAAAGGAGTGTCGCGACACTAGGTTCTCTCTGACTATCCTGCTACGGAAAAAGCATGAAGCTGCTTTTTATAATAATTAATCCAAATTATCAAGTCCCTAGTAGTAATAAAGAACATATTTTTCTTTTATTAACACAAAACAAAAGAACGAAGACGTAAGAGATAATTTATGGTATAAAATGTAAATATTTTTTCCAATAAAAATGTGTTTTAATACAAATTAAGTACCTACCTAGTATCATAAGTATGGACGACATTGAATTTTATTTGCAAAAGAATTCGTATTGCTATATATATACAAAAACAGTATAATTAAATAAGCATTTTGCTTCATAAGTGGCTGTGGAAAGACGTGAAGATGATGTGTTATATATTATTCTTAACTGTTTTCCTTCTAGGCTCCACAGCAGGTACGTTTAATATGATATTTTTTCTTAATACTTACTTAATAAGTGATTACTTAATAAATGATTAATACTTACTAATTTTGAATATATTATATTTTTAAAACTCTAGTAGGGATAGTAGATTTACTGATATATGTATTTCACATTATATATTTACGCGTACACCAGCGGCCCACGCGCGGCTTCGCCGCCTTAAGTATATGGCTGTTTCGTTAAATTGCAACCATCGGGAGTGGATTTAAAAAAAATAAAGTAGCCTATGTTTAACCTTGGATTATCAACTATATTTATGCCAAAACTCATTACAATCGGTCAAGTGGTATAGATTTTTCATACAAACTTTCATCCCCTATTTTAACCATTTAGAGGTTGACTTTTGAAAAAATAAGTAGCCTATGTTAGACCCAGTAATTTTTGCTACTTTCATTCCAAATTTCATCCAAATCGGACTGGTAGATTAGCCATGAAAGCGTGACAGACAAACAGACAGACATTCACATTTATAATATACGTATGGATGTGTATATGTGAAACAACAACTTTGTACCCACGTTTTATACAATTACATGGAGCAAATTTGGCACAGTTGTAGTTTATGTAGAAATGGAGTATAAAATGCTAATATTTTTGTTAAATAATGCGTAAAAATACATTAATTTGATAAAAAAAATGTAGTCCACCATATATTTGAGATACTCGCTCAGGCAAAGCGTGTTTAACGCTCAAGAAGGCTTTTATGTACTATATTTTAATCTATTGCTTATAAATAATGGTTTCACAAGTACCTACTATATGCGTATGCATAAGTTTAACAAGTCTGGTTAAATAAAGCGCGACGTCAAAAGCAGTTCTGTCACCCTAAACACTCAATATTTCTAAATGTGATGCTATTTTTTTAATTATTTCGTGAAATTGTTAAAATTAACTAATGAACTACTTTTTTTACTTCAATCTTATCTTAATTTAATCTTAATCTTAAGTAAGATGAATGCATTTGTGACATCATGCCACTCTGATTAGGGAAACTTAATTGTGTTTTAATTGGTTCCTGCAGACACGTACCTACAACTATAATTGATAGCACTAACTGAATAAAATAAAATTGTCAATGCTTAATTTAAGATAGTAGTATCATTTTAAACACAAGTCAACGTTCAACGATACGTACGTATAGAAAAATAGAAAAATGTTTATGTGTACGTTTACTATACTGTTATTCTTCATTAATTGAAATAAACTTTTATAAACACACTTGACTCGAAGAGTCAGCTGGTGAAGGTGTAACTAAGGACGTTACAAAAAGTGTGATCGAGTGAGGCGAACGGAACTTAAAAGGGGTATAAGTTAATAAAGATAGAAAGGGAGTTACGTTTTGTATATTACTGTAGAGGCAAGATAGCGAAGTGCGAGTACACATTCACTCATCACATTTTTCTTATATTCAAGACATATTGTAGTCTTATATATAAATCGTCTCCATATTAGCTTTGACTATGCCAAATTTCTTTCTCTGCTCTTTCGTCCGAATTATTTCCGTAAAAAAGACTCCAAGACTTCAAGTTATTCTTCATAATCGTAGGACATTAACAATTTACTTATATTATTACTTTTAACATTTTCAAAGTGTTATTCACATGCTTCTATTACAACTTATTCTTGTTGTAAGCATCTCTGTAAAGAGATTTTTACAAATTTCTGCTACACGCAGATTATTCTACGAACAATCGTTTTTGAACATTTTTAAAATGTAAATTTTTATATGTTTTCCGAGTGTCTTTTTCAATATGCTAATTGTGTCAATAACACTTAAAAATGTAAAAAGTATTTAATAAATAGCCAAACGATTGTTCCTAGAATAATCTCTACAGAGGTGCTACCAGCTAAGAATTTCCACGCAGCTGGTAGTAGAACTTATGGCTTAGCGGTCAAAGCGCCTGAACGGTTTTCAGGAGGCGCGGGTTCGAATTCCGCCGCATCATTTTTTTATACGTTTTCTAAATATTTTTTTCTTATATTATTATCAAACATTATAAAAGTAAAGTGGGTTTGTAATAAAAACAAATTATTTATTTCCAAATATAGCCGACGATGTCTGCGGCCCCAATGCTTCCTTGAAAAAGGATATAGACTGCACATCAGACTGCTGTCCCGAACCAGAAGGTCAAAATTCCTGCCCTGACCCCTGCGCGACTGCCTGCAAATGTGATATAATGTATCGACGAGCATCTAACGGGACTTGTATACCTGCCAGAGAATGCCGTAAGTTATATATTAAGGAACTGTAGGTATAGGTTGGGGTCAGTCGTCTCGCAGAGGCATAAAGTGCGACTGAAAAACGACTGGTTGTGGGTTCGATTCCCACTCGAGGCGCGCGGCACTAAGTTCCGCCACTTAACATGCAATGCGCACTTTGCCTACTGACTATAGATACAATGGTTGGGGGTTGCACTACTACTTGAAGAAATGATTATATTTTAATTATTTTCTTTGACTTAGTATTGGTACTTGGTCTTATAAGACAACTGCGATATCCTTGATGTCTGAAAAAAATTGATAATGTAGCGGCTACTGTGACACATTTGGGAAAAAAACTATTTTTATTGTGTGTTTCCCCGATATACGTAGAGTAGGATGTTGGATTTCGTATTTAGCAATCAATATATGTAAATAAGCATAAAATGGAAAACAAAATTACTTTACTATTTCATTGGGTGTAAATTGATAACGGGTTTTGTTGAACGGATTGTAGATTTGATGTTCATCATTACTAGAATAATTTCCTTCGTCATTAAAAGTAACAAAATTTTATTAAACACAATTGAATAATTCATCATTTTAATAAATTTTAATTAATATTTCAACTATAATAAGATATCTAAAGGCAAGTATGACTTTATAGCTTTGAATTACGCCGCTCTAAGCCCAATGTCCCAATGCCCGTAGGCGACATTCGGGCGAAAAACGAAGAACGAAGTGTCTTCACACTACATTCTTTCTGACTAACCTGCTATAAATGGACTTTCTAGTTAATTCATGTTGTTTTTTTCTCCCAATAGCACCAATTCCGTGTGGCGAGAACGAGAAATTCGACTCGTGCCCAGTTTGTTCAGAGTCGTGTGATAATGCAAACGCCGAAGGAAGGCGATGCCCAAAGTTTGGAAGAATGCTGTATACCGTGATATGTGATCCTAAGTGTCGTTGTATAGACAACTACTGGAGGAACAAATACGGTGAATGCGTTACTTATGAACAATGTTGTAAGTATTTTTTGCATTAACTTATATATTTTTTTTAATTAGAAAACATGAAATAATTTCATTTATTATTTTCTTTCTATTTATTAGTAAATTGTTGATTTTTATCAAAATCGGACACGTGTGTTTTTAAGCAAATTTAAAGATTAACTTTAATAAAACGACGTCGTGGCCAGTCGTGGCCCAGTGGCACAAGCGTGTGACTGTAAACGATTGGTTGTTTGTTCGATTCCCACTTGAGGAGTGGAAATATTTATTATTTCCATTTTCTTCGCTCTGGTGTCGAGGTAAAGCGTGGCGTTAAGTTCCGCTACTAACACGCACTGCCTCCGAATTCGGCGGAAAGTGGGGGACGGAGTATCTTAATACTAGGTTCCCTCTGCCTACCCTGCTGTGTGCGGGATACAGCGAGAAGCTAAAAAAAAAAATGACGTCAAACTAACGTTGCAAGGTTTACTTTTAATATTTTTTAAATTGTTATTCACATGCTTAGAAAAATACATTTTGAGAAAACATACAAAAACACTGTAAACAGATATAGATATAGTAATAACAAAAATAAGTTGTAATAAGCGCGTAACAATCTGGAGGCAGTTGGTATTAGAACGCTTGGCCTAGCGGCCGGTCGGTTCGAATCCCGCTGCGGTCTGCGTCAAATTGCAATGTTTTCTTACGTCGTTAGATAGATACAGGTCAAAATAACAAAGACGCGTTATAAACAAATTATAAACTAATAATTTATTTTAATTAATAAAATTATATACAATTTATATTTCCCTTTTCTTTCAGCTGAAGACCAATGCGACTGCGTGGATTAAAGAAGAAGCTCTTCGAATTAATGATATCGCCATTATTGAACATTTAATTATTAAATATATTTCTTAACAGCAAAATAGATATGAAAAAATAAATAATAGTAAAGAATTTAAAAAAAAAATTTTAGTAAAGAATTATTTCACCTCAATGTCCCAGATTGTCCAATTAAGAGGCAAAAAAACAGTTAGACACAAAAGTATAAAAATGCAGAAATATCTTAAAACTCATCGTCATCTCGTTCTTCAGCTCAATTTTATATTCAAAACGTTATCCATACTTATATTATAAATGCGAAAGTCTGTGTGTTTGTCTGTCACGCTTACACGGCTAATCTACCGGTCCGATTTGGATGAAATTTAGAATGAAAGTAGTAAAAGTGACATGGTCTAACATACGCTACTTATTTTTTCAAAAATCAACCTCTAAAGGGTTGAAATAGGGGATGAAAGTTTATATGAAAAATGTAAGCCGCTTGACCAATTGTGATGAATTTTGTCATAAATATAATCTAAGCTTAAGCATAGGCTACTTTATTTTTTAAAAATGCGCCCCGAGGGTTACAAAAAACGAATTAGTTCACGCGGCAAAGCCGCGAGCGGGCCGTTTATAGAAAACATATTACAAAGTCTAAATGTAGAATATTAAATCGAGACTTCAATATATACGTTTTTAAGTTCAAATGAGATCTTTCAGGCCACACGTGCAGTGACGAACTCTGTCTGAAAGTAAATGAATTAGTTGTGGATTGGCTTCCCGCTTGGTGGAACGGTTACATTTAAATTTTTTTATTTAGGAAACTCTGTTCATGGGCTCACAGGTGCCCATGGCATTTGATGGTGGAACGGTTACATTTAAATTATGTTAATATCTATATAATATATATAATGTAAGCAAAAGCGAGGCGCTGAATTCTGGCACTCTACACGCAATGTATCGATATCGGGTGGTAAGTAACGAGCGTCCGTTCATCATGATCCTCAAGCAGTCCTGCTTTACCGCTCTCAGGCTGATAGTAGCATAGCCTCACATATCATCTCAGCATAGGCTGATAGCATTAAGCTAAGTTCAAAGTACTTTATAAATGGTGTTTCGAGGAGACTAGATCCTAAAACCATACCGCCCGGTTTCTGAAATAACATTGTCCGTGGTTTATATAAAACTAAGAAACTAGTTTCTAGACTACGTGTAGAAAAATAAACCTTGTTTACGCTTAGGTTTACTTAACTGGCCATTGCATCGGTTTCATAACTATATTAACGTTGATTATTAGTAAGAACCTATTTTTATTATTGACGGTGTGACGGCTAAGCGATGGTTAATCTAAGCTTTTTAAGTGAGTATTGCAAAAACTGGGCTAAAATTACACTCGTTTTTGTAAAAGGACCACCTACTAAGAATTTGGTATTTCTATCTAAAGAGTTATCTTTGAATTATATCTTCGAACATTTTTTATATTTTTTCTATATTATAAAAGAAAAAAATCTACTAAACTAATGTGTTAAGTAAAGTTTTACAATTGAGATTGTATTAGCAATTCTGTATGAATGAACTAAAAATGAATAATTATAAAAATTTGTAAATTACCTTACTTTCAATACAAAGTCGTGATCACGTATTTTTCTATCCAAGAATATTTTTATTTGTTTACAATTTTGTCACGAAAAGAACATTAATTTCTTATAAATAATGCACATATATTTACATAGACCCTATTCGCGGAACAAAATATTATATTTAAAAATATATATAAATGACAATAACTGAAAAAACATGTAAGAATTGAAAAAGGTGGCTGGCAGCGGATGGATGCGCGCCGCCCAATACCGGGAAGGTTCTTTGAGGGAGGCCTACGCCCAACAGTGAACGGCAGCAGGCTGAGAATAATTCAATATTTATCTCACCTTAACTTATAAGAATTGAACCTAAAGTTTTATATGTACGTAATCCATACTTATGTTATAAATATGAAAGTCTCGTCTGTTTGTCTGTCATGCTTTCACGACTAATGTACCGGTCCGATTGGGCTGAAATTTAGAATGAAACCAATTTTTGGATGAAATTTAGAATTTAACTAATTATTTTTTCAAAAATCAACTCCTGATGGTTTGAAATAGGGGTTGAAAGTTTTTACGAAAAATCTAAAGCACTTGACCGATTGTAATGATTTTTAGATAAATGTAGTTGATTTTCCAAAGATTAAACGTAGGCAACTTTATTTTTCAAAAATCCACCCCCGAGGGTTGCAATATAACGAAACAGTTATGTAGTTCACGCGGCGAAGCCGCGAGCGGGTCCCTAGTATAAATATATATTAATATATCTATATGTGATGTTTCTCATATAATTAAAAAAATAAAAATTTGCATGTTCCTTTACAAAATACACAAGGAACTAAATATGTAAGTAAATTTATAACTAAAATGATGAAAATTGCAAATGCAACTCGTATTGGGTGCAGAAAAACCTGAACGATTACGTTCTAAAATTCAGTCCGTACCTTTTTAGAAATATGTAAATTTTACAGAAACAGATTTAACCATCTATCTATTTTGTAAAACCCAAAAATCTACTTAAACCTAGACTTTTAAACATTTATCCTAGTAAAAATCATTAAGTTAAAAACTAGTTAACAAAAGATAGCTATTAATTTTAGTTGTTATTATTTTCTATGGTCACCCTACTCACAGACGGTAATTCAAACATAGCAAAAAGAAACCTATTTCTTATATAGCCAGCTTACGAATCACACGTATATCTATCATATAATATGTCTTATTTTTATATTAAATCAGTTTTGTTTTACTTATTCTTCTTGTATACAGGTAAGGATTTTTATTAATTAACCAAATTAGATTAAGTAATGAAATAATAACTCCATTCTAATATTATAAATGCGAAAGACGTTTTCATGGCTAATCTACTGTCCCGATTGGGATGGAATGCGAATTGAAAATAGTTAAAGAACCCATGTTAAATATAGGCTTGTATAGGCATTTTTTATACAAACCATCCTCTTAAGGGTTGAAATATGAGATAAGAGTATAGAATCTCTAGATATGCGCAATATTATAACATATGACTGTAAATGCGACTGGTCGCGGATTTTCTTGACACTCGAGGACATGAGGTATTAAAATTATTTTCATTTCTTCTGAATGTTAAGACACATCGTGGCAATGAGTTCCATCACTTAACCCGCAATGCCTTATCTCTCTGCCAATCCCCTATGCAATAAAAACGTGATACCGATTTTATCTCTGATGTACCTCTTTATTTTAAAGTATGTATTTTTTTTATAAATATGTTTATAATATAATAACAAACCAGCAGTATGTAGGTACTAATTAAGCTATATTATGTGTAGACAGAAAGATACATACCTAATATATAAAATTGGTGATACACCTCGTCATCCGTTACTATTTTTAAACAACAATTATAATAAAAATTTGCATCATAATTCAAATCAATTGAAAGTTTTAACAATTATACATATTTATAATATAATAAGCATACTTTAAATTTGTATGCGGTGGAAGTATGAACGATACGAACTGTAAACGTCTGGTTGTGGGTTCGATTCCCAATCGAGGAGTGGAAATATTTAGTATTTCCATTTTCTTCGCTCTGGTGTCGAGGTAAAGCGCGGCCTTAAGTTCCGCCTCTTAACACGCAAGCCTCCGAATTCGGCGGAAAGTGGGGAACGGAGTGTCTTAAAACTAGGTTTCCTCTGCCTAGCCTGCTGTGTGCGAGATACAGCGTGAAGCTAAAAAAAAAAAGTATGAACGAGAGGTACGACATCAAAATGTATCTCTATAATCTACTATCGTTTGCGGCGTTAAGTTCCGCCACTTAACACGCAATGCCTCCGAATTCGGCGGAAAGTGGGGAACGGAGTATCTTAATACTAGGTTCCCTCTGCCTACCCTGCTGTGTGCGGGATACAGCGTGAAGCTAAAAATAAATAAATAAAAAAAGAAAAAAAAAAAACTATCGTTTCATTTCCATCACATATATCAAATGTGGAATTGTTAGGAACTTCAAATTTGGTTGAACTATGAGAGGAGTTCGGATGATGATGCTATGAGGTGAGCGTTAATGCACATTTTAAAGGGGGCTTTTAAAATGTCTGTAGTAGTAGTGTAAGTAAAATGAATATAAAAAAATGTCTGTAGCCCTAGCGCAGAGGCGCAAAGTGCGACTTTTAAACTGTTTGGGGTTCGATTCCTACTCGTTCTGATGTCGAGGCAAAACGCGGCGTTAAGTTCCGCCACTTAACACGCAATGCCTCCAGAATCCGACGGCATGTGAGTGAGTGAATTTACAAAATGCTAAGAAGTTTCTTACTTCTATTATTTCAGTGTATGCACTTGAATGCCCCCAAAATGAAATAGAAGTGAAATGCCCCACATCTTGCCCGTCCGACGACTGTCCAACGCAACCGAGACAAGCGCAGAATTGTCCTAAGTTTCAAACCGACATATGCCGTGCTTCAGCTTGCAAATGCAGATTTAACTACAGCCGTGCTAAAAATGGCACCTGTATACCTACTAGAGAGTGTCGTGAGTATGTTTTTTTTTAGCTTCACGCTGTATCCCGCACAGAGCAGGGTAGGCAGAGGGAACCTAGTGTTAAGAAACTCCGTTCCCCACTTTCCGCTGAATTCGGAGGCTTGCGTGTTAAGTGGCGGAACTTAATGCCGCGCTTTACCTCGACACCAGAGCGAAGAAAATGGAAATATAATTTCCACTCCTCGAGTGGGAATCGAACCCACAACCAGTCGTTTACAGTCACACGCTTGTGCCACTGGGCCACGACTGGCCACGTATGTTATTATATGATAAAATTGAACAAAGCGCGGCTTTGCTTTCTGTTACTCAACACACTAGTTCGATTTCGGGTGGAAAATGAAGAAAGGAATGTTTAAAGATCTTTCCTAGTTTCTCTATGGCTGCCCTGCACTGTGGGAAAAGCATGAATATGTAAATATATATATATATATATATATATATATATATATATATATATATATATATATATATGTGTGTGTGTGTGTTTATACACTCCAGTTCGCACTTACCGCCGCCGAACTTGACGCCGCGCTTTACCTCTGATATTTTTGATTGATTGTAAATACCTCTGATACCAGAGCGAAGAAATGTAAATATTAAATATTTCCACTCCTCGAGTGGGAATCGAACCCACAACCAGTCGTTTACAGTCACACGTTCGTGCCACTGCGCCACGACTGGCTCCTGGTACTGGTATTTTAAATAAGATTATAATATAGTCGTATTATTTTATGACTTCTATAATAAATAAAATTTTAAAATATTTGAAAACAACCATCGCGTGTCCGATCAGATAACAGACACGTTTCTAATTTACCACAGCCCACAGCAGAAAAACTACTATTGTCACTTCTATAAGTGTAGTAGGTACCCATGTACTATTTAAATGTCCCATTTAACATTTTATATATTGGAAAAGATACTAAATTTGACGACAATTATTCATTAATTCCTGAAAAATAAATCAATTCGAAATTATATCTACAGATAGAATATTCGGTTACTAGAACTTCCCCGGTATTAATGTTATTTCAAATAAAAAAAACCAATGTAATAAATAACTATTAACGAGATAAATGTATATTTAACTGTCACCACGATGGTTGTATTTTCGTTTCCCACTCGGGGATATTATATGTCGGAGTGAAAAAGGCCATAGCTATGTTATGAAGGAGTGACATCACTACAGCTGACGTCACTCGTATGATTTTGACAATCGTAGACGATGAAAGAACTAAAAATATAACTGCTTAATATTATTGAAAGCCTAGTTTATTATTTAGGCACCGTAATATTATCACAGAGAGGTCTGCACTGTCCGAAGACTGACGCGAGACCCCCGAGTATAGAAAATGCCGGCGTATTTATACTGCAAATAGCAAGTCAAAACTACCTACTACTTTTTATTATTATTTTTGCATTGGCTTTATGATAAAATCTGACTATTTTACAAATTATTATCAAAAGTTGTTTTAAATCGATTAATCTAACTATTATAATAATTTAAACTGTCGTTGCGCCGACATATATATTTTTGAAAAATATATTTAAAGAAAACGTATAAAAATTTGAACGCAGCGGGATTCGCACCCGCGCCTCCTGAATACCGTTCAGGCGCTCTCACCACTGAGCCATGCATTCTACTAACACTTTAAAAATGTTTAAAAAGTAAATAATATATTTTTTTCATTTCTTTACCCTAGTACCTAAAATAAAACGAGACATTAAGCTGACACCACATTCTCTGTGACTAACTACCCTAGTAGGCGAAAAAAAACGTGAACTAATATTAATCTATTTCGTATGTTTACAGCTCCTTTTAGGTGCAGGAAGGTACATGAAGAATACAACGCCTGCCCTCCCGCCTGCCCCTCAGACGATTGCAGTCAAGCTACACCTACTGGGAGATGCCCTATAATAGGTCGCATCTTAATTGTAGTACCATGCCGGCCTGACTGTAGATGCAAAAAGAATTACTGGAGGAAAAACGGTATTTGCGTCCCATACGCGAGATGCAATAGAAATGCATCGAGAAGTGCATCAAGTATTGCCAGTAAGCAAATTTCACTAAATTTCAATCAGGTTAAGTAACATAGTACGCGCATTTTATCTTGCACAGGTTATCTTGATCAGTATACTAATCAGTGACAGTTGACGAGTGACTGAGACGACGTGCGTAATGGAATCGCTAGTATTGGTCCCTTGTCAATCTCGCTCACTGTCTCTTACCACTAATCTCTAGCCAAAAGTCGCTTCTGCGACGCCTATTGTAGCTAGTACCGACCTTTCAAGTTAGAATGCGCGTACTTTAATGTAATATGTGTTCAATTTTAAGCAAAATGTTGCCAGAAAAAGTGGTTTCAAACCCTACTGTATTTTAATTTGGATGTCTTAAATTTTAAAATTAATTAGTGCATAAAGTTTTTAAATATGTGCATGTTATTAAATATAATATAGTTAAATTGTAAATACAAACTGTATATTTAGAAATATAATTAATCAATTTTTTTGGTTGCTTAAATATGTATGTCACATAATGGTTTTACTATTTGGTACCTTATATTTTTCACTTTAAGGTTTCGCAAAGAATGTAATTAGCAAAAATATTTTAATATATTCGGTTATATTATCACAAGCACCACGTCAGACCACGTTGGTAAATAAATTTAAAAGAAAATTAAAAGAAACGCAATCCAATGTATCTTGGACTTCCTGTAAAGGATATTAAAATACGTGATTCGGTCACGTGTACAAATGTTTTTAAACATTTTTAAAGTGTTATTCCACACTTAGGAAAATTGAAAAAGAATTGTTCGTAGAATAATCTTTGGGTAGCAGAAATTTGTAAAATCTCTCTACAGAGATGCTAACAACAAAAATAAGTTGTAATAAAGCGTATAAGAATTTCGACGCATCGGATAGTAGTACGCATGGTATTCAGGAGGCGCGGGTTCGAATCCCGCTGCGTTCAAATTTTTATACGTTTTCTTTAAATGTCTTGTAAAAATGTTGTTAAATCAAAACAAACGACAAAGAACTTATAGAAATACATTATGCTACCTTTATATTTTTAGATACAGCTTACATATTAGAAGCAGATTAAAACTAGAAGTATATACTTACGATATAGAGGCATAGTCATAACAATAAATATATTAGTATGAAAAAAAAATCTGAGGCCATGGTGGCGCAGTGGGATCGCTTCTGACTGTGAACGCGTTTGGTCGTGGGTTCTATTGATCCGAGGATAATTATTTTCATTTCCATGATACCTCTCTGATATACGTATATAGGCAAACCGTGGAACGCAACACGTAATGTTTTGATTTAAGGACGGAAAGTGGAGAACGGAACGTCTTGCCACTTGTTTTTTGCTGACTGCCCTGTTATGCAAAAAAAACTAGATTACGTATCCATTTATATTACTTACTTAAAATTCTGTTTAATTTTAAACGATAAATAAAGATAATGTTTAAGAAATAATGTAGGATTTTGATTGTATGGTAGACATGATTAAAATGAAATACGTATGCTTGATGATTACAAAGAAATTCTTTATTAATAAAAAAACCATACATGTTTTTATAATAAAGAACTTTCTGTGCAGGCACGTAATTAATAAAAAAAACGCTCTTATATTTTGAATAGGCACTGTGCGTGAACGAATACGCCAAAAAAAACGGGCAATGGAACTGCAATTTTGTTTTTAACCGTTTCTTATTTATAAAATTACTAATCATATATTTAAGAACACTAATAGGAGACCTAAGTCACTAACAATATAGTCACTAACTTGTTTATTACAGGTCCAAACGAAACGAATTTCCTTATAGATTAACATCAGGGTCGGGTATTTCCAGCGCGTGATCATATTATAAGCAAATTACTTCTCAATTTGACGAATGTGTTTAGAAAAAACAGTTTAACCTATAATAATCCTATTATTTATTATTTTACTTTAAGCTCTATTCTGTACAGCAGTAGAGTCAAAGAGAACCAGTGTCCAAGCACTCTGTTCTTCACTTTCCGACTGAACCCTCTCACTCTGAAGAAATGAAAATAATTTAAATATAAACAATTCCATCGAGCGGAAATCGAATCTACAACCAACATTTACAATCAGGCGTCAGGCCTCATTGTTTTTTCTACTGATGATAGAAACAACTTTCTTAAATAAAATGCAATTAAATTTAGTATTATGTGAATATTATTATTGCGCACTTTAATTATATACTATCTATTATTCAAGGGCAACCTAGACTAGGCTCAATGGGAGATCATACTGTAATCCTGATGGTTCCGGGTTTGATACTTGCTTGGGGGAATAATTACTAATTTTTCTCTGCCTACTCCCTTAAGCAAAAGAAAGTGATATTATTTAAATTATCAAGCTATACTTACATACATACAAACGATATTGAGGGCGTCGACAATCGTCGTGGTACAGTGTAGCAGCTTCTATTTGTAAGGGCGATGGCTGTGGGTTCGAATCATACAAGCGAAAATTTTGATACAACAATTTCGTGTCTCTGCTCTGATACATAGACAAGGCGCAGCGTTGACTTCCGCCACTCAAGACGCAATTTCTCTATTTCGGGTCAAAAGCAGACAACGGAATATTAGGACACTAGTTTATCTCTGACTATATATATATATATACTATATAGAGATATAGAGAGAGAAAGAGAGAAGAGAGAGAGAGATGATAATAGAGAGAGATATATAATATATAGAGATATATATATATGATAGTAGTGTTATTAATAAATATATATAATATATAATATATATATATATATATATATATTTATATATATATATATATTTTATTAATACATATATATATATATATATATATATATATATATATATATATATATAATATATATATATATATATATATATATATATATATAGACCCTGCTATATACAAAAAATAAATTATAGCAAACACAATAAATAACAAGGTATCGTTATGCGTGTATAATTAATTACATACAAGCTTAAGTCCTAAGTAAAGCCCCGATTCCACTTAACTCGCAATATAAATGAGACCTCGAATCAAATATATTCAGAACTGGTCGAGTTATATAACAGTAAACATGAAGACGTTATTCATTTTATATTTTTCCTCGTTTGTTTTTATGTGCTTGTGCCAAAATGAGTCTGGTAAGAATCGAGTAAATTGAGTGCAAATGCATTAACACTTGGTTAATAAATTCTAATGTTTTAAAAGTTAATAATTGCCCCTATTATGATGCTTTGGGGAGATTAAATTATATTATTTTCATATTAAATTACTTTTATATCCGCGATCTGGTAAAAGAAAGAGTAGTTAACATGTAATGTGTTAAAAGTGAAGAAAGTAAAGAAATAAGAGTGTATTAACAATAGGTTCTTTCTGCTATATGTTGGTTATTACTTTAACACTAATATATAATGTTGAGGAAAATATTTATTTGAAATGCTATATGTTTATTATTCTATATTCACTCTAAAAAGTCTAATTTTCTTTATATTAACATGATGCGTATACACAATATATATTATAAATAATATATGCAGAAGAACCTAGTTATACTCTATTCCCACTTTCCAAGACCTAATAAGAGATATTAAATGATTGCTAGCGGAATATAGTGCTGTCTTTTAATCAATTAGACTGTGATATTTAATACATTTTTTATTTTAAATAGGAACTTCTACTAAACATTCAAATGCATCTATCAACAACTTTTTATAACATTATTTTAAAAAAATCAATAAAAATTGCAAATCAATATATATCAGTAACAAGTTGATTATATAACACAAACTCATATATATGTTACCATTATTATTCAAATAAACGTGAAATTAAGTTATAACTTTATAAGTATAATTTGATGTAAAGTGAATAACCTTGGCCTTCACTTATAAATCGGACCAATAGCTGTGCTTGTCAACTGTAATGATTTAGTACCTCTACTGAGATTACATTTACGATATATTCCAAAATTATTTAGTTTTGTTTACATAATAAAAATATAAAAACTCTTTACTTACTTCCTGTTTACACATTTTTTAAAACAAAATTCAAACTACTATTTTAATAAAATATATATTTAAAAAAGTTGATGAACTGAATGATTAACAAATTTATATTTAAATTATAGTATATTTTTCTAAAATGTTTAATTTCACCTTAATTTATTTATCACATATCAATACTTTTAATGTTATAATACTTTTTGTCTTCCTCACTCACTGTGTTGGGCGCACCAGACAATGGATCTTTGCCTTCATGTGTTTTAGGGAAGGCCATAACATCTCTTATAGACTCAGCTTTACATATGATTGCCATCAATCTATCAATTCCTAGAGCTATTCCCGCATGTGGTGGGCATCCACTTTTCAAAGCATTAATAAAATGCACTAATTTATTTGAATCTATGTTTAACATATTAAGAATTTGTTCTTGTAGTTTTGAATTGTGTATTCGTACAGAGCCTCCCCCTACTTCATTGCCATTTAAGACAATGTCATAAGCAAGTGACCGAACCTTTAATGGGTCTGTGCTAAGTAAATGCATGTCATCTGGGTGTGGAGCTGTAAATGGATGATGACATGTCTCTAGGCCATTCTCTCCTTGAGTGAACAAAGGAAAATCAACAACCCATAATGGCTCTAAAGTCTTTTTAACATGCAGCAATTCTTTTTCTTCTAATAATGGTGCTAGCATTTCTCTTATTTCACCTAAAGAAAAACTTGCATTTTGTTTATCTCCTATTGCTATAATAATATCATTTTCTTCACCACTAATACATTTTATTTTTTGAGTAAAATCTGTTCCAAATTCTTTAGATATATTTTCATGGAGAACTAACTTTGTGTTGTACTTTTTTCTAAGATGGTTAATTTTTGCCTTATATTTAGCAGTCAGCTTTCCTAGTTTATGAGGATAGGGTAATACAAAAGCTCCAGATTGTGTGTCCATATTTGGGAACATATAAGTAATGTTCATCAATTTCAATTCATAAGTTAAGTTTGGTTTATCTGATCCATAGTTATCTAATGCATCTTTATAAGTCATTCTTTTAAAAGGTGATTTTGGGATATCTTCTATTGTTTCTTGTAATAAGCTTTCAATCATATTTAGGATACCCTCCAAATTTGTAAAAGATAATTCTATATCAAGTTGTGTAAATTCTGGCTGCCTGTCTAGTCTCGTGCTTTCATCTCTATAACATCTGGCCACTTGAAAGTACCTATCTACACCACCAGCCATCAACATTTGCTTAAACTGCTGAGGGCTTTGTACTAAAGAATAAAATAATCCTGAATAATGAGTAGGAACAATAAATTCTCTAGCTCCACCGGGTGTTCGGCAAAATAATGTTGGAGTTTCTACTTCTACAAAACTATGCTTTTCCACAAGAAATCTTCTCATGTTATGCAAGCATAATGATCGTTGCCTCAAATTTTTTTGCATTTCTGGAAATCTTAAATCTATGTACCTATACTGCATTCTTAGTTGTTCTTTTGGTTTTTGATAAGTTCTTAAATTAAATGGCAATTTTTCAACAGTATTTAATATATCTAAACTTTCGATAACCACTTCAACTTTTCCTGTAGTCATCTCTGGGTTTATCATATTTTTTGGTCTTGCTACTACTGTACCCTTGATTTTAACAATTGATTCTAATGATAACTCATTAAAGTCAACATTTAAATTATCAACAATGCATTGTGTAAGGCCATATGAATCCCTAAGAAGTATGAACTTTGATAATCGTACATATTGCACCCAGCCACACAGGGTTACTTTCTCACCAATGTGTTCTAGCCGCAGTTCCCCACAAGAGTGAGTTCTAAAAGTAAAAGAATTTTCTTGAGATAAAGTCGAAGGCTGTATGAAACCCTTTTTTATATTTTCTTGTAGATTTATATTGGGTGCAAAACTGAACTCTTGAGTGTTTCTTAAAACAGAAAAAAGATGCAATTTTTTGAATTGTTGACTATTTATAAAACTATTTTTATAGTTTTTTGGAGTTAAAAAGTGTACACCTCGACAAATGTTTCTTTTCCACATTATGGAATGTTTAATCTAATTATTATCAAACAAAATGCCAAGAATTTGCTAATTAGTTTATGTGATTACTTTTAAAAAAACAATCGACGTATTTAACTGAATATAATACAGCATTATTTACAGTAAAAACAATGCTTAGTAGAACTAGACATATAACCTAAAAGCATTTTCTCAAAATGTCAATTTAAAAGTCAATGTCATTTTACAATTCCGATTCTCGTTCTTGATCAGAGTCGTTATTGGTTAGAGCATGACTAAGGTATTGTCAGACTTTGAATTTATTTATTATATTTATAATATTTTATACTTGATACTGAGCAGTATTTCGAAAGCTTCTGCATAATATTATGATAAATAAACTTGCCACCGACTAAAATGGTTAATGCTAGCTAACGCCTCTAGTAAATTCTTCTTTATTTTAGTTATGAAATGTTTGAAACGAAATGAATCACTAAAATGTGTAAAAGATTGTCCCCCGGAAAGGACTTGTAGAAATAAAGAATTACAAATTAATTGCTTACAAAACAATAAAAGATGTCAAATGAAATGTGTTTGCAATACAAACTTTTATAGAAATTATATTGGAGAATGTGTAACTGCCGAAACATGTGGTAAGCAAATTTCTACACAGAAAAAGCAAAATAGTCTAAATTAGTTATATAAATAATAAATATATAACGTTATTATAGATAGATGTCCTGGTTCTGACGAATATTTTAGCTGTGGCGGTGCTTGTGATAATGTATGCGCAGATCTACATATACAAAATCAAACAAATTGTCCTATTGTAAATATAAAATGTAACGATCTGTGTTACTGTAGAGAAAACTATGCAAGAAATGAAAAAAATATTTGTGTACCAATAGGAAAATGCTAAAAGTTAGTAATCTCATAATAAAATTTAAGCAATGTTTATTAATAGTTAAAATGTTATCAACTCATACGCTATACCTTTTTTTCAGTTGCAAGTGGAGATAATATTTCCACCGTGACGTATACTGATACAGGTTAATAATATTTTATCACAATATTTTTTAAAAATATATATATTTTTAAATTAAAATAAGAAGTACAAAAATCTAAATTAGAATGAATGTATATGAAAATCTGAATTAGAAATAGCTGTAATATCAATATTTATATTCCAGGTTCAAACGGAGCAAAAGCTTATGGCTATGCGCATGCGAGATCAGGTCAAAAATAAATACTTTCAATAAATAATAATCGCCTGTCCATTTTTTCGATTACATTGATGAAGATGCAGAGATTAGGTTTCCTTTTCGAAGTTCTTATTAAATACATCAAGGCACTAAAATAATTTAATTATTTTTAGTATTATAGACTGTTTTAATTTAAACCATTTGTCAAACAAATTTTCAAAATTTAATAAAAAGTCATGTTATCAACCGTCTCTTATTTTAATTCCATTGCCGTAGTACTTATCGTTAGCCTAGTTATTTATCATTAATATTAAGTTTTAGCAAGCATTACCATACATTTCCTAATGTACCAATATATTTAAATATACTGAAAAAACTACAATTAAGATATTTAAATCATTTTATATTTTTGTTATATTACTCAACTGAAAAAAATTACGTCGATTAATTGTTGCCAGTTATATTAAATCTTATACAAGATTCAACAAAATTCAAATATTAAATTTTCGATAAATTATACGAGACGTTTTTTTATGATAACTCATATCAATGTAATATTTTAATATTTCAGATGTTCGTGTGTGCGGACCTAATGAAATATATCAAGAATGCAAAAGAACCTGCCCACCAGACACCTGCATTTCACTTGTTGCAAAGTTTAAATGCGACAGTAAAGCTTTATGTACAGGTGGTTGTACCTGTAAATCAGGTTTCCTTCGAAAAACATCAAATGACTCTTGTATTCCTATTCGTCAATGCCCACAATTAGCGAACTCACCAGATTTCAATTAATAAACATTTATAAATAAAGAAAATAAAAAAAAAATATTGTATGTCCAATGTTTATTGTCCTCTTTATTGTCTCGAAAATTATTAGTCCGAATACAAGAATGTCAGTGCATTATCTCTGATTATATAAAAATATAAACACAAGTAAGCACTGATAATGCAGTTTTACATAGGTAAAATAGTTCTGCTAGTCTTAAGTATAAATATAATCAACTCTCAAACTATGTTAACTAAAAATAATTCTTTTAGTAACTGCCTTAACAACTAAGTCTATATAAACAAAACGATTCTGTCTTTAATTATGCATAGTCAAAAATAAGGTCACAAAAATTAAAGAAACTCAACTCTAAAGTCATAACAAGTGCAAAAAATAATAAGCTTTCATAACAACACCATCACAATAAGAAATATTGTATCAGACTGTTGTTATTTAAACGAAAATCTATAAAACTTAACAGAAAACCTTATCTTATTGCATCAACAATATAGAACAGATTTCAACAACTAACGAAAATATAAAGAAATAATATATTAACTTAAATAGTGCGCCAAACAGTTTGAACCGGCATTACAGCTGGAGAAGGTGGGTACATAGAATAATCATATGGTAGTCTTAAGTAGTTCTGCACAGGTGGAGCGTAGTTCTGTATTGCAGGCACTGGAGAATACACAGGTGGTGTGGGAACAGTCTCTTGGATAACATTGACTCTTAGCATCTGAAATTAAAAAGAGTATATATAAATTTTATATTCTACTATAAATCATGGATTGTGCAGTGAAATCGACTGCAAGCACAATTTTGGTTAAAGCTTAAAGATGTGAGATTGATTTCCAACTTGAGGAATGATTATATATTAGCCAGATAAAAAACACTATTTTTGAGGCAAACAGGGTTAAAGAGCAAGTTCATAATAGTTTTTTAGACTACCCTAAAAAGAAAAAGCATGAATACATTACAAACAAATACATATTTATATATAACATTTTATTTCCATGTTCATCGACCCACCCTCTTAATTTAAAAAAAAGGCTTTCGATCTTTTTAAGCTAAATTATGATAATTAATTATGAAATATAAACACACATACCTTCAATGTATGCAGCGCTATTTCAGCAGCCTCCACATGTGCTTGTTGAGCAGACAAACAGGGTCTTGTAGTAAGGGGGCCTATTTGCTGCGGAACAGTCAGCAACGGCATGCCAACTTGTGGCATCTCCACACTGCACAACCACAGCTCTCTCGACCCATCATTCACTTTCTGATAATTATATATTGGTGGACTCCACATATACCTAGAAAAAAAAAAGTAACAATGTTTAATAATAGTGGTAAGAGAAGCAGGCGGGAAGCCTTTGTCGACCTTCAAGAATACAGTATTGATGATACTGGAAGGTCACTTAAAAAGCACGAGGACCCCCTAGAGGGCATAGGGAGAGGTAGAAACCATAGGATCGCAGACTACCCTGCAAGGGATAAAGTGTGAAGTTAAGAACAAAAATGAATATTTAATAACATACCTCTTACACATTGATTCAAGCTTAGCTGGAGCCATTATGTAAGTTTCTTGAACATTGTACATATAATTAGGTGGTTTGAAATCACACGGAGAGTAGCATGGACTTTCCCCAGCATATGCAGAACCTATGCCTTCATCCTTTGGACTCTTTGCATATTCCTTCTTATCCAGATGCTGTTTATAAAGCAACATTGTTTGAGTCAGGTCAAAATTATTATTGAACTTGGCATTGCCCCTGTTAAGTTTTTGTATGCGATACAAGTCGCGGTCCACAGGTTTCGCCCAGCGTATCTCTATATTACTACCGTCTACGTCAGCATTTTGCAATTTCGCTAAAGCAGTTTCAGCATGTGATCTTTCGTAAAAATGAATAAAGGCATAGTCATATATTTTCTTAACACGCTCGATTTTATTATTTATTGCGTTCTCGAACACTTTTTGGATAGTGTCTGGCGTGGTACGAATTTCGAAATTACGTACATAGAGAACTTTCACCTGAAATTAAAGCAAGCCCTAATGAAATAACGAAGACCTTTTGAAATAATTTAAAGAGGTTTACTAAACGTTTTTAAAAACTCGCAAAATGTTACATTGTAAGAGGACACTAACTGTAAGTGGGATACGACATTTATAAACAAGCCGCGGCACGAGATTAGCGAGAAGTAATAAACGAGCTAAACACTAAACATTCAACCAAGCACATTATAATTTAAAAGTATAAATAAAACGCAAGCAGTTTAGAATGTGTAATACGCACCTTGCCCATTTGTTCGTCGTCGATGTCCGGTTCAGGTTCCGCCCAGTCCACGAGTATCTCTTGATCCCAAAGCTTGAAGCAACCAGGTACCAGGGACCTCCTGGCCATCGCAGCTGCCCTATGAGATGAGAACTCCACGAACGCAAAGCCTCTATTCAGTTTGCGGTCGAAGCAATTCTTATATAGAATCACATCCACTATGCCAGAGACTTGTTTCGAGAGTTCAGCTAGGATCTCATCTCTAGACTTCGTCCTAGGTATGTTACCAACGAACAGGCGACAGTTATCCACCGATTTACAGACTCCGATATATCGTTTGGGACGTATCTCGAAGCCGTTCAATAGTTTCACAGCCGCCGCCGCGTCGATTTTAGTCGTGTAGGTAACAAACGCATACCCGCGGTTAGATCCAGAGAAGTCCATCATGAGTCGCAGCTCGTATATTTTCCCCGCTCGCGAGAACAGAGGTACCAGTTCATCTTCGAAGATGTCTCGGGGTAGTTTTCCTATGAACACCTCGCAGCCTCTCGGCGGCGACGGTCCGACCCACTCAGGCGGCGGTCCAAACTTTCGCTGGCCATTCTCTTGGGCTATGGGGTACCCGGTCTTCTGCATCAGCTCCAGCAACTTGTACGTCATCTGATTGTTCTGCTCGACCATCTTAACGATAATTAAAATCAAAACAATCAAACGTTCAGCGCAAATCAAATAACTAAACTGGCGCGGCGACTCAAAGCGCTTTATCCCTTTATACTTTGCCGACAAAGTACCGGCGGCTGTGACGTCAGGATTATTTAAAATATTTTAATTATCAATACTTTTTTAATGTTTATAATATTTATAATTATATATTGTTATTATTTTTTAAACAATAAATGAATATTAATGGAGCTGTTATAGTTATTTATTTTTGTGTTTTAATAATATAAAGAAATTAAAGGGAGTTACATTATTTTCAAAGTTTGTTATCGGAAAGATCATTTGAATATTATTTTTTGTCTAATATGTTAACAGCTAAACTTAAATAAAATGAAAGCAACATATATTAAATATATACAATTATTTTAATAAGAATTGTATATATATTAAGTAGTTTACTTCAGCATATAAAACCAATTGACTTCAATATTTATTATTTAAAAAATCAATTAAGGTACTTTTATATTTCATAATTAATTCAAGAAAATATCTTCTATGTATATATTTATAAATATATAGAAATCGTCATATGCTAGGCTATTTACATTTTTTGAAGAAATTTATTCTCCAGTATTATTTTGTTTAGTGAATAATTCACTGTTTATATTCATTATATGCATATCAATTTTAAGGTACATATTTATTATTAGATTAAATAGCTTCACGCTGTATCCCGCACACAGCAGGGTAGGCAGAGGGAACCTAGTGTTAAGACACTCCGTTCCCCACTAGATTATTAGATATCATTACATAATTGAAAAAATATCGGTTCCTTAAAATAAGCTACAAATAATTTTAAAATGACTAAATATTTAGTACTTTAACGTGTCAATAGATGGCGCTAATTATAGCATTTGAGTATTAAAATCAAATTTAGCTTTCCTAGGTATTTTATTATGGAATATTCAAAAAATCAATATTATGATATAAATAATATTATAATTAAAGAGAAATTAATTATTTTTCTTATAAGAATACTTGTTAAGGTCTGTAGATACATATTTCTCTATCATCTAATTATTTTATAAGGAGGCCAAGGAATTTTAGAAATAAGTCATCACAGAAATTGTGTAACTTAACGCTGCATTTCACGTAATTAAGCCTCGAGAGTATCTACATTATTTCACACTACTGAGCCATTAAAAAATACAACTAATACTAAATTGTTAGGTACAACTAACGTAAAGTTAGCTTTAATTACATACTTAAAATCAATCTTTAAAGATTGATTTACCTTCAGGTAATGGGAAATGAGGAAAAGGTTTGTAGGGAAAGTTCAAAACAAAATTTAACTATTTATTCATCACAGTTATTACAAAAAATACAATTAACTTGTATATACATAGGACAGTAATAGTAGAACAATAAAAAAATAGAGATTGCTATACAATTAAAAAAGTAGGGCATTCTGGGTACAAGGTCTTCACATCAATGGCTTATTTTAAAAAGTATAAAATGTCTTCGAGACATTACACACTCCGAAATCGAGACAGTACTTCCTTCAGGGTTCAGGTTCAGGGGTCAAATATGAGCACACGGGTGGCCAAAATTAATTGCATCTCTCAGCAACACAAAAAGATGTCCTAAAAACATTTTTTAGCAAAGGATCTGCTTCAATACTTCAAATTACATACTTAAGCCTAATAGTACATAGAAGATAGCCAGAAAATATCTATACTAATACAATAAAGAGGTAAAGTTTGTAACTTTGCTTGTAAGGGATAATCTTCGGAAATACTGAACCGATTATGAAAATTATTTCACAATTAGAAAGCTACACTATTCAGGAGTGCTATAGGTTATATTTTATTATGATTGAACAGAAAGTTTAGACAATTCTAAAGAATCTTGAATGAAGGATAAAAGTTGCATTATTAAGCGGGTTGAATGCAGGTTGCGTACCCCTGTCTTACTACATTGTGCAAGTAACAAAATTAGCAGTCTCATAAAAAATAAATATAAAACATGTATTGTGCTATTTTATAATCCTATTTATACTGTTTTTGCAGTTTTACATTATAAAATAATGTAAGTAAATTATATTATAAAATATATTCAGATAATAAAATCAATTTTTGAGCATATAATTTTTCGTTTATAAAAAATAATGTTTCTTGATCCTAGTACTTTGATTAACCTAGTGGGCGGGAAAAAGCGTCGTGTTTCGCTGTTTATAATATTTTCTTTTCTTTAGCTTCACGCTGTATCCCGCACACAGCAGTAGGCAGAGGGAACTTAGTGTTAAGACACTTCGTTCCCCGCGCACCGCAGAATTTTGAGGCATGGCGTGTTAAATGGCGGAACTTACCGCCGCGCTATGTCTCGACTTCAGATCGAAGAAAATGGAAATACTAAATATTCACACTCGAGTGGGATTCGAACCCACAACCAACCGTTTGAGGTCACACGTCTGTGCCACTGCGCCACGTCTGGCCTCAAACTGTTTATAATATTCATTTTTTTTATTATAAATTTTCTAATAATTTAAGCAAAAGTTATGAATACTGATATCTTATAAATATTAACATACTTTTAAATGATTTTTGAAATATTATAAACTAGCAGCTTTACACTTTTCATAGCTAGTCAAAGAAACTAATATCAAGAAACTCCGATATTTGTTTCCCGCCAAATTCTGACATTGTGTGTCAAGTGACAGATTGTTATTTGAGATCATATTATTTAAAAGCGTGTAAAATATAGAAAAAATAGCCCTATTTTCGGAATGTTTTTTTTTATATTATAGGATATTTAAATGTTAGTTTAAATAATCTACTACAATTTGAGCACTAACTGCTTCATAACATTAAGCAAGATAAATTGCAAACATATAAATTTCAATATAACATTTAATATCTTATCTAATAATTTTAATAACATTTTCTTTACAGAATTCCTTAAACAATACTGTTTATATTATACGTATAGGTTATGAATTTCAAATTCAACTCACATTTTCAAATTCATCTTCTAAACTTCAAATTCATTATTGAAATTCATTTGTATGAAGTACAAATTAATATATCTTAATACTATACAGCATGTTCTATAATATATAAACTTATTTTATATACAAATTCAGATCTAAATCTACTTTACTATACCATTTTTTTATAATTTTGAACATCGATAGATTAGTAATGTAATACTTTGCTGTATTAAAATATTGAAAATAACATAATTATAAATTTCTATTACATACAATTGTTAATAGTAAGGAAATATACTTTTTACATAATAATTATACGTATTATATTCGTGCCAGGTGTGAATAAGTTGAAAAATCATATCTTTAGGCAGCCATTTTTAAGTTCAATTTTCTTTTATTTTATATAAAATATTATTTTTTCATGTGAACTTGTTTGTTTCCGTTGAATTAATTTGGATATTATTTAATTCACTTTTGGAATAAAATAATAATAATGTTTATTAGTATTTAAAAAAAATGTATATACAATTTGACTTGCTAATCAATTCATGCCTATAGTGTTTATTATAGAACTAGAAATAAAGCGTTTTTATCGTATATCTAGATTTTGTAAAATTCTAAAAATCAATCTCCGCTGTGCTGGGTGACATTTTTTTTAAATTATTATACAGCATGTTCTCTCATATACATACAAAAAAATCAGATCTTTTCACTTAATTCTAAACCATTTTACATTTCAGAGCTTCTATCCATAGCTTTATTATCGTACCCTCTGGCTGTAGTAAGGGGAGCGACGTCGGTATCGAAACTTACGTCGTTATCGACTTCTACTACTTGCCAGCATATGTTACCATTATTTTGGTAATTTAATAATGAATTTAAAAAAATGATTTTTAAACAATCAAAAAATGTACAAATGCCATATTTAAAAATTACTTATCTGCGGTATTGCACATACAATAACGATATTTTAGAAAAATATTATACAGCATGTTTTTTTATATTGACACACCATATACATAAAAAATAAAGGATCTTTTTTATTATTTTACATTTCATAGCTTTTATTATTGTACCCTCGGGCTGTAGTAAGGGAAGCGCCGTCGATATCGAAACTTGCGTCGTTATCGACTTATGCTACCTACCTGCATATGTTACCAAATTATTGAATTTAAAAAAACATTTTAAAAATTGAATTATTTTATTTTTAATTAATAGAATTATTTTCTTCTTAAGAATTAAAAAAAAATATATAAACGCCATATCAACGAATTACTTATTTGCGGTATTGCACACACAACAACGATATTAAAAAAATATTATACAGCATGTTCTCTTATATACATACAAAAAAAATCAGATCTTTTCACTTAATTCTAAACCATTTTACATTTCCGAGCTTCTATCCATGGCTTTGTTATCGTACCCTCTGGCTGTAGTGACGGAAGCGCCGTCGGTATCGAAACTTGCGTCGTTATCGACTTCGACCACCCAAGATTGTTTCTCAGCTGAACAGAACATCCCGTATACTATTGCACCTACGAGATATATTATACTGGATATGAAGAACACGATGCGCCATTCTTCTGCTGTCTGTAATTTTAAATTAATTTTATATTAATAAGGGTTGGTATTTACATATTTTGTTGATAATCTATGTTGAGTGTTATGGGTTCGGTTTTTGTCTAGGTAAATTATTATAGTAAAATTATTTTTATTTCTCTAAGCAAACAAACAAACTCGACTGACAAAACACGGTGTTGAGTTCCGCAACGTCTCAAATTCAGTTAAGACATGTTCTGTGCTTTGCTAAAAACAGTGACATACATAATATAGGCACAAGAAATAAAGAGTGGCCAGTCGTGGCCCATTGGCACAAGCGTGTGACTGTAAACGACTGGTTGTGGGTTCGATTCCTACTCGAGAAGTGGAAATATTTAATATTTCCATTTTTTTCGCTCTGGTGTCGAGGTAAAGCGCGGCGTTAAGTTCCGCCACTTAACACGCAATGCCTGCGAATTCGGCGGAAAGTAGGGAACGAAGTATCTTAATACTAGGTTCCCTCTGCCTACCCTGTGTGCAGGATACAGCGCGAAGTTAAAATAAATAAATGGAGATAAACTAGTAACGCCACGTTATCG
This sequence comes from Dryas iulia moderata, assembly GCA_019049465.1. Lineage (NCBI taxonomy): Eukaryota > Metazoa > Arthropoda > Insecta > Lepidoptera > Nymphalidae > Dryas > Dryas iulia. The sequence goes on from CM032425.1 coordinate 12,391,446, forward strand.
CCTCTAAAAAGTAAATAAATATTTTATGGGTCGGAGTATACGCATATATAATAATATTCTATAGCTTGTTTTAGATTTACCACTGGAGAAATTTCAAATCATTGTAAAAATACTTTAATAAGTAAAGCTCATTACTCTGTAGAAGAGTATTTAAAGGATAAAAATACGTGGAATTAATCTAAATGAGTCCAATGCAGGTTAGCCACTACAATAGTGGCAAATCAAATAATAAATTGTAATTTATATAATTAAAAAGAGCAACTGTTGAGTTTCTGGCCGGCTCTTCTCAGCAGAACTGCCTTCCGAGTCGGTGGTAGCTTTATGACGATTCAAAAGTTCTTACAAAAGTCTATTTGAATAAAGAATTTGAATTTGAAAGCAGCGAACAGAGTGTCTTAACACTAGAGTCCCTTTTCCACATTCTACGAGATAATGTGTGAAGCTATGGGATTGCGTTTATAAGCGCGATTGTCTGTGGCTTCGTAATCTTGGAGGATTGAATATATATATTTTTTATGGAAATAAAGGAGGCAAATGAGCAGAAGGCCTACCTGGTGTTAAATGGTTACTTTCACCCATAGACATCCACAACATTAGAATTATGGATGCGTTGCCAGCCTCGGGGATGTAGGCACAAGGGGGAAGGAAGGATGGAAATGGTGGGAATAGGTAGAATATATTCATTTTTTTCATTTCCTAGCTCTAGTCAATGTTGTAAACACGACTGGATATGGGTTCGATTCCCACTCGAGGAGTGGAAATAATTAATATTTCTTTGTTCTTCGCTCTAGTGCAGAGGCAAAACGCGGCGTTAAGATCCGCCGCTTAACACGCAATGCCTGCAGAATACAGCAGAAAATGGAAAGGGGTGTCTTAACACCAGCTTCTCTCTGCCTACCCTGCTGTGTGGGGGATACAGCGTGTAGCTAAAAAATAATACTAATAATAATATTTTTTACAGTAATTTGATACTTACTCTATCCGTAACAATCGCGCCAGCTAAAGCAGGGCTAATAATTCCAGGTAAAGTGGCTATTGTATTAGAGAGCCCCATTAACACGCTGGCGTGAGGTGGCGCTATGTCCAGGTGGTTTACACTGAAAAATGTTAATATTACATTTATTATACAGAAAAAAGAAGATTTAAAGGGGTGTCTGATTATATCGGTGGTTGCGGGTTTGATTCCCGCTTGAGAATTATATTTTAACTATTTGTAATATTTCCTTCTGATATGACATGTGCTGCGTTCAGTTCTACCAGTCAATATGCAATGTTTCAATTTGGATAAAAAATCGGAGAAAAAAATCTATAAATATATATAATATATTATATAAAAAAGTGGCCAGTCGTGGCCCAGTGGCACAAGATTGTGACTGTAAACGACTGGTTGTGGGTTAGATTCCCACTCGAGGAGTGGAAATTATATTTCCATTTTCTTCGCTCTGGTGTCGAGCTAAAGCGCGGCGTTAAGTTCCGCCACTTAACACGCAAGCCTCCGAATTCGGCGGAAAGTGGGGAACGGAGTGTCTTAACACTAGGTTCCCTCTGCCTACCCTGCTGTGTGCGGGATACAGCGTGAAGCTATTAAAAATTATACATGAATTAATATTTTGTACAATAACTAATATAATTAGTACATTAACTGAGATTTGGTAATTTAATAATAGGATATTTAAAATAAATAACAATGATAGAATAAATGTCTATTTTTTTATAAAGAATATTAAAATAAGGAACTTGGTGTTTGAATATGTTTAAAGAAACACTAAAGAGGTGAGCAACATTTTTTTGCAACGAAACCACCCAAATTTAGAAATGCGGGCCAAAATCACATATTAAAAAGATATTTAAAAGTAGTAGGAATATAACTGTAATATAAATAAACACGTTGCGGGCGGCATAATATGAATAAGCGACCCGCAGGTTTATCTGTAGTAGGAATATATATAGTTCATCTAATCCTAATATGTTAGCCTTAATGTGATTTTTTTAGCTTCACGCTGTATGCCGTACTTGGCACGGTAGGCAGAAGGCACCCTTGTGACACTCCGTTCCCCACTTTCCGCCAAATTTAGAGGCATTGCATGTTAAGTGGAGGAACTTAACGCCGCGCATTGCCTTGAGAGCACAGCGAAGAAAATGGAAATCCATACTTATATTATAAATGCGAAAGTCTGTGTGTTTGTCTGTCACGCTTTCACGCCTAATCTACCGGTCCGATTTGGATGAAATTTAGAATGAAAGTAGTAAATAACTATGGGTCTAACATAGGCTACTTATTTTTTCAAAAATTAACCGCTAAAGGGTTGAAATAGGGGATGAAAGTTTATATGAAAAAACTAAACCGCTTGACCGATTGTAATGAATTTTGGAATAAATATAGTTGATAACCGAAGGTCAAAGATAGGCTACTTTGTTTTTCAAAAATCCACCCCCGAGGGTTGCAACATAACGAAACAATTTGGCAGTCCACGCGGCGAAGCCGCGAGCGGGCCGCTAGTATTAAATATTTCCACTCCTCGAGTGGGAATCGAACCCACAACTAGTCGTTTACAGTCAAACGTCTGTGCCACTGAGCCACGACTGTCCCCAAGGCATGTATATATTGCAACACTTTACTTGTATGGGAAACTGGGGATTTGCCCACATGCTTATGAGTCAACTGATCGAGCTATTAAACTATCAAGTGACTTTGGCGACGAGCAAACGTTTGTATGAAAACACGTCCCCTCTGTAACTGTTCTAGGCATTTATTTATGTTGGTTGATAAATACGACAATCGAAACAAAATAAGTACAGTGTACAAAAAACATATTAAATGTTAAAGAAAGTAAACATTATATATTTATTAATTTAATTAATAACTAATTATCAATGCTAAACAATAATTATTATTTTGAATACTGCATGTATTGAATGAAAATGTAAGAAAATTTGAGATTGTAAACGCCTATTTTTTCTACGTATTGTATTTTTTCTATGTTTCCTCTATATAGCAATATACTAATAAATATTTCAATTAATATATATCTATTATCTATAGATAATTTTTACATACTTGACTTCGGAGATCTTTTTTAGTACTCATTATTATTATTTTTATGTTTGTTTTATTCTGATCGTTTATTAAGTGACCAATGGCAAACTTGCGTATCATTTGGATCATACATCCAAATGTTTATATGCCTGTATTTCTAGTACTTAGTTAAAGACTAGGTCTTCTTCTTCTTCTAAGTCGTTCACTCCTGTCGGAGTGGTCGTGATCATGAAATGTCTTTCCTATAAAGATAAAAACTAGGTAGTCTATACTTAAAGTATATTTTAATTATATTTACCTAAAACCAGACCAGGCGAATCCTCCAAGTCCAACGGCTATAGTGAGGCAAATGACACAGCCTGATACCGAAGGCGCGTACGCGGCTGCCACCATGAATATAGTCTGGAATTTATATTATTATATTATATCATTATACATTATTTTTATTATCGTGACACATTGTGACAGCAGTTGACTGTAATGTAATTGGTAGTGGGTTCGACTACCATTCAGAGTAATTATATAGATAATAATTAAATTATTTCTTCGTTCTGATAAGAGATTTAGGCGTCTAGTTTCTTTATTCAACATGTATTTTCGGAATTTTAGACAGAAAGTTAAGAACAGCGTGTTGTAGCATTAGGTTCTCCCAAATTACCATGACATGGGAGAAAGGCTATAAAAAATGTGACTAAGAGAGAAAATTAATAATATGTACTCCAACTACCACCCTCCCTGATGTACGGGCATTTTAATTTGACCAGTCATATATACGCCTTCCGAAATTTCGCGCAATTACAGTCAACCAGCCAATGAGAGTTCACGAGTGACTGAGACACAAGACGCCATGCATGCATAATGGAATCACAAATAAATGGAATCACAAATTCTTTCACCCGTCTCGCTCTCTGCCTCTTACCAATCACTCCATAAAAGTTGGTTCTGCGACGTCGATTTGAGCTAGGTTTCGACCTTCAACTCAGAATGCGCGTACTATACCACTGTTACTCACTTACACTGTCATATATGTTTTGTAATATTTAATTATTAGTCGTCTTTAATTAATTTTAGTAATATGTCATTTGGTAATATGTAATGTATCTTAATTTCTTTAAATTATTATCCTGGTTTATGTGGAAAATACGTTGGGTTAGCAACGTTTACATTATATAAAAATGTATATAAAATATATACAGTAAGTAGTGTTTAATACTTATTGTATAAATTTAATATATTTCTTTCTTCCAACATTTTCATTCCTCGAGCGGGAATTGAACCCACAATCACTCTCGTTTACAGTCACACTTTATGCCCCTGCGTTACGACTGGCCAGTGTGGCCAGTCGTGGCCCAGTGGCACAAGAGTGTGACTGTACACGACTGGTTGTGGGTTCGATTCCCACTCGAGGAGTGGAAATTATATTTCTATTTTCTTCGCTCTGGTGTCGAGGTAAAGCGCGGCGTTAAGTTCCGCCACTTAACACGCAAGCCTCCGAATTCGGCGGAAAGTGGGGAACGGAGTGTCTTAACACTAGGTTCCCTCTGCCTACCCTGCTGTGTGCGGGAAATAGCGTGAAGCTATTCGTTACGACTGGCCTTTACCATTACCCACTATAATAATATTCAAAAAAACACTCTACCTGTGACAAAAATGCGGAACAATTAAACAACTTCCTTATATTGGTTCTCGACATGATCTCCATACGCAGCATCCAATCCGCCATATGTCCAGCCACTTGTAGTACTATAGCCATAGCCAAATACGGCACTGCTGACAACCAGCCAGTTTGCGATGTTTTGAATTTAAATACATCTAGAACATTGAAAAAAAAAACAATTAAAACAATGTATATATAACTCTGACCGCTAAGCCATGCGTTCTACTACCAGCTGCGTCGAAATTCTTATATGTTTTTTACAACATATTTATGTTATTTGCATCTCTGTAGAGGTTTTTAAAAGTTTTTGCTACCCAAAGATTATTCTACAAACAATCGTTTGACAAGAGAAAATACTATTTTTTTAATACTTTTTATCATTTTAAAGCACACACTTAGGAAATTGAAAAAGACATTTAGACAATGTATAAAAATTTGAACGCAGCGGGATTGGAACCCGCACCTCTTGGAAACCGTCCAAGTGCTCTGACCGTTAAGCCATGTGTTCCAGTGCGTCAGATTATAGTATGTGTATGAACGATGCTTTAAAATCTAAAAAGTATTTGATATATCTATTCAAATAGTGTTTAAATTAATAATTACAATGTTACCTTAACATTTGTGTTTATATTGTAGCGGGAATAATAAAAAAAAGACTATTCTAGTCTTGTTACTACTAGTCAATATTCTTTCAGCAAGCATTCTTAAACCTACACTAAATTATTGAAACACATTACTGTTCTTACAATAGTTATTAGTTCTGTAAAATGTATTCATACTTATATTATAAATGCGAATTTTTGTGTGTTTGTCTGTCCCGCTTTCACGGCTAATTTACCGGTCCGATATGGATGAAATTTAGAATGAAAGAGAAATCAAAAGAAAAATCTCTAAAGGGTTGAAATAGGGGATGAAAGTTTATATGAAAAATCTACTTGACCGATTGCAATGAATGTTGGTATAGATATACTTGATAATCCAAGGTTTAAGCATAGGCTACTTTATTTTCAAAAATTAACCCGGCGAAGCCGCCAGCGGGCCGCTAGTACATTAATATATCTAGCTTCACACTCGTTTTCCCATATAGCAGGGTTCCCTCATAGGCAGAGAGAACGTAGTGTCAAGACACTCTGTTCTACACTCCGCAGAATTCGAGACATACGTTGTTGAGTTACGAAGCTCAACGCCGCGTTTTGTTACACCCGAGCTGAGACATGAAAATAATTTAAATACAATCAATCCCCCGAGTTGGAATCGAACCCACGACCAATCACGTTCAGAGTCAGATACCCTCCTATTGTGCCATGATAGCATCTAATGCTTTATTAATACATGATATAATTTCCTATTCAACTATTATTAATCTTAATTAATAACAATATAATTATTTGTTATAGCAAATTCTTTATTTTTTTTCTCTTACTCCTTTTTAAACATACCTTGCATAAAAGTAGGTAAGAAAGTGAGAAGAGTATAAAAACCCCAGTTTTCACTGAAATGCGCCATGACTATCGCCCACACCGGGCCAGAAGTCAACATTGCCTTCCACGGGTGTCGAATCTGTGACCCTTCCATTGCTAGAGCACCTCGGGAATCCTATAAGACGAAAATATTATATATTTAATAATTATATAAATATAGGGGAACGGAGTGTCTTAACACTTGGTTCCCTCTACCTACCCTGCTGTGTGCGGGATACAGCGTGACACTGATGACGATAAAAATGATGATTTTTACCCGCGACGGAACGGCGACTGTATATGTGTTTGGGGTGAGAGGTTGTTTGTTTGTTTGTTTGTTTGTTTGTTTGTTTGTGTGTTTGTGCAAATTACTATGTCAATTATTTCCAAAACTATAAGTCCGATTTTGATACGGTTTTCTATGATAGGTTAAGGTTCAATTGGCGTATGTTCTTAGATATGTCTTATTGCCTTAACTCACCAGGGGGCGCTGCAGTAAGCATTTTACGTGAAAACGAATGTTTTCAATTATCTCAAAAAATAATAGTCTGATATCGATACGATTTTCAGTGATAGATTCAGGTTTAATTGGTGAATGTTCTTAGATATGTTTTATCGTGTCAATCCACCAGGGGGCGCTGCAGTAAGCATTTGTTTGTACTTTTTTTGTATTTATTTGTCTAAAACCGAAACTACTGATCCGATTGAATAGAGTTTTCAGAAAAAGATTCAGCTTTGCTTGATGCACATTTTAAGATTTTTCTTTTTTTGTTACGGGGAAAACTCACCAGGAGTCGCTGCAGTAAACATTTGTTTATGCAAATCAAAAACTACTAGTCCAATTTAGATGTAACCTTCAAGGGTAGGTTCAAGCTTAATTGGTGCGTCTTTTCATATATATGTTATAGTGACCACTCATCAGGGGGCGCTGTAGTAAGCATTTGTTTGAGTTTTTTTGTGTAAAACCAAAATTTTTCTTGTATTTATTTGTCTAAAACCGAAATTACTAATCCGATTGGCTAGAGTTTTCAGAATTAGATTCAGCTTTGCTTGCTGCATATTTTAAGATTTTTGTTTTTTTGTTAAGATGAAAATTCACCAGGGGGCGCTGCAGTAAACATTTGTTTATGCAGAGCAAAAACTACTAGTCCGATTTAGATGAAACTTTCAACGATAAATTCAGGTTTAATTGGTGCTTCTTTTCATATATACGTTACGGTGACCACTCACCAGGGGGCGCTGTAGTAAGTACATTTGTTTGTGTAAAACTAAAACTACGAGTGCTATTTGAATTCAGTTTTCAATGATAGATTCAAGTTTACTTAGTGCATATTTTCATATATGTGTCATGTATGTTTACTTAGTGCATATTTTCATGTATGTGTCAACACTCTAGGGGGCGCTGCAGTAAGTAGCTGCTTCTATTTTTTTATGTAGAACCAAAACGACTAGTAGGATTGGAAAGAGTTTTTAGTATTAGATTCCGATTTACTTAAAACATGATTTAAATTTATATTACGGTGACAAGTCACCAGGGGGCGCTGCAGTAAAATATTGTTTGTGCAAAGCTAAAATGACGAATTCGATTTGGATGCAGTTTCAATGATAAGCTCAAGTTTAATTAATGCTTGTTCTTGGATATGCTTAATCGTGTTAACTCACCAGGGGGCGCTGCAGTAAACATTTGTTTGTAATATTTAATGCAAAACCACAACTACTAGTCCGATTGGGCAGAGTTTTTAGTATTAGAGTTACCTTTACTTGGTGTAAGTTTTTAGGATTTTTTTTACGTTATGAACACGCCAGGGGGCGCTGCATTAAACATTTAATTATGCAAAGCTAAAACTACAAGTCCAATTTGGATGCAGTTATCAAAGATAGGATCAGGCTTAATTAGCGCGTGTTCTCGTATATGTGTCATGGTGACACCTCACCAGGGGGCGCTGCAGTAAGCATTTGCTTTTATTTTTTGTGTGAAACCTATTTAGATGCAGTTTTCTGTGATAGGTTCAGGTTTAATTGCTGCGTGTTTTTATTTGCCATATCACGAACTACCACGGGGCGCTCCAGTATAAATTAGTTTGTTCAAAATTAAAACTACTAGTGGGTTTTGTGATTTTCACTGATTTGCTTAGACTTAAGTTTCGTGGAAATCTTACGGTGACAATCTGCCAGGCGCTGCAATAAGCATTTGATAACTAGAAAGCATTGGGTTTATAATTTATTTTGGATTTGCATGAAGATTAATATAAAGTATTTCGATATTATGTAATAATATATAATGTGTATCTATTCACTTTAAAAAGCTTAAAATAAAAAGCAAAATTAAAAATTTTGAAAAAACCCACGACGGTTTAATTGTAATTAAAAAGGATAAAATAACTATAAATCCCCCGCCTAAAAGAATATATGTAACGAGATGATGGGGACAACTTCGTCGGGGGCTGCCAGTTGCAACCTCTATTTTAAATATAGTAGCTAACAGTATAGATTTCGTTTTAAAGTTTTTAAAATACCAGTTATCGAAACTGTAAATTTATAATAATATTTGAATTTTTTGCCAACCTGTTTAACAGCCGGAAAACCTATGAGAAGGTTTGTGCAAACTTAAAGTAATGACAGCCCCCGACGAAGTCGTCCCCATCATCTCGTTACATATATTCTTTTAGGCGGGGGATTTATAGTTATTTTATCCTTTTTTAATTACAATTAAACCGTCGTGGGTTTTTTCAAAATTTTTAATAGAAAATGATTAACCCAAAATCTTATAGGTATTTTTATTCAAAAACAAAAATAGTTAAAATAAGTTCATTATGAATATTTTTTTTGTATTATTTATTAAATGATCGATTTTAGAGGAAACCATGAGTACCAAAATAAATTGTACCACATACTTTTATTATTACTTTCATCATAATTTTTTAAGGATTTTGTTATTACTCTTTTTTATTACGAAGGAGTTTTTATATCACTCACAACTGACTTAACCATAAGTACGTATCTTCGTACCTTTAGTTATTTATTACTTTCCTTATTAAGAATTTAACATTTTCTTCGAGATTAGAACTCAACCTATAAGATTATATAAATAATTTGAATAAGTTCCTTTATGAGTCCTCTAATTCGTTGCATAAGGCAATTAATTATTATGGATGTTAAGTTATCCTTAAAGCGAGGTATACAATTTTTATTTGTTTCACGCACTATTCCGCAAACAGCAGGGTAGGCAGAGGGAACCTAGTGTTAAGACACTCCGTTCCCCACTTTCCGCCATACTCGGAGGCAATGCGTGTTAAGTGGCGGAACTTAACGCCGCGCTTTACCTCGACACCAGAGCGAATAAAATGGAAATTTCAAATATTTCCACTCAAATGGGAATCGAACCCACAACCAGTCGTTTATAGTCACACGCTTGTGCCACTGGGCCACGACTGGCCCCAATAACAATATATTTTATGGTATACAATTATTATAATATATTTTAGAGTAACTTTCTATACAATCAGTTAACGAAGTATATTGTCAAAACTACTAACAAACCTGTATATATTTCAATTCGGCAGCAGTTATATGAGGATCCTTCTCGGGAGATTCTTTTACAACAAGCCACCATACTGTAGTCCATACTAAGCCAAGGATTCCTGTAAAAGGAGAAAAAGTGTCATCATATATTTTTTTTAATTTTTGACAGTAAAAAATATTTACTTATTTTTAACACTCTTAAAGTATTTATCACACAATTACAGTATGAAAAACTAGTTTGAAATGGTATGTAAAATAGGGACTCGAATCCATGTTTCTTGGAAACCGTCCAACATTTTGACCACTAAACCATACGTTAAATTACCTAGGTCAATCTTTTTGCGACCTTGTTATCAGTTATATTACAAGAAATTTACCCAATAGGTATTTTATTTAATTTGGAAAGCTAGGAAGACTGGAGTTAAGTCTCTCTGTTCTCCATTTTAGGACAATTCAGGCAGATCTAGTAAACAGATGACTTGTCAATATCACAAATTATCGAGTTTCATCAAAATTACAACATTGATTTCTGATTGCTTACGCAATTACTTGTGGGTTCAAATTATTTTCACTTTCTCGGTTTGGTAAGACAAAACACCAGTACGGTATACTGCCACTCAACAAGTAATTATTTCGGATGGAAAGTGGAAAACGAAGTGTCCTAACACTAGGTTCTCCTTGACTATCCTTTTTTTTACAGTTTCACCCTTTTTTCCTACATAGCCGGTTTTTCAGAGAGAACCTAGTGTCTAGACAATCGGGTCTCTACTTTTCGCCTGAAGTTAAGACACTTTGCATGTTAAGTGGCGGAATTCAATTCGCTTTGTCCTAAGTACGAGAGCCAAAAAATGAAAATTTAAATATTATCATTCCTCCGAGTAGGGATTGAACCCACAATCATCGCTTTTATAGTCAGGCACGGTCTAACCACTCCATGACGGTATCAACCTATCGGATACTATCGGAGGGACTATCCTCTTATACAAATGAAAAAACAAAATAAATCCCATTCTTATAATATTACTTACCAAAAACATAAAATATACCCGGCCAGCCAGTATACTGGGCCAGCATTGAGCTTATGGGCATAGACACGACCGTGCCCACATAGCTACCGCTAAACGCGAAGGTTGCTAGTCTGGCGCGCTCCTCGCTTGGCGCCCAGCGGGACCACACCGCGTGTATACAGGGGTATGTTACACCCTATAATTGTTTAATAATTGTTTTAAGAATGTGCGATAAAAATAAATAATAAAGTAATGGGGAAAGAAATGTCTTAGCACTAGGTTCCCTTCGATTACCGTGCTGTATGCTAAAAAACACATGGGGATAGGTATACAGCGTGAAGCTAAAAAAGAGTAAAAAAATAAATAAATATTTAATAATTGTTCTAAGTAGGCGAGATAAAAGAAAAATGTTTTTGGAAAACGTGAAAGAAATTGGTTGGGGCGGGATTCGATTCCGCGGTTCTTGAACCTTCCTAACACTTTACCACTATGCTGTATCTATATAGTTCATGGGGCTTAGTGGTAAATGGTTCTTTTTTTTAGCTTCACGTAGTATCCTGCACTCAGCTGGGTTTTTATTGATATCTCAAGTATGTGAATATCATCACTTTTAAAGTTGAAAATAAAATAAAAACTATTTTAATTAACTATTGTTAGGTAGATGCAATAATTATTGATCATAAATTGCATATATCTTAAATTTATGATAATAATATATCATTTAATCATTGTTTTAGTATGCTTTAAAGTGTGACTCATAGAGAAAAAATAGAAAATGCTTAAAAAATTGGATGGCTTTTAACAGGGTGAAATTTAACCTGCGAATCTTGTGTCAGTAACGTTTAGTTTTTTTAAAAATATATTATATTTTTTTCTTTAAATTTAAAGTTAAAGAAAAAAAAAAGAAATTGTCGTTCAAAATACAAAACGGACAAAGAACTCTCTAATATATGATAAAATCTATAATAAATGAGTAAATATAATAGATACTATTTTTTTTAGCTTCACGCTGTATCCTGCACGCAGCAGGGTAGGCAGAGGGAACCTAGTGTTAAGACACTTCGCTCCCCACTTTCCGCCGAATTGCCTCCGGCATTGCGTGTTAAGTGGCGGAACTTAACGCCGCGCTTTACCTCGACACCAGAGCGAAGAAAATGGAAATATAATTTCCACTCCTCGAGTGGGAATCGAACCCACAACCAGTCGTTTACAGTCACACGCTTGTGCCACTGGGCCACGACTGGCCACTAATATAATAGATACATACATATATTTACTATATGTGAAGGCTAACTTATTTATGTATACGAATACCTATTTATTATACTTTATCGGTCATTCATTAGGGTCATATTGTGTCACTTATTCCTATCACCTACTAAAATACGTGTAGGAATAATGTACCTACGTACATATTAATTTAAATTTAAAATTATAATATTATCTATATTTGAATCCGAATGAACTTTTTTATAACTTGGTCAGTAAAGATTTTTGCTCTTATATAATAAATTTATTTCTTTATAATTTAAATACACACTAATTAATACTGAGATCATAATGGTACAGTGAGACAGCAACTGACTGTAAACATAGTGGGTTCGATTCTTTCTTAGATAAATGATCATATTCAAACTATATTTATTTCTAAGCTCTGAGAAATTGTCCTTTTTATTTCTTTACTTTAGTAAGGCATCGCGGCGTTAAGTTCCGCTCCTTAAGCAATATATAACAAATTGCCTTAAAGCCATATTTGCCTACTAATGAATACGTACCTCAAACAATCCTTCAATAACACGCACTGTTATGAGCAAGGCAGTGCTTGTATGCGCTAAGGGTGGAGTGAATAATGTCAGCAGGGATGTAGTACCAACCCCTATCGCGAACATTCTGTTAAAACAAAAGGTAGATTATATAATAATCGATAAAAATATCAAATCGATAGCAAAAAACAATTTTATGATATATTTTATCGACTATTCGATAGCTTGTTGATGAAATTGTTTGGAAATCTTTTGAGCAAAATATTGTATCTGTATTTTTAATTTTAGCAATGATATAGTGCGGCTGAAAGAAGGTTTTATTTTTTTATTGTTTTTTTTAGCTTCACGCTGTTTCCCGCACACAGCTACCCAGCTGTGTGCGGGAAACAGGCAGAGGGAACCTAGTGTTTAGACACTCCGTTCCCCACGCACCGCCGAATTCGAAGGCATTGCGTGTTAAGTGGCGGAACTTAACGCCGCGCTTTGCCTCGACACCACAGCGAAGAAAATGGAAATTGGAAATTCAATATTTCCACCCCTCGAGTGGGAATCGAACCCACAACCAGTCGTTTACAGTCACACGCTTGTGCCACAGCGCCACGACTGGCACCAACTGTTTATTGATAATTAAATTAATTGCTTAAAAAAGAGATAATATAAAACAATTTGCAAATTAATTGTTTTGTTTGATTGCATATTTAAAATATTTTCATTTTCCTGGACAGTTATTCGCATAGGTAAAAAGAGCAGCGTTAGGTTCCGCCATCAATAAGTCTTTTAAAAAGGCAGAAAGTAGTGATTTTTTGGTAAAAATAATAAAATAACATGAAGAGTAATTAAAAAAAAATCAAGACATGAATAATGTAATCCATGCAATTTAAGACGGCATCTATGGAACAATGAATCTATAATAATAACTGAAGTAATAACTATTTTATGGTGTATGTTTTTATATCTCAATAAATTAATATGAATAGTTCAATTGTTATACGTTAATATATATACTTGTATTGATATTATATACAGCTATTAAAATGAGTTATTATATATATTTTTGTTTTTATATATTTATCCATACTTATATTATAAATGCGAATGTCTGTGTGTTTGTCTGTCACGCTTTCACGGCTAATCTACTGGTCCGATTTGGATGAAATTTAGAATGAAAGTAGTAAAAATGACTGGGTCTAACATAGGCTACTTAGTTTTTCAAAAATCAACCTCCAAAGGGTTGAAATAGGGGATGAAAGTTTATATGAAAAATCTACACCGCTCGACCGATTGTAATGAATTTTGGCATATATATAGTTGATAATCCAAGGTTAAACATAGGCTACTTTATTTTTCTAAAATCCACCACCGAGGCTTGCAATATACCGAAATAGCTACGTAGATAACGCGGCAAAGCCGCGAGCGGGCCGCTAGTCTATCCATAAATTATCCTGGCGTACTGGGACAGCGTTTCACTGTAAGAGCAATTGATTATGGGTTCGATTTTTAGCCTCGGTAATGATTATCGTTAAATTATTTTCATTTCTCCCCTCTAGTATGTACCTAAGAGAAAAGCACAACATTGAATTCAATGACTTAACATGCAATATCTGAATATTACTGGCAAAAGTTGTAGAACTCAGTGTCTTGACACTAGGTTTTCTCTGTCTACCCTACTATGCGGCAAAAAAAGTGAAGTTATATTATAAAAAAGTGAAGTAATATCTCTTCGTAATTAAACGTCAATCTGACATATCAGAAGAAAAAAAAGAAATACACAAGATTTGCGTGTTCTTCGTAAGCAGGTGTTACAATATAAATTTCTAATTTTCTAGCTTCAAATTGAAATATTCATGATAAAATAATCTAGTAGTACAGTGATTTCAGATTTTAATCTAAAAAAATAAAAAAATCAAAAATTAAAAAAATAGCTTCACGCTATTCCCGCAAACCGCAGGGTAGGCAGAGGGAACCTAGTGTTAAGACACTCCGTTCCCCACTTTCCGCCGAATCCGGAGGCTTGCGTGTTAAGTGTAAATTAAATCTAAAAAAATAGTATGTGATTATTTACCATAAAAATGTATTACATATTTACTAAGCTTAAAAACATTCAAATGAAATTGCAGCAATTTCATGGTCGTGGTTTCGATTCCCACACAGAGAAATAATTATATTTTGATATTTTCATTTCCATATTCGGGTTAGACATAGCACAGCGTTGAGTTCCGTCACTCAACACGCAATATATCTTAAATTCAGGCATATAGCGGAAAACGGACTAATATCTCTTTGCATACCATGCTATGAGGGATAAAGCATGAAGCTGCAAAAAATAATAGCAAAAATATTGCAAACGACATTTAGTAAAGTGGTGTTCTATAATGAGGAACGAACCTGTTACCTCCTATCTTAGCTGCGAGCCAACCACCAGGCAGCTGGGTGATGATGTAACCGTAAAAGAAAGAGCTCAAAACCAAGCCTTTTGTTTGAGACGACCAGTCGAATTCTGGAACCTGTAGATATACATATGTATTGTATATAATAAAATAATTATCACTGTCTAATAAAATAGTACAATCCGGAGGGCATTGTGTATCAATCATTGCGCATTAAGTGGCGGAACTTAACGCCGCGCTTTGCCTCGACACCAGAGCGAACAAAATGGAAACATTTAATATTTCCACTCCTCCAGTGGGAATCGAACCCACAACCAGTCGCTTTACAGTGACACTTTGTGCCACTGCGCCACGACTGGCCCCAAGTAACCTGTGGCCCTCAGGTTAAAACAAGAATTTCATATTTTAACACCTATATTATTAAAGCCTATCCACCTATATTATCGAATATAAAAAAAATAATGAATCAACTTTAACGGATACCTAAAATCTTAGAAAATTGACATAACATAAAAATTCAAAGAGATTAAGATAACATTCTGTATGGCTTATAAACGTAAATACGACTTATACGCCGCATACTTTTACTTTACCGATAAAGCGCTCCCTAGTAAAAATCACATGCGTGAGATTAAACCGGATCCATTTATGAGCTCTCGAATAGCTACTTGCGCGGTAATCTTATGAAATTTTAGCTTTTAACTTTGAACTGAAGAGGGCAGGCAGTGTCATTCGATAACTAGGGTTCTGTTACGTAAATAAATTTACAGTCGCCAAAAATTGATGATATTGAAGTAATTAGAGAAAAAAAAAAAAAAAATAAAAATCAAATGACTTAAACTTAAACTAAAATTCAAAATATGAAAATATTATTCTCAATTAAAATAATTGAAGTCGTCGTGGCGCAATGAGACAGCCGATTGTAAACGTTCTGTGTTCGATTGGTTGTGTGTTCGATTCCCACTTGAATAAAAGATTAAATTCAAATTATTGTCATTGTTTCGCTCTAGTAAGAAGACAAAACGCGGCGTTGACTTCCGCCACACAATTCGATTATTATTTCTGAATTTTGGGTGAAAAGTTGAAAGCAATTTTTTGACATTAGATTCTCTTCGACTACTCTGCCATGGAGAAAAGCGTGAAATGTTTTTTTTTTTTAATTTTACAATGTTACCCTCTGTTACGCTCTCATACGCAGATAATGTAAAACTTTACTAGGAACAACAATAATTTACCCAATTTTAAGATAAATCATAGTCGCCAAAAGTACGAACAAAAACTTAAGAGATAAGGAACCCTTTGTAGCCGACTCGTGCTTGACAATTTTTTTTAAATTTCGACTAGGCTCAGTTACTTTTAACCTGTTCCCTTAAGAAAGTATAAGTAACTTTATTATATCGGTATAAGGTAGAAATTTGTATGTCAATATAGTAAATCGCTTTGACTGGTTTTTTATTCATTTAATATGTATTTATGTGTGTCCGCGAACAAATCTTCGCCTGTAAAATTTTATGACACCATGAACGAAATTTCCTTCATATTAAAATCCCCTTGATAATAAAAGTATTTCACAAAAAAGTATGAATATTTTTCCTTATGAGTATTAGAAATTTTGGCAAACACACGCAGAAGTAAGGATATAATATTTTTTTATTATATTGGCAGGAAATGCTAGTTATTGTTAAGTGCTGGAACTGAAATATCAAATTATACTCGCTTGCGACCTAAGTGCGGATCCACCGTAGGGGGGACTATGGATATATCCACAACTTAAATTGCTTTTGATGTCATATTTTTGGTCCTGATACAAGTTCACCGACTTAAGCCGGATCTCAGAATCACTGTATCACTTTAATAAAATGAAAATGATGCTGGTCCCAGTTTTTAAATTGTAATTAATTATGTTCGTGTTCATACATCAAATCGCACTTGGTCCTTGGGCCACAATCTTTTTTAAGGGCTGGGTCCACACCTAGTTTTGTCTCGCCAGAGCGGGGAAATAATAAAAGCAGCTTTACGCTTTTTTCGCAAAGCAGAGTAATCACAAAAATACTATCGTTCAAACAATCAGTTCTACCGCTGAAATCGATATTGAAATCGATTCCGCTGAAATATTGCATGTTAAGTGGCGCCTGCTTAACGCCTCTATTTGTATTACGCACCAGTACGGAGAAAATGAAAACAATATAAAAAAATCCCCCCAAATGGGAGTCTAATTCACTACCATCGCCTTTACAATTAGCCCTACAACTGCGTCACGATAATCTCATCATATAATAATCAATTAAACATAATAAGTATACTGAGTAAAAATGGAACCCACGACCAACACATTTACAATTTTAAAATGTCCTATCGGACAGTTCCGCCGCTTAACACGCAATGCCTTCGACTTCGGCGAAAAGTGGGGAACGGAGTGTCTTAACACTAGGTTCCCTCTGCCTACCCTGCTGTGTGCGGGATTCAGCGTGAAGCTAAAAAAAGAGGAAATGTATACTTACATAGACAATTGTTCCATTTTCAAGTTCCACTTCCACTGGTTCCGTCATAGCGACTACTGCCACAGAGAGATTCACCCTTAAGGCGTATACGTTGAAGAATCCGAAGAAAGCCAGCAAAGATACTATTAGCCGTCTCTTCTTCCAAAACTGCCATGATGACTCCTGTTTAGTAGTTGGAGCTACATTGACTAGTTCCCTGGAAAAAAAAACAATTAATTAATAATTTTAACAGAACAGAACGGAGTGTCTTGACACTAAGTTATCTCTGTCTCTTCTACGCGGGAGAACGGGAAGCCTCAAAAATATATTTTTAACATCTCTATATTTATCTCTATATTTTTAATTTGTAACATCTCTATGGGCCATAAGTACTCATTGTACGTACTTTGCAATTTGCTAATTAAAATAATGCAATATATGTACTCAAAACTTATTGGCTTCATATTTTTTTTTATAATTAATATGATTATTAATTTTAATGAAAGCATGGATATGCATTAAAGCATTTTTAAAACTTAGAATTAATTAATGGTAAAACAATTAAACGAGATGATCATAGGATAAGAAGAATGTAAAAACAATCGTTGACATATCTTGCTAATAAAAATTTTGTATACTAGTCGATTGTTCTTAATTAGATGATGGGAAAACTTATTTACTAACGTCAAAATTTTAGAGACAAGAAAACTGCCATGTTACCTGTAGTTATTATAATTAAGTTCAAGTTATAATGTTAACATAAAACATGGAAGTAGTTTGGTATAAAGTCAAGAAGGCATCAACTACAAATATAACAAATAAATTACAATAATTGAATTCCGGTCTTATTAGTATTAGAATGTCTAACAGTTTAACACCAGTTTTGAAATTTTTATAAAAAAAAGAAACACATAATTTTCTTGAAATTCGATTTTTTCTACATACATATTTTCAATTAGCTTGCGAATTAAGTAGATCAGAATTAAACACCGGACGGAAAAAAGCCTACCAGCGACCACAGAATATGATCACAGAATAATGTAGTGTGAGGTTTTCGAATACCAAATGCTAAAAATAAACGCGATTAATTCGGTTAAATTAGTTTTATTTCAAAATAGAGAACAAAATTACTATTTAATAACTTCTCTTTGACTTAAAACATATACTAGCTAATGTCATTACTTCCTGACTGTTACCGATAAACACATAAACACCTTGCATTAACACATAAGTAGTTCAATATCCCACGCATATATTAAGTATAAAAAGGTCACACGCCCTACATGCCTCATAAGAAACCACATTAAAATTAACTTATTCCTGTACAATGTATACAGCGACTGAATTTCCACCAACGTTGACGTTTTTAGTTATCCCCAAGGAAGGCTGAAATTTATAGATAGCGAGAAGCATCTTGTTACGGCAGAATTTATTTTACCTCATGGGCCATTTGTTTTTTTAAGTTTTTAGGCGTTACCGAGTTTTTGTAAGGTCACTGCTAAAATTTTCCACTTAAAAGTATAAGTATACTCTATACACCAGTTCCTTCTTCCAAGCTTTTTAACTTCCAAAAAAATAAGTCAGAGAAAATCTAGTGTCCAGACATTCCGTTTACCACTTTCCACCCAAAACTGAGACATTACGTGCTGAGTGGCGAAACTTAACGCCGCGCTTTGTCTTGTTCAGCAGAGCGGAAAAATAAAATAAATTAATATATCATCCTTCCACTGAGTGGAAATCGAACCCCCGAACATCGCGATTACAGTCAGACGCCCCTTTGTGCCATGATAACTAATGATGGCTCTATTTTTACACAGTTTAGTAAATTGAAGAGCTTTGTAAGTTTCATGATGGAAAACTATTATATTCAAGTCGCTAAGTAGGTACAAAATGCTTACTCTATTAAATGAGTAGCAAACATGCGTAAATATGTAATATGAAATACGCATTAAAAAAGTTACGATAAAAGAGTTTCTATTAGCAATTTATTGAAAACATTGTTATATTATAATTTGCTATATCAGGCGTAAATGGTTTTTCAAGTGAACGTTCGTGAAACATTAAAATATCAACTACAGTTTTATTAGTATAGCGAATAACTTTTGTATTTAGTTTGTATTGGAAGTAATAAAATCTTATATATGTCACAAAAATAATATTTTTAGACAGTAACAAATAATTCCATAAACACATATATATTTAATTAGCTGTGTCCGGGACTTTACCCGCGTGGAATTAAACAAAAATGTCAATTCTAAAATATATTTAGCCTAAGTTACAATTTATTATCATCATTCATCTATCTCTGAGTGACGGTTTCATCACGATCAGTCTAGCCGTTTAAGTTATTAGTGACAGAGCAAATCGATAGGCAGATAAATAAATAAAAAACATTATTTTACCATACGTACCGTGTATAAACAACAGGCAAACAGACACCAATACTCTAATATAAGTAATTAAAATTATTGTATAATACTTAATCTAGCCTTAATATTCAATGATATATGAATATTCTAGTAGGTATGGCAACATAAACCATATGGAAAGCTCACACCAAGGTCTTCATAAGCCACTTATAAAATGTATATAGTTTTTTTACTTAGTCATGGAGAGTGCGTTAAATTTAATCAACCTTTTCATTTAATATCACAATTATTATGGGTACCAAAAATGAAGAGGCCTGACTTATTAGATAGTGGAATAATGACTAACGATGTACAATTTTTTTTTTCTAGATATATTAAATATTTCCACTCCTCGAGTGGTAATCGAACCCACAACCAGCAGTTTACAGTCACACGCTTGTGCCACTGGGCCACGAATGGCCACAAACAACAATGTACTGTAAAATCTTATTTTAGAAAGAGTAATAAGTTATTCTATTCTAATTTATTCTATAAATATTAATAATTGAGGCCAGTTGTGGCGCAGGGGCACAAAGTGTGACTGTAAACGCGAGTTGTTGTGGACTCGATTCCCTCTCGACGAATTAAAATATTTAGTATTTCATTTTCTTCGCTCTCGTATCGAGGCAAAGCATGGCGTTGAGTTTTGTCACTTAACACATAATGCCTCCAGAATACGGCGGAAAGTGGGGAACGGAGTAACTTAACATTAGCTTCCATCTGCCTATCCTGCTGTGTACGATGGGACACATCGTAAAGCTAAAAAAAACAATACTGTGCAAAATTAATATACATTGCAGTAAATTATGTATTATTAAACAGATCAAGATAATGAAATCAAAAATAAACTTACTAAAAATCATGACGGTCATTAAATAATTAAACTGACTTTTCTATATCCCTATTAACCGGAAAGAGCTGATCATAATATTATTATACATAATTTATAAGTAAATTAGCATAAAAATGTAAAAACACATTAGTTTTATATGAGCTAGTTACGTATATTCCAAAACGTCGATCTTTGCTATAACGTTAGTTTGATAATGCATTTATTTGAAATCAATTTCGTGCCTAATTTCGCAATAATAACGCCTGCATTGAATTGTACGTGTGACCGATATCTTTTATCTAACAATCGATTTTGTAGTGCGTTAATAGAAAACTATTTGAAGGTTTTTGACAAAATAAAATAACTTGTGGCCAGTCGTGGCCCAGTGGCACAAATTGTGACTGTAGACGACTGGTTGTGGGTTCGATTCCCACTCGAGGATTGGAAATTATATTTCCATTTTTTTCGCTCTGGTGTCGAGGTAAAGCGCGGCGTTAAGTTCTGCCACTTAACACGCAAGCCTCCGAATTCGGCGGAAGTGGGGAACGGAGTGTCTTAACACTAGGTTCCCTCTGCCTACCCTGCTGTGTGCGGGATACAGCGTGAAGCTATTAAAAAAAAAATAACTTGTCCGAATAATTACAACTTAGTTGTTATTTATTTGGAAGTATATTATTAAATAATTAGTTATTATGCATATATAGGTATATGAAGTACCAAGACAATATTGCGGAAGGTCAAGAGAAAGTTTTATGATAAATCCTACGAAGTGATTTATTATTTACACACTTTTATTATTATTACAATTTATTAAGAATAGTAATCTTGTTGGAGCATATAAAACTCGTTGCTCTAGTGCTATACGAGTATGTCATTTTATATAAAAGTATATTATGTTCAATGGTGTGTAATATTTATTTTAGTATTTGATGTGGCAAAAATATTATCATTCCGTAGTTTTTCTCTATGTGAACTTTAACTAGGTCATATTTCTTACTCTTACATTCCCATTATCATCTTAAAAAGCTCTAAACTTTTTTCTCCATTATTTAAAAGGATTTTGGATCTGCCAAATCTAGAGTCTAGTCTAGACCCAACTAGGTCCCAATATCTCAACCATATCACAATTGCGTCTATATAATTTGCCTGAATGCACTGTTCAAGTTTATTACGTTATAAACGTATGGCAAGCGTGAAAATTTCAGGTTTCCATTACATTATACAGGTATGCAACATATAACAGTTTTATTATTGCCCCACATAAAAATGACAGTAAAACTAACCGAGGAAAGTGGTGAAAATTAGGTCATTTCGCTTAACGCACTGATTGAGATGTGAATTTCGACATTCATTCGCTTATATGAGCACTGTATGCTAGCTATATAGAGATCATATTGGATTAACTTTCTAAAGTTTCAGTTGTTCGTGGTCATTTTCTATGCTACGCTCTCTTAATACGGTATGACGACATATTGTCAATTTAACACTAAGGTTCGTTATATATAAATAAATTATATATTTCTTTAATTGAAGGTTTTTGTGCTGATATGACATGTTTTACAAAAAAAAATTATTGCTGAACTAAATTAGATTGAGTTTGTTATGTCCTAACATCTATCTATCTTTCTATAGCTTCATCCGGCACACAGCAGGGTAGGCAGAGGGAACCTAGTGTTAAGACACTCCGTTCCCCACTTGCTCCCCACTATGTCTTAACATGATTTATTATAATAAATTTAAACGAAAAATAATGCTTTACAGTATGTTTTCGTAAACCTGTCAGGAACATTGGGTTTATTCTATAAAAATATTTCAAATGTTCAAGAAAATATCAAATCTTTTAATAATACCTTAAAGAAACACAGGTGATGCTAATAAGAGCGTTAAACGCTGATAAATTAATGAGCTGAGGGTTTAAACGTATTACAAGTTTTATTGATACACCTTAGCAAAATTGAGAATAGAATAAAAATAAGTAAATTTTTTTTTAGCTTAATGCTGTATCCCGCACTCAGCAGAGTAGGCAGAGGGAACCTAGTGTTAAGACACTCCGTTCCCCACTTTCCGCCGAATTCGGAGGCATTACGTGTTAAGTAGCGGAACTTAACGCCGCGCTATACCTCGGCACCAGAGCGACGAAAATAGAAATATTAAATATTTCCACTCCTCGAGTGGGGATCGAACCCACAACCAGTCGTTTACAGTCACACGCTTGTGCCACTGGGCCACGACTGGCCACTAAGTACATATCGCATTATTTTAATCCTCCTACAGATAATTATCATTAGAAGTCATTTTGTAACGCGTCTTGCATAGTTAATAAATGAATAAGCTTTGCCAAATGTCAAAAGTGAGACAAGTAGTGAATATAACGAGCAAAGTGCGTAGCATGTAGGTTTAAATTTAAACTAATTTTAATATAATTTAATGAGAGATGGTCTTATCGTTTCATGGATTTTCAGTGCCCATCAGGTTACAGAAATAGGAGATTGGAGCAGTGGCTGGGACTATAGATTGCGTAGATTTAAGAAACCCCTATAAAATGCAAGCTCACTACTATAAAAGATTTTCTCTCTACCTAATCAAATTTGAAAAGATACCTCTCGGGCCTATTTCTACCAAATTAGCTCTAAGCCTATTTCAGGTCAGTTCGGAAGTAAGTTTACTTATTTACTATACAATGTATGTAGTAATTAGGCTTTTTATTCAATTTCATAGATATAATTTTGTATTTACATAACAATTACTTTAATTATGTCATAGAAATATAACAAACAATATTTCTGAAATTCTGACCAAAATATACACTAACAATTTCCTAATAATAATGCAGTAAATTTCTTATTATCCTCATATGCAAATAAGGGTTTAAAGTTAAACGTTTTGGTAGAGATTTACGAGGGATTCAGATTAATTATTGCAGTAATAAACACGTCAACCATGAGTTACGTATTAAACTACAATTAGCTTTACATAATCATAGATGAAATCTATACATTAGATTTAAATTATGACAGGATAACAATATACATCATTAAAGTAAAGGAGGCATCATTGCACAGTGGCATCGTCTGACTGTTTACACGATTGGTTGTGGGTTCGATTCCCAATTCAAGAAATTTCTAAATAATCAAATATAAGAATTTCTTCATCTTGGACACTAGACAAAGCGTTGCGTGGAGTTCTGACACTCAAAACACAGTGTCTCGATTCCAAGAGGAAAGTAGAGAACGGAGTGTTTTGACACTAGATTCCTTGCCTTGGAAGAAAATGAATTAAATTAAAAATATATAATAATATCGAAATAACATGTTTTTATTTTCATCCGTTTATGTACATTTCGTATATCGCCGCAGAATTCCTCGATTTCCGAGACTAACGGACCTAATATTAATATCAACTTCAACCCGACATCATCCAAAGTAACATTTTAAATAGTTTTGTATCTAAATACCTATATTGGTTTATATATGGAAATACTCATCGCCTTACTTTGTTTATTTATATAGACCAAGAAAACAAAAGATAAAACATTAAATCGGTAACATTCAAAGAACCTCAATAATCGCGTGCAGAATAAACGATACGTTTACCTACTTTACAATTTTAATATGTTTATTTTTATACAGATCATCTTTTTCCTGAGTAAAGCCTTTGCTAACGAAAATAAAAAACCTTGAAGCTTAACGTTTCTACATGCCAGTCACGCTACCACGGTACACTCGTACATAAAACTGCCTCTGATTTTATAAGGCTGGAGACAAATATGTCCAATTTTTCTTATTGTAATAAAGAAAAAATACAGTATAAGAGAAAATAACCATATAACTAAAAAATATCAGACACAAATAGTTTTTGCTATTGTTAAATTTTAATGAATATTTAAAAGCGGAAAACGCTTTTGCAATATCCGTACATCCGTTATATAATATTTGTATTGTTATTTTATTGACTTACAAAAAAATATAACATATATATTTTATTAGTAGATATATAGTATCTATCTATAGTTATTTTAATAAAGAATATAATATAGTCGAGGATCAGAAACCATCGCTGTACGAAAAAAATGCCTATTAAAATTCAATTGACGACCATGGAATTTACAAATATTTACATGTGGATTATTATTTTTAGCTACAAGTTTTATTCCTTAAAGCCGAGTAGACATTCTGCCCGAATTCTAGACATTGCGTTTTATGTGGCGGAACTCAACACTGTGCTTTGTTTTCTAATAACAGCAGAGAAATGTAAACAATTATTTAAAATATAATAACCAGTGGAATGTCTGAACATTCCTTCTGAATGTCTGAACGGAACTCTCAACGCCGTGCTTTCTGTCCTACCAGAGTGGGGAATGAATCATTTCCCTGAGAGGAATCGAACACACTACCATCAAGTTGACATTCAGACGCTGTCTCACTGCGCTGCGATGGCCTCTAATATTTTATTCTAATATTTTAAAGGAACATGTAGTAAGAGTCACTGTATTTTTCCAATGCATACATATGAGTTGCAATACCGCCACATGAATGGTCTTTGCAAATAACCGTCATATCGATACTATTTTTAAAATAAACAGCAATCATATTATTCGAATATGTATGAGACATAAAGGAAATAGTTCAAATATTGGTACATGTTAATATGGCAAGGTTGCAATAAGGGGGTGAACTTTGACCAATATCAACAGTTTCATACTTTGAAATAACTTTTTTCTACATTTAAATATAGAAGAAAAGTATTTCTAAACATAAAACTATTTGTAATTCTATATAATAATAAATAATTATTTCCTGTGTAAAATCTCAATTTGTAATTAAAACAAGAGTGTTCTAGTTTTAACGTTGCGTTATGACACTGTACTTTGATTTTCGCCAGACCCAGAGCTGGGAATGCAAATAATTTTAAATAACGTAATCTCTCTCCTTTAAACAAGGGAGGTTTTTATTTTATTTATTCAAGAGTCATCAAGTAATGAAGGGAAACGACGATCATATGAATTCAGTATATAGAACTCATCATAATAAACATTAATAACATCGATATAATACATCGATGGAAGTAATTGCTAGTATTTACTCTACTCATCGCGACATAATCAGGTAACCTTAAACCAAGTGATATACAAGACAGACTTGGCGTGTTTGACGTCTCAATGCATGTGATAATTGTGACTTCACATCGATTCAAGACATGTTTACATTTAAAATATAGGTATTTCTTGTGTTTTGTTACACATATATATGTAAATAATAATACATGAAAATATTGATTTCTACTTAAAAGGTGAAGACAGCAAAGTTATTCCGTTTTCTGTAATAATACAATGTGCTTGTATGATATATTTTTTACTTTAAAATAGACATAGGTCTATGTCAAAATACTCCTTTCAACATAAATAAAGTTGATATAAAACTATATGATCAATACTTATTGTATCTAGATATGGTAGGTATACAGTTTATACAAAGCCTTGACATTTAAAAACAAAATTGTCATTGTTACAGCAAAGAGACTACATACATTGCATATAAAATAAAATAAAATAAAAAATGTTATCCACTTTATAATATTAATATGTTTAGGAACATTTTACAATAATTAAGAAGACGGAAGTATAAAATTTCGCAAAGTTAAAGTCTGTATAGTTACAGAAGAAGTGCTGAAGACAATATTTATTATAAGAATGCATTAGATATAATAAAGTAATAAGAATAAATATTTTATATAATAACATGAAGTTTAAAACATTTCAGTCTAAAGTGCAATATACACGTCGCTAAAGCAAAGCGTATCATACATGTATACATGTCAAAGTATAATTCGTTTACATTTTAAACGCCACATTTTATCACTGTCCAGTCAATATTTGAAATATAAACATTTTCATATGAGTTTAAACTTCCAGTCATCACGTTCAGTTAGACACGTTTCAATAACACCTTGACAACATCAAGCACCTAATTGAAGTATACAGGCGTTTAAAATAATTTTGAATTTACATACTAGAATGAAGAGAGAAGTGTCTTGACACAAGGTTCTCTCTGACTGCCTACTCTGCATGAAAAAGCTTGGATGAAAAAGTTATGAAGATGCTTGTTTTAATTTTTTTTTAGCTTCTTGCTGTATCCCACACACAGCAGGGTAAGCAGAGGGAACCTAGTGTTGAGACACTCCGTTCCCCACTTTACGTCGAATTCGGAGGAATTGCATGTTAAGTGGCGGAACTTAACGCCGCGCTTTGCCTCGACACCAGAGCGAATAAAATGGAAATGGCCACTGCGCCACGACTGGCCCCAAGATTGATTTATATTTTTATACTCATTTATAGCCTAGAGATTCCTAAATCATATTAAATATGTTTTCACATTTACCATTGCAAATTAAATATATACTATATTCGAAAATTCAACTAAGTACAATTCGAAAAATCAACTAAATACATGTGTATTTGTAATCATGCTATACTAATCTTTTTTAAGTACAGATATTAGATATGTAAAAAGACATTTAAAGAAAACGTTCTGGTGAACGCAGCGGGATGAACGCATGGCTCAGTGGTGAGAGCGCCTGAACGGTATTCAGGGGGCGCGGGTTCGAATCCCGCTGCGTTCAAATTTTTATACGTTTTCTTTAAATGTCTTTTTCAATTTTCCTAAGTGTGGAATAACACTTTAAAAAATGTTTAAAAGTATTAGATATGTTCTTAAGATTTTTTTCTAAAAAAGGAATGGTTAACGAAGCATGCAAATGACACGCTACTATTAACTTCATCATCCCCGCGGTACCATTTCAAAATTGTAATGACCTTAATGGGTGACCGAAATAGATACTTGAGACATGTTTCAGAGTAATTCATAATAATGGGTGCTATAAATCCCATAAAATAATTAGCACCTAATTCCTTATAATTTAATAATAATTATTTTAAAGGCCTTTTTATGTGACAAGAGAAACCAGCATATTTTTTATCGTAATATAGGAATAAGTACGTGTAATCTATATATAATACAACAAAAATCGAGCGCTGTACATGGAATATATATGGGAGAAGCTTTTAGTGGGTGCAATCCATACTTATATTATAAATGCGAAAGTCTGTGTGTTTGTTTGTCACGCTTTCACGGCTAATCTACCCGGTCCGATTTGGATGAAATTTAGGATGAAAGTAGTAAATAACCGTGGGTCTAACATAGGCTACTTATTTTTTCAAAAATTAACCGCTAAAGGGTTAAAATAGAGGATGAAACTTTATATGAAATAACTAAACCGCTTGACCGATTGTAAAGAATTTTGGAATAAATATAGTTGATAATCAAAGGTCAAACATAGGCTACTTTATTATTCAAAAATCCAGCTCCGAGAGTTGCAGCACAACGAAACAATTGGGCAGTCTACGCGGCGAAGCCGTGAGCGGGCCGCTAGTTAATTATATATTTTTTGTTTTTCTGTATTTCTGATATTAGCGTGTACAAACGATTTAAATATAGTTTTTTTTTACAAAAAAAATTGTAATCAAAATTTGTGATCGAGTAAGCAATGTAATAATATTTAGTAGTAGTATTATAGTTTACGTGTTACTACGCGAGCTTGTTGCTAGTGTATAATATTTTATTATGTAAGCATTTTATTATCCACAATTAGCCCTTTTTTCATACTTTACGTAATAATTGCCTAAGCGTAAAATTTGTTCTATATAATTAAAGTACCTACGTACACTTCAAGGTAGGTGATTAGCTGAAACGGAACGATTAATTGAACGTTACGGCCTTACTTATGCAGGAATGTAGATTTTTCACCAAATTGTATTTATTATTGTATAGCGATATAAAAAGTAAGGTCTGAAGTCGCGATTCCTTGTGGAATTGGATAGACTTGTAGATTCGATTTCCAATCAAAGAAATTATCATATTCATTTTTTTTGGCGATGGCGGAAACATGGCGATGAGGTCCGCCACTCAACAAGCAAGGGAATGATTGAAGGAAAGAATTCGGGTGAAAGGACTGTACATACTAATTTTCATCAAACTATCCTGCCATGTAGTAAAAAGCGTAAAGCTGCATAATACAAGAATTACATAATTTTATAACGTCAATTTTATTTAGATACATTTCAAAGTAATACCGAAAATTAAGTAAAAATATATAGCAACTAGAAAAAGGACTACAATAGTAAACATGTTGAAATGTTCTTTACATCCATACTTATATTATAAATGCGAAAGTCTTGAAACATACGTATCTATATATATAAGAGTCGTGGCTCTTGTTTTATGTTTGACATAAAATAATAATATACTATTATTTCTTCGGATAGTTGGTGAAGCATTATAAAAATGATTAAAATGATTTTTATATATTATTCATATTTTTTCAAATAAAGTTACATAAAATAAAAGATAATTACTCAACTAAAGACAGTATAAATTATAGCCTATATATAAATATAGAAAATCAATATAATTATTTTACTAGGAACATATACTGAACAGTGAGCTGAAGTTCTACCGTTATTAAAATAATTCATGCGGCACGACCACCGTCAGTCAATCGTGATCAAACGTTGCACTTTAAGGAAATCTCCTAACTCTATAAATGAACATTTTCTAATAAAAATGTCAGAATTTATTTGATCACTATTTTATTTTTCCATTTATTTTTTTATACATTAAGATCTGTTACGCTATGTGCCATAAAGCGTAACGATTATAAACAATTTATTTAAAAATCCTTTTTTCACTTTTGCGTTTATTTTCTTTATATGAAATTTAGTTAGGCAAAAAAGTAAAATCTACCTGTTTACATACCTGTACGAATGAAACAAGTTTTTTATAATTTCAAATTATTACACAGGTTGCCGTTTATTAGGGTTTTGTAAACATACATTAGACTTGGAAGCCCCGCGAATATATTGTTTATAAAAATTACAATTATAAATGTAAAAGCCAATATATAACAAGATTAAGGCAATTACCAGGTTAATCATTGCTCTAAATTAAGATATAAAATATTTTAATAGGAAACATATTTTAGGGGCCAGTCGTGGCGCAGTGGTACGCACGTGTGACTGTAAAAGACTGGTTGTGGGTTTGATTCTGGTGTCGAGGCGAAGCGCGGCGTTAAGTTCCGCCACTTAACACGCAATGTCTCCTAAATTTGGCGGAAAGTGGGGAACGGAATGTCATAACACTAGGTTCCCTCTGCCTACCCTGCTGTGTGCGGGATACAGCGTTAAGCTAAAACAAAAAAAAATACTCACGCCATATACATATTTCTAAGCACAAAATATTGTATTTAAAAACTGACCACTTTTTCATACAATTCTTTCAAATAACTATTGCACACTGAACAAAGTCCATCACGTACATTGTACGGCGGAAATAAAACCAATATTGCTTTTACCCATACCATTTGATGCTATCTCAATTATAATCTTCATTATACTGTCATTTCCACAGTCATATCGATAATTCTTGCATTAAATTTTAGTCGCGTCAATTTATTTGTATTGATAGTCAATAGCCCTTGACATTTCAAAGGTCACAAGGTAACATCTTAGAATTATAAAATAGTAATTAAACTAAAAAAAACATACTTTAAAGCGGTTAAAGGAGATCGAAAGTGTTGCATACAATTCTGGGCCCTCAATGTAAAGACATGAAAATAGTGTTAATTAAAAGGTTCAAAATTAAGAGTTTTTCATTGAAAATTCTATAGAAATTGACAATCAGATAGCAGAGTTATTGGAGGTTTAGTAAAAGTGAGGTTATATTGCATTATCTTTAAGTGTCAGATGATTACACATAAAAGTATGTGAAAAAAATCAATTTTATTTAGAAGAGAATATCTGAAAAGTCATAACAAGGCAATAAAGACTCAAAGACATACAGACATAGGTAACATGTATGGAATTCTAAAGGAACAGGAGGAGTGAACTATGTGATAAAAGTCATAAAATAAAACAAATTATTTTAATAGAATATTTTATTCCTCTTCAATAATAATTAAAATATTGTCTAGGAACTGTGCAGGGGGCACAATATTGTGGTACCTTGCCCAGCTAAGGTACCATATAATTGACATATGAGCACAGCAGCCTACTGTCCGTCTACCTACAA
Organism: Dryas iulia moderata; assembly: GCA_019049465.1. Lineage (NCBI taxonomy): Eukaryota > Metazoa > Arthropoda > Insecta > Lepidoptera > Nymphalidae > Dryas > Dryas iulia. The sequence goes on from CM032425.1 coordinate 12,422,120, forward strand.
TACAGCCATATGCGAACAACATGGTCCTCCATTTCACCAAAGTTTTCAAAATGAAGTAGTGAAGTACTTTCAACTTCTTTTAGAGACATCATATCATAAATATGTTTCTCAGTAAATGTCTGAACATAATTGGATCTCAAACTATCCAGAAAATCCCATGCTTCAATAACCAAATGTTGACCACAAAGATGGTTATTTTCAGGGATGTAATATTTATATTCATTAAATAACATTTTATGTGTAGTAAGTGGTACTCTGTATCTTTCTGTTCCTTGGCATCCTTCAATGAAGCACCTTCTTTCAGTTTCAATAGCTCTCATGTACTCAGACAAAACAATAGAAGGTACTGGTTGGTTGCCACTGACTCCTGCATTTGGAGACACATCTGAAAGATCTTGTTGTTGTGGTTTTACTATTTGAGGAGTGTCTTGTGTGAATGATGTCGACGGGCCTGAGGTCATGTGGACAGAAGCTCTGTCTGCAGCCATCCAACATTTGTGACATATATGATTTGTCGCTTGAATCTGCAAGAGAAATACATAATTAATAATGGTAATTAATTCAGATACCAAATAAAATTATTGCTTCATATTTCGCTAGGAATTGTGAAGTTTTATTTTTTTTGCATTTTAATTCTAGAACAATAAATATTGAAATAAAATATAAAATAAGAGATATAAGCAAGCACTATTCAAATATAGTATTTATCCAAGTACTAGCAGTTCACAATATATTAACAGTTAACAATCTCACAATATGTATTCTAATCTAAGTTTTTACAATTTTATGGTGACAATGGTTATAAATATGCTATACATGTAGTTTTTTGATAGAAATAAGTAGTGAGTCACATCATGTTTACTGTCATGGATGAATGTATGTTAATAATATAATTGAGCAGATTACGAGATATTTTTATTTACTTACAGTATGAGGAATAATCCATTCTTGTATGACATTATAAATTCTTGATTCACGAATTGTGTTCTTATGAAGTGCATGACTGACCCGCGCAGTTAGAGAGTGTCCGCAGCGGAGACAAATGTTACGATGTCCTAGTAGTCTTCCCTGGTTAAGAGCCTGTGGACTCTGAGCCAAATCCCAACATGCTTGACAAACATGGTCACTACTGCAGGCGATCGTCGGTGTCCAATGTGAAAGCAAGAGTCGTAAAACGTAGGCGGGTTCGGAGTCCGTAAAAAACAAAGCAGTGGTCGTTAAAAACAAGAAATGATCGCGAAAGCACTCGAAACGCATCGAAAAACACGAAACAAGTGAGACTCAGATAACAATGTAACCGGCATGGTAATTGTTAAGTGTCAATGTCATGTTGCATTAGACTATTCTGAATGATTTTGATCGATACGGAAACGATAATCGAAAAGGATGTTTTAAAATAATATTTAATATTATTATCTATTATGTTAATACACGTTATTAAAAGTTATTATAATTGAAGAGAGACATATATGGTGTAGTTTAAATGTAGTTACTATAAGTTAAAAGCTAGGTGTGAAGTTTTTATTTTGTAATTAAATAATCGAACAATCATTCGTTATTTAATTAATCGTTAATCGATTACTTCATAAAAATACTTATTTGCATATTTCTCCGCTTGTAGATTGAGAATTTATGCAAATTTTTGGTATTTCATACAAAAAAAATAAACTAATTTTTTAAATCCATTCTCAACTCATTACATTTTGGGCCCACAAGTTTCCATCACATTTTATTGTAATTTAAGTATTTCATAGATTTCAATTGTATCCGTTAAAAGGATCATCTGATTCGAACACGTGTACAAAGTTTGGAATTCGATGGGAAGAAATTGAGTTAGGTAATAAAATCTTGACCGATTTAGAAGAATTTTCTCAGGAAGATAGTTGTTTACGTAAATGCATCTCTAAGGAGCTGAAATAGGGGATAAAAATTGTATGAAAGGTAGAAGCCGCTTAACTTAGGCGAGAATGACAATTGCGTAGTTGACGCGGCCAGTCGTGGCCCAGTGGCAGAAAAGTGTGACTGTAAACGACTGGTTGTGGGTTCGATTCCCACTCGAGGAGTGGAAATTATATTTCTATTTTCTTCGGTAATTCATTAGGTAAAGTGCGGCGTTAAGTTCCGCCACTTAACACGCAAGCCTCCGAATTCGGCGGAAAGTGGGAAACGGAGTGTCTTAACACTAGGTTCCCTCTGCCTACCCTGCTGTGTGCGGGATATAGCGTGAAATTATTTAATTTTTTTTTTTTTGACACAAGAGTGGCACAAGAGTGTGTCTTAACACGACTGGTTGTGGGTTCGATTCCCACTCGAGGAGTGGAAATTATATTTCCATTTTCTTCGCTCTGGTGTAGAGGTAAAGTGCGGCGTTAAGTTCCGCCACTTAACACGCAAGCCTCCGAATTCGGCGGAAAGTGGGGAACGGAGTGTCTTAACACTAGGTTCCCTCTGCCTACCCTGCTGTGTGCGGGATATAGCGTGAAGCTATTTAATTTAATTTTTTTTGACGCGGGCGAAGCCGCGAGCGGGTTGTTAGTATTAAATATTACTAATGCAAGTAGTAACATTTTATGTTACACCAAACCAAAATAATATTATGACATATGTAAATAAATACCTAAAGTTTATATTAAGCAATTAAATATTGATGTTATATAACGTTTTAAAGTAAAAGATATTCAAGTGTTTAATATTAAAGCACTTTTTATGTGTATTTTGTACGCACTCTGTCGAATGGAATTCAATTTGCAAAACAAATATATTCTTCGGTAATTAGGTACATTTGAACTATAGTACGATAGAACAATAAATAATACCATTACAAATTAATTAATTTCAAAAAAATAAAACAATAGCTGTTAATTTGTCATCAAGGATAAAACTCAAGGATTTTCGTTACTTACTAAAAATAAACTTCAAAACAAGGAAGTAAACAAATGTCGTGATACAAAATTCGTGACGAAACGACAAAAATGATCATTAAAAACAATTCGTGGGAAGGCAATGATATCAAGGAATGATTCCCCGTGATGGGGTGAATGCGTCATTAACTTGACTCCCGGTGGTGCGATTACATCGATGGGAACCATAAGATGTCGATGGTGTCAGCCGACCTAATTAGACTGTGACCCAATTACGTTTTTAAGTGCACCAGAGGAAATCATTCAATTTCGCTGACAGGTACTAAGATAGTATACTGAAATGGAATTTACATATGATATATTTAATGCATGATATGAAGGTTAAGAATTTGAATCCATCGTAGTGCAGTGGACACTGTGACTGGAAATGTGATGGTTGTGGGCTCATTTTGTAAATACAAATAATACATAATCATTTCTTTGTCTAGTTTCTAGAATAAAATTATTCTGGAAAGTAGAAAAAGCGCGGTTGAGTTTTGCCAGTCAACTTACCTTCTTTCTGACTACCCTCCTAAGCTATGTGAGCAAAGCTTGAAATTATAATACAAAGTAATCTTTGTAGAAGAGACTTTTAATATATAATTCGAATTGCATTTGCAAAAGAATTCTTGAAAGCTATAGACCCGTAAGAAATACCAAAGGAAAAAAATATAACAGGTAAACAATGATCATTTGCATTTGTATCTGTATTAACAATACGTTAATACAGTCATTTGAATTGCTATAGATATTTGGTCAGTATACTGAAAAGAATTCTGAATTTTTAACGTTGTTTCTCATTTATGCAATGTCACTAACAAAAAATAAATAATATATACAAACGAAAAATAAAAAGCAAAATTAAAAATTTTGAAAATACCCACGACGGTTTAATTGTAATTGAAAAAGGATAAAATAACTGTAAATCCCCCGCCTAAATGAATATATGTAACGAGATGATGGGGACGACTCCGTCGGGGGCTGTCATTACTTTAAGTTTGCACAAATCTTCTCATAGGTTTTCTTGCTGTTAAAACAGGTTCCCAAAAAATTAAAATATTAATATGAATTTACAGTTTTGATAACTGGTATTTTAAAAACTTTAAAACGAAATCTATACTGTTAGCTACTATATTTAAAATAGGGATTGCAACTGGCAGCCCCCGACGAAGTCGTCCCCATCATCTCGTTACATATATTCTTTTAGGCGGGGGATTTACAGTTATTTTATCCTTTTTCAATTACAATTAAACCGTCGTGGGTATTTTCAAAATTTTTAATTTTGCTTTTTATTTTAAACTTTTTAAAGTGAATAGATACACATTATATATTATTACATAATATCGAAATACTTTATATTAATCTTCATGCAAATCCAAAAGAAATTATAAACCCAATGCTTTCTGGTTATCAAATGCTTATTGCAGCGCCTGGCAGATTGTCACCGTAACATTTCCACGAAACTTAAGTCTAACCAAATCAGTGAAAATCACAAAACCCAGTAGTAGTTTTGATTTTGAACAAACTAATTTATACTGGAGCGCCCCTGGTAGTTCGTGATATGGCATATAAAAACACGCAGCAATTAAACCAGAACCTATCACAGAAAACTGCATCTAAATAGGTTTCACACAAAAAATAAAAGCAAATGCTTACTGCAGCGCCCCCTGGTGAGGTGTCACCATGACACATATACGAGAACACGCACTAATTAAGCCTGATCCTATCTTTGATAACTTCATCCAAATTGGACTTGTAGTTTTAGCTTTGCATAATTAAATGTTTAATGCAGCACCCCCTGGCGTGTTCATAACGTAAAAAAATACCTAAAAACTTACACCAAGTAAAGGTAACTCTAATACTAAAAACTCTGCGCAATCGGACTAGTAGTTGTAGCTTTGCATTAAATATTACAAACATTTGTTTACAGCGCCCCCTGGTGAGCTAACACGATAAAACATATCCAAGAACATGCAGTAATTAAACTTGAACTTATCATTGACACTGCATCCAAATCAAATTCGTCATTTTATCTTTGCACAAACAATATTTTACTGCAGCGCCCCCTGGTGACTTGTCACTGTAATATAAATTTAAAAACATGCTATAAGCAAAGCGGAATCTAATATTGAAAACTCTTTTCAATCGTACTAGTCGTTTTGGTTTTACACAAAAAAATAGAAGCAGCTAGAGAGTTAACACAGACATGAAAATATGCACTAAGTAAACATACACAGCAAACTTGAATCTATCATTGAAAACTGCATTCAAATCGGACTCGTAGTTTTAGTTTCGCACAAACAAGTGTACTTACTGCAGCGCCCCCTGGTGAGTAGTCACCGTAACGCATATATGAAAAGAAACACCAATTAAACCTGAACCTATCGTTGGAAGTTTCATCTAAATCGGACTAGTAGTTTTTGCTCTCAGACTATTATTTTTTGAGATAATTGAAAACATTCGTTTTCACGTAAAATGCTTACTGCAGCGCCCCCTGGTGAGTTAAGGCAATAAGACATACATAAGAACATACACCAATTGAACCTTAACTTATCATAGAAAACCGTATCAAAATCGGACTTATAGTTTTGGAAATAATTGACATAGTAATTTGCACAAACACACAAACAAACAAACAAACAAACAAACAAACAAACAAACAAACAAACAAACAAACAAACAAACAAACAAACAAACAACCTCTCACCCCAAACACATATACAGTCGCCGTTCCGTCGCGGGTAATGATATCATTACAACACCTTTACCATAAAAAGATATTGTTGTTTAATTTGGTTTTTATATAATTGTTATAAATAACTCAATTTCCTTTTTTATGCAATGTTAATTTTAAAATTATAAATTATTAAACTATTTTTTTTCATTCAGTGTAGTGTCAAGACACTCTGTTCACCACCTCCTGCCCGAAATCGAAATATTTATTGAAAACAATTTAAATATAACCACCTAACTGTGATTGAACCCAAAACCAATCGCGTTTACAGACAGACGATGCGCCATTGCGCCATGACGCCCTCTAAATAATCCATACTTATATTATCAACGCGAATGTCTGTTTGTGCTTTCACGTCTAAACTGCCGGTCCGATTTGCATAAAATTTAGAATGAAAAAAATAAATAAATTACTGAGTCAAACATAGGCTATTTATTTTTTCAATAATCAACATCTAAAGGGTTGAAATAGGGGACGAAAGTTTGTATGAAAAATCTACACCGCTTGATTGATTGTAATGTATTTCGACATAAATAGATTTCATAATTTAAGGTTAAACATAGGCTGCTTTATTTTTCAAAAATCCACCCCGGAGGGTTTCAATATAACGAAGCAGCTAATTCACGGGGCGAAGCCGCGAGCGGGCCGCTAGTGTGAAATATAATTCCAAATATCTCTAAAAAATTTCACGTTTCAGATATACATTTAAGCGGTTAATTATAAAAATTAGATGCACTTTTCATTATTTTTAAACATACCGTGCAATTTTCAAGGCTACCAACATAAACACATGTAATGGACATACGTGAATTATCTATAATAACAGTACACTATTATATATTATAGCAAAACAAACATTACGAGAATAGGTAACACGTTTAGAAATGCGGAAACGATAAATGTTCCGGCACGTATACTAAATAAAACTATTTAGGGCCAATTGTTGACAAATGATTTATTCACAGTTGCCAGTATTCCGAAATTATTTTGGTATTGCCTTCTATTATGATTATTTTGAATAAAAAATAATAATATTTAAAGCATTCATACTTTTTTGTAAGTTACTTTTGGTAAAAGTTAATTATTTTTTGTGTTGAATCCAAGTTTTGTTATAAGTGGAAAATTGGTTAGCCAATGTTATGTATTGTTATATATTTATAGTATTTCAAAGAAGCTGATAAAAAGAAACTGTAGCAAATAAATAAATAAATATTCAATACTAAGGTTTTTTTTGGTTTTTATAATATTTACTTGAACTAGTAGTATTTGTTGCTTAATGCAAGAGTGTGTGTCAAACACAAGGAAATGTGTTCAGTATTTAATTATATAACGTTAAATACATTATTATACAAAATTTTAGCTTTATACTTTTTCTCCATATAAACTTTAATCATACCAAATTTAATACTCCTTGGTATCCGTACAATTATGGCATACAAGACATTAGTCTTGACACTAGGTTCTTTCTGATTGCCCTACTGTGCGAGATAAAGCTTGAAGCTTAAAATAAATTACATATAGATATAATATGGCACAACACATGGGTATAAGGCATAACAGGGTATATTAAGATAACTGGGTATCTTAATGTATTTAAGTACTAGCGACTCGCTCGCGGCTTTGCTCGCGTAAATAACATAACTATAGCTGCGTTATATTTCCGACGATCCGCGTTCTATCTACCCGCGTTCTTACTCAATTTATGCTTACGTATATACTTAAGTTATGGTTTATATTTTTCAACACTAATGTCGATTTTTGAAAAATAGAATCCTAAGTTTGACACTATCTTCAATTTTTTCCATTCCGAATTCTTTCCAAATCGGGCCCGGTAAATTGGCCGTGAAAGCATAACAGGCATACAGATTTCCGCATTTATAATATTAATATGGATGTAGATATAATAATTAAAGAATAGCATAATACATAATTAAAGAATAAGCATACTTATCTAACTTCGTAGTTAAATAAATAATGTGCATATATCTTGCTTTTAACACTTTTAAACTGTTATTCACACACTTAGTAAATCGAAATAGACATTTAGAAAACGTATAAAAGTTTAAACGCAGAGGGATTCGAACCCGCGTCTCTTGGAAACTGTCCAAGCGCTCTGACCGCTAAGCCATGCGTTCTACTACCAGCTGCGTCGAAATTCTTATACGCTTATTACAACTTATTTATGTTGATAGCATGCATTTTCTTCTCTTAGTTCATTCGTATACATCAAAATATTCAATTAGGTTTCTTATTTGAAATGTTAATTTTTCCCTTATACATACATTAACGTGATGAAATATACGTTATACGTAAGTAATGGCTCATATTTATCTTCTAAGTTGCTTTATTACCATATTGGGAGTAGAATTTACATAATATTATACAAAGAAATAATTGCCTATGTGGAGAAATGAGATACCATAATAATCCATATAAATTTTGTTTATATAACAATGTTTTTTTTTTCATTTCAATAATTATTTAAATCTGAAATTCAACTTTTGCAGTAATTACATAATATTTTTTACCAAAAGTAAAATGGCACATTGATCGATATATTAACATCAATTTATGTGCATATGGCCTTTTTGTAGATCAAAAAAAAATGAATTGAATTTAATTGGGGCCAGTCGTGGCGCAGTGGCACAAGTGTATGACTGTAAACGACTGGTCGTGGGTTCGATTCCCACACAAGGAGTACATATATTTAATATTTCTATTTTCTTCACTCTAATGTCGAGGCAAAGCGCATTTAACTCACATTGCCTCCGAATTCGGCGGAAAGCTGGGAACGGAGTGCCTTAACACTAGGTCCCCTCTGCCTACCCTGCTGTGTGCGGGGTATAGTGTGAAGCTAAAAAAAATAAAATGAAATGAAAGGCGCACATGATAAAAGCCTTATAAAATATGATCAAAAGTAATTACGTCACTACTTTTGCCTTACTTTTTAAAATATTGATTATATATCAAATTGACGTATATTGTGCTTAATTGGCGCTCCTTAAACGTAAGCTATAAACACAGAATTGTATTTAATTGATATAGCTTCATAATATACAGACTTTCTGTTGTCAAAGTATAACCTCTGTCAATGAAGAAAAACAATTTAACTGAGGTCAAGTGTCGTTTAAGTATTTTTGTTATAAGATTTGACTATAATACAATGCCTATTTAGGCGAGATACAATTTGACTATCCATACTTATATTATAAATGCGAAATTCTGTGTTTGTCTGTCACGCTTTCACGGCTAATCTACCGGTCTGATTTGGATGAAATTTAGAATGAAAGTAGGAAAACATCTAGGGAAAGTAGGAAAACATGGGCTACTTATTTTTTTTAAATCAACCTCTAAGGGGATGAAAGTTTATATGAAGAATTTAAACCGTTTGACCGCTTGTAATGATTTTTGGCATAAATATAGTTGATAATCCAAGGTTAAATATAGGCTACTTTATTTTACAAAAATCTATCCCTGAGGGTAGCAATATAAAGAAATAGTTATGTAGTTTACGCAACAAATCCGCGAGCGGGCCTCTAGTTAGTATATAATCTGATTTCTATCCAAACATAAAAAATACAGTACAAATTTACGTCTAAATAATGATAAAGGATTTTACAAAAAATAATGATAAAAAATACACTTAAGTAAAATCTTTTATGCGTTATTCTGTCTTCCTGGCAAGAACATTAGGAACGTGTGATTAAAATATTGTGATAGTAGTAAATTTGAAGACGCGTGCAAATTTACAGACAAACCGAATGGCAAATAGTGGGTCAAAATATCGGAACAATATTTCCTTAGTGGTCGATTCATATAGATACGTAAAGGTACAAAACGTGTTTAGTAAAACGTTAAAAACATCTATACAAATAAATAACATTAGAGTGTTTGTTTGTAATATTAAATATATATCCGCTTTTTATTAAATTTATGTGTATATATTATACAATATCTCTAGAACGGCTGGACTGATTTTCATGGGACTTCACTGGCATAATAATGAGTAACTTAGGCTACTTTTTTAGAATTATAACTTCTTTTGTAATACGTTGGTAATAAGAAAGTAAACTTGCAACTCAATAAAAACCTCATTATACATAAGACTCAATTCCTTGTAATTTCAAATTAAATCAATTTTATTTTAATGTCATTTTTTGTTCCAAATAACACAATTGCATATAAAACATGCATTAAATAATTTTAAAGGACAAAAGTCACGCTCTTATTACTTCGCACTTTGTTTAAGCTATATTATAAACTGCAAGGTAACGAACTCTTTTTATTTTAGTTGGTGCAGGAAATACCAACATAATTTAAGTTTAGACAGCCAAATGAGAAATAAAATTAGTTTTTTAATTAATACAATGGAATTATACAAGGGGCATAAGCAAATTGAGTATTGTTTAATCACAATTTATGTATAGGTAGCTTTTGTTTAGCTTCACGCTGTATTACGCATTCAGCAGGGTAGGCAGAGGGAACCTAATGTTAAGACACTCCGTTCTCCACTTTCCGCCGAATCCGGAAGCATTGCGTGTTAAGTGGCGGAACTTAACGTCGCGCTTCGCAATAGGTAGCTTTGGGTACGAATAATTAATATTGTTTCGTATAATAGAAAAAATGTATATTACAATCTATCTACCTTCTGTTTCTTTCAGTGTCACAATTTCCCTCGCATATATACAAAAAAGCAGGATATACAAAAAATCTGATCTATGAATCGATTCAAAATTTTACTTTGAAGTAGCAGTAATTTGACGGTTTTGTTCTACCAGGAAGACAAATACAAAACACATTCAATTAAAGATACTACTTAAAGGTGCTCATTCTGCCAAGGGGAAATCGAACCCACATTCATTGCATTATATATAGTTACAACTACTACCCCATAACGGCTACCACGTCCGAACTAAAAGTACAGTCATTTCATCCAACTTTAATCCCACTATAACTCTTGCAGATGTTTCATATCAACAATACAGAGAAATTAGGTCAGCGATCGCGACACAATATGGTCATTTTTGTGGGTCACTCAAACTTTTGCCCAAACGTGACAAAATGCGAAATGGAATGTATGAGTGTGTACGTAACTAGAAAATATTGGAGATTCCATAAGTATACATTATTTTTACTATTTGTACTTATAACATTTTTCATTTCCCACTTAGGGTGAAGATTTCACTGGAAGGTATTGGGTTCAATATTTGCGTGTTTATTGAAATATTTTTAATATTGAACTTATAAGACCATTTGTTACAATTTGTCTGTCTGTTTGTGCAGGCTAATCTCAGGAACGGCTGGATCAATTTTTACAGGAACTTCACTAGCAGATGGCTGGTGTACATTCATGCGGACCAAATCGCCGGCACAACTACTTTTTAGTATAATAATCATGTTAATTTTACGTAAAGGAAATATGTTTATACACTATGTAATTTCTTTAAAATATTGTATTGTAATTACTAATTATTTTGATGTAATATGTAAATTACCTATAAGTTTTATTCAAAAACATGGAACACATAGAAAAACGTAATCAAGTGACGCTAGTCTTTAAATATTTATAAACGGATATTATGCTAATATACGCAAAAAAACTGACTAATGTATACAATAATATGACTCAAAATAAACTACAACATTATCTATGTGGCAAGTCGTTAAATTTGTTTGGTTTTGCTGCGCCAATTAAACCTTTTTTCAATACGCAAGTATGTTTTTTAGCTTCACGCTGTATCACGCACACAGCAGGGTAGGCAGAGGTAGGTGAGGTTTGAGGTATTGCGTGTTAAGTGGCGGAACTTAATTCTGCGCTTTGCCTTAATACCAGAGCGAAGAAAATTGAAATATTAAATATTTCCGCTCCCCGAGTGGGAATCGAATCCACAACCAGTTGTTTAAGACCATGTAATTGACAAAGTATATAATTGAAAAAGTATATAATTGTAGTATGTAATTGATAAGATATAATCTTATTACAATATAAAAATTATTGTAGAAAACATAACCATATGTTATTTATGTATATGTACATACTTATGTGTAATATACGCTGGGCATTTTACGATTTTTAAAAAACTTAATATAAAAAAATTTAACTGCCCAGCGAAAAATTCTGTAAACATCAATTCATAATTGGTAAAAAAGCTTTTTTAAAATAGATTTACTCTAAAGTCGAATAAGTACTACAGCTTTCGAATCGCCCCTGTGTCACTGAAGCCATTAGCGGCTGATGGAAAAGTAATTGTCCGCAATAATTGGACCAAATGATAGAGGCTTCTACGGACTTAAATTGATTGCAAGCAAATTTAATCTGTTTACACCAAAGTGTTTTGTTCTTTTTTTCTTAAATATAAACATATTTTGTTTTATAAAAAGGTATACATATAGTAGTAAAATATATTCTAGTGATATATCTATTAAATATGTATGAGTGAATGTAAAAAATAATTTTTAGCACAGAATTTTGATTATAACAGTACCAACACTACCGGTTCTATGATATATGACTGTGATAAAACAAACTTTAATTTCTACTTAATCTTTTAAATGTAACAATTACAAAGATTTCTTGAAGAACAATTATATCAAATACAGTCTCGATTTTATGATTATATTTTAAGAATCGAATTAGTTATTATTTTAAACATTTATTTAATATTCATATCATTAGTGAAGAGAAAGAAATAAAATTAATTAATAACTTTGGCGAGTTACGTCATTATCGAAAACGGGTAATGTAAAAATTTCATACTATATTTAATACTAGCGGCCCGCTCGCGGCTTCGCCGCGTGATATACGTGGCTGTTTCGGTATATTGCAACCGGCAGCGGTGAATTTGTAAAATAAAATAGCCTATGTTTAACCTTGGATTATCAACTATATATATGCCAAAACTCGTTACAATCGGTTAAGCGGTGTAGATGTTTCATGTAAACTTTCATCCCCTACTTCAACCCTTTAGAGGTTGATTTTTGAAAAACTATGTAGTATTAAAAATGACTGGGTATTAGACCCAGTTTCATTCTAAATTTCATCCGAATCGGGCTGGTAGATTAGCCGTGAAAGCGTGACAGACAACACACAGACATTCGCATTTATAATATAAGTATGGATTAGTTACTTGCATCTTAAAATGGGTATGATGTAATGTTTCCAAGAACGAAATCACTAAAAAACAGCAATAAAAAATATCTCCATGCAATTACACCATAGATTTAACATAAAACTATACCATTTAAATGGAAATTAGAGGTCTTCTTATCATCTACTTCCGACATTCACATATACAGACGACGAAACTAGTTTTGCCAAGTCGTATTGAGTGTCTAAATAGCTTTTTTACTCAACTTTTTTGACCTAAAAGTTACTTAATTCGTAATATAAAAACTGATTACTTGCAGACTATTAAGTTTTTACGTCCTTATAACGTCGGGACGACTTTGTATAGCCCAAAGAAAAATGTACCTAATCGATTAGTTTTTTTTTCACATCTTCACGCCATTTCCGCATAGCAAGGTAATCAGACATAACCTGATATCAAAATATCATTTTTTCCATTTCCCGCCCGAAATGAAGACATTGCTCGTTGAGTGACGGAACTAAACGCCACGCATTGGCTTAGGTAAATATTCAGTCCCCTGAGTGGAAATTGAACCTACGATCAATTGCGTTTACAGTCAGACGCTTCTTCACTGCGCCACGATAGTTTCAGATTAATTTTATTGATTGATTAATATGATAGCTTTTTTATCGCCTATCTTTCCCTATAAATTATAATTCAAATTATCACCCATGTCATTACTCCATTTTCGGGTCATTTGTAAGTCGGGTCTTTTTAATATGGGTCATGGAACGCAATGTCATATTTTGGTTTTATTCTAAACGAACATTGTAAAATCGTTATACTTCCTATAAATGTAATGCTAAAATATTCCCACCATATTATAATCTAAAACCATTGCATCAACGATCACGCACACCAAAGGTCAAATTTTGTCAGGTCGGCGCCGACTAATCATAATTATAGATGTTATACTAACATGCTATAATTCTACCTTTTTTGGTAAAAAGTAGGAAATAAAATATATTCAAAAGAAACGTAAAACGCATAATTCATTTATTTTTAACTAATATTAAAAAAAAATAGTTCACATTCTCTGCGTGTCAGGCAACGGAATGAAAAGAAGTTGACCTCGCAACGGGTTCCTTGTTTCCTAACAGATTGTTGCTTCCACGATGCATAATGTGAACGGTGAAATACTAATATCTCCTAGCACTAGCACAGTAATTTAGTTAGTGTCATAATATCTGCTGTAGATATATCTTGGACTGGCATAGGAGTAAGTAAAGACTGAAAAGACTGAAAATATCAGCCAAATTAACGACAAAATGAGTACGTTTTTGTATCTAAATGAAGGATTTTTTATATAACTTACAGTTGTATTTTTTGTCCCTGTAAATGTAGTTTTTATAAGTCAGGACATAAAAGTTCACCCTTGAAGTGTACTTTTCTGTATAATCTTTAAAGCTATTCTCTTAAACTGCAGAAATCTCATAATGTTAACAAACATACGTTTAACTTTCTTAACTACAATTTAATTTTCATTTCTTTATACTGGTAGCTAAGAGAGAACACGGCGTTGATTTCCGCCACTCAACACGCAATGTATTGATTTCGGCAGAAAGTTTAGGACGCGAGAGACTTGACTAGGTTCTCTCTGACTACTCTGCTATGTAGAAATGCAGGGAAAGACGTAATTCTTCTTATATATATGGTATTTTATTAAATATTGTGGCCAGTCGTGGCTCAGTGGCACAAGCGTGTGACTGTAAACGACTGGTTGTGGGTTCGATTCCCACTCGAGGAGTGGAAATTATATTTCCATTTTCTTCGCTCTGGTGTCGAGGTAAAGCGCGGCGTTAAGTTCCGCCACTTAACACGCAAGCCTCCGAATTCGGCGGAAAGTGGGGAACGGAGTGTCTTAACACTAGGTTCCCTCTGCCTACCCTGCTGTGTGCGGGATATAGCGTGAAGCTATTTAATTTATATATATGGTATTTTATTAAATATTTTTGATTCTCATTCCTAAATTGAAATTTAGATTTGGTATTTTGTTAAGCAGAATGCATTTCCCATCATATCATTATCTGATCATTTTAAAGCTAATTGCATACCTAACCAATTTATTATTCCACACAATATGCCTTTGTTACAAATGATATATGAATGTCCGTAGAAATAGTTTGAAATCGATCTTTTTTATACACCTAACTTAAAACAAAATTTTATTTATTTCTAATGCCATTACTTACGATACCTATAGCGATTTTTTTTAAATTTTAAAACAAATTAAACGTGTTTTTATCATTGTTTTTAGATTTGCTGCGTTAAGTTCAGTCACTCAACACGCAATGTCTATATTTAAGGCGAAAAATGAAAGACGGAGTGTCTTGACACTAAGTTTTCTCTCTTAAAGCTGAATATTATTATGAAATAACCGTTATTACAATTACGCCACTAAATCTTACATAAGTTAAACGATATCGCAATTCCGGTAAGAAATACAATCCGCATGTGCTTTTACAGTTAACTTTAAACAAACCTTTCTGTTGAATTGTAAAACAATGCCGCCTGTCGCTTCAAATCATCACCGACCGTATTATCTTCATTCATATTTACACAACACTTAATACAATCACTGTAAATATATCACAAGTAAAATATTTTTTTATGTATTTATATTAAATTTAATAAGAAATTAAAGCAAACGAAAGGCCGGCAAGTCGTCCGACGCCCGCGCCTCTCACTAAATAAATTTGCCACTCACACGGTTACCCCCACTTTGTATAAGCATTGTTGATAGCGTTTCGCGATATAATACACACTACAGTGCTTTCTAACATTTAAGCAATCTTAATACTAATATCGTTTGACCTTTGCATAACTCTATTACTTTTATGAGTAACGTTACTAACGCCTACGACTTCGATAATATATTGTAATATTATGTGTGTACTTCAATGTATTACTTGTGTTAAATGTATGTGATGAAATTAGCGTATTTATATCTAAGGTTATTTATTATGTTAGTAAAAACTGTTTAACTTAAATTTTAACTAGCAATATGCCCTGGATTTGACTGCATATAAATGCAATTCTTCACATTTATATTGTGTTTAGCTAAGTTATATATTTGTGGCAATGGTACATTTTTTTAAATGGTACCATTTTTTATTAATGTCTTTTTAAATGTATAGAATCATAAATCCTAATTTTGTTAATAAAATTTGTGTCTAGATTCTACCATACAGAATAATAATCAATTTCAAAATGTATTTTGGCCTTAAAAAAGTATAAGCAAAAAAAATTAAGCATTGCAGACATTTATACAAATGTACTTATAAGATAAGAATAATGACACACCAAGAACAATTAACAAGTAACTGTGTACATGTTAATTTTAATGCATGTATGTGGATTTGCAGTTCTGTTATTTTTATGAGTGATGTGATTCATACTATATCTTGCATAGCAGGATAGGCAGACAGGACCTAGTGTTGTGATATTTTATTCTCTTACTGTCAATTAACTGAGACATTGTGGGTTGAACGATAAAACTCAACATTGCACTTTTTTGGTCACCAGAACAGATAATTGAAATATTACCTTGAGTGGGAATCAAACTCATAACCATTGGATTTGCAGTCAAATGCTGCCACACTCTGCTATATAGGCCTTGAGAACTCCACAAAAATGGAAATACTATGTAAACATCTGTTTATATGTTTGTTAAGTACAATTAATTTGCAATTAACATATGTTGCACAAATATTTTTGTATAGCCATTTCTGATAACATTTTACATATATAGCTTAAACTTTGGGCTTTTTAAAAGTTTCTTTGTCTTGGCCTTAAATGGCCTACTTTTTATCAATGCATTAGTGTATTCCATACCTAAAAGCTAGTTGTTTAAAGATATATATTTTTTATTATAAATTCTATGTATGCTTTTAATATAATGCATGTGAAGAGCTAAACATGACAATAATGAGGGTCACACAACGGACAAGACTTTTGTCGAATCAAACTTACAAGATAAGTCCTTATATAAAAGTGAAGCTCAGGATCTTCTTCATTTTTCTACAAATAATATAGTAGGTCATCTGAGGTTTTTTTATTATTTTCATATATCATATATGAAAATAACCTTTCAACATACATTTGATATTTAAATTACAGTGATGCTTGTATTTTTGTTCAACAAATTTATTCTGCTACAATACAAAATATTAATTTAAATAAATATTAATATGTGAAAAAGAATAGCAAATTTGTTAAAGTAAGCCTAAAAAATATGTTTGAGTATTTCATACTTACTGAAATAAAAATATAATGCCTTATAATTATAACTCGTTACAATGATTATAATTATCAAATATTAGAAAAAAATAAAAGAAAGATACTATATTATTAACCTAATGACTTAAAATAATGTTTTATATTATGACAGGGCAAATGAAGCATATGCCACTTTCAGAGGACTTGGAAATGATTTGTGAATTTTACTTAATATGTAGCTATAAAATTTAACAAGTAAGTAACAATTTATTTAACTAGATCATACTTACTTGTTTTTTGTTGATAATCGTGAATATTTATACTGATACACGGCTTGCTTCTTCATTTTTAAACAATAGTAGTGCACTACTACTATGAATAAGAAAATTCACATAATCCATATTTACACATAAACTCGCATATTTAATTAAGCGGTTTGTTTATTTTGAGTTTTTATATATAAAAAAACATTTCCTTATTTTTACACTATTTGACATTTGACATAGGCTGTCATTTGTCAAGCCATGCTGAATAAATTATAATTTACGTTTAGGAAGGTTTTCTATAACAAAGGAAAAGAAAGAAAAATATGAATAAAATTGGAATAGGATGAAAAAAAGCATATTACTATTATTACTTTATTTCTCTTCTCTTGTAACCAAAAAGAATAAATTATATTTTAACGGTAAAAACTATAAAAAAAATATACGTTTAAATTTATCGATATTCAAATTTAACTTATTTCCTGCCCTTCAGAAGTATTATTTATTTATATTATTTATTAACAAGATACTATTTTTTTATAAAATAAATAACATCAGTTGAAAAGAAAAGATTACAATATGTTGCCAATTTTCTTGTAATGGTGAATAATCAGAACACTGTGATATTATAAAAATATACTCTAAGCTACAAAAAACGACTTACTACTTACTTGTACTTGTTTTAATATTTTAAGTAGATATTAAATATTATGATACATTATAAAACGTTATTTTTATGCTGAGGAATATAAATATTAAACTTCTGCATAAAAAAATGATTGAATTGAAAAAAAAATAATTAGGTAGAAAAATCTACTTTGATTTTTCTTGTCAGTCATTCGTTAAAATTTATAGTAAAATTTAAAAGTATAGCCTTAAAATTATAATAAATCTTTTTTATGTATTATTGAAGACTTTTAGCATTTTATGGATTCTACGTGGCAGGGGCGCTTGGTCCATTACGTTGTTGAGTAAGAGAGGAACCTGGGGCATTACTTGGGACTTGCGGCTGATGTTTAGGCTAAAAAGGGCTTTTTGGAATGAATCCTAACCTCCACTGTTTTAGTTTCTTTCTCCACTTCACCAATTTTGAAGGTATCTGACCTGCTACAAATGAACTGATTATAATTCTAAGCAAAATGAGATCCTTTAGTAGATTATATTACTATGAACATTTTATATAATAACATGTACTGTACTTGGGTAAATTAAATACAAGTTATCACAATAACAACAACTTGTGGTCTTGTGAGTAATGGAGTGCTTGAAGTTGAGAAGGGATGGCTTTATAATTATGGATAAATTATTTCGATTTCAAAACGGTGCTGTTCTTGGGCACATGTAATCAAATTGAAATAAATGACAAAATATTATTATGTTTTGTTCTTGGACTTTGCACTAGTATCAGCATATATTAGTTACTAATAATAATAAATTCTTTTTTATCATTAGATTTAGATACATTTATTTTTCGTTTCTTACCGAAAATGTTTTTTTTGTAAGGCAGAGATGATATAGTGTTACGACACTCTGTTTTCAAATTTTCGCTCAACTTCAATCCATTGTGTTGAATGGCGGGATCCAATGCATTTTGCTAAAGCAGTTAAATTAATATAATTTAAAGTAAGTAGAATTTAGTATGGGGCCAGACGTTGCGTAGTAGCACGAACGTGTAACTGTAAACGACTGGTTGTGGCTTCTTCCCACAAAAAAAAAGAATTTACAACATTTAATTGCAGTAAGAGATTTTCTACGACGCCACTAGTTCGTAGGAGTTAATAAAAGGTTTATATTCCTTTTTATTATTTTTAGTTTTCATTCAATATTTTCTTAATTATACCAGATTAAAATAAACAAATGAATGAAGCATTTAAAACGAGCGCTTTAAAATAAATAAATAGCACTTAGGTACTAAAAATATTGTTTCAATGAAAGATTTATAATATTGTAATGTTGGTCGTCAAAAGAGGTTACTTAATTTAAAAAGAAAATTGTATATAAGTTAATGGGACACAATATAAATTCTATTATTGTACAATACGCCTGTGGAATAATTTACCAGCGGCAGTACTTCAAGGTTGACACATCAAGGGGCAAGTTTATCTCACCTTAAATAACAGTAACGCATCTTTTTTTTTTATGGAATGAAGGAGGTAAACGAGCAGAAGGCCCACCTGGTGTTAAGTGGTTACCTTCGCCCATAGACATCCACAACATTCTAGTTATGGATGCGTTGCCAGCCTTGGGAATGTAGGACAGAAGGAGGGAGGAAAGATGGGCATGGTGGGAATAGGTCATGTATTGTGGAGGCACTATCATATCACCGTGTGCCTCCATACCTGCGACGCGTCATCGGGTCTTACCTCTCCGAGAGGTCTGTGACCTTTCCAGGGGGCGCTGGCTGGGGCTCCTGGGAGGTGTCGTGCGGTGTTCCACAGGGATCGGTGCTAGGGCCGCTCCTGTGGAACATCGGTTACGACTGGGTGCTGCGGGGCAGCACCCTAAACGGGGTGGAGGTCCTCTGTTACGCCGATGATACGCTGGTTTTGGCGCAGCAGAGAACCTATAGCGAGGCCGCTATGCTCGCGACGGCGGGAGTTGCCCAGGTCGTCGAGAGGATTCGACGGCTGGGTCTGGAGGTTGCCCTAGACAAGTCTGAGGCAATTTACTTCAATGCTCCGAGGAGGGCCGCACCACCGGATGCCCACATCGTCGTTGGTGGTGTGCAGATCGACGTGAAGAGGAGCATGAAGTACCTTGGGCGCTACCTTTACCCATCAGGGTGATACGGGGGTACAGGACCATCTCCGGTGAGGCGGCGTGTGTGTTGGCAGGAGTCCTGCCGTGGGACCTGGAAGCCATTGTCCTGGCGTCGGTCTATTTCCGGCGCCGAGGCCTGGGCTCCGGGGGCCCGGCAGAGTCAGCACTACGCGAGGAGGCGCGGGAAGCCGCATACGAAGTGTGGGAGTCCCGGCTGGCAACTCCATCTGCCGGCCGGTTGACGATCGAGGCAGTTCGTCCTATCTTCCGCCAGTGGTTAGCGAGGCGTCATGGCGTCCTAACCTTCCGCACCACGCAGGTTCTCTCGGGGCATGGTTGCTTCGGGAAGTATCTGTGTCGGATAGCTGGGAGGGAGCCCGACGCTCGCTGCCACCACTGTGACGACTGTCTCGAGGAGACGGCCCAGCACACGCTGGAGGCGTGCCCAGCTTGGGCGTCTCATTGGGGACGACCTCTCCCTTCCAGCCGTGGTGAAGGCCATGGTGGAGAGCGAGAGGTCGTGGGATGCGGTCGGAGCCTTCTGCGAGGCGGTGGTGCTCGAGAAGGAGGCGGCGGAACGGGCGAGGGAGGTCTTCTCCAACCTTGCCGCCGCAAACGACCGGGTCGCCGGAGGGCGGCACATGATCGTCGCCTTCCGCCCTAACCGGCCAGAGGGCGGTCAGCGTGGGGCTAGCTGACCGCCTATTCACCTGGCCCGAGTAGGCGCGCGCGGTCGCTCCCGCGCGCTACTCCGAGCAGGCCGTCGAGGGTGACCTACACCACCCTTGACTCCGCGACGTGCCTTGCAGGCTCCCGCCGCCGGTGTCCTCGGACGATTGTTTCGGTCCCCGTGGCCCGGCTAATGGCGGTCGAGAAGGAGCACCGTCAGGTTTTAGTGGCTAACGGCGGCGTTACCATCTTGCCTCACCGGAGTCCCACATAACTACGTCCCGAGTCCCCACTCGGGCTGGTATCCGTAACGAATTTCCTGACGTAAAAAAAAAAAAAAAAAAAAAAAAATCAAGGGGCAAGTTTATCTCACCTTAAATAACAGTAACGCATCTTTTTTTTTATGGAATGAAGGAGGTAAACGAGCAGAAGGCCCACCTGGTGTTAAGTGGTTACCTTCGCCCATAGACATCCACAACATTCTAGTTATGGATGCGTTGCCAGCCTTGGGAATGTAGGACAGAAGGAGGGAGGAAAGATGGGAATGGTGGGAATAGGTAGAACGAATCTCCTACTACCAAACTTCTGGGTTACCCGCCTTTTACGGGACGCTACCCAGCGGCGGCGGAGAATTGTATTCTTAACCCGTCCCCCTACGGGATGAATCTGTAGCTTTCCTGCTGTTATATGGCATCGTGGGCCATGGACCTATCATCAGGTAACGCTAACGCTCCCTTGCGTTGTCTTTGCTATGAAAAATTTTAAACTTTATCATCCCAAACCTATACAACCCTAACATTGATTAATATTTAAATAAGTAATAATTAATAATAACAAGTTAATTAGCATATTTTTGATAGATTATAAATTTTTGTTTTAAAAAGGTTGAAAATATAATACCTCATAGTGTTGCCATAATAGCATATACCCTGTAATTGATATGACATTACTAGATTATAACATAATCTGCATTCCCATGTTGGCTTCACGAGAAACAATAATTTATTAGGGTTAGTGAGACGTTGATAACAACGATCGACCGTACCGAAGTACCATAAATCTACCAGAAGGTTTCAGTAAATGTCTACATATTATTACATATTTTGAATAAGAAGAATTCACTTTGCAAAATTTGCAAGATTAAGCTTTTTAATGGCGGTTATGGACAAAAGAATTTTCAACTCTTGTTATATTTTATTAGCCATTTCCATTTCGCACTCATATTCGAGAATGAATTTTAACTCAAGAGAATATTGCTATGAATAATTTGTCCAAAAGTGTTTTAAATTTTATGAGATTTTGATGGATTTTCGAGGGTTACGTATTCAAAGTTACTGCCACAAAGCAATTGGTATATAAATTTTGAACATTAATGTAAATAATATTGAAGAAAAAGCAAATAGTGCAGTTTCAAGCTTTAACCCGCAATGCGAACGGTAGTTAGATAAATAAAGGGTAGTTTCAGAGATCCTAGTGTAATAATACTCCGTTCTCTATTTCCCACACGAAATGGAGACGTTGCGTTTAAAGAAGTGGAATTCAATTATCACATCAGAAAAAGGAAAATATTTTCTATATAATCATTCCCTCGATTGAGATCGATCCCACAACCATTGCTTCTACAATGGGACCTTGTTCCACTGTGCCACTATAGACTTAATAATACATGCATGATTAAATTAAGAAATTTCATAAATATTACCCAAATCGGGTCGTAGATTTTTATTTTCAAGTATACTAAAATGAAGCCCCGAAGCCTCGACATATCGTTGACCCAATTTTTTACAACTTTCATAAAGATTACAAGCTTCTTCGCACTTCCTAAGATATATTGGTTTAATTTTTAGGTTATAAGCGCGCGTTTTACACAAGAACATAACTTTTTTGATGTTTTTCGTTTATTATAAAGCCTGGTAGGTAGAAGTAAAAACTATTATGTTACTATACCTACTATCATATTAGCGACTTGCCTTCGCCTACATGAACAATATTTTTTATCTCCTATTTCAACCGCCTAGGTGTTGGTTTATGAGAAAGATATTAATTTTCATATATTTGGAATTTTCAACAATTTTCAAAAAAATATAGAAATCGGTAGCAGTTTAGATTTTTCACACAATTTTTCATCTCCAGTCCATAGACACATTAGGGGTCTATATTTAAAAACAATAGCCTATGTTTCAGCTTGAGTCTTTAACTATTTTCATCTTAATTGGGCCGGTAGATTAGCCGTAAAATCTATGTTCTTACATTATACATTAATTTAGAATTTCATCAAATTCGTACCGATCAAAAATGTGCCCAACATATTCACAATTTATGCGAACATGCTATGATGAATTAGAGTTACGTAGAGTTGTTATTGTTTATAGCATTCTCTATATAAACTTATTTAACGTGATCACAAAAAATAGTAATGTGATAGTACTGTTTATCGAGTATCTTTACATCTTTTATAAAGTTTAATATCAAGAATTTAGAAAAGCTTATTGAGCAAAATAAGAAAAACCAGAAAGAACGCAAGGTGGCTATTTCTATTTAAAAAGAACTGTACTATAAGTATTTTTTATATTATATATTAATACAGCTTCACGCAGTAGCCTGCACGCAGTAGGCAGGCAGGCAGGTAAGCAGAGGAAATATAATGTTCACCACATTAACGGAGTGACCGTTCCCCATTTTCCGCCGAATTCTGCCACAACGACGTTCACATTTTGTGGTCTCGACTGACCTCATAAATAAACAAGGCTTCTTAGGGCATGTCTTTGTTTTTTTTCAATTTGGCAACAAGTCCACTGCTGAAAGTAGTCGTCTGTCCATCATGCAGCAGGGCGTCACTTGCCTGTAATTTGGTGCCTGAAAGACGAATTAAAGCCAAGACTACGGAAAAGATACTGATTATATTTTCAATAAGTCATTTATTAAATAAGTACAAAATGAGGTTACATTGTATTTAATAATTAATAAGTATGTTTAGTTACCATAATCTGTACATTACATCTCAGCGCGGCATCCACTCTAACACATGTCGGCTCCTTCGACAAGTGTTTCTTCTGGAGTGTTCTGGAGCATGGTCGGTCCAATTCCACATCAGATCTGATCCTACGTGAATGTCTATGACTTTGGTTCTTTGGCGAACGATTTCATCCTGTCGGCCAGAGAAACTCTAAGCATTACGCGTTGTATCGCTCGTTGAGAGACCTTTAATTAAGGTATATAATCATTTTAAATAATTGTTTACCCACTGGCACACAATGAAGTATACGAAAAAAAAATAACATCGTAATTGAAAGCTTCATACTTAAGTCAATGCTATTAAGTACTGTAAAAGTAAAGAAATGATTACAATGTATGAGATAAGCTTTTAGTCTTATCGTAAAAAAGAAGATTGATTTATTATTCATATTATATTGCTCTTTAGTTAAGTTATTGGATTATGAAAAATGTGTGTAGAATCAAATTACGTCGTCCCTACGTACTACGTTAAGTATTCATTATATTACGTATATTTTTATTAAAAGGAATACTGTACTATATACATTATGAACATGTATACATATATTAAAATCGACACACAGAAGATTTATTATTTTTTCCTTTTCCTTCTATTATTTAATCCTAGAGTAATAAACAAAAAAACGTTTCGAGAAAGGATTTGTAAAAGGTAATACGAGCATGTACTAACATGAACATGTATCTGATATATCAAAATGGAGGCACAAAGATACGCAACATAAAGGGAAGATTTGTGTCTAGACCAGATTGAGGTCGAGCTTTAGAGTGTACATATATTTTTTATTATGCATCTCTTTGTAGTGTAGGTATAAATATCTTTCTATAAATGTGCTGGACAGTGGAAAGAAATATAATTTTACGTAATCACACCATTGCAATATGTTTTTGTTACTTTCATATTTATTTCGTATAAGAACCCTCCTATAACAATCGTAGTCAGAGACAGCCAACTGTCAAAACACTTCGTCCCGTTCTGTCTTCAAGGATTCGAGACATTTCTTTGCCGTGCCCCTTAAGACAAAGTGCAGCGTTGAGTTTCGCACTCAATTTATAGATTTCAGGCGGACAACTTGAGAACGGAGAAAGAGATTTGGTTCCCTTGGACTTTGGACACTAGGTTCTCTCTGCTGTTATAGCCTGCTAAGGAGCTTCAAAAAATTTTATAATTTTAGCAAATAAAATAATATAAAATAAAAAAATAGGTGTTATTATTTTATTTGATAAAGCTTTTCGAAGCTTCGAGCTAGTAAATTAAATACTATTATATTCATACATTCCTTTATTTAACACACACAGTTTATAACGTTTCTATGTAAATTAAACCATTTGAGTGTTTCAGCTTTAATTTAAATAAAGTAAGGTATTGCAGCTTATTTCTTGTTCAGCGAATTTCACGGAACAAAGACTTTTTGAGGAGCAAATTAGCAAGGATTGTGAGTCAGGAAGTAACAGAGTAGAAATTCAAATTATATAAAATTGTCTGAACCATTGTTTTCGGCGCCACGTCTTTTTCTGAATAACAGGTTAGTGACCGATCGAGGGAACCTATTTTTTTTTTTAGCTTCATGCTGTATTCCGCACACACCAAGGTGATCGGGTGACAGGGCATAGGGGACCTAGTGTAGTAGCAGAGGGAACACTCCGTTCTCCATTTTGAGCCTGATTTCTAGACATGTTGAATAGCGGAAGTCAACA
Source organism: Dryas iulia moderata (assembly GCA_019049465.1). Classification (NCBI taxonomy): domain Eukaryota; kingdom Metazoa; phylum Arthropoda; class Insecta; order Lepidoptera; family Nymphalidae; genus Dryas; species Dryas iulia. The sequence continues at coordinate 12,447,501 of CM032425.1, forward strand.
CTACGCACCAGAGCGGAGGGATGAAAATAATCTATAAATAATAATTATACTATAAAAACAATAAGCAATCGCGTTTGCAATCAGACGCCGTCCCAAGACGCCACAATAGCCTCTTTAAAAAAATTATACTAAATAAAAAATATCGATCGAGTATATCGATATTTTATATAAAAACAGTAAAGAAATGGATCTGTGCTTGCAACAGATTTACTTTACAATAGTTAAGGAAGACGAATAGACGGAATTTAGAGTAGCTGGGGCCAGTCGTGGCGCAGAGCCACAAAGTATGACTGTAAACGCGACTGGTTGGGGGTTCGATTCCCACTCAAGGAGTGGAAATATTTAATATTTCCATTGTTTTCGCCCTGGTGTCGAGGCAAAGCGTGGCGTTAAGTTCCGTCACTTAGCACGTAATGCCATGTATTAACACTAGGTTCCCTCTGCCTACCCTGCTGTGTGCAGGAAAAAAGTATATATTTTTGAGTTGGAAAAATATATACGGGTGGAAGTTAGTTAGTAATTATCATAATGATTCATTTTTTTTATAGCTGTACGTTTTATGCATAGCAGTATAGTCAGAGAGGACATAGTGTCAAGACACTCCGTCTTCCACTTTCCGTCTGAAATTGGGACATTGCCTGTTAAGTGGCGGAACTCAACGCCGCACTTTGCCTTAAGGAACACAGCAAAGAAATTACCATTTTATAAATAGTTGATACACGATGATTATCATTTACAACTTAGTGATAAGATGGTTGTGGTAGAATTTTTTCTTTCAATAGCAAAATAAAATATACATTATGTGGCAGAAAGTACTACTTTACAAACTGATCGCAAATAGATAAAACAACATTTGGTTTCCTCATAATAACTAAATGTTAAGGGTACAATGAAGCCCTAGTTCCTGAACTAGATAACTATGTTTTATGAGGAGCCGTCCTATAACGAGATTAGAATGTTTAATTAGAAGTTACATTTAAATTAAATAAGAATATGGGCATATTGTAAAGTTTTGAAATTGGTAAATATTCATTCACACGTGCGTATTTGAATAGTTACGTGGAAACAATACCTGTATTGCGTAAGTTTCTATATAGTTAGTTAACAAAAACAGTTTCATACTTCTTAACTTTTAACGAGGTGGTCTATAAGATACTTTGTGAAAAACACTTTGCGCCGTTTGAAATCGAGATTTTTGTCATAAAATGGCGGAATTCAACACTGCGCTTTGTCACACAAAAACATTGAAATCAGTATAATTTATATATTCTTTCTGCTATGGGAGATAGAAGTGGGAACTTACAAGCAACTTTGAGATGTTGTCCCACGATAGCCTCTTTAGTAATTTGCTCAAATAAAATACTGATATTGATTTTAACACAATTTGACTACACATTAAGCAATAGCAATATCAGTAACGTAGTACAATGTGTCGAATGAGAAATTATATATATTTTTTTACCTTCACGGTGTATCCCGCTCCAAGCAGGGTAGGCAGAGGGAACCTAATGTTAAAATACTCCGTTCTCCACTTGCCGCTGAATTCTGGAGGCATATTACGTGTCAAGTGCCTGAACTCAACGCGGTGCTTTGCCTCGACTCTAGAACAAAAAAAAAAGAATCGAACCTAGAATCAATCGCGTTTACACAAAAAATATATAAAAAAAAATCAAATTTTCTCTTCTTAAAACCTGAGAAATCCATAAATATTACAGCACATACAACTTAATTCACCTTTATATAAGCACTAAAACAGCTACCTGAGTATGAAAAGGTTTTCGGCAAACGATTTTTGTTTCAAAAAGTAACGTAATTTTTACATGTAGTTCAGATAAAAAGAAAACGTGCTAGAAAGGACTAATGGTTTTGACAGAACCAAAGAGTCTTTATTCTTAAAAAAAAAATAAGCTTTTCAATATGCAGCATTCAATTACAGAATATTGATTTACCTCAGGTTAATTACTTGTACTCGTACATATTTTTTACAAAAGGACCTATAACGAGTATAGTGTAACTCTTTTTAAAAAAAAATATAAGTTAGTAATAGTTTTTACTTTTAGAATTGTTTTAAGAATATTCATTATAACTCCAACAGTTAAAACCTTTAAATTAATTAATGTCTCAAATACATTTTAGGAATAATGTTTTTGTTTTAAATATTTTCGAATAAATTGAGTTCGTTTTACAAGAGAACGAAAGTTGACAAAGTTAGAGTTTGTATGCAGAAAAAGTATAAAAAGCTTCGTTCTTAAAGCCATGCAAATTTTACGTGTCAACTACAGTACTGGTTTGTCCAAATAGTAGTCTAGTAGACACTTGTATTTCAATCTGCAACCACATAAACACTCCGTATTTCAACATATGTTCATAATCATATATATTACTAGCTGTGCTTGTGATCTTGTCTGCGTGTAGAAGTAGCTCAAGTAACTAAGATCAGCTGTCTACTAGTGAAAGTCCCGTCAAAATCGGTCCAGGCATTCCAGAGATTAGCCGGATCAAAGAGACTGACCGACAGACAAAAATTTTAAGAAAGGAAAATTTGGTATATGTACCGTGTATACATACATATGCATTCATTAAAAACGGTTATTTTAATATTACAAACACACACTTCAATCCTATTTATTTGTATAGATGAATCCATGAATCATTTAATTACCAATAAAACGATGCATCCATCGTAAACAAAGTGCTGGTAGTCAATATGGTGCTTCATAATGTGCATGGTTCAATAACCCGCTTTCAATCTGATAGCTCCAGTAGAGTTACGAGTATGTCCGTCGATCTAAAGTTTATAAATGGAATAAATGGCTGTTCTGTTTCAGCATCAATAATGGTTATTACTTTAGTACACTTCACACGAGGAAATTCATGTATTGTGCAGTAAATTTTGTTTTAGGGAAGCTTTCGTAAGCAAAATTTAACAAGTCAAAGTCATCAATGACAATTGATGACTTTGACTTATTAAATTTTGCTGACAAGCTATCAATTAGTTATTATGTAATAACCTGTAGGAGCATAAAACATATCACCAACACGAACTTTTACCTATGTATCTATCTTACGAGCGACCCACTTGCGGCTTTGCCGCGTCAACTACATAACTGTTTCGTTATATTGCAACCATCGGGGGTGGATTTTTTAGCCTTGGATTGTCAACTATTATATTTTTATAGCTTCACGCTGTATCTCGCACACAGCAGGGTAGGCAGAGGGAACCTAGTGTTAAGACACCCCGTTCCCCACTTTCCGCCGAATTCGGAGGCATTGCGTGTTAAATGGCGGGAACTTAGCGCCGCGCTTAACCTCGACACCAGAGCGAAGAAAATGGAAATATTAAATATTTCCACTCCTCGAGTGGGGATCGAACCCACAACCAGCTGTTTACAGTCACACGCTTGTGCCACTGTGCCACGACAAGCCACAATTATGTTTATTCCAATATTCTTTACAATCGGTTAAGTGCTTTAGATTTTTCATACAAACTTTCATCACCTATTTCAACCCTTTGAGGGTTGATATTTTTAAAAAAAGTAGCCTATGTTTGACCCCGTGTCATCAACTATTTTCATTCCGAATTTCACCTCAATCTGTTCAGTAGATTAGCCGTGAAAGCGTGACAGACAAACAGACAGACTTTCCCATTTATAATATAAGTTTGGATTTCTACTCATCGAGTGATCCAACTCATAGCCAGTCGCGTACCAGTCATATTTTGTGCTTCTGCGCCACGACTGGCCATAAGATTTTTTTAAAGAATTTAAGTACATATCTTTCGCCATAAATTAGAAATAATACTTTTACGCCATCTTCAATATTTGAATAACAAAACACATAGTTGTCTCTGTACATCCTTATTCAGTTATTTATTGATGATTCAGGATACAAAATATACTAAGATAAGTGAATATTGCTTATCTGAGGTTGATGGGAATAAAATAATTTATGATCATTTCCATTTTCTTCGAACCATTTGCTACAATCTTATAAGATCTTAATTTAATATTAAGAAAATATGAGTTATATAAATAGCTCGATCAACTAAAATTTGCAATCAAGAAAGGAGATATTATTTTTACAGTTCTACGCTTTTCCCCTATGTTAGAAAGAAGTTAGTGTCAAAATATTCCGTTCTAAACTTTCAGCCCGAAACAGAGATACTGTATGTGAGTAATGGAATGTACGCTTTGTCTGATCAGAGTCGCAAAATAGTTAAAATACAATAAATACAAACATTCCTCGAGGAATCGAACCTACTACGAATTTGTAGAACAGATAATATTTCATTTTTGAGTGAAATCTATTAGGATCGATTGCAAGAATTTAAAATACATCTAGTAAAGGTTTCTTGAGAATTCTTTATTTAGATTTTATAATTGTGCGTTAATTAAAACAAAACGTTTATTAAGTAAGAATTTAAATATCTTTTATATTCATCCAATGGAACAGTAAACGCGACTGATCATGGGTTCGATGCCCTATCGAAAGAATAATGTTAGTTTTTTTTTATTTTAAGCAAGACAAAGACGTTGAGCTATGACACTAATACGCTGTGTCTCCAATTCTGGTAGATAGAGAAAAACCGGAGTGTCTTGACACTAGGTCTAGGTCTAGTCCACTGCCAGTAGGTACTTAAAAAAATGTACACGGCAAGTATCTGTAAATAACTTTCGCTTTATAAAAGCTATTTAAGAGAAAGTTGACTACTAACTTAAATTAATGAAAAGCAAAGTATTTTAATATATTTTACCAAGAAATTAAACTTTTTACTGTTATCGTGCAGCCATTGTGCGCCTATCAAAGCTCATTTTCGATAACTTAGTAGCTACGTGACTGTTTACTTCAGGTAATAGCGAAGTTATTTGAAAAGCTCTGGGTAAGGTGAGAAAGCTTGCTGAACTTTACTTTGGTAAAATGCATATCTTAAAAGCATATTATGTTCATAATATTGAAAAATGGAACCTTTAAGCTATTGTCGTGATTATGAAGATAGAGGCGAAATATAGGAAGGATACAAAGTAATAAATAATGAGAACTGGTTAAAAGAAATATTTCTCAGAAGGAATAATTCTCTATTTATTCATTGGAAAGAAAAGTATTAGAGATTTGATATGCGTAATGCTGTATTAAAATATATTTTTTTTTCATTTTCCTTTTTCTACTTTCCGTCTGAAATCGGGACCGACCAATCGATCCCACAGCCGTCGCCCAGTAAGATGCTGCCTGTCCCACTGCAATACGACGGCCTCATCCGTCCATCTCTATCGACGGATATTTATAGTATTTTTTTTAAAAAATACGTTAAATTAATTAAACTACTTAAAAAACCTTCTTGACTCGTGAAATACACGTTACCATAACAATGTTTATGCCACTTCATACAAAAGTATATATCGAACATATCAAAGTGTGAGATATATTTTATTAATTTCATGTATTTTTACGAATTATGTTTACAAAATATATTAAACTCACTCATTCTCAGTTCTACTCTATCCCCGTAATTTTTCTAAAAGGAAAAACAAGTTTTCATTTTTGCTTCCTATATTAGATATACTTTTTCGTATATGAAGTTACACTTATATAAAGTGACATATAGGTTACTACAGTAGTCCCAATTTTAGACATAATATCTTTTATTGATTAGGAAAAATATAAAATAAGGAACTAATTCATAACTAATTACTTTTTTTTTCAGCTTTACGCTATATCCCGCACACAGCAGGGTAGGCAGAGGAAATCTGGTGTTAAGACACTCCGTTTCCCACTTTCCACCGAATTTGGAGGTATTGCGTGTTAAGTGGCGGTACTTAACGCCGCGCTTTACTTCGACACTACAGCGAAGAAAATGGAAATATTAAATATTTTACTCCTCGAGTGGGAATCGAACCCACAACCAGTTGCTTTACACGCACTCTGCGCCACGACTGGCCCCATATCCCTATTTACTTTGTACTACTAAATATTATATGATTATTTTTACTACTTTGTTATTTACATATATTATAATCGTACATATGTATTTATTTTCTTGGCACTGCACACTTGCCTATTTCCGTCATTTATTGCTCCCTGCATAAAGTACAAGCGACTTAAGTGCAATGCATCTGCTTGTCAATTTATAAGACGAATAGCTTTTATGTCGTTTTATTGAGTGAACTTACCATCCATCATAATATATTCATATGTATAAGATGACTCGTTTAGATTAGGAATGGATCATTATGCCACGTTTGTGGGTTCGATTCTTAATGGAGGGATTATATCAAAATTAATTAGATTTATATTAGATTCTTATATTTAATTTTCTTTTTTCCTTGTAAATTTTAAATAATGTTACAAATATATGGTATATTTGTATGTTAAATGAACACATTAATGCATGTGGTACTAACTTTAAAAGGTAATGCATTTAGGTATAAGGTTATAGAAATATATAAAAAGTGTATTGTCAAATGTAATCACTACTGGTGAGTTTAATAAATAAATAAATAAATAAAAAATAATTTCGTTTGACAGTTTGGTTAGACAAAAGAATTAGGTTTTGTCATACAACACTTTGCGATGGGCGGTAAATAGACTAGTAGAAGTGTAAGACATAACTACACAGGAAAGCGTTTTTAATTTATGCAAGGTTCTCATTTTTTTCAGATTTCGTTAATCAAATATAATTTAAATGATTAATTATTCAAAGAAAATTATTGAAATTTCAGTAAATACCTATACAGTATTTAGTATTCAAAATTTTAAAACATCTTCTTTGAATAATGACTTGAATGAGTTTCATCTTTGTTACAAGAGCTCACACCGCACGAGGGCTCCAAATGGTCTATGAACAAATACAATAAAATATTTTCTAATTTCTTTTACTTTCCAAATTAGCCCCAGACTCGTGAGTATCCAAGGGCCCTGATATGTTCTAAGACACACTCCGAATAGTGCATCTGATGCCTAGAAATATGCATCTGATGTGCACTCTTTACTACTTTTAGCATAATACTTTTCACAAAAACAGACATTTCATGATGGGTAACGACTGGCGGAATACAATATGTAATTTAATCGAATCCGGGGAAAAAGTTTATATGATATTTTTATAGCATACCCCTGATATCCTTGCAATGATAACCTTAAGATATGAATATGTTTCGTGACTAATTTGGAAATCTGTATTAAATCTGATATGCTGGTACCAGAGACAGTCGTGCACTAATTCATATTACGCCTAATTGCAAAACAATTAAATGGAAATGGATTGATACGAAGCGGTCATTTATATAATTTTATTGCAACTGTGATGTTATATAGTATTTTTGTTTTTGTTATAATGCTATACTTACAGTATATGGTTTTATAATATTATTACGTTATTAAATACTAAAAAACTTGCGCTCCTTATTAAATATTTAAAAGTGACTGCACCTTTTATTTTTCATAGTGAGGTAAGCGTAAAGAACCTAGTGTATAAACACTTCGGTCTCCGCTAAAATCATCAAATACTAATATATCTTTCTTTTTTTTAGCTTCACGCTGTATCCCGCATACAGCAGGGTAGGCAGAGGGTACCTATTGTTAAGACACTTCGTTCCTCACTTTCCGCCGAATTTTGGAGGCATTGCGTGTTAAGTGGCAGAATTTAACGCCGCGCTTTGCCTCGGTAAAGCGAAGCAAATGAAAACAATAAATATCTCCTCGAGTGGAAATCGAACCCACAACCAGTTGTTTACAGTCACACGTTTGTGCCATTGCGCCACGCCTGACCCCAGTAATATGTTAGTTGCAAATATTATTACATTTCGCTTAACAAAAACAGAGATTGCGTAAAAGTACCAAAAAAGTATACTGGTAACGCAGATTCAATCTCTCCTCATTGTTATTTGCATACAAAGCGCCTTACAGATTTCTTAAATGCAAATAATAATGAAGTTGGTTTGAATCGACGACAGAACTGAAATTGGAATTTCATTTAAACTGGCACAATAGAAAACTCTGGGAAATATTTGCAATTTTACAATGGAAAGTTGAAAAGTTACTACGCGACGGCCAATCGAGTCAATAAGTGGGCAGATATTACTTAACTTACTGCATATTTAATTTACATAGACTTTTTTCATTATTTTTTTTTTATATTTTTTTTTTATTAAAACACTTAGGACATCACATTATAATGTTTTTCGGTTAACTACTAGCAAATAACTAACTAAACTAAAACTTTTACGCTCTAGGGGAGTATATTTTTTGTAATTTTAAATGACATATATACATTAAAATTATATGTAACTATAATTACTGTATAGTATGTATTATATTAAAGTATTTTGTTTTTTGCTTGCCATCTTTTAACAAATAAAAAAAAATGAATACAAAACTTTGGAAAGAACAAAGCTAAATATAATAATGTTGGATTATTATATTTATACGTATGCGGATTTTTTTTAAAAATACATCTACCATATATCAAGCTAAAAGTAAAGAACGGAGACTCATGGCACTCTCTTACTACTCGGGAAAAGGTAGGAAAAGCTCATTAATAAATTAGAAATAAAAGAAGGAAATGATAACACATAAAAAAGTTAATTCGTACTTTGGCAGTCTTCAAAGCAACGTTACCTTTTATAAATTATAAAACACTGGTGAATATTTAATAGCGTACCCGTTCTATTATTGAAAGATTTAGGGTCTTAACGCATTGTTGTGTCCAAAGGGATGATTTGCGGTGAGTCTAATAATAAGATATATTAAATGTTTCAGTCTACATTTCTTGTTGTCTTTATATATTAATATACGAGAGAAAGAAAATTTTAAACCATTTTTACTCAACTGCAGGACGTAATAGATCAAATTATGTATGTATGTTTGTTGCAATGTATGGTATGTATATATGTATGTATGAAGGAGGGATACTTTGAATTTTATACAAAAAATCTCCTTATCATAGAAATACACTTAATTAAAATATAATGAAGCACATTATATATGCACTAAAATGTTTTGAAATGTGGTACAATTTTGTGTAAAGCTTGCCAAAGACCGTGCAAAGTGGAGGAGGTTAAGCAGGAAGTCAGACCCTGGCTAATGCCGGGATAGTGCCAGGAAGAAGATAAAGTGACCATACGTTGCTGCAACATAAGTTTTACCCGTCGGGTCTACAGTGTTTATTAGGGCATGATTTTTTTATACGCTATAACAACCAGACCTAAAATATGATATATTAGATAGATGAAAAATAATAGATTTATTAAAATATTAGATCTTATTGAAATTAAAATGGTAAATGATCACACTGCAACCATTTCCAATCATTTAAAAAAAGATACATCAAAATCGATCCACTCAATAAAAAGTTCGGCGCTAATACACATAAAAACATACAGCCGAATTGATAACTTCCTCCTTATTGAAGTCACTTAAAAATATTCAGGTTTTACATTTATTTCTATATATGTGTAACATATACAGGTTGTATTCATGCACCCAAGCCGCTTTGGAACCCTAAGCCGCTTTATGCCATTCTTGAACAAAAGACAGAAGTGGGCGAAGCTTTTACGCATTTCACGCTCTAAAAATAACTATGAACGTACGTATAATTTTCGAGGCGGAAAACGCACTTGTCTTTCTATTGATATTCGTTGCACGGATGAGGCCGAATATAAATTTCATACTCCCATGAACGCAAAGGGTATGTAATAACACGCAGCTTCACGCTTTTTCCCGTGTAGGTAGTTTGACAGAACTTAGCGTCATGAGACATTGTGTGTTAAGTGGCGCAACTCAACGCCACGCTTTATCTTTGGTATCAGAGCGAAGAATGAAAGATTGAATAATTATATTTCAATTTCCCCTGAATGGGAATAGATCCCATAAATATCACTTTACAGTCAATCGCTGTTTCCCCGCGCCACGACTGCCTCTTATTATAATATATACTAATATTTTATAATATTTTTAGAATATATAGTTGCATAAGGTCTCGTTAGAAATGCCATTGTTCCACAGTGGGACAGCGTTTGACTGTAAACGCGATTGGTTATGGGTTTGATTTCCAACCACGGAACAACTATATCCAAAGAATTTTCGTTTCTCCTCTCTGGTTAATAAGATAAAGGGAAGGAAATTAAAGCTGCCCATTAAGTTCACTATGAGAACGAATGTCTTGACACTAGATTTTCTTTGGCAAAAAAGGAAAAAAAAATGTATATTGATGTACATATTTTAGTAGTGTCAACATTATACATAATATTTCTATACATTCAAACTAAAAGCGAAGTACTTCACGAAATTTCTTTGTAATATGATAATTACTACAAAACTTACAAGACAGTAAAAATAACTTTAAAAACTATTTTAGTTTTAAGAAAGAAGAAAATGACCGCCAAAGTTAGTGAAATCAGAAGATTCCGATAAATTAAAAAGAACAATTTTAAAACAGTTTCAAAGTTATAAAATGATTCGTTTCCGAAAATAAATTTGATAAATTTCAGTATTTTCATTTAAAATGTTTTGAGAGAAAAACTTTAATAGCTTTAACGTACGTTAATAGCACTCGTGTATGTGGAAAAAAGATAAGCGCATATATTAAATTAGTAAGCAGTTGCCGGAAAATTGAGGATGAGATTTATTTTTATATCGTGATGAACGGACGGAAAACATTCTATACATATATTACTAGCAAATTGTAGTGGAATAATTTATAAAAATGTGTAAATTTAATTTATAATTCTTTAGTTATCTCATGTATTTTCCCAGGGTTAGATAGAAAATATCTGGTATAATGATTTCCTTCTCAGGTTTTCGCCCCAACATTTCGCAATGAATTGTCGTACTCAATGCGTCTAAAACTTTTTTAATTATAGTCATTCCTATAGCGGAGTAGAGAGAACCTGGTATCAAAACACTCCTTTTACCACTTTCTTTATTAAGTTGCGGACCTCAACGCTTCGCTTTGTCTCGCGCACCACACCAGAGAAATGGAAATAGTTAAATTATTATTATTATTCGATTATTATTGCTTCGAGAGAGAATTGAACACATAACTAGTAACGATTATAATCATATATGCTGTCCCACTGCGCTACGACGGCTTAAAATTTTTGAAATTTTAAATATAGCTACCTAAAATCATTTCATGATAATAGACAAGTAAATAATACTAAAATACATTAATACAAGTTATTACAATAAGAGTTTTTTTTAGCTTCACGCTGTATCTCGCACACAGCACGGTAGGAAGAGGGAACCTAGTGTTATGACAGTCCGTTCCCCACTTTCTGCCGAATTCGGAGGCATTGCGTGTTAAGTGGCGGAACTTAACGCCGCGCTTTACCTCGGCACCAGAGCGAAGAAAATGGAAATATTAAATATTTCCATTCCTCGAGTGGGAATCAAACCCACAACCAGTTGTTTACAGTCACACTCTTGTGCCACTTGGCCACGACTGGCCACAATAAGAGTAAAGTATGAATATTCAAATCTTTTCACGGCAAAAAAATCTATGAGCTTCTTAATAATAAACCCTGTATATAGGTCACGATAACATTTTCTGTCACGTACAAGTATGTTTACAGAGGATGCGTGGAACAAACAGATTTTGAAATGACTTCAAATAGGGATGTTTAGGAAACTTTATAAAAAATGAATAATTTTTATATGTTATTTGTAATTGTCTACCTTTGAATGTGGTAGGCAATTACTATTAATGAATGCCCTTTAGGATATATAAGATCAAAAGTTACATTTTAAATAATTTAGAGCAAAAATAATAGAAACTGAAAAGATATGTTCACTTGCTGTCATAATTTTTAATATTATTTTAGTATTGAAACGCTGGCAAAATTAAACCTTTATAACTAGAGTCATACAAAAAGGTAGTTTTTGAATGAATTATATATAGCCAAAAAATAAACTACAAAATAATTTATTTCTTGAGAAGTTTCCTCAGTATACATATGACTTCTAGTCATTATAAAATTTGTTTGTTCTATCGTTATCTATAGAAAAAACGCTATTTAAGTTATTTGTATGATAATAATTAGATTGAAGTAAAGTAAAAAAAAAAATCTTTTTACAAATGAATCTTTTAATATGAATTTAATATATAATTTGAATCTTTTCTAATGTAGAGATGAGTAGAGGTGGTGACAAACGGAACGATATGTTTTAATAAAATACCGTAGCATTACTATTTTAAAAGCTTGAACCGAACAAATGCTTTACTGCACGTGCTGTACAATAATTTATGTTGTGTGAAATCGAGTCTTGGCTTTCAGCATGTGGAGCTTTATCTCACTATCCCAGTACGGCGTTATATGTTTTCCGTGTCGCAAAATAACATATATGTAAATAGTATTTTAAAAAAATTGCCCATATTGCCCATTGCACATATATACCTAATATATTCCTAATTTATCTATCAATATGTAATATCAAAATACAATAAATGAAAGTGCTCAAACTAAATTACATGTTTAACAAAGTTCCATTATTCGCATATTGACTGTGACTATATTAAGTACTATATTGGGGCCAGACTAGTTGTGGGTTCGATTCCTACTCGAGGAGTGGAAATATTTAATATTTCCATTTTATTCGCTCTGGTATCGAGCAAAGAGCGGCGTTAAGTTCCGCCACTTAACACACAATGCCTCCGAATTAGGCGGAAAGTGGGGAACGGAGTGTCTTAGGTCTCTGCCTACCTTGCTGTGTGTGGAATACAGCGTTAAGCTAAAAAAAGACTATATTAAGAAGATAGTGGCCATCAGATAGGGGATAGGGGTAGTGAGATAGCGTCAGACTGTAAAAAAAAATGAAGGACGAAGTGTCTTGACAAAGTCAAAGTCTAATAATGTTATTCAAAATAAGAAGTTACATGCTTCATTTTTTGAACGTCACATAGTTTACCACCGGTTCATTAAAGTTAATGCCTCAGACCTGAGAAGAACCGATGCAAGAGAATCAGCGGGACTTCCTTTTCTTTAAACCAATTGTGATATACATTGCTGACTATTGTTGACAGATTAGAAGACACTAGACTGTCATTCGACTACACCGCTATGCGAGAAAAATATTGGAGCTGATTGATTATCTGTATTTTAGTCGAAATTGTGTCCCTATACATCTATCGTATCTTTGAAAGTTGAAAATACTTTTAAACAAAAATGTCGTTACAAACATTTACACAAACGATATTTTAGTATTCAAGTAAAGGCTTTTTTGCAATAATACTATCTAGCTAATAAATACTTGATTATACTATAAAAAAAAAGTAAGTTTACATTGACTTTAATATATATCTTCACTTGTATTTTGAAACGTTTTGAAAGAAAGCGTCGTTTTCCAAAGCAACGGAAATAACATTTGAAACGCTGTCAATTTCACGATCTGCAAAAATTCTCGCCGTCGTGGGTGTAATAGAAAATATTTCAAATATTTTATGTCTCAACATGGCTTTAAGATGCTGAAACTCGAAAATGAAAAGTCTTACTATTTTAAAAACATGTTTCCTTTTTTGAAAATATACAAGTATCAGTAGTAAAATTTTATAAAATTTTAAAATGTTAAGCGTGCGTCTATACATTAAGATTCTTTAACATATTTTAGTATAGATTTGAGCTAAGTTAAGAAATTGGATCGAATCTCGACTCAGTAAAATTTATATATAAAATTTTGCTGTATAAATATAGCATAATAAGAAATCTATTTATCAAAAGAAGAAGAATCAAAAGAAACAAAACAAAAAATACTTTTAAATTTTATTTATTTTTGAGAGTATCTCTTGTCATACTTTATATATTTTTTTCCCGTGGGGGGACGGGTTAAGAATACAATTCCCCCGTAGGGTCCCGTAAAAGGCGGGTAACCCAGTAGTTTGGTGGTAGGAGATTCGTTCTCCGACTGGCTCGCGACCACTATCATGTCAAAGACAAACCGCCAAATATCTTATGATGTGTTCCGGTTCGATGGCATGTAAGCCAGCTCTCCCTATTCCCACCAATCCCATCCTTCCTCCCTCCTTCTTTCCTACATTCCCAAGGCTGGCAATGCATTCATAACTTGAATGTTGTGGATGTCTATAGGCGAAGGTAACCACTTAACACCAGGTGGGCCTTCAGCTCGCGTGCCTCCTTCATTCCATAAAAAAAAAATACTGGTGATGACTTATTCTATGCAAAAAAATGTATTATCACGGAATTTGAACACGAGTCCTAATTTTCAAGCAAATCAAACGATAGGAATAGTGTCAAAATAGCATTGTTACGTACTTTTGAGTATTTTAAAGTGTTATTCACACACTTAGGAAATTGAAAAAGACACTTAGAAAATATATATAAAATTGAACGCAGCGGGACTCGAACCCGTGCCTCTTGGAGACTGTCGATGCATTGCATTGCAACATGTTATTTTATTGATTGGTGTATCTGATATTTAGCGAGTGTCGTAAAGCTCATTATTGAAATATCAGTCATAACAAAAAAAGCTGTGGAATGAGATAAAACTTAGCAAATTTGTACAAATCCTTTTTATATTTTATTTAGGCAGTCGATGGCCCAAATATGATTGTAACTGCAATTGGTTCTGGGTTTGATTCTCACTCAGAGAAATCATAATTTAATTATTTTCATTTTCCGTTTTGGTTAACAAGAATAATATTTTTTTTTACAAATTAAAGAATAGAGAAAACCTCTAATAAAATACACTTAAAAGTAAAATTATAATCACATACTCAGTTCACCTAAAAAAAAATTGTCAATTTTGCAGTCGGTATCAGCTACATGGGGCTTATGTACGTCTCGCCACCGTGCCGATCGACTCTCATCTCACTTGCGTTCTTCGCGTTATTCGCTTGCATTTTTTACTGCCGTTACATTATGCTAGGAGTCTGAGTCGAGTCTACGTATCTGTCTATGTTTCTGTGTTATGATTAATACACTCCATTTAAGTAGTTATAAGCCCACATGGTCAACACTGACTCCAAAATTGTCAATTTTTGTCATGGCTGACACCGACTCAAAAAATTTCGAAGACACAGCAAGTATTAGCTTTTATATAAAAAATAATCGAAATTGATTCTCTCAGTAAAAAGTTATGCGACATGATACGTTAAATAAAAATGTAAGTAAGTTGTAAATATCCATCTTTTTTTGAAGTTGGTAAAAAACTACTTGTTAGATTTTAATGATAAAAATGGCACACTGCAACCACTTCCAATCATTTCAGAAAAGAATAATCGAAATCCACCCACTAAGTAAAAAGTTCGGCGGTAACATACTTAAAAAAAATACAGCCGAATTGACGATTTTCTCCTTTTGGAAGTCGCTTTAAAAAGTGCGGTGTTCATATCTGCCATTCAACTCGTAATGTCTTCAATTCAGGTGCAAAGTGGGGAAAGGAGTGTCTTGACACTATTTTCTGTCTTCACTATTGAAAAAAAGAAGACAAAATATTAAAATTATTATATAAAAACTTTCTAGAAAGATAATTTAAATTTTTAAGTGAATATTCATTCTTAGTTCGTAAAGAAATATTAAAATTTTAATATGAGAAAATAACCCGGGAAGAGGGACTTTGTATAAAAATTTGCAATTAGCTTAGTAGTTTGAAACTTCAAAAGTAGCAAATGATAATTTCAAAAGGAAGGATCCTTTTTATCCTAAAAGAAACTAAGTTAGTAACCTCAAAGCGAAATACAAAAGTTTTCGATTTTTCTATTTCATTTATAAAATGAAATTGAATAAAACTTGGTGAAATTTTGTTTATTTTCTTTTACATTAGCTTTAATGAACTGTTTAAAATAATGAGTACATAAGTATTATATCTGTATTTAATATATATTTTTGTCCCTAAAGCAGGATTGGCATAACTATCTGTCTGAAATCACGACTTTATGTTTTTAGTAGCAGAAAGAAGAACACCGTGCTTCGTCACCTAATACCAGAGTGGTAGAATGTAATTGTTGCCAGTCGTGGCCCAGTGGCACAAGAGTGTGACTGTAAACGACTGGTTGTGGGTTCGATTTCCACTCGAGGAGTGGAAATTATATTTCCATTTTCTTCGCTCTGGTGTCGAGGTAAAGCACGGCGTTAAGTTCCGCCACTTAACACGCAAGCCTCCGAATTCGGCGGAAAGTGGGGAACGGAGTGTCTTAGCACTAGATTCCCTCTGCCTACCCTGCTGTGCGGGATATAGCGTGAAGCTATTTATTTTAATTTAATTTTTTAAAAAAAATATACAAAAATGTATACGAAAATTTGCATGCATTCATGCATTCTGCATTCGGTTGCGTCTAAAATGTTTATTACAATATATCGTTGTGTAAAGAGTTTTTCAGAATTTTCTGTTTTATTGTTTCTTTTAATGTAAAAATGTGTTTTCATGTTTCAAGCAAAAGAAACCTATTCGATGAATCCTTTCAAGTGCAAGTAGATTTTTTTCTATGTAGTAAAGGCGTTCAAGATTATTTATTATTTTACATCTTTATAAAACAGATGTGCATTGTACTTATATGTATATAAGTTTATTTAAACCTGTAGGTTTTTTTTTTAATTTAGATCAACTAGAATATAGTAAAAAGACGAACTAAAACATAAAAGTGAAATAAAAGTCTCATGACTAATGATCCAATAAAAGTAAAAGCTTGTCAATACGTACAAGTCTACAAAATAATATTTGTCAAAGTACGTACATGGCGAAAGGTTGCTTAAATGTTTTAACCACTCGAAGATTTTTCACATTTCTCTTAACAAATTTGACGTAAAACCAATTTGAAGAACTTCGAAAACTTTTTCAAACTTAATGACAGGCGGAAGTACTTTTTTAATTTGCGCAATATTATTTAACATTGAACAAAAAGCAGCTTCACGCTTTTGCACATTTTTCACATAGCAGGTCAGAGAACTCAGTGTCAAGAAATATCCCCAATATTACGTCATGAAGACGAAACTCAACGCCGCGCCTGGCCTTAGATACTAGAAAGAAGAAATTAAAATTAAAATATAATTATTCCTCCGATTGGGAATCGAACCTACAATCATCGCGTTTACAGTCAGACGCTAAGACACTGCGCAACAACGGCCATTCCTGTTACATTGAATTGATATGTAAATATCTCTATTTATCATTCTTAAAATATATAAAGTAACCTATCATATCAAATATTTGTACTTTTTTTTTTTTTTAGCTTCACGCTGTATCCCGCACACAGCAGGGTAGGCAGAGGGAACCTAGTGTTAAGACACTCCGTTCCCCACTTTCCGCCGAATTCGGAGGCTTGCGTGTTAAGTGGCGGAACTTAACGCCGCGCTTTACCTCGACACCAGAGCGAAGAAAATGGAAATATAATTTCCACTCCTCGGGTGGGAATCGAACCCACAGCCAGTCGTTTACAGTCACACGCTTGTGCCACTGGGCCACGACTGGCCACTAAACTACATTATTCTGAAATGACCTATTAACACACTTATGTCAGTTTCTCGTAATTGATTTTTTTAATACAAATATGTAAAATATTTGATGTTCATTAAGAAGCAGTTGCAAATGACGCTTTCTATACTTTTAAATTTACATTTCCTAATTCATTATAACAATTATTTTTTTTTATAATCAACTTCTAGCACATTTTTCAAAGACAGCGTTAGTAGTATCGTTTAAAATTTGGTTAGTTAGAGATAGGCGCTTGGACAATGGAGGCGAGAGTTAAGATAACTTGTGTCTTAAGCCTTCTAAGTCACAAGTCCCAGGCACTATTACGCGCTGTTCATACGTCCCATAGATCCTTCATATATCAATTTACTGTTCTACTCTTTGATTATACTATGTAAAAATATGCATTTATATTGTATTTATATTCGGTGCCATGCAGAATTTTGCTGTCTGCTTGTATAATAGAGCCAATAGAACGTAATAAAAGGTTCAAATTTTTCTTTTCAAGTGTTAAAATAAATAATATAATAAAATGTAATTATTTAAAAAATAAGTATAGAACTGAGCTTATTGCTTAAGAGATTCATCATTTGTACAGGAATATTTATTTAAGTTTCTAATTCAAAAGTAAGTTTGCTCAATCAAAATCACTTTTAAGTGAAAAGTGAAGAGAAGATGGAAGTTAAATATTATAAAAAAAAAGATTCACACGTTTTCCCGCATATTAGGGTCAGAAAAGACATAGACATAGTGTCAAGACACTCCGTCCTCTATTTTCCACCAGAAATCGAGAGACATTGAGCTTAGAGTGACGGAACTAGACGCCGCGCTTATGGTCTTAAACATAATCAATCCCCCGAATGGGAATCGAACCCACAACCGTTTACAGTAATTACACATCTCAATGCATTTAAATGTACATACGATAAAATCAAAAGTTATATTTGTAAGCTTAATCGTTTTTATTAGCTTTACCTGAATCTGTCCAATCAATATATGGAAGAAAATCTTGTAATGCTGTTTCAATTCACAGTTATCATTCAATTTACTGGAAAATTGCACCTATATCCGGATAATACAATATTTCCACAACATGCATCAATTAGAGAATGGTTGGTTGGTGGTTCTTTCCCAAGAAGAAAAAGGATATGATTTTAAATTTCTTTTTTTATTTATTTGTTTTTTTGCTTCTCGTTTTGTCCGCATTCAGATAGGACGTAGTGTTAAGTCACTGTCTTCCACGTTTTGCCCGAAAATGGAGACAATGTCTAAACAATGTCAATTGTGTATACAATGTCTCGATTATCGTATAGAGTGGCAGAACTCAACACCTTGTCTATAGTACCAGAGCGTAGAAAATATAAATAATCATTCACTCAAGTGGGAATCGAACCCACAACCATCACAGTCCGATACCGTCTCACCGCGCCAAAATAATTGTTATTGTATGTAATAGTAAAAAGCCCCTTTAAACCTCTTTATGCCTTATTGTTTCATAATGTTGTATTTTCTATTATATCCCTACATCTATCAGGGGACATATTAGGGAACAGTAGTGGCGCAGTGGCACAAACGTGTGACTTCAAACGACTAATTGTGGGTTCGATTCCCACTTGAGGAGTGAAAATATTTAATGTTTTAATTTTCTACGCTCTGGTACCGAGGCAAAGCGCGGCGTTAAAATCCGCCACTTAATACGTAATACCTCCTGAATTCGGCGAAAAGTGGGGAACGGAGTGTCTTTACACTAGGTTCCCTCTAACTACCCTGCCGTGTGTACAGCGTGAAGCTAAAAAAATCTATCTACATACGTACATTTCTGTCTCTCACGTGAGATTAGCATCGAGTGAGTGGTATCTATTTTTTTACGTTTTATTTCACGTTTTATCCTTAGCGAGGTAGTCAGAGAGAACTGAGCGACAAACGTTACGGTCCCTGCATACTTATTATTTCGTCTCGTCCACTGTCATCAACCCCTTCATATACACCCTCCGGGAGGTCCTCATGCTTTTTACGTGACTTTCCTCCAGTATCATTGATATTGTGTTCTCGAAGGTCAACCGATGTCTCCGCCTACCTCTCTTCCCGCGGGTTCGTACTTAATTTCATATTTGGTAAATAATGTAATGTTTGCTAGTTTTTGTTAAACGCTGTCTTAAAAAAACAATTATTAAAGCTTTTAAAAAATATAAAATTATAAAGAGAATGTAAGTAAATAATTTCAATATTATCCACTTTTTTCGTACATTGACCGTGAAATTTTAATTTCATCACGCGATCCTTTCAAATATTCAAGGTATTGACATCATTTGTGTTTTATTGACTTTCGTTTAAAAATATATTTTGTTCGTACTTAAAAAAAATTAAATGTATATAATTACTAGCGGCCCGCTCGCGGCTTCGCCGCGTGGACTATTTGGTTATATTACAACCCTCGGGGGCGCATTTTTAAAAAATAAAGTAGTTTAAGTTTAAGCTTAGATTATCCACTATATTTATGCCAAAATTCATTACAATAGGTCAAGCGGTTTAGATTTTTCATACAAACTTTCATCCCCTAATTCAACCCTTTAGAGGTTGATTTTTGAAAAAATAAGTAGCCTATGTTAGACCCAGTCACTTTTACTACTTTCATTCTAAATTTCATCCAAATCGGACCGGTAGATTAGCCGTGAAAGCGTGACAGACAAACACACAGACATTCCCATTTATAATGTATATAATTAATTAGCCCGTCGTGGCTCAGTGGGAATGATCTGATGAATCTGACTAAACAGGATGATCGTGGGTTCGATTCCCGTTTGGGGATTGATTTTATATTATTTTCATTGTTTCGCTCTGGTACTTAAAATAAAGAACGATGCAATGTCTCGATTTGGTATGGCAGGTAGAGAATGAAGTGTCTTGACATCAGATTCCCTCTGCTGTGTGTGTGCTTTTTTATATCATAATTTTTTTCCTTATTACAAAGCTAAATTGATCTTAACTTTAATAGTATTAAGTTAATTTCAACATTGCTTACTTTGACGCATTGGGGATGTTTCTGGTCAGTCGGAATTTTGCATGTATAGTATAGTATGTCACTAAGGTTAAACATATAATATATATGGAATTATGTAACTTCATGCTGTGTCCGGCACACAGCAGGGTAGACAGAGGGAACATTAAGACACTGTATTCTGCATTTTCCTCCGAATTTTGAGGGATTGCGTGTTAAGTAGTGTTGCCCAAATGCAAGAACAAGACGAGACTTAGCCAGTCTTGGTCTTGGTCTTGCGCCAATACACCTGGTCTTGGTCTTGCGCCAATACAC
This sequence comes from Dryas iulia moderata, assembly GCA_019049465.1. Taxonomy (NCBI): domain Eukaryota; kingdom Metazoa; phylum Arthropoda; class Insecta; order Lepidoptera; family Nymphalidae; genus Dryas; species Dryas iulia. The sequence goes on from CM032425.1 coordinate 12,468,232, forward strand.
CTGGTCTTGGTCTTGGTCTTGGTCTTGCGCTCCCAGTCTTGGTCTTGGTCTTGGTCTTGCAGCAAGAGTCTTGCAAGTCTTGCAATTACCTATTAGTCTATTACTATTTATTAAAGTTTACTTTAAATCTTGAAAAACGTATTAGAATTGGAACATTGTGAGCTTGAATTAACATAGCCATAGTAAAGATCAATCAGATTAATAAATAACTGAAGATTTGATAAGAAATTCGAAAAATCAACTGACCTATATGTCGTTTTCTATGGAAGTAACTGTTTCTTAATAAACATTTATGATTTATAAGCTTACATTTGCTAAAACATGTAAATAAACAAATTAATTACAATAACTTGACTGTATTTTAAAGAACAATACTTATCTGTCTAGAAAGAGATTGAACCGTCAACTTATAAGAAATGTAATAAAAGAGTTTTACGATTTATCATTTATTTGAACAAAAAATAAAATACAACACTAATCAACAGCTTTATCATTAGGTTATGATACTTTATATCAATTTTTTTGACCAACAATTAATACAAAGTAACCATCTGGCTGACTCATCATTTAACCTATTTCTATGTTTTCTAATTACTAATGATGCTTTAGAAAATAACTACGAAAAGCGGCAAATACTCTGTGAAATAGCTCTAAGTCCTAGCTGCAAGACGCAAGAGTCTTGCAGGCTATGTCTTGTTCTTGCTCAAATCTTGCACGGTCAGTCTTGGTCTCGGTCTTGCTAAAAATACGCGGTCTTGTTCTTGGTCTTGGTCTTGCAAAAACGCAAGAACAAGACCAAGACTGCAAGACCAAGACTGAATTTGGGCAACACTAGTGTTAAGTGGCGGAATGCCAGGTGCCAGAGTGAAAATGAAAATCTTTAATATTACGAATGCAAAAGCAACTCTGTTTGTCTGTATATTACTCAATCATACAAGTTAATTTGACTGAGAAAAGACATAAACTACTTTTTAGAACGAAAAATGGGCTGTAAGGTATTGAAATAGAAAGTTGGAATTGAAATTGGGCGATTTTTAAAGTAAGAAGCTTAAAATTTATTTTGTAGACACTATTTGATAAATAAACCAACCGCCATTTAAAATCTTTTAAAAAAATATAAAAGAGCAAAAACACTAGTATAATATATCTTTACTACTACTATTAATATATTTTATCTTTTTTTTTAGTTTCACGCTGTGTACCACACACGACAAGGTAGGCAGAGGGAACCTAGTGCTAAAACACTCCGTTTCCCACTTCCCGCCGAATTCACACGCATTGCACGTGGCGGAACTTAACGCCGCGAACGCCTCGACACCAGAGCGAAGAAAATGGAAATTACAAATATTTCCGCTCCTCGAGCGGGAATCGAACCCACAACCAGTCGCTTTACAGTCACACTTTGTGTCTCTGCGCCACGACTGGCCCCCAACTGACTTTTCTTTTTGTAAGAGGAGGAAATGTCTTGTTACATACAAACTTGCTAATTAAGTTATACTACTGTAAATATAATGGTATTTAGGCACGTGCTACCTTGCACAGTAGTTGCTCAATTAGGTAAATGTCTATATAAATATTTGCTTGATCAACAAGCAATCTGCACAATTAGTACGGGTGAAATACATTTATTATGTAATTTACATTATAAGTAGATTTCATGGTTTGTTGTGATCATCGTAACTGTGGGACTCTAAACGAGATGATGAGTTCGATTTCCTCCTGGGGCCAGTCGGGGCCAGCGGCTAATATTTAATATTTCCATTTCCTTCGCTCTGGTATCAGAGGCAAAGCGCGGCGTTAAGTTCCGCTACTTAACACGCAATGCCTCCGAATTCGGCGGAAAGTGGGGAACGGAGTGTCTTAACACTAGGTTCCCTCTGCCTATCCTGCTGTGTGCAGTACAGCGCGAAGCTAAAAAAAAAAGAAAAAAATCATTCCTTCGCTTTGGTACTATAGACAGAATTGTAAACGGAGTGTTTTCTCGTTACACTCAGTTCTATCTGAATATCCTGTTATGCGGGAAAAAGTGTAAAACTACTTTACTTTGCTTAAAATTTATTAAATTAAGTTAATAAATTAGTGTAGATAACTGATTACTTTGCATGGAAACTTCTACACGTAAGTTTTATGAAAGTTATGTCAGCCACACCGAGGTATAGATAAGCTTTTAAAGTTTAAGATAGTTTGTCAAAGGTATTCCATACGTATATATTTTTTAGCTTCCCGCTGTATCCCGTACACTGCAGGGTAGGCAGAGGGAACCTAGCGTTCCCCACTTTCCGCCAAATTCGAAGGCATTGCGTGTTAAGTGGCGGAACTTAACGCCGCACTCTACCTCTGATACCAGAGCGAAGATAATGGAAATATTAAATATTTCCGCTCCTCAAGTGGGAATCGAATCCACAACCATTCGTTTACAGTCACACGTTCGTGCCACTGCGCCACGACTGGCCCCAATACTATGTTGATTATAATATCGGAATTTGAAATTGAAATATTTACTAACAATATTAGTAATATTTGATCTGAAATATTTGGTCGTACAATGATAATGTTGATTCGCGTTAACGAACAGAGCTAATCAATAAATCATTAGAATCGTTGTTAATAATGTACGTATTTCGTCTAGTCGTTTATTCCCTGAAGTAATAATACGTAGTAATAACTAATGCCTACTTAGCGTACACTAAATAATAGGTATATACTATATAAATGTAGTATAGAATATATATTTTATTGTCTTGAAGTATTGAATAAAAAGTTTGGCTACCTTTACTGTCGATGGCAACCTAAAATAAGAAATTATTTGTGCTTATTATGACGTACATATATATACTTGTTATAATATAATAAAAAAAAAACATAAAAAAATGTTTTTATATCCATTTTTAAATGTTTATTTTATGTATAAATTTTTACTTGCTTAGTTCAAAACATCTGTTTGGTTATTTTTATTTATTAAAGTTTAATATTATTTACTGTATTTTTTATTTAAATATATTGAAGGAATTTGTAATAGAATACAAAACCAAATTTAAAATATTATTTTACTATAATTTTGTATAATCGTCATTTTATTTAACGTTTTACGCTCAAGCACATTGCAACACCCAACGCCTTTGTCTAAGTTACTCAGAACAGCGAAATCTGTATTTCAAACATAAATACTGCCTTGCGACGAATTAAGGGGCCACTCGTGGCGCAGTGGCACAAAGTTTGAATGTAAAGCGACTGGTTGTGGGTTTGATTCTCACTCGGGGAGCATATTTAATATTTTCATTTTCTTCGTTTTGCTGTAGAGGCAATGCGCGGCGTTAAGTTCTCCCGTCACTTAACACGCAATGCCTCCGAAAGTGGGGAACGGAGTGTCTTAACAATAGGTTTCCTCTGCCTACCCTGCTGTGTGCGGGGTACAGAGTGAAGCTAAAAAAAGAATTAAGTATATTTTTATTCAGCTTCAAGCTTTTATCTTTATTATAGGGCAGGCAGAGAGATATTAGTGTATCTTGACACTAGGCTCTTTCTGCTTTTTTTACTCTGCTCTACATATGCCGTCTACTGCCGTGGTTATAAACGCAAATGGTTGTGGTGTGGTTCATTCCCCCACTCGAGAAATGCCTTCTAAATTTAGCGGAAAATGGAGTACGGATGGTCAATACTACTAACAGTAGGTTCCCTCTGCCTACCGTGTGAAGGATACAGTGAGAAGATAAAAAAAATAAAAAAGATTACAGTATATCGATCTATATAACAAAAACATACATAAAAGAAAAGAATATATCTGAAGTCAAAGTTGGATAGATTGCGGTAGCCACGTGCATGATACAGTTCTTGTTGACATACAACTACTAATAACATTCCGAATGTTATGAGATTTCCTTTCATTATTTCTGCTTCGAAAGAAAAGAAGAAATAAGATATGATATAAGCTATAGTAGCAATATTGGTCTAATCAGTCAAAATACGTATTTTGACTGATTAGTATATAGTAGCGGTATTCTTTACAGAGATATTAGATATATATTTATTACGAGTATATCCAAACTTATATTATAAATGGGAAAGTCTGTGTGTTTGTCTGTCACGCTTTCACGGCTAATCTACCAGTCCAATTTCGATGAAATTTAGAATGAAAAAATCTAAACCGCTTGACTAATTGTAATGAATTTTGGCAAAAATATAGTTGATAATCTAAGCTTAAACATAGGTTACTTTATTTTTTTAAAAGGCGCCCCCGAGGGTTGCAATATGATGAAATATTTCACGCGGCGAAGCCGCGAGCGGGCTACTAGCGTAGTGAATAAGACAAGAAAAATTGATATATTTGAAAGATTCAGGGTGTCGTTCGTCTATTTGATAGCGAATGACCTTAGTGTTGACTTTGGGTTTGATTCCCATTCGCGGAAAGATTGTATTTAAATATTCATATCTTCGCTCTGTTAGGACTTAGGACGTGCTGTTACTTAAAGCGCGGCGTTGAAGTCCACCAATCAAGGCGCAATGTTTCAATTTCGGGTGGACAGTGTAGGACAGAGTGTATTATGTAGAGATAAATATTCTATAACATAGATATTTTTTTTAAATCCTTTTATACTTTTGAATAAAAATTGTCAAAAAAAACGAATTTCAAATTTGTAAAACGAGCGCTATGAAGGTGCTACTTTAGTGACAAAGAATCACAAAGGTATTCAAATCGAGTCGTTTAATATCGGTTGTCCACAGGAAATATTGAGATGCAGAAAAATAGCATTTTAAAACATAAGAAAACCTTTTTTTACTTGCTCTTAAAACCATTATCCAGAAAACACTGCGACTGCGAGTTATTCAGTTTAAGCAGTTTTACCATTTTCTCGCATAGAGAATGTAGTGTCAAGACACTCCGGTCTCCACTTTCCGCGATATTGTGTGTTAAATGGTGGAACTTAACGCCACTCTTTGTCTTAGGTATCAGAGTAGGAAATGAAAATTATGTATTTAATCATTCCCCGAGTGGAAATCGAACTCGCAGCCACCGAGTTTACAGTCAGGCGCTGTCCAAATCCGCCACAACAGCCTCATGATTCAGTATTTTATTACTTAAGTAATGTATATGTCGTGGTCAGATCGTAGAATTGACGATTTCATGATCTCGTTGGCGATATCATGAAATGGTCGTAGTTCATGAAATGACCAACTGAATTTAACGATATCGTTGATTCGTCAACATTTAACGATTTCGTCGTCGACGTTTGGTCATATCGTAAAATAAGGTGTCTTTATAATATATTTAACATAAATTCAGAATAAGTGCGTAATACGAACTCTTTATATATAATGGCGATTTTTTTAGCTCAAAACACTTTCAATCTTGTGAGAATCAATTAAATAAAAAAAGTTTAACCTAACCTAACCTAAAAAATCTTTTACGTATTTTTTATTTTGTGTGAATATATTTAAAACCTATCAAGATAGGTTAGGTTAGGTTAAACTTTTTATATTTAACAGATTCTTTAGTATTTAAAAGTAGTTTTTATTATATATTTCTTAAAGTTATTATTACAGTATCGCAAATACAAAACAACTTAAAAACTAAATTATAATGATTTTCAATAAAATAAAAAGATAATATTTTAAAGGAATATAATTTTTACTTATTATAAACGGATAGTTAATTCTGTTTTTAATAAAAAAATATATTTAAAACTAAAGTTTTAGCGTTATTATGAACAGCTGACATACGAACAAGCGCTTCTAGCGCCTCTATCGGTTGTTAAAGTAATAAATTCGATTTGGTCAAACAAGATCGACAATTTCATGAAGTAGCCACGCGTTTCGTTGACCATATCGTTAAACGTTAGGGTGTCATTGATTTCGTCAAACGACATCATGATCTGGCCAAACGATAATTGGTCATTTCATGAACTGCGACGATTTCATGATATAGTCAACGATTTCATGAAATCGTCAATTAAACGATATGGCCACGACATATATATTATACTTACAACTGTGTATATCAATTAAGTAATAGGATAAACTAAAAATAAATCAAAACATGAATATGGAACATCAACCAAAATTCACTTACATAAAATGTTGAATAAATATGAGTAAATTAAGCTACCTCCGACTCCGAGGTACAGTTTGAAGCGCACATGTCTACATACCTACACCTACACAAACGAGTATCTACAATTTGTAAGGAGCTTAATGGAAAATTTGTTGAATAAGATTCTAACTTAATGCGGATATATCTCTTACGACTAAATTACAAATTTAAAGTTTCTACCTTGTAGTTTTGTAATTATGTTAGTTTTTTGCAAACGTTACTTATAACATTATATTTAACATATATATTTTTTATATAAAATAAATTATTTTTTAATATAAAATAAATAATTTGTAAAAAAATATTATTGACTTGCTTTTATAGGCAGTGACATGACAGTGACATATAAAAATAGATTATCTGTCAGCCATATTCGATTTACAATCATACTAATTAGGACATAATTGCATCACAATTAACGATGTATTCCAAATTATAGCTGAATCAAAACCAGGAAACTTTATAAGGATTTGTTTACAGATAAACACCGTTGCAGGCCTTTAGTTTTAAATAAAACTTTTATATATGTGATGGCACTCCGTTCCCCACTTTCCGCATTAAGAAGCATTGCTTCAATACTAGAGCGGAGGACACGAGACCCAAGGAAATGGAAATCCATACTTATATTATAAATGCGAATACAGACATTTGCATTTATAATATAAGTATGGATTGTCTGTCACGATTTGGTGTTTGTCTGTCACGCTTTCACGGCTAATCTATTGGTCCGATTTGGATGAAATTTAGAATGAAAGTATTAAAAGTTACTGGGTCAAATATATTTTTTCAAAAATCAACCCTTAAAGCGTTGTAATAGGGGATGAAAGTTTATATGAAAAATCTACACCGCTTGACTGATTGTTATGAATTTTGGCATAAGCATAGTTGATAATCTAAGCTTAAATATAGGCTATTTTGTTTTTCAAAAAACCACCCCCGCGAAAGGCAATATGACGAAACAGTCACGTAGTTCAAGCGGCGAGGCCGTGAGCGGGCCGCTAGTAATAAATATTTCCATTCCTCGAGTGGGAATTGAACCCACAACCACTTGCTTTACCTTGCTTTGCCCCGACTTACCCCTTTGCGTATATGTACGTGAATACATAAGTACGAATATATACTGAGGCATGATTATTTATTACATTTAAATCTCCGCTCTAGTAATCAGACAAGAAAGTAGGTTCTCTCTGACTCTTTGCTAGGTGAGAAAAAACTTAAAGCTGTTTAATATGTTTTTCTTCAATAATATGTACTTCTTTCTTTAACTTTATATATACAATAATAAAGAATAACTACATGCATATTAAAGAAATATCTAGTAGTGAACAGTCAAACAAGATATTGCATATTGAATACAAATTCTAGACTACGAACGTGCTTAAAATATAATAAAACTGAATATCAGGTATTTTATATTATCCAGACAATTTTTCTAGATATCCTATTCTATTAATAGTTTTATCTTGTTATGCACTAACTTTTTTATTAAGGTTCACGCTGTATCCCGCATACAGCAGGGTAGGCAGAGGGAACCTAGTGTTAAGACACTCCGTTCCCCATTTTCCGCCGAATTCGGAGGCATTGCGTGTTAAGTGGCGGATCTTAACGCCGCGCTTTACCTCTGAGACCAGAGCGAAGGAAATGGAAATATTAAATATTTCCACTGCTCGAGTGGGAATCGAACCCACAACCAGTCGTTTACAGTCACACGTTCGTGCCACTGCGCCACGACTGGCCTCGGGCTTTTTTTTATTAATTTATTGCTGTATATATTTGTAGTGTTAATAATATAAATTGTGGGTAATTTTGAATAAGTGTACAAAGAACAGTTGTGATCGAGCAGTAAACGTGTAAGGAGCAGCTACAGATTTTGTTTTATTATACCCAAATATATTACAATTGGCGACGAGGGACTTATCCACGTTTGTATATACGTGCATATACATGTTATAAAAGTAATAATAATAAGAAGAAGGATATTTTGGGAATTTATTACAAAAATGGTATCTGCAACGGTTTTTGGAACTACGCTGGCGTTCGATCACCGCTCACAAGAATGGAGTATTTATGTAAGTCGTTTTAAACAATATTGTACAGCAAACAATATTAGTGATGAGAACGATAAAGCAGGAGTGAAACGTCGAGCTTTGCTACTAACTTCATTAGCGGAGGACACATACCGCATAGCAAAAGATTTAGCTTTCCCTACAGATTTAGAAAATATAGAATATACCATTTTATTGCAAAAGCTAAACAATCATTTCTAGACGAAAAAAAGTATTTTTGCTGAAAGATATGTGTTTTATAAAGCTGAGCAGTATCCCGGGGAAGAACTTGCGGATTGGGCGGCTCGGGTACGCAAACTGGCGCAGTATTGCGAGTTCAAACCAGACCTGGACACAGGTCTAAGGAACAGATTTGTACTGGGGCTACAAAATGTAAAAGAAAAAGAAAAAATATTTGCAGAAAATATTGAAAACTTGACATTTAACAAGGCTTTGGAGTTGGCAGCGAACGTTCGTTGTGCACGGCTTGCGTTGCGCAGCGCGGGCATCGAACCTGCGACTTCACACTGTTTCACGAGGGACACACGCGGCGACGGCGGCGGCACCGAGGTGTTCGCGGTGCGAGCAGGCGCATCGACGTCGAAGTTAAGTACTCTGTCTAACGCGAAACCGGTTTGTGCAGTGTGCGGCTATAAAAATCATAACAAAAATCAGTGTCGTTATGCAAATTATACGTGTCGGAAATGTAATAATAAAGGACATTTGCAACGTATGTGTAGAAAGGAAAGGAAAGATACAAATTGTAACCATTTTTTGACTAAGGATGAGAGCGACGTTGATGAAGGTAATTTTAATTGCTTAAATATTAAATGCATAAACGGTGCGCCGATGCAAGAAGTAGTGTTAATCGGTAGCGAGAGAATAAAATGCGAAATAGATAGTGGTAGTGCTGTTTCCGTGTTACCGGAACACGTTTACAAGCGATGTTTTGAAGGGCGATTCGAGTTGCAATCGTGTCGTGTTGTTTTAAACTGCTATAACGGTAGCAAAATGCATCCGTTAGGATTTTTAGTAATGCCTATTAAGTATGAAGAACAAACTCAATTGCTTAAAATGTATGTTTTACAGTGTCCTGCTCATCAGCCTGTTCTATTGGGTCGAGATTTTATTAGCTCGTTTAAACTACAATTGTGCTCAATGACGTGTAATAATATAGCAGGTGAGGAACTATTTAACTATTTGGCAGAAAAATATAAAAAACTGTTTGAGGACGAGTTAGGTTGTTTTAATAAATATAAAATTACATTAAAGATAAAGTCAGATGCACAACTAAAATTTTTTAAACCGCGACCGGTACCTTTTGCGTTAAAGCCGAAAGTTGAGTTGGAATTGAAGAGATTGGTAGATTTAGGTATTTTGGAAAAAATTGACCATTCCGATTTCGCGACTCCTATTGTTCCTGTTTTAAAGCCAGACGGGAATATACGGATATGTGGAGATTTTTCAGTTACCTTAAATAAAGTTTTGTACACTGATAATTATTCCTTACCGAGGATAGAAGAATTGTTTTCGAAATTACATGGAGGGGTAGAATTTTCAAAAATAGACTTGTCTAGGGCCTATAACCAACTGGTTCTAGACGATTCTAAAAACTTAACTTGCATTAATACTCATAAGGGTTTGTTTCGTTTTAATAGATTAGTTTTTGGATTAGCAAATGCACCATTTATTTTTCAGCGTACAATGGAACAATTATTGTCTAATATCGAAGGAACGTGTATTTTTTTGGACGATATATTAATAACAGGTCCTACTAAAGCTATTCATTTAGAAAGATTAGAATTGGTTTTAAATAGATTACAAGATGCGGGGTTAAAATTGAAACAGGACAAATGTGCATTTTTTAAAACTGCAGTGGAATATTTGGTTTTCGTAATTAATAAGGACGGGTTACATAAGTCAAATAAAAAAATTAAAGCAATACAGGAAGCTGAGTGCCCGAAAAATGTTAGTGAATTGAAATCTTTCCTCGGCATGGTAAATTATTACAGGTGTTTTATTCCTAACACGTCTAGCATTTTACTTCCGTTACATTTATTATTAAAAAAAGGCGAGAGATGGGTTTGGGGAAAATCACAGAATGACGCATTTAAAAAAATCAAGCAAGAATTAATATCGGACCGGGTTTTAGCTCATTATAATCCTGAGTTGCCCACTATCGTGACGGCGGACGCGGGGCCCGCGGGGCTCGGCGCGGTGCTCGCGCAGCGCCAGGCGGACGGCACGGAGCGCGTGGTGGCGTACGCGTCGCGATCTTTGTCTAAAGCTGAACGTAATTACGCACAAATACAAAAAGAGGCGACGGCTATCATTTTTGCGATAAAGAAATTTCATCATTATTTGTATGGGCGTACCGTTCCATTTACGTTACGCACTGATCATAAGCCACTGTTATCTATTATAGGTGCAAAAAAAAGGCATTCCCGAACTAGCCGCGAACCGTTTGCAACGCTATGCAGTATATCTTTCCGCGTATAATTTTATCATAGAATTTGTTAAGGGGGAGAATAACATTGCTGATTTTTTGTCTCGATCTGTTCCTATTGAAAAGAATGCTAACTTAAATGACGAAGAAATGGATTACTCAAGTATTGTAAATTTTATATCCGATACATTTTTAAAGCCTGTAACTGTAAGTGAAATTAGGAAAGAGACGGAGAGAGATGAAATTTTAAAAATAGTAACTAAATATATGAAAAACGGATGGCCTCGAAACGTAACCGATGTGAAACTGAGACCTTATTTTTTGTGTCGTTTAGAATTGTCTTTAGAGAATGGTTGCTTATTACGCGGACATAAGGTCATAATTCCTATGGTTTTTCGTGATAGATTATTAAATGAATTGCATTCGTCGCACTTTGGTATCGTAAAAATTAAAACGGAAGCCAGGAGTCGTATGTGGTGGCCTCATATAGATAAACAGATTGAAGAGAAAGTGGGGTCATGTAGTTTGTGTACCGCTTCGGAAAGCGCTCCTCCACGGGCGCCTCTAGCTCCATGGCCTTATCCAGAGCGTCCTTGGGAAAGAGTACACCTAGATTTTTTCTCGATATATGAAAAAAATTTTCTTATTGCAGTAGATGCTCATTCTAAATGGGTCGAATGTTATCCTATGTCCTCTACGAATAGTGATGCCGTTATTGTAAAATTATACGAGCTATTTAGTAGATTTGGATTAGTTGACACTTTAGTTACAGATAACGCAACGAATTTTAAATCCAGTCAGTTCAATAATTTTTGTAGAAGCAATAATATAAAACATGTCACGATTGCACCATATCACCCAGCATCGAATGGTCAAGCAGAAAACTCTGTAAAAACAGTTAAAAAGGCTCTTAAGATAATTTTAAAAAGTGAGCATAATCAAAGAAATATAACCGTAAAGTTACTTAAGTTTTTGTTTGATTACAGAAATACGGCTCATTGCACCACGGGTTTCTCACCCGCAGAACTTATGCTTGGAAGGAAATTGAAGTCCACGTTAGATTTTTTACAAAATAGCAACATTTTACCTAAATCAACGTCGTTGGCATCCAAGGTCAAAGCAAATGTTCAATGTAAGCAAGACTTACAAAGTAACCATTATGGTGGTGTACGTAATGTGTATTTTAATATAGGTGACCAGGTGTTAGTACGATGTTTTTATAACAATGGCACTAAGAGTACATGGAATTTAGGTGTAATTAAAAACAAAATAGGATCTAGACTTTTTATGGTATATGTTCCCGGTTTAAATGTAATTGTTAAAAAACATATTGATCATTTGTTAAAATATACTGGTGTTACTTGTTTTCCAAAATTAGATGACAATATTTCTGTATCCGATTCTAATAAGAATGATGTTTGTAAATCTAGAGAGTCTGAACCTACATTGGATCAAGAGAGGGAGGAAGAAAAGGAGCGATTGAACACGGAGGATATTGCGTTAGAAACAGAGTCCAATGTAGATTCAAACTCGACTACGGCCAGTGCAGAGCCTGTGGTTTTGGATAACCCTATATTGCCCGATGGAGCATCTGCTCATCCAGTGTCGGTGACGACGGATACTGCGAGGCGGTATCCTATCCGTAAGACGCGGATTAAAAAAATATAAGAAATTTTAAATGTCATTTTTATGTCTTTTATATTTTTATAATATTGGTGGAGGGATGTAGTGTTAATAATATAAATTGTGGGTAATTTTGAATAAGTGTACAAAGAACAGTTGTGATCGAGCAGTAAACGTGTAAGGAGCAGCTACAGATTTTGTTTTATTATACCCAAATATATTACAATATTATACGGCCATAGTAACGCTTTCACATATATCGAGATAGTCAGAGAGAATGCAGTGTCAAGACACTCCGTTCTCCACTTTTTGCCAGAAATGGATGGCTCCATTTCTTGCGTGTTGAGTGACGGAACTCAACGCCGCACACAGTCTTAGGTAATACGGCGGCGGCGTTAATATCGTCATTCCCCTATTGGAAATCGAATTCACAATGAATCATGTTTGCAGTCAGACTTTGTCCTACAGCGCTACAGTATATTTCTTACATTTTTTAAAATTTATCATTTTTATATGATTTAATCATAGAAGTGTGTTTACACTTAAATTATGAACAACTTTCCTGCTAGAAAGAAAAATGATGATAATGAAAGTTTAGTTTTTTAATTCCATATATAATTGTCGTAGAGAATATTCTACATAAGTGACTTTAGGTGTTCATCGAGAAAATAAAACATTCCTGTGGGACACAACATAAAACTAACATAACATTGATCTTTGGCACTTTCTCTTATATAAAATAGGTTACATTAACTGTATGCTTGTTAATTTACAGTAGAAGTACAAAATTGTGATCTACTTGGAATCTAAAACGGTGTTAGGCTTGTTTACGGAAAGCCCCTGGAGCAGCAAATTCGTAAATTGTATTAAGATGCAAGTAACTCGATCACGTCGGAGGTCAATATTTATGGACTATCATCATAATTGTGGGTAAATAACTCAAAGTTACCTGTTACTATTTCTATGTTCATTATATAATATTAACTATAATTTTATATATTATTTTCTATATTAAATTCGTAGTAAAATAAGACTTTTTTAAAACAATTTTTTGAAAGAAATTAATGTCAAGTCAGTCCGTTCTCCATTTTTTCTTGTAATCAAGACATTGTGTGCTGATTGACGGAACACAATGCCGTGCTTTGTCTTAAATACTAGGATTACTTATTTTTGTAAGTAAAATCGTTCACCCTAGTGAGAATCGAACCCACAATTAGCAGTGTTAACAAAAATATGTCTTGTAATAAAAATATATAAATATTGAAGTTAAACATTTTCTAGAGTTTTGTATGAAAGTAATTTAAAAGAAAACAAATCGTTATTTATTTCTCGTCCATTTACTAGATCGAGATAATACTCAATATTATACATACATGTGAAAATTCCCATAAGTGATATTGGAAGGTTTATATTTTATCTTTTATGAATATTTCACGTTTCGTTCTGAATAAATAATACGTATCGACTTTGATATTGAATATGTAGTCAAAAGTTGATAGTAAAATATTTATATTTCTAAAAACAATACCGTCATGGCGCAGTAGAGACGTTTTAGGCTGTCCTGTTTAGTTTTCGCTTCAAATTTATTGTAAGCATTCTTTACTCGTTAATTATGAACTTACAGTTTTACTTGCACTGTACAATTTGTACATTTTTAGTGGAAACTTTATTCTATACGTGTTATTCAGTATTAGAATTGTAGATGGCAGTTGTCACGCAGTGGCACGAACATGTGACTGTAAACGACTGGTTATGGGTTCGATTCCCACTGGAGGAGTGGAAATATTTAATGTTTCCATTTCCTTTGCTCTGGTATCAAAGGCAAAGCGCGCTGTTAAGTTCCGCCACTTAGCACGCAATGCCTCCGAATTCGGCGGAAAGTGGGGAATGGAGTGTCTTAACACTAGGTGGCCTACACTGCTGTGTGCGCCTTCTCGCCTTCAAGCATATATATGTATACAAGAATGTATGCAAAGACATCATACTGTCATAACAATTCGTTGTCCGCTGTCTGCCCAAATTCCGTCCGTTCACGAAACTCTACGCCGCCTTTTGTTCCACCAGAGCAGATTTACGAACATAATTTTTAAAAAAATCCCCGAAAGGATATCGTACCCACAACCATTGAACTTACAGTTGGACCTTTACCCAGTGGGCCACGATGACCTCGATAATATATGAAATAATTATAAATATATAATATTGTTTCACGGCAAGATGATACACTAGCTTTGATATTTAATTGGGTCACGATCCCTCTCTAATTGATGCCTATAGCGTTCAATATTTGCATAGAATATGTTTGTGATCCTTAAACATTTAGTAAGTTTGTTGCTTAACTTATGATGATTTTAGTATTGACTTAAATGTTGATATTTTATTCTAGTCTAGACATAAGGTCCTGGCTGCCCTGCTATGCAAGAAAAAGCGTGAAGCTATGGAGCTGGATATTTTGTAGTAAATAAAGAGAACTTAACGACTAGTTAATGGATTATTGTAATTTAAAGATATTATATTGTGAAATCCTGAAAATATTTTTTTTGAGGAAACACATACGTCTTTACAAATAAATATAATTGGAGTGTCCTTATTATATTTTTGACTTAACTGTTTTTTACATAACGCATATAGTACATACAGTACACACGATACATGTACTCGTATCTAAATATCATTTTTACAATTTTTGTAGTAGGTACGCATTTGTTCCGGCTAATGGGACTGCCGGCTAAACAGCTGGACTGGGACTATATACGCGATGCTCACGGGTTCGATTCTTATATGTTGGTAAGTTAATATTATACTATTTTCATAAATTTGCTCTGTTTGTGTGTGTATCGAGGAGTGAAAATGTTTAATATTTCCATTTTCTTCGCTCTAGTGTTGAGGCAAAGCGCGGCGTTAAGTTCCGCCATTTAACTCGCAATGCCTCCGAATTTGGCGGAAAGTGGGGAACGGAGTGTCTTAACACTAGGTTCCCTCTGCCTACCCTGCTATGTGCGGGATACAGCGTGAAGCTACATATATATATATTGCTCTGTTTGGTATTTAAAGCAAAGTCCGGCGTTTAGTTGCTCGATTTCACGCAGAAATTAGATAGTGGAGTACCTTGGTATTAAGTTCTCTTTGGATATTCTGTACCAATGGAAAAAATGTGAAGGTATAAAATAAGTTTTCTCTTTCATAGGTTCTACGAATTCATGATGATGAAAAATATATCCCTATCAACATGCCCAAAGCAAATATGAAGAAATGATCGCGACATGACTTGCAATAATTTTATTTTTATATCGTTAAGCTCTAAAATTTTCTAAATATAGTGGAAGTTGTTTCTCTTGAACATAAAGTGTTATTTTCTAATAGTACCTCATACTGCTCGTGGGTTCAGATTCAAATTCAGTCTTTTTGATGGAATGCATTTACAACATTCTTGCAAGAGCAATTATTTAAGTCAAATTAAGAGGAAATAAGATTTATTACGAGCTACTAATAAATATTACTTTTTATTTAAAATATAATAACAGAAAAATAAAACGAGAACGGAAAAATCAGAGAAGAGTTACTAATAATTTTTCAAAGGGCCGCAGGTTGCGCGTCTCCCTTTAGTTCGTTCATTCGTTCGAAACAATGAGATTTTGAATTCCTGTAGTGTATCCTTATAGTTCATTCATTTTTTAGTTTTTAATATATTTAATATATTTACAAATTAAGGAATATGAAAAACTTTTTAAGAACACGTATAGATTTTTTTATACGTTTACTGAAATTGTTTTTCGTTTCTATAAAATTGTGAATATAAAAGTATATTGGCTGTCGTGTCGGCATAGCCAATGTTTCTTCTTTTAAGTCTAAATTGTATTTTTCTTTAGGTATGCTAAAAGTTCCATGATCTCTGAGAAAGTGTAAAACATAATTTCTATGATTATTAGAAGGGTAAAAATATATAGTCTAAAAATTGTAAGTTACTTGGTATGTCGTAGACTACCAACCTTCTTTGGATGCTTTTACATAATTTTCATGACCCTAAGTGAATGTATTGGTTATGATTTCAAAATAGTTGAAGAAATTGAATGATTTTTTAATAAAGTTTCCATCTTAATATTTCACGAAAATCGGTACTTACCAGAATGCTAAAAATAACTTTAAACCTGTTGTCTTTACTAGTTCCTTTAAAAATCCTTATTTAAAAGATTAATTCTTAAAGATAATCACATTAATGGTTTCGTTGTTTTACACCAATGACTTTACTACAAAGTACATTAGAGGATCTACAAAACTTTCGTTTAAGCATCCTGTGGACTTAAAACTAAGCTTAAGTTTGTGTGAGAGTTCCAAATCCAGTACTCTTGTGCACAACTAAGTTGCACAAGCATAGTTGAGAGCGCCGTTTACAATAGGAATAACTTATCACAGTCTAAGTAAAGATTTCAGTACGATAAGTTAAATGGAGGATTCTATTTTAAGGTTTTTCATTTGTTGAATTACAACTTTTTACTAAGAGACTGACTTTGTTACTAACAGCTGCTATTGATACGCCTTTTAAAAACATTACCAGTTTCTTTATTTGTTACTAAAGTAATTATTTTATGATTATTTGGTCAAATATTTCTTGAAGTAAACGCGATTACCTCATACATCCTGGTCTAGCCAATAGATAAATGAGTATTTTATGAAATTTTACCATTTAATGATTTCGAGCAAATTGCATGAAACGATACGATATATAACGATAAAATACTACTATAATTATAATAACATTATGCACATAATATAACTTAAAAGAAAGTCTATATCATTTATTTGTATGTATCATTAAAAAAACATTATTCATCACTTTTTTTATTTTTTTAGATGGAACGTAGTGTTAAGACACTCCGTTTCCCATTTTCCGCCTAATTCTGGAGGCATTGCGTGTTAAGCAGCGAAATTAACACTGCGCTTTGCCTCGGCACCAGAGTGAAGAAAATGGAAATATTAAATATTTCCACTCCTCGAGTGAGAACTGAATAAGTCACACTTTGTGCCCCTGCGCCACGACTGGCCTCTATGCTTGTTATCTTTTCAATTTTTTGTGTATTGATAGCATGTACTAAAGAGCTCTTCATTATAATATTGCAGCGGAGGCGTCCCGTTTTCGCTTTTAAGTCGCAAGTCCCAGGCACAGATCCATCGAATTCTAAGGAGTTTCTTCTCATATAGGTAAATTATATATTTTTATCTTACTTTCTATATATTTAATAACGTCTTAGTAACTTTAGTGTTCCTTAGATATTTTGAAACTAGTAAAGTAAAAAATATAATAAATAACACAATTAAAAAAATAATATGTGGCCAGTCGTGGCCCAGTGGCACAAGCGTGTGACTGTAAACGACTGGTTGTGGGTTCGATTCCCACTCGAGGAGTGGAAATATTTAATATTTCCATTTTCTTCGCTCTGGTGCCGAGGTAAAGCGCGGCGTTAAGTTCCACCACTTAACACGCAATGCCTCCGAATTCGGCGGAAAGTGGGGAACAGTGTGTCTTAACACTAGGTTCCCTCTGCCTACCCTGCTGTGTGCGGGATACAGCGTGAAGCTAACACAATTAAAAAAATAATAACCAATTAACTAAACTTCTTATAAAAATATATTTGAATAAGTAAAAAAATAAAATCTTTAATTACCGAACAAAAAATAAAAACGTCAATACAATTAAAAAAAAGAAAATACAATTGTGAATAGGAATAATTAAATTATACCATTGAAGTTGCGGAAAGAAATAATGCGTTTGTCATTTAAGTTCTTTGTGCTGTTATAGCAAATAACGTGTTCAAAGTTGTTTTTTTATTATTCACGAGGAAAATTAAAAAAATGCAGGGGAAAATTAATAGTAGGATAGAGTGACATTGTTCATTAGCATTTATTAGAACTTTATTGTAGTTGTATATATAATAGATACAGATTTCCACAGACATAGGTCATGTTATTGTTTTTTTTTTGTGAAAAAATAGGTTTAATTTTTTTCATACTTAGTAGTTATTTAAATAATTTTATTTAAAATAAGAAGTTACAAGCTTTACTTTTTGAACGTCAAATAGTTTACCACCGGTTCACTAAATTTAATGCCTCAGACCTGAGAAGAACCGGCGCAAGAAACTCAGCGGGACTTTACTTTTTTAAGTTAGTTTTTGAAGTTAATTAGTTAGTTAGGCGATTGGTTATGAGTTCGATTTTCACTGAAGTGAAATATATGTTTTTTTAGCTGCACGCTGTATCCCGCACACAGCAGGGTAGGCAGAGGGAACTTAGTGTTGACACTCCTTTTCCTACTTTCCGCCAAATTTCGGAGATATTGCGTGTTAAGTGGTGGATTTTAACGCCACGCTTTGCCTCGACACCAGAGCGAAGAAAATGGAAATAATAAATATTACCACTCCTCGAGTGGGAATTGAACCCACAGCCAGTTGTTTACAGTCACAAGTTTGTGCCACTGCGCCACAACTGGCCCCTATGGATGGATTTGTTGATTAACTTATTATTAATAACAGCTTTAGACACCATAAACGTTGAAGCCATGGCGTCTGATTGGCGTTGATTGGAAATACAATTGATTATCAGTTCGATCCCTATCGAAGAAAGGATTATATTTAAATAGTTTTTATTTTTTCACTCTGGTAAGAAAAACGGCGGCATTGGGTTCCGCAACTTATGCACCATGTCTGGATTTCGGGCACAAAGTAGAGAACAGATTGTATTTAAGCTTGGTTTTCTCTGACATTTCGGCTGTGCGGGAAAAGTGTGATGTTGCATTAGACACTATGAACTATAAAAAATGTATAAACTGTGAACTCACCTTTTTAACGTTTAGAAATATATTCAATAGATCAATAGATATTCAATATCTTTTCTACTGTTTGTGTATTATTTTGTCTATGTAATACGAGAATATGCAGAGAAAGCTACTTTGCCATATTCACTTATGTATATACTTTTAGTCTTAATACTTTATCATTTATTAAAAATGTAATAAACGACAAAGACGAAGACAGTCTGAAAAATCTGTCTTTTTCGATTTCCTAAGTGCGTAAATAACACAGCGTTAAGTTCCTCCACTTAACACGTAATGCTTCCGAAATCGGCGGAAAGTGGGGAACGGAGTGTCTTAGCACTAGGTTCCCTCTGCCTACCCTGATATGTGCGGGATACAGCGTAAAGCTAAAAAAAAAAAAAAAAATAACACTTTAAAAACGTTAAAAGTAAGTAATAAACGTTAATTCAATAATACGCCCAAGAAAATAAACTTACTTAGGTAATATAAATTTTCTCTGTCCATTTTACAAATTGTGGTGTAAAATCCTGTATCAGGTAGATGAACGGACATTGTGGTTAGTAATAGGATTACGTTTCTTCCTCTGTAGGCAACGCTTTAAGTAATATTGTATTTAGTGGACCAACTTAATACTATTTTAAATTAATCTATTTTAATCTTGTGATTTATCGTGTTTATTATGGTCTTTGAAAATATTTACTAAAATATGATTTTAAAAGCTTCCTATTTTGGATACTTTTTAATTATTTTACCTGTAGCCGCGGACTACTGTAAGGTATTTTAAGCGCCGATTTTCAAAAATGTTGTTTAAGTATTAAAATATTCACGGTTTATCTAGTTAATTCGCGAAATCTTATATATCAGTTTAATGCTTTTTCCGCATAGCGGGTATTCAGAGGGAGCCTTTTGCAAAGACACTTCGTTCACTATAATCCATCCGAAATCGCGACATTGAATTTCGAATGACGGAAGAAATGTAAATTACTCCCGTGGAAGGACGGCTTAGAATACAATTCCCCTCCGCCTCTGGGCAGCGTCCCGAAAAAGGCGGGTAACCCAGAAGCTTGGTGGTAGGAGATTCGTTCTCCGACTGGCTAGCGACCACTATCATGTCAAAGACGAATCGCCAAACATCTGATGATGTGTTCCGGTTCGTTGGCATGTAAACCAGCTATCTCTCCCTATTCCCACACTCCCCATCCTTCTTCCCTCCTTTCCTCCTCCCCCCTTAAGGTCGGCAACCCATCCACAACCTTTCTAATGTTGTGGATGTCCATGGGCGAAGGTGACTATTTAACATCAGGTAGTCCTTCTGCTCGTATGCAATAATAATAAAAAAACTTAAATATATTATAATCATTTTTACAAATTTTATTAAATTTGAATCCTGACATTTATAAAGAGCATGGCAAATGTGATACACCTATACTCGACCGGTTATAGAATTGATGACAGTCAGTCTAAGAATTATTTAAGTAACCTCAAACGGTATTTGAATCCGTAATAAAACTTTGATTAGACGCAATCCAACTTCGCCACGATGGCGTAATTAATATAACCTTGGTTTTAGTAACTGCACTCGTTTTAAGAATAACTAAGCAATTCTAAGGCACTCGACCTAAATTCTTTCCTATTGTACTGGTTTGTTATGAAAACTTGTTTTATTATCAAGCTCATAGTAAATAAAAGTTGTACATCTTTTGTGTTATTTCCTTTTTATACTTAAATTCTGCTTGATGATACTGTTTTCATAAATATAGCGACAAAAATATTTAAATATCTATATAAATATATGAAATTGAAGTCTGTTTGTAATATTAAAATAACGGCATTTTTTGAATGCATCTTTATTCTTTGTCTTTATACTCTTGACAGATTGGTCGTGGTCATCAATTAAGTGTTAGTGGCGCTCCTCACCATCCAGCGCCATTCTTCATATTTAATTATTTATACATGTACCAAAACTACATTGTTTTACAATTATTGTCTATCTTTATGTTTGTTCCGGCTAACCTGAGATACCGTTTTTAACTTTTTTAATTTCTGGATAAATTTTAAATTGTGGATTTATCCAGAATATAAAATTTATCGAGAAAATAAATTTATTTATTGATAAATATTTATAAATAAATTTATTTATTATTTATTAACGTGTCTCTTACACTATTAGATATGTCATGTAATAAGGAGTCCTTTAGATGTTTTTGTTAAATTCTACGCGGTCGAAGTCGAAGGCATAGCTAGTATTACATAAATATTGTAGTAGCGTTTTGAAAAATATATGAAATATTCATTGTAGGGAAATTAGCGCTTCCGCTTTCATTCAACTTGGGGCAAGACTTATGTTATTCATCTGACGAACACTCAAAGATTTAATTGTTAGTTTAGTTTATTTTGTAATTTTTTCTTCACACAACTCGACAAAGTTATATAAGTTCGTATCGTAATAAGTTATTTTTACGATATCATCTTGTTTCTGCATCAACGCGGTGATTTGTATATACATATAATGCAAATCCTAATTAAAGCAAAACTTATGGGAAGAAACTCTTTAGCGTCCCATAGATTTACCGTATGAATGTATATTACATTTCATAGAAGAACTCGTGGGAGTAAGTAAGAGAATTCATAAGGGCTCTCCCTTTAAGTTGCCTCTTTACCAAACCTAATTTAAAAAGATCATTTAAATAAGAAGGAGAAAACGCCTTAAAATGTTATATTCTAACCAACCAAACACACAACCATCGCACACAGTCATATAAGTTCTAACTGAGACTGAGGCTATCCTGGCTCAGTGGAACAACGTCTAACTGTAAGCGCTATTGGTTGTGGGTTTGATTTCACTCCTGTAAATTATTAATTTTAATTGTAAAATGTTTTCCTTATTATTATTCCTATACTTATTATTTCCTTATATTACCAGAATTCCCTATTCTGGTAAGAAAAAGCCCGACGTTGAGTTCCGCCATTCAACAAACAATTTTTCGTATTAATATAGAAAATGGAGAAAAAAATGTCATAATTCTAGTTTCTCTCTGCCTACTCTACTATATATTGAGAAAAACCATGTACCTAAAAATAGGTGCCAACTTAGCCATGACTGTGTTTAATAAGAATTTTCTCGATGTCATAAACGATTGTTAATAACTTTGTAATGTAAATATTCTTATTGTTTTAAACGTTGTAACCTGACCTCTAATTCAAAGCCAGTGCCATTGTGTTATTGTAATTATAGTGATCTACAGAGGTTTTATTTTGAAATCCAAGCAAGCAAGGATAATTCACGGAAATGCAAAGATCATGAATCAACTATTAGTTTTTATTGTAGCTTGAAATAAATTGCTAGTTATTATTAAGTGCAAGTCGTGGCCCAGTGGCACAAGCGTATGACTGTAAACGACTGGTTGTGGGTTCGATTCCCACTCGAGGAGTGGAAATATTTAATATTTCCATTTTCTTCGCTCTGGTGTCGAGGTAAAAGCGCGGCGTTAAGTTCCGCCACTTAACACGCAATGCCTCCGAATTCAGCGGAAAGTGGGGAACGGAGTATCTTAATACTAGGTTCCTTCTGCCTACCCTGCTGTGTGCGGGATACAGCGTGAAGTTGAAAAAAAAAATAAGTTGGAATGATATACATTTTTTAAAACATAGAGAAGTCGAAATCTAACTGAGGTCTACTGTATTTAGTTAATATAGGTATTTTCTCGGTTTGATAAGCAAAATATAGCACACATGCTTGCCTTTTCAAGGGCCCTTAAACTTTCAAAGGGTCACAAGTCCCCAGCACTGTTAGCTTATGAAATGCTAAGGAGCAACTAGTAAGCATCCTCCTGGTTGCAACTAGTAAGCATGTAACCTTCATTTTATAAGGAATTATTTTATACTAGAGAGCTCTAATAGTAGTAAGTTATTTGTTAAATTTTGACAAACCACAAAAATTGTACGAATGTAAAAAACATATTAAACAAGTTTAGTAAGCTTTAATATCTAGATAAAATGCTCCAAAATGCTTTAATATGCCTAGTTTTTAATGTTGGTTTACAATCTTTTACGACTTTATCTCTAAAATGCTAATTAAAATTTAGGTTAAATTTATGTGAAGTTATTTCATCTTTATTATTTTTCCTAATTAAAGTGGCATTTTCAATAGCTTAATTGTTTTTAAGTGTCACGACATTTTCTTCTCCACTCCCGGCACCGAGACAATGAATGTTGAGTGTCGGATGACAACGCCTTTGTCTTAGGTACCAGAGCGGAGAAATGAAAATAAATAATAATCCGAGTGGGAATCGAACTCAAAACCAATCGCGATAACATTGGGACTGTTATGGACATGTACACATGATAATCTTTATTATGTACTAGTTTCTACATTAAGTAAGAATAAAAATATTAAAGCAGTAGAAAATTAATGTAAATAAAAGAAAATGATTTTTTTTAGCTTCTCGCTGTATCCCGCATACAGCAGCAGAGGCAACCTAGTGTTAAGACACTCCTTTTCCCACTTTCCGACGAATTCGGAGATATTACGTGTTAAGTGGCGGAACTTAACGCCGCGCTTTGCTTCGACACCAGAGCGAAGAAAATAGACATATTAAATATTTCCGTTCCTTGAGTAGGAGTCGAACCTACAACCAGTCGTTTTACGCTTTACCCCCTGGGCCACGACTGGCCCCAAAGAAAAAGTTACTACATAAATAAAGTTTATTTATATACAATGCAATTATTTTTCTAAGCCGACAGACTAAGCCGACGTTTTGCACACTTCGGTACTCAGTGGTCAGTGGGGTTTTCTAAAATGTATTTTCGAATACCAAATTGTACGTTACCAATCCATTTTAATCCGTTTCATTTCAAACAGGTTAGGTTATATTTATTCTAATATGCTTAGTTTATTTGTTAACCTTTATTTTTCTAAAATGAATGGCGAACGGTGTATCTTATCTTTTCTCCTGAATTTCCTGACTCTCTTCTCTCTCTAGGACCATCCTGCTAAGCAGGAAAAACCTTGTTTTTTTAGCTTCACACTGTATCCCGCACAAAATAGCGTAGGCAAAGGGAACTTAGAGCTAAGACACTCCGTTCCTCAAAAAACCTAAAGTTACTTTTTTTTTAAACTATCCTTATATTCAATACTGATTTGTAAGTATTTATATATAAAAATACTGTTAAATAGTTGATAAGGAAAAGATTCTTTCATAGTCCCATGTTTATATTTTTACACTGTTTTCTTTCATCACAATGCATGAATGTTTCATGCTTCCACTTTTAGATAAGGACGAGCTCGGATATTGAGTTCGGTAATGATGTTGGGCCTGCGCTATGCTTACAAAAATTCGTAATGTCGATTTGCATTAACTTTTGTTATGAAAAAGCATGTAGTAAAAATGTAATTTTAGTATGTGTATCGTGTATATAATGTACATACATTTATATTTTTTAGCTTCACTCTGTATCCCGCACATAGCAGGGGCAGCAGAAAGAACCTAGTGTTAAGACACTCCGTACCCCACTTTCCACCGAATTCTAGAGGCATTACGTGTTAAGTGGTGGAATTTAACGTCTTTACATATGCATTTAGTACAAATTGATTATTTTAATATTACGAACAGATATTCCGATTGTAATTAATTTGTAAAGATGTAGTTTCATGTACTTATTCATACGTTTGCAAATATTAAAGGTTAAATAGCTTAACTACTTTTACATATAGACCTTTATAGAGTTTAGATAATTATTTAAACTTTTATAGTTGTTGTTACAAACATAATTTCTAAGTAAAAATGCGGAAGTAGGATTAGGGTACAGCACCAAGTGGTACCAATATCGATTTGCAAAGGCCACTTTATGTGTCATTATGTTATTATGACATCTCAACCTTTATATATAACAAATGCCGTAATAACGAAAACTGAGACTTCGTTTACGTGGTCCTTTAACGTAAAATTTTGTTTATTTTAGTCCACTTTACTTAATTATGGAAATCCCCTTTTATTGTTTATTCTTATTTTTTAGTTTCACGCTGTATCCCGTACACAGCAGGGAACCTAGTGTTAAAACACTCTGTTCCCCACTTTTCGCCGAATTCGGAGACGTTGCGTGTTAAGTGGAGGAACTTAACGCCGCGCTTTACCTCTGATATCATAGTGAAGAAATAGAACTATTAAATATTACCACTCCTCGAGTGGAAATCGAACCCACAACCCGTCGTTTACAGTTACACGTTCGTGCCACTGCGCCACGATAGGCCCCAGAAAATTTTATTGTTTCCCTAAACTGTGTCAAGAATCTAGTTTCGTTCTTACGTTGCTGTCTGAATATGTGAACATAAAATGCAAAATACGGTTGTAATAACAATGATAAACGATTTGAAAGGAGTAAGGTTTGAAAAGTCAGATTTGAAGTAGAAGACTTGTAGTTCTAGAGATATATGCACGCGTCACCTGTTCTCCATTATTCGTCCATGTTTATTTCTATAGTGTAATCAATCGCGCTTATATACTAAAAGACTGAAATTGAAACATAATAATTCTCCTGACTAGGTATAAAATTCGTAACCATTGTGTATCACAGTCAGCCAATGCCTCATTGCGTCACAGTGACAAAAATATAAAAGCATTTTCATTGTTGTTTCATAGCTTTTGTGTAGAATGCAAAATATATAATAGACATATTGATAACATATCATAATACTCCCGTCTTAGGGAGATCATCACTCATCTTGAAAGGAAATGGTTCTTGCCGAACCGAGATAACACTTATTCTCTCACTTCCGTCCTTAATGTCGTTACTTGCTAACTTCGACGTTGGAAACCAAGACTAAACTTACAAAATTTAAAATAGACTAAACTTACAAAATTTATAGTTAAACACTAATAAAAAACAGCTTGTCGCGTTCCTTTCATAGTAAAGTAGTCGAAAATAATCCAGTGTCAAAACACTCCGTTCTCAACTTTCTTCCTGAAATCAAAACATTGAATTTTAAGTGACGGAACTCTACGCGATTATCTTGTCACCAGAGTGGAGAAGTGAAAATAATTTTAAATATAACTATTCCCCCAAGTGGGAATTGAATCATCAACCTATCACAACAATTATACGTTGTTTACAATAATTATACGTTGCGCGTTGTCTCCCGCGCTACGATGGCTACGATAATAAATACTAACTCTTTTTATTATGTCTAGTAGTAATCAATTTCGTTCGTGTAAATGATTGCGTAAACTATTAGCTATTCCTGTTTCGTGTGGGAATTTCCGAAAATCCATACTTAATTTTGCTCTTCCAACAAAACTTCACGCCACACTTTAACACGACTGCAGTTTGTCAGTTAATGTCAGTGCGTTACGGAAAAAAAATCTTTAGATATAGATAAAAAAACATTATATCTATATAAGTAAGAAATCCATACTAATATTATAAATGCGAAAGTTTGTGTGTTTGTCTGTCACGCTTTCACGGCTAATGTACCGGTCCGATTTGGATGAAATTTAGAATGAAAATAGTAAATAACCCTGAAAATAGTAAATAACATAGGCTACTTATTTTTTCAAAAAACAACCTCTAAAGGGTTGAAATAGGGGATAAAAGTTTGTATGAAAAATCTAAACCCCTTACCGCTTGTTATGACTTTTGGAATAGATATAATTGATAATCCAAGGTTAAACAATATAACGAAAGCAAATAACGAAACAATCAGGCAGTCCACGCGGCGAAGCCGCGAGCGGGCCGCTAGTTAACAATATTTGAGCTATCCATGTGGTATATGGTATAGGTATATGTATTACATCACAGGCGTTAATATCTTAGTATATTGTGAACATTAAAACGAACATAAACAATAATTAATTTAATTAAACCCTATTTAAGTCTAAACAAGCTGTGTGACGAATTATTTTGATGACGCCATGATATAATTATTAAATAGCAAATGTTTGTCACTTTATATAAACGATACAATGTATATGTTTTAGTCTGTTTTTTTTATGCATTATTTACATTTTTTGGGTAAAATTAAGAAAAATCGTGTTATAATTGACTTAGTTCTTCTTCGTTCTTTTTTAATTTTCTTTTGTTCTTTGTCTCGTTCTTAGTTCATTTTACGATATTTAAGAATCGTATTGCTTTTTCTAACTAGATTGAGAAGACATACTGATTTTTAATAAATATTAATATAGTATAAGTTTGTAACTTAGTGTATCTAAGCTATATAACTTAAAATTCTGTTTATTGCGTTTCCCTAGGAATTTCATGAAATTCTCTGTTTGTGAACGCCTACACTTAAATTTCAGCTTTATACGGTCTATACTTTCGACAGTGCATTAGTTATAAGTCGCCCACACCCAAGTTCACCCACTGAATGAAAGCAAACAGTAACTACAAACACCTTCTTCAGCCAAGATTACAATAAAAAGTATCTTTTAGTTAAACAATTTTACTTAAAAAACTATCGATTTTGTTATTCTTCATAATAAACTACATATAGCATTGGAAATTGAAATAGATTACCCGAAATTCGAGGCCGGTATTCGCATATCTGTAACGTTATTACTTTACTATGTGTCGTTACTGAAATAAGGCCTAAGTTGTACTGTGCGTGTTCGTTTGCGTGTACACAAATATAGCGATTAATAGCAATTGTTTTGATAGTTTGACAGATGAGAGGTGAGTAAATCTAATGTGGTTTATGGGCATTATGTATTATTTAGGTTAATAAATTAAACATTGTTTTACTTCTAACTAACGTGTACAATAATAGCGACTTCGCCTGCTTGTGCCATTATTACCACAATAAACAGTTATTTTATAGTAAATTACTATGTTGACTACAATTTAATTATAAAAACTTTTATTGATGAACCGATTGAAATTAAATAAATAAAAAATGTATGTTAATAAAACATAAGGAAAGATTATCCAAATGTAATTCAAGTCAAAATTGCATTTGCATACGTTTATCTGTTTTTGAAATTAGTGTCTACAAACAAACAGACAAACTGAAAAGAAGTTTAAACATCATTGTTTTAAGTTCTAATACATTGCTACTATAAATACCCCCAATAATACTTTTTGTAACCCTCCAAATCATGGATGACGTCACCATGTACCCATAGCGATCACCTAATTTTTTATTGTATGTATAGATTATTTTACTCGCTTAGGAAGGCAGAGAAAACATAATATAAAGACTTTTCGCATTATATTAAAGGTACTGCTTGGGTGACAGATTACAAAAGTCTCTGTGCTTACATTGCAAAATATGAAATATTTGCAAAAGGAATACATTACTGGCGTCAATTACAAGTTTTCATTCAAAATTTCTGTTTTTACTCTTGATTTTCCAGGAAGCCGACAATAAAATACATTTAATTTTCAAAACTTATCTCATAATGTAGATACGACATATTTAATAAAATATTACTAGCGTTAATATAGCTCATAACTTTAAAATCGTCAAAAAAAGTGTGAAAATAGCCTTATCATTTCACTCTGTACATCAATTGACAAGAGTAATGGTGGAATGCCGATGATATAATTCTTAAACAGCAAATGCTTGTGTGTTTATGTGAACGATTGAACGTGGATACGTCATCGAACGCACGTCTAAACATATTATGTAAATTATTTGCAAACTTTGTTTTTTCCGCCAAATGAAAAATAGTAAAATGATTAAATTAGTAACGTTTCTATCTTTTTTATTATTTCGTCTAAGACGCCTTCGTGGCTCAGTTCCAGCTTTAGAATCACATCACTATTTAATGTGCTTTCCATTCTAATTTGAGATAATGAATATATTTATATTGTTTTAGTTTTTCGTTTCGATTAGATCACTGGTTCCCAACCAGTGGTCCACGAATAAAGTGGTCCGCGAATGATTTTTAATTTAGCAAGTGTTGGTAGCCGCGCAGTGAGCGACAGGAGTAATTAATTTATTGATATTATAAAATAAGTATGCCAGTTTATATAAGGAAGTTACGATGTCCTAAAGTATGTTTTAACAATTCGCAAAAAGTATTGGATTTGACTACTTTTTAACAACAGTGCCGCGACAACCTCACAATTGACATAATTTTCTCGTTAAATATTGTTTTTATTTATATAATTTCTTCAGGAATTTTCGGCTGAATTCGGAGGCGAGTTAAGTGGCGGAACTTAACGCCGCGCTTTGCCACGACACCAGAGCGAAGAAAATGGAAATATTAAATATTATTTTATAATAACTGTTCAGAAATTTGGTTTCAAATTTATTATTTTATATTTAATATTTCCACTCCTCGAGCGGGAATCGATCCCACAATCAGTCGTTTACAGTCACACGCTTGTGCCACTGCGCCACGACTGGCCCTAAATATTATTATTATTAAAAGAAAATAAGAAAACTATAAGCGTGACTGGTTGTCGATTCGATTCTTAGTCGAGGAATGGAAATATTAAGTATAAAATAATAAATTAGAAATCAAAATCTCTGAACAGTTATTATAAAATAATATACAAAAACACATTTAGATCGCAAATTGATCATAAAAAAGATACGAATACATCCATATATCATTAATTATAGTTTTTATGTACCGGAATCATTACTCAGGGACTTATTAAGAGGACTTTCCGGAACACTACTGACTTCTTACTTAACGAACGATAGTACGAAAAAAGCTTAAGAGTAGAAAGTTGAATAATCCACTCTAGGTATTAATGTCTAGATATCGCGAGATTTACGTCGAAGTAACTTGGTAAATTGTGTGAGGATCTTAAATAACGTTTGTTCTGCTATGTTTAGATTTTTATCAGGTTTTTCCGCTTAGAAGGGTAGTCAGAGAGAAATAAGTGTTAAAACATTCCGTTCTCCAGTTTCCGCCCGAAAATCAAGGGCATTGAGTGTTAAGTGGTGGTACTCAACGCTAAGCAAAGGGAGCAATATATATTTTGCTCTTTATATAGATAGATGATATATTGTGTGATATTAGTGATATATATTTGTCAATGGATTTAGTAAAAAAAAGTTTTTATGTGTACTCAGATAGTGTTTGAGATTTATTATTATCTTATTTTTTTTTAGCTTCACGCTGTATTACGCATACAGCAGGGTAGGCAGAAGGAATCTAGTGTTAAGACACTCCGTTCCCCACTTTACGGCGAGTTCGGAGGCTTTCGCGTGTTAAGTGGCTTAACTTAACGCTGCGCTTTGCCTCGATACCAGAGCGAAGAAAAGGGAAATATTAAATATTTCCACTCCTCGAGTGGGAATCGAATTCACAACCAGTTGTTCACAGTCACACGCTTGTGCCACTGAGCCACGACTGGCAAATCAGATGATCGTAATTGCTTGTTTGTAAATTAACTTTATATGTTAAATAATTTATATTATAAAGTAATATAATTGAATCATTAATTTGTGTATTAAAAAAGTGAAGAATGTAGTGTCTTTACACTTTGTTCTCTCTGACTACCTTAGGAAGGAAAAGCGTGAAGCTGAAAATATATATAGCCGAGTACAATAATATAAGATAACCGTCACCAAATTTTAATTTAAACATTATGTAATTTCTATTTTTAATACTAAAATCCTAATTTATAAGATTTGACTTCCAAAAGCAGTCTAACTGCCAATATTTTTTTAAGTCCCAACGTTCACTGGACATAATCTTCCTTAATTGACTGACTGGCACGGATCGCAAAAACTGGGGATAGCCGTTGATAGTTAGGCGGGATCGTTCCTTGCTCTTTTCGTATTTTCATTTGACGACCGAGCTCCGTTGCGTGCGCTCGTTTCATACCACAACCGCGCGAATTCAAAACTTGTTGTATCAACAACGATGTACGGAACAAATGTGACTTAAAAAATATAAACTAAATTTTAATTGTGTTTTGAATTTTTTTTTTAAGTGTTCTTTAGTGTTGACAATGACTGACTGAATTTTTACCGATAAGTGTTTTGGGGGTCATCGTATTTCAAGTCAAGGAGATTGATCCAGTTGTAAGTAATTATGTGTATTTAATAGCGTTTAAGTGTCAACGTACAGTAATTCACCTGATTATTATGAATATTTTACAAGTTGAACTCCTTGGTGAATAGTTCGCGATTTTAAATTAGTTTAAAATCTTTAGACGATTTACTTTAGACAAATTCTAAGCGTCTTTTTTATTTACAACTTTTTGAAATATACGTAAAATATTATAAACAAACAATTTCTATATTATATTATGCAATTTTTTTAAAAGTATATATTTATCTCAAACTATGAATTTTTAAAAACAAAAAAAAAATATTCAAATAACTAATTTAAAAAAAAAAGAGATAGTTATCAATTTAACTGTATTTTTACAAGCGTTTGCGCATAACTTTTTCTGAATCAATCAATGTCTATAATTGATCCAAAATATTTTTTTTATATGATAGCTATTGCCCCTCTTATAATTGCATATTTTAAATAAATAGTTAATATTAAACGATTAGTTTTTGAGTTATCCTCAATAACGGAATGGTGACTTCAACTACATCGATGATTTTATTAGTGTATTAGATTTAACATTTCTTTACTTTTTAGTGCATTTAACTTGGAATCAGTTTTCTTTTTTTAAAAAAAAAAAAAAAAAAAAAAAATAGTAATAATATATAACATACAATTTATTGCAAATAGAGATTACAGATTATATAATCTGTATAAACATAATAAACTTAAAATAAATGTGCAATGGCGGCATCGTCGAAATAATGTATAACTATTAAAAAATAACAATAAAAAATTGTATCAGTAGTTTAGTAAGCTAGGTTTTGTTTCAATGACATATATATATATTATATGATAATTTATGTATATATATATATAACAAGTAGGTATGTATATTTAACATTATTGGTAAGATAAGAAAGTTACAATGCCAATAGGAAAAGTATTAATAACACGTCACCCAGTTTTCGATTCCTTGTAAAATGATGTCAATTACCATTTTTTTTTAAATATTTTAATATGTATATTAAGTCCTCGTTTCTATTTGTATAAAAACACCTATGAATTTAATTAATTTTACTTTTGCTATGTAGAATTTATTTATCCGTCGTGGCGCAGTGGGACAGTGTGTTAATTTAAACGTGATAGTAGTGAATTCGATTACGTTCTGAAAAATGATGATATTTAAATTATTTTCATTTTCTCATTCTGGTAAGGTAGAGTCCAGTCGTGGCCCAGTGGCACACGCGTGTGACTGTAAACGACTGGTTGTGGGTTCGATTCCCACTTTCGAGGAGTGGAAATATTTAATATTTCCATTTTCTTCGCTCTGGTGCCGAGGTAAAGCGCAGCTTTAAGTTCCGCCACTTAACACGCAATGCCTCCGAATTCGGCGGAATGTGGGGAACGGAGTGTCTTTTAACACTAGGTTCCCTCTGCCTACCCTGCTATGTGCGGGATACAGCGTGAAGATAAAAAAAAAGGTAGAGTGCGGCGTTGAGTTCCGCAATTCTGGAAAATGGGGGCAGACAGTGACATGTAACTAATTCTCCCTGTTTACTTTTCTGAAAAAAAAAACATTTTAAATTGAGATTAAACAGGATTTATTATAAAATTAAAATGAAAAGTTATAAAATACCAATAATTATTTCCCGAATATTTTATCTGTTTAATTGTATGACATTTATTATTTTATTTTACATAAATTATAGACCAGTTTGTCTCCTGAAGTATAAAATTACGTTCTACTTATTTCTAAATGTTTTCTAACTATTTAATAAGTTTTAATATCTCTTGGTGCGGCGTTAACTTTCACCACACACCACACAATGCCTTAAATTCAGACGAAAAGTGGAGAACGGAGAGACATGACAATAAGAGTTCTCTACTAACTCTACTTTGAAGGAAAAAGTGTAAAAATGAAAATTGTATATCTATAAAATTATATGGGACCAGTCGTGGCGCAGAGGCACAAAGTGTGACTGTAAAGCGACTGGTTGTGGGTTCGATTCCCACTCGAGGAGTGGGAGTATTTTTTATTTCCATTTTCTTCGCTCTGGTGTTGAGGCAAAACGCGGCGTTAAGTTGCGCCACTTAACAAGGGAACGGAATGTCTTAACACTATGTTCCCTCTGCCTACCCTACTGTGCGCGGTGCAGCGTGAAGCTAAAAAAGTAAAAAAAAAAGTAAAAAAAATCTTTATATTTTAAATATTTTTTCAACCTTATCCAACTTACGAAATAATCATTAACTTTATATACAAATTATTATACTTGTACATGTCACAAATTATAATATGACTATAATAAATTATAAAATTGCCTTAGGCTGGTTGTGACAGTGGTCGTGAATTTTTGCTACACTTTAACAGTTATATAATTTTTTTATCATAACACTTACGTAAGGAATATTTTATGGTGGTTATTTAGGGCGCATACTAAAAAAAATAATTTAAGTTATGTTGTTAATATAACACGATGGTTATGGGATCGATTCCGATTCAGGGAAATTGTTATTTTATTTTCACCCTTTTTGGGAGCAGCCCAAGGATTTTTTTGGACAAGTTTTGTCACTTAACACGCGACCTCTTGATTTCGTACGGCAAGCGGAAAACGGAGTGTCTTGACACTAGGTTTCCTCTGACTATCTAAAATCACCAAGCTGTATAAATACAATATTTTGTATACCTACTAATAAATAAAAAAGCAAATTGGGGCCAGTCGTGGCGCAGTGGCACAAGCGTGTGATTGTGAACAACTGGTTGTGGATTCGGTTCCCACTCGAGGAGTGAAAATATTTAATATTTCCATTTTCTTCGCTCTGGTGTCGAGGCAAAGCGCGGCGTTAAGTTCCGCCACTTAACACGCAGTGCCTCCGAATTTGGCGGAAAGTGGGGAACGGAGTGTCTTAACACTAGGTTCCCTCTGCCTACCCTGCTGTGTGCGGGATACAGCGTAAAGCTAAAGAAAAAGAAAAAAAATAAATAAAAAATACACCATTTTCTTTTTAAATAAAAATATTATACTTTTATGACGATTTTTGATTTAAATTATTATTTTACATTAGGATATGACATGATATTATATAATAAAAGTAGAAACTTTAAATTTTTTCCGCATATCAGGGTAGAATGAGAGAAAGATTAGTATCAAAACACAACTTTCTCCACTTTCCGCCCGAAATCGAAATATTGCTAATTGAGTGGAACTCAATGCCTTAAAAAACCAGATGTATTTTTTTCAAGAGATTTTGGTAGATAGTGAAGATGTCGGAAATATAATATTATTAATTATTTATTAATTAAAACGACTATGATTATATATCTACATATCTAAATATCGGGGCCAGTCATGGCGCAGTGGCACGTACGTGTGACCGTAAACGACTGATTGTGGGTTTGATTCCCACTCGAGGAGTGGAAATATTTCATATTTCCATTTCCTTCGCTCTGGTATGTATCAAAGAGACAAAGCGCGGCGTTAAGTTCCGCCGTTTAACACGCAATGTCTCCGAATTCGGCGGAAAGTGGGAAACGGAGTGTCTTAACACTAGGTTCCCTCTGCCTACTCTGCAGTGTGCGGGATACAGCGTGAAGCTATAAAAAATTACGAGACTCAACAAGAATAATTTAACTATATATTTTTTTATTTATTTAAGACTAGCAACAGTCACAATATATTTTGTGAAACAATACCATTATCCACATATGAAATTACTATTTTTATGCATCATAGACTTACTTACTTACTATAAAAGAATTAAACATTAAATTAATAACAGTTAACTAACTGTAAGTGGAATGAATATGAAATAATTAGTATAATTACAATCAATAAACACGTTTACGCGAGTGCCTTTTAAAATTAAATTCCAGTATATACCTGTATAGCAAAAAGCTGTGTGACATGACGTATTGTTTAATTAAAGTTGATATAAACAAGAGCGCAAAAGCTAATTAAATTTTTATAATGATCTGTGTTCGTTGTTCAGAAAATTTCGTATCGTTTTATTTTGGCTTTACGTATTTATGTGTTTCTGAGAGAACGTAGTGTTAAGACACTCCCTTC
The DNA here is from genome assembly GCA_019049465.1 of Dryas iulia moderata. Lineage (NCBI taxonomy): Eukaryota > Metazoa > Arthropoda > Insecta > Lepidoptera > Nymphalidae > Dryas > Dryas iulia. The sequence goes on from CM032425.1 coordinate 12,503,260, forward strand.
GTTATTTTTATTTGTTTTAGAGATATTATGTGTTGATAGGTGGAATTTAATACTGTGCTTGTTGTTAATGGAGCACGGTGAAGTAAATAATCTAAATTAAAATTTTTTTAGTAAAATTATTTAATAATTTAATCATAAAATGTTAATTTAGCGGTACTATACAGTACCGCTTGAAAATCGTCAAACTTTTTCAGTTATGGACGAATTTCAAGAGGTACAGGTTCGAGTCCTGCTGCATTTAACTTTTCATACGTTTCTTAATATTGTTTTTACGATAACGTAAATAACACCTATAAAAAAGGGTTAAAATATAAATATTTTAGTAACTTCGATTCGAACATTGAAATTACGTGTACAACTTTATATTTTTCAACTACGCCACGTTGGGGTTTCAATGTTACAATTATATCTGGTATGACCTGCTATGAAGGAAATACAGAGTTCATTGCCCGTGTGAATGCATTTGTATGAGCCATTCAGGTTTCTCGCGATCTCGTTTAAAGCAAAACAAGGTAGAATTCAGTTCATAATTGTCATCATAAATAAAAAGTGACGAAGATTGTTTTTTTTTTAATATATAATTATTCTATAACAGCGATTTTATCTGACAGTACGCGACATTTACGCATTCGATGCATAATGTTTAAATTATTATATGCTAATTGTATTAGTAATTTAAAGTATATTAAAAGATTTTTTTTTTAATATTAAGATATTTTTTTAATACTAAAAAAATCATGATTCTTGAATAATTTAATAATACTCTTAAACAGGAGACTGTTTAAGAGTATTATTAAATTATACATAACACTACAAACTCCTACAAATAGTAGGAGAGGAGATTCAGGAGGCGCGGGTTCGAATCCCGCTGCGTTCAAAATTTTTATACGTTTTCTTTAAATGTCTTTTTTTAATTTAATAATACTGAATATTCAACCATAACTGATTTATTTCAAACTATGTAGGTACAATGTACATTACTGTGATATTATTTAAATAACGTGAGGCGTCCGAAGACAAACGCGATTGGTAGTGTATTAGCTTCTCACTCGAAGCAATGATTATATTCAATTTTTTTTATTTATATTTTATTTTATTTAAATTACTTTTATTTTTCCTTTTTGGTGATGGGATAAAGACGTTGAGTTCTACCCCTACATGAGGTACCCTTACGTGAGGTTTTTTTTAGTTTATATAACGTTCTCTTCTCTATTTTATTCAATTAATATATTTGGTAGGAGAATTCAATGGGTCATCCCATTATTATTAGAAATTAAAAGTATATTTATTTAAGAAATTTAATGTTTCCCTCCAGAGGTATTTTAATTTTATAACGATTCTGTTTAGTTAGGCTTGGGGAAACTAAAAAGGCGGTAATTGGATATTTAACAAAAACATGGCTTTTAGCCACTTTTCGCAAATTCGAGCCATTGCGTTTTGAAAAACGGAACTCAACGCCGCGCCTTGTTTTACCAGGGGGGAGAGAAAATAATTTATTTAGACAAAAATATATAAATATAACAGAACGGTAAATACAAAATAAATATATACCTGTAGAATTTATTCATTCCGAATAGAAATTAAATTCGTTGCGATATCTTAGCACTACTACTTAAGTACTAAAATGTCTAGGCGACTCAACTTGTAAAAAAATATTTATGAATTTTTTTTTATGTTATTTTCATTGGTATAAGTGCTTATATTTTCTCGAATAAATTAAAAATGGATATTTTAAAAAGCCATCATACTAAAATATAAGGACATAAATTTGCGCCTTAAGGAAATGTAGAGCAAACTCTTAGTTCTAGATCATCCATATCTATCTGTGTACTTATAGTTATTTATAAATTATATATATTTTTTTGTTTTATATTTTATTATGTTTAAATGTGATCCCAAATGGGATTAATACCAGTGAACACCAATCTCGTGTGTTAAACGTCTTTGAAATGACAAGAGGTTATAATTACGTTGAAAAGTATTTTTAACTTTCATTGATAAATTAAGCTAATCAAATTGTTGGTTCGATTCTCACTTGAGGAATGGTTATATTTAGTTTATTTTAATTTCTCCAAATACAACAGAAAAGGCGCGTCGTTGAGTTACACCACTCAACACGTAATGTGTCCGATTTGAGCAGAAAGTGGAGAGTCTTGTAGGAGTGAGAGTCTTGACACTAAGTTCTCTCTCATACCCTGCTAAGCGGTAAAAAGCAAAACTTAACGCCGCGCTTTGCCTTGACGCCAGAGAAATTAAAATATTAAATATTAAATATGCCGAAAAATTAAAATATTAAATATTTCATCTCCTCGAGTGGGAATCGAACCCACAAGTCGCTTTACAGTCATACTTTGTGCGCCTCTCCGCCACGACTGGCCTGGCTCTGGCAAAACAATTGAAAAACAATGAAAAGTATATCATATTTTATAAGCGTCCTCCAGTTGATTTTACTTTTTTCAATACTTTTAGTAAAACCCGAGAGAGAATTATAAAAACAAATACAATAACAGAATTCAACTTCTGTCGCAATCAATTGATCAACCAATAACAATTTTCATAGCAATTTTCATTTTTAACTTGCTTGCTCAACGTTGCGGGCAAAGTAAGTTAACAAACGTCAAACGCGGTTGTTGTTCAGAGAACGAATTGAATACGTTATATTGTTATTATTAGTATTGGATAAATAAATTGTTTTGCCAGTGTGGCCAGTCGTGGCGCAGAGGCACAAAGTATGACTATAAAGCGACTGGTTGTGGGTTCGATTCCCACTCGAGGAGTGGAAATATTTAATATTTTTATTTTCTTCGCTCTGGTAACGAAGCTCGGCCACTTAATACGTAAAGTCTCCTGAAATTGGCAAAAAGTGGGGAACGGAGTGTCTTATCTGCCTACCCTGCTGTGTGCGGGATATAGCGTGAAGCTATAAAAAATAATGTTTTGTTTTTTTTGCATAACCTTTAGTTTATGGAGTGGGCAGTGACTCAGAAATTGGTTTTAATTCACTCCACTCTTTGCATTTCCTATCCTTACTTTCATAATCTAGCCGAGTATATAAAGGAATTACTTCTTTTAACGAATTTGTTGAGTATTTAAAATTTATTAAAAGATCGTATCGTATCGTGGCACAGCGGAATAGCGTCTTAATGTAAACGCGATCGGTCTTAAGTTTGATATCCCTTTCGGGAGAATTATACTCGTACTTACTTACTTAACTAGCGGTCCGCTCGAAGCTTCGCCACGTGTTCTACGCAGCTGTTTCGGTACATTGCAACATTCTGGGGTAAATTTTTGAAAAATAAAGTAGCCTTGGATTATTAACTATATATGTGCCAAAGTTCATTACAATCGGTCAAGCGGTGTAGATTTTTAAATATAAACTATAAACGTTCATCCCCTAATTCCAACCCTTTAGAGGTTGATTTAGGGAATTGAAAAACTAAGTGGCCTATGTTAGACCTAGTTATTTTTACTACTTTCATTCTAAATTTCATCCAAATCGGACCAGTAGATTAGCCGTGAAAGCGTGACAGACAAACACACAGACATTCGCATTTATAATATAAATATGGATTATTATCATTTCCAAATTGTTTACAAAGGCCAAGCGTGACATTGGTTTCTGCCACTTAATATTCAGAGTATTTTGGCACTAAGTTCTCTCTGACTACCCAGCTTAAACTACAAAAAATAAATTATATTCCTATGAATGAAATTTGAACTGACAACAGTCGTGTGCTACCTACCTACTTCCACTACTTAACTAAGATGACTGAAGTTTATATAATTTATTTTAACATTCTATACTAAATAATATATAGATATCCACTTAAAGAGGACAATTTCCTTAACATGTATTTACAGGGTATTTTTTCCGTTATGTTCTTTTTTGTTTTTCCTTTTCGTGTGCCAGTCAATCTTTATTTCAGTTTACTTAATAGTAATTAGTTAATGTTTATTTTATAAGGAAAAGCTACACAAGCTAAAATAAACACGTAAAATTGTACTTTGTTCTGTGAGAACTAGCTGTGCTCGCGACTCTGCCCGCGTGGTAATTAACAATCGAGTTATAATTCTGAAATAAAAGCAAGCCACCCCTTTATACATTAGCTATCTGCCAGTGAAAGTCCTTTCAAAATCATTCCAGCCGTTTAAGAGATTAGACGGAAACAGACAAAATTGCAAAACTTGTTTTTTTTATTGGAAGAGTCCTTCTATATTCAGTTCTTATGACCAGGTTATCTGGTTCCAAAGGTAAGTTAAATATGTGCTGGTCTTTAAGCACACCAAACCTCTGTACATAATAGACGATGCTACCGCCACCTCTAATATAAAATTTTACCCTCAGATTTAGCGAAATATTCGTGTGGATCATAAATATTACAAAGTGCTTGTGCTGTCAAACACATAGGTATAGATTTAGTTTTTATGATCGTATATGGTAGTTCACCCGTAACTAAAGTCAGGAAAGTGCTTATATGTAAAAGTTTTGATATCATAATCGACCTCCTAAAGTACTTTTTTCGTAAATGGATCCATTCCTTATTACATATATAATAATTTTTACGTTTATTCCCGTCGTACTATGTCGTTATAAATTTATCTTTATTTTTTATTTCAAATTAAATTAATTAGTTAAAATAAATTAAACATATACGATACACAAATAGAAATAGCCATCTAGAAAGGTTAATTTTTATCCCTTTTTTTATTTTTTTTTAGCTTCACGCTGTATCCCACACACAGCAGGGTAGGCAGAGGGAACCTAGAGTCAAAACACTTTATCCTTCTTTAAATTTAAATAATACGTTTGCAGCTTGAAGCCTTTTTCATGCAGCAGTAGTCAGAGAAAACCTAGTATCAAGATATTCAGTTTTACATTTTTCACCCAATATCGAGTCAATGCATTTTACTGAGTTCAACTACTCAAAAGAGAGGTAAAACTTAACCTTGTTGTCTTGTCGTGACGCAGTGGCACAATCGTGTGACTAAACGACTGGTTGTGAGGTCGATTCCTACTCAAGGAGTGAAAATATTTAATATTTCCATTTGCTTCGCCCTCGTGTCGAGGTAAAGCGCGGCGTTAAGTTGCGCCACTTAACACGCAATGCCTCCAAATTCGGCGGAAAGTGGGGAACGGAGTGTCTTAACACTAGGTTCCCTCTGCCTACCCTGCTGTGAGCAGGATACAGCGTGAAGATAAAAAAATATACATATATTCAATTATTTTAATTTTGTATTATTATAAGTTTAAAATAATAAAACAGAAAAATAAGAAACTAGCTGTAAACAAAAATGTTTTAAAGCTTTAGAAATAAAAATATTTTTGGGTGAAAACAAGGGATTAAAATAATAATTATAGAATAATAATTAAGCTAACCCTAAATAAAATGCAAATAAAATAAGTTTTTATTTTCGATTATAAATATAATAAAGGAAGCAAATAACCTGAAGGATATGGCGTAATATGTTCTCACGAATCAATGATCAGGATAATTTACTCCATATTAGTTTTTCTACTTCCAAAACTGCCACGGCTCAGTAGACACGTAATTTAATTTGCACCGTGTGATAAATGATTGTTGGTAAATGGTTTTCAATTTTTACTATTCTAAGACATAAATATTGAAAGCCACTGGTTGTATGTTCGATTTCCGCTCGACGAGTGAAAATATTTAATGTTTCCATTTTTTTCGCTCTGGTGTCGAGGCAAAGCGCGGCTTTAAGTTCCACCTCTTAACACGCAAAGCCTATAGAATTCGGTGGAAGTGGGGAACGGAGTGTCTTAGCACTAGTATTGTGTCTGCCTACCCTGCTGTGTGAGGGATACAGCGTGAAGCTAAAAGAACCAAAAAAGAGATAAAAATTAACCTTTCTAGTAGGCAGTTGGCTATTTCTAGTTATGTATTGCATATATGTGTATACTTTAATTCAGCTAATTCATTTAATTTGAAAAGAGAAATAAAGATAACCTTTTAACGCCAAGCTATCGCCTCCAAAAAGTAAATTAATGTTTTATGGGTCCAAGGTGGGGAACGGAATGTCTTAACACTAGATTCCCTCTGGCTCTGAAAAGAGCAACTGTTTAGTTTCTCGCCTGCTTTCTCAGCAGAACTGCCTTCCGAGCCGGTGGTAGCTATATGCTTATTTTACAAATTAAACGTGCTAGCAAAAGACTATATTTTGAATAAGGGATATATTGAATTTGAATTTAACATGATGGCGACTTCAATAAAAAGTTCTTTGTTATATTCCATAACCATTGAGATCATTCACTAGAAATATAATATACTATACGATTTAATACATACAACTAAACCAAAAAAAAACAAAAAAAAAAAAAGTAAATAAATAAAAAATATGCTTACACTTGGTCAGTGATGGACATCACCATTAGATAATAAAATTAAATACAAGTCTTAGTGCTTTTGAATTGTCACATTATATATAAATTAATACTAACAAATGCCATGGGCACTTGTGAGCCCATGAACAGAGTTCTTTTATTAAAAAAAAACACTATACGAATACGTAATAGGTTAAATACATAAAAATATTTTATTACAAGCAAAATTACAAAATTGTGAATGAAGTAGTTGACGACAGCAGACAAGGCAAAAGAAGTATGCAGGGACTATCCCGCTAGGGATAAAGCGTGAAGTTAAAAAAATACAAATGTAAACAAAAATTTACATTTACAAATAACACATCTTCATTATATTGTATTTTCATTGATAAAATATATTTATAAACCAACGTTCGAAACAACTTTGATGTAGCAATGTCAATAAATACTATCAAAACCGAACTCATTACTTGTCAAGAGCAATTACCACCTCATTAGAACTAATTGTACTAAATTAACCAATCTAAGACGTTTTCTTGCATCGCGCTATTGAAATAATATTAATATTTTCCATATATACTGTTTTTTAAGTTTAATAAAACGGGGAAGTCCGTATCTATGCGGTTAAAGTCCGGGTGAGCTTATATAATACACATTGAAGATGTACATATTGAAGTATACAATATGTTAAGGCATGCTACGGAGGAGGTCCCAGATGACTGACTCCTGGATGACAGCCTGGATCTCTGAGTCAGTCATCCGGGACCTCCTCCGTAGCATGCTCATTGTGTACTTGGGTCAGTCAATCTGATACCATACACCACCGATATAGATGATATGACTTCCTTTTTGACATTTGTCAACGGCTATCATTTTTTTTATATTAGAGATTAAGCGATTTTTTAAATGTTTCATATAAATACTACTTTTTTTAACGTAGAAATCCTTATTTCATAAGTTTTAATAACATATCGATATATCGGTACCCTACCCAAGGCTTATATTCGTATACAAATCAAAATTGACAAGACTTTTGACTTCTTCTGTCTAAAATAAATATTATAATATAAAATGCAAAACGTAAATGAAACATAAAAAAAACGCCGGAAACAAATAGAGTAATTCTTTAGTAACGTTCTTGTAACGACTTCTAACATCTTAGTATTAATTTTAATGTAAACATACTTTTATAGAATAATATTTTACAATTATATTCATTTTTCATTCGGGCACCTAAAATAAAGCACTGCATTGCGTTCCACCAATAAACATGTAATGTGTCGATTTTAGACAGAAAGTGAAGAACGGAGTGTCATGACCTTGCGGGAAAACATCTGCGGGAAAATGCGTGAAGTTTCAAAAACATAATATTTATATAGAAAACGTCGCATAGAGCATATTAATCATTTCTTTACAGTTTTTCTTGGTTTTGTGTTTGTTTTGCGGTCTTACGACGTAGGGCCTTGTGTATCGCGCGTCATGTCATACACGTCTATTGTGAATAGCATGATAAAAACGACTGAGCAATAAATCATGAGAGGCTTACGCATATAAATCCTTTTAAAATGTTTCAGAAAAATGTACGTAACTTTTAAATGGTTCTTGAACAAGCGTATATCATAAAGCTATAAAAAATATCTATCTTGCATCACCTCTTTGCCGTTGAAATAGAATCAATAGAATTATTAAGAAATAATGTGAAATTCCACGGAACTTGTAAGCACTAAAGAATGCGTAATGCTTTTATAATGTAATGGGTTATTCGTAAAATAAAGATTATAAACATTTTTTGTTTAATGTAATGATTTAGTAATCGTTATTTTTATACAGGTATCCATACTAATACTAAAAAATGCTAAAGTCTGCCTGTCTGTTACACCTTTACGGATAATCAACGGTGAAATTTGAACAAAACAAACAGGCTTTTTTTTGTAAAAAATTAACTCGTAATGATTTGAAATAGGGAAGGGAAGTTTTTATGAAAAATCTAAACCGTTTGACCAATTGCAATGAATTTTTCATAGGCTATATTACTCTATTTTTCAAAAATCCAGCACAATGGAACGAAACAGTCAGTTAATGTTGTATAGACATGCCGGTGAGTGGATCAGGCCACTAATGTTTTCATATTAAGGCTAATAAGTGCTTTATGTGATATGTGCTTGATGTACTGAATATTGTTAAGGACACTACACTGGATAGCGGATTAATAATTTTTAATGAAGTCTTTTACCGCTCTTTTACAGTACACAATTCTTTATATAATTTTATTACTATTCATACATCACTCATTTTACTAGTTAGTAGGTACTATATGGATTTTATATTGTAGACTGGATTGCTCTTCTAATTGTTTTATCTAAACACTACGATCGATCTACGGCTTCACATACGGCTTACGGATCCAATCCTTTTATTGGCTATTTCTAAATTATAGATTTTTTTTCTGTTAATTAGCTAAGGATTTTCAGCGTGCTTTAAATACTATGTATCTGGGTATTATAATGGTAATTATAATAAATTAACACGGGGCTATCTCTTCTAGTCGTCTGAGGAAGGAGTTGATATTAAGAGCTTAGAGTTAAACATCGTCTCTCTTCTGACCTTAGCAAGAAAAATCCATTATTTGAAGTAATATTTTCGCCTTGTTTTATCTGAATGCATTTTAATAGTAGCTTGTACTGTACGTCATTTAGATTTCTTCATATCTTAAAAAATGAACAAAGAAATTCATTCCGATAATAATTAAAACATTGTTGCTTCAGAAACTCATCACTGAAATGATACATAAAAATAACAAATACACAATTAGAGCACTCTTTTGTTTCTTATATTTATTTTTTAGCTTCACGATTTTTTTGAGGCCAGTTGTGGCGCAGTGGCACGAAGTGTGACTGTAACGCGACTTGTTGTGGGCTTGATTCCCACTCGAGGAGTGGAAATATTTGATATTTCCATATTCTCGCTCTGGTGTCGAGGCAAAGCGCGGCGTTAAGTTCCGCTTTTAACACGCAATGCCTCTGAATTCAGCGGAAAGTGTGCGCTTTGCCTCGACACCAGAGCGAAAAAAATGGAAATATTAGTTATATCCACTCCTCGAGTAGGAATCGGACCCACAACCAGCCATTCACAGTCACACGCTTGTGCCTCTGTGCCACGACTGACCCCAATCCTTCCTTAAATTGTTCCTACTAAAAAGATGATTTTCTTAACTTATTTCTAAAAGACCTTATATTACATAACAGACAGTGTTCCGTTTAGTTAACAGCAAAACGTGCTGTTACTATGTCATGTTGCGATATTATTGTTTTTACTTTATAATAATATATTTGAAGCATCTGCTCCCGACACTTCCATTACGAATGCTGTCACTCCTTTGTAAGTTATTTAACTTTTCTCTAAGTTTTGATGTTGTATTTTAGTATCGAGTCACGTACATAGTATTACCAACGAATTATGATACTTTTATTAATTAAGCATTAATTAGCCATATTTATTTTCCTTTTAATAATTAAAGGTTAATTTGTATTGTCAATCGTGGCGTAGTGGCACAAGCGTGTGTCTGTAATTGGCTGGTAGTGGGTTTGATTCCCAATCGAGGAGTAGAAATAATTAACGTTTCATTAATCTTCTTCGCTCTGGTATCGAGGCAAAGCTCTAGGTTCCCTCTGCCTACCTTGCTGTGTGCGGGATACAGCGTTAAGCTAAAAATAAAAAATGCCATAATTAAAACAAAATACATTGAATATATATTTACATGTCTTTAGTTATATTGAAAAATAATTTACAATTATGTATATCGTACGCAACGTTTTTTTATTGAGTAAAGGAGGCAACGAGCAGAAGGACCACCTGATGGTAAGTGGTTACCTTCGCCCATGGACATCCACAACATCAGTCGAGTTGTGGATGCGATGCCGGCCTTGGAGATAAAGAAAGGAGGAAAGAAAGATTGGGATGGTGGGAATAGGGAGAAAGCTGGCTTACATGCCAACGAACTGGAATACATCATCAGATGTTTGGCGATTCGTCTTTGACATGTGGTCGCGAGCCAGGCGGAGAACGAATCTCCTACCACCAAACTACTAGGTTACCCCTTACGGGACGCTACCCAGCGGTGGAGGGGAGTTGTATTCTTGACCCGTCCCCCCACGGGAAAACTTTGTCGTAACTGTATCGTGCTTTGTCTTATATATAACGTTTTATAATCCATAAGCACTTAAAACGAGGTCACAAATAGAGCATTCACGAACAAATCAATCAGGAAATAATTTGATCCCCATAAATAAGTCACTGTGAATCCCTGTAAGCTTTAGATTTATTCAAGGGCGATTTCCTAATGGTCGCTAATGAAGGAAATTTATAAGAACAAATTTAACAGGATTTGTGTGAAAGTGAAAATTTTAATTAAAATGTGTAATTTACAAGTTGAACCATCTTTTCGTTGTTGGTAACATAACACAATAAAAATATAACCAACCAAAAAATATATAGCAATTATTAATGTTTTAGTTTATTTATTTTTTTAATTAAATATTTAAACACTATTGACATCTGGTCTCGTATCCTTTTTTCCCTTAATATCATATGATTTTAGCTATTAAATTATGTTGTTAAATCACATTGTATGTGTACAAAAAACTAGCTTCACGCTGTATCTCGCTCACAGCAGGGTAGGCCTCTGCCTACCCTCTGGTAGGCAGAGGGTAGGCAAATATTAAATATTTATATTTCCATTTTCTTCTTTATCAAATTGAATGATATTTTAAATTAAGCTAAGAGAGTTATCCTATTTATCTTATTTCTAGAATAATTAATGTTGGGGACATTAATCATTAATCAATGCAATAGAACCCCAAAACAACAAATTTTATTTTTTTAGTTGTCTGTTATTCTATTTTTACCCGTGGGGGGACGGGTTAAGAATACAATCCCCCCCCCGCCGCTGGGTAGCGCCCGTAAAAGGCGGGTAACCCAGTAGCTTGGTGGTAGGAGGTTCGTTCTCCGACTGGCTCGCGACCACTATCGTGTCAAAGACGAACCGCCAAACATCTGATGATGTGTTCCGGTTCGATGGCATGTAAGCCAGCTCTCCCTATTCCCACCATTCCCATCCTTCCTCCTTTCTTCTGTCGTACATTCCCGAGGCTGGCAACGCATCCACAACTGTAATGTTGTGGATGTCTATGGGCGAAGGTTACTTAACACCAGGTGGGCCTTCTGCTCGTTTGCCTTCTTTATTACATAAAAAAAAAAAAAAAATCAACTTGTCGATTGGCAGTAGCGCGCGTAGAGCGCGGAAAATGGAAATAGGAAATATTTCTACTCAGCATAACCAGTATAGTATATTTTAAATCTAAACAAAACAGCTATAATTCGATGCATCTGTATCGGTTTCCAAACAGTGCAATCAATCTTTGCGATTGTATCCGTGTTATTTATGAGTGTTTATAATGTGTTTGCTTAACGCGGCCAATGATTATGGAAATGAAAGTCCCTCCATACTTCAAATGATATGTTGTAATAAAATGTAATGAGAAAATTGTTAAAAACTTTAAATGTAAAAAAATAATTTCGGCGCAGCTGGTAGTAAAACACATGGCTCAGTGGTGAGAGCGCCTGAACGGTATTCAGGAGGCGCGAAATTTATTTATACGTTTTCTAAATGCCTTTTTCAATTTTCCCAATTGTGGAACCATAGTTTAAAAATGTTTTGAAGTAAAAAACACTTCAAATATAATTGTAACAAGAAATAATAACTTATAATGTTCAAATCCGTTCAAGGCCGTAACTGTAAACTCGATGGTTGTAGGTTTGTATCCCACTCGAGGGAATCATCTTATTTAAATTGTTTTTATTTGTATGCTCTGGTAGCTAAGACTAAGCGCAGTGTTAAGTTCTGCCAAATGACATGACGTGAATGACGCAAGTGACGCTCCTTTTGCTTTGGATGATCAAATAAATGTTCACATTTATTAAAAAATAATAATAATTTACTTTGATCAATTTCGAGTTTTCATTATTAAAATTATAAGCCTATCGCTAAATTGATATTATCTTGCTCAGATGTGAGGAGCTTTCAATAATACTACTCCTCGTTAATATTTTATACTATTATTAATATTAGTATAACGAAACAAGTAAAACCAAGATATATATAGCTCAACTAAATATGAACCTGTGAAATTATGTATTGTGCCTACATATTGTATTATTTACATAAGCAAATACTTCTGTCCATATTCGGCACTTAGTAACACATCGATATTCAGTATGCTACATATGGAATTAATAAATAATTATATCTTCTGTGGCCAGTCGTGGCCCTGTGGCACAAGCGTGTGACTGTAAACGACTGGTTGTGGGTTCGATTCCCACTCGAGGAGTGGAAATTATATTTCCATTTTCTTCGCTCTGGTGTCGAGGTAAAGCGCGGCGTTAAGTTCCGCCACTTAACACGCAAGCCTCCGAATTCGGCGGAAAGTGGGGAACAGATATCTTTCTTTTTTATCCAACGAAAATTCATATAATTCTTTGCCTAATATCTTATATGGTTGATGAAATAATAGGCAATTGAGTATAGATATATAAATGTATTGCAATGTTATAATTTAACAGTATTTAATTAATGCGACGACAGTATAGAGCTAAGTTTGAATGGCGACTGACTACAGAAGATATAGCTTCACGCTGTATCCCGCACACAGCACGGTAGGCAGAGGAACCTAGTGTTAAGACACTCCGTTCCCCACTTTTCGCCGAATTCGGAGGCATTGCGTGTTAAGTGGTAGAACTTAACGCCGCGCTTTGCCGCTGATACCAAAGCGAAGGAAATGGAAATATTAAATATTTTCACTCCTCGATTGGGAATCGAACCCACAATCAGTTGTTTACAGTTACACGTTCGTGCCACTGCGCCACGAGTGGCCCCAATGACATTTGATACTTTTGCAAATCAAATTAATGGCCACTAAGACAGTGTCATAAATAAAAACCATTGGTCATGAAATCATTATACAAAGCCATAAATCACCTGAAGATCCATGTTAATTTTATACAACTTTTCTCGATATAATGATATTGAATTGGAGATTTCGTTTTAAAGTCTCGTCCTTCGACGGTGATTGATGCCCCGTAATGTTTCCTTAACGCTTTCTACCAAGGACATTTCAGAAGGTCCTTAGACACCATTTTATATAGAACTGTTTTTAGTCTTACTTGTCTTTTGTTTTATTTTTTTTAAGCTTCACGCTGTATCCCGCACACAGTAGGGTAGGAAGACGGAATGGAATATTAAGACACTCCGTTCCCTGCTTTCCGCAGATTTCTAGAGGTAATAAGTAGGTGAATGACGAAACTTAACGCCGTCCTTTGCCTCGACACCAGAGCGAAAAGTACAAATGTTAACTATGCCAATTCCTTGAGTGGGAATCGAACCCAAAACCAGTAGCGTTTATATTTACACTTTGTGCCCCTGCGCCTGCCCCTCAAATAGCCTGAACTGGTTTGCTTTCATTATGTATGAAATTATGTTTTAGAGAGAAACTTGTGTAAAAACTCTTTGAACTTCACTTTTGGCCTGAAATGAAAACAGACAGATCGCAAGTTGCGTGGCGGAACTCAACGCCGCAATTCGCCTTAAGTACCAGTTTCCAGTTTGTAACTCAGAAATGAAAATTATTTAAATACTTATTAGTTATTATCAGTGCCCCAATAGAAACGAACTCTCAGCCAATCGTATTTCCAGTCAGACGATTTTTCAGTGCGTCTCGTTGGCCGCAAATTTGGTATAATTATAATAAAATCTTCTTATAACTTGAAAAAGGCATTTAGAAGAAGAGTGCCTGGACGCTCTCACCATTCGTTTATAAAACGTTTTCAAATCGCTGTGGAATAACAATTTAAAAATGTTTAAAAGTATCCATATAACATTTTTTTTATTTAACGTACAGGTACTATACAATATAAGTACAATTAAACTCATATTCATTACAGTTATAATACCTATTTATTTGGTTATATCAATTATATAATTACATAAATGTAATTAAATTAAGACAATTATAAAATCTTAATGGTTTTTAAATGAAGCTTGATAATTGATTATAAAAGTACATATTTTTAAAATGTATTTTATCTCGGAAATCGACTTCTTGTGTTTTTTTTTGGAGAGGACAGAGCGCCAAACGCTACGGTCCCTGCATACTTCTTTCGCTTCGTCCACTGTCATCAACCTCTTCATACACGACCTCCGGGGGTCTTCATGCTTTTTTCTTATAATGGGGAAAAGAGTGTCTTGATTTTAGGGTACTTCCGACTACATTTTTTTTCGCTTGGAAATGCTTTTACGCAAACCAACCGTTCGCAAGACAGGTAGAACTGCCCTGCGAATGAATGATACTGTGGGACTCACCAATAAGCCCGATACCACCCACTAAAACCCAGCGGAAACCATGGTGAGATGACGTAGACTCGCGAGCGCATTCACTTCCGACTACGGCTATGAGGGAATAAGCGTAAAACCAGTGCTTCTAAGAAAATCACAAGCAACAGTTAGTATATTATATTTGTAACTTTAATAAAAAAAGAGCAGCAGTAGTGTTAAGACACTCCGCTCTCCTCCTTCCGTCCGAAATCGAGACATTAAGTGTTAAGTGGCGGAACTTAACGCAGCGCCGTGTATTGAGACCAGAGCGGAGAAATGTAAGTAATACTCGTATATGATCATTTTCCCAAGTAGGACTCGAACCTACAATCACCGCGTTTACAATTAGACACTGTCCTACTGCGAATTCTTTTATGAAATATCTAAATTTAAGAATTCTGTACTTTTATAAAAGTTTACATCTTTGTTTTATTTTTGCTTTCGATTTGTACTTATTAAAGTTATGAGGCTAACATAAAGTTGATATTATCTTGGTTATATATTGATGAGTTATCGATAAGATACCTCTTCAATAATCAATATGCTCTGTGAATACAGATATTAGTATGATAATGATATTTAAAAGAATATTTTATAATTTAAAACTTAATAATAATGATGTCTGCCATTTTTAATGTTAGGAATGTTAAACTCTGTTTATATTCTAATTATCAAAAGTTACTGTTTTACACGTGTAAAATTAATAAGTTATTGAAATAATGGTTGAGAATATTTGAATGTAAATTCGTTATTTTCAAAGCTAAAAATATCAAACTTCATTTACTTTATATTTGGTTGCTATTAACAAATTAGTAAATAATAATCTCATCTCTAATCTCAGTAAATTTGGAAATTCTACCCCTAGGGTAGCCAAATAGGGGTTGTAAGTTTGTTTAGAAGTCGGTCATTTTTGATATTAGAAATATGAAACTGTATACTGGCAACTGATTGGGAATTAGAAAAAATTAATCTCAGAAGTTTTAAGTCCGTCGTTTTTGATGTTTGAAATATGATTTGACTTTGCTTATTGGCTGTTGATTAAAAATCTGTAATATTTCTTAGTTCATCAATTAGTATAAACAATCTACCCCTAAAGTAGCCATATACGTGTATAGTATAAATAAAGTTTCATAACTTTATTTATTAGTAGTCAGTGAATAAGTAAATACAATTAATACAAATAGATTCATTCAGCATTTGTAGGCATTTTACTTTTTAAAATCGATATAGGAGATAGGGAGAAAATCCTTTATTTTTAAGCTGGAAATTATGGGTGACCTTTTAAAAATAAGTATAGCGTCCCGTACGAGGCGGGTAACCTAGTAACCTAGGTAGGAAGATTGTTCTCCGCACTGCTCGCGACCTCTATCATGTCAGAGAAGAACTGCCAAACACCTGATGATGTTCAGATTCGATGACATGTATGCCAGCTCTCTAATCCCACCGTCCCCATCCTTCCTTCTTCCTTCCCTCTTTCACCCTCAAGGCCAGCAACGCATCTACATCACATTGTGGATGTCGATGGGCGAAGGTATAAATAAGTCAGTTTTTGTACTTTTCCTTCGATAAACCTACGTGTATATGTATACTACTACTAATTATGCCAATATTCCCCATCGGTATAATTTTCGTAAAAAGGGTTATTATACAAAATAATTATAAACAAAATTGTTCACTTTTCCACTGACGGTTTGCTAGTTTAAAATATTAACAAGGTATATTATTAGTACGTTGACCTCTTAATAAAGTATTCAATTTAAATTTACATCGCCTAGCACATTGTACTATATGTTTTAGTACTATAAAAATATCTAAACATTGAGTCATTGCAATTAACAAGTTATGTATGTAATTACGACCATAAAAGTTGATACGAACTGTACACGCATTAGTGATGCATTAGACATACTCGTATTTAGAGAACAAAGTTGTTCTGATCAATCATAAACTTGTAATTAGTAGTTGAATTTATGTTATTTAATCAATTATCTATTAAACTTATTTAATATATTATAAATAAGTATTAAAGTAACTCTTATTTATTTTTTTCTGAAGAAAAATTAATTAATCTGTCACTTTGTTTTTATAGGGTAGGCAATAAAATCTTAGTGTTAAGACACTCCATTTTTTTAAGTTCGAAATGTTCCGTGTAGAGTGGCGGAACTTAACATTATTTTTGGTTCACTAGAGCATTGAATTGAAATGAAAAATAATTCCCACAAGTGGGAATCAAACCTACAACCTATCACGTTTAAAGTCAGACGCTGGCCCATTGCGCCATGATGGCCTCATTATATTATACGGTTTCAATACTTAAAGTTTTAGCCAATTTACAATATATTTAAAAAAAATATGAGATTCTACAACTTTATATTAAATAAACAACATTATACGAGTATCTTACAAGTTTCTATCGCTATACTGACTTTTAATGAAGTTAAGTGAAAAATTATGAAACGCCTACGAATAGTTTTGAGTGTCTTACTACAGCCAACGCTTTCTACCCACGAAAAAAGTAGTCTCGTTAAGTCTCTAGAGAAACGTATGAATATGTATAATGTATTTTTTAATTATATGTAAAAAAATAATAAATTTTAGTTTGTTTTGTTATGTTAATCTTTGTTTACTTATATTGAAACATTAATACAACTGTGATTTGAAGTTAGATAGGCGCAGCTAGACATATATAATTACTAGCAATGCAAATACGCAATGACTTCAGAATTTGGCGGAAAGTTTGGAACGTAGTGCCTTAACACTAGGTTCCCTCTGCCTACCCTGGTGTGCGCGGGATACAGCTTGAAGCTAAAGAAAAAAAACAATAAAACACGAGGTGAATTAACGAAAATAAAATTTTACAAACAAAAACATTCAACTAATTTCATACTATCAACCAATATTGAAACATACTCGTACATACATAAGAGTGTGTATGTATATAACGTAAAACATTATTTGTAGAACCGTGCATAAAAATGGTTACTAGGATTTTTGATATTCTATTTTGCTAAAATTACTTTCCTGCTGGCAAAATCGTCATATTGGCAGGTTAATTAGCAAACTATGTATATTTTAAAACGAAATGTGTTTAAAAATGTTATTAAAGTTTGCCGCCAAACATAGCACTATTGAATTGTGATAAATATGTATATAATATTATATTTTCCTTATGTACTTCGCTAAAATGATTTTTCTTTTAAATAAGCTGAAAGTTCTTTTAGTGCATTTTACAAGTAACTAAATATTAATCTGTTGTTTCAAGCTTTATCGTAATGGGATAAAAAGAGCTGAGTGCTGAGTGCTCAGACACTCCGTTCTCCCCCAGAATTCTAGACATTGTATGCCTCAATATGCAAGGCCTCAATATAGGCAATGAAGATGTGCCTCAATATTGAGACATTTTGCTTTGTCATAACAGAGCAAAAAAAATATTTTCAAAGGCAAATATCATATTTTCCCCAAATATATGGTAGGTATATATGTATGTATGTAGAATCGAACCCACAACCATTGCGTTTACTGTCGAACGCTTTCTCATTGCATAAAGCCATATGAACAAGTTACTCATAGACAAAAAAACATATCTTTCAAGTATATATAACTTTATTATTCCAAAGATAGAAAACATTTGGTAAAGCGGTTCCTTTATTTTCGTATAATAACGGCATTTACGTTCGCACTCACGGGGGCCATAGAGAATGCTAACACCATGAATTAATGGTGGATGAGCTGTAGAAGGCAATTTCTTGTGACCTTGCAAACTTAACTTACTCCTTATGTTTGGTAAATTCTTAAGAGGATTGATATGATAATTTGCTTATCCTCAGTTTCCAAGTGCTTTTTTTAATTTATTTTTAGTTTCACGCTCTATCCTAGTCGGCCAGTCGTGGCCCAGTGGCACATGCATGTGACTGTAAACGATTGGTTGTGGGTTCGATTCCCACTCGAGGAGTGGAAATATTTAATATTTCCATTTTCTTCGCTCTGGTGCCGAGGTAAAGCGCGGCACTAAGTTCCGCCACTTAACACGCAATGCCTACGAATTCGGCGGAAAGTGGGGAACGGAGTGTTTTAACACTAGGTTCCCTCTGCCTACCCTGCTGTGTGCGGGATACAGCGTGAAGCTCTATCCTTCACACAGCATTGTAGGCAAAGGGAACCTAATGGTAAAATACGACGTTTCTTTTACTTTTCCTTATTATGTAACGGTGACTGATATTCAAAATATTAAAAAAAATATAAAACATTTATTTGAGGCTGTCGTGGTGCTGTAAGACTGTGTCTCACTGTAAATGCAATTAGGTTTTTCTTGTATATTTGGCTCTCTCTGGCAGGAATAATATTTATATATTTGAATAATTTAATCATTTGAAAACATAGAAACTGCTTTTTATTGTTATGTATTATAGTTTTATTATTTAGGTGTATGTGTTTTAAAGCAACATGATTTTATTTAACATATTTACAATATTGACTTCTTACTTTCCTTAAGAATTAGAACCAAAAACAGCTTTAAAAATGTTTATAAAAAAAATAATATCTCACGAACTATTAATATTAAATTAGTTATAAAGAGTCGATGAGGTTTGAAAGCTTCTTTAGTACAGTTTACAACTATACTTCAAAGTTTCAAACGGTGTATACCTAGCTTGCTTATGAAAATAGAGCGATCATTTTCGTAGCTCGATTTTCGAGGTCTCAAATTATCATGTAGGCGAAGGATGGGATATTCTTGGATCTTCCCTAGAACATCATAAATAAGAATATTCTTATAATTTTGTCAATTGACACTTTGAAATATGTTATCTTATTTATATTTTTTTGTTAGCTTCACGCTGTATCCCGCACACACCAGGGTAAGCAGAGGGAACCTAGTGTTAAGACACTCCATTCCCCACTTTCCGCCGAATTCGGAAGCATTGCGTGTTAAGTGGTGGAACTTAACGCCGCGCTTTACCTCGACACCAGAGCGAAGAAAATGGAAATATTAAATATTTCCACTCCTCGAGTGGGAATCGAAGCCACAACCAGTCGTTTACAGTCATACGCTTGTGCCATTGCGCCACGCCTGGCCATTTGCGCCATTTTTTTTGGATAAAACACATTTTTAGAAAGGGTATAGGGATGAGAACGCAGCGTGTTTCGGATCTGCACCTCTTGGAAACTATCCAAAAGTCACAGGTGTATATTCCACTGCATTTATTTTTTTGTCTATTTTATATATTACACATATGTGTAAAAACTATAAAATTGTTAAAAATATTTTTTATACATTTCGTTAAGCATTTACCACTAGTTTAAGGCAAGCACATGTTACCAGCGCGTTTTGTTTTAATGGTAGTCCTTTAAAAAAACAACGTAATCATTATTGTATATACATGACATGATTTATGATATACATGACATAAAATATTAAAATAAAAAAAAACATTCAGTACCAATTCATAAAAGAACTCTCCATACTTTCGCATTCATACTTTTTTGCATACATATCTTAATATTATTATTATTTTTTTAGCTTCACGCTATATTCCGCGTACAGCAGGGTAGGCAGAAGGAACCTAGTGTTAAGCCACTCCGTTACTCACTTTCCGCCACATTTGGAGGCATTGCGTATTAAGTGGCGGGACTTAACGCCTCGCTTTGCGAAAGAAATGGAAACATTAAATATCTCCACTCCTCGTGTGGGAATCGAACCCACAACCAGTCGTTTACAGTCACACGTTCGTGCCACTGCGCCACAGTTGGCCCCTAACAATAAATACAACAGTATAAATTGATATTTTCATAGAAAACATTGAGATTGTTAGAAGTTATTTAAAAATAAATAACAAGTAATAATAATGTAGCTCCGACCGCGGCGAACGTCAACTTCCTCGGTATTTTGATTAAGGGAATAAAACAAAACTTTTTGTTTACGTTTGATCCGACATCAGTAATGGAATTCAATTAGACTTTGAAAGTTAATATCAGAAAAACGTTCATTCACAAAAGTTGCTCGTTTCACTACTTTTAAATGTATGGAATAAATTAGAAGTGGTTGAAATTGTTAATTAGTTTTGAATGATTTACTCGATTTCAATATAAGCTTCACGCTTTTTCTTGCATCTACACCGTTTTGCGTGGGTCTAGTAGAGTACACAAAGTGAGCCTAGTGCCCAGATATTCCGTTCTTCACTTTCGGCCTGAATGTCAGATATTGTGTGTTTAGTGGTGGAACTCAACGCTGGGTTTCACCATACCACCAGACCGGAGAAATAAATTGTGCTTTTATAATTATATGTTATTCTTTTTATTTAATGATGCGATTTAAAACAACGTATGATTTAAAGAACATATTTTCCCGAATGGAATTGAACCAAGACTCATCGCGTATAAAGTCAGATGCACTCATCTTGCATCTCGGTTGTCCCTGATTCTACAACCAAAGTAATTTTTAATATCATAAAAAAACTTCAAATAATAAAGACAAATAAGTTTCTTTTATAAACTAAAGAGTTGTTATCCGCAATATCATTTCCGTGCTTTATGTTCATTGTCATATTATTTTAATTATAATACCTTGTTTTTTCTTGTTGTTGTCAAAAATTCTTGTAATTATTATTACAGTTACACACCCCTTCGGTAACACTGTGACAAATTTTACCTTTCTATACTTAGTCATTTCGTCTGTTTATTGTTGATCGGTCAATGAGCAACGAAAGTTAAGAGCTAATCCATACTTCCTTACTTATATTATAAATGCGAATGTCTGTGTGTTTGTCTGTCACGCTTTCACGGCTAATCTACCGATCCGATTTTGATGAAATTTAGAATGAAAGTAGTAATAATTACTGACTCTAACATAGGCTACTTATTTTTTTAAAAATTAATCTGTAAAGGGTTGATATAGGGGATGAAAGTTTATATGAAAAATCTAAACCGCTTGACCGATTGTAATAAATTTTGGCATAAATATAGTTGATAATCTAAGCTTAAACATAGGCAACTTTATTTTTCAAAAATCCATCCCCGCAGGTTGCAATATAACGAAAGAGTCACGTAGTTCACGCGGCGAAGCCGCGAGCGGGCCGCTAGTCCCGCTCGTCTTATAAACAAACTACAATAATAACTTGAAGCACTATTTTCAGCAAAGGCTAAAAAAAAAATCATCTACTTTCCCAAGCGCAATCAATCGAGTCATACGGACTGAAAGAAAAAACAGTTTATAATTGCTATGTTTGAATTATATATATCTTGTTTGTTAGTCAGACGAAATCGACGGATTCCCACAAAAACTAAAAAATAGGACACTTTGTGTTATTACTAAACTATCTAAGTCTAACATAATTTTGTATCTTAGGCTTGTAAGCTTCATATAATTTAGTAATAGTATTGTAATACAGATCATAAGAAATTGCTGCTTATAAAAAAACAACTTACCATTAAATATTTAAAAAAAATATTCTCAATATTCTTTATTCACTAATTAGGTACTGGAGTTCTGTATATTTATTTTCTTTTGTCAAACAAAATTATGTTTAAGCACAAAATGAAAAATCTCTTATAATAATGCTTAATTTAGACGACAATGGACATTTACTGTGGCGAATGAAAAATAACATTTCATTTATGCGAATGTTACGTTGTGGGTAGAATGTAAAGGGATTTCTACTTTAATAGAGTTTTTTAACTTTTAACCATTTGTTTCTTATTTCAGGTAAATGTTTCATCATTATATAAACAAAGGTACGTTTTAAAATATATTTATTTAAAAAAAAATAGCTTCACGCTATATCCCGCACACAGCAGGGTAGGCAGAGGGAACCTAGTGTTAAGACACTCCGTTCCCCACTTTCCGCCGAATTCGGAGGCATTGCGTGTTAAGTGGCGGAACTTAACGCCGCGCTTTACCTCGACACCAGAGCGAAGAAAATGGAAATATTAAATACTAGCGGCCCGCTCGCGGCTTCGCCGCGTGAACTACGTAACTGCTTCGTTATATTGCAACCCTAGGGGGTGGGTTTTTGAAAAACAAAGTAGCCTATGTTTAAGCTTAAATTATCAACTATATTTATACCAAAATTCATTATAATCGGTCAAGCGGTTTAGATTTTTCATATAAACTTTCATCCCCTATTTCAACCCTTTAGCGGTTGATTTTTGAAAAAATAATTAGCCTATGTTAGACCCAGTAACTTTTACTACTTTCATTCTAAATTTCATCCTAATCGGACCGGTAGATTAGCCGTGAAAGCATGACAGACAAACACACAGACTTTCGCATTTATAATATAAGTATGGATTTCCACTCCTCGAGTGGGAATCGAACCCACAACCAGTCGTTTACAGTCACACGCTTGTGCCACTGGGTCACGACTGGCCATTTATTTATTATTTTAAAATTCTGTTTACTATATATACATATGTGAAGGCGCTCATGCATTCTAAGATATATTCAAATTTGTATGTTCTCAGTTCGTATGTATATTCAAATTCAGCCAATATGGAGGTGCAAATACTAGCAAATATTCTATACATTTGATTTCGAATGACACTATCGTAATACGATTGGCTGGGAAAAGGTACTTCTTGTATCTTTACTTAGATAAAGACGTTTCTATTCATATTGCAGTAGTCGATTCTAGTTCGATTTTTTGACGCTTATATCCATATCATTTCAATAACTGTTATCCGTCAATTTGACTGTTAATCGTAAAAAATAGTTTGCTGTTTCTGTTGTAATTGTAGAAAATTTTCGCTCCTCTATATTTGTATAATCTACGTGCTGAAATTCGGCTTCCTACGCCCTATAATGTCGGTGATCTAAATAAGCTACTTAGTACTTCTGTACTTTTAAAGTTTATTAAATATACTTACTTACATGTAATTAACATTATTTTACAATATTTAGGAATTAAGATTAGTATACAGTCGTATTTAGGAATTAAGATTAGTATACAGTCGTTTACAGTCACACGCTTGTGCCCAGTGGCAACGTAAACGACTGGTTGTGGGTTCGATTCCCACTCGAGGAGTGGAAATTATATTTCCATTTTCTTCGCTCTGGTGTCGAGGTAAAGCGCGGCGTTAAGTTCCGCCACTTAACACGCAAGCCTCCGAATTCGGCGGAAAGTGGGGAACGGGATACAGCGTAAAGCTAAAAAAAAAAGATTAGTATATATGTTTTTTAAGCATTCTTAAAGTTTAGAATAACTTTCACACTTAGGAAAATTGAAACTTTAAAAATGTTTTTGTCTTGCCAAACGGTTGTCCATAGAATAATCTTTGGGTAGCAGAAATTTGTAAAAATCTCTATATAGAGATGCTAATAACAAAAATAAGTTGTAATAAAGCGTATAAGAATTTCGACGCAGCTGTCAGTAGAACGCGTGGCTCAGTGGTGAGAGCGCCTAGACGGTGTTCAAGAGGCGCGGGTTCGATTCCTGCTACGTTCAAATTTTTATACGTTTTGTAAATGTATTTTTTTAGTATATATGTTTTCTCTGCCTATTTACGAAATAACTAGTAGCTTACTTATCGCTTATCATGTTACTTATCGCTTATCATTTGGTGGTGATAATTTGAAAACTACAATTACAAGCGTAACTTTTTTTAATTAAAATCACAAATTAACAGTCCTCTATTTCTATTGAAATTTCAAGTTCCTACTCCGAATACTTTAAGAGCAGATCCATGTCTTCGAAACACTGTGCTTCGTTTCCCTCAGCTCAACAATAATGTTAAAAGTTGATAAATAAGTAATTACTTAAAATATATTTTCAAAAATAACGTAACAAAAAAGTGGAACTGTTAATTATCCCTTTATTGGATGCTGATAAATTGGTGACAATTCCTTTTGTAAAGGAATAAAGGAATTCCACAAAAGTTTCAAGCATTTCGTAATAATTAAATGTAAATTGTCTACAAAGATTAAGTTGTTTAAGAATGTATGTGCGAACCAGTTTAGGATCTATTTTCGAAGAATTATTCGCCATATATTATCCGATGTTTACGTAAAAATACATTTTCAGCTTCACTCTTAGGCATTTAGCAATATAGGTAAAGTGACTCTAGTGCCGAAACACTCTTTTTTCCATATCAGCCCACATTCATAAAATTTCATAAGCGACGTAACTTAACCGAATTTGGTATTATTCACCAGAGCGAAACACTAAAAATATTTTTGTTTGTTTGATTGTTCTTCCGAGGGAAAAATGTACTTGTAGTAGAATTTAACTCTACTCGATTTCGCGCTTGTTAAGAGATATTTAATAAACGGTAAGTTTATTAAATATATTTCCATATTACCTCTAAGTTCGAACTCAAACAATCTTCTTAGTAACAGTATTGTCTGTGACACAAGTATGTATATAGTATATATATAGTATATATGTTTATCAAACAGTGAATCTTGTCTAGTAATATTGCGGGTAAAACGCTAGCCCTTGAGTCCACCGTTAATGGAAAGAGTTTCTGGAAATAGGAACTATAATAAAGTAGCCAGTTACTGCTGTTAAAGCCGGCCGGGATAGAAGGAAGCAGTTCAAACGAAAATAGTTTTTAGTGAATAATAAAAACTAAGTAATGGATTAGTAAGTGGGTGAACAAATATTTGCTATGTTTTATTTACATTATTCAGTAGGAGATCTGTTTTGCACGATCTATAAATGTTTGGGGAAAATTTAAGTGCTTTACTGATTCACATTTTATTTTCCGCATAGCGTGGAAGTCGGAGAAAACCTAAAGTTAAGATACTTTGTTTTCTAATTTCCATTCAAAATTAAGATTTTTCGTAATGAGCAGCAACCTCAAGGCACTTTGCCCCATTACAGCCGTGAAATGAAAATAATCTTATTCACTACACCAAGCGGCGATTGGTTCTGTATTCTGCACAACCAGTCGCTTTTACAAACGCCGTTACAATGCGATAGCCTGTTATAATTTTTGCTATATTTTTAAAAAAGACTTAATTAGTTTTCAATCATTAAAAGTCTTACAAATTTACATTGCTTTCATGTTTTTCACAGATTCGTATTTCTATCTATCTTCGACTCAGTCCTGGTCATCTATTTTGTTTAAAAAATTTGCGCATGTGATGACAATATAATATTTTTTTTTACTCATATGTCCTTGCCGGGATAAATGGAGTAATAATTATAAAGAACAAAATTTTATTATAAGTTTTTGAAACTAAATAATAATTTTTACCTCTAAAACGCTTTTGTTCGAAATAATGTATAATATCTTAAGTCCCTTAAATTACTGGTGTGGAATGAAAAGATATAATTTTATGATAGTTATTTAATTAATTATATAAACATTATTTGACAAATAAATTGGTAAATATTTGGTTGTTTATATTAAAATAATAACATGCCATGATCCTCTCATGTTACCTCCAGCTCATTAACTGATGTACTATGCTTGGTCACTATTGCTTGTATATAGAATATATAGTAATAATTATTAGCAATTTAGTTCATCAAAATGCTTAATATATAGAAAAAAACAGCTTCCTTTTTTCCCGTATAGAACGGTAGACAAAGAGAAATTAGCTTCACGCCGTATCCCGCACCCAGCAGAGTAGGCAGAGGGAACTTATTGTTAAGACGCTTCGTTCCCCACTTTCCGCCAAATTCGAAGGCATTGCGGAACTTAACGCCGCGCTTTGTATAGAGAAATTAGTAACTATGTTTGTTTTTCAGTGTTGAGAAACGAAAATAATATAAAATATCCGCCCGTGGGGGGACGGGTTAAGAATACAATTTCCCCCCGCCGCTGGGTAGCGTCCCGTAAAAGGCGGGTAACCCAGTAGCTTGGTGGTAGGAGATTCGCTCTCTGACTGGCTCGCGACCACTATCGTGTCAAAGACGAACCGCCAAACATCTGATGATGTGTTCCGGTTCGATGGCATGTAAGCCAGTTCTCCCTATTCCCACCATTCCCATCCTTCCTCCTTCCTTTTTGTCCTACATCCCCGAGGCTGGCAACGCATCCACAACTCTTATGTTGTGGATGTCTATGGGCGAAGGTGACCACTTAACACCAGGTGGACCTTCTGCTCGTTTGCCTCCTTTATTCCATAAAAAAAGAAAAAATAATATAAAATCGTTCCCTCGAGTAGAAATTGAACACACAATGAACGCATTGCATTAGACGCTCTCCCACTGCGCCACGACGGATTCATATTTATTATATAGTAAATTTTATTTATAGGCTTGCACGTGGCACATGTTTGCCGAACTTTTTATACGTTTACTGTTTTGCGAGAACAACGTTACCATACAAAAGTATACCAATTGTTATAGTATGCGAAATATTGAAATTCCGAACGAATATGATAGTACTAAATTAGTATGTTGCTATAAAGCGATTTCAATTAGTAAATTGCCTGTTAAATTTTGTAAGGATTATAGTGAGAGAGAGCTGATCATTGACGGCTAATTGATAATGTTATTATAAATTATATTTAGAATTTATAATTTACTTATTAACTTTATACTTTCTTATTAGTTGTATAGAGAAGTTTTTTTTGAAAAACGTATAAGCCTTTTTTAAATACTACCTTCATGTAGTGCCAGTTGAGAAGTGCTATGCTTGTCGAAATGTCTAATTCACACACTTAGAATATGATTAACTGTGGAATGGCCTACCTAATGGTAGTGTTTCCAAGTCGATACAACATGGATACCTTCAAAAGGCGCGTTTACCTCCATCTCATAGGCTGACAACGTCCCTGTAGCTCCTCTAGTGTTACACGGGGCCGTGGGCGGTGGTGTTCACCTAACATCAAGTGACCCGAACGCTAGTTTGCCTTGTCCTTTTCATAAAAAAATGATTCCAAGACGCGCAAGTTCTAATAGTGTTGTGTTCAATTTTTATACGTTATCTGAAAATATATTTTATAATATTTTAATATTTAATATATTTTTTAAATTGAACATTAGATGTTAATAAAATAAATAATTATAAATTAAATTAATAACATAGAAAGTTACAACTTAAATTAATAAAATAAATATTTTACATTATCATGTGTTTTACAGTACAGAGGGGCCAGTAATGGCGCAGTGGCACAAGCGTGTGACTGTAAACGACTGGTTGTAGGTTTCACTCCCACTCGAATGGTGGACATATTTAATATTCCTATTTTCTTCGCTCTGGTGTGGAGGCAAAGTATGGTGTTAAATTCTGCCAATTAACGCGCATTGCCTCAGAATTCGGCGGAAAGTGTGGAGCGACGTGTCTTAACATTAGGTTCCCACTGCCTCCACTGCCGTGTGCGGGGAAGCTGAATAACAAAGAAAGTGTTTTAAATACATATCTTTGTACAAACAGACAAACAAGGTGTAAGATAATATGTATTCACACATCAACGAATCTATTTACGATATATTGGATAGCCATAACACTTCTTCAAATTTAAAACAAGAAGAAATATTTTAATCGCTAATACTTTTAAGATATCTCAAGAACATTTTGGCTCATATTGAATACTTGAAATTCCAGGGCTAGTGGGCGTTAGTATTGCACACCGCATTGACTATTTACATTGCCACGATCAAGGACGTAATGTGGTTTTATCTTATAATCCAGATGTATGTACTTCAAAGTTCAAATATTAGTTTTGGCAAGGAAGAATGTCTGTTGTTCAATCGATTCCTATTATAGTTACAGTGTTTTTATTATTTCACACTATTATAGTGCAGCTTCACGCTTTTTAGTGAGGTTTTGTGGTTAGAGAGGATCTAGTGTTAAGACACTCTGTGGTCCGCTTTCCGTTCAAAAGAGACATGGACGAAACGAAAATTTAAATATAATCATTCCCCTGAGTGGGAATTGAACCCACATCTATCGCATTACAGTCTGTCCCACTGTACCACGATGGCCTATAAAAAATATGTTAATATAATAAATGCTTTCTTTTATAAACACTGTAGACACATGGTCGATAACTTATGTTAATAAGATATTACATTATAACTTTTATTCCTGTTACTTAACAATGATAATAACTAAAACATATTATGATTGCTTTATTGTAAGACTATCCTTTATACTATACTTACATTAATAATACACATAGAATAAGTTCAAACATATTGTAAATTGTGGCCAGTCATGGCCCAGTGGCACAAGCGTGTGACTGTAAAGGACTGGTTGTGGGTTCGATTCCCACTCGAGGGGTGGACATATTTAATATTTCCATTTTCTTAACAAATATTGTGAATTCATTTATTTTTACGCACATTTTTTTTCATTCTTTCTATAACATCATCACTGTCATTCTTTTTCTCCGTTCATTGTATATTTAGTCAGCAAACTTGACTCTCCACTTCTTACGTAGATGAGGCATCTCTACATCTATCTTTCATTCTTCTTCTACATACTTACATTTCGCTATCGTATAACAACGTCTGTACCAGCACTGTATTATATATTAAGGCATAAGAATAAAATAAGAACCATGCCTCTATTTACAGTATGTAGTGATATGAATTTTCACATCAAAACAGATATAGTAAATTCTGTAGAAACTCTTATTTCTCGCCTAAAATAAAGATATTTTATTTGACGAAAGTTTATTTATAACGTCATTAGTGCTAAAGAGTTTGTTTATTCGCTTGTTTTTGTTTGTTATCTGTTAGAGTTACAAATCGTCAAGTTAATGTGATCAAAGTTGTAACGCTCTATAGAACTATGACGTGGAGACGACTTAGACGTGTTTGTCCTTTAAATATATTTTCTATAGTAACTTGCTTTACTGTAATCGATTTTTCGTACAGTTTTAGACACTAGTTGAGTGGCGTAACTTAACGCAGCGATTTATCTTACTAAAATGAAGAAATCAAAAATACATTTACAGACAATATTCTATTGCACTGTGGTGGTTATTTGACAATATAAACAATGCTCTCTAGTAAGTCTCAAAAATGGTATGTTAATTACAATTTAAAAAAGTGAAAATACGTTTGTGTGTTAAAGGTTATTACTTAATTCAAAGTTTTATAAATGATTACACGCCTTGGCAATGAAATTCTCGATCCAGGCTAATTCAAAAGTATCACTGTCAGCAATAAATCTGTATATCACAATGGGTTTAAAAAAAAAGTCCCGCTGAGTTTCTTGCGCCGGTTCAGGTCTGAGGGATTATTTTTTTGGGACCGGTGGTAAACTATTTGACGTTAAAAAAATGAAGCATGTAACTTCTTTTTTTGAATAAAATTATTTGAATTGTCTTTGACTTTGACTTCTAATCTTTTACATATTGTTTCCAACTCTATAAACCGTAACGTAAACAGAGAAAGGTAAACTACCGTGTTTGACTTCTGTATGAAATAATATTGCGGTTAAGCATTTTTTGGAAATTACGTTTTCTAAAAATAAAAAAAAAAGCTTCAAAGAATGTTTATGTCTTATGTAATATGACATTATGAAAATGTTCAAAGATTATTTATAATATCTTCACGACAAAGTAAGCTTTGATCAATATTTTAAAAAATCGAGACATTACGCGGAACTTAACGCCTTTATCTTCTTACCATAGCGGAGAAAATATTTAAAATAGAGAAATAAATCTTACTACTGAATGTGAGTCAAACTCAGAACCAATTGCGTTTACAGTCAGATTCTGCTACGATTGCCTCTGGGCTATATTTATTTACGATCTGAGAACATAAATACTTGTCTATTCTACCAAAGAAGTGTTGTATAGAATTAACTTCTATAAGTAACAACAGAGAAAGTGACAAATAATATTTTATTGCCTATAAAAAGCAACAAATAATAATATAAAACCAGCGATACGGAATTTGAAATGAACCTAGACGATGATACGATAGTGTGTAAATCCTGCTATAAAGTTTGTGTGTCAAATAGTAAGTAAAATAATAATATAATAAATAAATAAAGGCATTAACTTCTTTATTCAGATTATGGCAATAACATTATTACTGATTTTAATAGTTCATAGTAAACTAATTCAATTTAGTACATTTTTTTTTAGCTTCACGCTGTATCCCGCACACAGCAGGGTAGGCAGAGGGAACCTAGTGTTAAGACACTCCGTTCCCCACTTTCCGCCGAATTCGGAGGCATTGCATGTTAAGTGGCGGAACTTAACGCCGCGCTTTACCTCGGCACCAGAGCGATGAAAATGGAAATATTAAATATTTCCACTCCTCGAGTGGGAATCGAACCCACAACCAGTCGTTTACAGTCACACGCTTGTGCCACTGGGCCACGACTGGCCACTTTAGTACTTATATACAATTTTGGCTCTTCTACTTTATATAGACTTTAGTATGGTAATTCTACATCAGTATAATTTTCTTAAAACTGGTCAAATATATTCGGTTATACACAATTACTAGAAACCCTTGGTGATGCAAAAATAAATGCTACCTTGGTAATGGTTATATCACTTTATATAAAACTATATGTCAAAAATGGTACATGGTTTATAAATTTATATATATTTTATAAATTTAATTTATTTATAATTCATTTAATAGACGATACTTTCAAGTATACTAGCTGACTGAATTTTTTCTACATATAAATTTTATATATTTTTTGTCGGCATAATTTTAGTAGAATCCCTTTCTACTCCAAAGTTTTTTTGCTACTTATTAATATAATGATTATGACATTGTATTGAAAGAACAAAGGAGTATAGGCTTCATAATAGATTACTGAAAATTACATAAAGAAATTTATTACATTTCTTTAAATAGACACTGAGAGTCATAACTATAGATCTCCCTCCACATGCTGTTTTATTTTATACATTTTACCCAAAAAAAATTAAAAATGACCCTTTCATGTGATTCGAATCGCATCCAACGGCCAAGACAACCTATAAACTATTGACCTATTAACTACAAACCTATATCTATTAGAAATGTATATATATTCCTAATAGATATAATCATATAGGTGCAATATCTAATCATTATATATATATATATATATATATATATATATATATATATATATATATATATATATATATATATATATATATATATATATATATATATCTATATATATATATATATATCTATATATATATATCTTATATATATATATATATATATATCTATCTATATATATCTATACTATATATATATATATATATATATATATCTATATATATATATTACTACTCCCACTATGAGAGACTAAGTGAAATATAGTCCGAAGCAAATACTACCGTACTGAGTTGAGCCTGGTTTATGAACGAGCTTAAGAGATCTGCTTGGAACATAGTTTCTGTATGTTGTATCACGTATACTACTTTTTAAAAGGATTTAGGGATAAAGCCATTGAAAAAAATAAGTCACATAAATATTTTTAGTCACGTCCGATTGAATAAAAGTATACAATTAGTAATAGACACCATTGTGGCTCATTGGTAAATATGTTTTGGGGTTTGAACTGGTTTCGGGTTCTTTTTCTTTTTTCAGAACATATAAATGTTTTATCTGCTATGTAAGTGTAAGTTTACTAAATGATAAGATCACGTTGAATTTTATTAATCTCATTTTTCATCATCATTTCGCCGACTGCCTGTTTAGTAAAACACCGACAAAGATGTTCTTCATTCCGTTTAATATCCATACTTATATTATAAATGCGAAAGTCTCCTAATCTACGGTAGAAGTAGTAAAGCATCAAAAATAGTAAAACATAGGCTCCTTTTTTATTTAAAAATCCACCCCTTAAAAGGTTGAAATAAGGGATTTTTTTCTTAAATATAGTTGATAATCCAAGGTTAAACGTAGGCTACTTCATTTTTCAAAAATCCTCTCCTGAGATTTGCAATATAAGGAAACAGAACTATTTTGACTAGAACCTTCCCTTAAGTTCAGCGAGCGGGCCGTTAGTATACAATACAAATATTAAGGCCATTTTAGCGACGTGAGATAGTGCGTCGTTTAAGCGCGATAAATGACTTCTATTAGGCAGCAATGTTTCAAATTTAGCTAGAAAGCTGAGAACGGAGTATCTTCATATAAGTTTTAATTTTTAATAAATAAGAAAAAAACAACAAGAAAAGAAAACTTTAAACATTTGTAGCAAATACTAAAGTTGTCATACATATATAACTTACAATCTCATGGACGCAATATATTCTAGACATTGACACTTAATCGTCTTAAAATATATTTGTTCGCTAATTATCGACTAAAACGAAATATAACTTTTTCCTTTTCTTGATTCTTCTAATGGTAATTGAACTCATAACTTATCGTGATTACAGTCAGGTGCTGTCCCTGTGCGATTTATTTTATGTATATTATATGCCCATATTGTTTATTTTATGTATATTAATTTGAATTTGAATATGTAATATTTATAAAATAACTTCTAAATTGAACTTAACGAAGATCTCTATTGATCAACTCAATCAAACTTTCAACGCTATTTCCTTCTAAACTATTAGAGCTACCGGCGCAAAACTTACTACGTATGAAGATATCGCTTTTCTAGAATTTCGCTATAACGGCAACTTTTATAATAAAAATATTTCAAGCAAAAAATGAAGATCGTCCAATTATCAATAAAATTGCCTTAACACTTTTTCAGCTGAAAGTCACCATTCCTGAAATATAATGATTCAAAAAGGATAATTTTTTTACAGGAAATTTTATAACAAGAAGTAAACGAAACAGAAATATGAGCTGATTAATTATGAATAAGGCCAATATTTTTTTCAGTTATTAGCATTTTATTTTATTTTATTAATAGTATTGGTTTAACATTTTTCGTGGGTTAGGATATCTATAAGATCTCTTACAGAACTTCCATATTGTGCTACAATTAAAATTGTGTTTTCAATGGGATATCTTAACTTGTGAGATGAGTAAGGTATATATATACTCGTTTTATATTAAATAGTAGATTGAAAGGCTTAAAAAAATATGAAATGAATGGCAGGCACCTATGCCTGCCGGTACATACCGGCAGGCAAAAAGTCATGACTTTTTTCATTCTTTTAAAATATTATAAACTATTTACGAAATTTTTGTTTTGGGAGACTGATCAGTCTCGTACGCGCCAAGGGATATTTCACTTGCGAGATCTTTTACATCTCTAAAACACCTGCTAAAAGTTCTTTAAAAATAATGCCACAGGGAACTTGTGCTAGAGCACTCTAAGATGCAACGACAATAGTATATACTCTCAGAGTATCTCAATACATCTCAGAATGTCTACCGCGGAGATTACACGCAATCTGTTAGGCTTAACTTGTAATAACAACTTTTAATGAAAACAGTATGCAATTTTGTTTTATACTTATTTTTATTATTAAACTCACCGTTTGAGTTAAATTAAAAACAAAAAAGAGTTTCAGACATTGATTTCTGCAAATATGAAAAGATGTCGTTTCTTCATATTTTTTGCCCAAATTTAAAACAGCTGTTTGTTAATTTTATGCAACGAAATTTAGGTCTAAGTACCAAAGCGAACATTTTGTGTATTCCATTCTAAGCTATTTCTAATATTAAGGATCAATTAATAACTATGGCGTTGATTCAATTTTGTTTATTACTGTTGGTTTATAAAAATATGTGTTGATACAATGATATGTGTATCAAGAAATATAAGATGATGCTTTTGGTTTGAGAGAATTTTCTTTACCTTTCTTGTTTCACAATCAGGAACAGCTCTTATAGCTGCCAGATTAGTCAACAGGGATGACTTGTTGTCTCAGTTTACAAAACTGGAGTTATATTTTAAATTTTTTTACTTCACAATAATAAACGTCCTATAAAATTGCTCTCGGCGGCCATCGTGACTCATTCGAACAGCGACTGATTGTAAACACGATGCTTGTGAGTTTGATTCCCGATTGAAGAAAATATTTTATTTAAATATTTTCTGTATGGGCCAGTCGTGGCCCAGTGGCACAAGCGTGTGACTGTAAACGACTGGTTGTGGGTTCGATTCCCACTCGAGGTTTTCTATTTCCATTTTCTTCGCTCCTGTGTCGAGGTAAAGCACGGCGTTAAGTTCCGCCACGTAACACGCAAGCCTCCAAATTCGGCGGAAAGTGAGGAACGGAGTGTCTTAACACTAGGTTCCCTCTGCCTACCCTGCTGTAAGCGGGATACAGCGTGAAGTTTATTTCTCCGTTCTAGCACCTAAGACGAACCGCGGCATAAGTTCCGTTACTCAACGTATATAGTCCCGGTTTTGGGATTCTTCCCTAAGTGTACTTGTGTCTGACTGTCCTGCAAAGCGTGAATCTGCTTGATAGTATTTTCATATTATATCTTTTCATCATCATTTAAAAAAATAACTTTTTTTATAGAAATTGAATTTCAATATTAAGAACTTTGGTCTTCATCAGATTCGACTCAACTCAAATGAAATGTTTACGTGACTGTCAAACTTTCACAACAAAACGCTGCATCTCTCAGCTAAACAGTAATTTAATTATACATAGAACAGTTGTCGTAAAGTAAAAATCTGTACACATTTTGCAATTTCCAATTTATTTTCCGTCTTTTCTGTATTTTGTTCGGTTCTTTAGTCAAACCGCTTTGTCTTCACGGCTGGCTGGCGTCAGCAAAAACTGATATTTCAAAATATTCGTAGATTTATCTCTTCATTCACCCCATTTTTATCCTATTCGTCTGTATCTTATTTTTTCTTAATGAAGGGTGTCTAAAAATAAAGTAGTATAATTAGTAGATAGAACATAGATATAGTAAGGACAAGAGGTGGATATAATAGAATGTGTAATCATTAGTGAATTTATTATAAATATTTGCTATTTTCGAGGAATTGTATGCTCCTTAAACAGGCAAATATACGACCAAATGTCAAGGTACTCCATTTTTTTTATTCGAAATTGAGACATTTTGCGTTGAGTAGCGAACCCAACTCCACGATATGTCTTAAATAAATTTCTAGGAGTTTTAGTTTTTTATAAATAAATAGTTTTTTATAGTATTAAAATTATAAAGGCACTCAAGTCAAGGTACAAAATAGGATACTATATAAATTATGTAAATATTAAAACCTTAATCGCTAAGTAAACAATAACAACAGCTGTTATTTTAAATTACCATATATTCTGATTTATTTTCCAAAAAGTACGAGAAACTTTTGTTAAAACTTTCGCTTAATATTTTTCTTTAGTAACTTTGGGCTGGTTTGTGCTTTCGTAGTATGTTATGAAAAATAATTTATTAGCGTTCTACGAAATTTTAGCTTCAGCGTTCGATATAGTATGTTTTCACGCTTGAAACATTGTACAAGAAGAGGATTTCTGTTTGTTATAATTATTTAGTAATAATAATAAGTAAGAATTATGGGTATTTGAATTTTCAATTACCACATGGTCTTCAGCTACAATACATTTATTAATTAAAAACAAATGACATAGTTATATAATGCATATTCTTAGTTTCGTAGTGGGACAATGTGTTACTGTAAACGCAATGGTTGTATTCGATACTTACTTTGAGGACGTGGCCCAGTGGCACGAACGTGTGACTGTAAACGACTGGTTGTGGGTTCTATTCCCATTCAAAGAGTGAAAACATTTAATATTTCCATTTCTTCGCTCTGGTATCAGGGGTAAAGCGCGGCGTTAAGTTTCGCTACTTAACACGCAACGCCTCCGAATTTGGCGGAAAGTAGGAAACGGAGTGTCTTAACACTAGGTTTTCTCTGCCTACCCTGCTGTGTGCGGGATACAGCGTGAAGCTAAAAAAACATATTTGGGGATTAATAATATTTAAATTACTTTCATTACCTTAATCTCGTAAACGCTCAAACCTCGATTTTGCAATTTTTTGATATCGGGTAAAGAATGGAGAACAGAGTGTCGTGCCAATAGGTTCTTCTGCCCTTTTACGTGAAAGAAAACGTTAAGTTGAAATAAAATACATACTTATGTATGAATCATATTATATTTGACGTTGACTGATATATTACTAAATCTGATAATTCCGTATAGGCCCCAGAAATATATGAGACGGTATTGTGTAGCTAATCTCTTTAGGCTATACAATATGGGCTGGAACTGGTCCATAAAGATAAACTGTCACTTTTATGTAGATTTTATAACCTACCCTCCTTTACTGGCTTAAATAGAGACTTGAAGGTTAAAATAATCTTAAGTAGTTTTAGAAAATATATATTTTTATTAATGTCTAGATTAGTATATCTTACAATTTAAATCAGAAATTAAAAGAAAATAGCGGAAAGGGGAAAAATGTTAAGCTTCACGCTTTTTACCCTAGTAGTCAGAGAAAACCTAATGTAATTAACCTTTGTTCTCTCCTTTCCGATTGAAAACCGATGAAAAGTAAAAAGGAGATGTGAAAATAATTTAAATATGTTCTTATCTCCTACCGGGAATCGAATACACAACCATCCCGTTTATAGTCAGGCGCTCACCTACTGTTCCACGACAGCTCATGTTATACGAAATAATGTCCGAAGTCTCCAATAACAAAGGAAAGAAACAAGTATAGAAATTTTAATTTTTCAAATGGTAAAAATGAAGATGTCACCGGACGGTGATCTCGTAAACGTGAACGCGTAAGCGGGAATAAAATAAAATGTTTTAAGTTTATGTTTCTTGTTTCTTACTTTTTCCATGATTGTTCCAGTTGGCAGAATCCTTGATTATTGTTGTACAAAATAAGGAAGAAGCGAATTTTTGCGAGTAATGAATGTAAGAGTATTTTAGAGTATTCTTAATTTTAAATAAAATATTTTATAATCTATTTTGTTTAAGTTTTTAAAGTGCAGTTAGATAGCATCTGACTGTAGAAGCGATGGTCATGAGTTCGATTCCCACTAAAGGGAATGATTACATTTGACTTTCCATTACTTCCCTCTGATATCTAAGATAAAGCGCGGCGTTTACTTCCGCCACTTAATAAGCAAAATGTCTGGATTTCCGGCTGGAAATGGAGGACGGAGTGTCTTGATTCTCCCTGACTACCTCGCTGTGATGATAAACAATATTAATTTAAAAAAAATACACAGTGACAAAAAACAACAGTAGAATAATTTAAAAAACAAAAACAGTTTGCTTTTCGTTTTAGTAATATTATTCTTTTTTATTTTGGTTAAAACTAAAAATAAGTAAAAGTTTCGACATAGCCGGATGTAAAATGCATGACTTAGCGCTTACAGGGCTTGGACAGTTTCCAAGAGCAGCGGTTTCGGGTCCCACTGAGTTTTCAAGTTTTAAATTTCATTTAAAAAAAGACATTTAACATATAAAAAAACACTATTTCAAGTCAAAACAATTTAAAACAATGTAATATATATATATATATATATATATATATATATATATATATATATATATATATATATATATATATATATATATATATATATATATATATATATATACATATATATATATATATATACATATATATATATATACATATATATATATACATATATATTTTCGTATTATACTACTGTAATTTACGATATTTTTATTTATATTTTAGGCACATTTAACAAGTTCAAGCGGTGCAAAATTGAACTTTAAGAAATGATACTGTGGTTACTGTGTCTAATCTGTCTATTTGTAAATTATAAATTGAATTGAAAAAATATCGTACAACGTTGAGGCCATCGTGGCGCATTAACTGTAATTGCTATTGGTTGTGGGTTTGATTCCCACTGAGAAGAATAATCAAAATTTAATTTTATCATTTTTCTCTGGAGTGGACTTTGATATGTACTACACACACGAAATCGGGTAGAAAATGTAGAACAGAGTACCTACCAGAGAGATACTATGTTACCTCTGACTGCTGTGCCTTTCAAGCGAAGATATGAAGCTAAAAAATAATAATAATAAAAAATATAATTTAGAGGGTAGAATGAATAACTAAACATTAAAATAAATAAATTAGCCTACTTTATCAATAAGAGTGACGCCAAAAGTTTTCACTACTTCATAATGGACTGGGGCCATTATATTCTAGCCTACGTTATACCTTCCTTCTTTGAGAGTATCATAGAGTTGTTTACAAATTAGAATAGCTTCAGGGTAATGGTTTGGTCCATTTAATGTCTCACTGAGGCGTCCGCTTTATATTTGAAAAGTTTCGCAACAACATTAATATCTTTAAGGCTCAATATTTTTCGTTTCAAGTCCCTGAGTCATTAAGTTGTTTATGCTAATGATGTTCTGATTTCTTTTGGCTTGGTTTTTAGAGATATTTCTTGTTTTTGTAATCCTAATTATCAGTAGGAAAAAAGTTCGGCCTTTTTTAGATTAAATAGTAGGAAAGAACGAATGACCTTTTTTTTTCTTGCTGTACCTATCCCGCACACAGCAGGGTAGGCAGAGGGAACGTAATATTAAGATACTCCGTTCCCCACATTCCGCCGAATTCGGAGGCATTGCGTGTTAAGTGGCGGAACTTAACGCCGCGCTTTACCTCGACACCAGAGCGAAGAAAATGGAAATATGAAATATTTCCATTCCTCGAGTGGGAATCGAACCCACAACCAGTCCACGACTGGCTTTTATTTATGTAGTATATATATTTATGTAGATATTGAATATACCTAAAGATCACATACATATATGTTCATTTGATAAGACATATAATAATAATAATAATAATAATAATAATAAACTTTATTGAAAAAAACACAATGCTAACATAATAATAGATTAAAACATATGACACAATTAACCTTCTAAAACTTAATTTATACTATTACAATGTTTTTCATTGGTTAAGGTGCATTATGGTTTTAGCGATTTTAAGATTTTTGATTATCTTTGGACCCCACACTAGGAGACCTGTATCGTGGGGCCCGAACACTTGATTTCACAGGTTGCTAATCATCGGCACAGACTTAAATATTCACCAATCTGATACTCTATTACGTGTTAATATTATATATTATATGTATGTCTTTAACAAATATTAGTATAATAGTTGAATAATAAATAAAATATAGTAATAAATAATATGATATATAAATATATATGTATATATATATAATAAAAGTAATAGATATAAATTAAATGGTTACATTTAGTATGTTTTCAGTGTCTTCATAGGAGAGGGTTTTGAGCCAGGATGTTATTTTAATTTTGGCCTCTTTCATTGTTAGATGTTTTAAGTCGCAGTGTTTTAGCGTTTTGTTGTATACGTGAGCTTGAACAAAAGGAGGAAAGCGTCTTGCAAAAGCAGTAGTGATACGTGGAATGGGTACTTTGTAAACTCTTTTTGTAACTATCCCCTTACGATCCTGTTCGCTGAATAGTTCAGCATGCTTTGTTGTACATGTTTTTAATATGTATAACTGCCGAACTGATAAAACTTCAGCTTCTTTATAGAGCGCAGATGTAGGATACCTGAACGGTTTTTTCAACATAACTTTTAGTACTGATCTTTGGGCTCTCTCAAGTTCAAGCAGCAGAGTTTTTGCTGCGCTGCCCCAAGAAGATATACAGTAAGTTATTAAAGACTGGCACAATGACATGTATACTGTACGGAGTATTTTAATATTAGTGACGTCTCGTAATTTATTCATTACATTAATTATTTTTCGCGTCCTAGTTGTGATAAAGTTAATGTGGTGTTTGAATGAGAGGTTATGATCAATATATATTCCGAGGTATTTGATGGTATTCACTCTTTCTATATCTTCGCAACTGCATTGATCATTTGCTTTTTTGCACGTGTGAATTTTTAAGCATACTGATGTATTTGGAGATGAGATAGCAGTTTTGTGAAAACATATATATTTGGTTTTCTGTATATTTAGTGTGAGAAGGTTCTTTTGCAACCAGTTTTTAACCGATTCCAAACCTTCCTGGGCATGGTGGATTGTTTCTTCCCAATTGGAGCCGTGATATGTTATGATATTTTAGCTAGTTTGGATTCTAATCAGTAGGTTGCGATTTACGACGATTGGTGAAACTTCACCAAGTGTCGTAAATCGTAACCGTTTTGTCCCGACAAGGTTCATATTGTAATTAATGATACAATTTCAATCAATTGTTATGGACAATAATTTGAAATTGTTTTACAAAGGTTTTTTCTATCTTCAAGCGTCTATTCTGCACAATCGTCAGTAAACCCAGTGCCAAGCGTTTTCTGCTTCCCGCCTGAATTGAAAATGATTCATTTTTATTGTAATTGCATTACTGAATTAGCATTTTAATTTGATAGCTTTAAAGTAGGCACTTAAAAAGCCTGTCTTGATTTAGATTTAACAAACAAACCAGAGTAATTTTATACAAAAAATCTAATTTTGGAAGTCAACGTTTTTACCATTTCTTACCTTCGCTTTGATTTTACCATAATGATTCTTGGTAATGGCATATTAAAGGTATCATTAAAGAAAACATTTTGTTTCTTTATGGGTTTAGTTAATCGTCTTTATACAGCGACAATCGGTTTCAGTTGGGCTATAAATGCCGCTTTTATCGTAGTCGTTTAATATATTGTGTAGCTTTCGTTCAAGTATTGAAAAATCTTATTCATTAACTTAAAAATATTATCCATTTTAATATTATAAATGATGAATTTTCTCAAGAAGATTACGACGCAAGGTCAAACTTTTTAAACATACTATTTTTAAAAACAACCTGTAAAGGGTAGAGATAGGGGATGAAAATTTGTATGAAAAATATAAACAGCTTAACTTAAGCGAGGACACGGCCCGTTGAAAATATGAAGCAGCTATAGTTATGTAGTCGGGTCGCTAGTATAGATTGATTGGGTATAAAAGATCTTGGTAGGTTTTAATCGAATCGAAATTTATTGTTTCCTATCGTACATTGGTAAAATCTTCGGAGTATCTTC
The DNA here is from genome assembly GCA_019049465.1 of Dryas iulia moderata. Lineage (NCBI taxonomy): Eukaryota > Metazoa > Arthropoda > Insecta > Lepidoptera > Nymphalidae > Dryas > Dryas iulia. The sequence goes on from CM032425.1 coordinate 12,544,838, forward strand.
ACTCAAGATACTCCGAAGATACGCCGTTCTCCACATTAAGTCAAAATTTTAAGGCACTATAAGACACTATATGAGTACCGCAACTCAACATCGTGTTTAGTCTTAAAAATAGTATCAGAGTGAAGAAATGGAAATGTTCTTAAAAATATATAGTATGGAAACTAAATAATTTTTATATATGACTATATTTATTTCATATATTGTGTATTTCAACATGAAAAATAATTACTGAAGTGAAAAGTTTTAAAATACGAACAAATCTGGGCAAGTGTAAAGAAATGTACGCGCTTTATAACAGACGCTCAGCCTACGTCAGGAAATCAGACAAAACAATGCCATAACGGCTTTGCTATACAGTAGTGCGACGTACAACCAAAAAGAAATTAAAAAAAAATGTGATTCGTTGGATACGGATTTTTTGGCTTGGCTGACAGAATCTAGAACATTACATTTGAAGCAAGATGAATGAAAAAAAAAGCAAGATTATGAAATGCCATAGAAAGCGTAATATTAGAAAAAGGCTGTCGCGGAACGGTAAATACGTAGTTATTTATGTTGTTTTATAATCATTATATACCTACATATATAAGAGAGCTGAATGTATAATGTCTATTTTGCTTAAAAATGGTAATAACTATTAATAAATACATATTTATAAGAAACAGTAACATTACGGAAAGTAGGAAACGGTGGGTCTTAATACTGTAAAACGCAATACATGTTTTACATGATAAATGTCAAATATTTTCATTTTTTAACTTTACGCTACATCCCGCACACAGCAGGGTAGGCAGAGGGAACCTAGTATTAAGGCACTCCGTTTCTTACCTTCCGCCCTAATTCTAGAAGCATTGCGTGATAAGTGGCGGAATATAACGCCGCGTTTTGCTACAACACCACCCTCGGAATAGGAATTGAACCCACAACCAGACGTTTTACAGTCACACTTTGTACTTCTACACCACGACTGCCCAATTTAAATATTCTTGCAATATTGGGAATTTAGGTATGTACTTTAAAATTAAAGATATTATAAACATATTAAAAATAAAAGTATTATATTTTTAGAAAAGGTTTATCATGCAAGAGTAAATGTTAAGAGGAGGTAAAGAAGACCTTCAAAAATACTTGTGCTTACCAAAGGTCACGTACAAAGCACGAACATCCCCACAGTTCATATATGAGGTTGCTGTATGTAAGTGACCAGAAAGGGATATGACGTGACCTTTAACGGTTTCTTACTGCTACAGACGACGCAGAAATAGATATAGGTAGGAACATACAGCATCCAATATATGTCTTTTAACTTGATCTATATATTTATCTTAATTTTTTAAAATATTAAATATATGATGATTGTAATTTTTTTAATTTATTTTAAAAATAACTAGTCCATAACCTTAGGCGTTCTTCATGATGGATTTGGCATGGCGTCATGCAGTTAACTATGCATTTTCATTCAAATTAATCGCGTATACAAAGTTTCATTTTAATCAGTAAAGGATAGGTATGCATAAGCATTTGAAGCATAAGCTTCAAAATGAGTTGCAAGGTCCCATCCGAAACATACATGCAATGCAAGTTAAAAATCCCCCTGGCTTGAGGCCTAAAAATGCGGTTATATGAAGAGTCATTGAACACGCAATATTTGTTTTGTCTAAGCGAAGAAATCGATAATATTTCTATACTATTCTGCTAGTCCTACCTTTTTTAGCAGTTTCGCGCTTATTTTAGCAGTCAGACAGGACCTATTGTCAAGACACTCCATCCGCCACTCCCCAGTCGAAATCGTATAGCGTAATGAGTGGCAGAACTCAAAGCCGCGCTTTATCAATTTTACAAGAGCGAAAAAAATTAAATGTTCTCAAAAAGGAATCGAACCCATGTCAATCGCTTTATAGTCAGAAGCAGTCCCTCTGTACCATGATAACCTAGTGGATCTTAGCGTCTAATAATTAAAAAAATAGCAAAAAATAATTAAGCTACATACTACGTAACACTTGATAGGTATTCTGTTAGTGACCGATAATATAGTTGGCCACTCTATGAATTCCCCCTAAAGCTAAGCTTTCATCGTTAACCGACTTTGTTATGGTACGCGTGGAGTGCGTTATCAGTACGTGTAAACAGCCTGTATAAGTGGCTATTGACCCTGATTGCTAAGGACGCAGTTTTAGTGTACACGATTTCAATGTTTCAATAGAATGTGCGAAATTGAATATTTTTTGGTTGGTAAAATGATATTTTTTTCAGATGTACTGTTTTTCCTGGTAACCTTGGAGTTACCCTAGTGTCAATATACTCTTTTGTGCACTATCCTCATGAAATTTAAAATTTTGTTTTGTTTAATATAGTGGATAAATGTAAATAATTAAATTGTAATCATTGCGGCTTTAAGTTCCGCCACTTAATACGCAATGCCTCCGAATTCGGCGGAAAGTGAGGAACGGAGTGTCTTAACACTAGGTTCCTTCTGCCTACCCTGCTGCGTGCGGGATACAGCGTGAAGCTAAAAAAAATCATTTCTATAATTAAACTCATAGACAGTCGATTCCATTCGGATGTATTCCTCAATTTTCGATTCTGCTCAATATACAAATGTATGCCTTTTTAATTTTTCTTATTTCAAATCTAAGATTAATTAAATATATAAGCTTGTTTGTTTATAGCTTAATAAGTCTAAGATATCACACGAATATTATTAAATTATTCATAGTTGAATGTTTACCAAAAATACTTACCTACATATTACTTGGTCACGTAAAATTGTACACGTATGTACACAATAAATTTAGTCCTTTTTGTTTTCTTATTGTTTATGACATTTTATTGTATTTCTTCAAACGTAAAATGTTAAAAATATCTTTAAAAAGACATTTTGTGAAGAATAACACTTTAAAAATGTATAAAAGTATATAATAAATAGCAATGCCTCCAAATTTGGCGGAAAGTGGGAAACGGAGTGTCTTAACACTAGATTCCCTTCGCCTACCCCGCGAGATCTGCGAGATACAGCGTAAAGCTAGCCAAACTATTGTTCGTACAATAACATTTGGGTAGCAGAAATTTGTAAAAATCTCTCTACAGAGATGGTAACAACGAAAATCAGTAAAAAAACGTATAAGAATTTCGACGCAGCTGGTAGTAGAACGAATGGCTTAGCGGTCTGAGAGCCTGGACGGTTTTCAGGAGGCGCGGTTTCGGATCCCGTTGCGTTCAAATTTTTATACCATTTCTAGATTTCTTTTCCAATTTTCCTAAGTGTTGAATAACACTTACAAAATGTTTAAAAAAACACTTTAACAATGTTTAAAAGTATCTTTAAAAAACCTAAAAAATATATTAATTTTGATTTAACAAATTCTAATAACTTACAGACTCCTTTCATTTCAAAAATCGTCGACCCCTACAAGGTTTAAAAAAATATCTCATCCCTCGTGATATATTAGTACCATTTATCAAGAGAATGATTAAATGCCATATTAACGGTACCCAGGTTAGGTTAAAGGGCCTCATATCAATATCCATACATATCCATACAAAATTCAGAATAATAATGTATAAAATTATGACTTTGACCTTTTTGGATAATTGCAAAGGCTTTAAAGCGTTTTTCGTGATTTATTGTCAGATTTTCTTTGTCTAATTAATGTTAAAAGGTTTCATTAGTAAAAGTAACAAGACTTAGGGCTAGTTTACGAGATTATTTAATTGGGATGCAAAATTAGATTTTTTTTCAAATAAATTTATATTTTTTAACTTTTTGTGTTATTGCGTTAAGGCTCAGTAGAACACTCTGGGTATAAGCGAGATTGTTTATGGGTTGATTCCCTTTGGGGAGTGTGATTATATTTTAAATAATTTCTTTATTCCGCAAGACCATGTGCAGTGTTTATTTCTGCTAGTCAACATTCAATATTTTTTTGGGCGGAAAGTCTAGAACGGGATGTCTTGTCACTAGTTATATACTAGGATTGAAAAGGAAGGAAAAATACCTGAGATTGTAAAAAAATGAGCTTTTAATGTTAAACAAAATATATAGTAAAAAAGTTTTTTACGAAGAAATCTAATAAATATGTTACGTTCCAAAACTTATAAGATAGGCAGGACAAAGCAATAGCTGCGGTGAATATAAAAGTAAACTGACGTCCCAACATTGCCTCTTGCGTAGAATAGTGTAAGCTGAGCAAATAGGAGTAGGTACATATGTATGTATTATATATGTATGTCAGTTTGAGAACTTGATGTAGATAGATATAGGCAAGAAATTGATATGAACCTATAGACAACTTTATAATATAGTAGAATAAATAAATACCAGACCAGATTGAGTCCATCGTAGCCCAGTACAATAATGTCTAACTGTAAATGCAGTAGTTGTGTATTCGACCCCTCTCAGAAAAAAAATTTTTCTAATATTTTTGTTACCTTACTAAGGTAAAATAAATAGAGTTTCGGTTTATTCACACGCAATGTTTCATATTCGGGTGAAAAGTGGAGAAAGAAGTGTCTTGACACTAGGTTCTCTTTGCCTACCTTGCTATACAGACAGACAAAATGTCTAAAGTTGCAAAAAATATCTATATGTATATTCACAATATACTATTATGTGTGAGTTTATCATTTCAGGGTGTGTTATGTAATATTTGTAAGCCAAAGGAATGCAGAGTCTTGGCTTCTTGTAGAAAAAGTATCTTTATAATTATTATCAACTTCTTTTTACTCTTCCACGAAACATTCTTGTAAATACATTATTATAGAAAAATATTTCTTAGGAAATGTTTTTCGAGATTTCATTGTTAAATTTTAGGTTTACAATGATATTAAATAGGTAATAACAATTCCAGCTACTTTCAGTATGAAATAAGTAATAGAGGTCGTTGTGGCGCAGTGAGACAGTCTCTTAATGTAAGCGCGATGGTTGTGAATACGATTTCCATCCAGGGAATTGATTATATATCCATTTTAATTTCTTTGCTCTGGCATCAAAGACAATGTGCGGCGTTGAGTTCTGCCACTTAACAAAAATACTATTTGAAAATTAAACCAGTCGTCCAATATTATATCTTAGATTAATCTTTTTTTTAGCTTCTCGGACTAGTGACGGAACTTAACGCCGCGCTTTGCCTCGACACCAGATCGAAAGAAATAGAAACATTAAATATTTCCACTCCTCGAGTGGGAATCGAACCCACAACCAATCGCTTACAGACACATGTTTGTGCCACTGCGCCACGACTGGAGGACTTTTTTTTAAATATTTCTAATTTTAATATATTTGTATTATCATACCTTAGAACTTGCTACAGTTTACTTTTAGATGAGCTGCCAGTTTTTGGAGAAAGGTATGAGCAATTACCGCACTCCATCTCTCAATGTCCATGTACACTGAGGAAATTGCGTGCTAAGCGATGTTTGTATCTTTATTTTGAAGTAAATAATCTTTTTTTCATAGAAATTTGTACGTATTACTGTTGGTTATTTTCTAATAATTATGAAAAAACGTAGGAACTTAGCGTTTGGATACTTCATAGTGGAGTATGGAATCACTCTCCGTCCGAAAATAAAACGGAGAGTGTTGACTGGCGGAGCTTCACGCGGAGTTTTGTGTTATCTTGATATTACATGAACATTTAATTTTTTTTTAGCTTCACGCTGTATCCCGCACACAGCAGGGTAGGCATAGAGAACCTAGTGCTAAGACACTCCGTTCACCACTCTCCGTCGAATTCTGAGGCTTGCGTGTTAAGTGGCTGAACTTAACGCCGCGCTTTACCTCGACACCAGAACGAAGAAAATGGAAATATAATTTCCACTCCTCGAGTGGGAATCGAACCCACAATCAGTCGTTTACAGTCACGCGCTTGTGCCACTGGGCCACGACATTTAATTTAAAATTAAATAGTCAATATAAATATCATTATAATAAATCCATATAAACGTAAACTGATAAACTAAGGTCCATCGTGGTGCATTGATACGGCATCTAACTGTAAACACGATTCTCATTCAGGGGAATGATTATTTCTTTTATTTAGTACCCAGAATTAAGCGCGGTATTAAATCTCCCCACTTAACATACTATGTCTCGATTTTCGGACAGAAACTAGGGAATGTCATGACACTAGGTTCTCTCTTACTACCCGGGAATGCGGGAAAAGGCGTGAAAATGTTTTGTTTACAAAAATAGTTATTAATTAATTAACATTACTACGTATTTCATTACTGGACGTATTTAATAACTTATTATACTGTACGTATTTAATAACTTATTGGGGTGAATCCTTGAAAGTTACCTAGAACCTTATTTCAGTGATAAGTATCATCAAACCGTTTCGGCCGCTAAGGATAAACGACTACATATGACCTCTAAGGCCGGAACAAATAAAGTCTCATGCGTAACTAATATACTGCCAGGATACTTAAGCCGCAGCCACGTTGTATTCCTATATATATAAAATGCTTTACTACTTGAATAAAATATATTTGTTTTAGAAGTTCTAATTAATTTATTTATATGTCAAATTCTTCTTTTTGAGTTTGAGATACGTTCTTTTGAAAGAAAAAAAATTTTTTTTTTTAGCTTCACGCTGTATCCCGCACACAGCAGGGTAGGCAGAGGGAACCTAGTGTTAAGACACTGCGTTCCCCACTTTCCACCGAATTCGGAGACATTGCGTGTTAAGTGGCGGAACTTAACGCCGCACTTTACCTCGACACCAGAGAGAAAAAAATGGAAATATTAAATAATTCCACTCCTTGAGTGGGAATCGAACACACAACCAGTCGTTTACAGTCACACGCTTGTGCCACTGGGCCACGACTGGCCACAATTAAATATAGAATAAGCTATAATTTTTTTGGCTTTAACATTCGTAGTATTAACAATTTCTTATATGTAGAGGCGTAATTACTAAAATCAATGTACACAATAAACAATACAAGATGGTTTGAACTTCTGAAATCTTTTAATACGAGGAGTATGCAGCTTCACGTCTTTCTTATTTATCTTAGGTGCTATAGTGGAGAACTGAAAATAAAAGTGGAAGCTGTCCCACTGCCCCACAATGTGACAATGTGTGGCGCTGAGTTCCGCCAGTCTATTTATATTGATAGTTTGTCCCGGTCTTGGGCAGAAATTTCTTTCTACCTTCTAACTAACCTGCTATGCATGAGGCTGAAAAAAAATACTATGATTTTTTAAATGTTAAGACAACTTTCTTTTTTGCCTCGTCCACTGTCATCAAACTCTTCATACACGCCCTCCGCGGGGTCCTCGTGCTTTTTACGTGACCTTCCTCCAGTATCATCGATACTGTGTTTTCGAAGGTCAACCGAGGTCACCCCCTGCCTCTCTTACCACTCACCTTTGCTTCATATATCTATCTAAATAATTACACTCAATTTAGTTTGTGTGAACAAATTAGTACTGTTTTAGACAAACCCATCTTATTAAATGCCTACTCATAATTAACAAATTATGCTAATAAAAGACCTTTGATAAGACCTAAGTAAAAGTTCCTAACGCTATCATTAATTTTGGACAAAGAAAACGAGTATTAATTACCTTAACACTTAATTATTTTAGGTGTTATATTTATTTCACACAATTTGTAGATAATAATTTTATGTGAAATAGTAAACAGTTTTTGTATTTTTTGTTCAAATTGAGGTAAACTAAATGGTCAGAGAATTTACTAAACTTTTTGACGTTGATTATGACCTACGGAGTGATATGGGTGGGTTTATTTTTAAAAATTAAATAATATTATATAAATATACCCACTCGAGGTAATAATGATATTTTAATTATTTTTAATTCTTCGCTCTGGTGATAAGATTGAATGCGGTGTTGGGGAGTAGGTAGAGATCGGAATATCTATCCTGCTATTAAGGAAAAAGTGTAATTCTTAAAAATGTAAAAATGTAAATATAAACGTATATAAAAATCGTATGCGAATATATTTTCATCAACTTTATTAAAATAATAAATATATATATTTAATGTCTATCTATCTATCTTTAAAATAATGGTCACCAGTCATGAGCGAGTCAGTTATCATTTATCATTGTGCAGCTTCTGCATTTTGCAGAGCTAGTTAAAAGAAAATAATTTAATGTTCTTTATTCTTCTGTGATATTTTTTTATGTTATGTGTTAGGCGGCGAAACGTAACGGAATTACGCAGTTTGTGTTATAAGAACACAAATCCAGAGATATTATAAATTGTAATTTTCCTTGAGTGGGAATCGACCTCATAGTTTTTATGCTTCGTCAGTTTCGTTTTCATATAAAATAAAATAAAAAATAAAAATAACCTTTATTGTTGAAGTTCTTATACACAAAAATAATAAATAAAGATAATTTTTAGAGTGTTGCGGCCACTTCAACTTGTCTCCCGACAATAGGCCTCCTCCATTGCTTTCCATCCTTGCCTATCCCTTGCCAGTCTCCTCCACATTCCACCAGCTATCTTTTTAATGTCATCTTCCCATCGACAGAAAGATCTACCCCTTATCCTTTTTGCCTCTCTAGGATACCATTCTACAACTTTTCTTGTCCATTTATCTACCTTTTCTCTCGTTGTGTCACCTGTCCGCCATTTTTGTTGTTTTATAATTTGTACAACTTCCTTAGTTTTTATTGTGGATTTGATTCTATTTAGTTTTACTCTTTCTTTCTGTTTGATGTTTAAGATACTTCTTTGCATCGTGTTTGTCAACACAGATTGTTCGTAATATTCTTTTGGGTAATTGCCCAAGTTTGGCAACCATAAGTCATTTTTTTTTTTTTTTTTTTTTTTTTTTTTTTTTTTTTTTTTTTTTTTATTTAATGAGTTTTCGTTCTCCACGGACACAAGCTCGTGGCCTTTGTTTTTTTTATTGTTCTGAATTGATGATTGTATTCCTTTTCCTTATTTTGTTTTCTTATTACTTTTTACTCGGTCAGCCAATGAATATTTTAACTGGTTGCGAGTTTGGGATGAGCCTCGCGCTCGGTACGAGAGGCATTTTCATGTTGTATACGATTATGTCGGCTGTGGCAGGCTCGTTAGGCCCGTCGTATAAACCTACCGATTGCGTCTTCATCGGCGCGGTGTAGACGTACATTGACTGTGTGTCTAGTGATGGCAACGACCGCATGTGACACGCGTCGTGTAGTGGCAACTTGGTGGTCTTGTCTTGAATTATGACTACAGACTCGTTATGTTAAGTCCAGAGATTCGTTGATTGTAAGAGTGCGTGAGTTATCTACCCTTCATACCCCTTGTGCAGCAAAGTCTGCCTTCACAATCCGACACTCCATGTCCCCTATCCGGGTGATGGGCATGCTGTCGTATTCCGATCGTCTCATTGCGGCCTTGTTGGTACTGCCTCTAATGAGGGCAGCTAGGCCAGGTGAGACGTAGACCCATTTTTTCGGACCTACGAAACAGAAGCTCAATCCCAGTTTTTCTTCATCTTCGTCCATGAACAGGGCTACAGGTCGAAGTCTTAGCCCTGGAAGACCAGGATGTCCATGTTGCAGAAAGCGTTGGATGTTAGATTGTAGCGTTGCTGTCATTTCTGGTCTTGATCTTTCTGTGGTCAATGTGATCTTGAGTGTGAGATGCTTTTCTTTCTGGGCAATCCTCTTAGTTGCTATTTTGCTGCCATTCCTTATCATCGCAGTTTGGAAGATATCTTCGAGGTATTCAAGGAAGAGTGGGCGTGTCTAATCGTCTGTTATTAAGGTTTCTAAACCTGACCTTTCAAGTTTTGTGTTTATGATGGTTTCTAGATTGAGACGAGCTAAGGAAAACCGTGGGCAGTCTAGGATTATGTGCCAAACGGTTTCCTCGGCGTCGGGGTCGCACTCACATTGTGGGGAGTCCTTGAGTTTATATTGGTATAGATAGCTAGCTATTCCTCCATGTCCGGTGAAGATTTGCACTTGGATAGGGCTCAACCTGGTATTCCTGGTGATGTGGAATGCAGTGATGACATTTGGAAAGAATTCTTTGGTGGTTGACCCTGTGCTGGAGGTAGTGTACCTATCCTGCCATCTTTGGACGGATTCCTCCCGAATCTTTGCCTTGACGTGAACCAGTGGTATCTTGGCATAATCATAGGGCTTTGTGGATGCTGCCGCGCTTTTAGCGAGCTCATCTGCTCTCTCATTTCCAGCCGTTCCTACATGAGCTCTAAGCCATACTAGTTTGACTTCCCTCCCCTGTTCTCTTATGTACTGAATACTTTGCTGTATAGCACCAGCTAAGGGGTTTGTGGATCTTGGAGTCTTTAGAAGATCGAGTGAAGATCTTGAATCACTTAAGATCGTTACTAGGGTATCATTGGTGTTAATGATCTCTTGGGTTGCTCTGTAGATAGCATACAGTTCTGCTTGGAATACAGTACACGCAGGATGAAGTGTGAAGGTCAAATTTCTCTTTTCCTTCCCTTCTTCCCACCACGTCAGGGCAGCTCCTACTTTCTCGTCAATCTTACTACCGTCTGTGTAGATGTTGGGACCGGAACTCTGGTGGATGCTCAAGGGATTTGGGCCGGAATCCTCTAGGAGTTCGTAATCAATGGCTTCAGATAGGGCTGGGTGTGGTAGGGTGGTTGGATCACTTTTTACCTCCAAGCAGGTGTTTAGAGGTAGGTAGCTTGTAATTAAGCCTCTTTTTGTACGATGAATAAGAGCCGCCTCTTGTATTCTGATGTCGAGAGGGAGCAGGTCCGACAGGAGGAGGGCCGAGGTGAGTGATACTGTGCGGTAAGATCTACAGATCTTTTGTGCAAAGCCTCTCTGTAGCATGTTTAGTAGTTTTTGAATCATAAGTAGCTTTGTTGCTGGATACCAGGCGCTTGCTCCGTAGGTCATAATAGGTTCTATTACCGCAACGTATATGGTCTTGATAATATCCGAATTCAGTCCCCAGGAGACTTTTGCGGCACAAGCCAGCTGCTTGTAGATGTTAGCGGCTTTTCTGCATTGTGCCATGACATGTGATTTGAAAGTCAAGTTTCTATCGATTATTACCCCTAGAATCTTGATTTCTTGGACTAAATTGATTTTTATGTCTCCCATATGAAGGAGCGGGGGAACGTATTTCAGCTTCTTGGTTATTAGCATTGCATTGGTCTTGTGCGGTGCGAAGCTGAGTTTGTTTTGGTTTCCCCACAGCATTACAGATGTTAGAATCTTATTGGCGTCAATTTGTAAATTCTCAATTTTCTGATTTGCGAAGACGAGTACTACGTCGTCTGCAAACGCTTGGCAGTATACTCTCTCTTCATTTAGCTGGTGTAAGAGCGAGTCCAGAATGATGTTCCAGAAGGTTGGTCCGCCAATAGAGCCTTGAATACAACCTTTTGTCGTTCCTTTCACTGAAATCTGTCTCGCATAATTGACCATGATCTTGCGGTCATTTAGGTAGTTTCCAACTAGTTTGAAGAGATTTCTGGGGCACTTCTTGTTAGCAAGTTGTAATTTAAGTGCCGGCCACCATGCGTTGTCAAAAGCTCCTTCGATATCCAAGGAGACCACCAGTACTGACATCTTTTCTGAAATCTTAGTTTGGACGTGATCGATGAGGTCGCACAGTGCGTCTTCTGTGCTGCGTTGCGGTATAAAACCGTATTGCATTCTGAGTACTAACTAAGCATTCAACAAAACATCACGTATACATCGGCTCAGTAAAATTAATTTGCTAAAATTAATTAATTGAGTCACGCGCGTGTTTAGTGTTTTTAAAACAGTGTCCGTACAATTGAATACTAACAATCTGCGTTTGCAAACAAAAACCACCCCGAAACCCATACTTAAATATACAACATCCAGGAATCCAAACCAATACTACTTGGCCTTGCAGTAACACCAAAGATCGCATCTACCTGGCCTTGCAGTAACACCAAAGATCGCAACGCATAAAGGTAAAGTGGTTACTAGTGTATCATAATTGCATAATCCATCACCATCAGGATATCCCATCAAGGTCGTCAAAATCCGTCCACCAAACACGGATATTTACAAATTATTGCACGGCGATCGCGCAATAACATACAACTAGTAAACAACCCACTGACCTAGATAATTACATTACGCAGCGACAAACAATAAGTACGAAATAATACACCAAGGTCAAAGTATCGACGTCACAGCCTATTAGTGAAAACTCTTTTGAGCCTATTTCAAGAAAAGACAACTACAAGAGAGTCACTCCGTTTAATTCCCAAAGCATTGACGTCATTGGAATCGCCTAAACGGTTTCAGCTCGGCGTTTCCTAGGACTGAAATAGAAACGCAGCACATCAGCAGAACGCAAAAGGTTTTCAGGTTTTTAAGGACAGGACACAAAAATAGTTGAAACACTACACTCTACCAGCGCACAGAGTACTCGGTTGGTGTACTGAATCTAATACTAAAGGAATAAGAACAAAAGATGTCGAAAAAAGCTGGCTTCAACAAAGCTACCGCCGTCGACGAAAAAACAGTGACGGCTAAAATATCAAGATCTCTAAGGGAAGTTGTAATGAGGCGTAAAATCACCACCAGCAAGGGAGCTGAGTCTCTCAAGCTACCGGGTGAATCCCGAAGGGCGGAAACCGAAAGAGAAACTTCGCCACCTCAGCCTCCAGCAGAACTTCCCTCAGAAGTACAGGAAGAGAAGAGTACCACAATTTCACCAGAAGCGCTACAGAGAGTAACCGACTGGCGCACACAAAACTCAATAGACAATGTTTACCAACAAGATGCCGACACCGACGATGATACAAGACTATCCGTGTCAGCAGCATCAGATGCCACAAACGAACGCCGAAGTAGCCTTCTACCGATGTCTACAAGGAAGTCAGGCGTGGAGATGGACTTGACAACAAGGCAGGCCAACGAGATGCTCCAGGTAGGAAAGGAGGCGCTCGAGGCAGCTCAAAACATGAAGAAGGAATACAAACAGACGGCCACTGACAGCCTGCAGTCCCTCTACGAAACGATCCTAGCACTGTCAGATTCCAGAGCCAGGCATAAGTGCAACCTAGAAGCCGAGCGTGCTTTACTCGCTCGAGAGCTTATTCATATTGAAAGGGCACACAACAAAATGGTGGCGACTCTAACAGATAAACTATATGGAAAGCTCGCAGAAACAAGCGAGAATGTAACAACTACCCTAACAGAAACAAAGGCCGTGAGGGCGTGGTTAGGGTACGAAATGCTAGAGCCCCACCGACAAATCAAGAATATTGATGCCACATTGGCACGAATGAGTGTGGGAATGGACAGGCTCCTCAATCATTCAACAAATAAAGAAAACAACAAAGAACACCTCGCCTTATTGACAGAGCACAGAGAACTCAAAAAAACCGTGTGTTCTCTGTCAAACCAAATTGATGAGCTCCGTAGAGAAAACCACAAACTCCAGGAACAACTGGAGCAGGTCTTAGACACAAGCGGCAGGGCGCTTAGGCACCTTGAAAAGCCTGCACCCCCACCGCCAGCTCAGGAAACCCCAAAGGAGCTCATGGAAATAAAGAAGATGTTGAGTTCGATAAGCGAGAGACCACAGCCACAACAACAGCAAACCTCCGCAATAGGGGGAAATGAACTCAAAGAGAGCCTCCTTCCCATTTCAGGGTCGCTCGACTCAGTAACAAGTGAACTAAAATTAATAAAGAAAAAGCTGGAAAAACCAAATATCCCACTAAAATCAATCCAGGAGGAACTGGACGTAGCAGAGGGAAAAAGGCCCGGCCCGCCTACTATATCTAAGAAAAATATGACGATTACGTATGCTAAGGTCGCTGCTATCCCCCCACCAAAACCACTACCAAGGCCTAACCATACACTTATCGTAACGTCGACTGATCCAAATCACACAGGAGATACAATCATCAAAAGGATCGTCGCGGCAATTGACGCTAAAAAAACTGGGGCAAAGGTGGATCGGGTCCGAAAAGCACGAAACCAGAAAGTCGTGCTCAGCTGCCATACCAAGGAAGATCTAAGATTGGTGCAAGACAAAGTGAGGTCGCAGAAAGGCCTCAAGGCTGAAATCGCTAGAGTAGCCAATCCACTCATAATCATCAAAGATGTCCTTGCCTACCATACAGACGCCGAGATCATCGAGCACATTCTGGCGCAAAACAAACACGTCCTAAAAGATCTAGGGATGGACGCCAAACTTCGCGTACGATATAGAAAGAAAGCTAGAAACCCCTTAGAATGCCATCCGGTGATAGAGCTACCTCCTACCGCTCATAAGGCGGCAATAGAAGCCGGATACCTCTACATAGGCTTGCAACGAAGACCAGTTGCAGATCAATCACCGCTGATGCAATGTATAAAGTGTTTAGGCTTCGGGCACAATAGGATACATTGCCAAGAAAAAGAGCACCTCTGCAGTCACTGCGGAGACCCTCACAAGTGGGAAGAGTGCAAAAATAGGAAAGCAGGTAAGCCACCAGCCTGCATAAACTGCTTCGAGAGCGGCAGGAAAGACAAAGAAATCGACCATAACGCATTCAGTGCCGAATGTCATGAACGGCACAAATGGGACGCCATAGCAAGATCTAAGATAGCATACTGCTAAGGGCGCCTTAGCAGAAGAAAATAGCACGTTGAGGCATATTAACATCATCCAGGCAAACCTCCATAGGTCGAAGCTAGCAACAACCGAGTTACTTCAAGCGGCAAAAGAGCGAAACATCGAGATAGCTCTAGTGCAAGAACCATACGTGGGAAGCACAGGAGAACTTAAGCAACACCCAGGCACCCAAGTCGTTCAGTGCACCCTAAACCGCACCAAACCGGTAAAGGCTGCCATTATTATTTTTGGAAATAGGCTGGAGGTCATACATGACCCCCGGCTTGTAACTGAAACAGAAGCAGCCGTCTTACTGAAAGGAAGCAACCTACAGATCGGACTGATATCTGTATATTTGGAGGGAGACCAGGAAATTATGCCATACCTGACTAGGATCAAAAACTCTTATGAAAAGCTCACAGAGAGGACTAACAAGATAATTGTTGCTGGGGACGTCAATGCCTGGAGTCCCTGGTGGGGAAGTACTACCGAGGATTTGAGAGGCAAGATGTACAGCGCGTTCCTTGACGAACTTAATCTACATATTTTAAACACTGGAAATACTCCAACCTTTGAGACAGTCAGGGGAGGAATAACATGCACGAGTTTTATAGATGTGACTGCATGTAGCCATCCTCTCATAGGAAGCATCGATGAGTGGACCGTAAACAGAAACATTACCACGTCAGACCACAATGCTATTACCTTCGAGTTACAGTTGGAACGGGCACCCACCATTTTGAAGCCCGTCACTACGCGAAAGTACAACACCAAAAAGGTTAAGTGGGAAAAGTTTTGTCCACTCTTTACGAGGTTCCTAGAGGACACTCATATCACCCCTGAGAAGATAAAGGACATAGAAGCTTCTGAGGAACTTGAAAGCATCGTGAACATCTATACGGCAACTATACACAAAACTTGTGACGACATCATCCCAAGGATTGGAATAGGAAATCAGGATCCATTACCACCCTGGTGGTCCGAATCTCTCGAACAAACCAAAAGAAAGGTGCTACGATACAAGAGGAGGATAAGAAACGCAGCTCCCAATAGAAGACAGCATGTGATAGACGAGTACCTTAAAGTAAAAGAGGAGTATATGGCAGAGACAGACAAAGCTCAGACGGAGAGTTGGAGGGAGTTCTGTACAAATCAAACCAAAGAGAGCATGTGGGACAAGGTTTACAGAGTGCTTAGGCAGACCAACCACCGGCAGAAAGACACGCTTCTTAGATGTCCGACTTCAGGCTGCACTCTAACTCCACAGGGCTCCGCAGACCTTCTTGCTCATACTTTTTATCCCGATGACTCTGAGGCGACAGATCACCCCTGCCACCAACGGACTCGTAACTGGGCCCTTAACTTCAGCCCCGATGAGCATCTATTGGAGG
The DNA here is from genome assembly GCA_019049465.1 of Dryas iulia moderata. NCBI lineage: Eukaryota > Metazoa > Arthropoda > Insecta > Lepidoptera > Nymphalidae > Dryas > Dryas iulia. Next base: position 12,560,792 of record CM032425.1, read on the forward strand.
ACGATCCACCATTCACCAACACCGAACTAGAAACCGTGCTGCAGGCACTAAATCCTAGGAAGGCACCTGGCCCTGATGGTTTAACCGCTGATATCTGTAGCGCAGCCATTCGCAGCTCGCGGGAGACCTTCTTGGCGATAGCAAACAAATGCCTATCGCTGAATCACTTCCCGAGGGAGTGGAAGGTGGCCCACGTGGTTATCATTCGAAAACCAGGAAAGGAGGACTACACCCATCCCAAGTCCTACCGACCGATCGGCCTTCTCTCAGTGTTGGGAAAGATTGTGGAAAAGCTCCTGGTCGGCCGTCTTCAGTGGCATTTACTCCCCAAGTTTGGCAACCATAAGTCATTACAGGGGCTACACACATGTTAAAGATTTTGCACTTATCTCCTAGTGGTATATCTTTTGACTTAAGCATTTTCATATATTGGGAATTAAAATATAAGTCAAATTTTATAGGTTTTTTTTATAACTTCACGCTGTATCCCGCACACAACAGGGTAGGCAGAGGGAACCTAGTGTTAAGACACTCTGTTCCCTACTTTCCACCGAATTCGGAGGCATTGCATGTTAAGTGGCGGAATTTAACGTCGCGCCGTGCCTCGACACCAGAGCGAGGAAAATAGATATATTAAATATTCCCGTTCGGACTCGAACCCACAACCAGTCGTTTTACAGGCACACTCTGTGCTTCTGCGCCACGAGTGGCTTAACGGACGGACGGACGACGTAGTGTCTTGATACTAGATTGTGTCTAACTACTCCGCTATTAAAAAAGCTCGAAGCTGCAAAAAAAGTAATAGATTATTTCACTGTTTATTGCATTTTTACAAAACTACTGAAACGGATAAAAACACAATTATGCTTTTTATCGTAGTTAATAGTAGTGTACATGTTTTTGCCTGCAAATTAATTCCATTATGCAAAAAATTGAGATTTTTGAACTTCATATTTATGCTTTTAAATGTAGAAAAATTGTATTTGATGCGTTAGATAATGACTATAGAATAAAATTTGTCCGTAATTTTTTTTAAAATAAAAGCAATCCGTTTTTTGTTCACGTTTTTACTCGCATATCAGAGTAACCAAGGAGATTTTAGTATCAATTTACTCCATTTTCCACTTTCTGTCCTAATCCAAGACATTGCATATTGAGTTGCAAACCTAAACCAATTCTTCGTTAGGGCAACAAGACGAAGCTTGACGTTGAGGTCTACTACTCAACACGTAATGTCTATTACAGGCTGAAAGTGGAGAAAAGTATTTCTTGACATTAGGTTCTGTGTGTCTACTCTGCTAAGTGCTAAGCGGGTAAGCATTAAGGTGATTTCATTATCCCGTTATCAAAAGACAAAAATCAGCGCTAAGTATCACTACTGGGCATGAAAAATTTCTATTTCTATGGGAATATCAAGCACATTAGGTTTTGTAACTTTTTAAGGTGTTATTCCACACTAAGGAAAATTGAAAAAAAAAAACAATTTGAATTTCGACGCAGCTGTTAGTAGAACGCATGGCTCAGCAGTGAGAGCTCCTGAACGGTGTTCAGGAGGCGCGGGTTCGAATCCCGCTGCGTTCAAATTTGTATATGTTTTCTAAATGTCTTTTTCAGGATTTGCTATGAGTAATGTAGTGCGCGAGTATATTAGAAATTTCTCTATAAAACTTTGATTATATTTAAACTTAAATCTTAATTACAAAAATTAGTAAATGTATACTACTATTAACACTGAAATAACCCGCTTTGTACATTTTAATGTCGTTAAAAAGGAGTTCTGCTATAAAACTGTAACCTTAACACAATTACTGTGTTATTCAAATTTTGTTAGGGTCATGTCATTTCGTGAACATAAACCGACTTTGTTTTCATAATTAAATATAATATATATATTTTGTTTTAGAGACGGAAAATAAGCTTATAAATCTCATTTCGGAGCATTAAAATGTTTCCACGAATATCAGCACTTCTGCAAAGTAGCCATTAAGGGGAGATTTAAAATGCTGCTTTTATAGACTATTAAGAGAATCACCAGATATATACGATAGGAGTTAGTACTAGTATATTGAGTATTCAATAACGGTCTGACGAAAGAAACGACCTTCGCAAGAACGAACGGTTATTTCGTGTTTCAATGCGATTTTTATAATTTTCCGGATCAAAATATCTTAGTTATGTAAAACAAAGCAGGTTTTACGTGGACCAAGAAGTATTCAAGGGAATACGAGATGAAAAATATTATTCTTTCTAATTTTTAAACGCTATTCCTTTTTATATGTATAGATTAAGACAACTGCAAATATGTTTTGTTCCTTTTCATTACTAATTTTAAGCTAACTTGAGGATAAGTTACAGAATGGGTATTGGTTCATATTTCTTTCTCCTTTCATATCAATATTCATATCGGTAAAGACAAGAAACACATACTTATGATTTTAAAATTGGCTCTATTTTACACATTTTTGATGAGATTATTTTCTCCCATCTTCAAAAGGATATTATAAAATTGTCTAATAGTTCAGGCTGAAACTATATCTGTATTCGCACTTTTATAAACAAATTTAAAATGTAAATAACAATTTATGTTTATTTAAAATCGACGTGTAAAATTATTAATATTAATTATAACTAAGTACGCTTTGGTGATAGCAGTTAAATAATTCGCTTATACCTTACAAATAAGAGCATTGCCTTGAGAGTTATCTCGTCCATACAAATGGGATTCTAGAATTATTCTCTTTGAAACAAGTTATTGAGGTAATCGTTAGAAAACGGGGTTCTTTGCATAAATGTATACTGACAAATTAATTTGAATCTCTATAAAGTAAACCTGCGGTTATATTTAAATTGGTTATAAAAATTTAAACGTGATTTACATACACTGGTAATACATAAGTTCACTTTTTAAGTAAAAAAATATAAAAATAACAACAAATAAAATGTAATAGCTCTTTGAATAAAATGAACACGGACCCCAAACATCTAAGTGTTTTTAAATTCAATTAAAGAAAATGTGCATTTATCACAGCATCACTGTCTATTTATTCATGTAAAAAAAATGTTCTAATATTATTTTGACAAACTACTTGCCATCTGGTTTGTTTAAAGTCTTGCACACGTGTCCGGATCTTAGCTAGGCTGGATAGGATAACGAGGAAATAATTTTAAGTATGTACCTTTGTTTCTATTTTAAGCTATATTTTATTATTTGTATTTTATAAATTATTATTATTATATGTATTTACATTTTATAACCAGTATTATGGTCAGTCGTGGCCCAGTGGCACAATCGTGTGCCACTGGGCCACTAAACTAAAAAAAAAAAAATATTTTATAACAACATTATTTGATAATAAAATTTTATTGTTTTTATTCCTACGATATTATTTTTCTCCACACACTGCCCTCTTTTTTGCACGTCAGAATAACGTAAATTTTGAAGTACCCAAAAATCTATTAAATTATCGTAGTCCGTTTATTTATTAATATATAGGTTGCATACTTTCTAAAGATAAGTTTGTGATAACTAAATATATATATTTTTTTTCTAGCTTCAGGCTGTGAAGCCGCACATAGAAGAGGCAGAGTAGTAGGCAAAGAGAACCTGTATATTTTTTTCTAGCTTCAGGCTGTGAAGCCGCACATAGCAAGGTAGGCAAAGGGAACCTAGTGTTAAGACACTCCATTCCCCACTTTCCGCCGAATTGGGAGGCATTTGAACATATTAAATTTATGTTAATATTATATTTTGACAAACATAAAAAATATACATAAATATATATAAATGCATACTAAAGTAACACTGACGTACGACTGTACGTCGCGTACAAGCCGAGAATTCCACTGCGACAGTTACAAATTAGGGAAGCTATTGGCATTTAATATGCTTTTTGTGATAAAGTGGTGGAGAGTCAAAGTATTTGTGGGTCAAATTTTGCTTGTATGCAAGAAATGCTTTTAAGGCTTTTTAATTGAATTGATTTTTACTTGTACTGAAAACTTTTTAATTGAATTGATTTTGATTGGTAACTTTGGTTCTGGGCCCAGTAATGGCTTGGGGATACAAACGAGACTGGTTGTGGGTTCGATTCTCACTCGAAGAATTGGAATGTATTTCAATGTCTTCGCTCTTATTTCGCAACTCAAGATGTAATATTTCCAGAATTCGGCGGAAAGTCGGAAACAAGGAGTTTTAGTAATAGGTTGTCTTAATAATAGGGTAGGCCCTTGATTTTTTGAATAAAACTTTGATTCTTTATTTATTTACTTTTGATTAATATATTAACTTAATGGTAAATCACTCTGTTCTCTAGAAACTAGAAAAGAACTAGAACTAGAAAATTTAAGTAGTTTAATTCTGCGCCATAAAAAAACACCAAAGTCGCGAGGTGCACTGAAACAGCGTATTTGGCTGCAAACGCGATTGATTATAGGTTCGACTACTCATTATAGAGTTATTTTAAAATGAATATCTTGATTTCACGCAGGAAGTGAAGAACAAAATATTTTGTCACTAGATTCTGTCTGACTATCCCGCTCTGCGAAAAATAACATGAACCTGAAAAAAAAAACCAGTCGTGGCCCAGTGGCACAAGCGTGTGACTGTAAGCGACTGGTTGTGGGTTCGAACCCCACTCGAGGAATGGAAATCATATTTCCATTTTCTTCGCTCTGGTGTCGAGGTAAAGCGCGGCGTTAAGCCGCCACTTAACACGCAAGCCTCCGAGTTCAGCGGAAAGTGGGGAACGGAATGTCTTAACACTAGGTTCCCTCTGCCTACCCTGCTGTGTGCGGGATACAGCGTGAAGCTACAAAAAAAATAAAAAAAAAAAAACAATTATACACCCAATCATTTATATGAACAAAAGTGATTGAAATACGTACCATTTAAAATATCTTTACCGAAACGTCGAGTTGAAATAATTTGGATGTTTTATAAAACCATTGAAAGCTTATTCGTGTTTTACGATCGACACGTGCTAAATAAAACTGTGCAGATACGTCTATTATTATAGTAAAAGGTTAACCACGTATAAGCCATATAATCTATATATTTTGATACTGTATAATATAATATAAATAATCATTTCTTACAGCTTCACGATTTTTTCACATAGTACGGTAGTTAAGAAGAATTAGTGGCAAGACATTTTGGCGAAAATTCTCTGTTATTTGATGTATTACATTGAGAGTCAAGTGGCGGAACTTAACGCTGCGTTATGGTACAGTAGTGTGACTGTAAATGTAATTGGTAGTAGGTTCGTTTCCCCCACTTTCCGCCACTAAGGGGATTGATTATACGTCATCGCTATACTGTACATCGTACATCGTACATCGTAATCAATGCGTACTCTCCCGGCAAGTGACACTTCGTTTTCATGTACAAGTGACTTACCCACACATCAAAGAAAGCGTAGACCTGTGTGACTTATCTGACTGCCTAAAATTATATATACTCGTAGTCGTGTAATTTTTTTTTTAGCTTCACGCCTTATCCCGCACACAGCAGGGTAGGCAGAGTGAACCTAGTGTTAAGACACTCCGTTCCCCACTTTCCGCCAAATTAGGAGGCACTGCGTGTTAAGTGGCGGAACTTAATTCGGCGCTTTACCTCGACACCAGATGAAGAAAATGGAAATATTAAATATTTCCACTCCTCGAGTGGGAGTCGTACCCACAAGTAGTCGTTTGAAGTCACACGCTTGTGCCACTGCACCACGACTGGCCACGTTCAAAGTTATTAGAAAATAAAAAAATATATAATAATATATTTCATAGTTATTATTTTATTAATATACATTCGTATATGAGTTAATATTTCAAAAGTTGATTAAGTGTTACTCGTTGATTAACTAGAAACTTGGGAATACTACGAGCTTAGAGTATGTAGGAAGATATTACTGCTATGAGACTGCTGCTTAAACTTTAAACATATTTGAGTACGAATAGATTTTGAATTCGTTATACTAATCAATTAAATTCCAACCTTTATATAATTAACTTATGATTAATCTTTAAGGTTAAAATAGAAAGAATTTTTTTTTGGGATTTTTGGACGATTTATATGATGTATGTATATGATTTCAATCATTTCACAGTAATTGTGATTGGTTGTGTATACCGCACACAGTAGAAGCCTAGTGTTAAGACACACCGTTTCCCATTTTTCGATGAATTCTGGAGGCATTGCATGCTAAAAATCGGAACTTAACGCCGCGCATTGCCTCTACAGCACAGCAAAGGCAATGCAAATAATAAATATTTCCACTCCTCGAGAGGGAATCTGAAACAACCAGCCCCGATTACAGCTACTTTCTGTGCCCCTGTGTCACGACCCAATAAAGTTATTTTATTGAGTCTATTAAAGCACAGTTATTCTCGATAATACCTTAGCTTACTGTTTTCGTAAACCCTTCTCCCATCAGATCCCTGATAAAACAAGATTTCTACTTTACAAATAATTTTCTATTAACATTTCCGTTTTCAGGGAATCATTTCTCATCTCTGTTTATTTTACTTCGCATATCCTATGTGTTTTGTCAAATAAGAACCGTCATGTTTGTATAATATGTTTGTATACACGTTTTGTTATTTCAGGTACGAAATTTTAATAATATAACAATATACACGTGTAAGGCATTAAAATATGTTTTTATTAAAAACTAGCGACCCGCTCGCGGCTTCGCCGCGTGGTTTACGTGGCTATATTGCAACTGGTTTTGGTATATTACAACCTTCGGTGATTAAAAAATAAAGTAGCCTATGTTTACCTCGGATTATCAACCATACATATTTACCTCGGATTATCAACTATACATATGCCAAAATTCATTACAATCGGTCAAGCGGTGTAGATTTTTCATATAAACTTTAATCCCCTGTTTCAACCATTTAGAGATTGATTTTTGAAAAACTAAGTAACCTATATTAGACCAAGTCATTTTTACTACCTTCATTCTAAATTTCATCCAAATCGGACCAGCGGATTAGCCGTGAAAGCATGACAGACAAACACACAGACATTCGCCTCTATAATATAAGTATGGATACTACATGGAAATCTCAAATTTAGTAGAAATAGGTGATATTATTTTATATTGTGGGAACAAGTCTATCTTTATAATAAAATGAAAAAAAAAAAACTAACAAACAACAATTTGAACTCAGTCCGTTAATGATATATGCGACAATTTATTTATAAGACTCCTCTCAAACAAACATACCTACATACTTTTAAGCATTTTTAAAGTGTTATTCCACACTTAGGAAAATTGAAAAAGACATTTAGAAACGTATAAAAATTTGAACGCAGCGGGATTCGAACCCGCGCCTCCTGAATACCGTCCAGGCGCCCTCACCACTTCGCCATGCGTTCTACTACCAGCTGCGTCGTTTGTTGTGCTTTTTTAACGCAGTGAGAAACATTTTTTAACGCAGTGGTGAGAGCGCCTGGGCGCTAGTTCAGATCCGTTGCGTTCAAATTTTTATACGTTTTCTAAATGTGTTTTTCAAACATACACTCTTTTCAAGTTTAATAAAATCTTGTAATGAAGGTATACATATGTAATAGATATTTATTTTCAAATCTTATCCCAATCGAGTGATGGTAAATATTACTTTAACTAGCAACTTCGTTTGCGTGGCCTTTATGACTATAATATACCTACTACTTTTCTATTGCTACCTTATATTGAAATTTGGGGTCAAAATTATAATAGGTTGGCGTGTCCCTTTAAGACCGAATTCGAGACACTGCATATTGCATGCCGGAATTCAACGCCCCATTTAGTCTTTTGGGCAGAAAATAAAAATTCAAATATAGCCGTACCATCGAAGAAAAACTCAATAATCAAAACAATTTATTCAGACGCTATCTGAAGAAATGAAAATTAAAATATAATTATTCCCCAGAATGGGAATCGAACCCATAACTATTGTGTTGCAGTCAGACACTATTCCAGTGCACGATGGCAGCTTTAAGTACGTATTCAAATATTTCTTAAAATATAAACAATACTTAGAATAACACCTTTTTTTAGAGTCAGACACTTCGCAATTGCGCCACTGTGACTAGCATTAACTTTGTATACTTTATTTTTTTAATTATTCATCCTTATACATGTTGAAAAGACTTATGTTGAAGCTACAGAGCTTCAACATGGAAGTAGTATGATATGTAAAGTCATGAGGTCCACGCTAACAGTTGCGTGGACCTCATGACTTTATATATTATACTACTTCCATATACTACGTTGACATTGAACGTTGAGCCCAAACTTATAACAGCTACAATTAGTAAAGACACAATTTATTACAATTTTTCTATAGGAGAGTATTTTTTTTAGCTTCATGCCTTTTCAGGGACGACCTAGTATCAAGACATTTCGACTTCCACTTTGCACCCTAAATTGAGGCATTGCGTTTTGAGTGACGTAACTAAATACTGCGCTTTGTCTTTATTACCAGAGCGAAGACATGAAGTCCCCCGAGTGGGAATCGATCCCACAACCATTGTGCTTACTGATTTCTACTATATTCACATTGAAACTTAAGCTCAAAATTATAATTAAAGTGATAATTTTCTTAGATATAACCCATAGATATAATATATATAATCCATAATATAACGATGATCTAACTTAACGTTTTTGAAGACTAATGAAATTCCATTCTCCGTTTATATCCCAATTCGAGATAACGTACATTGTATGCGGATACTAAACGCTCGGCTTTGTCTTTCTAGAGTAAAAATATAATAATAGTTTAAATATAACTATTTCAATACATGGAAATCGAATCCACAATAGACGCTGTCTCAGCCTGTCTTGCCCTATCATTTCGCCACAATGGCCTCATATTTGATTATTTTTTTTATCATTATATTTCATTGCAAAATGCTCATCACGTTGAACAAATTTTGTTATGGCGGCTTCTTCGTATATTTCATATTTAAGCTGGACTATTATAGTTCTTCATCAGGTGTTCCAAATCCAAAAAAAAGTTACGTCATCGCAAAATGCACATCACGTTAAACAAATTTTGTTAAGACAGCTTCTCCATATATCTCATATTTTAGCTGGACTGTTATAGTTCTTCATCAGGTGTTCCAAATCCAAAAAAAATTATGTCATTGCAAAATGCACATCACGTTGAACAAATTTTGTTATGGCGGCTTCTCCGTATATATTATATTTAGGCAGGTCTGTTATGATTCTACGTAAGGTCCATTTCCATTCTTCGAAATTAAAAATAGCCTATAACCTGCTCAGGGATAATAGCTATAGAACAAAAAAAGTTTCATTCAAATCTGTCCAGTGGATCAAAAGATGTGCGCGTACAAACAGACAAACAGACAAACAGACAGACAAAAATTTCAAAAATGATAGATTTGTATTCTATTACTATTTTTAAACCCCCCTGAGTTGGTTTTTCGTAAAAATATTCAATGTACAGACACAACTTTTTTACAGATTTATTATAGTATAGATTATAACTCAATTTATCGTCTCAATAATCATTATTAAAAAAATTCACATTAAAACTGGAAAATGTTTCATATTAAAACGGAAATTTTGGTTTGTTTTATTAAATTATAATAGGTAATTTGTTATCATAACAACGGTCCGTATTGGTAATTTTAAATATAACAATAAGTTTTTTTAATGATTTGTTAAAAATACTTTTAAATTAAATTTAATTGAAAGTACTTTATATAGGAGAAAATAACAGTAGATGTATTAGCAATATTTCGATTTCGATCGAACGGAGTGTCTTGACACTAGGCTTTTTTGTCGACCCTGATTGCCTGAAGCTGCATTAAAAGTAATAATGAAGTAATTTCTCCAATCTTGTTAACGTTTATATTAGAATAAATATTAATTTGAAACGACATTTATTAATTAACTGAAAGCTAATTTGATCAATACGCATTTGCAATTAAAATCATGATAAATTATTATAATAAATAGTTTTGACTGTTATTATAAATAGCAATGATGGCTAAAATGTTATTGGTTTTATTGCAGCGCCACCTTTTTCCCAAACAGCGGGAAACGCAGAGAGAACCTTGGTTACACGCTCTCTCATCTGCTAGAAACGAGATATTGCGCTGACTAGTGGAACTCAACGCTGCACGTACTCTTATTTTAGTAAGAAATGAAAATGAAATTAAAATAAATGAAATATCATTACTTCGGTAAAATTAAAACAAATGAAATCTATCGGGATCAAACTTATAACCATTCTCGTTTGTAGTCAGACTGTACGTCGTGTGGGCCTCAAATGGTATAAATTTATCATTTCTACATTTTTAAGTGGGGAACGGAGTGTCTTAACACTATTTTGCCTACCCTGCTGTGTGCAGGATACAGGACCTTTGCATATATATAAGTTTTCTTTGAATACTAATGTTATGTGTTTAGCAATTACCCATCAATTTCTAAGATTATCTACTCAACTCAAACCTAGGGTTACTAATTTCTAGGGCTAGTTAGTGATTTAGTCCACTCATTTATTATGGGCGTTTGAGCATAATCACTATGAGACTTGTAGTACAGTTTGTTATGTAAATCAGTTTAGGAGCTTTGTGAAATTGAGGTAATGAATTGAAAATTAGTATCTTCACACGTCTTCTGCTAATTACGGAGACCAATGTAATTTTATTTTAAACTGGAACTGTCGACGCATAAAATATGCGTTGTCTTGGCAACGAATATGTCATTTTTTTAAAAGTTAATTTATATATTCTACATATGTGCAACATCATTGCACTTTTTTGCCAATGGGACGGGTTAAGAATACAATTCACCCCCGCCTCTGGATAGCGTCCCGCAAAAGGCGGGTAACCCAGCAGCTTGGAGGTAGGAGATTCGTTCTCCGATTGGCTCGCGACCACTATTATGTCAAAAACGAACCGCCAAACATCTGATGATGTGTTCCGGTTTGATGGCATGTAAGCCAGCTCTCCCTATTTCCACCATTCCCACTCTTCCTTCCTTACTAATAGATACTGCAACATAAAAAGTTATTCACAGCCCGTTTTTCAAACAGACAAAGAAGAGTAAACAAAACGTTGCTAATACTGCTTATTTAAAATTTCGATTTTATTCAGCTTCATGCTTTATCACGCAGAGCAGGGTAGGCAGAAAAAACATTAAGTATTTAAATCTAATATCAAAACTCTCCGTTTCCGTCTTTCTACCTCAATTCAAAACATTGTGTGTTGAGATTTGAGGAGCTGAAAATTAATTTAAATATAATCATTTTTCTAAGTAGAAATGTTCTCAAGTATAAGAATATAACTTCACGCTGTAGGCAGAGGGAACCTAGTGTTAAGACACTCCGTTCCCCACTTTTCGTCGAATTCGGAGGCATTGCGTGTTAAGTGGCGGAACTTAAAGCCGCGCCCCGCGCCGCCTCGCGAATATAAGTTCGTAATATATTCTAACTAAGCTAAACTGGCTAACTAAATAGATCCTAACTTTTAAATATAATGCTGAAGCACGCTGGTTACTAATTCCACTGTACGTATTTCCACTTTATATTTTAGAAGCGATTAATCAATAGATTTGGTGGTTCCTACGAAGTTCCTAAAGTTATAGTTGTCTACAACTTTTGTGGTCTAGTCTAGGCGCACAATGTATGATAGGTACTTATGACAAAAGCTCGATTACTTCTGTTTTTTTTTCATGTAATATAGGCATGCCAGTGCAAAAATTTACTTTGCCCATGTAAAGTAGAATGAAGAAGTTAGTTGAAGATAAAAAAATAAACACGAAAATCGGAAGAAAAGTCGGTTGTTCACAAAATAGTCTGTGCTTTTTTCATATATACATATGTATCTTATGCATTTTTATTTATTCTTAAAATGACAAACGAGTTTTTTGTTTTACACGTCAACAAATCTACTAGTAATATGATAAGCAGCCCTTCAATATAACTCAATTCCTTAGTTATATGACCAATTTACTAAAAATATCTTTACTCCCAACTTTTATTGTATAAAAGCTTATATAAACTGTATACTCTATGTGTACATTTTTATATAAGCAGAAAGAACCTAATATAAAACACATTCTGCATCCTCTATGTATTTAAACAAAATAAAATGAATCTGCATTCATTCAGTAGAAAACGGAGTGTCTTAACACTAGGTTCCTTTTGATTACTTTGCTTTGGGACAAACAGCGTAACGCTGCTTTTTCAACCTACTTTTATTCTTATATTTATAGATTTAAAACTATATTTTATGCGTTCGGTTTGTTACCAATAATAAAATAAGTCGTCGAACTCCGATCACAAGAATTCAATTAAGAATAGCAAACTGCCAACAGGAAACGGTCTAGTAAATCGATAATTAGGACAACACGTGCTGGCTCTGACACTTCACTGAAGTCTGGAGCAAATGCAAACATCTTACACAGTGTAATTAAAATTAGAATCAACATGATTTTAATTAAAATTCTTATTAATATTTGTCTTATATTATTTGTATAATAAAGCCGAGAGATGTGGTTGCATAAGGGATTTAATTTTTGGTTGTTAAGACTCGGTTATTTTTACTCTGTGACAGTAATAGGATGACATTTTATATTTAAAAATATGGTATACCTGTCTATTTTACTTTTCTTATATATTATATAAACTATATTTGAGCAGAAAATTATTAGTGTAACATTTTATATAAATACTAGCGGCCCGCTCGCGCTTCGCCGCGTAGACTGCCTAATTGTTTCATTATGTTACAATCCTCGGGAGTGGATTTTTGAAAAATAAAATAGCCTTTCTTTTACCTTCGATTGTCAACTATATTTATTCCAAAACTTATTACAATCAGTCAAGCAGTTTAGTTTTTTCATATAAACTTTCATCCCCTATTTCAACACTTTAGCGGTTAATTTTTGAAAAAATTCGTAGCCTATGTTTACTACTTCCCATAGTTATTTACTACTTTCATTCTTAATTTCATCCACATCGGACCAGTAGATTAGCCGTGAAAGCGTGACAGAAAAACACACAGACATTCGCATTTATAATATAAGTATGGATATTTAACTATTTATTAAATATACCCATGTGTTTTTGCCAATTTAGCTCTAAAACATATTATTATTTTAGCATTAAATACAATCCTTACATTTTTTCCAACATAGTATGGTAGACACAGATAAACTTATGTCGATATACTACCTCTTCCACCTTCCCTCTGAATTCGAGATATTGTCTGTCAAATCAAAGCCGCATCTTATCAAAGCAAAAAAAAAAATGGAAAAATAATATCGTTTCCCCTATTCAGGATCTAAACCCCCGACTAATAGCATTTTTAAACAGATGCTTCCATTGCGCCACGATGGCCTCAGTGGTTGTTTTTTATCAACATTCATTTGGGTTTTCGTATATCAGTTCAATGATACTTAAGCGAGTTGTGTTTAAGAGGTGCTTATTATTTTTCAATTTGGTATGAAAATTAAATGTTAATGTATAGAAAAACAAAAAAAGGAATGAAACAGCTAATTTATGCTTTTGACAAATTCCAAGAGGCGCAGTAAGACAGAGTCTGACTGTAAACGCGATGGTTATAGCTTCGATTCATACTCGGAGTAAATTATGATATTATATTATTTTGACTTCTCCGCTCTTGCACCCCAGACATAGCGTAGTATTAAGCTCCACCATTTAACACGCAATATCTTTGTTTTAGGCGGAAAGTGGAGAACAGAGTGTTCTGACACTAAGTTCTCTCTGCCTTTCCTATTACATGAAACTGCTAATCTTAAATATTATGATTACGGTGATTATTTTTACTCTAGTGTGAAGTAAAGTTTTCGCACATGTAACCCAATTGCGATTAAGGTTACGTGACACATTGTCCGTACCTTCCAAACTTAGTTTTGTAGATTGAATCAGTATTTGCCAGCGTCATTTTAAGCGTGTGCGTTTTTTTTATAATAAAATAAATAAATAAATAGCTTCACGCTGTATCCCGCACACAGCAGGGTAGGCAGAGGGAACCTAGTGTTAAGACACTCCGTTCCCCACTTTTCGCCAAATTCGGAGGCATTGCGTGTTAAGTGGCGGAACTTAACGCCGCGCTTTGCCTCGACACCAGAGCGAAGAAAATGGAAATATTAAATATTTCCACTCCTCGAGTGGGAATCGAACCCACAACCAGTCGTTTACAGTCACATGCTTGTGCCACTGCGCCACGACTGTTTTTTTTATAATTTGTAGTTATATAATATTACGGTGTATTTTATATCATTTCTTGTTTTGAGAAAATTAGCATTAATTTTAAATGTAACGGGTACGCTACGATATAAGTTATCGTAGAAAGAGAGAAATCTGTGCCAAGACACTGTTCTTTTTATTCCATTTACCGACTGATATCGAGACAATGCGCGTTAAGTGGCGGAGTATTTGAGTGGGGGAATCGAACCCACGACAATTGCGGTTAAAGTTAGACTCTGCCCAGAAAAGATCTATTATGTATTTAAATACAAAAACATATACATATATTGCACATTTTAAATGTAATTAAATTTCCCTTTCAAGTCAACTTTAAAAAGACACTAATCTTGAGGCAATGCTTAATGAACAGAGTAGCTTATTAAATTTTCTAAATTACTTGCTTTAAGTATTTGTTTTTGAGTCTTTGTCTGAGGTCATCGAGGTACAGTGGACACAATTGACTATAATTTCAATTGGAAAAGGGTTCGGTTCCCACTGGAAGAAATTTTCATATTTTAATTATTTTTAATACACGGGTTCTCTGACTAATACAAAGCGCGGCGCGGGATCGCAGTTCGTCTTTTAACATTTAATATTACCAATTTGAGCGTAAAATGGAGAACGGAGTGTCCTTACAATAAGTTTTCTCTCACTACCCTCCTATGTGAAAAAGAACGTAAACCTGAAAAAAAGTTATTTATTCATATTGAACAGTAAAATAAATAAATCTGAGAATAAAATTGCAAAACATAAAATTGAATAAGCGCCAGAGCTTTTACCTTCTATAAGCAAATTGATAAGATTTTTTTCTTTCTACTTGCTATTTTCACGTCATGTTATGTTACATTCACTTAAATGTCACGGAGTTCAGAAAAAAATCTAGTGAATATTTTATGGTTATTTACTTGATCAACTTGGTATATGGTATGGTAAAGTATAGGGTAGATTGTGTGAAATATTACAAATAGAGACAGTTATATTTCATTCCGTTTGATATTTTAATATTTAATCTGCTAATAAAATATTATTATTGGACCATCGTGGCGCAGTGGGACATTGCTTGAATAAAAACAATTAATAAAAAAATGGAGAAAAGAGGTAAGATATAAAAAAAATGGAGAATGGAGTGTGACAACAGGTTCTGTCTTACTCCTCCGCTGTGCGGGAGAAAAAATGCTTTCAATTTAAATACTTTAATGTTAATTTAGCGGACTTCGTATTATGAAATTTACTATAAGTAACATTTGTACAGAGAAGAAATGCAAAATGTGAATATTTTCATAGCAAAGAATTAGGAATAAATACTCAATTTATATATATTCTTTGTTGCACTTAAAAAGTAACATATAGTAAATACAACATCAGAGATAAAAGTTAACAAGAAGTGGTTACAATTAGGAATAAATACTCAATTTATTAGAATAAATATTCCACACAATACCATCGTTGTGTTTACGAAATTTTTGACACCTTTGTACAAACACTGGACAATTGAACTGGAAAATTTACATATAATTAAAATAAAAAGAAATATGTACTAACTTTTAATTACTTATTTTATTAGCGCGTTTATTACATATTTACCCATTTTCAGCACTATGCAAAGTAGGTAATGAATTAGTCACACTACTTTATTCAACAATTCCTACCAATTAAATGCATTAAAATCAACAACTAAAGTGTGCAATCAATAAAACAAGTTAACTTAATCGATTGAACGACAAATCAACCAGTTAATTTATAGTTTGGGCCGGTCTAATATGAACGTTATAGCCGTCATTAAGAACACTACAAATAACCTGTCGGCATTTTACACTGAGCTACTTTATTGCCGCAGACGACGAGAATATATCTTGTTTATTATTGAGATACACTTCTGTACAATGTAGTACAAAGTACTATATAATATTCATTGTGCCATTTATTTTTGTTTCATTAAGAGTTGTTAGGACAAAGTAAGGTATGTAGTTTGAAATAAATTAAACACTTTTTTTAAATATCATTTTTGATTAGAATATATTCAAATATATTAAATAAACTATTTAGTAATTTGAGGGCATTGTGGTACAGTTAGAATTGCGTCTGACTGCAAACGGTTGGTTTAATTTTCAGTCAGATTCCCCTGTCTGAAAATTAAGACTATACTTGAATTGTTTTCATCTTACCCCTCTGGTGACAAGACTGAATCTCGATTTAACATAAAAAATTACGAATTAACTGTTTGTCGTTTACAAGCAAGCATCATTACGCATTTTTTCGCTTAGCAGGGTATTCAGAGAGAACACAGTGTCACTTCAAAGACACTCGACATTGCGTGCCTAGTGACAGAAATGAACGTCATAGTTTGTCTTATCCAGCAGAGAAATTAAAATAATTTGAATATAAATATTTCTCCTAGTTGAGATCGAACTCCCCACCATCGCGGTTACAGACAGACGCTATCCACTACATTCCAATCTGCTACAATGACCTGTCTGTAAAAACTATTTCATTTTCAACTAGTGACCAGTCGTGGCCCAGTGGCACAAGCATGTGACTGTAAACGACTGGTTGTGGGTTCGATTCCCACTCGAGGAGTGGAAATGTTTAATATTTCCATTTTCTTGGCTCTGGTGTCGAGGTAAAGTGCGGCGTCAAGTTTCGCCACTTAACACGCAATGCCTCGGAATTCGGCAGAAAGTAGGTAACGGAGTGTCTTAACACTAGGTTCCCTCTACCTACCCTGCTGTGCGCGGGATACAGCGTGAAGCTATAAAAAAAATATAAATATTTCTAGTTAAGATCGAACTTAAAACTATCGCGCTTACAGACATATCCTATCCACTACATCCCAATCTGCTACAATGACATGTCTGTAAAAACTCTTTCATTTTTAACTAATGTTAAACAAAATAAAATACTGTTAAAGATAAACATAGATACTTATATCATATAGCATGAAACGTGCTAACAGATCTCACTGTATGCTGGATAAAAGCAACTCATAATTTATCAGAAAGGTTTTACGAGTTGACAGCGGGAAATACGTAAAAATACGGGCATGATCGGTATTCACACCCTGACGAGGTGTCAAGGTCAAACGAATAGAACACGTAAAAAGATCATAAAATTCACATGTGGCGTACCATAAAAACTGTCGCCTGCCATTCGCCTTTACGGCGCCTAAAATGGTTAATTTCTTGAAATTCTAAGATTAATCATTTTATTTTAGCTTCACACTGTATCCCGCACACAGCAGGGTAGGCAGAGGGAACTTAGTATTAAAACGTTCCGTTCCCCACTTTCGGCCGAATTCGGAGACTTGCGTGTTAAGTGGCAGAACTTAACGCCGCGCTTTACCTTGACACCAGAGCGAAGAAAATGGAAATATTAAATATTTCCACTCTTCGAGTGGGAATCGAACCCACAACCAGACGTTTACAGTCACACGCTTGTGCCACTGGGCCACGACTGGCCACAATTAGACGTATAATTTTATTAAAGGTAGAAATATTTATTATAGAGACTTACTGTACAGATACTTCGTGGCGCAATGGGATCTGACTGTATACCAATTGGTTGTGGGTTCGATTCCCATTGAATGGTTATTTAAATTTAATTTATGGAATATTTAAATTATTTTTATTTTTCTATGGCACTGGCACTTAAGGCGAAGCGCGAAGTTTAGTTCCGTCCTTTAATACACAATGTCGATTTGTCAATATACAATATGAATTTCGGGCAAAAAGTGGAGAACGGAGTGTTTTGAAAATTAGATCCTTTCTGACTGACGCTGGTAAAATATTTGTATTATTTTAAAGAACAAATATTATTTACAAATATTTAAAGTGATATTTGCGTATATAAATAAAAGGCTCGGTATCAGGCCGGTTGTGGAGAACGAAGTGTCTTGGCACTAGAATGTTTTTGGCAACCTTCCTATGTAGAAAAAGGATGGAGCTGCAAAATAACAATATATTAAGATTACTATAATAAAGATTTAGAAAACCGCAGTAAGAAAAGTAATAATTGTACACACAATTCAACGTGGTGAATCGTTTAGTTAATCTAGCTGTAATATTTTAACGGTATTAAAGAGGAGCGGGTTCAAATTTCGATAAAGTTTTAATATTAAAAACTGTATTTGATTAACCAATAAAAATCATCATCAATAAAAATTCAGACTGTGATTTTTACCTAAACTTTGGCCAGGCCCCCATAGCCAGTCGTGGCGCAATGGCACAGGCGAGTGACTGTAAACGACTGGTTGTGGATTTTATTCCCACTCGAGGAGTGGAAATATTTAATATTTCCATTTTCCTCGCTCTGGTGGCAAGACAAAACGCGGCGTTAAGTTCCACCACTTAACACGCAATGCCTCGAATTCGGTAAAAAGTGGGAAACGGAGTGTTTTGACACTAGAATTGCTCTGACTACTCTGCTGTGTGCTGGATACAAAAAGAAATATATAAAATGAATTAGCACGATTTATTCATTTGTATATAATGTATCTGTTCAAATTCCAAGATAGTGCATCAAACCAAAATCTAGATAGATCTCTTTGATGTGAAACTATTTTAACCGTAATTACAGTTAGACTTCATCTCTAACTGTGACCACAAACTACTGTAAAGTGCTCGAATCGTCGGGTTTTCTAAAATATGTTCTTGATTTAAAATTAAAACGCGATTAATACAATTAAGATATTTTTTATTTCAAAATGCTTAAAAATTGTGATCCGTACTTACGAGTATATTATAAATGCGAAAGTCTGTCTGTTTGCCTGTCACGCTTTTACTGCTAATCTACCGGTCCCATTTAGATAAAATTTGGAATGGAAGTGGTAAATAATCTAGGGTCAAACATAGGCTAATTTATTTTTCAAAAATCCACACTCGAGGGTTACAATATAACGAAACAGTTATGTAGATTATGCAAAGCCGCGAGCGGACCGCTGGTAATCTAAAATCGTATGTACATGTATGACAATTCTGAGTCATTACAAATTATTATTATTTATTTCACGTCTTTCTTAAAATTTTTATTTACGATTATTTTAAAATAAAAGACATAATTATACAAATTTAACACATTTCATTTAAATTGAGTATAATTTTGACGTCCTTCATATTTCTCGCTAAAAACTTGTTTGGGAAACGCACTTAAAGTATTAAAAACATTAATGACCTACTTTGCAAGCACATTGCGTGCAGTTTTGGTACTTATTTCAAAATGTCCAAATTACTGCTTAAGTTAACAATGTCGTCAAAAATAAATACTTTTTTCCTGATTTTTACTTCTCTTTACATCCAAAACGGATAAAGAAGGTAATATCATAATTTTACAAGTAATAAATATAATCCTATATTACATATATGTAATGTACATTTAAACGTTAATAAATTATATTAAAATATCTATGCGGTGATAGATTTTGGGCTAAATTCTGTCATCCAAATCTAGTGTCTCTTGAAAAGACAGGATTTGAAGAAAATTTTCATGTTGCTTTCTCACGCTGCTCTTGGTGAAGGGAAAAAATTGAAAATAAAACGATAAATAACTTTACATAAGCGGCATTAAGATCCGACACTTAATACGTAATGTGTCGAATTTAAACAGAAAATGGAAAACGGAGCGTCTTGAAACTAGGTTCCCGCTATGCTAGTAAAGCGTAAAGCTGAAAGCAAAAAACAAAAAAACTAAATCTGTTTAAAAATATTTTGTCGTCATACTAATTGTTCTTAATTCTCTTTACAAGTAAAGACGTTAAGTTCACTGTAGAAACTATTGTAACTGACAAACTTACTACCATTAAAATAGTAAATTTCAAAATGACTATTAAACGCATGAAATTGGTATGTCAAAATAAAAAAAAATCGTCTCAAGAATCTCATCATCATTTTTTTTTTTAGTTTCACGCTGTATCCCGCACACACAGAAGGGTATGCAGAGGGAACCTAGTGTTAAGACACTCCGTTCCCCACTTTCCGCCGAATTCTGAGTCATTGTGTGTTAAGTGGCGGAACTTAACGCCGCGCTTTGCCTCGACACCAGAGCGAAGAAAATGAAAATATTAAATATTTCCACTCCTCGAATGAGAATCGAATCCACAACCAGTCGTTTACAGTCACACGTTCGTGCCACTGGGCCAAGACTGGCTCTATCATCTTTTTTAAGACTTAAATTTATAGACTCATTCATATATCAATGAGCTTTTACACAACGCATGCAACACGTCGAAATTTATTTTTAAATCTTATTCGTACGAATATAGAGATGAAAACAGAATTATTATCTCTTATTCAATTTATAATGAATTTTACAGTCATTACATCCTGCGGAGATGTTTCGACTGGTTTATTGTCGTTTACATAAATACATTCAAAAGGATATTGCGTGTTTTTATTTTAACTGCATTCAAAATATTATACACTTAACATGAAGTATGAACCGATTTATTACGGCCATGTTGATTCACACATTGACTTATTTATATTTATTTGAAATTCTTTAAAGATAAGTTACTTATATTTGTGAACTTTTGAAAAGAATTTAATAATTCATGTTATTATAATAAGAAAAAATTAAGGCATCTTGGCACGGCGTGACAGTATCTGGCTGTAGATGTGATGATCGTGGGTTCGATTCCCACTCGGGGAAATGTTTATATATTATTTTCGTTATCTTCTCTGTTTTGCCCAGACAAATGGCGGCGTTGAGTTTCGCCATTTCCGCCACTAATAAGCAATTACCGATAAAAAGCGGAGCACGAAGTATAAGTTCTGTGTTTAGGATATGCCGAAATGGGTGAAGATTTCTTCACTATTTTGCATTTACTCAATTTAAATAGAATTTTACTTTTGCAATACTTACCTTTACTAGACAAATTAGTACTGAGAAGGGTCAAATTTAATATAGCAGTACCTAAATATTAACAATCACAAATCCCATAGGTCTTCTTCAATCTTTAACTTCGGTTATTACTTTAAGTCTATTACTTACATTATTTAATAAGCTTCCAAGAGTTAAGATAGAGTGTTGAAAATCCAATATCGTAAACTTTGTGAATTCCACGTGCGGTTTGCTTAGCTTTAAGTATGCTGCATATTATAGCTGGGGTTCACCTTCGTATCACCTTACAAAGACCGTTATCGAAATAATCATTTGTTTAACTGTTTTATCGGATTTTGTGGCTTACGAATAATTTTGTGTTTTATAGAAAGTGGGGAACGGAGTATCTTAACACTAGGTTCCCTCTGCCTATCCTGCTGTGTGCGGGATACAGCGTGAAGCTAAAAAAAGAAAAAAAATAGATAGATACATGCCTTAAGATAAAATAAGCTAAACTAAAATACTTTAAAATAAACAATTTTAATCATGTGGTTGTATATTTTTGGTATACGAAAATATATTTAAGAAAAGTATTAAAATAGTTTTTTGTATCAAAATATGCTAAAGGATGCAAGTTTATTTCAGTAAAACAGTTCTACGCTTTTCCTCTCAGAGCATGGTGGGTACCAAGTGTCTAGACACTAAATTTTCAATTTACAACTTAAATTTGAAATATTGAATGTCAAACGGGGCCAGTCGTGGCGCAGTGGCACGAACGTATGACTATAAACGACTGGTTGTAGGTTCTCACTCGAGTAGTGGAAATATTTAAAATTTCCATCTCCTTCGCTCTGGTATCGGAGGCAAAGCGCGGCGTTAATTTCCGCCACTTAACACGCAATGCCTCCAAATTCGGCGAAAAGTGGGAAACGGAGTGTCTTAACACTAGGTTCCCTCTGCCTACCCTGCTGTGTGCGAGATACAGCTTGAAGTTAAAAAAAAAAAAAAAAAAGAATGTCAAACGGCGCACCTCAACGCCGTGCTTTGTCTCATATACCAGAGCGGAAAAATGAAAATATAATTAAATTATGCTAGAGTGAAATTACTATAATTTAATAGAGATATCAAAGTAAAGCCTAATTGGCTTGAACTCTTAAATAGGTTATATAACAGGCGTGGGCCGCTTTTTAATAACCAAAGTAATAGTAATAACTCTATTTATAAAGAATGTCAATAAATAATTTATTAGATACTATGTAGAAGATAATTTAAATTTATAATATCATTTTTGTATTAAATAATAAGATTGTAAGTGTGGCCAGTCGTGACCCAGTGGCACAAGTGTGTGACTGTAAACGACTGGTTGTGGGTTCGATTCCCACTCTGGTGTCGAGGTAAAGCGCGGCGTTAAGTTCCGCCGCTTAACACGCAATGCCTCCGAATTCGGCGGAAAGTGGGGGACGGAGTGTCTTAACACTAGGTTCCCTCTACCTACCCTGCTGTGTGCGGGATATAGCGTGAAGCTATTTAATTTTTAATTTTTTTTACATTGTAATTTTTATATTTGAACAGAACAATTTGTGAGAAATTCTTCTTAACAGAACTGCCTTCCGAACCGGTGGTAGTTTTATTTACTTTCGATCCAAACGCATAAAAAACAAACGTTTGGCACGAGAGGAATTCTGATTGACATTGTGTGTACAAATAATCTTTGGGTAGCTAAATGATGATTTGTAAAAAAACTTTCTACGTAGATCCTAACAACAAAAGTAAGTTATAATAAACTTATAAGAATTTCAATGTAGCTTAACGATCAGAGCGCTTAGACGGTTTCCGAGAGGTGCGTGTTCAAATCTTGCCGCGTTTAAACCTTTACGATTTCCTAAAAATAACTTTTTAATTTTCTGGTTGTGAATTGAACAACACTATAACATAATATGTTAAAAAATCACTTAAAAAAAGTTGATAAGAATTTGAAAAATTGAAATTAAAATGTTATCTGTTAGTTGTGACCAGTCGTGGCGCAGTGGCACAAGTGCGTGACTGTAAACGACTGGTCGTGGGTTCGATTCCCGCTCGAGGAGTGGAAATATTTAATATTTCTGTTTTCTTCGCTCTGGTGCCGAGACAAAACGCGGCGTTAAGTTCCGCCATTTAACACACAACGCCTCCGAATTCGGCGGAAAGTAGAGAACGGAGTGTCTTAATACTAGGTTCCCTCTGCCTACCCCGCTGTATGCGGGATACAGCGTGAAGCTAAAAAAAATTCTGTCTAGATATTTTCTTAAAAATTCTTCTCAAAATACTGGTAACATGGCAAATTGTAGGAACACAATATAGCGACCACCATAATATTTTCAATGTAATAGACTATGAACGTCAAGAGAGCATTAAACGTGAAAAATGACTTGTAAATTAAAATGCACGATCCATTAAAGCTCTTCAAATATTCATTATCACTTTAAAATAATGTTATTATTGAAAGTAAAATTATAAGCAAAACTATTAAGAAATTGATCAGTGCTTTTGAGAACTTGCACCTACGATGTCAATAAAATATTTTCTTAGTAGCCAAGAATTTTCGTTATCTACTTTTTATGGCAAAACTTTTTGTCAAATTCGGTAAATAGCGTTAAACAGCGGATCTCAACGCCATGCTCAGTCTTTTACGGAGAAATAAATACATAATAATAATTCCACGGAGAGGGAATCAAATTCGCTGTTATAGTCGAAATCAAAATTCGCTATAATAGTCAGACGCTGTCCCATTGTGCCATAATGGCTTGTAAACATATTTTTATAAGACATATCTACATTAATTTTTAACGTTTAGAGGCCGTCGTGTCATAGCATAGGGTAGCGTCTGACTGTAAGCGCGATGGTTTTCGGTTCGATACCCATTCAGGGGAATGATTATACCTATATTATTTTCATGTTTTGCTCACCAAATCAGACAAAACGCTATGAGCTTAGCCATTCAACACGAAATGTCTAAATTTCAGACGGAAAGTAAAAAACGGAGTGTCTCGGCACTAGGTCCTCTCTGACTACCCTCCTATGCTGGTGTGTGGAGTGGATATAAAAGCGTGAAAAGAAAACTTTTTCCTTATTTTATTTTTATATAGAATCTTATTATACTTCCTCTTTGTTTTTATTCCTCCAATATTTGACTCTGTTTAGAAATTTTGACATTACAAACAGTCGTTATTTTTAATAGCTTATCGCGTCCTGCTTTGCCCAGTTTATTTGTTTAAGACGTGATTCTCCACAGTTAACTTTTACGATGTTTTTAAATAAAAAGTTTATAATTTTCGTTTAATTACGATTTAAGTTATGTATACTATGAATGTTTTATCAATCTGCCGTATGTTGCAAGATATACGTAAATATAGACAAATATAATCTAGTGTCAGAAAACTATGTAGTCAAAAATTAACAAAATCGTTAATTTAAAAAATGTTTATTTGGTTGATTTCCATATATCCTTAGCGTATAAGCCAAAGACTATAATATTAGAGAAAATTATAAGCAAAAGCAGCTTCAACTTTTTTTCCACATAGCAGGGTAGTCAAAGAGAGCTAAGTGTGAAGATACTTTGTTCTCCACGTACTGTGCCTGACACCGAGACATTGTGTTTCAGTGTCGCGGTAGATATTAGCGCAATTTATTAAAGAATTTAAATGAATATAAATTAATGGTGAAGTGGCGGACCGTAACACCGCGCTTTGCCTCGAAACCAGAGCAAAGAAAATGGAAATATTAAATATTTCCCCTCCTCGAGTGGGAATCGAACCCACAACCAGTTGTTTACAGTCACACGTTCGTACCACTGCGCCGCGACTGGCTCAATAAATAAAATAATAATAAAAATAATAATTTCCCCGAGTGGGATCCATTCCATAACCATCTATTATGATAAAATACTCTTTGACGTGTAACGTTGACATTTCACATATACTTCGATATTCTAAAGTCTGAACATTCAATAAATTGTTATACAAGGGAATACAAAAGAAGTTTGTATTTATTTTCATTCTTCTTCCTTACTTTGTGTATACAAAATGGAACGAAGACAAAATATGCTTAGCGTTTAAATTTCAATAATAAAGTTAACTAATTATATATTTTTTTTAGCTTCACGCTGTATACCGCACACAGCAGGGTAGGCAGAGGGAACCTAGTGTTAAGACACTCCGTTTCCCACTTTCCGCCGAATTCGGAGGCATTGCGTGTTAAGTGGCGGAACCTAACGCCGTGCTTTACCTCGACACCAGAGCGAAGGTAATGGAAATATTAAACATTTCCACTCCTCGAGTGGGAATCGAACCCAAAACCAGTCGTTTACAGTCACATGCATGTGCCACTGGGCCACGACTGGCCACACATACATGAAAGTAATTATTATTACTTTCATATATTTGCCCTAGCAAGGCGGGCTAGTGTGACAGCGTCAATGCATACATGCGACGGTTGTAGGTTCAATTTCTACTTGAGGGAGTATTGTTGGAGTTAAAGGGGATATTTAAATCAAAATAGATTTCTCCACTGGTGACAAGATAAAGACCCGAATGTGATTTACGCCATACAACGTACTATCTAGGATTTACGTGGAAAGTAGAGAACGGAGAATTTTGACACTAAGTTCTCTATGCTTACCGTGCCATGTGGAAAAACACATGAAGTATTGATTTCATATCACTATTCTAGTATAAATATATATTTTTTATTTTTAGTAGGTTTATCTCGCATATTGCAGATGGGAACCAATAGATTCATACAACGCTTTGTTCCACATTCGTAGCCGATGATTGATGACGGCTGCACCAGTAAAAGAAGAAAATATACATAAATACATATAAATTCAAATAATCGAACATATATGAATCGTAGGAATAATATGGGCATCGTAGGGATTTTAAAAGTATTTGTTATGTTATATTTAAAGTATTTGATTGCCCTTTATAGTAATAATTGACTGGGCATTCTATAATATACTAATATTGATTATAATTTTTTATTCTTTTTGAACAAGGAAAACTATGAAGCGAAATAATAAAAAGAAAATCGTCACTATTACGATCAAATTGTTATGTTTACTAGAAGCTTTTTCAACAAAAAAATATATAAACATACAGAAATATAATCTTTTTCTACTTGTAGTCATTTTTTATGCTAATGCTAGCTTGTAATTTATTACTTCATACCTATTGTTCGTATTAATAATATATTTTTAATATATTTCAATCATTAATATATTTTTTTCATTTTGTTAATAAAATTATAAGAGTTGAGTCCAATGTAGCGCAATAGGAAGGCGTCTGACTGTAATGCGACTGGTTTCGAATTTGATTACCAGGGAAATGAATATTTAACTTATTTTCATTCCTTCGTTCTGGAAAAGACAAAGACTGGTCTAAATTTCTGCTACACAACAAGCAGTATCTTGTTTTCAGGTGGAAAATGGAGAGCGGAGTGTCTTGAAATTCTCTCTGACTACTAGGTATCATATGTGGGGAAAACGTTAATAAAAAAAAAAATTTTTTTTTGCTATTTCCTTTAACCGTCACGTCATAGGATTAATCTTATACCAAAAAAATTATAAAAGCTAATTCAATTATTTAAATGAAATTACATAAAATATTCTCATAACGAATTGACAATAAATCAAGATTGTACAAAATACATAACGAAAGGGTTCAGCTTAGAGAAACTGAATCTTATTTAAATATACATAAATCAATTTCCATCAAATTCAAAGCTTCCATCTAAAATACGAGCGTGAAGTGAAATTTTATTATAAAACTAGCGAATTTCTCGCATCTTCGTTTACGCTAATTGAAGTTTCTACCAATTTACATATTATATATAAAACGACAATATTGTTGAATAAAATTTAAACTTTTTTTATGAACAGATTAAAGTGAAATAGAGGTGATTATCAAATCAAAGCGAGATCAGCGTGCACAAATGCTAAACAGAAAAAAGAGCTACACGTTGACAATAAAACCCTCTGCAGCTGGGTAGCTCCCGTAAAAACGCGGGTAACCTAGTAGTTTGGTGGCAGGAGATTCGTTCTTCGACTGGCTCGCGACCACTATCATGTCAAAGATGAACCGCCAAATATCTTATGATGTGTTCCGGTTCGATGACATGTAAGCTAGCTCTCCCTTATCGGATCCCACCACCCCCATCCTTCCTCCCTCCTTCCGTCCTTCATCAACGTCGGCAACGCATCCACTACTCCTCTGGCGTTGTGGATGTCTATGGGCGAAGGTAACCACTTACCATCAGGTGGTCCTTCTGCTCGTTTGCTTCCTTTTCTCCTTAAAGTAAAAAAATGAACAAACATATTGTTTTTGGTTCTATTACTACTCCTATAAAAGACAAGAGCTCCCATAAATATTTTTAGACATTGATCAGTTAGATTTAATGCATGTTTTAATTTAATAGACTAAATACAAACATGACTTGTTTTTTCCATATTTCATTTACTTTGTATATAATATATGCCATACCATATTGTCTATTTGATAAGAAACAAGAATTAAGGACCTAGTAAATGATTATGATTAATGACAAAAACACATGCATAGAAATATATCAGTCTACTTATAATTAATTGTCAAACACGAAAAAAAAAATGTTTTTGTGACATGTGTTTCACAATGACATTTTTTATACATAGTTTCTGTCCTTTATATCATTATATCCAATATAAAGAAAAAAAAATATATATACGATAATCAGTATAACACAATTATGAACAACACTTTAATTGATATTAAAATACTATTACTGTCCCAGCTTGTGCAACTGAGCGAGCGATGAGTTTCTTAAATTAAAGTTTTAGAGGAAAATAAATACTGTTTCATTTTTCTCAAGCTCAAGATTCAACTGTGTATTTAATGTAAACTGTCACAAAGTTTACCTATTTTGTCATTAAGTAGCGTCTTGGAAGCGCGTGTTTTACGTAATTATAATAGAAACTGTAAACCGTTACATAATTATGTAATATTTAGAATTAACAATTTTAACAATAATGCAGCTCACGTTTTATTCCATATAGCAGAGTAGGCAGAGAGTACTTAGTGTCATGACATTCCGTTCTCCAGTTTTCGTCCGAAAATCGAGACATTACGTGCTGAGTGGCAGAATTTAACGCCTCACTAATTATTTTAGGGGTCAGTCGTGGCGCAGTGGCACGAAGTGTGACCGTAAAGCGACTGGTTGTGGGTTCGATTCCCACTCGAGGAGTGGAAATATCTCCGGTATCGAGGCAAAGCGCGGCGTTAAGTTCCGCCACTTAACACGCAATGCCTCCGAATTCGGCGGACTGTGGGGAACGGAGTGTCTTAACACTAGGTTCACTCTGTCTACCCAGCTGTATGTGGGATACAGCGTGACGCTAAAAAAAAACACGAAACAAATAATAATATTACAAAAAAGGTTATACCACGTGAAATACAAGTTTATAATTGTTAGATTGTAGTGACGCAGTTGAACTGTAAAAACGTTGGTCGTGGGTTTCTTTACCCACTTAAAGAACTGGTCATATATTAATTCCATTTCTCCGCTCTGGTATCTAACACAAAATGGCGGCACTTCCGCCATCTAACACGCAATGTCTCGATTTCAGGCGGAAAGTCAATAACACAGTACCTGAACCCTGGGTTTTCCCTGATTACTATATTATGGATAAAGCAATGCAAGCGTGATGCAATTTATTTTATAATTGTATATCAATTTTCATGTTTCTATTCCCAATTGTCTGTGAGCAGAACAGATGCACATATTCGTGCTATCTTCATCTTAAACGCCAGCAACGCACCTGTAGCTTCTCTGGTGTTACAGGAGGTCGTCGGCATCAATATTCTTATATATACCATCAAAAGTCCAAACATTAATTTACCTTGTCTTTACTATAAAAAATAATCACACAATTTGAATTTGTGAAAATATATATATGGTTCGATATTTACTCTAGGCGCCAGTCGTGGCGCAGTGGCACAAACGTGTGACTGTAAACGACTGGTTGTGGGTTCAATTCCCACTCGAGGAGTGGAAATATTTATTATTTCCATTTTCTTCGGTCTGATATTGAGGCAAAGCGCGGCGTTAAGTTCCGCCACTTAACACGCAATGCCTCCGAATTTGGCGGAAAGTAGGGAACGGAGTGTTAACACTAGGTTCCCTCTGCCTACCCTGCTGTGTGCAGAAAGAAAAAAAAATGGTAAATAACAAAATAATTTAAACGAAATATTTTACCTAGTGGTATTTGAATTCGTAATCGGATCGCTTCAAATCTGACGCTATCCCACTGCGCTGCGATGGATATATAATAGTTAGGATTATACATTAGTTAGATATTTAACAGTAGTAATCCCAAGCGCATCATTACGGCTTCTTGTTAAAACATATTTTTTGAACGCAAAATTTAGATCGTCTACTTGAATTAGTACCTGTACTGTTTAGTTTTCTTGAAATATACACTAAAATATAATAAATTAAACATTTAAATTATAAATGTAGATTAAAATTCAAATAATTCTGAATATCTGGATAATCTCAGCCTTTCGCTACAAGAACAGAATGCCAAGGTAAATTAGCTTTAATTAGAATGATTTGTATGGATAACACGGAATAGAGCACAAAGGAAATTTAACATTTGATTAAATCTCAAGAGACTTGTGGCTCACTGTAAACGCGCTGGTTGTCGGTTCGATTACCACTCGTAGGAATGATTGTAAATGATTACATATACGTACATTTTCATTTCTTCGCTCTGGTACCTAAGGTAAAGCGCAAAAAATGAAGCTTTACGCGGTATCCCGCACACAGCAGGGTACGCAGAGGGAACCTAGTGTTAAGACACTCCGTTCCCCACTTTCCGCCAAATTCGGAGGCATGTTAAGTTGCGGAACTTAACGCGCTTAGCGTCGACACCAGAGCGAAGAAAATGGATATATTAAATGTTTCCACTCCTCGAGTGGGAATCGAACCCACAACCAGTCGCTTACAGTCACACGCTTGTGCCACTGCGCCACGACTGGCCCTGATAATAATAATAATATTGCGCCATTTAATACGCAATATCTCCTTTTCAGTTGGAAGGTGGAGAACGGAGTGTCTTGACACTAGGTTATCTCTGACTGCTACTATGCTGAACATAGCTTAAAGCTGTTTTTTTTTATTTAATTCGAAAAATCAGAACTCATCTTGTTTATAGGATCATCTAAATTACACGGTTGATTTTTCTTGTTATTTTTCCGCCTCACAAAGTATCGGCTTTTGCAAATTCAAAAAATCTATGGGGATTGTTTACCCTTATCACCCTTTTATTGGATAAAACGGTTTGCCTTTGCGTACCGTTTGCGTTTTTCTGTTGCTCGTTTATTGAATCAATTAGGTATTTAATTAGGTCGGAGGCATTTTTAATTTAAAAATTCCTTTTCTTTGAATGTTTAGTAATTAAAATGTACAACACATTGTAATTTCTAAGTAACCACTTTTCTTTGTAAGACGGTCTAAATTAATTGAATGTTAAACATTCAGTTAATAATATCATTAAAATGAAACTTGTGTAAATTTCACAATTACAAAGTTGCCTATTCAAAGCTGTTTGAATTACTTTAGGAGCTAGGTCATAGTGAAAATACTTCTGACTGTGAATGCGATTGGCTGTGGATTCGATCTTCTCTCTGACAAAAAAATATTATATTTTTTTTTTTCGTTTTTTTTTAGCTTCACGCTGTATCCCGCACACAGCAGGGTAGGCAGAGGGAACCTAATGTTAAGACACTCCGTTCCCCACTTTCCGCCAAATTCAGGGGCATTACGTGTTTAGTGGCGGAACTTAACGCTGCACTTTGCCTTGACACCAGAGCGAAGAAAATGGAAATATTTAAATAATTTTCATTTTTTATTTAAATAATTTTCATTTTTTCGTTTTGGTGCCTTTAGGCACAGATACAGTACAATTACAGTACAGTACAGTAGTAGATACAGTACAGTACAGTAGTAGATACAGTACAGTTACAGTACAGTACAGATACAGTACAGTTACTAGTTCCACCACTCAATGGGCGAAGTTTCGATTTTAGTCAGATAGTGAAGAAGGGAGTGTCTTGACACTAAGTTCTATTTGACTGACCATTCGTGTGGGTTAAACCATGAAGTTTCTTGAAGTTTTTTTAGTTTAGTATGAACGAGATATAATAATCGTTAAATTAAAATCATTCGCCTATTGTTGTAAACTAATCTGTTTTTTAATATTATCTATATATTTTACAAACATAATTTAGTATTATAGAAATACGAAAATTCTAATATTTTTCAAAAATATAACGCATCTGCTCAAAGCAACAATGACCTGCAAATAATACTTGAAAAAATTGCTACAGACCACAAATTTATACTGCGTATATATTTTATACTAAAACTGCGAATCGAACCCACAACCAATCAATTATAATCAAACACTCTCCCACTGCGCCTCTCACAGCCTCTCATACACATAAGACTTTAATAAATTACTTCATCAAAGAAATGTTTGTAAGCGAGCTTGATGATATCCTGTAATTTTCAAGTGGCAAATAATGTAGCCAACACCGTTGACAAATAAACGAGTTCGTCGTATTACTCGGGGCAATTTAAATTGTTCAGACCGATGTGGGGATGATCGATGTATTAGTCGCTTAACCCACTTACGGAACGGTTTTGGATTTTTTATTTAAACTAATGCAGTCTTCACTTTTTATATTGTTTTTGCTTAGTAACATATTATTTCTTGTGTCAATGCAATAGATGTGTGTTCAAATTTGATTTTATAAGCGTCTCGCTTTCTCCCTGGCAGGGTTGTCAGAGAACCTAGTCACTCCGTTCTCAACTTACTACTCAAAATCAAGGCATTGTGTGTTAAATGACGGAACTCAACGCCGCGCCTTGTCTTTTCAAACAGAGCGAAAAAATAAAAATTTAAATATAATTATTTCCTGAGTGGGAATCGAACTAACAACCATCACTTTATAGTCAGACACCGTCCTATCAGCACCACGGCCGTCTCGAATTAGATTTTCATTAAATTTGAAAATCTAGATAGACTAAATTTTGATACTGGTGCAAATCTATAATTAATTGTTTTCGTGTTCTCTGGTCTGGTACCTATAATAAAGCGCGTCGTTTAGTTCTGCCACTCAACACGCAATGTCTCAATTTTGCGATGTTTATATTTCACGAAGAAAGTGGAGTGCAGGGTGTTATGGCACTAGATTCTTTCTTACTATCCCACTATACTGGAAAAAACGTGAAGCTGAAAAAGATAATGTAAAGATAATTTTAATACCAAATATGATTTAATTATTGTTTGAAACTATTTATAATCAATTAAAATCTTAATTTATAACTAGGAAGTCCAATAATACGCCATATCAGCTTCATTCACGCATATATTTAATTAATATATAGGAAACTATTGCTTTCTAATATAATATAAGTGAAGGAAAAGAAAATTTAGTCAATGATACTTACATATAATTTACGTTGATTTGTAAAAGCTCTTAACGACGTTTGAAAGGGTTGATGGCACTTCGTAGGGTCAAGGGTTTGTATTGATCTTGGAGGCTCTCTAACCTCTAATCTATTTAAAAGTTTTCAACTAATATTTCCTTTTAGGAAATATCTAAAAATATTTTTATATATTTTAATAATATCGTGTAGTATCTAGTTGTTAACAATAAGGATCGTTGAAGCCTCCAATTTGAAACGATGTATTTAAAGGAGTTTTTCGATTAAGTAAGGTCATCATCACAGAGTGTCTTAAAATTAGGTTCCCTCTACCTGCTGTGTGGGATACAGCGAGAAGCTAATCAAACGTTATGATTGTATTCATACAGAACAACTTCTGATTGTATTCATGAAGGTTATACGTTCGATATCCATTAAGAGAAATGATTTTATTTACATTATTCATTTCTTTTCTTTGTTAAGACATAGTCCCACCAATCGGTATAAAAGGATTTTTTGTTAGTAATATGGAATATGAAAAAAATAATGTTCAATTTCCCATTGTATTAAGGGACAGTTTGACAGAATACTGTTATTTTAATTATATTTAATTACTGCAAACGCGATTGGTTGGGGCACCGATTCACTCGTAGAGAAATAATTACATTTTCAATTACCTTCACCATTTCGTTCTGGTAAGACAAAGCGCTGTGTGGAGTTCCATCAATCTGTATGCAATATTTCGAATTGAGGCGGAAAGTAACGACTTTCCGGTTTTCACGTTAGTTTCTCCTTACCTATTATGCCATGTGGGAAAATGTATGACGAACCTTGACATAAATCACAAAACGTCTCCAAAATCAAAAACTCTCATACTGCCCAACTAAGTACAGATATCTTATACAGATATCTTAACAGATATCTGTATATCTTAGCAGATATCTGTATAAGGGGGCCAGTCGTGGTGCAGAGGCACAACGCGTGACTGTAAAGCGACTGGTTGTGGATTCGATTGGAAATATTTATCATTTCCATTTACTTCGCTTTGGTATCGAGGCAAAGCGCGGCGTTAAGATCCGCCACTTAACAGGCAATGCCTCTGAATTCGGCGGAAAGTGGGTAATGGAGTGTCTTAACACTAGGTTCCATCCCTACAGTGCGCGTGAAGCTAGCAAAAAAAAAACAAAAAAACATATCTTATTATGGCCGTCTATCTAGACAGTCATAATCCTTAACGTATTTCATCATTCTTAGCATTTGAATAACTAAAATAAATTGAAACGAGTAATTAACTTACTGAAATAGATATCAAAGATGTTTTGTGTCTTGAGCTAGTATTGTGCTTTAGAGAGCTACTCGAAATTAAGTTCTCCAGACAATTACACTTCCTATTTGTTAAATTGTGATTTAATTTACAAAATGTTTAGGATATAAAAAAAAAATATAGCTTCACGCTATATTCCGCACACAGCAGGGTAGGCAGAGGGAACCTAGTGTTAAGACACTCCGTTCCCCACTTTCCGCCGAATTCGAAGGCTTGCGTGTTAAGTGGCGGAACTTAACGCCGCGCTTTACCTCGACACCAGAGCGTAGAAAATGGAAATATAATTTCCACTCCTCGAGTGGGAATCGAACCCACAACCAGTCGTTTACAGTCACACTCTTGTGCCACTGGGCCACGACTGGCCAAAATGTTTAGGATCCTTATATTAATTTGTTTTATACTATAATTAAATTTGTAGAAGAGTCCATCGCGTCGCAGTAACACATATCTCAGTATAAACGGGATGGTTACGGGTTTGATAGCCACATTGGTAATGATCATATTTAAATTATCATTTCATTATGATTTAAATAAAAAATTCCCCCCTGGTCCGCCATTTAATACGGAAAATTTTGAATTCAGGCGCAAAACGAAGGTCCATGCATTATGATGGTCTTTATATCCGCCTGAACTACACAACTATTGCTTTTAGATAATTTATACAAATTTGCATGCGTTGTGCTTTAACTATACTTAGGAGTTGATCTTTGATAAAAAAGACTTTAATTTTGAAACAAAAAAATTGCCTATATTTGACCTTGTATTTTAATTATAAATTACCTTCATAAGAAAATTAATCGAGATCGGTCAAGTGGTTTCGATATTTATATACATTTCCACTTTTTACTCAGATTTGATTAATTGTAAATTATGATTAAAATAAATAAAAAAAATGTAGCCTGGGTCTTGAGCTATTTTCATTCCAAATTTTATCGAAGCTAGACCAGTGGTTTAGCCGTGAAAACAACAGACAGACAAACACACAGACTTTCTCATTTATAATATTCGATATACATATATTCCCTTAAGTTAAATACAAAATCACAAGCATCTCATTCAGCCATATCTAAATTAATACACGATGTATTTAGCTTAGTGAATAAGTAGGTGTTATTAATTTATAAGCCAAAGTTTAGGGTTCAGCCAGTCACCTCATGTTATTCAAATATCTACTACATACATACATACGTTACTGTTAATTGAACAAATTGTGAATTCTCATGTCTAAGGTGACAGACCTTAGATATGAGAATTTTGAATAATAATTCAAGTAAATTATATTATGAACTAACGACCGCTCGTGGCTTTGTCCGCTTGAGCTATACTACTACAGGTGCTTCGTACTTTCTACGACTTCGCTTAACTAAAGCTTATATTTTTCAACTTTTTTATCCCCCTTTTCAGTCCCTTATAAAATAGGTTTTTAGAAAAAATAGCCTATGTTTAACCACGCATCATAAACTATCTGCGTAAAAACTTCATTGACCTATTGAAAAAAGGTCTCTTATAATCAATCTCAATGGATCTTCAACTATTTTCATTCCTAAAACGCCGGCAGATAGATAAACTGAAATTAGCTTTAGATAATATTAGTATGAACTAGTATCTGCCTGTTTGCGTGAACTTAATATCTTTTCCCACCAAAATACTCAAAACGAACAACTTTCTCAAAGACGCGTTTTTCTTGGGTATTCCACTCTTCAGAATCAATTATAACCTAAGTCTTGCCTAAGCTTAAAAGCTATATTACAAAATAGATTTCAAATACGTCAAGTAGTTTCCGTTTAGGAGATTGGCGCGAAAGACCTTTTTTTCTATTCTTTTATTGTAATATAGAAGCTAGATACTCGTTGTATATTATCTACCAATTGAGTCTATCGTTCAACGGAAGAGTGTAGTGGAAGAGCATTTGACTCAATGTGAATGAAATAGTGGATTCGGTCCCTACTGGAAGGAATTATCATATTTGAACTTTTAATTTTTCATCTTAATACAAAGCGTGGCTTTGATATACACAGCATTCCATACGTTATTTGTAAAAAAATCGGAATGTTCTAAAATATATATTAGTGTTAAGACATTCCGTTCCCCACTTTCATCCGAATTCGGAGGCATTGCGTGTTAAGTGGTGGAACTTAACGCCGCGCTTTACCTCTGATACCAGAGCATATTAAATATTTCCCCTCCTCGAGTGGTAATTGAACCCACAACCAGTCGTTTACAGTCACACGTTCGTACCACTGCGCCACGACTGGCCTCGACTGGACTCTAAAATACTCTAAAATTCCAAAATAAAATCTACCTAAATATTATACGTTTTATAATATATTTTTAATTTAATATGCCAGCACGTACAAGTACGACCTCTGTATATATTGCGTGACTATCTTCATTCTACACAAAGCTTAGTTGAATGTTAGTGTTAATATTTTATACAAAAAACGAAAGCTACAAGGAGAAAAATTATCATAGAACATTTTAAGCTCATTCGGAACGTGTTATACATACCGATGTACTTTCATTTACTCTAACGCCAGGAGTAAAAAATATATATCTAATATCTATTAGTAACTTGAGACCGTCGTGGTGCAGTGGGACGGACTACGCCTGACGCTAAATGTCATGATTTTGGGTTCAATTCCTACTCAAAGGAATGATTATGTACTTGTTATTTTCTTTACTTCACTTATTTACTTTTACGTCTTTATCTCGACGAAGCTTGGCGTTGACAAGCTGTTGTCAACATTACTAATTACTCATTTGAAACGTAACGTACTCGTTGTCTTAGCAATTAGTGCTTACGATTTATTTCATTAATTTAATTGTTTTATTTTTTAATACATTATTCAAAAATAAATATGTTTTTGTTGATTTCGCCATATTTTAATTGTCACCAATTAAAACATTGAATTATTTATTATATGATCTTTTGTTTTCGTGATTACTACAAATTTAAAAATGTAGCTTATTAATTTAAAACTGATTAATCGCGTATATTTTTAGTATTCGAAAATACATTTTTAGAAAACCGACCCGACCCGAGTCCGAAACAAGTAGACAGTCTACCTGTGACCACGGACTACCGTAAAGTGTTCGAAACGTCGGGTTTCTAAAAATCTATTTTCGAATACCAAAAATATACGTGATTAATCCGGTTAAAAGTAGTTTCATTAAAACATTGAATTATTTATTGAATTAAAAAAATGTTTATTATTATCATATATAACTAGCGATATGCAACCAAATGCAATTTGCAGTTAGAGAAAGTTTTCCCTCAATTTTTATTAATTAACTATTTCTGGTGTATTTAAATTGAAAGTTGTTATAATGCATTTCAAATCAGTTCTAAATACTGTTTAGTTGTTCTTTTTTTTAAATATTTATTTGCGTACTAATATTATACAGATTTAATTTTACTTTTCTTAGTAACACTGTACGCGATGTCTCCATTTTGAAGGGAAAGAGAAGAATGGAGTTCTGTAATAGTTTCTTTTGTAGCTACCATGCTATAGGGAAAAGTGCAATTAAAAATATGTTTGATATTTTTGTAGCTTGATCTACATATAATAAAAAGTGTAAAATGAAGATACACACAGATAATCTTAGTTTACTTAGTAAAATACTAGAGACGTGTGAAAATAATAACAAAAAGTAAAGATAAAAATTATAATTTTTTGTTGACTTTCTAGTGGGTGAAAAAAAAATTATATTATACGAGAAGATTATATTAAAAAAGCCTTATACTATTAATAAAATAAAAATATATACAGTCAATGTAATACAATTTTAATTTTTTTCTCACGATTGCAATAAAACAACATGTGCGGTCAATTAATATTACTAACCTGAGTTTTTAAATCGACTTAGATAAGATCTTAACTATTCAAAGACACGTGATACGAATTGTTTAAGACATTCTATTTGTAGTAGTACCTATATATACTTCACGGTAATACATCACTGACTGACTAATTGGATAATTAAAATGTATTGGGTATAAATAGAAAGTTCGTGACCGTAATATACTGAGCACTTAGGAAATTGACTTTTTTTATTTAAATGCTGAAATAATAACAAACAGTGGCTTTTGTTTTGCTTTGTTTATTGTTAAGTTTATATTGAAAATGATAATTTTCATTTTTTAACTAAAAAAGTATGGAAAATTAATAACATCTATCTCATGATGAGTTAGGATAGTTCCGTTCTCTAGTTTTTTGTGTTTTAGTATTTCCGCTAAATTGGAAACGAACCCACGACTATCTTGGTAGATTCAGACGCTGTTCCACTGAGTCAAAATGACCTTATCTTATTAATATTATAAATGCGAACGTTTGTTTGGATGTTTGTTACTCTTTCACTTAAGAACTACTGAATCGATTAAAATGAAACTTTAGAATAATATATCTCACACATTCGAATAACACATAGGCTACAATTTATATTAGATATTGTGTGAATTGTCCAAAATATCAAGTAAGTAGGAAAAAATCTGCGAGCTATTTTGGCACGCGCTGCCAAAACCACTTGAGTAATATATGATGGAAATGTTTATCTTAAATAGTCGCTACAAAAAACGCGGGTTGTGGGTTCGATTCCCACTCGAGGAGTGAAAATGTTTAATATTTCCATTTTCTTCGCTCTGGTACAGAGGCAAAGCGCGGCGTTAAATTCTGCCACTTAACACGTAACGCCTCCAAATTCGGAGGAAAGTGGGGAACGGAGTGTCTTAACACTAGGTTCCCTCCGCCTACCCTGCTATACAGCGTGAAGCTAAAAAAAACTGTCTTGAATTCGCGGGCACAGCTTGTTCTTTGTATTTTCCTTTCTTTATAAAATTATTACAAACGCTTTTCGCCATATAAATGTTATCTTACCTACAAGGTTGCTTAATCAATAAAAGCAGATGTATGAATTTGTCAAACCTTCGTCAAAACATATGACCCTCATATGAGATGAGTATTCATAGCCGTTTTATTGCTACGTAACACGGTGAGTTACATATTTGCTATTAAATTGTTATTTTATTTGTTATTGTGGTATGACATCAAAGGCAATCGTGGGTTCGAATTCTAAAAGTGTAATATCTGAAATATAAGCTTCATTTTATATGCAACATAGCAGTGTAGTCAGAGAGGACCTAGTATCAGGGTACTCAGTTCTCCATTTTCCGCTCGAGATCGAGATATAGCGTGTTGTTAAGTAGAACTCAAAGCCGCACTATGTTGTCACAGAGCGTAAACGAAGCTCTCAGAGCTTAATTTCTTATTATAATTCATTCAATTTGGCATTGAACCTATAACCACTCGTACTCTTTAATATTTTTTTTTACAAAAAAACAGAAAAATGACTAGAAATAAAAAGCTCTAATAAGTAAATCAAAATAAGAACATATTCAGTTCACCTAAATAAAAATTGACAATTCTGTAGTCAGTCTCAACGCTAGATTCCCCTCTGACAG
Organism: Dryas iulia moderata; assembly: GCA_019049465.1. Classification (NCBI taxonomy): domain Eukaryota; kingdom Metazoa; phylum Arthropoda; class Insecta; order Lepidoptera; family Nymphalidae; genus Dryas; species Dryas iulia. The sequence goes on from CM032425.1 coordinate 12,600,112, forward strand.
TTTTGAATTATATAGCTGCTAAACACAACTTAATACCCGTTATGCAAAAATTTATTTTGTTTGTTTTTAAAAATTTGACGTATATATTTTTTTTAGCTTCACGCTGTATGCCGCACACAGCAGGGTAGGCAGAGGGAACCTAGTGTTAAGACACTCCGTTCCCCACTTTCCGCCGAATTCGGAGGCTTGCGTGTTAATTGGCGACTTTACCTCGACACCAGAGCGAAGAAAATGGAAATATAATTTCCACTCCTCGAGTAGGAATCGAACCCACAACCAGTCGCTTACAGTCACACGCTTGTGCCACTGGGCCACCACTGGCCCAGGCCATGACTGGCCCAGGCCATGACTAGATGTTTTTTTTACACTTAATATTCAATTATGCGATGGCAGAATAATAGTTAAAAAATATAAAGTTAATTTAACAGATTAAAGATTTGACACGAATTAAGTGTCATTCTAAGCGTCTGCTCAAAAATCCATAGAAACAACTCAGTGTTTATTTGAAATTAATATACCTTTAAAAATTCATCAATAACGTCGAGAAAGCTTTGACGCGGTAATAAGTTTTCCCAAGTTATAAATAATGTACTTTAAGCTGACATAAAATATTAGTCAGTGGCCAGTCGTGGCCCAGTGGCATAAGCGTGCGACTGTAAACGTCTGGTTATGGGTTCGATTTTTTTGTAAATATTAAATTATTTTAAGCAAATTTATCGACACTAGGTTCTCTCTTCCAATCCTCTTCAGGATGAGCGTGAAGTGGAATGCGGCTCTTCCACTCCACCCTCCTTTCAATATATACTATGTAAAAGCATAAATAACAAACAATTTCTAGTTTTAAGCAAAAATAGTTATAAATGTCTGCTTTTTTAATAGAAATTACAAAATCTTATAAGCTCTATTAAGTGTATTTTAAAGTCCCGTTCTTTATGTTTGTCATAATACTTATAGAAAGTTACTACAAGTTGTGATGATAACTATTATCGTTTGCGTTAACTTTACCTACTCGACCTCATATTTAATTAAAATAAAAAGGTACAATTTATTCGTAAATAAGTGTATGTAAAGTATTGAAAACAGAATTTACTTGTCTTTTTTTTTAAGGGTAGGCAGAGGGAACCTAGTGTCCGGGAACCGGGAACCCGCCAAATTCGGAGGCTTGCGTGTTAAGTGGCGGAACTTAACGACGTGCTTTACCTCGACTCCAGAGCGATGAAAATGGAAATATTATTTCCACTCCTCGAGTGGGAATCGAACCCACAACCAGTCGTTTACAGTCACACGCTTGTGCCACTGGGCCAAGACTGACCACTTGTTTTTAATAGTATAATTTTGAATTTCACAGAACCAACTACTTACAATCTTGTATTTGGGCAGAAAGCAGAGAACGGAGTGTTTACATTAGGTTTTATCTCAAGAAGATACAAAAACACTAGTATTTATACAACTATCATAAATATAATTAAAATAACACTTTCTATTATTGTACTTTTATTGAAATATCACATCCTCAACAAACCAATATTTTTATATTGCATTCATTTTTACCCAAACATGCCTAAATCTTCAGATATATCACAGGACAAATCTAAAGTGGCGTTAATCAATCTTGAGTCATCCATAACTGTTAACATAGGGGCTGCCTTTGGTAATATCAAATATCGAAATATGGGTCACGAAAGAAAAAAGGATCTGCTCCTGATTCTCGCCTTATGGCGTTAGTAATGAGGATATCAATGGTTGCGATATGGAACATAGTAATAATAACGTATAAATCTGTCATTTTGGCGTAAATAGAACGTGCCTGACTGTGTATTACATTTTTTTTCTGGGTGAAAATTCTCCTTCGTGTGTTTTCTTCGTGTTTTCTATATAAAATGACGTTAGTTAGGGGATTTAGTCTCATGTTGCAAGTTTGAAACACTATGAAGAACTGATTCATCATCATACACTGCATTTAGTGGGATAAGTGGAGAAAATAAAGAGTTTTGACACTCGACTCAAAAAAAATATATATGTTAATTTTTAATAGTAAGAATATGTAAGTGTATTATGTAAGATGTAAGAAATAATAGAAGTTATACACTTATAATAAATTAAGTTAGGTTACGTTTAATATTCATATGATAAGTTGTATTAATGACACAATAAAGGCAATTTGAATTTGTAATAACTGGACTCTCTTAGGGTATATTCTTTAAGTTTTAAAAGTTTAAGTACTGAAATTAAAAAAAAATGTATTGTATATGACAAAAGAAGAATAATGTTAAAAAAGGTACAGACCTTATGTCCGTAGAGTAATAAAATAGAATTAAAAAAAAAAACACTCGATTTTCCACTTTTCGTTGCATTTTTTGCAAATATTGTGTATTGCGTGGGTAATAAAATATACCAATTGCAACCGGACAGAAGAAATGAAAAAAGTAATCATCATAATCGTTAAGACCTTAAATATAGTTTGAATATACTCGCGACTTCGTCTGCGTAAACTATACGACTGCAACAAATATTTTTCTCATATATTCTTCTATGTACAGACAACTACCAAGTACATTTTTATAATATTTATAAATTATCGAATGGGGCAGTCGTGGCGCAGTGGCACAAGTGTGTGACTGAAAACTGGACTGGTTGTGGGTTCGATTCCCACTCGAGGCGTCGACATATTTAATATTTCTATTTTCTTAGCTCTGGTATCGAGGCAAAGCGCGGCGTCAAGATCCGCCACTTAACACGCAATGCCTCTGAATTCGGCGGAAAGTGGGGGACGGGGTGTCTTGACACTAGTTTCCCTCTGCCTACCCTGCTATGTGCGGGATACAGCGTGAAGCTAAAAAAAAAAGATTGAATGCAATCAACAAAATCAATAGTGTAAAATTGAATTACTATTAGTACCTACCTATAAACATAATGTACAATGTACATATGTAAAATAGTACTTCCTCGCGTTTATGTATGTATATTGAATGGTAAAGGGCTCTCGAATCCACAATAATGTCCTTATACAAATTGGAGCGTAATTCTAACTTATCCCCTATTATATGCTGAATATATCTCGATGAGCTGATTTAAATATATTGCTTCTATCTATTTTACATGCAGACATGTATTGGCTTGAGCTTCAAATTTATTATTTTAGTTTGGTTTTCGAACTTTATTTTTTTTTTACCTTTTTTAAAGGACTTATCACAAAAACAGTAACATGTCGTCCTATTACATCTACTTAAACTTATCATAACAATTTAAAGACTTATTGCTAGTTACATTTTTTTGTATATTTAAGCATAAGTGTATACATAATATTTAACGTATGAATTTACAAAAATAAAACAAAAACCAAAAACTAAAAAAAAAATAAAAATCCCTCTTATCTAAGCGTAACCTCACTAATTTATAACTTTAACTTTTGAAATGAATAAAAATAGAATTTAATATAATTTTGAAGTTTGAAACAATGAAACTCTATACTCTCGTGCCTGATTCTATCGTTTACAAAGGAACTCTAAACATATTCCTGAGCAATTCGATGCTTACTACTTGTTTACTTTGAAATAACGATCTGTTTCATGTTCCTTTCCTACGAAAATTGGTAATATACATCAAATACATGTTAAGGAAATGAAACTTTGTACTCAAAATTACACTTTATTGTACTAAAATATTTGTTTTTTAACTTCACGCTGTATCCCGCACACAGCAGGGTAGGCAGAGGGAACCTAGTGTTAAGACACTCCGTTCCCTACTTTCCGCCAAATTTTAGAGGCATTGTGTGTTAAGTGGCGAAACTTAATGCCACGCTTTGCCTCGACACCAGAGCGAAGAAAATATTTCCATTTAATTAAATATGTCCTCTCCTCGAATGGGAATCGAACCCACAACCAGCCGCTTACAGTCACACGTATGTGCCACTGCGCCACGACTGCCCCTAAAATACAATAAAATCATATACAAATAATAGATTTCACAGAGAAATTCAAATGCAAACTAATACGAAGTACATATTGTTTCACCTTTGTTCAAGTTCTAGACAATCACGAGTAGGAAGGAACCAAACTCAATACAATAGAAGCTAGAGTATAGACAGACATTGTTGATCGTGAAATTTGCTTTGTTACTTTGTACACATCTTTATTTAGAAAGTACATGAGAATACTACTGAGTTTCAGAAAGCAAGCTGCAAGTAAATTTACATGGTAGTTGAATATTAATATCAAATTTGACCATTAGAAAATTATTTGTGGCCAGTCGTGGCCCAGTGGCACAAGCGTGTATAAACTATAAACGACTGGTTGTTGGTTCGATCCCCATCGAGGAGTAGAAATATTTAATATTTCTATTTTCTTCACTCTGGTGCCGAGGTAAAGCGCGGCGTTAAGTTCCGCCACTTAACATGCAATGCCTCCGAATTCGGCGGAAAGTGGGGAACGGAGTGTCTTAACACTAGGTTTCCTCTGCCTACCCTGCTGTGTGCGGGATACAGCGTGAAGCTAAAAAAAAATATTATTATTTTAATAACATAGTAATTTAAACTCTAAACGCATATAATAAGGTCGATATTTAACAAGCACAATATTCTCAGAATCATTCAGAATTTCAGTTATAAAGACTTGCCCTGTTTCTGAAGCAAATTAAAAAATATTATTAGGGGCTTTCCCTAATTGATTGATTGTTTGGAGATTAGGAGGCTTGATGTTTTTTATTAAACAATTAAGATTTGAGATTCTTGAAGTAAAGTTGTAATTTTGTGGAATGATCGGAATTTTTGATCGTAATATATTATGATGAAACAATTTTTAATTAATGTTTATAAGCTTGAGTTTGTAGTATCTCAATTATTATAGGCAATTTGGCGCAAATAAATAGAATTTATCTTCAGCGTAACGGATACAGGTTCAATTCCCGCTTGCGGAAATACTTATATTTATGCTATATTAATTTCCCCGCTATGGGAAGATAAGAACACTGCACGGCAGCAATTTACGGCCGCGAAAAGAGTAAAAGAGTATCTCTGTCCCCTTGATATAAGCGAAATGCAGAAACCTACTTATTTAATATAAATTTTGAAGTAAAAAAAATATCATTTAACAATTAAAAGCTTCAACAAATGCTACATGAACTTTTGAGTAACGATCTATATAAAAGTATATTCTAAATCAAATCAAAATTATTCAATACTACAAACATATATTCTAATTAAACCATTGTAAGGAAATGTGCTCATCTACAACTGGACATATGAAATTTGTGACCTAAATTTGTAGGAAACTTTGAATTAAGTGTCATCCTTTGGTGATACAACTGTCTACATTGTAATCTTGTTTATTACTATCTATACTTCCATATTATTACTGTACTGTACTGTACTGTCTGCCTGTCTATCCCGCTTACACGAATAAGCTACCCGATTTGGATGCAATTCGGAACGAAAATAATTGATAAACCAGGGCTAAACATAGGTTATTTTTTAAAAAGATATATATACCCATAAAGTATTGAAATAGGGGATGAAAGTCTGAATGAAAACTTGTATAGTTACGCAGACGAACGCGCAAGCGAATGATAGTATCATTATTATGTGAAGAAAAAACTTTGCACCCCTTTTTACGAAAACTGTAGGGACGAATGAAATTGGCCATAGTTAAAGTTCGTATGAAGAAGAAACGCCGAAAGGCAATATTTTTTGTAATAAACTATATGTTCATACGTAAAGTTAAAACTTTTGACCCTTTTTACAAAGATTATGCTGACGTCGGGGTATGAGATTTAGCATAGTTTAAGAAGAAATATTTTTTATAATATAAAAAGAAAGAAATATCATTTTCTTAAGTTATCGTGGGTTATGTGGCAGAAACATAAGCCTATATCACGCATAGTCTTAAAAAGAACGTTATAATTGTTTTAAATATAATCCCCACCTTCCGATCGAATCCCCAATCTTCACACTTAGAGTCAGATCTGTTCCACTGAGCCATGCTGTTCATTTATTACTAGCTTATAGTTTTTAGCTTATATATATATATATATATATATATATATATATATATATATAGATATATATATATATATATATATATATATATATAATATATATATATATATATATATATATATATATATCTATATATATATATATATATATATATATATATATATATATATATATAAACTTTCATTTACATATTTTTAATTTTACTTATAATAAACATAACTTATTTTACATTATTACCAAATGAAACATCAAAATGTTGATATTTTAAAGTTTTTTGTATTTATCTTAAATACATTTAGTGGTTAAAGTCACTTTATTAACAAATGTATTGTAGAACCAACAATTAATAAGTCAAAACCGTACTGCCCTTATGAATACTTTGAACACCCACGTCAAATAACAGTTGGTATATTGCTTTAAACTTTGACTTTTGTTCTTTGATGTAATATTACACATAAATAATTCTTAGAATAATTTGTATAAACAATATAAGTTATATAATAGATATGGTTTATTTTCATAGTTTTCTATAATATATAGGTGTAGTTATTTCATTATAATAAAATTTATTTGCCATAATTTTTAAAAACCTCTTAACAATTTTCAGGTTAGGTTAGGTAGGGGTCAGTCGTGGCGCAGTGGCATGAACGTGTGACTGTAAAGGACTGGTTGTGGGTTCGATTCCCACTCAAGGAGTGGAAATATTTAATATTTCCATTTCCTTCGCTCTGGTATCGATGTAAACCGCGGCGTTAAGTTCCGCCACTTAACACGCAAGCCTCCGAATTCGGCGGAAAGTGGGGAATGGATTGTTTTAACACTAGGTTCCCTCTGCCTACCCTGCTGTGTGCGGGATACAGCGTGAAGGCAAAAAAAGAAAAGAAATCATTTTCAATTTTCCTATAAATTTCCACTCCTCGAGTGGGAATTGAACTCACAACCAGTCGTTTACAGTCACATGTTTGTACCATTGGCCACGACTGGCCCCATAGGCATAGAAGTTTAGGAATTTAATTGTATGTATCTTAGTACTTAAAGTGTCAAACAATAAAATAAAAGTTATATAATTCAATTTTTTTTTAAAAATTTATAGCTTGACAAGATTAGGAGTATTTAAGACTTATACATAATTTTTATAGATATAATGAAAATGTTAGTTTAATATGTTATAGTTTTTTAAAAAAAGAAGTATTTAATTTGAGCATATTAATTTAATGAACGGAGTCAATGGAGAGTCTTGACACCAGGTTACTCTGCTATGCGGAAAAAAGCTTGAAACTGAAAAAAATAATAATTAAAAATAAAACAATTTATAATTTAAATCCGTCTACTTATACTTTACAATGTGACGATTCGCTAACTATAAAGAAAAATATTGTAAATAAAATGTGATATGATGCCAGTAAAAATTTTGTATCTTTTAAATATATCAGAGTGAAATATTTAATATTATGGCGATATTTTCTGATCTATAGACGAAACATGAAAGGGTCACGAAAATAATAATTTTACATATACAAAAAGATATTATGTTCACGTTTAATATACATTTATTGTAAAAAAGCTTCATCTTTTAAGCTTTTCGGGTTAGTCAGACAGAACCTAATGTCTAGACACTCTGCTCTCCTCTATGATATTCTTCTATGACATATTGTATCTACAGGAACATCTCTGTAACATAACACTAATTTATTATTATACAGCTTAATGCAGAATCTCGCATGACATTTGTCGTGTGTATTTGAGTGAGCTTCATTTGTCATAGGACTCCAATTTCCCCAAATTTTAGACCGCTTCTAGAGTTGAGGGGGAAAATAATAATAGTATAAAACCTCTGGAGTATAGAACCTACAACGACCGTGTTTTAAGTTAGTGACCACTGAACCACAACCGCCTCATATTAAATAATATTTTATAAGAAGTGAAGAATTTAATTCCTTAATAGTTGAAAGAAACAACTATAGTTAACATTACATTGGTTAACATATTATTGGAGATAATAAAAGTGTTCTAATTTAATGTGGTAAATATTTATCTGTGGTAGAACACTTAAAACGAGGCGAAAAAGGTATATAGGGACCGTAGCGTTTTTCCTTTCATTTTCTATGAGCATCACCATTTCAGCTAATGAAAAAACATTCAGCATGAAAATACTTATAAGTAACTAGCGGCCCGCTCGCGGCTACGTCGCGTGTACTACATAACTGTTTCGTAATATTCCAACCCTCGGAGGTGGATTTTTAAAAAATAAAGTATTCATTACAATCGATGAAGATTTTTCATATAAGCTATCAGCACCCCCCATTTCAACACTTTAGAGGTTGATTTTTGAAATAAAATAAGTAGCCTATGAGAGGCCCAGTAATTTTTACTACTTTCATTCTAAATTACATCCAAATCGGACAGATCAACCTTGAAAGAGTGACAGACAAACAGACAGACTATCGCGTTTATAATATAAGTATGGACTAGTCAATATAAGCTTTTACTATACAGTCTAGTTTAAGTATTATAGAAACATATGTTCACAAAGCCAGGTACTAAAATATCATAATATAATTTATGTAAACCACGTTAAAGAACGAGGACGACAGCTAATGTTACACAATTTTGTAACTACGAAACGCGTAAACAGTTTTCAACTGTTTGAAGATACTGTATCCAAGTTCCGGGATTGTAAAAATATTCTTTATGATCTGACAGATTTGTAATATATCTTTCACTTTAATGTTCTTATAAAACAAAGTTGAATTATTTTTATTATATGATGTTAACCAATAAAATGACGTCATTACGAAGATAATAATATATGTTTTTAACATTTTAAAATGTTATTCGAATTCAAGTAGGAAAGAGGAAAATAAAAAAGGTTATAAGTTTTTAGAAACCTTATATTATACACTATACGCAGCGGGATTCGAACCCGGGCCTCTTGGAAAACGTCCAAGGGCTCTGGCCACTAAGCCATACGACGAGTTCTATATTTAACTTCTTTTCTTATTTTTATTGTTAGCATTACAAGTCAAACAATATTTTTTTTAAAAATGATTTATCTTAGTAATAAAATGTTAAAATGTTATTTTGTGTTACATATAAATGAAAATGAAGCCTTATATAGAGATAAGTGAGATGCAATTTCGAATATTAAATAGGGAGATTACTGTCCTTATAATACAGATGTGTCACTGGTCTACACTACCCAGAAGATACAATGCTGTATTATGCCCCATATATAGGGACTCCGAGAACCTGAAAAGATGGGATTACCTTAAACGTTCATATAGAATCTACGAATGATTAGCCTGCGAAGTATTTGTGAATCTTGCAGAGAATATGTGAAAGAAATGAACTATTTTTTTTTATATTTTTGTTTTTTATAGTTTAAATACACTTTTTAGTATTATAGTGGAAACAAAACGGCATGTTGCATAGTTTTTAATATTACCGTACAACTGTAATATTACAAGCTATTTATGAGAAAAGGTTGTATCAGTCAGTTCAACATGCTGTCTAGCCTTCGTAGAATTTTTTAACCCTCTCTGTATTGAAATAATAAGTAAACGAAAATGAAGGTATATTAAATATTCTTTGGAAAATTAAATTTGATAATATTAAATTTTGATTTAATTACGTTCAATTATACAGCTAAGATAATGTTATAGAAATAATATTTACTTACTTGCAATTTTTGTGTGTTAAATAATGCTACCAACTACCAACCGCGTTTGCACTCCCACTGCGCCTCGATAGTTTCAGTACATACATACTATTGTAGCTTCATTGTATATAATAATATTTTTATCCCGTCAGGGTATCCAGGGGCCAGTCGTGGCGCAGAGGCACAAAGTGTGACTGTAAAGCGACTGGTTGTGGGGGTGGATTCCCACTCCAGGAGTGGAAATATTTAACATTTTCATTTCCTTCGCTCTGGTATCAAGGCAAAGCGTGGCGTTAAGTTCCGCCACTTAACACGCAATGCCTTAAAAATTTTGCGGCAAGTAGGGAACGGAGTGTCTTAACACTAGGCTCCACCCAGTAGGGTAGGCCCTACTGTTTGCGAGATACAGCGTGAAGTTAAAAAAAAAATATAAAAAAACTACACTCTAGTTCATCCAGTTTGAAATATAACTCGTCATCTAAAAAAGCTATATTTTATTGAAGTCGTAGAAACTATCTCATGTGTCTTACGAATAAAATATATTTGAAGACGTATTGCCATTTTGCATGTAATAAAAAGACGGAAATGCTGCAGTCGTATGTTTATGTGAAGCTATAAAAATAATATGATTTACATTCATTTCTCTGGACGATATCAATATCAACTTTGTTTTAGTAATAAATATAAATATCAAGATAGTCATGCTCATTTTATAAATATAAAAGTCTGTTTGTATGTTCATGGCTAATCTACTGGCCCAATTAGAACAAAATTCGGACTAAAAATAGTTGGAGACGAGGGTCAAACATAGGCTATTTATTTTTTAAAAATCAACTCATAAATTATTAAATGGAACTTTGTACGGAAAATATAAACACTAAAGCAAGAATGTGAGCTGTTAAAACACGAAGTACCTACAATTGTGTAATAAACGCGGGCGAAGCCGAGTGCGGGTCGCTAGTGCGCGTATATAAAACTTTTTATTACTTCCTGATTAACAGACAATGCATACATCCATACATGCAGTAAAACTATTGGATGTAGAACGCTGAAATTTTCAATCCAAATATAGAAGAAAGTACGAGTACATTATGAAACGATTTATCAATAAATATGAAAATTAAAAAAGTATCTTTATAAAGAATAAAAATATTTCTTTATTGTGAAGAAAAGAAAATAGATTCTGTAGAATAGAAAATAGTGGCTGTAAAGCAAGCTACATTGTCCCCTTGGAAATTAGAACATAACGTACGCGTTCACTCTTTGTCTATTGCATTTGACGCGTTTTCTCACATTTTCTGTAGTCAAAGAGTACCTAATGTCACACTTCCTTCTGGATTCTTAGGCTATCTGTGTTAAGTGGCGGAACTCGTTCCCACGTTTTTTACTTAATTTTAGTTAACTGATAATAGATATTAGCTTTAAGTTAGACATTTAACAAATTTATATTTTTAAATATTTTTAAAGAGTTATTCCACACTTAGAAAAACTGAAAAAGACATTTTGGAGAACGTATAAAATTTGAACGCAGCGGGATTCGAAACCACGCCTGCTGAATATCGCCCGTAACAGCAAAAATAAATTGTAATAAAGCGTATAAAAATTTCAAAGCAGCTGGTAGTAAAACGCATGGCTAAGTGGTCAGAGCGCCTGGACGGTTTTCAGGAGGCGCGGGTTCGAATCCCGCTACGTTCAAATTTTTATACGTTTTCTAAAATGTCTTTTTCAATTCTATATTTTTCGTACAGTTATAGTATTTTTTCACAAATTGTCATATATATTTTTTTTTTCTGGAATAAAGGAGGCAAACGAGCAGAAGGCCCACCTGGTGTTAAGTGGTTACCTTCGTCCATAGACATCCACAACATTAGAGTTATGGATGCGTTGCCAGCCTTGGGAATGTAGGACAGAAGGAGGGAGGAAGGATGGGAATGGTGGGAATAGGGAGAGCTGGCTTACATGCCATCGAACCGGAACACATCATAAGATATTTGGCGGTTCGTCTTTGACATGATAGTGGTCGCGAGCCTACCTACGCGGAACTACTGGGTTACCCGCCTTTTACGGGACGCTACCCAGCGGCGGGGGGGAATTGTATTCTTAACCCGTCCCCCCACGGGAAGAAATAATCCAATACATGGCATATTCTCACACCAAATTCGGAATATACACATAGTTTAGCAATGGCATAAAAGTAAACTATATATTTTAATTAATCAAATAGCTATTACGTGTGCTATCACATTTAATGGCTCTATCTCACTAGTGGGTCCGTTACGGAAGTAACTAAGATAGTATCGGGTCTTCCCAAAGAATTATATGTTTGTATGTCCTGTAATCCTTACCTTTATAATTGTATTTCTTTGGCTATATAACTTTAAATTAAAGAGTTTTTTATGTTTTTTCTCTATTCAAATTATTTTTGGTCACATCTTTTTTAAAATAACATTTTCTAAAACAGAAAAAGGAAAATACAAACATGACAATTATATTATTAAAAATGTGTAAAGGATTTTTTACTTAGATTGTAAGTCAAAACTTGTTATTGTTTTAAATTATCCAAAAAAGGTGTAATTTATTTATATATGCATTATAAATAATCATTAATTAATTGTTGTCTGTCCTTACTCTAGGAAGACAAAGTACGGCGTTTAGTTCCGCTTACCAACAGGAAATATCTCCAATTTGGACGGAAAGTGGAGCATGAAATGTCTTGACACCAGGTTCTCTCAGCACCTTATATTATGCAGGATAAAGCAAGAAGCTAACAGCTATCAGATATTATATAAATCGTATTCCACTTAAAATAGTAGCAAAAATGCTACCTGCGTTTCCCCGTTAAATCAGTCTCAGCTGTTTTGACAAAAAAACTAACTAGCTCTTTAGTCACTGGAGGAAATAATAAATAGAGGTTTATTCTTATTATTAATATTTTTTACAGAAACATGGATCTCGATATAATGATTGAAGAAAAGGAAGAGGTGACGACGACCACGTCACCCTTCACAGCGATGCCCACTAACTACAGCTGGCACAATGCTACGGACACCAATCTCAATATCTACTACTTTTATAGTGTAAGTTTTCTTAATTCATTTTAAATACATAGTTTTATTACTTTCTCTAGTTATTTGTTAATGTGTCGGAAAGTCTTGGATTTGGGCAAAAAGTCTAGAATGCAGTGTTCAAAAAGTCTAGACTACATCATCATTCTGTCATTAGTTGTGGGTTCGATCCCCGTTTATAAGAATGGTTATATTTAAATAAATTTAATGTATCGTTCTTGGAAAAGAAACGTTATAGGAAGAACATAAAGACACTTGAAATACTTCTATTTCGGCCTGAGCGTGGAAGGTGGAATGTCTTGACAGTACAGGCTTTCTGACTATTTTCATATGCCGAAGAAACATGAAGCTGCAAATCAAATAAAATATTACTTTTAAATAAAAGAGAAGGGCCAGTCATAGCGCGGAGGCGCAAAGTGTGACTGTAAAGCGACTGATTTGATTCCCACTCGAGGGGTGGAAATATTTAATATTTTCATTTTCTTCGCTCTGGTGTCGAGGTAAAGCGTGGCGTTAATTTCCGCCTTAACACGCAATGCTTCCGAATTCGACGGAAAGTGGACAACGGAGTGTCTTAAACATTAGGTTCCCTCTGCCTACCCTGCAGTATACGGCATAACAGCGTGAAAGCAAAAGAAATAAGGTGTAATGAAATTCTAAATTGTTAATAACAAATTTAATACGTAATAACAAAATTTATGATCACAAGCGAGTAAAAATAATTTAATTTACACTAAATTAAATTACGAGAAAATATATCGTATTAATAAGAACAAGCTAAGTAAGCTCTAAGTTCATATAATTTGAACCTAGATTTAGTTTCATAATATTTTCTTCTGAAACTTTGGCGAGCCCAAAATTTCATTATTCACTGTTTTAGGTCAAAGTTTAGGGCACTAGAACCTCATTTTAACTACGTTGAAGGCTAAAATGTTTGTATTATTAAGAAACTGCTGGCGGCTTGTAGAGACTTCTCATGTCTTGTTAACTTTTAGCTACAAGTTTTATATATACTGGTGGAAAATCTACTTACTTGGCTGTCAATTGGAGAAGTCAAAATAATATAGAATAATCTTTATTGCACACGAAGTATAAATAAAGAATAAATAAAGTATTGTAACGATCCATTTCATACATAAATGTTTGTATATAAAATATTTTTATTGAATAATATAATTTAATTTAATATAATAATTGTAAAAAATTCTGTTTAATTTAATAGTCTTAAAGAAATTAATAATTAACATAATTTCAAAATGCAGCCGTGGCTGTATACATTACGTGCCGATTGCGGTGGTAAAAAAATAAAAAAAAGAAATGAAGTTTGGCGGGAACATGGCGTGTGTAAAAGTGACTGTCAGAAAATTATTGGCATAAAATTACAAATAATATGAATTTAATACAAGGAAGTGGATATTTAATTAGTAAATTAAGCATTTAAAATACAAATGGATCGAATTATAATAGTTTTGTGATATTCAAGATTATTAAGATGCATATAGGTAAATTATGAAGATTTTTTGGTGAGTTCTTAATACATTAATAATATAAAAATACAATAAAGTGATCATATAAAATATATAAATTTAACAATAACTAAATTATATAGTAATATTAGATGCAATAAATATTTAGAATATTATTTCTATGAAAAATAACGTAGACATTTTAATTAAAGCATTCATATGGCGTTCCGCGCCGCCATCTTTAGAGTAGTGCTGTATGAACACTTTAGTTTCGCTGAATATTAGAAAGTTTATAAATTATTTGTACATAACGAGTGGAAATAATATTAATTCATATATGATGCAATGTAAAATTAAATATTTTATGGCAACCATTGGTCACAATTTCATATTATGTGAAATTTGTAAAACAAATATTTATAGGGGCGTAATATTACTTTACATAGTTATAAGTGGACAATAGATAGGATCTTTTCCTCAGATGAGCTCTGGGTGAAGTCAATTGATAGCTTATGTGAGATACTTACATGTCTTTAAACCTTTCTGAAGGCTAATTAATATATAATTACGAGTCTATACTTTTGATTCAGATTTACAATAAAGAAAGATTACCTTTTGATAGCTTTTTAAATGAATTTAATACTTGTAGTGTAAATAAAGTTTCTTAATATTTTTACAATAAAACGACAATAAAGGATCCTAACCACGTGATACATCTTGATGGCTAAGAGCCAAGGTCGCCAATGAGTATGGCTTAAACATTTTATTTTTAAAGTTTAAGAAAATACTTACAGTATATGCAAAATATGTACGAAGGCAGTAAAATATGTTTTTTATAGTAACAATGGTCGATTTTTCTTTACTATCCATAAAATTGGCGAAGTGATTTGTGTTTGAAGCTTTTCTAAGCGCCATAATTATAAGTCCAACCGTTTGATCGATCTAGTGTCTTTAGGGAAATACATTGTAAATATAACTCCCATAATTTGGTATTAACCAAAAAGCCGTCGCAGTGCCGTCTGTAATAAAAATGAGACGCCGAAATTATAAACTGACAGATCGTTGCTTCAAAATTTACTTTTTTTAAATAATTAAAACACTTTTTGCTTTGATATTCTTTCACTTGATCATTTCATTTATATTCAACGCACTCTTCAATCTTCAAAACTTTCCTTTCATTTTGGTTAGTTTCTTGTTTAAACTTGTTCAAAATAAGATTCAATTGTAGATATCAGCTTTAGAATTTGAGTTGGTGTAGAGAAGATAACGTTTCTTGTGTTACGTAATTCAATTAAATTTGTGAAAGCCTTTAAAGTTGTGATGATTATGGATTATATAAGGAGAAAAAAAATATTTTTTCAGTCTCGTTGTTCCGCTTCTTATTATGTCTTGCGATTGGATACATAAATATAAAGTGAATAATATGACAAAAGTGAAGAGGGTAGCGATTTGGAACTATGTTTTCTTTGTGTTTTGTAAACTTAGCCTAAGCTAAGACTAGCTAAGATTTTTCGAAAAAAGAAACAGCTTACTTAGGTATGCTTAGTAAACTTAATGGCGCGCTTTATTTTAGGTACCTACCAAAGCAGAGAAATGTTAATATATAATTGTTTCCCCAGTGGGAATCGAACCCGCGAACATGACATTTATAGTCGGAAGCTGTTTCAATTATACTCCGAATGCCTCAAGAAAAAAAAAATATAAAAAGCAATTTTATTAAATTAAGCTCAAGAAAACTTATTTTAACACACTGAAGCAAACATTTCAAAATACATTCGTGCTAAGGCGCTATAAATTCTGAAGCTTCCTTTTCATGCTCAGAAACATACATATTTGAAAATAAAAGTGCAAGAGAAGTCGCCTTTGAAGGAAATTCTTCACAAACAAGTAGATCGTCAATTCCTCTAGTCTATATTTTATAACGCGATGTACTAAGAATTCATATTCATGTTAGCCTGGACGGTATTCAGGAGGCGCGGGTTCGAATCCCGCTGCGTTCAAAAAAAAAAATTATACGTTTTCTAAATGCCTTTTTCAATTTTCCTAAGTGTGGAATAACACTTTAAAAATGTTTAAAAGTATGCAAGCTAGTTATTTAGATACACGTGTTTTGTATATGTATTATTAATGTAAATATTTCCTTAATGCTTTCGTTGCTGAGTAAGTTACTGATTCTGATTTGTTGTTAACCGATTTTGTCTAAACAGATTTAAAAATAAGTTTTTTTACATTTTTACCCTTCATTTGGTGTAGCAGGGCAGTTAAAGATTATAGAAGCTTTGATTTCTGCTACCAGAAATAGGGATATTGCGTGTTCTGTTGCGTAACTCAACGCTGCAGAGCCAGATAGACAGATAAGACTCTCTGGTAAGATAAGCAGATAAGATTAATAAGCAGATTTGGGAAAATGAAAATAATTTGATTATACGTGCGTCAGTGTTTTTTTTTCTTTTTTTAGATAAGTAATAGTTGTTGCTACTATTAACTCTGTCATGCTTTATATTTATATTAGACTTGATATTTAAAAAAAATCATCTAAAATAATTTTGTAAAGAGTGACGATATCTTACGTTGCAATAAAGGCCACAAAAATGATATAATTCACAATAATGATTTAAAATTGAGATATGAACCCTGGACCAATATTTTCGCCCAACCACTACTCAACATATTTAGTGATAGTGTAATCTTTGACTTAGGAAGATTTCAATTAATACATCAATTTTATGATGTCGGGAATATTCGGCAATAAATAATTCGCCTACATGTTTATGGGGATTAAGTCCGTAATAACAGCTGAAAGGTTTCAATCGTGTAATGGACCTTTTCGTGGCTATCGTGACGGTGATGTGATAACGTATCAACGCCCACTGCTATTCAAATGTTACTATGGCCTTTTATGTATATGGGCAACTCTTGTAGTTTTAATTATTATTTGTTATTTTTATGATTTTTCATGTTTTGGGTAGAACTTAGTGTCAAGACACTCCGTTATCCACTGTCATTAAGATTTAGACAGTATATGATTGGCTGTCGTTATTCTAAACCTAATAATGTGTAACATAATATACAAGATGACGGTTTAGTTATGTTTAATACATTAAAGGATTAAATTTCATATTATCTTTGTTTTTATATTATAAGATATTTTTTTCGTATTGTATATATCGTATTATATATTATATGTTGCATTGCTTACTGAGGCCTTCGTGGCGTAGTGTGACGACGTATGACACGCGATGGTTGTGCATTCGATTCCCAGACAGAGGAGAGATTTTATTATATATTTTTTTTACTGGAACATTTTATAACTTATTTAATACTCACAATTGGCTATTTAATATTCATAATTTAAAATCTTCACGTTTTTCCGAAAAAATACTTGACAGATTCGCAACAATGAGATGCTATAAGGATTCCTTTTATGCTAACGAAACTCTAAAAATGTATATCTAAATTGTCCAATTTGTATAATAAAATGTTATCTGTAAAAATACTTTAGAAATTTCATATCAAAATTTAGTCCTGTTTACTTCAGAAGATGTGATAGAAACAAAAAATGCACGGAATTTTCGATCTGTTGTTCGGCAATACGTTTGGCAGGCGACGCTTTTCACGCAAAGCCACTGTCAATACCTTTTAAATTTATGTCGTTGCATACCATCGACTTTGATAGGCACCGCCAAGTTTAGAATGTTGGGCTATTTTTATCTGACGTGGCGTTGAGTCCCGCCACTTAACTCGCAATATCTCGATTTTAGGTGGAAAGTGGAGAACGAGAAGTAGTGTTTTGACTCCATGTCTCTGAGTACTCTGATATGCCGAAAAAGTATGAATTGGCCACTCTCAATAACTTTAAATTAAATAAGGTCTTTTGTTGTTGCGATGTTTATTATTTTTTTATTAATAATATTTTAACCGGAATAATTGCGTATTTTTTTTTGGTTCATGCTGTATTTGCACACAGCAGGGTAGGCAGAAGGAACCTAGTGTTAGGACACTCCGTTCCCCACTTTCTAACAAATCCGGAGGCATTTCGTGTTTAGTAGCGGGACTTAACGCCGCGCTTTGCGTCGACACCAGAACGAAGAACATGGCAATATTAAACATTTCCACTCCTCGAATGGGAATCGAACCCACAATCAGTCGTTTACAGTCACACGCTTGTGCCACTGCGCCACGACTGGCTACAAATTCCAAATTTTGATATTCCAAAATATATTTTTAAAAAAACCCTATATTTCCAATATTTTATAATAGTCCGTGGTCACAGGTAGTCTTTAAATTATTGTCAATGTATACCATCGACTTTGATACCCACCGTCAAGTTCAAAATGTTGAACTATTTTTATCCGACGGCCCGATGTTAGTTAATTGTCTATTTATATAACAGTTAAACTATAAACAAAGTAGAATAGTTTGCAGTCTTTCACTAGAAATACTCAAGTACATTCTTTGATCATAGCTATTTGAATACTGCGGGCAATAAATTTTCTTTACGCATCTTCCTGTGCTTTACATATTGGTCTTTACTGAGAAAATATGGTTATAGACGATTATAGGGAGGAAATTCATTACTTGATAATCCTTATTTTCAGTTCTAGTATAAACCAAAGGAACCAAATAAGATGTATATACATCATGTTTCGTTTACGTCTATAATTTATTTTCTATTAAATTTTTTTTTATATAAAAGACAAGGCAAACGAGCGTTCGGGTCACTTGATGTTAGGTGAACACCGTCACCCACGGCCCCGTGCAACACCAGAGGAACTACAGGGACATTGCCGGCCTTATTACATAGATGTGACACTATCGTGGTACAAAGTTACAGTGTCTGACCATAAGCGCGATGATTGAGGGTTCCGTTTCCATTCGGGGGAATTTTATTTAAACTATTTTTGTATCTCTGCTCCGGTGTTTTTCTACACGGTTCGTTTTCTACAATTCCGGCGAAAAGTAGAAAACGAAATGTCTTGACATTATGTTCTCACTGCCCCTACCCTAGCTATACGAAAAATGTATATTGAATAAAATATTTGCCTTTTCAGATATATGTATATTTTTTTAGCAGGTATGTAGACAGTGGGAACCTAGTGTTAAGACACTCTGTTCCCCATTTCCCACTGAATTCTGGAGGGAATGCGTGTTAAGTGACGTAACTCAACGCCGCGCTTTGCCTCGACACCAGAGCTAAGAAAAAAGGGAAATATTGAATATTTCCACTCTTCGAGTTCCAACCCACAACCAGCTGGGATTACAGGCACATTTCGTGCCTCGGCGCCACGACTCGATCAAGATCGAGGCAGTAAGAGTACATTTATGTATTATAAGGGAAATTAGGTGAAAAGCTTTTTGAAACTTACTTATAATTATGTATGTTAAAAATAGTTCGAGCTCTAATATTAATTCACATTACTAGAAACAGATTCTGGTTTTTTACATCTTGTGTCAATGTACTTCTTTCTACGCTTTCTTTATGTGTTACGATCTTATTTTTTTTTTTTTTCACGCTGTATCCCGCACACAGCAGGGTAAGCAGAGGGAACCTAGTATTAAGATACTGCGTTCCCTACTTTCGCAGAATTCGGAGGCATTGCGTGTTAAGTGGCGGAACTTAAAGCCGCGCTTTACCTCGACACCAGAGCGAAGAAAATGGAAATATAATTTCCACTCCTCGAGTGGGAATCGAACCCACAACCATTCGTTTACAGTCAAACGCTTGTGCCACTGGGCCACGACTGGCCACAATTAACAATGATCTTATATATTATTATGAAAAAAAAGTTAAATAGAATCATTACTCCCAGTGTGAAACGAAATGATATCAATCTCGTTTACACACCAACTTATTCATCGTACATTAATGGCCGAAGCAACTTTACAGTAATAAATATTATTGCCACTATTTTATGCAAACATAATGCAGTGGAAATAATGAACACTTACTTTATATAAAATTGACAATGCACTTTATACATGGTGAGAACTTACATACATACATACATATGTTGATATGTATATAGTTAGCTTAAGTGTTCCGATGGATTTCAGCCAAATTGGTTTTAAGCCACAGCACTTAGCACTTTGACATTTTTAACATAAAACCTGTCAACAAGGTATATTTTATATTTCATGTCAACATCGTAAATTATGTTGTTTGTAAAATCATATATATTTTACATATCCAAGAACCCAATCAAGTTGACGAAGGCTTATGTATGTATTTTGACCTATGCCTGTAATAGTAACCACAAATCTGGGCTCCTTGGCTTGGGATTCGTGTGAAATCGATATATACAAACTGTAGTGTATTAGTATAAATGTAGCTGTTTGTGACTGCAAATGTATTCATTGTAGGAAAAAGTTGTTTTAAATTTTATAGAAAATAATCACTTACTTTTGGAAATTCTCTAGTAGAATAACTATACTAAACTTTTTTTATTTCTATCATACCTTCTGGAGCAAACGAGAATAGAATACTTAAAAATGCTTTTTAAATAACCAGATAATATTTTATTAATAAAATTATATATTTTGAACATTTTAGACAAACGTTTTTAGCAACTATGCTACAGTAGATATTTTTTCTCCGTAAACTTGAATTTTATTTAATAATCGTAGAAGATAAAGTGTATCTTTTAAATAACTAACAGTTCCTGTTGATGTACAAAAAATGTCTTACGTAAGTAACGCACAAAAGATTTGCACAACGACGTATGTGAAACTTAAGTAGTTTGTGTTATATTTATTTTATTAGTTTTTTTGTATCCCTTACGAATAATATTGGCTTTCTGCATTTCTTCTCCAAGTTATAGCTATGTAAAAGCTATGTAATTCCTTTATCATCTAATTTTCATCCAGAAATATCGTACTTAAAATTGTATTACAAAGTATCTCGCTGTATTTTGCTTAGGCTGGACCAACTTAACTAGAAAATCACTTTTTTTCATATAAGTATATCCTTTTCTTATCTATAAGGTAGAAAAAAATTGCCATCCGAATTAAATGGTTACACTATATAAGTTACTTCTTCATAGCTTCGCGCTTCATCTCGCTTAGAAGGGTACGCAGATATGTATAACCTAATCTCAAAACATTCCGTTTTAGCTCTCCCTCTTGAATTCGAGACATTGCTTGGAGAGTGGTGGAACTCTACAATGTATTTTGACTTTATAAAAGCGGAGAAACGAAATAATTTAAAATACAATTGTTTCCCTGAGAGTGAATCTAACCCACATCCGTTTATAGTTAGACACTTTCATACAATATATATTTCTTTTTATATAATATATATTTCTTTTTATATAATATATATTTCTTTTTATATAATATATATTTCTTTTTTCCAGTCTATCCAGTTCACTGTGATGTGGGTGCTATTTGTATTGATCGTGCTACTCAATGGATCTGTCATAGCTGCGTTGTTATGTACTAATGCAAGAAAAAGTCGAATGAACTTCTTCATTATGCAATTGGCTATTGCAGGTAAGAACATGTTTTTTTATGTTTTTATATTGATTATATTTCTTCTTATTTAATTATGCAAATATTATGCAACAAAGGTAGAGAAGGCAAGTGATTTTTTTTCAGCTTCACACTATTCCTTGCATGGCAGGTTAGTCTGATAGAACCTAGTGTTAAGACACTCCGTTCTCCACTTTCCGTCTCAACTCGAGACAATGCATGTTTAACCCATAATCATCGCGCTTTTAGTTCACCACAACTCACAACTAAAAATACCGATTTAGTTGTATATACAGATTTGATGTTATATAAAAACATTTTAAAATGTGTTTTCTATCCAGTTTGTTTACTTCGTTTTCAACACGATATAAATAGAGATGATGGTGTATCTCAATTCCTTTATTTTTATATGTTCTGATGATTGCAAAGTTTGGAAGGTTGTTTATAGTACCGTAAAGCGGAAATAATTTTAAAGTAGGTACTTTAACCTTAACTTTTTAATCGTTAAGTGTTTATGTATGTTGCGTTAAATGTTACAGAAAAAGCACCTATTTTTTTTATTTTTGACGTGATATTTTTTGGGAATCTTTATGGTTTAAAAACTCCATGTAACAAAAATGCATCATGAAAACGAAATAGCCTTTGAATATGTTTATAAAAGCAAACCTATGACTATGTTTATAAAATTTATCGCAAGACTAAAATAAAATATTTAATATTAGCTATTTATAAATTGTTTAGGAATATTTAAATGGATGAATCCTAAACTAAGTCTGCTTTTCGTATATCTTTAAAAATGTCTGTTTTATCACAATAAAAATACCTATTATTTTATATTCTATATATTCAAATGAATTATTACTACTTCTTTCGTTTTGTTTAGTAACATAAAACGTCAGTATTGTCAATTCTACTAGAAGTGTAAACTGGGCACCAAATATTTTTTTTTATTATTTTACTGTTTACTTAATATAGAATATATCCGTCACGATGGCGCAGTACAAAAAGTATATAAAACAGTATAAATAATAATATAAGGTATATGGTTTATTGGGGCCAGTCGTGGCGCAGTGGCACAAAGTGTGACTATAAAACGACTGGTCGTGGGTTCGATTACCACTCGAGAAGTGGAAATATTTAATATTTCCATTTTCTTCGCTCTGATGTCGATGCAAAGCGCGGTGTAAAACGCAAAGCCTCCGAATTCGACGGAAGGTGCAGGATACAGCGTGAAGGTAAAAAAAGAGATATATTTTGAGTATGTATATTCAGACAATATATGTATTCATAATTCTTACAATTCGTATACTGAATGTGTATTGTAAAATAATAATTGACATGTCACAAGCAAATTGTTAAATAAATACCGCTATTCCTTCTAAAAACATTAAATATCCTTCGTTAAACCTCTACCTTTATATTCATTGTGTCTTATGTAAAGTGGTACAAGTGCAAAAACTCAACCTTATGTGAAGATGATTTCAAGCTTCCCATTTTGTCTTTGTTCGAATGAAAATAATTTCAGTACATTCAATATTTAGTATTTAGAAAATTTATTCTATTTACTTTAAATTATGATAAGAGTTTTATGCTAGGGACTTTCAAATCATTCTCTTTGCAAAGTTATATTTTTACTCCTTACAAAGTTATAGCCAAAAATATAAATATATATAGAAATTTGTATAGGAAAAGGGACCGAGGTTTTAATATAGGATTTCTGGGATTTTGGATTCAAAAAGGTTAAGGGTTATTTTGAAAACATGTATTATTATATATGCATTTCGTTTCATGTTTAATTCACTTCGTGAAGATGTTTTTCTTTATAGCACGATATGTAAAGAGAACCTAATGTCAAGACAATCTATTCTCCGTAAAGCTATCGTTGCCCAGTGTTACAATGTCTGACTGTGGATACAATAGTTGCGGGTTCGATTCCCACTCAGGGTTATAGCAATATATCAGTGATTATACTTTTTTTCTTTTTTTAGCTTCACTCTGTATTCCGCACACAGCAGGGTAGGCAGAGGGAACCTAGTGTTAAGACACTCCGTTCCCCACTTTCTTCCGAATTCGGAGGCATTGCGTGTTAAGTGGCGGAACTTAACGCCACGCTTTACCTCGGCACCAGAGCGAAGAAAATGGAAATATTAAATATTTCCACTCCTCGAGTGGGAATCGAACCCACAACCAGTCGTTTACAGTCACACGCTTGTGCCACCGGGCCACGACTGGCTACTATATATGAGATTATATTTAAATTATTTTAATTCCCCACTCTTGCTACAAAATAAATCCCAGTGTTTACTTCCACCTCTCATCACGCAATGGACCGAACGTAATATTTAATACAATTTTATTTTAAAGTGTAATTGAGTTAAATTAATTTATAACCAGTTTATTTATTAGATTATAAAAAATATAAACCAGGAACATGAACAACAAACAAAACAAAAAATGTTTTTTTTTTACTAAAAAATAGAAACCAAGCGTAACAATGTCATATAGACTGATATATTAATGGAATATATCATTCACAATATATATTTATACATAAGGCAAGAAGCAATTTTTATACCAAATCTGTATAAAAATACAGCGATTAAATGTAGCTTTGTGATCAGGAAATGATTAATGGAAGATGAAACAACGTCAATTTGTTAACATCACTTAAAGGTTTTAAATTAAAATGTCCGCCCGTGGGTGAATTGTTTTGATTTAATAAATAATTCTAAATATTTATTTTCTTGACAAACACTTGTCGTCAAAAGGTATCTTTTTTATTTATTTAAACCTTCGAAAAATGTGAAAAAGTATAGTAATGTCAGATCTAATTGTAAAAATATATTTTTTAGTATTGTTAGAAATAAAATAAATTGAAGTAAATTGTCCAAAAGGCAGTTTTATACTTTTCCCGCCTGGTGTTGTTAAGGCATTCCGTTCTTAACCTCATTTAATCATAGGAATTACTTTTATTTATGTATAATTTGGGGCCAGTCGTGGCGCAGTGGCAGGAACGTGTGACTGTAAACGACTGGTTGCGGGTGCGACTCCCACTCGAGGAGTGGAAATATTTCATATTTCCATTTCATTCGCTCTGGTATCTGAGGTAAAGCGCGGCGTTAAATTCCGCCACTGAACACACAATGCCTCCGAATTCAGCGGAAACTGGGGAACGGAGTGTCTTTACACTAGGTTCCTTCTATCTACCCTGCTGTGTGCGGGATATAGCGTAAAGCTTTAAAAAAATATATATATCACGGAAATTCGTTTGTTAACTCGTTTGTTATACAAGTAGAGAGAGTCGGTGCGATTCACTGAGCTTTGGCAGGCCAGATCTATAAACACTATTATACTGATATACCTAGATTACTATTTCGATAAATATTACGAAGGTTTAAGGCAAATATTTTTACGGCAATTCATTAGGACTGCATAAAATCAATAAAATTAATGTGTGTATTACACTTAAAAAATAAATGTTATTTTTAACATTTTTTAAAAAGTATTAAAATTAGAACTTAGCGGAGTTAGAATCCACACCTTGTGGAAACTTGACCTGCCTGTCTGCGGTACCTGACCACTTAACTATATATTTTATACCACTTACACTTTTATATAAAGTGACATACTCGTACAGGTTGGTAAGGCAAGTTGTATTTTACGGTTCAACGGGCCTTCTAGTAAATACAATTATTCCCATAGAGTAGATTGAATATACAGTCATCGTGCTTAGTCAAGCATACCGTAATTGCGCTACGGTGATATTAAAGTAAATATATTCTTAAGTTTTTAAACTGAGAAAGTTATTTTTACTTAATAGCTATTATTGTGCTATGGAATAGCATCTGAATGTAAACGCGACGGTTATACCTACCTAATCCAAATAACTGAAATATGAAAATCTAAGTATTTCGTAGGTGCGTCACGAAGTGCAGTACAAAAGTATTTAAAACAGTATAAATAATTATATAAGGTATATGGTATAATGTGGCCAATCGTGGCGCAGTGGCACAAAGTGTGACTGTAAAATGATTGTTTATGGGTTCGATTCCCACTTGAGGACATAAAACACTTTGTTTAGTTCCGCTACCCAACTCGTGATTTCTTGTTGAATTCGGTTGAAAGCGGAGAACGGTCATGATGCTCGGTTATCTCTGCCTACCCTGTTATGCGGGATAAAGGATAAAGCCGATTTTATGATAGGAATCATTTTGATATTTCGTCTGTTATAACTTTATCTTTCCCTTATTTTAATGAAGGATTTGTATTGTGATTTTGTTTAATAATCCTAAAATTATTCGTCCTTTTACACAAAAGACAGATTGGTCCCCGTGGGTATTCTATCATGTTATAATAATGATATTGTTTTAGTTTAGCTTCGCGTTTTTTTTCACATAGCATGTTAGTCAGTAATAACTTACATTGTATTAAGACACTCTGTTCTCCTCTTTCCGCCTGAAATTGAAAAATAGTATGTTAAGTGACGAAATTTAACGCTCCTTTTTGTCTTATGTAACAGGGCGAAGAAAAGATTTAATGATAAATATCCCCCCGGGTTGGAATTGAACCCACAACCAATTGTGTTTACATTCAGATGTCTACTGTACTACAGTACCCTTTTATGGAAATGTATTTTATTTTCATTCTTTTATATTTCAAATATAAATGCATAAAAATACATTCTACGTCATAGTAAGAAAGTTCCCAGAATTATCCCTCGTTAATCTCTTATACCGCGAAATTTCCATTTTATTTAAAAAGCTTCAGCTTCTAGCAATATTTAACAAACATCAAACTTCCTCATGTTTCGACTCGTATTTTTAACGCCTCTACTATTTTCCCATCATCTGTATGTATATAACAAATGTACTGATTCTTGTTCGTACATGGAAGATTTATGATAATAAATTAAATTTAAATGTTTATCAATTTAATAATATATATCAATAAAACTAAAACTAAGATTCTGGTGTTTGAAAGAGATGAAGAAAGAACGGAATGTAAGATCTTGGTTAACAGAAAGAAACTAGAACAAGTGAATGAGGTGGTATATTTGGGAAGTATGTTTAGTAGAGATGGAAGATATGATATGGATGTTGAAAGGCGTATTGCTACCGGTAACAGCGTTAACGGTGCCCTCGCTGCGTTGATGCGACGGCGGAACGTGAGCATAGCCGCACGTTTAGCTGTGCACAATGCAGTGCTGGTACCGACTCTGCTATACGGCAGCGAAACGTGGGTATTGCAGAAGAAGAATGAAAGAAAGATGAATGCTGTGGAGATGAGATCTCTTCGAAAGATGTGCGGAGTCAGCTTAGCTGACCGAATCCGCAATGAAGAGATACACAGAATGGCAGGTATTAGCGAGAACGTCATAGTAAGAATGAAGAAAGGCGTGCTCAGGTGGTTTGGGCACGTCGAGAGGATGAGTGATGGAAGAATGGTAAGAAAGATTTATGAAGCAAATGTGAGTGGTAAGAGAGGCAGGGGGAGACCTCGGTTGACCTTCGAAAACACAGTATCGATGATACTGGAGGAAGGTCACGTAAAAAGCATGAGGACCCCCCGGAGGGTGTGTATGAAGAGGTTGATGACAGTGGACGAGGCGAAAGAAGTATGCAGGGACCGTAGCGTTTGGCGCTCCGTTCTCTCTGACTACCCCGTAAGGGATACAGCGTGAAGCAATTTAATAGACCCAAAACAATGGTTTTCTAATGTCTTTTGTCTAATCTTACCTTAACATTTAGTGTTTGTTGTATATTAATTGAATCATAAATAAAATAAGTAACAATAATTTAAATTATAAATGTATCTTGTGATTTAAGTAAGAAGGAGTTTAGGTAAAATAACAAAATAGTTATATATGTCTTTTATAACTTTTAACATACATGGGGAATATCAACAAAAATTTAGTACACAAAGATGGAGTTATCTCTTGGAGAGATCTCTGTGAGTCAACCCGTGGAAGTGAATGAGTTGCAAGCAGGGAGATAGATGAATGTGCAATTACAAAATAAGAAAGAAATAGTTTTAAATTGGGGCCAGTCGTGGCGCAGTGGCACAAATTGTGACTGTAAAGCGACTGGTTGTGGGTTCGATCCCACTCGAGGAGTGGAAATATTTAATATCTCCATTTTCTTCGCTCTGGTCTCGGTCTCGCAAGGCGCGTCGCTAAGTTCCGCCACTTAATAGGCAATGGCTCTGAATTCGGCGGAAAGTGGGAAACGGAATGTCTTAACGCTAGGTTCCGTCTGCCTATCCTGCTACAGCGTGAAGCTAAAAAAAAAAGAAAGAAATAAATAAAATTGAAAAAATAAAATAAAATACAAGTAAACAAAACCATATACATACACACATACCATATACATACATAGATATATACGCAGATACATAGTAGTTTTCGTAGGCAAAGTCGCGAGAGAGTTACCTAGTTTTATTATAAATGAACTAACAGTTTGAATACAAACAGCTCACTTGTAACAAGCTCCGCATATCGAATAAACCAGAGCTGGCCGTGAAAATTATTTTCGTACAAATCTGGTTTTTATAACTCGACAATAAGGATCGAGTAGTTTCTTCATAACCATATTTTTTCTTAAGCTAACACTTTTACTTCTGTTTAAACAACAGGGATTTACGAGAATCTCTTTCGCGTGAAATTAAATAATTTATTTACGTATGTAATACTAAAGTGGTCTTGTCTGTCCACTGTCCTTTCTATTTTTGGAAATCGGGGCAAAACAAAAGTTTTGTTTTGTGTATTAAGTCACCCACTCGTTTGTATTGCATTGTAATGGTGATGACAAGAAAAGCTTTTTGCTACTATATTTATCTTCGTGATGTTTTTAGAAGCGCGATAATTTTATGTATTTTATTTTGCGGTTTGTGTTTTAGTGCGGTGCATTTTAGTGAGTTTGGGTAAGCATAAATTTGGTTTGCAGTGAAATCGTATTCTAGTATTAATATTTTAAAATGTTATTCACAGAGTTATGACTTAAGATATTTTTTGAAAACGCTAACGCATGGCTTAGTGGTCAGAGTTCTCGGTTTCCAAGACAGGTGGGTTCGAATCCCGTTGTGTCCAATTTTTTGTATGTTTCCTAAAAATGGATTTCTACTAACTCACAAATTCAAATTTATATAATTACAGAGTAATTTTTCTCATTTAATCGTTTTCTTTCTAACAGGAAATGCTGAAAGTTAAAAAAGAAAGCATTATAAAACCTATACTGTGTATAGTTAACGCAAGTCACTGTAGAGTCGCTTTTCATATCGCGTGTATTGTAACATAAATATAATTAGCGTAGCATATAGCAGGTTTACAAGCTTTTATGATCGCTTGTTTTCGCGATTATTACACATTTTGAGATAAAAACTATTTTTAACCGGATTAATTGCGTATATTTTTGGTATTCGAAAATACATTTTTAGAAAACCCGACGTTCAAACACTTTACAGTAGACCGTGGTCACAGGTAGACTGAGGTGGCATTCGTCGGTCAGTTGATACATTACTATTTCAAACTACCGCAAACGATTTTTTAGTTTTACAAGCTTTATCATAGCAAGGTAGTCAGAAAAAGCCTAGCGCTAAGACATTCGGTTCTCCACTTCCTACACATTGCGTGTTGGGTGACGGAACTCAATGCCGCGCTTTATCTATATTTATTAGGTACCAGAAGGGAGAAATGAAAATAATAAACATTCATTCCCCGAAAACAAAATTTAACTCAGAACCATCGAGTTTACAGCCGGTTGCTGTTGCACGACGGCCTCGTGAATATAATTATTATGAAATAATTACCCTTTATTCCTATCACCTTAAGAGTAGGCAAAAATATTTTAGTATTTTGCAGTATTTGCAATTTTATTTTTATTGAAAACAAGATAAGTCTTTGGCGCTTTGTCAGATGCTTTAAGGAGATAAACTTTTTATACTCTTAAACAGCTTATTTGGTGAACAATATAAAATTAGTGTTAAATTCGCTAAAGAAGATTATGTCTTCTTAGTAGGCGAATAAAACCTAACGTCGAGATACTTTAATCAAATTGAAGACTTTGTATATTCAGTAACGGAACTTAACCCTGCACATTTACTCGGAAATGAAAATTATTTAAAACAATATGATTTAGCGCTTCCCGTTTAGTAGAGATAAGTCGTGTTAAGATATTTCGTTCTCCTTTTATATAAACATAAACTCACAGGATTTTTTAAAGGGAACAAAAACATAGAAATCTTTCAACTATTAATTGATTTAGATGTGCTTGAACTAGCCTGTTTGAATAAATAATTTTATGATTTTCTTTTTGTTTTGGCTTACCTTCAAGGGGAATTGAACACACCACCATTGCGTTAATAGATAACTTTAAAAATAGTCTGAATTCGTTACGTTGATCGAATTCATTGCTATTACAGCGTGTTATAATAGCATCACAGCTATTTAAAAAGGTTAACTGGCTTTGTCTAGACAAAAAGTAGTTTTCTTTTCCCTTAACACTCACTATCTACAATTTTACACTATATTTTTTTTGTAAGTGTATATTAAAATGTCTTCACATTCAATCGTTTAGGGATTGCATTGTATGCAAAATGTTTGAATCGACGCTTGGAAAGTACGGTCAGATTGCAATAAAGTTTTTGACTTCTCTTTTACGGGTATTTATATTCAAAAATGGTGTAGACAGAAACTATATAATGATTGTATTGTTTTTCTAGCTTCACGCTGTATCCCGCACATGCTGCTGCATGACCAGATTCCGTCTGCCTACCCTGCTGGGTATGCAGATGGAATCTGGTGTTAAGACCGTTCTCTAGTTTCTGTCGAATTCTGGAGGCTTTGTGTGTTATGTGGCAGAACCTAACGCCACGGTTTGCTTCAACATAAAAGCGAAGAAATGAAATTATTAAATATGTTCATTCCTCGAGTGGGAATCGAACCAGTCGCGTTTACAATCACACTTTCGTGCCCGTACGCCACGACTGGCCCTAAGGATTGAGTTGTTATATTTAACCTCCTATATTTTTGGTTTTTAAAAAAAATGTTCCAATAATTTAATTTAGTTCTATTGTACAAGATATTATCTAAATAGCAAAGACAAAGGACAGCGTTGCATAAAAACTTAGTTTTAAGACACTTCCTGCTCTACCTTCTGTCCGAATCCGAAACATTGCATGTTAAGTGGTTCTTAAGTACCAGACCGGAGAAATGAAAATAATTTGAATATAGAAATTCTCCCGAGTGGGAATGGAACCTAACACTATTTACATTTAAACTCAGACGTTGTCCCACTGCGCCACGAAGACCTTTTTCTTTTGATTTTAAAATTTATTGAATACACCAGCACATATTTCAGTTTACAAGGCGCCATACAAATTGTAACATGTCAAAATGTCACTGGAATCGTGAGAAAAATTATATCACAACATTTTATTAAAACGCATTACTGCGTCTCGAAGTCGGCGACTGTAAACATCATTAATTTGTGTGTTTTTCTTTGTCCAATGATGTGACGCGTTTCTATTAATTCGTTGAAATTATGAACTTGAGATTATGTCTCATACATGTTGCATTGAAATGGTAAACAAAGGGGAGTGTTGAAATAGTAAAACTGTTAGTATTTTTGTTAATAACTGTGAAATTAACAAAGCGTATTGCTGTTTGGGGAGTTATCACCCCCGGAGGGCGTGTATGAATAGGTTGATGACAGTGGACAAGGCGAAAGAAGTATGCAGGGACCGTAGCGTTTGGTGTCCCGTTCTTTCTGACTACCCTGCACGGGACACAGCGTGGAGCTAAAACAAAATAAATATGTTACATACACATGACATCTCTTTCAAATAAAATACAAACGCAAAGTGATTGGTCACTATGTTCTCTTTCATTGCAACATATATGTAAATATTTATAACTTATAACCTTTTGACGCAAATGTAAATGATTTTGGTACATGTAGGAACAGCAATAAACTGAGCTTCCAAATAGTTCAGCCATTGTTAATAAAATCCCTACAAAATAGAATCAGTGTACGCTTATTGGTAACTGGGATATAAATTTTATTAAGATGCTGACAAGTTGATCCTGGCCTTACTTTCGATATTTCAGGATTAAGGAGGATATTTATATAATGTGGTTATAATGTTAACCTGATTTTAGATTTAATATGTCTTCTATATATGCTTTACTTTGTATATAGGTGACATATACATAATATTGCGCAATTTGCGTAGAATAATATTTTGGTCTATTATTAAATGAAATCAACATGGCGCAGTGGAACATTGTCTGACGAAAAATGATGGTTGTGGGTTCGATTCCATCTGTAGGGAATAATAATGAAATGTTCGATTTAATTTCATTTCTCCTATCTCTTATCTGAGACCAAGTATTGATTTTTCTATTATAATGATGTTTATGTAATATACAATCCCTTGGTAAATGTGGCAATTTAATTTTAAATATTATATATGTAGGTACATATTAATTTAATAACCTTTTCAAAGTTTTTTTTAGGGAAACCAGATAAAATTTGTTAAAGAAAGTCTGTCCTTTACTTTCCGCCTATTTAAAGCACGCGGCGCACTGAAGCGAAAATCCCAAAGCCACGTTTTGTCTAAAACGGTCGAATAAATGAAAATATTTTTTTTAGATATAAATATTCCTCGGGTTCGTCCCAGTTGGTTATGCCTCACTTAATGCAAAGATTGTGGAATACGTATACGAGTAGACGTTATATTGGTCTAGAACAGGAATGGGCAACTTGCGGCCCGCTTAATATTTTTTTGCCACCCGTAAAGCGTTTATTTTTACGACCGATGTTATCCTGCTACTTTTTAAATACTTTTAGAAGTGTGTTAATTCGAGACAAAGCGCGGCGTTAAGTTCCGCCACTTAACACGCAATGCCTCCGGATTCGGAGGAAAGTGGGGAACGGAGTGTCTTAACATGAGGTTTCTTCTGCCTGCCCTGGTGTGTGCGAGATATTTTAAAGTATGAATAGGACCATTGTTAGGAAAACCCAAATCTTCTAATTACTAGTATCGATTTTAATTGAATTACAAAATAATACTTAGGCGATAAGTGTAAAGTGGATTGTCCTGTGCTTTTTTATCTATCCTTACAAAATACAGAAAACACTGAAAATAAAAAGGTTATTTTTTTTCCTTCGCAGATTTGTTCGTGGGATTAATAAACGTGTTCGTGGACATCGTGCAGAAGATGACCATAGCGTGGCTGGCTGGCGAGTTCATGTGCAAAATAGTGAGATTCCTACAGGTAACATAAATAACTCGAATCGTATCATAAATTAAGGTCATTATGACGTAGTATCAGCGACTGACTGTAAAGGAGATGGTTGTGGGTTCGATTTCCACTCAAGAAATGATTATAATAAATAAATAAAAATAAATATATATATATTATTTATTGTCAAGCAACATAGGCTCATAGTTGGTTAGTACAAGAGAATTATACGTAAATTATTTTTATCAGAGTGGAGACTCTAGTAGCTCTGGTTGAGTTCCGCCGCTAAACACACAATGTCTCGATTTTAGGCGTAAAGTAGAAAACGAAGGAAAACAAAAATACAACTTTTGCTCTTTTAAAGTGTTTTTTCTTTTAAAGAAGTGTCTTCACAATAGGTCCTCTCTGACTACCCCACTACTATGTGACGAAGTAGGATCGTCTGACTGTAAACGGTATGGCCGTGGGTTTGATTCCCATTGACTGAATCAATATATTTAAATTTCCTTCATTTTTCAGCTGTGGTAAGACATAGAGTTGAGTTGAGTCACTAGACGCTCAATGTATCGAAATCAGATATCTATAGAACGGAGTGTCTTCACACTAAATTGCCCCTCCAGCTATGCAGAAAAAGCGTAAAACTGTATCATAAATTCTACTTAAATTGCCAACAATTGCTTCCAAATGCTCGACGCTTGACCTGTTTCCATTATTCTATTATCGCAGATTGATAGTTTAATACACTGTGTCTTATTTTTACGACTAATAAATGTTTCAAGATACTTTTATAATATTTCTCTTTGTGGTTTATATTTTCTTTTGCTAACTATTATTTATTTTAAAAAGATTCTTTATAGGACAATAAAGAATTTAAATAGGGTCTTTGATATATAATTTTGTTTACAGCAATTTTATATTAGTAAAAAACAGTTCTAGATGATCGTTCAGTTGTTTGATTTGTTTATTTCTATTATAGTAAGAACGAAGTAAGAACAGTCAGCGTTTAAATATAATATGACCTGTAACTCAGCTTATTTCTTTAATATATTTTCGTTATCTCTGCCTTTAATCATCCTTCTATCTATCAAGCTTAGAAAATATTCTAAAGCTCATTTTGACCAGCCGTTCGCCATCTGATTTGCTTGAAAAGGCACATACATGCACACGTGTCCGAATCTGATACTACTACTATATTTTCATAACATGTACCTGATAGCTGGTTAGGTCGAACAAGATAGTGAGAAGATATTTTTGAGCGTGATTCTTTTGGTTACTTTGTACTATTTGATTATATATAGTTAGAACAATAAGTTTACTTTCTATTCGGTGTGTTTACAGTAAGATTATATTGAATATTTCTTATTGTTAATGCTATTTGAAATAAAAAATCGAGTTTCACCACTCAACACGCAATCTCGGGCTTGATTATAGGCGAAAAGTGGAGAACGGAGAATCTTAACACTAGGTCTTTTCTGACTACCCTACTTTGCGGAAGCGTCAGGCGTCAAGCTGATAAAACTATAAGCATTAAAATAATAGTATAATTGTTAATTACGAATACAAAACACTGAAATAAAAAACTTTAAGCCCCGGTATTTACCATTTAAAAGTGAACTTAATGCCTTGTCACGTGTCACTCACTGCGTAATTGTAATGCATTTAAACTGTACACATATTCGTATTAATTTTATTTACTGAAATCTTAACTGTGTACATTTTAAAACAGTAATAAGTTTAAACAATTGTTTGTAATATACGTTCTACAAGTAAGCTCCTTTGTAATGTAGTTGTTGTGGGTTCTATTCCCGTTTGGGGAAAGCTGTAGTCTTTTGTAAAACAAAAAAAAATTAATCCCAATTACCGTTCTTGAAACGTAGATAGAAAATCGTGAACATACTGTCTTGTAATAAATTCTTTCTACCTACACTATTATATTCATTTTCGATGCGAAATACCTAAATATATTAGAATTTACCTTAATTTGCTAGTTGCTGAGCTGAGCGTAGCGAAACTCTTACTGGTCAAAAGTGTGTCTCGTTGTGGTTTAACTCTTCCCAGGCTATTTGTAGGAGACCTATAAAATTTGGCAGGGTTATCGAGCACAGTATCTTGTGTGCGGTGAAGTTTTTTGGTGACAATTTTAATTGTAGTTTTTAAATAAATGGTAATTAAATGGTCAAAAAGTGTCCATAGACTTGGGCTGTGGAACGTTTTGAAATCGCACGCGCGCCCACTTGACATCATTTCACCTAGCTGCGGTAGCGAATAAATTTGAAAACTTACTTCAACGAACATTCAATTTACTTTTTCTCACTGCTACTTTTAGTCAATTAGCATTAAATATGTACTTTGCTCAGCTCTTCCCGCCATGCAGAGCAAAGAGGCGGTTCCTAGTATTTTTATAGTAACATGATTTTATTATTCTACAGGGGGTGGTCATGTACGCGTCTACGTATGTTTTAGTGGCGTTAAGTATAGACAGATGTGACGCCATCACCAATCCCATGAACTTTTCTGGAAGCTGTAAGTTTTAAATGTGATATTTGTTTTGTTACTTAATGTATATTTATGTTATAAAGTACTCAACTTTTGTATTAAATTAATATTTGTATTTAAAGATGTATGAAAATTTTCTGAAAGTATGAATACCGTTAATTAAAATCTTTGGCCGAAAGGTAAAAAATTTATTTCGTTTCCATACTCATTATGGTGCAGTTGGTCAGCGTATTGACTGTAACCGATATTGGTTGTGTTCGAACCCACTCATGGAAATGATTGTATTGTTATTGTACCTTCACGCTGTATCCCGCACACAGCAGGGTTGGCAGAGGGAACCTAGTGTTAATACACTCCGTTCCCCACTTTCCGCCGAATTCGGAGGCATTGCATGTTAAGTGGCGGAACTTAAGCCTGCGCATGGCCTCTGATACTAGAGTGAAGGAAATGGAAATATTAAATATTTCCACTCCACGAGTGGGAATCGAACCCACAACCAGTCGTTCACAGTCACACGTTCATGCCACTGCGTCACGTCTGGCCCTATTGATTATATTTAAATAATATTCATTTCTCCGCTCTGGTACCTAAGACAAGGCACAGCTTTAGTAGTGTAACTCAATATATAATGTCTCGATTTCAAGCGGAGAGTCTTGACACTAGGTTCTCTCTCTCCACCCTGTTATGCGAAAAAAGCGTATAGCTGAAAAATAATACACAAACAAAGCAGGAAACAGTTCCTTGTTCCATATAATACTAAGGACATCATTTCTCATGTAATTGCAGATGAAACTCTGGGCGAAATAAGCCCTTTTCTAAACTATGGGATCTTAATGGGCTCTGTCTTTTCTTTTTATTATAACAGAGTACATTTAAAGATAAACTTGCCAGGAATATGTGTACTGCACTTACGGCTTAAGGGTGTTTAGGGTTGTTGGCCACTATACTGCTTAAATATAGCAAGATATGTTTTCTTTTTTTTTGAGATATTCAAAAATATGTTTTGCTGTAGAAAAAAATATTTTTAACAAGTAAATTATTAATTTCCTTGTCCAGTTTTGATATGGATGGTAGTAGCTTCAAATTTCATTTTGTGTTATTATTCGTTTGTTATATAGATGTTTCATTGTTGTAGTTTATTAAAAAGCTAAGTTAAGTTTTATTGTTAACTGTGCGTAGTGTTTCTTCAGATAAAACGGTGAAAGAATATATTTGAGATTTTGAATGCAATAAATTTTAGAAAGAAGATACTTTCACTTTTTGATGTTTTTTACATTCGAACAAATATTAAAATTATTTTATATTTACATTTTCATTTTAAAATATTCAGTCTTATAGAGCTGACAATCTTAATAAGTACAAATCTGTACAATACAAAAAAAATTGAGGCCGGCGTGGCGCAGTAAGTAGGCGTCTGACTGTAAAAGTGATGATTTCTAGCCAAAAATGAACGAAATGTTGAATTTTGACATTCCGTTGAATGTCATTCAGACATTCCGTTCTGTCCGTTCCGTCAATGAATGACACTAGATTTTGCGACTACTACCTGTGTTATATATGTATACTACTTCTATGTGGGAAAAGCGAGAAGGTATATTTTTTTTAAAACCTAATGTAAAATTGAAAAAGACATTTAGATAACGTATAAAATTTTGAACGCAGCGGGATTTGAACCCGCGCCTCCTCGAAACCGTCCAGGTGCTTTGACCACTGAACGCATGGGTTAACGTAATTTTTAAATGTTTTCTAAATGTCTTTTTCAATGCCCTAAATGTGTGAATAACACTTTAAAAATGTTAAAAGTATCTAATGTTAAATTGCCTTATTTTTGTTTGGAAGCAAAAAAGCTACTGGAATAAGTACCTTAAAGAAGGATATTATTCCAGGTCGGAAACCATGTGCAGTTGGACGTTAAAACTATTATATACGTTTTTTATTTTGCAGGGAATCGTGCGCGAGGTCTCATTGTGACGGCGTGGCTTCTCAGCATTGTGTTCTCTATACCTATTCTAGTACTATATCATGTTAAAGAAGTACAAGGTAAGGTATTTGTTTTTTTTTAATTTTAACTGTGATTTTTATATGATTTTTTATTGTTAGGTCGTCGTGGCACAGTGATTGTGTTTGAGTGTATATGTGTTGGTTATATGTTTGATTTCTACGCGGGGAAAAGATTATGATAAATGAAATTAATTTTTAAATTATATTCAATTCACCGTTATGGTGTAAAAAACGTCGGTTAACGTCTACCATTTAAAACTTAATGGGGGAAAAATGGTAAACTGGAGTATGGTGAACTGGAGTGTCTAGGACTAATTAATAAATATTGGGTTCCCTCATACTGACCTTCGGCGGGTGAAAATCCTGAAACTGAAAAAAATATTGCTTCTGTGTGGTCTCGTGGCCAGGGCGTTGTTCAAGTTAGAGATTCTTTCTCTTTATGTTGCTTAAATGAAGCTCTTAATATATACATACATACGAGTATAAGAGTAAGATGTAAACATCTCTAGCATACTATTTATTATTTTTATATTTATTACTTAAAGAGTGTTCTGTAGTCTTCTAACTCTTCTTTCTTTTGAACTCTTTTTTATTGTAATTTGTCCTTTTCATTGATTTATTAGTTTGATAGTACTGGTAATTGACACTTTAGATTATTGTGCAGTACGAAATAAGTAGACCTTGACAAGATAGAATAAAAAGATATACAGACTGGAAAACTTGGATTAAAAAAAATATTAATAATAATGCGGCCATCGTGGCATAGTGAATGAGTCTGACTATAAGCACAGTGGTTATGACCTCAATTCCTACACAGTAAAATAATTATATATAAACTATTTACATTTCTCCGCTCTGAAAAGACTAAGCACGGAGGAATTAAACTCTTAAATCGTCTCCTATTTGGGCAGTGCGTATATCCGAGTGCCTTGACACTAGGTTCTCTCTGATTACTTTATTATGCCGAAAATAGCGTAAAATTTGAGCGTTGATTTGCTTCATATTTCAATCGTATACAATATCTTTGAGTTGGTCAAAAACGAAACTAAGTTTTTCTGTACATCTCGCAAAATAGGACACAAAGACACGTGTGAAGTAAAAAGGAAGATAGAAGCACAAAAATACATTTCATATAGCACGCAAACGATACACGTGATGCATTTATACGTGACATACGTCTTACTCGTTTATGATCTATTTTGTATAATATTAGAATTATTACTAAGCAGTTATTGAATATTTTCCTGTATAAGAAGATGGTTATTTCTTTTTATAATGTAAGAAAAGATGTCATGAGATTATGGCGGAACTATCATCAGCTCAGTTGAAGGCATTTTTTGTCATACGTTTTTTTTTATATTTACAAATGGATATGATTTTTTGATTATATTTAAAAACAATTGTCATTTTATAAGAACCTTTAAAGACATAATTAGTAAAAATAAACTAGTAAAAAGTATAAAGAGTACAAAAAAGGCTATTATAAGTAACATAAAAAAGATATTCTAAGATGATACGAAATATAAAAATGTATACGAAATATAATAAAAAAGAAGACGAACATAATGAATAACACCTGATGCTATTAAACAGTGTGTCCATATATTACCTTCAGAAATGTCCTTGTGTCCGACTTTCTTATCCTATTTATTATATTATATATATAATATTTTAAAAAAGTTGGACTTGAGTACAATTTAATTAACTGTACTCTTCGTTATAGACTGACAAATAAAGGTAAACTTGCTTAGTAAAAAAATTAAAGTCTTGGTAGGTTCGTTGAAAAGAAGAGAAGCAATAAAAGACTTTCCACGCTTTTGGAGCAAAGTTATATAGAGCTAGTGCCAATACATCCTTCATATTCCGGCTACGCTGAAATTTTATTAATTTTATTGTCGAATTGCCGCGCTTTGTTTTATATTCAAGAGCAAAGGCATGAAAGATTCCTTCGAGTGAAAATTGAACTAATCGTGACTACAGGTTCTGTCAAGCCACGA
The DNA here is from genome assembly GCA_019049465.1 of Dryas iulia moderata. Taxonomy (NCBI): domain Eukaryota; kingdom Metazoa; phylum Arthropoda; class Insecta; order Lepidoptera; family Nymphalidae; genus Dryas; species Dryas iulia. The sequence goes on from CM032425.1 coordinate 12,639,493, forward strand.
TCACCTAAACAAAAAGTAAAAAAAACATGTTTTAAAATCCAAAAAAAACTGAATCAAAAGTACTAAAAATTAAAATATTTAAATAATCTTTAAGGAAGTTTCATTAAAATTGTTCTTAAAAAATCAAAGATTTATTTGATTTCAAATATAATATATACACAAGAATTAATTTATGTTGATAGAAGACATATTGTATAAGTAATACGTAAGACCTCATCTTTGTAGTCATTCATTACTTATTTTACGAGAAGAGATCGCCAGCAAAATTATTTTTTTTATTAGCTAGGTATCGGTATCTTCATGAAGAGATTCATAAATATGAAGTTCAGCAGAATTTTTAGATTTTCCTAAGAACATATTTATTATTGTGATAAATTTGTATTATTGTTTTTTACATCCAGTCTGAAAATATATCTAATATTATTGAATCAAAATCAAAACCAGTCAAAACAAGACTATTTTATGTTATTTTATGATTGATTTTAATAAATAAAAAAAATAAAAAATATTTATTGGGAACAAAAATTAACATATACATTAACAAGGTGTACGTTGACTGCGAAAGTTATACAACTGCAGCGCAGTGTCAGCGCCCACTTCGAGGTACATATTGTTACACCAATTTTCTAAACTTACAAATAATACAGTGAAATATTTAAAAAATAAAAATTGTAGCAAGTTACTTATCCAACTATCTTATACTTATTCATTTGCAGTAACTATCTTATACTAATAAGAAATAGTAAATTTGAAATCAATAATATATCTATAAATACGTGAATGTGTGATGGATAAAATTGAAGGCATGCGTAAAGAAAATAACCTTTTCGTAAAAAATAATCTAAAATAGAGTATGAGAATTAAAATAGATAAAGTGGGTTCAATAATAAAATATGCAAACACTGACATACAAACATTAACTATATAAAGTTTTCTGCAGAAAGCAAAAAGTTTTCATAATATTTAGAAATGCCTTAAAAAGCCTTAAGGTTATTATACATTTACCCATTAAAAGTTTTGTTATGTTTAAAGTATTTAAATTCGAGAGTCTCTTATCAATTAATCAATGGGACTAAATCTTCTTGGTTTGTAATAAACGGCTCAGAAACTGTCGTAGGAGTACATAAGTATGCATAATTTTTATAGCATTTTTAAATAGTTCATTTGCAGTAATTGTCAAATAAACCAGATAAGTACTCGTTAGAGTAATCAAATGATTTCCCAAGACATTGAAAGTGTAAATAAAAAGAAAATACTAAGAACGTTTTCGGCTGTCCATATTGAAAAGGTCAACCACATTTATTTTTTAGACCCTGGAGACGTTGAGTTCTATAGAATATAATCATTTTCATTTACTTTCAGATTTTGTTTGAATTGCGAAAGTAATGAGCTTCAAAGTATACGAAAACTGTATTCATGTAATGTTAATTAACTAATTACGTTATAATAATTTACAGATACAATATTTAAGGCCGTTGTGGCTTAGTATGTTAGTCTGTCTGTAATCTCGATGGTAATGGATTCGATTCTTACTCGAAAGAACGATTATTTTTACATTTTCGTTTCTGCGCTCTGATAACTAAGACAAAGTTTAGCGTTGATTTCCACCACTCACGTAATGTCTAGATTTTGTACTAGATTCTCTCTGATTAGCTTACTTAAAGGAATATGTAATTGTTTTGTACTAAACTTGATAGGATACATCAACTAATACGAGTATTCTTGAAAATGTATTTTAATCGAGTAATTTTCTTGCTCCATTTTTAATTGTACTTATGTTCATTTTTCTAATATCTATAATTATACATAAGTATTATACATAAGTAATATATATAAGTAAACTAAATAAAAGAATAAATAAATAAAAATGTCCTTAAATTGTTTACAGGTCAACTTCAATGCTGGATAGATTTAGGTGAACCTCGGAATTGGCAGATTTGGATGACCGTTGTCTCGATACTGATTTTCGTTTTACCTGCATTAGCTATAGCGGCTTGTTATGCAGTTATAGTACTGACTATATGGACGAAGAGCAAAGCTGTGGTAATGAGTCCGCCTATAAACTCTAGCAGAACAAAAACTCTAAGAAATGGTGAGTTATTTTCAATGTTGGGCAAAATTGCTATTAACAAATAAATATTCACAATTCATTCATCAAAAGTTACAGTTACCTAAAATATTTTTTTTTTTTTAATTATTACACTACATTTGACAATATAAATTAATTGTTAATTTTGGTTTCGCATAAATAAATGATTAATTGTTAATTGCAATTAAATTTTGCCCAACACTTATTGTTGTTTGTAATGAATTTTTATATTAAGCCCATTTAGGCCAGCCGTGGTGGTAGTGGTGTTCTTTCACCGTTATGATTGTTTAAGTGGAGATAGTTAAAAGACTCGAGAGTCACTTAAGTTACTTTTTGCCGCGATTAAACATATCATTCTCGTGGTGATACCCATATACTATTATGTATACTTCGATAAACTATTTAATATACTAGTTAGGAAAGTGTAGAATGACGTAAGCTAATTTAATTCCCACTGATCGTTTCGGCAAAAGGCAAGGGTAATAGCTAATAAGATATACCTTAAAAATATTATTTAATAAACTTACTAGGACATGCAAGAGCTTAATAGTTCTACTACTTTTGAACATTTTCCTTCTCTATTAAAGTATTGAAATTAAGTTAAGAAAAGTTTCTTAACCGTTTTATAATCAATTTATTCCCCCCTCTAGAAACCTATATGTATTATTTCAGCCTTCTCCGCCCAGTAGTTTTAACTGTTAACTGTCTATCAGTCACTTGTGAACGGGAGCGTTTATATATTTTCTTTACAAATGTAAAACATAAATAAATAAAAATGTTCGATATAAATGTAGCTTACCGATTCCTACCAATAAAATGTTTTTAATGTTACTTTAAATGTGATCTTTTATATTTATTTTATCTGACTAACGACTGTGCCTGTGTGATTTTTCATACAATATTTTTTTTACCCCTTATTTTAGTATTTCTACATTCATTCATGTTTATATTAACTTTCATCCCTTACATCAAACTTATAGGTGTTGATTTTGGACAAAAAGTAGCCTATGTTTGACCTTAACTTTTTTGCCTTCAACTATTTTCATTTCGAATTTCATCCTAATTGGGCTAAAATATTAGCTCTGATAGCTTAAAAGACAGACAGACACACAGATAAACTTTCGTATTTATAATATTATATTAGTATAGGTAAAATAACTAATAATAAAAAAAAGCTTCACGCTATATCCCGCACACAGCAGGGTAGGCAGAGGGAACCTAGTGTTAAGACACTCCGTTCCCCACTTTCCGCCGAATTCGGAGGCTTGCGTGTTAAGTGGCGGCTAATAATAATAATAAAGATCTCATTATGTGTAAGGGCCTAATTTCCCATGGTAATTATTAGTAAATCACCAACTAGTTACGAGCTCAAAGCTTTTGATCGCCGATTCACACAGTGGCTTAGTAAAGAGGTCAGCTTTAACTGACAGCTAATACCATTTTCAATTCGATAATGTAGATGTTATTTTGAATCGAATATTAATCTTAATGGATTTGGTGTGTAGACGTTATTAATTAATTTTCTCATTTTTTTTTTTTTTTTTTTTTTCTATGACAGTTTTTCCTCGCTCTTCGATGTATTATTTAAGTTTTCCTTCTAAAGTAGCAAATCGTTAGTGTGTAGAATTATAATAGTATGCATAGCTTCACGTTTTTGTCTACATAGCATGTTAGAGAGAATCTAGTATTCATTTCAGTTTATTATTTCATATATTCCGTTTTCCACTTTTAGCCCGAAATGATAACATGACGTGTTGAGTTATACGAGATGATAACGTTACATGGTAAGCGGGGAAATAAAAGATTGGAAATCGAACCTACAACCAATCCTTATTACATTGTGACATTGTCTGCATTATAATATCCATACTTATATTATAAATCCGAAAGTCTGTCTGCTTGTCTGTCACGCTTTCACGGCTAATCTACTCGTCTGATTTGGATGAAATTTAGAATTAAAGTAGTAAAAAACCTGGGGTCACGGGCTGTTTATTTTTTCAAAAATCAACCTCTAAAGGGTTGAAATAGGGGATGAAAGTTTATAATCTAAACCGCTTGACCGATTGTAATGAATTTTAGCATAAATATTGTTGGTAATCTAAGCTTAAATATAGGCTACTTTATTTTTCAAAGTCAAACACCGAAGTAAACATATACAATAAATATCGATAATAGTTGTTTTAGTCGCTTTGAGAGCTTCTTGAATGAGTAACATTATTCTTATTCGCGCTCTTCCCTACATAAGATTTTCTCTGCAGAAGTCTAGGCAGAGAGTACACTGTATTGAATTCATGATAATTCGTAGTCGCCAAATCGTATTGGAGCTGACTGACAATGTGTGTTGAAAAGCGTAAGTCAACGCAACACAACTAACAGCAAAATGACAATAAATAAAGGGCTATAAAAATTAAATCAATTAAAACTTAAATGATTTAATCATTAAATAATTAATATATTTAAATTATTTACATTTTCAATGCCTTGCCTTCATACTACAGGGGAACGGAGTGTCTTAACATTAGGTTCCCTACGCCGCCTACCCGACTGAGTGAGGGATACAGCGTGAAGCTAAAAAAAATTTAGGCCTCTCTACTCAACTGCTGGGAGATTCTTGTAGCTGAAAGACATATTCACATATAAAACTTTCAAAAATTTTAATCAAAAAGTTGCCTCAAAGCCTCCGTCTATTTTTTATCACGATGTTTTTTACGTTACAGGGCAGGTGGAATGCGACCCGGATTCACGGCGCGCCAGCTCCAGAGGGTTAATACCAAGGGCGAAAATCAAAAGCGTTAAAATGACTTTTGTCATTGTTTTCGGTTAGTATTTAGTTTGTAATAGATTTTGAGAATTTATTAAAAAAATCATATAACAAACTCATACAACAGTTTTTTTTTAATGTAGAGGCGTTTTTTGTTTTTCTTGTAAAATTGTTAGTTTCCCGCGCTATGATACTTTGAAGTCATTATAGTAGTGTAGTAGTATATCATCATAGTAGGGTAGTGTTTGATTGGTTTTAGGTTCAATTCTTACTCAGCGTATGTAAATTATATTATCTGGTACCTAAACACCGCAGCGTTGAGTTCCGTGAATAAACATGTCTTAATTTCGGTCGGAAATATTGTAAACACATCAATTTTGCCATATTTAAATGAAGGATTTTTATAAATGTTTTATTGACATTCGCTGGCTCCGTTATATTACGGCATACGTTTTGTTATATTTTTTTGGCGGAAATCAGAAGTAAGGTATCGTGTTAGAGCTATTTGTATTTTTTCGTTTCCACTTCATAATTGAATTATTGTTATTAAGTTGTTATTTATTAAACAAAATAACAATATTCACTTATAGAGTAACGACTTTTGTCTTATAAGCTTTTCTTGTTAGCCTAAACGATAGGCATAGACAGATATTAAAAGTTTTCTCATTAGGTTCCTTCAGCTTTTAATTAAATAAACTAGTGCAAAAACACAAAAATACATCTTCAATATTTTCAGGCAATAAACAAAAATTATGATTGTACACGTTTAATTTTGTCTTGTTATTTTTGATAAGTTACCCAAAAATCTAGGGCAAATTGTATATAAATTATGAATATAACGAAGCGTGAGATGGCAGAAAAAGTTAATTTTAATTAGACTAATATATAGGCTGTCTTGGCGCAGTGGAACAGCGTCTGATTGTAAAGCGACTGGTTGTAGGTAGGTCGATTCTTACTCGAGGAGTGGAAATAATTAATATTTCCATTTTCTCCGTTCTGGCGGCGAGGTAAAGCGCGGCGTTAATTTCCACCACTTAACACGCAATGCCTAACGAAATTGGCAGAAAATGGGCAACGTAGTGTCTTAACACTAGGTTTCCTCTGCCTACCTGCTATGTGAGGGATATAGCGTGAAGCTGTTTTTTTTTAATATAGTATACGAGTAATTAGCTAATTTAAGTCTTATTTTTATGCCGTTGGCGGCGGCTTCAATGAATGTTAGCTGTAAACAATTCTTACGGTAAACAACGGACTGACGTAAAACTACTCTTCTTGCATACTATTATTACGTGAAAATCTATTTTGAAAAACCTGGCTTTTGAAATTGTTTCTTATCAAACAATATTTTTCATAACGTGTATCAGTGGGTCCAGTGCTTGATGAAGGCGATGGTTGTGGGTTCGATTTCTACTCGGGGATTGATTATATTTAATTTTTTTTAACACGTAATGTCTCAATTTTGAGCGTAGAGGACGGAGTGTCTCGATACTAGTTCCTATGCATAAAGCTGTATTTTTCTTTGTTGCCATGCCACTTTTGTTACAGTTTGTGATAGTAATAATTAAAAAAATATCCTTTTAATAAAACTGTCTCAATAACGCCTACTAAAGTCGATATGTTGTTTTTAATTGTTAATTGACATTCATAGTATTTAGACACTCCACTTCTCTACTTTCCCTCCGTAGAAATAAAAAAAATCAAAATAATCATTTCTCCGAATAGGAATCGAACCCACAACCAACGCATTTTCAGTTAAATACTTTCAATATAATGCATCACAAAAATGGTATAAATATAGAAATTTCTATTATATCAACTCAACAGTTAAACGGTTTGTGTTATACATGAAGTAAATTGATGCCTAACACAAAAATGTTTGTGTAAAGTATGCGTTGTCAAAACACCAGATGCTTTATACATCGGTGAGGAAGTTGAAAGTAATCTATAAATGTATTGGTTGCTCTTGAACTATATTGAGGCTAGTCTTTTAAAAATATCTCTGATTATAAAAGAAAACTTAGTGTAGACACTCTATTCTTCCAATTTCTAAAAGTGGGACATTACGTTAGTGAGACATTGCGGAACTCAACGTTGCGCTTTATCTTATCAGAGCAGAAAAGTAAAAAAACATTAAAAAAACAATCATTTCTCTAAATGGGAATCGTGCTCATAACTAACACATTTTCAAACAAATACTGTCCCACTACATCACAAAAATGGCATAATTATACAAAAATCTATAATATTAACTGAACAGTTAAACGGTTTGTGTTATAAATAAAGTAAATTGATGCCTAACACAAAAATGTTTGTGTAAAGTATGCGTTGTCAAAACACCAGATGCTTTATACATCGGTCAGGAAGTTGAAAGTAATCTATAAATATATTGGTTGCTCTTGAACTATATTGAGGCCAGTCTTTAAAAAACATCTCGCACTATCAGTGAGAACTTGGTGTTAAGACATTCCAGATCTTCACTTTTCGTCTTAAATCCACACGTAGTGTGTAGAGTAGCGGATTTTAACGCCGCGGCTTTATGTTATCAGAACGAAGGATCAAAAATATTAAAATATAATCGTTCCTTCATTATATATTAATTATTATATATTATATATTATTTATTATATATTGATTGCTCTTGAATTATATTGAGACGGGTCTTTTAAAAAATATCTCTATCAAAAAAAACTTAGTGCCGTGACACTTCGCTTCTGCACTTTCCATTTAAAATCGACACATTGCTTGTTGAGTTACGGAACTCAGCACGAAGCTTTGTCTAACCAGAGCGTAAAATGGTAATAATTTAAATATTATCATTTCTCCGAATGGGAATCAATCTCACAATCAATTTTAATATATTTCATATTAAAAAAGACATAAAATAGAAATATCTATAATATTAACTCAACAGTCAAACAGAACAGAACATAACTGGCCAATTATAAATATAGTAAATTGAATCCCAACACAAAACTTGGAAACTGTTGAATTGCGGAACTATAATCGTTCCTTCGTAATAAATAAATAAATTGCTCTTGAACTATATTAAGAACGGTATTTTAAAAATATCTCTATCAAAGAAAACTTTGTATCGAGACACTTTGCTTCTGCACTTTCCGTCTAAAATTGACACATTGCATGTTGAGTTGCAGAACTCAATGCCGTCTTACCAGAGCACAAAAATGGAAATAATTAAAATATAATCATTCCTGCAAGCTCCAAGTGGGAATCGAACCTACAACTAATTGCATTTCCACGCATATACTGTCTCTATAAATATAATGGTTTGCTCTTGAACTATATTGAGGCCGCCATTTAAAAATATTTTACACGAACGCGTAGTTTAATCAAACGCCGGAGACGTTAAAATATTGATCGTCCGTCTGTCGAGCAATAATAATCGATCAATCTTAAGACTTTTAATTTATATGTGTTTTTGTTAGACAGTGTTTTATTTATGTACTAACATCTGCAATAACTGAATGTTATTATTTAGAATGTATGTCATTTTTTTCATTTTTTATGAAATATGACTTTCTGCGAAAATATTAGCATTAGCAAATTTTATTTGGAGCAAAATTCTATTAGCTTTTTTAAAATATATTAATTGCTGGCTAGTAGAATTACGTAGAATCTAGCGCAATGCGCAAATACTTTACATAAAATTAATATACAAGTACAAAATTAGTTTAATAAATAAAAGGTTTACTCAGTTAGCAATTACAAAAATTTAATTTTAAAATTAGAAATTATATATATTCATACAAACGGCTCCATCTTAACGTTCATCCAGGCCTTCGTGGCGCAGTGGAACAGGGATTATATGACTGGTAATTGGTTGTAGGTTCAATTCCCACTCAGGGGAAAAATAATTATTCCCTTTTCTCCGCTCCGGTGTCGCGTATTGGTACGCAACTCAATACACAGTGCTTACTTGGAATTTGGTAGGAAAGTATAAAATGTTTTTTTTGTCACTAGGCTTTCTCCGCCTACCCGAAGAAGCGTCTAACTAAAACGTATAAAATAATTTATGAAACATGTGTCATTTCATTAAACATATTTTTATTTTATTGCCTCTAAAAGAATGTTTTTAGAGTATTTTTTTGATTTATTGTATTTTATAAATAGGACAAAATATTTGAAATAGTTTGTTATTTTAGTGCAGACACAAATTAAATTATATGAAAATAGTTCAAAGCAATAACAGATCCTCAAAAACATATTTTTGGGCGATTTACAATTGAAACTCTTTTACAATTGAAACGTTATTGATGTCGAATATTTATTTTTAAAATTAAACAATTTCAGTTATTTATTGTAATAAACAAGATATTTTTTGTAATAAACATAGAGTCAGCTTTGTTTCCCTTCCGTATATATCACAATATACTAGAGATAGTAATTGTTAATACTCTCCATTTTTTTTACGTGATTTACAGGTTTTGCGTGTTGAGTTGCGATAACTCAACACTGCGCTTTGCCTTATTTTACCAAAATAATGAAAATATTCTAAACATAAATCTTCCTTAGAGGGGACCGAACCCACAAACTTCGTTACAGCTCTACGTTGTTGAACTTCTTTACAATGTCTTCAAAACGTCCTTATAAATATCTACATACCTGTAACCGCCTACTGTGAAATATTTGAAATATTCAGTTTTCAAATAACTATTATATTTGAATGAATAACACCTTATATTTTAATAAATAGCATTCAGTTGCCAACCAATTGTAAATAGATATTATATATGACACTAAGATTGTTATTAATCTTTGAGTAGTAGAAATTAAATATCTCTCTGCAGAGAGGCTAACAAGAAAATAAGTTGTAACAAGCGTATAAGAATTCTGGTATTGCTGAATAGAACGTATAGCTTAGTAGTTGGCACTTGGACGGCATCCATAAGGCACAGGTTCGAATCCCGTTACGTTATAACTTTTAAACCTTTTCTAAAAAAAATATTTAAAATTTAAAAAAAAAAAATAGTTTAATTTATAAGAAATATTACTTTATTTTTCAGTATTCGTCCTCTGCTGGTCTCCCTACATAGTGTTCGATCTTCTCCAAGTGTACAATCAGATACCGACGACACAGACAAGCATGGCCATAGCCACCTTCATACAAAGCCTGGCGTCTCTCAACTCCGCCGCCAATCCGCTGATATGTTGCATGTTTTCACCACATATTTATACAAGCTTGAGGTAAGAAATTGTTTATATTTTTAATAAATTAAAATTTTTAGAGGAGCGAGCACTATTTTTCCAAATTTTTTTGATGATACATACTAAATTTTTTATTAGTATTTTAAAAAATATATAAAAATATCCGTTATATAATTAAACGCTTAATGGATTCCATATATTTATTAAGAAGGTTGAATGCGGTACGAGAACTGCAAGGTTGCTCATCCCTGCTATATGTAAATATATAGAATATCTAATTGAATAAATATACAGAAAAAAAAGATAATAGAACAGATAAAATAACTGCAAATAAAATTAATTATAGTATGCAAAGAGCCTTTAGCAGGTAATGTAAATCAAACTATATTGTATATTGCTTGGGGTAGAATTTAGTTAGTTTTACATATTATACAAAATCATTTACTTATTATCAGTAATTCTCAACCTTTTTTTTGGTCGCGGCACATATTTAACGATATCAAAATTTGGCGGCACACAAAGCAAAAAGATTTTAAATCATATAATTTAATAATATTAACGTTATTATATATTTGCAAAATTTGGCGGCACACAAAAGTGCCGCGGCACAGTGGTTGAGAATCACTGACTTATATAATCAATAATAATATTACTTATCAATTACAAGAAAATTGGATATTTTTTTTTATGTAGCTTGCTTTTTCGTAGTCACTAGTTTTCTTAAGAACAATATTATTAGTACAGAAATGAATATATAACTAAAGTATAACTTAAAATTCATAAAATAATTTATTTGACTTTCAAAAGGAATTAATTCTAAAAATACCTAAAAATATCGACACGCGTAAACGCTAAATATCTTTTCTAGAACAATTCCTGAGAGAGTGCTATTGAAGATATATGGGCAAACTGAGGGGAAGCGAATCATTCACGTATGATAGGACCGTCGTAAATGTTAAATGTTTTATCCCTTACTAACTTCTTGGTCTGGCTTCTTAATCGGCTTCAACTAACCTTATAAAAGAAAACTAAATTGTAATTATTTTAAATATTGCCTAAGTTGCTTCTGTGTAAATTGATGATATTTTTTTTTACTCTGGATAGGAAGCTGGAGTGATTTGACACTATGTCAATATTTATCTATTTTTTCACATATAATTTAGCATTAGTTAGCAGTTGATTGTGGATTGCAAAAATGTTGAGAAGGGGCCAGTCGTGGCTGAGTGGCACAAGCGTGTGACTGTAAACGACTGGTTGTGGGTTCGATTCCCACTCGAGGAGTGGAAATATTTAATATTTCCATTTTCTTCGCTCTGGTGTCGAGGCAAAGCGCGGCATTAAGTTCCGTAACTTAACACGCAATGCCTCCGAATTCGGCGGAAAGTGGGGAAGGGAGTGTCGTAACACTAGATTCCCTCTGCCTACCCTGCTGTGTGCGGGATACAGCGTGAAGATAAAAAAAACGGTACAGAAATGTGTTTTTATTGTGATATCATTGATAATAATGTATATAGTAGTAGGTTCGATACTTGTGGAATTATTCCATGTTGTATTACTTTAAGATTGCGATTTCTATTCTCACTTGGTGCATGGTTAAATTTAATTATATTCATTTTTCCCCTTTGGTCAAACAGACAAAGCACGGCGTTGAGCTGCGCCGCTTAACAAGCAAGATTTTCCATACGGGCAGAAATTGGGGAACTGAGTATGTTGTCATTAGGTTGTCTCTGTCTTTGCCATGCAGAAAAATCATAAAGCTATAAAAATACACCTAAAGTTTTTTTTTTAATTCTTATTTCACGTACAATTCCGTGTAAGAGCAGTTTGTAAATTACTGCGTAAGATAACAGAATAAAGAACAAACTTATAACTTTGTGGCTATAAATTCTAAAAACTGATTCACTTATGTTAGTGTATATACTATTTGAATTAGTAAATAATAATATAAGGGCATATTTCAATAAAAACAATATCGTTAAACACTACTTGAGTAGCCAAAGTTATTAAGTTTTTCTTTCTTTTTACAAAGTTCTACGCGATACGCGATGTTTGCTAACTGATCTTCCACAGTATTAACATGCGCGACGATATCAAAATTTCTTCCTATTATTTTCTATGTCTTCAATTTCAATGTTACATTATTTATAATAATAAATATAAACAATAATGTAAGTATAGATAAGCAGTATTTACAAATGATCTTCCGCGATATTGCACTACGCTCGCGAAATCTCGAGTGCCGTTTATGTATTGAGCGAAGCGAGCAAGTGAAAACCATTTATTTAAAGTTCAATGAGAAATCAGTTTTTTTTGGTGATAACTCTTCAAAGACAACTTTAACAATCAAACTTTTACATTTTTTCTTAATAATTATCTCTATTTGGCATCACTGTATGTGCAAAATATCATAAAGTGCAGTTTTCGAGCCTATTCGTCACAAAGAATGCAAAAAAGTGTCAATTAGAGCGCTCCGCTTGCTTCACTCAAAAATATCCAATATTTTCAATTAATTAATCCTCCACTGCGTTCAAATTTGTATACATTTTCTTAAAATGACTCTTTAACCCGCCCATATTTAAATGTATGAATGACATTTTAATAATAAGTAACATTAATTATTCCACATTTTAGACGAATACCACCGTTTCGCTGGCTCTGGTGCGGTAGGAAGCGACGTCGTCACGTGCGCGGGACTGTTCGTTCTCGATCTGATTCTACAGCCAATTCTGATTTGTTAAGTTCTACGCACGCGAGACGATCACACTCTATAGCTACGGTATGTGGTTTGGTGTATTTTATGATTTGTCATTATTGCAATTGATTTTTCTTTGTGTAGGCCTGAAAAATATACTTCATAAAGTGTCTCGATTTGAGCTGGAAAGTGGGGGACAGACTGTTTTGTAACAAGGTATTTAGTTAAAGTAGAAATATACGTAAAGTTGCTAATTATGTATTATAAATATTATTTTTTTAATAGAAAAACACATTTCAGAAAGCAAGTTTATACAAATATAAAAAAGAGGTAAAGTTTATAACTTTGTTTGTAAGGGGTAATCTTCGGAAATATTGAAATGAAAATTCTTTCATAATTAGATAGCTACACTATTTAACACGTTCAACGCCAAGAAAAATTATGCATCCGATTCCGGTTCGGGCTGCGTCGGTCAGTGCTGACCGCGGTTTCGGGTATTTTTGATTTATTAAAACAGGCCGTAGGGCACTTCTATCTAATTAAAAACAATACGAATTGACCCGCGTGGCTCACTAAGTACTCTAAAATAAGCTACTTACTTAAAAATGTAAAATACTTGGATGTAAGATGACAATTACAAGTGCTGACCGACGTTCAATCACTTCACAAATAGTGATATTTGGATAGAAATGTGATTTTTGCTTGGCCTGGAGGGATAGCATGCTGTCGGTCAGCATTTACCGCGTTGGCAGTTAACGCATTAAGAGTGCTATAGGCTACACTTTATTATGATTGAAGAGAAAGTTCAAGGGATCTTAAAGGGGCCCAAATAAGGAAAAAGTTGAAGATTACGCGGCAAAGCAGCAAGCGGGAACCTTATATAAAATATTTTTTATTTTAATGAAAATACATAGGGATGTTGAAGCCTTCGTGGTACGTTGGGACAGAATCTATATATAAATTGGTTGTGGGTTCGATTCCCACTCGATGAAAATGTTCAAAGTTTAATTACTTTAAATTTTCGCGTGAACAAGGCAAAGCGTGGCGTGAGTTCCACCAAACAACGTCAAATTCGGGGAAGAAGTGGAGAATGGAATGACGAAACTGAACGCCATATTTTTCGCGCCAATCGCCAACGCCATATCTTGTTCGCTAAAGCATTCTCCCGAGGGGAAATCGAACCTACTAACAATCACGATTGCAGTCAGACGCTCCCTCATTATTTGCTCTTATTTTCACTAGCATTCAAAGTCTATTACGTAAAGTAAATATGTTAAGTCAAAGAATTTTGTAAAGATTTTTTCTAGCTATACTATTTAATAAACAAAATACTTTCCACCTTCCAGATACTAAACCGCACCCGCAGCAGCAGTATATCGCGTCCTCAGGAACAACGTCGCGCGCAGCTGCTGGTGCTGCTGCCGGCGCGCGACTGACGGCGACCCGCCGCGCCCGCTCGCGACGTAATGCTTTGATACAACTGTAGGAACTAACTTATTATTGTTTCTTCATTTTAAAGTCTTTTTCAATTTTCATAAAAGTAATTATTACTTTTTGTTATCTATACTTATATTATAAATGCGAAAATCTGTCTGTTTTGTATGTCACGCTTTCATGGCTAATCTACCGGTCCGATTTGGATGAAATTTAGAATTGAAGTAGTAAAACATCCAGGGTCACATATAGGCTAATTATTTTTTCAAAAATCAACCTCTAAAGATTGAAATAAAAGATGAAAGTTTATATGAAAAATCTAAGCCGCTTGGCCGATTGTGATGAATTTTGGCACAAATATAGTTAGATAATCCAAAGTTAAACATAGGCTATTTTATTTCTCAATAATCCAAGCCCGAGGGTTGCAATATAATGAAACAGTCACGTAGTTCACGCGGCGAAGTCGCGAGCTGGTCTCTTGTTTTTCTATATAATACATTTTTTTAGTGTCACCGTGTATCCCACACACAGTAGGATAGGCAAAGGGAACCTAGTGTTAAGATGCTGTGTTTTCTGTGTAAAATGTGGATTTTGAGTTAAATGGTGGAACTCAACGCCGCGTCTTGCCTCGATAATTCATATACGATACGATACGATATGTAAACGACCTCGGCGGCACGCGACTCTGCTCTGATAAAACCTCACCTAAACTAAACTAAGTAAATTTTATATTGTTAAGAGGTGCATAATGCAAATAAAGACATATTATGGCAGGCGCGGATCCACCGTTAGTAGGCACTATAGGCATGCCTAGAACATAAATTAAATGACGTCATATTTTTTGGTCTTCGGTAATCAATGGTAGGTGCAAAAAAAAACGAGAGCCAATCCTATAATTCTGAACCTCCTTTCATTTTTTTACGGTTTTACCACTACTGTTGTAGACCAGTTCACTGACTTGCGCCGGTTTTCAGTATCACCGTATCACCTTAATATAATGAAAAAAATAGTAGTGAGAGTTTCTTTATTGTATTCCTCCGTGTATATACTTCGACTCGTGCTTGACTGATTTTCAGGTGGCTGTGACCGCAACCTTTTTTGAGAGCTGGATCCGCTCGTCTCATTAATGTAAAGTTTTTTTTTAACTTCACACTGTATCCCGCACACAGCAGGGTAGGCAGAGGGAACCTAGTATTAAGATACTCCGTTCTCCACTTTCCGCTGAATTCGGAGGCATTGCGTGTTAACTGGCGGAACTTAACGCCGCGATTTAATACGTCGTTATTACAGTCGTTTACAGTCACACGCTTGTGCCACTGGGCCACAACTGGCCACAACGTTAGTCAGTCTAATAAAATAACCGTGACTACAATTATATTCCTTCCATTTTGACATATTTTCTTACGTACAATTAAATAATTTCTATGCACCAAAGGCACATTATCGACTAATATTCAATTTCAATATTTGATGCTTATCCAAAAACTGCAACCTTAGATTGATCTAGCGATCATTTTGTTAAGCAATTTTTTTTAGCTTCACGCTGTATCCCGCACACAGCAGGGTAGGCAGAGGGAACCTAGTGTTAAGACACTCCGTTCCCCACTTTCCGCCGAATTCGGAAGCTTGCGTGTTAAGTGGCGGAACTTAACGCCGCGCTTTACCTCGGCACCAGAGCGAAGAAAATGGAAATATTAAATATTTCCACTCCTCGAGTGGGAATCGAACCCACAACCAGTCGTTTACAGTCACACGCTTGTGCCACTGGGCCACGACTGGCCACATCATTTTTTTAATAAAGTAAAGGTTGAATATGCAATCTAATTGACAATAATCAATCGATTGATTGTATATTATATCTATATTTTACTCAAAAAAGTGATTTATACATAAAGTTGATTGCTAGACCAATCTAAGGCTGAAGTTTTTGGAATAAGTTCGATTATTGATATTAGGCGTTAGTATTATTACTAAATATCAAAGAAATGCCAGTTTCATTTTTAATTTCATAAAACGTGTTTCTTTCTTACTAAGGCCAGTGCTCAACGCAACCCTAACAATACAATAATTCTTTTAAACATTTCTAAAGTGTTATTCCACTCTTAAGAAAATTGAAAAAGACATGATGCTAACAACAAAAATAAGTTGTAATAAAGCGTATAAGAATTTCGACGCAGCGGATAGTAGAACGCATGGCTCAGTGGTGAGAGCGCCTGGACAGTATTCTGGAGGCGCGGGTTCGAATCCCGCTGCGGTCAAATTTTTATAAGTTTTCATTAATTGTCTTTTTCAATACAATAATTGTCTATTCTATATATTTTTATATTATAAGTGGTGTTTATTTTTTTGATTGACGTGCTAATCTCGGAAACTACTGGGACGATTTCAAAAAATATTTTTGTATTAAGGTTGTAGGCAGAGTTGAGCAAAGTTTAATTGCAATTAACAATAGATTATTTGTTCACAATTAACAATTGTTAATTGCAATGGAAAAAAAAACAATGAATTAATTTTCAATTTTATGTGGTTTATATGTGATTTCCTCATAAACAAATAACGAATTGTTAATTGCAATAATTATTTCTTTTTATATTATAGTTTCCGTTACTTTCGCTGTATAAATGGTTCTTGTTACGGTAAAATCATGTTTGATTTGTTTTTATCCAAAAGTTTTAAGACCTTTATAACCTTTTTTTATAATACTGTAACTTATTCTAATATATTATTTGCGAAGGTTTGTTTATAAACTTTGAAATTCTTACCCATCCTGGTATTTAATTTTGAACGAAATTGCTCTTTTGCCTTTTGATTTCAGTGAATATCTTAGGAAATAAAAAAATTGTAGTTTAGGCTAGCAAAGCCGCGAGCGGGTCTTTAGTATTACTATAAAATCTTATGATCAAATAAATATAAAGTAGAGAAATTTAATATTTTATTGTAGTTTTCTAAATGAGAAGGCCAATCAATATAAAGGGAGATGTGATACGTTTGTGCCATTTTCGAACTTCAACTTATTTGTATGTACGTACTTAGATTTTATATCAGGGGTGGCCAAAGTTATTAGTTCGACTTTCTTTTTATTAAATTTGTTTTTGAAATTTCCATTAGTCTAAAGTGAAGCTTGTTGTGTCGCAATAACAGCTTCTGATCGTAAATGCGATAGTTGTAGGTTCGATTCCCACTTGCAGCAATAATGATATACTATTTTAATTTTTCCTATCCATTCTTAGGGCCGCTATCCAACACATACTGTCTCGATTTCAGGCGGAAAGTAGAAAACGGAGTGTCTTGACACTTGGCTCTCTCTACCAACTCTGCTAAGAGGGAAAGAGCGTGAAGCTGCAAATTAAAATATGTTTAATTGCTGCACACGAACCACATTAAAATACGTATTGCATTTTTTTTAATATATATATTTTTTTCTTTTTTTTTTTTTTTTTAATAAATAATAACACAATAATAAAATGAAAATTCCTCTACATCTGTCGAGAGCCATAAATAATTCTTCAAAGAGCTGCAAGTTGGCCGTCCCTGTTCTATGTATATATAAAATACTGTGTTCCCTTGTATTATATAGTATTCAAATTTATTAATATTTAAGACTATAGTAGAACTATGTATGTAATGCTAGTAAATTGCCTTTTAGAAACGTGTATTTAAACATTTTTCAGGACGATCCTCTTTGTTACAAATATATAAAGCGAAATTCATAAATATTACATATGAAACATTTTATTAATGATTTTTTTATTTTTTTATGTTTAATTTATTATTAGCTATATTTAAGAAATATTAATTAATTAATTAATTGTATAAATTAAAATTTGTTAAATCAATCTTAAAGAGTCAAATAATTTGATTTATAAGTTAAGACGCGAAATGCGTTGCTTTCACTATCACTATAAGCAGTTTCATAATTATTATTTCATATTAAATAGACCTGAGAAATGAAAAAAATTAAATTATGATAATTTCACCGAGTGGAATTGAACACACAAGAGACACTGTCTTACTAGGCCGATGACAAGCCCCTGATTTATTGTAACTTTTTAAGCTTTTTCCATATAAATATATTTTTTTTCTTCATTTTAATGTTATTTTAAATGAAGCCAAATATATGTGTATAATATAAAGTTTTTTGAACTTCAAATTAAATGCATTCATTATAAAATAAATCGTTCGGTCGTTAGATTTCAGATTATGTCTCAAGGTGACTGATAGCAAGTAGATATGTCATATTTATTCATATATATGTATGTATATATGTATTTATATACAATATTATTCTCTAAGGTGGTAAGTCAAAACTTTTGATCATCTTATTTCTAATTTAATATAAAAACTACAATAGTATAAAGTAGGTTAAGTACAGCTTTAAGCTTTATTTAACTTTTTAATGTTATATATATTTTTTGGAAACGCAAAGTAGAAACCAAAGAGTTAGGTATATATTGTCTAAGTTAACATAATATTGTTAAAAATAAGTATTATTTTACTAACTGTATGTTTTATTTTATAAGGTATTTATAATTTATTCTTGGTATATAATCTTTCTATGTTTACTTAGTGAGCAAAATTTTTTAATTGTATTATTATGTTTAAAAAATAGTACTTCAGTGGGGATATGAAAATAACATATCTACATCGAAGGCCCTTAACTAGAGTATCGTAACAATATTTTACCAATGTCACAATAAATCTACAAAAGGATCTGTATGCACATTTTTTGGTTAAATTAAATGCAAAAAAAGTGAGACTTTACTATTTTAATGCACAAATTGTTGTATGTTGGTTTTTAATGATGGTTGGCGATTAATTTAATTTAAGATCTGCATCTAAGCCTTTTTTAGACTTAAATTTAACAAATAAATATAAAAATACAGATTACGATACTTAGGTCCTATCGATATATGTTAATCATTGTACCATTTATTATCCCATTACGATGTTATAAATTTTATAAGCAAACGATTCTTAAAATGAGAATTGAAGCCATAACTATTGCTTATTCAGTTTTAAATTTTCTTCTTCCAAATTTCACAAACACTAGTCAGACTTTTATACATTAGGTTTATGTGAAATTTAATATTAATTTATGTTTGTTTCGCGAATTAGATGTAAGTTTAGAACTAAGATTGTAATAAATCTTTTTAAATCTATTTAACTTAATGTATGAATTGGTGTAAATAAGCTATATTATGTGTGTACAATTATTTTTGTATTGCAAGTCACTTGTAAATGTTCAAAATTATTATCCAAAAGATTATAATATAAATTGTATGATAACATGTGTTTTTATTTTCCTGGCTCATCAATTATTGTGGCCAGTTGTTGCCCAGTGGCACAAGCGTGTGATTGTAAATGACTGGTTGTGGGTTCGATTCCCACTCGAAGAGTGGAAATTATATTTCCATATTCTTCGTTCTGGTATCGAGGTAAAATTTTCCGAATTCGACGGAAAGTGGGGAACAGAGGATTACGTATTGATGAAAATAATTTACATAATCATTCTTGCAGTGGAAGTCGAACCCATAACTCCTAACGCTGCGCCTTGATGGCCTATTAATATTTAGATAAATATAAATATATCTAGCAAGTATATTTAAGTATGTTGTGGCCAGTCGTGGCGCGGAGACACAAAGCGTGACTGTGAAGCGACTGGTTGTGGGTTCAATTCTCACTCGAGGAGTGGGAATATTTAATATTTCCATTTTCTTCGCTCTGGTGTTGAGGCAAAGTGCGGCGTTAAGTTCCGCGGCGGCATTCGGCAGAAGTGGGGGGACGGAGTGTCTTGGCACTAGGTTTCCTCTGCCTATCCTGCTATGTTCGGGATACAGCGTGAAGCTAAAAAAAATGAAATATTTAATAAAAATATCAAATTTCTTTAATTTCTACATCTAATTTCCATACGTCAAGTTTTTGTCCGAAAAAACATAAATTAAAAGGAGTACCGCAAAGCAACCCTTTTGTAATTGAAATAGTGTTTTAATGAACTCGTTATAAGGGTGAGTCCGTATAGAGTGTGAAACGTGAGTGCTATTGTTCTGACATATTCAAGGATAATTAAAATAGTTTTGTAGAAAAGGTCACGTAATTACTGACACTTTTGTAACAAAAACTTTAAAGTAATTTTGACAATTAGATTTTTTTGTTATAAGAATTAAGTAGTGACAGTATTTTTGTATGTGTGATCTGATCGTACTTCATGATAGTGATTTTGAATTTTATGTTTGGTTTAAATAGTCAGTGGTCAGTCGTGACGCAGTAGCACAATCGTGTGACTTCAAGGGGAAGGGTTTGGGTTTGATTCCCACTCGGGGAGTGGATATATGTAATTCTCAAATAACTCATTTTTTTCGCTCTGATATCCAGGTAAAGCGCGGCGTTCCGCCACTTAACACGCAATATCTCTCAATTCGGCGGAAAATGAGGAACGGAGTGTCATAACACTAGGTTCCTTCTGCCTACCCTGCTATGTGCGGGATACAGAGTGAAGCTAAAACAAATAAATAAACTAGTGACTGTTTCTGCATATGTGATGCGATAGTGATTTTGAATTTCATCTTTGATTTAAGCTTACAGGTTTTATCGCTCTTCTTGTTTTTAAACATAAGGTAAATATCGGATTATTTTGATATTAGATTCTAACTAATGACTAGTCTGCTATACGGGGAAAAGTATAAAGATTTTTTTTTAATATCAGCTTCGTAAGCAAATAATATATGACTCGGAATTGTATCTTCGATACACATATATCATCTACTGTGCTAAAGGCATACATTACCTATGTAAGTTAGGTGTATAAGAGTGTTCTGCCTTTGCTACCTTTACGCTATTCAATACAATGTCAATTCGTTAATATATATAACAAATATTCGTATTTGTTATGTAATCCTAATTTGTTTTTGTAGTGTGTAAATGTGTTTTTATACAATCTGGATAATTGACCTCGGTTGACCTTCGAAAACACAGTATCGACGATACTGGAGGAAGGTCTCGTAAAAAGCATGAGGATTCTCCGAAGGGCATGTATGAAGAGGTTGATGACAGTGGACGAGGCGAAACAAGTATGCAGGGACTGTAGCGTTTGGCGCTCCATTCTCTCTGACTACTCCGCAAGGGATACAGCGTGAAGCTGGATAACTGATTTGCGTTTTATAAAATAATTAATAATTTGTCATACAAATGTACGAAAAACTTATAATTATTTATAATATCTTTCACAGTATAGCCATGTTCTTACTTCACTTACACTTGATGCTTTATCAAAAAAAAAAATCTTTACATATATTATTACAAACATTGAATAAGGAGAGATTGTAATGAAGTTATCAGAGCATTCAATATTCCAAGAGGGACGAAATTGAGTCTTCTGTCAACAAGTTTCTTTGGAGTTTATTTGCGGTTGCAATGTGGGTCACGAATATTGGTTCCGATTTTATTCATACTACATCACAACAAATCGAATTTTTAACTTTTAGGCAAACCGTCTTGTGCTGGATATATCGAAATATCAGGCATTTTATTGAAAGAAGATAATGAATTATTATAGTATTGTTAAATTGTAGAATAAGTATAAGTTAAATTAAAGAAATAAGTATTATAAAGTTTACAGATTATGAAAATACTAGTCCGCGACTTGAAGTTTATATATACAAACTTTAATAATTTAAGTTATATAATAAAGCTATTTTTTTTATTATAAACTAATATATAGTTGAGGACCAATTTGTACACCACTTTCATGGCCTAAGCTGCTGGTAGGCCAGACTGCTCGTAGGGTTTACTCTTAAATAAGTTACATAAAACCTATGTAATTTCAGAAGTTCGTGAAGTTAATCGAACTTATAACCATTGTACTTATACCATGTTGCGTTACGGTCAGCGCGTGTTCCACTGTGCCGCGATGGCCTCTAAAGTAATTTCTTGTTACCCCCTTAATAGTACAGTGAGAAAGTTTTTTTTTTTTTTTTAGCTTGTATCCCGCACGTATAGCAGGGTAGGCAGAGGGAACCTAGTGTTAAGACACACCGTTCCCCACTTTCCACCGAATTCGGAGGCATTGCGTGTTAAGTGGCGGAACTTAACGCCGCGCTTTACCTCGACACCAGAGCGAAGAAAATGGAAATATTAAATATTTCCACTCCTCGAGTGGGAATCGAACCCACAACCAGTCGTTTACAGTCACACGCTTGTGCCACTCTGCCACGACTGGCCACAAAGTGGAAGTGTAAAACTAAAAAAAAATACACGTATTTTCCCATACACATCGAATCTACAACCATCGATTTCAGTTTCCTACTTCGTTATAATGACCACAATAGATTATTAGCTAGTAAATTATTGTCATACAAAATATAATTTTGGGAACAGCTGTAGTATCATTTTGTAAGCGTGTAGTACCATTATAAATCAACAGTGATTGCGTATGAGATATCCGCTGCGAACCAAAATTAATTATAGGACAATTTGAACGGAAAATGAACTATGTAATAATTACAGCAACCGCACATTGTTGGGCGCATTCTATTTATAATACTAATTTGTTTTTTTTATACTCTAGTACTTTTTGGTTAGTTGTGGGTTCGATTCCCTTTCGGTGGTATTAATGATGACTTAATTGTTTTCATTTCTCCGTGAAATAGGTAAAACTTAACGTTGAAGTTCCCTACTCAAATTTGGTAATAGGAGTGTCTTGACACTAGCATATCTCTGTCTACCGTAATATGGAGGAAGAGCGTGAGGATAAATAAGCATAAAAACAAACGTAAATATAGTGTATTTTTTTATTTATTACATACAATCTATTTCTTACTGTAAATTCCTCATTTCCAAGAAATTAAAAAGTGGCTTAAAGTGCTCGTAATTTAAAAAAAAAACTTATTTTTAATTATTTCGCGAGTGTGAATCAAACCTTCAAACCACTGTATACAATAAGAAAGCGCTCATTAAAAGCACTGGTTGTCCTCTTCATATCTAAGTATAAATACATTAGGCATAGAATACAAAGAAAAAGCTAATCAGGGAAAACTTAGTCTCAAATCCGATCCGCCTGTCATCGATGCTGTGTTTTTCTTAACTGGTGTATTAAGATACGCATAGTAATATGACGGAACATAACACCATTTTTTATGTTAAAGTTAAATTAAATCAAATTAAATTAGCTTCACGCTGTATCCCGCACACAGCAGGGTAGACAGAGGGAATCTAGTGTTAAGACACTCCGTTCCCCGCTTTCCGCCGAATTCAGAGGCTTGCGTGTTAAGTGGCGGGGAACTTAACGCCGAGCTTTACCTCGACACCAGAGCGAAGAAAATGGAAATATAATTTCCACTCCTCGAGTGGGAATCGAACCCACAACCAGTCGTTTACAGTCACACGCTTGTGCCGCTGGGTCACGGCTGGCCACAAAAAGTTCAAATGTTAAGTATGTTAGAGTTCAAATCATAATTATTGGAACTAAAGGTGAAAGGTTGGCTAGCCAAAACTAGATAGTGGTGTAGAAAGTTAGATCACGCTTGCGTTTGGTTCTCTTCTTGCGAATATCTAATAAAAAAGTTGATGGTCAATGGGTACAGTCCAATACACATTGCAGTGAATTATGTGAAGTGTTCTTTATGCAGTGTGTTAAAATTAGATTAGATCAGTACACGATTCGTGTTTCGTTTAAATTAAGCCTATTTAGTATACACATCAGAAGTTAAGAACAATCTAGTTCAACCGGGATCACTGAGTGAATCTCAGTAAAGACTGACAAAGTGGAAAAGTCCACTTTGTCTTACTAATGCAGAAAAATGAAAATAACTTTAATATAATTATTAATCATTCCTCTGATGGGAATTGAAACCACGAGATTCCACTGCCTCACAATAATCTCATAAAATATTATAACAAAATTACTTTTGGTAATTAAATTTCAATTAATATGCATAGAAAATATTTCGTTAAAACCAAGAGATACGTAATCTAAAAATAATCAAGCCATTTATACCCTCTATAAAAAGTACTAAAACAACAATTTCAAACTTTTCCCCATAGGTAACGTAATAGCAAATAAAATTTATGATAGAACAATTACTATATTGTTTTTAAGTTCAGGTATACGTATATCTGATGTTTTTATCGTACTATCTAAAGGTGTGTAAAAATGATCCACATTTTTCTTTTAGCTTCACTCTGTATTCCTTGCAGGGAGTCAGAGAGAACGGAGCGCCAAACGCCACGCTCCCTGCATACTTCTTTCGCCTCGTCCACAGTCATCAACCTCTTCATACACGCCCTCCGGGACGTCCTCATGCTTTTTACGTGACCTTCCTCCAGTATCGTGGATACTGTGTTTTCCACATATTAATAGAAGTAATTAATTTCGGAGCAAATAATTCAGTCCTATTATATTTACTTATGTTTAATTCGAGAATAGACTAAATGTAATTACATTATCATTCCCCCGAGTGGAAATCGAATCCAAAACCATCGCGTTGTTCGACAATCTGATATTGTTCTCTACCCACATATGTTAGTAACGTTGGCATTCAATTGTTTTTGTTATTTAAATTCCGCCACTTAACACGCAAGCCTCCGAATTCGGCGGAAAGTGGGGAACGGAGTGTCTTAACACTAGGTTCCCTCTGCCTACCCTGCTGTGTGCGGGATATAGCGTGAAGCTATTTAATTTTTGTTATTTAACTAATATATGCAGCTGGCGGAAATATTAAATTTTATTATTTATTCAAAAAAATTGTTAAAAAAAATAGTAAAGCAGTACAATATCATTTAGTAGGTACAAAATCAGTGGCCATTTTTTTAAAAATCATAACCTAATTAGAGTAATAACAGCTTTTACGCACGTAATGTTACGTGACTTGAGCAATTTCATGAAAATTATGTTAACTTGTTTAAAGTCGTGTCATTCATAACAATTAAGAAATTGTTAAACTGTGAAGCCATGGGGCACAGTGGGACAGTCTATGTTGTTGTTGTGTAGTTGTGGGTTCGATCTCTACTTGAAGAGAATCATTCCAACATTTAAATATAATCTTATAATTCGGCGTTAAGTTCCGCGCTTAACACGCAATGCCTCTAAATTCGGCGGAAAGTGGGGAACGGAGTGTCTAACCACTAGATTCCCTCTGCATACCCGGCTGTGTGCGGGACACTCCGTAAAGCTAAAGAAAATTTATGTAGAATGAATGAATGAAAATACATTTTAGAAAACTCGACGTTTTTAAACCTTTACAGTGTTACGGTCACAAGTGTAATGTAAAATATTCGGAAAGTTGGATTTTTTTGTAATTTAATTTTGTATACCAAAATATATGTTTAATTTATAAATATCTGATAATTAATTAATTATAAATATCTGATAAAGTCAAAGATCTTATATTTAAATTACTTTAATTTTTCTTGTCCTCTTAATTCTATATATTTTTTTATATTCTCTGGAATGATGTTATATGCACGATATACATATATGAAACTAAATAAATATCAGACAGTAAGAATAATATAAAGCTACCAAATCTTGAAAACCAAATCCTTCTTCAAATAAAAAAAAAACTATTGTTACTAAATGTACATTTTCCCCACACAACCGGGTAGTAAGAGAACAGAGACACTAGCTCTGACACTCTGTTCTCTACTTTCCACCAGAAATTGATACATTACGTGTTAAGTGGCGGAGATCATCAACGCGCTTTGTCTATTTATCAGAGCAGAGTAATTAAATTAATATATAATCATTCGCACGAATAGGAATCGAACTGACAACAATCGTGTTTACAGTCAAACACCCACTGCGTCACAGGTCTCTCGTTACTAGCATAAAACTATTTTTTTGTTATTCCAAAGAATTTCATATAAAGAAAAACATTCAGTTCGAAATCCTAGCGTAGCTCTTATTTAAATACATAATATAAAGAGAAAAGCTAAGAAAACATTCGTGGGATAATCTCCAGATGTTTAAGAGCGAGTCCTCGTAACAATCTCGGATTCTCGTCGGTACAATTGTAACACACGGAAGGTCATCTCGACAGATCGGTCAGTGAACCGTGATTTCAATATCTTTCACACGAATGAATGTCGAATACATAAGTAAAAGTTTATACTTTGATTTATTTTTTTTATACTATGTCTTTGACTGACTGTGTTTCGATTTATCGTTAACAAGCAAATAACGTTTTAGGTATTGAAAAGAATAATTGATGTTTTTATTTAAGTCCATACCAGACGTGAATAATGATGTGGGTGATAAGTATGAAATACTTTTTTTTAAATATTAATGAGCTTTAGAATTAGTTTCATTCATAGGAAATAGTGAATAATTGATTAGTAAGAAAAAATTATATACGAGGTGACTGGTTGCGGATTCGATTCCCACTCGAGGAATTGAAATATTTGTGATTTCATTTTCTTTTCTCGTGATGTCGAAGCAAATTGCGGCGTTGAGTTTCACTGCTTAGCTGGCAATGCCTCCAGAGTTCGGAAAATAGGGAAAGGAGTTTCTTAATTATAAAAAATGAACTTAAATATTTTTTCCATTAAAACATACGGAATAGTCATCATATGTTATTTAATTTTTTCAATATATTTTATAAGAACAGTATTTTCAAACAGAAAACCGTTCTTGAAAGGCGTTCGGTGTTGGAACATAGGAAAACGACAACTACTGCCATTCAGAATCTTAGTAAAAAACAAGAAAAATATTCATAAAAGTTGAATAAAAATTCAGTCGTCTACTTAAAGTTAAATAAATTTTGAGAAGGCCAAGCGCCTTACATAAAAATCTTCGTACATATCTCTAGATGACAATTTGCTCGTTACGATCCTCTGAGGAGCGAATAAGCAAAAGTGCGCTGATATCAGACATTGCTTTTTTTGATTGCACCGCATTATGCTATCTTCATTTGACACATATACATATGTATAAGTTTGAACTCTAAATTATTCTTCACGTTTTTATTTCTAGAGCCGAGTTAAAAGTTAGTGTTAAAACACTCTGTTTTCCACTTTCCGCTTGATTTTGAAACACGCTTTTTTTTGTATCTAGATCAGAAAAATGAAAAAAAAAATAAGAGAAAATAATTAAAATTCATTCACTTAAACGGAAATAGAAACTATATATTTTTTCATTTTTTTCAGTTTTCAGTCACGCTGTACCTATATAGCTCACTAGTAGTAGTTTAGCCAGAGGGAAACGTTAAGACAATCCCCATCTTCTAACGAATATTTGAGGCATTGCATGTTAAGTGGCGACACCAGAGCGAAGTAAATAAAAATATTAAATATTCCACGAGTAGGAATCGAGTCCATAAACAGTTGCCTTTATAGTCACTTTTTGCACTCATGCTCCACGGCTGGCCTCCTAAATAAATTTAAAAAGACATATAAAAAATACATTTGACTAGCGCTTGGGCGGTTTCTAAGAATCACAGGTTCAAACCCCGCTACGTTTCAATTTTTATACGTTTTCCAAAAATGTGTTTTTCATTTTACTGTGTGAATAACATTTTAAAATATTAAAATCAAGTAAATATAACAATTCACCGTACGAGAATCGAACCCACAACCAATCAAGACAATCAATACAGACAGACGCTATAACACTGCACCATGATGGCCTTTAAATATTTATTCCCAATACAAAAAAAAAAATAACAACCAAAAATAAGATAAATAGCCCGCCGCGAATATTTGTTTGCTACAAGAATTATATTCTAAAAGTTATAAGAAAGGAAATTTACATTGAAAGCGGTGTCGTATCACCAATAAATAACGTTAAATCTGTTATCGCTTATGGGAACCTCTGATAAATGGTACTTCGAAATTATCTCCCTCTCAGTATAGGCTGGAATAATTTGTATGGGATGACAATATGGGTTGAATTTATCTTTATTGTTTTGTCAATATTTTATTTTGTAATTATTTGTCGTGTATTGTAGTAGTACTTTACCTATGTAGTAAACGGCATCAGTAGGTATGTCAAGTTTTTTTTTTTTTATTTAGCTTCACGCTGTATTCCGCACATAGCAGAGTAGGCAGAGAGAACCTAGTGTTAATACACTCCGTTAACCACTCCCCGCTTCCCGCCGAATTCGGAGGCACTGCGTGTTAAGCAGCGGAACTTAACACCGCGCTTTACCTCGACACCAGAGCGAAGAAAATGGAAATATAATTTCCACTCCTCGAGTGGGAATTGAACCCACAACCAGTCGTTTACAGTCACACGCTTGTGCCACTGAATAATATTTTATATCTGGATTAGATTTGGGCTAGAAAGAAGCGTACTGCATTTTCAGGGATTAACGCACTGGATGAAGGGAGAAGTATAAGTTTAGAATATAAGTTACATATTATTAGCTCGCGGCATTGCTGGCGTGAACTACACTGCTATAGCTTTTAGTATTTTCGCTAATCACATTCTTGTTTCATTCACAAACTGCTTAAATTTATGATTTCTAACGAATTTCATAAATACAGGGCACAAGGCGATTCTAGCCGTTTCGCATTTGTTTTTAAATCTTCATTTTAATTAACCTACACAAAACATGGAATTTTCTTTTTATTATAAAATATAGAATTTTCTTTATTAGACAAGTACTCAATTAGAATATCTGTATAAATTTTCGGGAGAAAATTGTCTAAATAAGAGTGAAAACTGTATCAAAATCTGCTGCGTAGTTTAAATGCAGAAAGTTTAGAAGCAGACAGACAGAGGCGGAAGGTGACTTTGTTTTGTACTATATGAAATAATAGTTTTAACATAATAAATGAGTTAAAATAACAAAAATCATCACAGCAAATAAAAAATAAAAGAGTAAAAATAATACGGACCCCAAAAATTTCATGATAAAAAAATATAATAAAGGAAGAGGCAGAATAAATCATAGCAATGTCCAAAAAAGTTTTGTTCTTTGTTTTTGAATTTGTTTTTTCTATCTGCAGTATATTTTCTTTCAGTTTCATGGTTTTTTTTTGGTTAAGTAGACAGAACCAGGTGTCAAGACATTTTATTGTTAGCCCTTCGGTCAAATTTGAGACATGACAAGGTTAGAGACGAGACATTCGTTTCGTGGAACTCAACGCTGTATCTTGTTTGAATAGAAGAAACTCTGCTGGCGGTATTTCTAACTGCCATTGCTTATGGGGCCAGTCGTGGCGCAGTGGCACAAGCGTGTGACTGTAAACGACTGATTGTGGGTTCGATTCCCACTCGAGGAGCGGAAATCTATTATCTATATATATAATAAAAGAGTAGAAAAGTCAATTTTGTACATGAAAAATTTTAATGGGATGCGTTAATATATCGATAACAGAGGCCAAAAAACCACTCAGTAGAATTTTTGTCTGTCTGTCTGTCTGTTAATTTGTTCGTCAATCACGCAAAAACTACTGGATAGAAATGAATGAATTTTGGTATGGTGATAGCTTATAGTTCAAAGGTACATATAGGATAGTTTTTTATCCCGGTATTCGACGTAGTTTTTTTGGAAAAAATAAAAAACCGATATAAGTAAATTATTTGTATACTGATATCTACCGGGTAGAATTTAATGAATTTTTGCATGGAGTTAGCTTAGAGGTTAGATCAATATATGGGATAGGTTTCATCCTGGTATTCAATACAACTTCCGCAGAAAAAAATAACATTCAAATTATGTTGATAGTTCGCGAGTGGAGCTAAATTTGTTTTAATATCACTAAGTAAAATAATTATAAGCATAAAATCTATTGAAGATTATTTGCATAACATTTATTAAAGATAAATTTGACCGGTCTATAATACTTTTTATCATCATATCATCTATATGACAACGGATGTCACTACGTTTTATAGAACGGTAGCGCCATCTGTTACCAAATAGTTGATATTGTACTAGATAAATCCTTACTCATTAATATAATTATTTTAAAACTACAAAAATCAGTATCTCTTTTTCACGGGTAATGTACTGACCATATTTAGTTGAAATTGGTAATGAAAATTGTTAAAGACCCAGGGTCAAATTTAAGCTACTTTTAAAAAAAATCAACCCTTAGGAGATAAAACAATGGATAAAACTTATGTATGTTTAGTATATAGTAAGAATGAAAGATCTAAACTCCTTGATTCAATTTCGATGAATTTACTCAGGAAAATAGTTGATGAGGCAAGGTCAAACGTAGGCTACCCCTCTTTTTCTAAAAAGAAACACAAAGGTGCTAAAATAGGGGATGAAAGAAGAAGTTCACACAGTGAAGCCGCGAGTGGGTCGTTAGTTTATTCTGGTATTCAATACAGTTTCCTCAGAAAAATAAAAAACTAGCAAAATCAAATTATATTGATTATTTCGCTACGTTTTCTTACTAGAACCGTTATTGCTATATGTTATCAAATAGTTGACATTTTATTAGATGTATCGATGAATTTGCTCAAGAACTTAAATAATGAAGCAAAGTCAAATATAGACTACCCACCCCTCTTTTTATAAAAAAACAATCCCAAAGAGGCTGAAAGTTGTAGTTCACGCAGCGAAGCTGCGAGCGGGTCGCTAGTATTTAATATTTCCATTTTCTTCGCTCTGGTTTCGAGATCAAGCACGGCGTTGAGTTCCGCAACTCAACACGTAATGCTTCCAGAATCTGGTGAGACATGGGAAACAGAGTAACTTAACACTAGGCTCCCTCTGTCTACTTGGCTTTGTGCGGGATGCAGCGTGAAGCTAAAAAAAATGTGACTGGTATATTCAAACATTATACTAAAATCATCAATAATAATCCAAAGATTATTTATATATACCTAGCTTATTTATAATTAGATTTGAACTCGGGACATCTAAATGCAAAAGGTTATCAAGCAGCATTAAAAAGGATGATACAAAAATAGACTTTTTCTCAATAGAAATGCTATTTTCAATAATCCTATTATTCCGTTACGCTAAGCATGATTGCGTAGTTGATGAAAACGAAATGATAACATTCTCATATCATATATTATATGTCATAATATATATTTTATTAATATTTCTATATATAAACCTCTTTGGTTACTCAATGAATGGAGTGCCACACATTGACAAATACATCGCGTAGATATTTGTCATATAGGTATGTTCCTTAGGGTCTATGAAGGAGCCGCCCAGGTCTACGGACGATTGGGGCAGTACCCGAGACCTGGGTTAGTGGTGGGAGAGGAGCACCGTCAAGTTTTAGTTGGTAAACGGCGACGAACCATCTTGTCGAACCGGAGTCCCACAGAACCGCGCCCCGGGGCCCCACCCCGGGCGGGTATCCGTAACGGATTTCCTGACGTTAAAAAAAGGGTCTATGAAGGAACTAAAACCTATGAAATTTTCTACGATAAAAATATTCTATCTGCTTAGACAACTCAGAGCACAGTGTTTCGGCACCCAACATGTAATGTCTCGAATTGGGTCGAAAAGTTGAATGCAGTGACTTGACACTAGGTCTATATTGGAAAAAATATAATGACTTAAGAAATCGAAATAAAATAGCAAGAGTCACGAAGAGTCACGAAGTCGAAACGAAGTTGTTAGCGATTATTAGTGTTTTTTTATTATTTTTAGCTTCACGCTGTATCCCGCAGAGGCAGAGGGAACCTAGTGTTAAGGCACTCCGTTCCCCACATTCCGCCGAATTCAGACGCATTGCGTGTTAAGTGGTGGAACATAACACCGCGCTTTGCCTCAGATACCAGAGCGAAGGCAATGGAAATATTAAATATTTCCACTTCTCGAGTGGGAATCGAACCCACAACCAGTCGTTTACAGTCGTGCCACTGCGTCACGACTGGCCCCCAATAATTAGTTAGGTCATTATAATTAGTGATACTTTTTGTTATTTTTATTGACATTATACAAGCACATTATATTCTGTATAATTTATTCACATATTATATCTTTCATGACATTATATTTTTTAACATTGTTACTACTTAAAACTATATCGATAAATAGCATAGATAACATATTTATGGGTTAAGATGGTTGAATATCATGTTGAGAACTTTAAGCTATATTAGTTTGGCAATAAATAAGTAAACTGGTACAGCTGCCATGAACTACAAACTGCAGTGCATTTCCTATTGCTAAGATGTCAAAGTTTTGTGGTTTTGTTGGGAGCGGACTTGAGATTTATTGGTCAATATATTAATATCATTTTAATACTTGTTTAAATAGATTTATGTATTTTGAAATGTCCTTTAGATAAGTCATATATGATTTATGTGATTATTTTTTATTTATATCCTTTATTGCACACAATTTAAAAAATAAATATGTACAAAAGGCGAGCTTAACGCTAAATAGCATTTTCTACCAGCCAACCTTGTCATGTGGGAAATCATTGTGTAGGTGTGCGAAAGCTTATATTATAACTTTAAATAAACGATAAATACAAGTATATATAAACATAAGCAAAGTGTACATATATATATACTATATACAAATATACTATAATACACTAATATATATGAATGATATTTAATACATACTAATTATTAAATAAATTACATAAACCTAAACACAAATACAAATAATTATATACCTATTAAGATAAATATTATGAGTTATTCAAAAAGTACTCTTTTACTCGACGCTTAAAAACCTCCCGAGAGGGAGCACTTTTAATGGACACTGGTAAGTCGTTTCAGAGTCTTGCAGCAGTCACTGCAAACGAGTTAGACTTGAACCCTGACGTATGACTCGGTATAGAAATTAAGAGGTTAGCTTGGGACCGTAGGGACTTAGTATGGAAAGAGGAAAGATAGAAGAAGTCAGAGGACAAATAGGAGGGAGAATTGCGATCAAAAAGGATGGAATATAGAAGAGTAAGGACTCTAGACTTCCTGCGGTCAGTTAGCGAAAGCCAACCAAGCTGTCGCCTCCACGATGAAATACGGTCATACTTGCGCAGATTATAAATAAACCGAATACAAGTGTTGAAAACCCGTTCGAGTTTGTTTAAGAGGTCTTTATTCATATCCAAACAGCAAATATCACCGTAATCGATAATAGACAACAGCAGGGTATTCGCTAGCTGGATTTTAGTGCGCACAGGTAGAAAATTTTTAAGTTTCATCATTGAGTGCAAGAAAGCAACAATTTTGCGCGAGATGTCACTAACCTGGTCTCTCCAGGTCAACTTGTTATCAATGATGATACCCAGATCCTTCACAGTACTGATGAAACTTATGACAGTGCCTTTGTACATTAGGTTAGGCAACTTTTTATGTTCAAGTTTGGCTAGTTGTCGCGAGCTACCAACAATAATAGCCTGACATTTTAAGGGGTTAACTTCAATGCCGTATTTAGCAGACCAAATTGATATATGTCGAAGTTCACCGTTTAAAGATTCTATTGCGTGACTAATATTATCCACGCTAGTGTGCAGATAAAGCTGCAAGTCATCAGCGTAAAGATGGTATCGAGAAGTTAGGACAGAGGTAATGGAGTTGATAAATAAAGAGAAAAGTAAAGGAGAAAGAATTCCGCCTTGAGGAACGCCAGCCGTCACATCATGCCAGTCAGAGTTAGTCTGATCTACACGAACCGACTGCTGTCGTCCTCGAAGATAGGAAGAAAACCATTCCAAAGCCGAACTGGAGACATTAGCTTGGGATAGAAGAGCAATAAGCAGATCATGATCTACTGCATTAAAAGCATTACTAAAGTCAATTAGAATAAGGACTGTTAGAAGCTGACCTTCCATTGCTGATCTAATGTCTTCAGTTACTCTCAACAAAGCAGTGGTAGTACTGTGTCCAATTCTAAATCCGGACTGCAGTGGATTCAATAAGTTGCATGTTGTAAAATGATTGGAGATTTGTTGATAAACAGTGGATTCTAAAACTTTGGAGAGGAAAGGGAGAATTGATATGGGGCGGAAATGAGATGGCAGCGCAGGATTCGATATTTTAGGAAGTGGGAGAATAAAAGCCTTACGCCACATCTCTGGGAACTGATTTGAGGATAGAGAGAAGTTAATAATGTGAGTGATGACAGGGACAAGGGATGATTTGTGTGATTATGATAATCAATTTAAGCTAGCTAAAGGGGTGGTAGGTGCTTAGTACAAAGAAATATGAAAAATGATAAATTGGCACATTTCTGAGACTTAAACTTTTATAGGTACGTTTTCAATAATCCTGGGTTAGTGAAACCATGTTTTTTATTATATTATTTTTATGAATGATTAATATTCAATTCATAATTTAAGTTAAATTTCTGTATTTAGTATAACCTGTATATAGATCGTTACCAATTTAATTGTACCCATTGTATTATAAACCATTTTCTGCTGTCTGATTAAATTGAAAATCTGCACACGTTTCCGGATTCGATGTTAACACATTGTTTTTAAAGCATACTCAGGACGAGTCTGAGTGAGACCGATGTAGCGTAGTGGGACGGTCTGCCTGCAAACGCTAATGTCGTGGTGTCATTCGTTCCCACTTTAGGGAAAAATTGTATTTAATTTCTCAACACTTCGCTCTGCTACACTAAACACGCAATGCTCGATTTCGGGCGGAGGACAGTGTCTTGATATTATACTTTTATTATACTACTTGACTATAGACGAAAAAATGCACCTGAAAAATAACCTGATAGCGTTCCTAGAACGACTAGAATAACATAAATATTAAATATATTCTTTTAGATGATTCTTTTTAAAACTAATTAGGTTATTATTACTATTCATTTATTTTAAAAAAAATGTACATAAAAATGCACATCTCAAACAAAGCAATATGGAATATTTTTAATATATAAGAGAAAAAAATATATGGGCTAGGCTTTTAGAAACCGGGCTTACATGTCTTAAAGCACTCTAAGGAATATAGTGGGCCGAGTGACTTCAGTTTAATATGAAGTTTGAGAACATTGCATCGTCAACACGTAGGCGCGACACAGGAATACTCTTACATAGCCAATGTATGTGACCACTTGAATAATTCTATTATAAACATTGTAGGGTTGAAATATTGAAATAGATATTTTTAATAATATTGATTTTAGTTAAAATATGATATAATAAATTTATTTTAGTAAAGCGTTATGAATATTCATTTAATATCAGCTTCAAATTTCATTATGACAATTACCTTACATTATTTAAGAAAGCATTTTTTTTGTATCTGCTTATACTTATACACATAATTTTAATCGACAATTTACACCTTTCACCTGTGGGGGGACTGGTTAAGAATACATTTCCCCTCCGCCGCTGGGTATCCGACTGGCTCGCGACCACTATCATGTCAAAGACGATAAGGTCGGCAATGCAGACACAACTTTTTAAATGTTATGGATGTCCATGGCGAAGGTAACCACTTATCATCAGGTGGTCCTTCTGCTTATTTGCCTCCTTTATTCAATAAAAAAAAACAAAAATATTACTTCACATTTTTTCCGCATAGCACTGTTCAACTTGAAAATGTGTCAGCTTTTCCGTGAGGGAACTCAACGATAACATTTGTTTTAGGTACACTAATATATTTCCCACCATTCCCTGAGTGGTATCGAAGCCACAACCATCGTGTTTATAGTTAGAAGAGCTGTCCCACTGCACCAAAATGGTTTCTGTTTTACAATTGAACACTTTTAACAAATACTATAATGTATGAAATTACTCGTAATTGTGTATGTACAATGAACATACATAAAATAATCTATTTTTTTATCAAATTTAAACATACATGCTTAATTTACGATATGAAAAAAAATGTCTTGTTAGAAAAACTACGACGTTATACGACGGATTGTTAATGATGATGATTTTTAAGAAATAATATATAGTAAAAAACGCATTTTAAAACATTAATAATTACAAACGAATTCAGTTTTTTTTATTTTAACGTAAATTATAAATTTCACCATAAATTATGACAAATCCAGACCGTTCTTACACATTGTAAATTTATGATAAATTATGTAAATAATTTACTAAACTATGAGATTGTCATCCCTTACCCTACTTGAAACTATGGCACTTTCAAAAATACAAATATGTGCCATAGAGTTAGAAAACTACACCGAAGAATAAGTATTTACTGAAATATTTTTTTAAAATTTGATATTATATTTTATAAAATTTTTTTTAGCTTTACACTTCGGTCCTTTTTTCATATATTATTCTTTTTTTAATAATTAATAGCTTCACGCTGTATCCTGCACACAGCAGGGTAGGCGGAGAGAATCTAGTGTTAAGACACTCTGTTCCCCACTTTCCGCCGAATTCGGAGGCATTGCGTGTTAAGTGGCGGAACTTAACGCCGCGCTTTGCCTCGACATCAAAGCGAAGAAAATGGAAATATGAAATATTTCCACTCCTCGAGTGGGAATCGAACCCACAACCAGTCGTTTACATGCTTGTGCCACTGCGCCACGACTGGCCTCTATATTATTCTTTACTTTCATATATTAGGTTATAGAGGACCCAGTGTCAAGAAATTCCGTTATTCACTTTCTGTTCAAAACTGAGACGTTGCGTATAAGTGACGGAACCCAACGCTGAGTATATTGTCATTTTCAGCGAAGAAATGAAAATTATCTAATTAAAATTATAATGGCGCTATCTTGGTACAGTTGGACAGCGTCTAACTGAAACATGATAATTGTGGGTTCAACGACGGGCTCTTGTGTTTTTAGTGGAGATTTTATTAGTATATGTATTATTTATCGCTTGCGTTATATATGTGTTGAGCCAAAATTAATTGCAATTAACAGTTAAATATTAATAATTAACCATTGAATCACAATTGACAATTAATTAATTGTTAATATTAGTCTTAACATTAACAACTCATTTATCTTCAGCTAATTATGATTTCTAATTCCTAACACAGTTTTTATAATATTTACCTACCAAAAAAATAAAAAAAAAATAATCCAAAAAAAAAATAAAAAAAATATTACACAAAAATTTACAAGATCAATAACAACCAAATACAAAATGTCACCACAACGCCAACCACGCGTAATGGTTTATCAGCAGTAGGTACAACATTTCAAAGGCCCCCGACCACTAGTTCTAATAACCGCGGGTACCGTGTAGATGACTTTGATTGAGTGGGGTCGATTAAATTTTGCGTGCTATTGTTTGACGTTATTATTTTATTACAAACGCTCTTTAAAATGGATGTCAAAATGTATAAAAATTTGGGCGAAAGTTTGTATATAGGCTTATACATATGTATGTATATTTGGGGTCAGTCGTAGCGCAGAGTCACAGAGTGTGCCTGTAAAGTGACTGATTGTGGGTTCGATTCCCACTCGAGGAGTGGAAATATTTAATATTGATATTTTCTTCGCTTTGGTGGCCTTTCTTCGATTAAGTTCCGCCACTAACACGCAATGCGCCCGAATTGGGCGGAAAGTGGAGAACGGAGTGCTTTAACACCAGGTTCCCTCTACCTACCCTGCTATGTCCGGGATATAGCGTGACTCTAAAAAGTTTTAGGTAAAATATTATATTAGTTGTTAAGCTAAAGCGGTATAATACACGTCAACAGATCTATTAATAACTATTGTGAGAAAGTTTTTTTTTTAATATTTTAAGACAATTCTAAAATACAAACCAATGCAAATAATATTTTACACCTTCCACTGCGTGTTTTAATTATTGTTTTTTAAAACACGCAGTGGAACACAGCAGGGTAGGCAGAGGGAACCTAGTATTAAGATACTCCGTTCCCCACTTCAGGCCGAATTCGGAGGCATTGCGTGTTAAGTGGCGGAACTTAACGCCGCGCTTTACCTCGAGGCCAGAGCGAAGAAAATGGAAATATTTAATTAATTATAACAGTAAATAATATTACCAAGTGCAGAAAAAGCAAACAAAAATCCTAACGTCTTTTGATATTTTCTTACGTCGTGACAATAGCAATCGTTCGCCAAATCGCAAGCCTTCATGGATGTTTTATAGCTAAACTTTGGAAATAGATGCTCTATCACAAACCGTAAGAATTTTTGGGCTCGATCCAAGCTGGGTACTTAATATATATAATTTTAATTTCAATTTACTGTAGGTATATTTATTAAAGAGGTCATTTAAAAAAATCTCCTTAAATTAATTAATCAAAACATGAATATATAAATATATTAAATTACTTTTTTTTTTCAACTTTTCGTTTTTTTCATTGCAGGGTAGTTATGGATACCTAGTGTAAAGGTACTCTGTTTTCCTTCTCACTGTGTGTTGAATGGCGGACAAAATATACTTGCATATTTTATGTTGCATATTGCATCCCGCGTTACCTTTCTTGGAGATTCTTCTCTTTAACTATACTAATATCAAATTTATTAAATTTATTAATTTAATTTTATCATTTCTATGAAGAGAGCCAGTTGTGGCGCAGTGGCACAAACATGTGACTGTAAATGGGTTCGATTCCCGCACGAAGAGTGCAAATATTTCATATTTCCATTACCTTCGCTCTGTTATCAGAGGCAAAGCGCGACCTTAAGTTTCACCACTTAACACACAATGTGGGAAACGGAGTGTCTTAACACTAGCTTTCCTCTGCCTACTCTGCTGTGTGCGGGATACAACGTGAGACTAAAAAAATATATATATATACCCACATATTCATGTTTTGAATTGCGCATGATTCGTTTCTTGGTCCTCAAATTAGAATTGTAGTTAATATAACTGAATTTTAGCTAGAGAGAAATTTATAAATCATGTATTAGAACGCTATATTATGTTGGGTCTAATTATATTCACTTAGTATTAGTAGTATATTCGCTTATAGTAGTATAAACATAAATATTTTAAATCCAAAACCGTCATAAGTCAGTCAAGCACAACTGCGCCAAGACGGCGTCAAAATTATGAATGCTTAGCAATTTAAAAATGAAACAATGACATTTCAAACTGGCAATTGAAACTAACATTAATAATCACCAAAGTCCAACACCCATTTCTTACATTTTTATCTTTCTTAGTTATAAATTGGTAAAATATAATAAATTTCAAACTATCACAAAAAGGACTTCAAAAATATTAAAATAGAAAATGATAATTCTTATACTTTGCCTATCTTAAAAGTTATTCTCGTAGAAATTTAAGGCTTGGCTGAAATCCAACTTCTTAAGACGACTGGGAGGAAACGTTATACGAAATTGTTGTAAAACTCGCTTCCTTTTCACTATGTGACTAACAAATCTTGCTACAATGCATACTCGAGACCGTTTCTTAGACTATTTTAATTTATCCTCAGAACATTATTCATGTTTTATTGCATTCATTGTTACATTGAATTTTTATTGAACGTAATTCAGTGCAGATATTTTAAATTTATAGATTTTTGCATGCATAAACATTTTCAAAAGTTAATATAAGTAGGTAGTAGTAGTAGAAATATTTCAATTTAAGGCTTAAGTGGAGAACGGAGTGTCATGATACCGAGTCTCCTGTCAAATAGCGTGAACCTGTTTTTTAAGCGACTTCTAAAATGAGGAGGTTATGACATACAATGTTTTATTATACATTTTTAATATCAAAATTCAAGATCAATATTTTCTTTATTCAAAAAAAGACTAAGTGTCTGTATTATCAGCCGTACAGGATTACCACCGGCTTACAGAGCGGTTCTGCTGCGAAGAGCCTGGAAGAAAGTATTGTTAAAAAACCCTCTCGTAATTGATAGGATCAATAGAAATAACCTACTATAAAGGCATTCTATTCTCCACTTCACGCTCATTTTGAAATTTAAAGTGTGTATGGACCGGTTACCCGCTTAATACAAAACCGTGAATGCCAACTATTAGCAAAATGTATAAGTCGACTAATTAACGTTAGTTTAATAATCTCCAGATGCGGTTTATTGTAGCTGAAATTTAATGCATGGTATACGTATGATAGTTATGAATTTACAGAATTAGTAAAATATGGTACCCGGCAATAAATAATGCACATCGATGCTTAGAATGAAACAGTCGGTCAGTTTCGGTTTCGTAGAGCGCTGTCTTTGTCACTCAGTTGATACGTGACGTTTCTCATTGTTATTATTTTAAGCGACCGAGACAACGCTCTACAAAGTCGAAGCTAACCGACTGTTTTTTATCAATTAATATTATACAGCTCAAAGTTTAAAACAGGAAATACAACGAAAGATTTTTTATGATAAATTCGTTATTTTGACAATTATATATTTAAAACTTATGTATATCCTTACAAAAAAATACCTTGTTTTGCAGTTATTATTACTACTATAAGCTTAAGCAGCTTGGTTTTCCCATATAGCGGGAAAGTAAGAGGACACCTAGTGTAAAGACATTCAGTCCTCCACTTTTCGCCCGAGACATAGCATATTGAGCGGTGTA
This sequence comes from Dryas iulia moderata, assembly GCA_019049465.1. Taxonomy (NCBI): domain Eukaryota; kingdom Metazoa; phylum Arthropoda; class Insecta; order Lepidoptera; family Nymphalidae; genus Dryas; species Dryas iulia. The sequence continues at coordinate 12,679,953 of CM032425.1, forward strand.
ACTCAACGCCGCGCTTTGTCTTGGCTACCAGAGTGAATAAATGAAAATTTAAACTTAATAATTTCCCGAGTGGGAATTCGACCCACAACCATTGCTTTACAGCAGACTCTGTCCTACTGCACCAAGACTGCCTCTATGATAAGATTAGGTACATAATAAAAGATTTTTTTTTATATTAACTATTATTAAAATTAATTATACCAGGGGCCAGTAGTGGCGCAGTAGCATGAACGTGTGACTGTAAACGGTTTGTGGGTTCGATTCCCACTCGAGGAGTAGAAATATTAAATATTTTCATTTCCTACGCTCTGGTATCAGACGCAAAGCGCGGGGTTAAGGTCCGCCACTTAACACGCAATGCCTCCTATTTCGGCGGAAAGTGGGGAATGGAGTGTCTCAACACTAGGTTCTCATTGCCTACCCTGCTGTGTGCGGGATACAGCGTGAAGCTATAACATAAGCTTAATTTGAGGTTAAAACAAATAAAATCAAAATACTCAATTAGATAAGGTTGTAAAACAGCGTGTGCGTTAACTGAATTACAAACTATATAGCCGGCTAGGCGTGGCCATTATTGTTAAGTCGACTGCCTAAAGATTTTCGTCTAATTGCTAGGAAATGAGTAAAAATTTTTATTGAGCCGTAAAAGTTCGGTCGTCGTAAATAAATTGTTGAAGTTCATCGTACTTGGTGTAACTTTACGATTTCATGGGCTTTGAATTGCGTTTTTGAATTTATTAATTTCATACTGTTTTATTTCAGAAATTAAATTATGTGAAAATTTATTGTAATTTCTTTATGGTTAATATATAGAAATCTGTTAAATTATTTTTAATATTTAAAATTGTTATTTACATATTTAGGAAGTTAAGAATCATTTTTCGTAAACAATAAAAAATTGAACGCAGCGTTTTTGAACTCGCGCCTCTTGGAAATTGTCGGTCGCGCCTCTTGGTTCGATATCCGCCTGTATCGAAATTCTGATAAACTTATTACAATTATTTTTTGTTGGCACAGATGAGAAATACATGGATGAAAACATCGATCTGTCTATAAAATTTTTACTAATAATAAAATCATCAAGCTAAATTGAGAAAACTGAGTAAAAATCACTATTCCACTTATTTCCACCTATTTTTACGCATTTTGGGACACTGTAAAAATAAGAAATCTAGCTCTTAGTATTTAAACTTCAACCTAAAACTATTTTTTCTAGAAACATCCTATCACATACAAAAAAATAGTTGGAATCTCAAGAACTTAAATTACAAAACAAATGTAAGAGCTTATAAAAAAATTCCAGTGAAGATCGGAAGGTCCAATCTAATTCACCGAATGAGGCCGAGCTCTATCAAATAAGTTTCAGTTCGTTATTCGGACTGGATCAGAATTACAATATAGACAGTAGTTGAACGAAAATAATAGAGAAAAATCATTCGTACGTAAATACGTTACGGTAAACTAATATATGCTTATTAAAGCTTTAGGAAATGTAATTATTTTGGCGTATTTTAATATTAATGCATTATTTATAAAAGTATTTGTATGTTGTGATAGTTTTAACGTTCTGATATTTAGTTAGTATCAGGCCATCGTGGCGTAATGAAAAAATGTTTGACTGTAAACGCGATCGGTTGTGTGTTCGATTTCCACTCGAAGTTTGAGTGCCTGAAGTAGAAATCGTTTTTTTTTTAATAGTTTGAGAATAGTCGTTATTATGTTTAAATTTCCAATTTTTTTTTACCGTGACAACATAACGTATAGCGTTAAATTGGACCACTAAACTGTAATATTTGGATTTGTAGCTGAAAACGGAGAACAGAGTATTTTAAAATTTAGTTTTTTCTACCTACCTACCTACCAGGAGGAGGTACTATTAGGAAATGAGAAAATAATTGAGAACCTAAAAAATAAATTGCAAACAAATTTCCCACTACTTACACAAATACCTAATTTAGCCAATGAATCCCATAAAATATATGACCTTATCCCCTGAAAACAAGCGTAACCTTGACTGCCCTTGACTCGTCAAATCCTTCCAAGAGCCAACAGGTTTTATGGCCTGGTTTATGAGGCCTTCCGGATCCCCCTACCTTTTTCATCAAAACATCACTAATAACAACCTACGTATCTATAAAGATATAAGTTACTAACTTTCTATATGTTCAAGCCGATTAAACATAACGCCTGTCAATTTACATAGACAACGAAATTTCGCACGTCATTCCAGCAGCGGCGACACGTCATTTGACCATTGCGCTTTGAGACTCGGACCGAATAACTACTTTCCTTAAATTCATTGTAAATCACAAATTAATGTAAAAACCTTGAAAATATATACATATATACTTAAAGAGTTTTGGGTCTCATTTCATCATTGGCGCGATCATTTGGTGACCCCGACGTGATCTTTATCGAGCAATCCACCTACCGTGACACCTATCGAAATACGAAGCCGAGACTACTCGCCCTCCAGGACATCGCCAGCATCCTGCTGCAGCCATCAATCCGAGGGAAGTGTGCTTTTAATCCTTCTTAAATAAATTCCTTTTACTTCGATTTGTGTGAAAACGGTGGACGAGAATTTTTATAAGTCAACCCTCATTTTTTAAAAAAAATATATATATCCACATTATTGTAAATTTCGTAATTTTTTCGTTATAATATTCATTTATATGGTGTTTGGCGTGCATTCAATTTAAGCATTAGTATATTAATTAAATAACAAACCCTAAATAGTTTATTTCGTTAATGTTTTACATTTTACAACAAATCTACTTATAGTATCATTTGAAATAATTATAATATTAAAAACATTTAAGTGTTCAACGTGTTACTTTAAATTTACGTAAAAACAATATTTAAAACATAATTGCCGATATTTCCAGGAAATAAATATCAAGTGCAAGCGTACGCTTCTCACAGACGGGCTGGCTGCGAAACCGGTTTCTAACGAGATTCAAGTAAAGTACACATTCAATAATTATATATTTTTATTTTAGATTAGTTTTGTAAACAAACAGTGATTATTTGTGCGTTGTTTCCGCCGTTAAAATGAGTAATTTAAAAGACCTTTTTAAGCAAAGAGCAACTATTAGGGGTAGATTAACTCTTTTTGATAAATATTTGACACCGTTAATGGAATGTAAGGAATTTAATGCTTTACAATTGAATGAACTTCGCTTAAGATGTGACAAGGTGCGTGACCTTTCAAGCTGTTTTGACGATATACAATCACAAATAGAATTAATAGAAGATGATACGTCAAAGCAGCTTGAGGAGCGCGACACAACGGAGAATTTATTTTATAATTTAATTGCCAAGGCTCAGTCTTTATTGGAGTATTTTGAAAACAAAGACAAAGTAGATAGGGCTTCTAATACTTCAAATAAGGATTGTAATAGCCTAATAAAGTTGCCTCCGTTAAAAATACCACCTTTTAATGGTGAGTCAAACCAGTGGCTTTCCTTTAGGGATACATACATATCACTTATTCATACGAACGATTCTATAGAAGATATAAACAAATTTCATTATTTAAAATCGTACCTTGAAGGGTCGGCCAGTTCTGTTATATGTTCTATAACCGTGTCTTCGAGTAATTATTTAATCGCATGGAATCTTTTATGTCAACGGTATGATAACAAGCGTATTTTAGTAAATGAACATATTAAGGGATTATTTTCAATTGCACAACTTCATAAAGAATGTGAGCAAGGTATACGTGAACTAATCGACAGTTTATCTAAGAATTTAAACGCTTTGAAATCTTTAGGCGAACCTACTGATAAGTGGGATACTTTAATAATTTTCATAGCCTTGGGGAAGCTCGACACTATAACCGCGCGTAAATGGGAAGAGTTTAGGAGTGGTTCGGATTCACCCTCGCTTGAAGAATTTTATTCTTTTCTTCGCAATCGAGCTACAGTTTTGGAAACGGTGAACGCTGGTAGACCTAATAAATATGAAAAGCGACATAGTTTGCCACAAACTAAATCATTTATAACTTCATCCTCTGTAGAGTATAACCTTAAAGAAAAGAAATGTCCATTTTGTAATCATGACCATAGAATTTTCGAATGCATTAAATTCAAATCCTTGTCTATCGAAGAACGCCTAGCTAAAGCGTCCATTATGAAATTATTGCACAATTGTCTCCGCAGAGGCCATCAGTCCTATCAATGTAGGTTAAACGGCTGCCGGATCTGTCATAAAAAACACAATACATTATTACATAAACATATTTCTTTACAATCAACTCAAAACATTAATTTTAACACTAAAAATATAAATACTAAAGAACCTAACTTACCTGAGAGTGTAGTCGACTCCACTGCCTCCGGACCCTCCACTTCAGTTTCCTTGTCAGCCGTCACCACCAATCAAGCACTTCTTTCAACAGCGTTGGTCAAGGTTACGTGCAATGACAAAACATTTATTTTGAGGGCTTTACTGGACTCTGGTAGCCAATCGTCTTTTATTAGCGAGAGAGCACAAAGAGATATGGGTTCTCTTAAAGTAAAAGATTATTTTCATCGTGTTTCCGGTATTAGCAACACTGTGTTGAAAGTTACGGACCATTGCATTATACATTTGCACTCTATGCATAATTCCTTTAACACAAAAATTAAATGCTTTATTTTACCTAAAATTACTGAACACCTGCCTCAGGTCGCAGTGCGTATACATGATTTAGGCATTCCAAACAACATCCAGCTGGCTGACCCTAACTTTTATCAACCTTCAGAAATAGATTTACTTTTGGGCGCTGATGTATTCTGGGACTTAGTTAAGTCTTCTAGAATACACTTGGGGCCTAAAAGACCAATGTTACATGACACATATTTAGGTTGGATAGTGGCTGGATCTATGTCAGGTGCATTTTATGAGAACAATAATTCTAACATACAATGTAACTTTTCGCAAGACATTGGCGCGCAGTTGTCAAGATTTTGGGAGCTTGAAGATGTTCCTTCAGTAAGCAAGAATAGCACTAGTGACTATTGCGAAATATTGTTCAGCAAAACAACTCGCAGAGAAAAAAATGGCAGATTTAGTGTTCAAATTCCATTAAAAAAATCGATTGAATTATTGGGTAATTCATATGACATTGCAGAAAAGCGGCTACTTCAACTTGAGAAGAAATTAAAAAATAAGCCACAATTAAAACAACAATATTTGGATTTCATTCATGAATATGAACACATGGGACACATGACAGAGATTAATAAACCAGTATTTGGCTGCTACCTTCCACATCACGCAGTAATAAGGGAACAAAGTGACACAACGAAATTGCGAGTGGTGTTTGATGCCTCTTCTAAAACTTCTACTGGAGTATCGCTTAATGACATCCAACACATTGGCCCTGTAGTGCAAGATGACTTATTTTCCATTTTACTTAGATATAGACAGCATACATATGTAGTTTCAGCAGATGTAGAAAAGATGTACCGCCAAATATTAATACACAACAACCAACGTAATCTGCAACTTATTTTGTGGCGAGATGAGCCATCACTACCTATAAAGATATTCCAATTAAACACTGTTACTTACGGTACTTCTTCAGCGCCTTATCTGAGTACCCGGTGCCTTTTACAACTATCAAAAGAATGTGGTGATGGCAAATTGTCCCAAGTGATCAGAGAAGATTTTTATGTAGATGATTTTCTTTCAGGGGCTGATACTGAAACCGCTCTGGAAGAAATAGTCACATCTGTAACTAACCAACTCAACTCAGCTTGCTTACCTTTAAGAAAATGGCGAACCAATACACCTGCTATTTTTAAAAATAAATCAAACATTATCTTGCCTAAGAATTTAGATACATCGTCACAATCAAGCGTTTTAGGATTAAAGTGGGATCCGTCTGAAGACATACTACAATTTCCAGTTGACATTAATATCAACTCAACTATAACCAAAAGAATGATTTTGTCACATTCAGCAAAGTTATTTGATCCGCTGGGCTTGCTCAGTCCATGTACCGTTATACCCAAAATTATTCTTCAAAAGCTTTGGTTATCAAAGTTAGATTGGGATGATCCAGTTGATAGTGATTTGGAAAAGGAATGGCTTAGCTTTGTGTCTAGCTTGAATTCTGTATCAGAACTTAAAATACCGAGAAATGTAATTATTCAGAAATCAGAAACCATACAATTACATTCGTTTTCTGATGCATCTCAGGTCGCATATGCTGCTGCTATCTACATCGTATCATGTGACAATTCAGGTAACATTCTTGTGAAGCTTCTTTGTGCCAAGACTAAGGTAGCCCCTGTCAAAACGTTAACCATTCCACGCCTAGAATTATGCGGTGCCCTGTTGTCAGCACGCTTAACCAACAAGGTATTGAAGACGTTACGTTGTAAGATTGATTTGGTGTTCTATTGGACGGATTCAACAATTGTGCTGGGTTGGTTAGCATCACAGTCTACTGACTTAAAAACTTTTATTGCCAACCGCGTTAGTGAAATACAAGAACTGACATCGGTAGGTGTATGGAGACATATTCCTGGTGACATGAATCCAGCAGACCTAGCATCCCGAGGTGTAAATCCAAAATCATTACAATCAAGTACACTGTGGTGGGAAGGTCCGTCATTTCTTACTGAAAATCCTAGTCATTGGCCAAGATCCATCAACATAGCTACTATTCATGACTTACCTGAAAAGAAAAATAAAAAAATAATAACTACATTACAATCAATTACACATAAAAAGATAAATACTTTAGAAATTATACACTTTGAAAGATTTTCAAAATTCACAATTTTACAAAGGTCCTTTGCCTATGCTCTGCGATTTATTCATAACACAAAAAATAAACACTGCAAAATTACGGGGCCTTTGAAAACAAATGAATTAAATAAATCGTTAAACATATTAATAAAACAACATCAAGGCATATGTTTTTTAGAAGAAATTAAATTACTTAAAAATAAACATAACTTACCTCCAAAGTCTCGTGTTTTATCATTAACTCCATTTATAAACCAAGACGGCATTATTTGTGTGGGAGGACGAATCCATAATTCGAGTGAACCTTACGAGAAGAAACATCCTATTCTTTTAGATTCAAATCATCATTTTTGCAAACTGTTATTTACACATTATCATAAAACACTTTTACATGCAGGTCCGCAGCTATTACTTAGCACATTAAGAGACAAGTTTTGGCCTTTAAGAGGCAGAATCTTAGCTAGGAGTACCGTCAATAATTGTAGACTATGTAGACTTATGAAAGCACAAGGCTTAAATCCCATTATGGGAAACTTACCAACCATGAGAGTTACTCCAAGTTTCCCATTTCATATTAGCGGTGTCGACTTCGCCGGGCCTTTTTTCATTACCGATCGTAAGGGACGCGGCTGTAAGATTTCAAAGTGTTACTTATGCTTATTCGTATGTCTCACTACCAAGGCATTGCATCTTGAGTTAGCAAGTGATCTGTCCACTGATGTGTTCATGTTGTGTCTAAAACGTTTTGTATCTCGTAGGGGAAAGCCATTGGAATTGTATTGCGACAATGGCACTAATTTTGTCGGCGCAAACAACGAGATTAGTACGTTCTTAAAATCAAATAATGAAAGTATTTCGGGTTTCGCAGCCGATGAAGGCATTCAATTTAAATTTTCACCGGCATATTCTCCACATTTTGGGGGAATCTGGGAAGCAGGCGTAAAATGTGCTAAATACCATATAATTCGAATTTTAGGTGACAAACGTTTAACTTTTGAAGAGTTATCTACTCTCTTCACACAAATTGAAGCTATCCTAAATTCCAGACCTTTAACTCCCCTTTCCTCCGATCCAAATGACCTATATCCTTTGACTCCCGCACACTTCTTGATCGGCCGACCTTTGACATCCTTACCATCAGATAATCTACTAGACGTGAAGCCGAGCAGACTTAACCGTTACCAGAGCTTGGAGAAGATGCGACAGCACTTCTGGGACCGTTGGAGGAATGAATACCTAAGCGAACTTCAGCAGAAACATAAATGGCGAATGAATAAACGTGGACTTAAAGAAGGAGATTTGGTTGTCATCAAAGAGACCAACGCACCTCCTTTAAAGTGGCGTATGGCCCGGGTTCACAAATTATACCCAGGTTCTGACGGAGTGTCGAGAGTAGTGGACGTCATCACTTCAAAGGGCATCATTCGTCGGGCTGTTCATAATCTCTGCCTACTGCCTGTTCCTGAATCTACACGAAGTCCTGAGGACTTCGAGCGGGGGGAGGATGTTCAAGCCGATTAAACATAACGCCTGTCAATTTACATAGACAACGAAATTTCGCACGTCATTCCAGCAGCGGCGACACGTCATTTGACCATTGCGCTTTGAGACTCGGACCGAATAACAACTTTCCTTAAATTCTTTGTAAATCACAAATTAATGTAAAAACCTTGAAAATATATATATACTTAAAGAGTTTTGGGTCTCATTTCATCATTGGCGCGATCAGTATTCCTAATAAATATTTTTTTGCTCGAAATATAAATAGGAATATCTTACTAATAAAATATATAATTACAGTAAATTGTTTAATAATTAATAATTTGTCCTAGTTGATATTATAATTGGGGCACCTCGTGGCGCAGTGACACGAAAGTGTAACTGTAAACGACTGGTTGTGGGTTCGATTCCCACTCGAGGAGTGGAAATATTTAATATTTCCATTTCCTTCGCTCATTCTTCAGTATCATAGGTAAAGCGCGGCGTTAAGTTTCGCCAATTCGGCGGTCTCCGAATTCGGCGGAAGGTGGGAAACGGAGTGTCTTAACGCTAAGTTCACTAGGTGTGTGCGGGATACAGCGTAAAGCTAAAAAAAAAAACTAAATTATGTATTATACATGCGATATATGTATATATTACTATTCAAGTCTACTTATTACAATTACAATATAAGTTTATGAATAAATCCTGTACAGTAATAAACATCATAAGTTACAAAATATTTCAAGCCTTTTCCCGCATAGCTGGGTAGTCCACGTGAACCTAGTGTTAAGACACTCCGTCCCGTCCCCCACTTTTACCCCAAAATCCAGACTGCCTATTGAAGAGCAGAACTTTAAGTTACACATTGCCTTCTTAACAGAGCGAAGCAATGGATGAAAAATTGAATATAATCAATCCACCGAGGGAAATCAACTTCACAAACAATCGCTTTTCATATTAGATGCTGTTCCAAGCCAAACATAAAAGAAATTAAATTTTTAATTATATTATGTACGATACGTTACATAATAACAAAAGTACGTAAATACTAATATATACGTATAAGCTTAAAGCAAACCGATTTATTTAGTTAATACTACTTTGCACGGATTTTGCCACTATTATTTGATACTTTATACTTTGCATTAAAACGTCTAAGACCATCGTAACTCGTGACTACGGACTTTTGTTAGGCGTTAGTATTTCCAATTCGAAGTATTGAACTTAAAGTTGTATAAAATCTATCTATAAGATTTTTTAATAAAATTACGTTTTTTTTCAGCTTCATACTTTTTCCCGCGTGGCAAGATCGATTTTTAAATTGTACAATTTAACGTTACCCTTTGTCTTGGGTACCAGAGCAGAAAAAAATGTATATTACAAGTGCACCTTCGTCGCGGAAACCGGAGTGGCACAGAAGAACCAGTAGCACCCTTTTCTCTATTTTCCACTCCAAAAGGAGACATTGCTTATTCAGTTGTCAATCAGTCAATCGCCGTAACTTATCTTAAAAATAATTACTTCGAATAAAAACACAGTAGCTGTATCACCAAACATCACACGCCAAAAAATTAAATGAAGCCGAAAAATAAATTAATTTGATGTATTAAGTCCTCACAAATATTTTAATCGAAGGATTCAAATCGTTACCTAATATATTACGAAAAATCATAAAAATCATTCATTATTTAAAACCATTGAGTATAGAATCTAAGTTAAATCGACATACGGCGACGAATACAAGTATTAGTGGTTTAGTAAGATTAATTACCTGACTTTATGCGGCGTAATTAGTAGATGGAATTTGATTGTACCAATTATCTACTTAGTGTTTAGAAGTTCTAGGTTTATTGCAGTAGCTTAACTATCATCTATTATGTATATCGTCTTTATTGCTGATGTATCTAGAAATTCGTTGCGAAATAGAAATGAGTAAAGCTTACGGTATTGTGAGATTACGCTTCGCTTATTTGCGTAAGATGGACGTATTATAATTTTTGATATGCTTTCAAAATTTCAATTCTATATACAAGTATTAACATAAAATTGTAAGTATTGTCAGTCCATGAGGTAAAGCGCGGCGTTAAGTTCCGTCACTTAACACGCAAGCCTCCGAATTCGGCGGAAAGTGGGGAACGGAGTGTCTTAACACTAGGTTCCCTCTGCCTACCCTGCTGTGTGCGGGATATAGCGTGAAGCTATTTAATTATTTTTTTTTTGTCAGTCCAAAAGCCACTACCAGTATGGAAGTCAAATTTGCTGAGAAGAGCTGGCAAAAAACTCAATGATTTGTTTTGCAGCACTATGCTTTCGATCATGAAGGAATCATATAGGAGGGTATCAGAAACGCTAGTATCGAGGGAACTCAATGTCAACACATTCATCTCTCCACTTACAGCACAAAGTTGAGGCATTGGACGCTGACTAGCGGAACTTAGGAGTTGCTCTTTTGAAATATAATTTTACAATAAATTAATAATATTGGTTGGTTAGTTTCCCAAACGAGCATGAACATCATTTAACTCTACACATTAACATCAATGATTTTAGACATATAACATACATATGTTGTAGTTTACCTAAGGTATTAGATATATGTTGAAAAAAACATTTAGAATGTCTTTAAAAATGTTTAAAAGTATATGTTTTCATAATATGTTATCTTGACTTCAAATTGTTCGAGGGGAATCGAAAGTCATTTATGGAATTCTATTAAACGTAAGTACATATAGTTTAAGCCATAAATTAACTGTTAAGTTTAAATTGTTTAGTATTTTGCATTAATACCTTACCTCCACTCCGTTACCTAAGAGATAGCACTGCGTTGAGTTCTGCCATTTAACACACTTTCTTTATTACGGATAGAAAGTGGAGAATTAGCACAAGCAGTAGTAGTGTCTTGTCTACGCTGTAGTGTTAAGACACTACTGCGTAGACCTAACCTAGCACAAGGTTTCTCTCTAAAAACCCGCCATTAGGGAAAAATGTCCTAGTTTTAACTATTATGTTCTGATACAAATGTATAAATAGACTTACTTTTATTTTTATGTACATATGTAATATATATTATGTTATTATGTACATATTAGTAGACCAAAGATCCATTCTCCTTGCACTAGGTTTATATATAATATATAGTATAATTTAATTAATAGACCAAATATCAATCCTCCCTGCACTAGGTTTTCTCTTACTACCGTACTATGCAAAGAAAACGTGAAGTTGAAAAAAAGATTTACACAAGCCCTAGTAACATTTTTCATCCTAAATATTCAACCAAGTACAAAATCTTTAACACCAAATATATGTATATGTTCAGTGTTTATAGAATCCTGACCATTAAATTTTATATTTATGTTTATTTTTTGTAAAGCACCGATCGATGGCTGCTATCGGCACGCGCAAACATCTCGTATAAAGTAATGTACACCCTTGTTACTATTCAGTTTTCTCTTTGCTACTGTTACCATGTTGTTAACGGGAATGTTTTCCTTTGTTTTTTATTTTACTAAAAAATAGACGAGTCGTGGCGCAGTGGCACAAACGTGTGATTGTAAACGACTGGCTGTGGGTTCGATTCCCACTCGAGGAGTGGAAATATTTAATATTTTCATTTCCTTCGCTCTGGCATCAGAGGCAAAGCGCGGCGTTAATTTCCGCCACTTAACACGCAATGCCTCCGAATTCGGCGGAAAGTTGGGAACGGAGTGTCTTAACACTTGGTTCCCTTTGCCTACCCTGCTATGTGCGGGATACAGCGTGAAGCTAAAAAAAATAGACGATATATTTTTTGTTTGAAGTGTATCTATACTGAAAATGTAACTTTGCAGGTGGGTAAAATTGTTAACCCGCGCTTCTTAAATCACATTCACGAGACCACTTAACACAAGGACACAAGTTATATTGAATTATATAACATTTTTCTATTTATATAATAATCGACACTAAGTGAACGTAAAACAATTATATTTAATTAGTCATTGTAATAAATTCATATACATCTATTAACATTTTACAATATTTTTTTACGATAAATTCACATAGGTACGTGGACTTATTATTAAATTTTTTGACTTCCTCGAATTTTACAATTAAAAAAAACAATAAAACAATACAATTAAAAAAAAAATGCGTTTATTTAACATATATACGTCGTCGTCCCACAAAAATATTAGCGTCCACTGTCTCATTATATCAGTATATCATTTGATACCAAATCGTCTAGCGTTTCGTAGTACACACAAAATTCCTGCAAATATTGCCCCACACTGAAAACATATTTCATGGCAACTATTATGCTTACTTCATATCTTTGTACTGGGAGATCTATTACCCGTAAATAGGCCACATTATAATTGATAGTGCTTGAACAAACAACAGTACGTCTTAAGGGAAAATGATATACGGTGTGAATACGTAAATCGGTGGGATTTTCGTTATTTTTATATCTTTTTACCAATGTTCTTACTTAGTAGTGGCAGTTAATAATACTTATATGTATGTAAATGATATTAAAATTATAATTAAGTGTAGGATAGTATGGGAGAACCTAGTAGTAATGGAGAGACTATTGTCCACTTCGTGTTGAATGATAGACTCAGCACTTAATCTGACGAGCGAAGAAGTGAAAATAATGATACTATCCTTCTCCCTGCCTATCCTTCTACAAAGCGTAAAGTTAAAAATGGATAAAAATCAAATTTGTAATCACCAGTTAAAATTTGTTACATAATTAACAAGGAAAAACAAAAAAAATCCAATTAACAGTTGACAACTTTGAAAAAAAATTTTCGCTTCGTTTAACTGAGCAAAAATACATTGAAATTGTTTATTGATGGCTAACGAGTTCATTAATACTAGGAACCGCCTCTTTTCTCTGCATGGCGGGAAGAGCTGAGCGAAATACATATTTAATGTTTTACATGTTAAAAAAGTTAGAAAAGCAAACAATTAACACTAACATAACACTTAACGTTCCACAGCCTATGGGCACTTTTTGACTATTCAAAAACTACAATTACAATTATCACCACAAAACTTCACAGCACACAAGACACTGTGCTCGATATCCCTGCCAAATTTCAGAGGTCAACTACAAATAGCCCAGCAAGAGCTTAACCACAACGAAACACACTTTTGACCTCTAAGAGCTTCACCTCGCTCAGCTCAATTAAATGTAAAACAAATATTTATTACTGGGTAACACCTGCATGTATTAATGCTATGGGATTTCTTTTCTTTTTTAATAAATGTAAGATAGTATAGAATTAATGTAAATATTTCATTTTGCCTTTTTCTATTTACACTATAGCTAAGAAAATATTTTATTTTTGCATCAAAGATTAAGCTTAAAGGTCAATAAAATCTATTTTAATTTTAGTTTCAAAATACTTGCATTTTGGCTGTAAGCTATGTAATAAACTACCTTACATTATCTACTAATTACATTATTTTTAAATATATAAATAAGAAATATTTGCATATAATAACCACCATCTATCCGTCTACTATCTCATTTCTTTCTCTCTTCTCCATATTCTCAATTTCTTGAGTATTGAAGGTAAGCACTTAAGCGAACTCAGCTCTTAAGCGAACTCCTGGTAAATCCCGTAAAATAGCAAAAAACGCGATTTTTTATATCATAGTCTACAAGACGATATTGTGGGGTGTGACTATTAAAGTCAAATAAATAATCATAAGAATTTGTAATAGTTAAGTGAAGATAGTAAATGAGATATTAAGTGAATATTAAACAAGCGACTTGTGAACGCCTCGCTTTAAGCTTCAATTAAAACTTCCTTAATATTGTATGAGACCTAAACAAACAAAGTGCTACAGTATTGCCGAGTAAGTTGTTGTAAAGTTTTTGATATATATACTTGTACATGTACCTACACTTATGATCATTGTTTAGTGAAACTTAACTTAAGAATTTACTAACATCTGTATACATAAACAAAAGTAGCGGTTAATCGTGACTTCATCTGCATAATTATCAGAAATTCCTTAGTATACTGTCACAATATTATTTCTTGGCTAAAGACTCCTATTAATAAATTTTAAACTTAGCGAAGGTCATAGCTCAACGCGTCAAGTCGTTTTCCATAAATTTATTTTCGATATAACTATCTAGTTTCCTTGTTGGATGTACTCTCAAGGACGTTGTCGAAGGTATTTGCAGAGAAATCAAGGGCATTGATGCTGGGATACCTGAAGATTCAGTACTACCTTCCACATTGTTCATACTGCGTAATGTTATACCAATTTTTGTGACATGCGAATGCGTAAAGATGATGCTTCTTTTGCGATGCAATTGACTGAGATTGTGTCCTGGAGCATATCTCATTAGATGCTCATAGGCCAAAACTTTGGTCCTCTTGGTATTTTACCATCTATACGATGGAAAATCCACAAATGAATTATTTAATTCGGTGCCACCATCTGCTCTTTACTATCGCACCTTTCGCTATATGGTGATGAGGTTTCTTCAAGAGGCTGAGTACATTTTTATCGTCAAAACTGGTAACGCAATACACTTATTTAATGTTGTAGATGTCCATGGACGAACGAAACATTTTATTGTCAAATGACCCCTCTCCCCGATTGCCATTGTTTTAAAAAAATGTAAAAAAAGGGTGAAATATAATCATTAAAATTTTACAAAATTATACACTATTTATTCAAATATCCTGTGAAATATGTATATTTTAATTTGTGCCTTTGAAATGTTATACGTGTAAGAATTAACAAGTTTTCTGATTTATTATGAAAAACCGATATAAGTACTTTTATAAAATTTCGTATCCACCTATCATACCTCAAAAACTTGTTTATACAATATAAACAATATTTTTAATAAAATCTATTTTAATTTTATTTCGGTACCTCATTCCAAAGCCGACAGAAACGGAATCACGAGAAAAAGCTAGTATAATATAAACCATAAAGTGTACTACAATGTCTAAATAATTACCAAGCGTATTAAAAAACTCAACAACAAATAAAGGTGCTTTATGAGGTGTTTTGTAATAAATTTTGTTGTGAACACACTGTTACTTTGGACAACCGCCAAAACGACACGAATTATGTATGTTACACAATGTAAACGAAATCCATCCCTACCCACTTGCAATATTTAGTTCTTTTCATAAAAGCCACGCCGAACACATTCATCTTGTGAATCATATATTGTTTGCAAAGTAGGAACTGCTATGAGTAAATGTGCCACAACTGTCAACTATAATGGTTATATATCATTATGTTAATAAATCAAGGAAAAAGTTTGAGATGACCAGAAAGTCAACGCTTTTATATGTAAAAATATATTAAATTAATAAAATTAATTTTGTGTGTGTGAGGTATAAATTTATTCAAAGTTATTATACACTGGTAAGGTGACGTGTATTTTACG
Source organism: Dryas iulia moderata (assembly GCA_019049465.1). Lineage (NCBI taxonomy): Eukaryota > Metazoa > Arthropoda > Insecta > Lepidoptera > Nymphalidae > Dryas > Dryas iulia. Next base: position 12,695,590 of record CM032425.1, read on the forward strand.
CCTCATTTCAAATAAGGGGCCAGTCGTGGCGCAGTGGCACAAGCGTATGACTGTAAACGACTCATTGTGGGTTCGATCCCACGAACGAGGTAAAGCGCGGCGTTATGTTCCGCCACCTAACACTCAATACTTCCGAATTCGGCGGAAAGTGGGCAATGGAGTGTCTCAACACTAGGTTCCCTCTGCCTACCCAGCTGTGTGCGGTGATACAGCGTGAAGCAATAAGGTTTGGTAAAAGAAGAAAGATAGGTTTTTTTTTCTATGTATGGTAAAGAAATAACACTGATGGTTTTAAAAAATAATGTTGATGAAAAAGAAAGTCATGTATAAAATTTAAGGACCCCCAGAAATGCATATATAATACATTCATTGACAGTAATTTTGTACCGTCTCCCAGTTTTAAACAATTAGGCCAAAAAGTTTAATTGACTTGTCCGAAAATTATACGAAATTTCAATATTTTAACTTACTATATTAAATATTGATTTGGAAATTTATAATTATTCACCTTCACTTTTTTTACTATAAAGCGCCATACTGAAAAGACACAGAATCAAGTGATAAGACACTCCCACTGTTTCATAAGTTGATGAGTTGCGAAACTCAACAGTGTATTTTATCTTACCGCAATTAAAATAATTTAATTTTGTTTTTAATTATACATACTAATATTTAAAAAAAAATCTTCGGATCATTACTCGAACCCACAATATATTGCGTTTGCAGTCACAGAATATATAAGTTATTGTAATGTATAAAATAATTAAGTAATTAGTAAAGAGTAACGTATTAAAAAATCTTATTAAATCTTATTCTAAGAGATTTATATTTAAATGCATTTAAATGTCCGTTATCCTTGACCGATTCTGGTGACTTACCAGATACATTGTTGCTGTAAAATCAACAGCAACCTATATAAAAATACCTTTTATTCTCATTTTATCGTCGCTGACCTGTCTGTACCGCGACTCATCAATTATTGTCTCAACAATCAGTCTTTTTGACGTGATATAAAAGTGCTTCTGGCTCCAAATGGATTCAGAGCACAGTTAAAAATAACTTTGTAATAATGTGTTTCTTATGAAATAGTTGCACTGTCAAATGCGTATAATTTAAAAATAAATAATACCTATCATATGCGTTTGCTCTAAAACGGTAGAAATAATTATTTTTATTGTGTGATGAGTTTGGTTTCTATTCAAAGTGGGAATGGTTATATTTAAATTTTCAATTCTTCGCTTTGGTACTAAGGTTTTGTAAGACAAAGCGCGGCGTTGAGCTCCGCCATTCAGCATGTAACATTTCGAATTCGCTTCAAAATGTGGAGAACGGAGTGTCTTGACCTTAGACCTTTGGTTCTCTCTGACAGTGAAGCTAAAACAAACAAATACCTATCTAAAATAACTTACATATACATCAATATTTTCATGGATTATTTTTTATAGCTTTACGCCTTTTCCCACATTGTAGGATTTTTAGAGAGAATTTAGTGTAAAAACACTCTGGTTCCTTCCACAATCGAGCCATAGAGTATTTAAGTGATGGAATACAACGCCACGCTTAGTATTTTTACCAGAATAAAACAACCAAGTTAAAATTAATTATTTCCATGAGTAGGAATCAAACTCACAACCAACCGCGTTTACAATCATATGCCACGATAGCCTCAATTGATTTATTTTATTTATAATTTTTGTATTCAATATGAAGTCGTCCTACTTAATAACGTTTGTAAGCCACATGTAGAATAAATAAACATGCATTAACAGATCTGAGAATAAGACGAGGAAAATTATGTGAAGGAAGGTATGAAAATAAATTGAGTTTCTTAGAAAAATGATGTATTCAATCAGCATAATGAATAAATTACAGTGTTATTGATATTTTAAGGATTATGTAAAAATACGTAAGACAGATAAAAATGTCTTTTTTAAATATTTTTATTACAACTCGATGCTTTTTTCAAAGCGATATAGTATCAAGGAGCTACTTTCTCTACTCTGCGTCTGAATTCAAGACGTTGCCTGGCAGAAGTAATAATAATTAAATTATTATCGGGCTTGGGCCACAGCGCGGCGTTAAGTTCCGCCACTTAACACGCAAGCCTCCGAATTCGACGGAAAGTGGGGAACGGAGTGTCTTAACACTAGGTTCCCTCTGCCTACCCTGCTGTGTGTGGGATACAGCGCGAAGCTAAAAAAAAATATCATTCCATCCATTGGGAATTGAACAGACAAACAATCGTGACTGCCAACACACGCTGTCCCACTGACACTACCGTCTCAAATCATTTTTTTTATGTTACTTTAAAACATAATATATGGACGTGATAAAAATTAACACACCATTAAAAGCATACATAAATACGGAACTTTTAAGCTACTTTACGCTTTTTCCGTATGCGTAGTCAAAGAGAGCGTAGAGTCAAGACACTCCGTCCTCCACGTACCGCCTGAAATCTCCGAAAGCCCGAATAACCAGAACGGAGACATGAAACGATCATAATTATTTACAGTCATTCCACTGACTGGGAATCGAACCCACAGCCAATTCACGATTCGAATACTGATTCACTGTACCACGTTAGACCTAAACTTTCATATCCATCTAGCCCATAACATACAACATGATAAAAATCAACACACCATTAAAAGCATACGTAAACACATATAGATCTATTAAGTCCTAAACATATATTACCTCAGAATATTTACACAAGAACTAAGAACGTAACTATCAGTTAGGAGACACCAGAAAAACAAAGGTAAGCCGAGATAGCAATTCAAACTAATTCCAGACTTATCTTAGGTACCATTTGTGTGCGATGAGCGGTAAATGAGTGCGTTCACATTGATGTTTTTGTATGTAGCCCTTATATGTGATAGTCCTTATATCTATGTGGTATGTTATATTGACTGTTAAGTTATGTAAAGAGGAAGTTAGGAGCTAAAGTCTATAGTAAATATTTGTAGAATGATATGCGTAGGTATTATTATTGGTTTTATACTTCGCATGAAAAAGCTTATTAAATGTAATAAAAAGGTTGTGGTAAAGACCGTGTCTGATTGTAAATGCGATGCTCGGGACTTCGATTATCTTTCGGAGGGAAATGATTATATTTATTATTTTAATTTTAGTTTCTTCGCTCTGAGGCAAAGCACGGCGTTAAGTTCTGCCACTTAATGTCTCAATTTTAGACGGAAAGTGAAGAATAGAATACACAACACTAGGGTTTCTTTTATTTCCCTGCAGTACAGAGAGATTCAGAAAAGAAACTGCAGATAGTAAAAAACAACAACTACGTGTAGTAATAAAATTGTATTTGCAGTTCTCATTGAAAGATCTAATTAAACAGACTAAACTAAAAATATCACATTTTCAACCTTATTATTTGTGATTCTATCTGAGTTATATATTTTTAAGAATCTTTTTTTATAAAATTAATCCAATAACCGAGATCATCACTCTAAGTTTAGAAATTAATATAGTGCTACTGAAAAGACAGAATGAATACTAATATTTTAAAAAAATCTTCGGATCATTACTCGAACCCACAACATATTGCGTTTGCAGTCACAGATTATATAACTTATTGTAATGTATAAAATAATTAAGTAATTAGTAAAGAGTAACGTATTAAAAAAATCTTATTAAATCTTATTCTAAGCTATTTATATTTAAATGCATTTAAATGTCCGTTATCCTTGACCGATTCTGGTGACTTACCAGATACATTGTTGCCGTAAAATCAACAGTAACCTATATAAAAATACCTTTTATTCTCATTTTATCGTCGCTGACCTGTGTGTACCGCGACTCATCAATTATTGTCTCAACAATCAGTCTTTTTGACGTGATATAAAAGTGCTTCTGGCTCCAAATGGATTCAGAGCACAGTTAAAAATAACTTTGTAATAATGTGTTTCTTATGAAATAGTTGCACTGTCAAATGTGTATAATTTAAAAATGAATAATACATATCATGTGCGTTTGTTCTAGAACGGTAGAAATAGTTATTATTATAATGCGATGGTTTTGGTTTTTGGTGTCGATTCCCACTGGGAATGGTTATATTTAAATTGTCAATTCTTCGCTTTGGTACTAAGGTTTTGTAAGACAAAGCGGCATTAAGCTCCGCCATCCAACACGTAATATTTCGAATTTGCTCAAAATGTGGAGAACGGAGTGTCTTGACCTTAGACCTTAGTTTCTCTCTGACAGTGAAGCTAAAACAAACAAATACCTATCTAAAATAACTTACATATACATCAATATTTTCATGGATTATTTTTTATAGCTTTGCGCCTTTTTCCACATTGTAGGATTTTTATAGAGAGAATTTAGTGTAAAAACACTCTGGTTCCTTCCACAATCGAGCCATAGAGTATTTAAGTGATGGAATACAAAGCCACGCTTAGTATTTTTACCAGAATAAAACAACCAAGTTAAAATTAATTATTTCCATGAGTGGGAATCAAACTCACAACCAACCGCGTTTACAATCATATGCCACGATAGCCTCAATTGATTTATTTTATTTATAATTTTTGTATTTTTGTATATGAAGTCGTCCTACTTAATAACGTTTGTAAGCCACATGTAGAATAAATAAACATGCATTAACAGATCTGAGAATAAGACGAGGAAAATTATGTGAAGGAAGGTATGAAAATAAATTGAGTTTCTTAGAAAAATGATGTATTCAATCAGCATAATGAATAAATTAGAGTGTTATTGATATTTTAAGGATATGTAAAAATATGTCAGACGGATAAAAATATCTTTTTTTAATATTTTTATTACAACTTGATGCTTTTTTCAATACGAATCTAGTTTCAAGGCACTACTTTCTCTACTCTCCGCCTGAATTCAAGACGTTGCCTGGTGTAAGTGGCTACCTTGTTAACGAAAGCGCAGAAATGATAATATTATTGGCGTGTTAGTATAATTAAATTATTATTGGCGTGTGACTGTAAACGAATGGTTGTGGGTTCGATTCCCACTCGAGGAGGGGAAATTATATTTCCATTTTCTTCGCTCTGGTGTCGAGGTAAAGCGCGGCGTTAAGTTCCGCCACTTAATACGCAAGCCTCCGAATTCGACGGAAAGTTGGGAACGGAGTGTCTTAACACTAGGTTCCCTCTGTCTACCCTGCTGTGTGCGGGGTACAGCGTGAACCTAAAAAAAAATATCATTCCATCCATTGGGTATTGAACCCACAAATAATCGGGATTATTAACAGTCGCTGTCTTACTGACAGATCTGAACTTTTTATATTACTTTAAAGCATAATATATGACGTGTTGAAAACTAACACACTGTTAGAAGCATGCATAAATACGGAACTATTAAGCAACTTTACGATTTTTCCTTATACGTAGTCAGGGAGAGCGTAGCGTCAAGGCACTCCGCCCTCCACTTACCGCCTGAAATCTCCGAAAGCCCAAATGACCAGAACGGAGAAATAAAATAATCACAATTATCTATAGTCATTCCACTGACTGGGAATCGAACCCACAGCCAATTCGCGATTCGAACACTGCCTCACTGTACCACGTTAGACCTAAACTTTCATATCCATCTAGCCCATAACATACAACATGATAAAAATCAACACACCATTAAAAGCATACGTAAACACATATAGATCTATTAAGTCTTAAACATATATTACCTCAGAATATTTACACAAGAACTAAGAACGTAACTATCAGTTAGGAGACACCAGAAAAACAAAGGTAAGCCGAGATAGCAATTCAAACTAATTCCAGACTTATCTTAGGTACCATTTGTGTGCGATGAGCGGTAAATGAGTGCGTTCACATTGATGTTTTTGTATGTAGCCCTTATATGTGATAGTCCTTATATCTATGTGGTATGTGATATTGACTGTTAAGTTATGTAAAGAGGAAGTTAGGAGCTAAAGTCTATAGTAAATATTTGTAGAATGATATGCGTATTATTGGTTTTATACTTCGTATGAAAAAGCTAATAAAATGTGCTAGTGTTCTGGAGAACTGTTTGACTTAGTACCTGCCGCTGAATTCTCCAACCGCACAGTACGTGCCAGATTGAAATATCATCCTCACCACCTGGATACCTGGCACTCCAGTACTGTGCGGTTTCGTCGTCATTTCCTTCCACACGCCACACAACTGTGGAATAGCTTACCAGGTCGATACGACATGGGTACCTTCAAAAGGCGCGCTTACCTCCACCTCAAAGGCCGGCAACGTCCCTGTAGCTCCTCTGGTGTTGCACGGGGCCGTGGGCGACGGTGTTCACCTATCATCAAGTGACCCGAACGCTCGTTTGCCTTGTCCATTTTATAAAAAAAAAAAAGCTAATATAATATAATAAAAAAGTCGTGGTAAGGGCCTTGTCTGATTATAAATGCGATGGACGGGACTTTGATTCTCTTTCGGAGGTGAATGATTATATTTATTATTTTAATTTTAGTTTCTTCGCTCTGAGGCAAAGCACGGCGTTAAGTTCCGCCACTTAACGCAATGCCTCCGAATTCGGCAGAAAGTGCAGAACGGAGTGTCTTAACACTATAATATTAGGGTCCCTCTGCTTACCCTGCAGTGTGGGATACAGCGTGAAGCTAAACAAAAAAGAGTTTTAATATACTGTCTAGCTTCATATTCTTACTGTGACAACTAGGTTAACGAGATAATAACTGTAAACGTATGTTTTATTATTTTTTAAACTATCTAGATGTCTCAATTTTAGACGGAAAGTGAAGAAAGAATACACTACACTAGGGTTCTTTTTATTTCCCTGCAATACAGAGAGAAGCAGAAAAGAGAGAGCTGCAAAAAGTATAAAACAATAACATTTTGTAGTAAGAAAATTATGTTTGCAATTCTCATTGCAAGATCTATAATCTAAACAGATTAAAATAAAAATATCACATTTCCAACCTTATTATTTCTGATCCTATGTGGGTTATATATTTTTAAGAATATGTTTTTTATATTTTTTTTTATAATCCAATGATCGAGATCATCACCCTAGTTTAGAAATTAATATAGTGCTTAACATACAGTCATAGGTGAGCTAATATATAGAAACAAAGCTTCAAGTAAGTGACCTAAATATACTGAGAAGACCATTTATTCGCATTTTATTGATCGTTGTTAAAATATTCATCAAATTTTATTCAAATTTGAACCCAGATTAACTTTTCCGTTTTTGGCCTTACAGAACAACTAAAAGGAGAAAAAATAGTGACATATCACTAAATCTATCCTAGTATCAAATAAGAAGAATATTTTAACTGTAATCTGAAATATTTACCAGGTAGGGAACAACAAACAGATCGTCACAGCAATACTATCTGCGAATTGCTATTTAAATATTATAGATGCAAGCCACGTTCTTAGAGAACAATAAAAAGGCACTAAAGTGAACTTTCATTTGCGTTGTCCATTTTTATATGGAACACTTTACTCTGACACTGTAACCTAACTTGATGAATTATTTCCAGGAACATTGAAGTAAACAAACATTTGTATACTTCCTGCGTAACATTTCATATATTAAGTAAGACAAATATGAAAATTTTGTGACATTTTAAAATATTTTATGAAGTTTTAAAACTGTAAAGCCACTGGTTGTGGGTTCGATTCCCACTCGAGGAGTGGAAATATTTAATATTTCCATTTTCTTCGCTCTAGTGTTCGTGTCGAGGCAAAGCGCGGCGATAAGTTCCACCACTTAACGCAATGCCTCCGAATTCGGCAGAAAGTGAGGAACGGAGTGTTTTAACACTAGGTTCCCTCTGCCTACCTTGCGGTGTAAAGCTAAAAAAAAGTTTTTATATACGAGTATACTGTCTAGCTTCATGTTCTTACTGTGACAACTAGGTTAACGAAATAATAATTGTAAGCGTATTTTTTATTATTTTTTAAACTATCTAGAGAAATGACCTAAGATTCATTGGTTAGGAATCAAGAAGTAGACGAAAATTATCCTAGGCTTTATATTATTTCCCGTATAACCTATTAAGTCACTAGTGTTACCGGAACAGGGGAATAAAAATAATTTTAATATCATCATTCCCTCGATGAACTTAACGATTTATTCTTTTATTAGAAATAAAGAATTTAAAATAAAAAAATAATAATAATAATAATAAGCCCCCCAAAATCCTACCTTACGTCCTAGCTGAACATCTTGCTAACGTGGTGGGGCGGTCACGTGTACAATCAAAACTTACACGGCCAACAAGGCAAAGGTAACCCATAAAAATGGAGACACGGTTAAAAAAGAAACTGAGAGTGCCGCTTCCCGAGGGTGATCGTCGGGGCACACCTGGAGCTGACGCTGGGTGTTTCAGCATGCGAACCGTCAGCGGTCTGGAGTTGAACAGGCGGGCTCCCACCGACAAAAATACTACAGCCGAACACACAACCCCACCCAATAGTCCTACAGATCCATACAGTCCAAGCAGTGCATCATACACACCTTCTATACCATCATCACCTTCTTCAAGTCATACAATAGAACACGTGCCAACTTTGAGTGCTGCCCGGGAGGCAAATGCCTTTTTTGCCCGCGTCCACCAAAGCTGGAAAACCAAGAGTACGCATGAGATGGAGTTCTGAAGTTAACATATTTATCATGCGTACCTACTATCAAATCACAAAGTTAGAAACAGATTTCACTACATATAGACAAAGCTTACACGAAATATTCTGTCAAAAATATCCTTACATTAATGTTTCCGAGCAAAGAATATCAGACCAAAGGAGAACAATAATTAGAAACAAATTAATATCTCAAGAGCTAATAAACCAAATTAGAGAAGAAGTTAAGTGTCAAATAGAATCAGAAGAACTAGCAATAGGAAATTTTGATAACCAAACCTCTTCTTCACTTTCTCAAATCGGTCCACAATCACAAACTTTTTTTAATACACAAGTCACACATACTTCTACACAAACAGAATCTTTAACCTGTTTATTAGAGAACGAAATAGAGACTCCTATTACAACTACAGATGTTACAGAAGAATACATTTCCAATTTAAGAGAAAAGCTTACAACAACACTTAATCTTTTTTCTGGGTTAGATCCAACAGTTCGTCCTAACTTACCGAAATTAAAATATACCCCGAAACTTGCCGAAGTAATAAAAATATTTAACCTAAAAATTTTAAACAATTATAATTGCACAGACATTCAATTAATAGACATACATACATTGATATATTGTACAGCTGTAGTTGTAGGAGAAGAACTAGGTTATAAAATCACACACAAGACAGAAAAAGGACAAGAAAAGAAGAATAAAAATAAACCATCATGGCAAATAAGATTAGAGAAAAGTGTTGAAAAACTTAGAGTAGATATTGGACGTCTTACACAATATATTAATAATAATAGATCTAAAAAAGTTGTAAATACAGTCATGAAAATTTTCCGCAACTTAAAATTACATACTAAACACGAAAATGATAACCAAAAAGCAGAAGAATTCTTAGACACATTAAAACAAAAACTAGCTCTTAAATGCAATAGATTAAAAAGATACAAGAAAGCACAGAAAAGAAAAGATGACAATATTTTATTTGCAACCAGAGAAAAATCATTTTACAGGCAACTTTCAAATTCAAATCATCAATCTCAGGAGTGTAACGAAGAGAGTATTCCTACAGAAGAACAATTAACTACATATTGGGCAGATATATGGGAACAAGAATTAAAACATAATGAAAATGCTGAATGGATTTTGGAAGAGACAGATAAATACAAAGCAATTACAGAAATGAGATTTACTGATATAACAGAAACTGAAATATTAAAAATTACAGCAAAACTACATAATTGGAAATCACCTGGTGTGGATAAAGTACATAACTATTGGTTTAAAAAATTAACCGTATTTCATAAAGCAATAGCGAAAAATTTAACGGAAATTATATTAAAAAAGCAGAATATACCAAATTTTATAGCGACGGGAATTACTTATATGATACCAAAAGGCAAGTTCTCCGCAGACCCCGCACAATATAGACCTATAACATGTTTACCCACTGTCTATAAAATTCTTACTTCAATTATAACGTCTAGAATTACTACACATATAGAACAACATCATATTATAGCAGAAGAACAAAAAGGATGTAGGCGAGGCCATATGGGATGCAAGGAACAACTCATTATAGATTCCACCATTCACAAACACGCTACAGCAAAAAATAGGAATTTACATTGCACTTATATAGATTACAAAAAAGCTTTTGACAGTATACCGCACACTTGGTTAATACAAATATTAAAAATATATAAAATAAGCCCGACTATTATTCAATTTTTGAATAATATTATGCCTCAATGGAAGACCACCTTGCAGCTTAATTATAATAGTAACACCATAAAAACCAGAAATATACTTATTAAAAAAGGAATCTATCAAGGAGATTCCTTGAGTCCCATGTGGTTTTGCCTTGCTTTAAATCCATTATCTAATCTACTGAACAAGAGTCACCTAGGATATAGTTTCAATTCTCATATACAAAATTCATTAATATCACACCTTATCTACATGGATGACTTAAAATTATATGCGAAATCACACAAGGACATGAAAAAAACTTATAGATATAACTACAGAATTTAGCAATGATATACAGATGCAATTTGGTTTAGATAAGTGTAAAACTCTTCATATAATTAAAGGCAAAATCCAACCAGGTAATTATTCTATCAGTGATCAGGACATCATCACAGCTCTTGAAGCCAGCGAAATTTATAAATATTTAGGATATAATCAGCAAAAAGGCTTGGATCATACAAATACAAAACAAATTTTAACTACAGAATATAAAAAAAGAATATATGCCATTTGCAAAACACAATTATCTGGAAAACATCTTATTAAAGCAATAAATACTTACGCCATCCCAATATTAACCTATTCATTTGGCATTGTAAAATGGACAAAAACAGATATAGAGAACTTAGAGAGACTTGTACGTACTACATTAACAAAACATAATTATCATCACCCTAAATCGGCAGTAGAAAGATTAACGATTAAAAGGTCGTATGGCGGGAGGGGCCTCATAAACGTTAATGCTCTATGGCAAAAACAAATTAATAATTTAAAATTATTTTTTATTAACAAATCGAATAGTAGTGTAATTCATAAAACAATAAGAGATAATGATCATAACTATACTCCCTTAAATTTAGAAGAAATAGTAGATGTAGAAAGTAATCCAAGCACAGATCCGCACAAGCAGCAAATTGATAACTGGAAAAAGAAAGTACTACATGGAAGACACCCACATGATTTAGAACAAGCTCATATTGATTCCATAGGTTCTAACATGTGGCTTAAAGTTGGTAGCTTATTCCCTGAAACTGAAGGATTCATAATAGCCATACAAGATCAAATCATAAACACTAAAAATTACAGGAAATATATAATTAAAGATAACAAAGTTACAAACGATAAATGTCGCAAATGCCATAACCAACCGGAGACAATCCAACATATAACAGGAGCTTGTTCTAACCTCACACATTCAGACTACACACATAGACATAACCAAATCTGTAATATCATACATCAACAACTTGCATGCAAACATAAACTAATTGACACTATCAATACGCCCTATTATAAGTATACCCCTGACACCATATTGGAAAATTCAACCCATAAATTATATTACGACAGGGCTGTTCTTACCGATAGAACTATTCATTTTAACAGACCAGATATTATATTACAAAATAAAAAGATAAAATTACTTACCTTATAGATATTGCCGTGCCTAATACTCACAATATTCAAAAAACTATTTCCGAAAAGATAAGTAAATACGATGAGTTAAAAGAAGAAATCACAAGAATTTGGAAACAAAAAAACGTTTATATAGTACCTATAGTTCTCTCTACAACTGGCGTTATACCAAAACATCTTCACCATAGTCTACAAATGTTAAATTTAAAAAATACCACTTACATTACATTACAGCGAGCAGCAATACTAAACACTTGTAGAATTGTAAGGAAATTTTTACAGATAGATGAAGAACAAACCACCTACACACCCCAAATATAATAACGTAACACACATTGTATCTACTTGGTGACAACCCGTAGATACAATAGAATCCAGTTTCGAACTGAGTAAATAGCAATTTTTAAAAATAATAATAATAATAACCTCCTTTGTCGTTGACGTGTCAACACGTATTTTTCTAAATGTCAATAAATAAAATTTACATTTATTGTGCAAAAAATATAAAATTACAATTACATTAACAAATTACAATGTTATAATAAAATCTAAATATGTTTATAAAGAAATTCGATATAAAAATACACACAAACGTTACTGAATGCACATATTTATAGAGAATACCATGCCCGAAAAATGACGTAAAGTCAACGGAATGATTACAAGGAGCAAAACTAAAGGTAAAGCACGACCACCATCGCAACTTGTCGCACCGGATGGCTCCGCGTCGTCAGAGGAGGAGTACGCAACGCCTCCAGAGTACGTCGCGTCGAGCAGTGACGACGAGTTGCCGCCTCCAGCGCCGCGCCGAGCACCTGCGCCGCGCCGAGGGAGGCCACCACTGCCGCGCTTGGGGTCAGCAGGGCAACCCGCCCAGCGAACGTCCTCCGCCGTCGGTGGTGCTGTGCGCCGCATGAAATGGACGCAATCAATAAACGTAAACGTCATGCGAGCGTACTATGGGGTGACAGAGGGAGGAACTAACCTTACTGCGTATCGTGCCCGATTACTGCCTTTGTTTCAGACCCTTGAGCCAGAATTGACCGTTACCGCTCAAAGATTGTCAGATCAGGTGCGGTTCATCCAGCGCAACCGAGTACTGGATGACGCCACACTTGAGCGGCTTCGCTCTGAGGTAGCTGTATCTGCACCCGCCACCAAACCAAGTCAACCACGAAACCAGCCGCCGCCTGTGCCGGCGGTGACAGGGCTGGAGAATGGTATGGCTAATGTGACGGATGTTGATACAGCAACTTTAAGTACCCAAGAACATGCGCAGGTAAGGATCACTTTGGAAAATGCGATTCTGCAGTATCGATTTGCACTGACACAGGATAGACCATCACTACCACGTTTTCCCACGCACAAACGAAATATGGCGCTAGTAATGACTCTAGACGCATTGCTAGACCCTTACATCCGGTCTAGCCAAAACCTGGCTGATACGCATTCGATACTCTATTGTGCAGCTGTAGCAGCGTGTCGTATTGCTCGTGTCAGGTTTCCTGAGACTGACTCGAGAATACGACCCGCTGGCGATACACCTGCATGGCAAGAGAGGATCGAACGTCGTATCAGCGCGACTAGAGTCATTATTGGAAAGCTAATCTGTTTTAGGTCGGGAAACATCCGTCCGAAAATCATGCGTTGTGTAACACAAGCTTTTGCTGGAACAGGAGTAAAGCCTCAGGACTATATGGCTTGTGTTACAGAACGCATAGATTACCTAAAACAGAAAGTTAGTGCCTGGGCAAACCGTATTCGTCGATATAAAGAACGTGTAAATAGATATAAACAAAATCGTATTTTCGAAAGAGATCAGAGAAAGGTGTATAGAAGGTGGGAGCAACCAGCGTCGAGTGAGATTGATGAACATGCACCGGATATTTCAGAAATGTCTACATTTTGGAAAAGTATCTGGTCCATGCCCGTCAATCACACTGAGGGTGAATGGATGAGCGTAGTGAAACGTTCGTGTGAACACATCCAACCGATGAGGTGTATTCAAATTAGCCCAGAGGATGTCTCTAATGCAGCCCGTTCAACCAAAAATTGGAAAAGCCCTGGACCAGACGGCTTACATAATTTTTGGTTGAAATACCTAATATCTTCACACGAACGTTTGGCTGAGCAATTCCAGGAAGCCATTGAGCATGGGATACTCCCACCCTTTATGACAACTGGAATCACCTTTCTCTTACATAAATCTGGTAGTACCACGGATCCTAAAAACTTTAGACCTATCACATGCTTACCTACTATCTATAAGCTGCTTACATCCATTTTGACATCTAAATTAAATAAACATTTTGAAATAAATAACATTTTAGACACTGCTCAAAATGGTTACTCAAAATGGTAGGGTTGGGTCACGTGGTACTAAAGAACTCCTGCTCATTGACATGGCCGTTTGCAAGCAGGTTCAACGCAGTAAGAAGAATCTCTCCGCCACCTGGATTGACTACAAAAAGGCTTTCGATTCGGTGCCTCATACGTGGCTCAAGAGGGTGCTTGAACTGTACAAAGTTGATACAGATTTGTGCACTTTTCTTGAGTCCTGTATGGGACAGTGGACCACGTCTCTTTGTCTTTCAGGTGTCGGGGGGAGTCTTCATACTTCAGAGCCTATAAGGATAGAGAGAGGAATTTTCCAGGGAGACAGTCTTAGTCCCTTGTGGTTTTGCCTAGCTTTGAATCCACTAAGTGCTCTACTTAGGGATTCAAAACTAGGTTTTCAGTTTCATAGAGCGAGTGAAATCATTTCTCATCTCCTGTATATGGATGACCTTAAGTTATTTGCATCAAATAAACAGGACTGGGTATCGTTACTAAATATCACGCAAATATTTAGTAACGATATTAGGATGGAGTTTGGTGTGGATAAATGTGCGACCATACATGTACAGAGAGGAAAAGTTGTAAATAGCGAAAATTTACAATTTTCCGAGACTATGACTTTCAAATCTCTCTCTGAAACTGAAACCTACAAATACTTAGGAATGTCGGAATGTCTATGTATACCAGGTGGAGACATTAAACAGATGGTGACAGAGCGTTTCTTTGGCCGACTGACAAAAGTTTTAAAAAGCTTTCTGTCTGGCGGTAACAAAGTGCGCGCGTTCAACAGCTGGGTAATGCCCCTCCTGATGTACACATTTGGCATACTAAGGTGGACTCAGACTGAGCTGGATGCCCTGGACCGAAAGGTCCGTAAAATGCTGACAACGTACCGTATGCATCATCCACGATCTTCTGTGATGAGGCTATATATCCCACGGAAATGTGGGGGCCGTGGTTTCCTCAATGCCAAGGACCTACATAACCGTGAAGTATATAGTCTTAGGGAATACTTCCAGAAGATGAAGTGTTTAATGCATTGTGACGTTGTAAATGCAGACAACGGATTGACTCCCCTCTCTCTAGCCAAAGAAAACTGGCACAAACCGGTGGTACTTAGCACTCAGGACCGCCTGAACATATGGAAGAGTAAGGAACTTCATGGACGGCTCCATCAAGTCCTCTTTGGGCCTGATGTTGACTTACAGGCGTCCGTGGCTTGGCTACGATTTGGGGACCTTTTTGGGGAAACCGAAGGTTTTGCCTGTGCAATTGCAGATGAAGTTGTCAAGACGAATAACTACCGGAAATACATCATGAAGGATGGTACGATTGACATTTGTCGAGCGTGCCACCGGCCTGGTGAGTCTATACGACATATTATTTCCGGTTGTTTTCATCTTGCCAATGGAGAGTATTTGCACAGGCTTAATCAGATAGCCAGAATTGTCCACCAGCAACTTGCTCTTCGGTATGGTCTGGTATGTCAGGAAGTGCCGTATTACAAGTACACACCGGAGCCAGTTTTAGAAAACGGCCATGCCAAACTTTATTGGGACCGCTCTATTATCACGGACAGGACTATTGTCGCCAATAAGCCTGACATCGTGCTAGTAGACCGGTTAGAGCGCCGGGCATTTATTGTTGATATCACCATCCCTTGTGACGTTAACCTCGTGAAAGCTGAGAAGGACAAACAGTCCAAATACATAGACTTAGCTCACGAGATTACCGACATGTGGGATGTGGATTCAACAATAGTTGTCCCGATAGTCGTTAGTGTGAACGGTCTTGTAGCGAAGAGCCTCAATCAACATCTTATGAGGCTTTCGCTACATGCCTGGATCAAGGGTCGGATTCAAAAGGCAGCTATTTTGGGAACGGCACGTATTGTGCGGAGGTTCCTCAGTCTGTCACCCTGACCACCGGTGGCTTGGCTGTAAAGCCTCCGTCGGGGGGGAACTATTTTTTTATATTTATATTTGTATGTATTTTTTATATAAATATAAATGTATTGAAATAAGAATTATGTTAAATAAAGGAGATAATAATAAAGCCTTTATTTCAGATTTTTTTACATGCATATTTTATAATTTTTATTCTTTGATAGGATATTTAGGTAATTAAATCTGTTTGTCCGAATTTGACAAAGGCCTCTTCCAAATTTTTCCACTTTTTTCGATCTTTAGCGGTTCTAGACCATGCCGGACCCGCTACTGCTTTTATTTCGTCTTCCCATCTTTTAAATTGTCTCCCGCGTTTCCTCTTACTGCTTCTAGGGTACCAGTCAATTATAGTTTTGCTCCACTTTTCAGTGCCACGTAGGGTATGGCCTGTCCATCTCCACTTGTGTCTTTTGATTGTATATGTCACGTTATCTAATTTAGTTTTGCCTCTAACTGTTGTATTTCTTATTCTATCGGATTTTCTAATGTTGAGCATACTTCTTTCCATTGACCTTTGGCAGACTTCAAGTGTTCGGTTATGTTCTTTTGTGGGAGCCCAAGTTTGGCATCCATACGTTAGGACAGGAAGGACACAGGTATTATACAGTTTTGTTTTCATACCTATACTTACTTCCTTGTTCCTCATGATTTCCTTAAATGTCCAACATCTGTTCCACGCCTTACCAATTCTTGTCCTTAGTTCTTTTGTGGTTTGGTCAGTAGGTGAGATAACTTGGCCAAGGTAAATATATTCCTGTACATATTCAATAGGTTTTCCATTCAGCGTAATAGGATCTTCTATACTATTGGTCATAGCTTTCGTTTTCGCGGTATTCATTGTCAAGCCTACTTTCCGACTTTCTCTGTCTAAGTCTTCAAGCATTATACTTAGTTCGGCTTTCGTTGAGGAAAATATTATCAGGTCGTCAGCGAACCGTAAATGAGTGCAGTTTACTCCGTTTATGTTTAGGCCGTAGTTTTCCCATTGTAATAAGCGGAAAACTTCCTCTAGGACAGCTGTGAAAAGTTTGGGTGATAGCGGGTCTCCTTGGCGTACACCTCTTTCGATTTTTATTTCTTTTCCTTCCCTTTCCAATTTCACTTTTGCATGACTATTGCTGTAGATGATTTTTAAGATTCTAATGTACTTTCTTTCGATGCCCTGGTTCTTAAGTGCTAGCCATATTTTATCATGTTCGAGAGAATCGAAAGCCTTACAGTAATCCACAAAACAGCAGTAAAAAGGTATACTGTACTCTTTACTCTTTTCAATAATCTGTTTCACGACATGGATGTGGTCTAGTGTAGAGTATCCGCTTCTAAAACCAGCTTGCTCCCTAGGTTGATTCTCATCAAGTTTTTTGGTTATGCGATTGAGTAGCACTTTAGAAAATATTTTGTACAAGTTTGACAAAAGACTGATTGGTCTATAATTATCTATATCAGCCTTGTCTCCTTTTTTGTGAATTAAAGTTATAGTGGACGTCAGCCATTGTCTTGGTATAACTTCTTTAGTCAAAATATCATTGAATAGATCGGTAAGTATTGGTGTTAAAGTAACTTTATTTGAAATCAAAAACTCATTGCTGATGTTGTCTGGTCCAGGGGATTTATCTTTCTTTTGGGTTTCAATTGCTTTTTCGATTTCCCTGGGCAGAATATCTGGCACAGTATCTGTTCCAGTAATGTCTGTCTCCTCGATAATATTGACTTTCATGTATAAATTGCGATAAAATTCCGTGGCTGTAGCCAATATATCTGATCGCTGTGTTGTGAATTTTCTTGAATTGTTTCTTAATTTAGGTATCCATTCTCTACTGTCTGTTAAACTACGTAATGCTTTCTTGATTCCCCCTGTTTTAGTTATTTCTCTTTCAAACGTTTTCAGTCTGTATTTTTTTCTATCTTTCCTCAAACTCTCTTTTATTTGCTTGCTTATCGAACTAAGTTCTACCCTTACGATTTTTGTTTTAACTTTAGACATCAGATGAACTCTTTTTTCTAAAAGGATTTTGGTATTTTCTGAGATTTTTTTATCTCTGCTGTTTACATCCTGTCTTCTACAACATGAAGTAATTATTCCCAATAGAGTGTCATATTTACCTTGTATGTCAAGCTCTTTCATCTCCTCAGTAACAGTTTTGAACTTGGAGTTTAGTTCTGTAGGTGAAATAAGTTGGTCTTTAATTACTGATTTAACTTTAAATGGTCTTGTTTTTTGGTAGTGTACTATTGCCATTTTGGCCCTTATCATTCTATGATTACTATTAAAATTAAGTTTTTTGACAACTCTACAGTCTTGAAATTGTCTGCTTGTATTTGTTAATATATAATCTATTTCATTCCTGTAAAGGTCACCAGGAGAGCTCCACGTCCATCTATTATTTTTGCGACTTTCATATAGAGTATTGAGGATCTTAAAATTGTTTTCATATGCTAGTTCTAGCAGCTTCTCACCGTTTCTAGTTCTTTTCCCATAACAAAAGGGTCCCAGAACTGATTCTTCACCTGGTCTTCTGTCTCCAATTTGCGCATTAAAATCTCCCAATACTATAATATTCTTGTGGGCATGTTCTACAATTGCGTTATTAAGTTTGGAATAAAATGAATCTATTTCTGCCCTGCTCGATTGTTCAGTAGGAGAATAAAGTTGAATGAATGACCATTTAACGTTACCAATTGATATATTTAGTATTGCAATTCGTTCTGATATGCCAATGATCTCTTCAATATTCTTTTTTATTTCTTTTTTGATAAGGAATCCCACTCCGTATTTACCAGGTGTTTCGCCGTAATAATAGAAAATAAATTGCTCGTGTTCTTCGATCCTTTCTCCGCACCTTCGCACTTCGCTGAGACCAATAATATCCCATTTGATGTTTTCTAATGCTATTGTTAGTTCTTTAAAACTTTCTTCAGTTCTCAGTGAAAGTACATTATATGTGCCAACATAAAAGAAGGAAGGAAGGTTTTTTGTGTTTGTGCAATTACGATCTTTAGATTGGTATTTTGGAAGGTAGCAGTCTTCTTGCCCCACGGTGACTAGCCGGCTTGGGGTGCTTTTGGTGTTTTTTGTATTAATAGTCTGTTTTTCGAATTGTTCTCTTCTTGTCCAGTTACCAAGGTGGATTAGTTTTTTGTCTCCGACAATGATGCAGACCTACCTCTTGTTACGAAATTATAGAGGTTTGTTTTATTAACTTTCTTAGGAGCTGATGTGGTTGGTAGGTTTTGTAAATCTTCGTGACATTCTGTCTGATCTCTTTTCCTTTTCACATTTTTATCATCATTTCGGTCCTTGATTATTAATTTATCTTTTTTTATAAATGCTATCTTGCCTTTCTCTCGTTCTTGTAGTAGTTGGGGTATAAGTGCTCTTCTTTTTTCCATTACTGTTTTAGAAAAATCCTCTTTGATCTTTATGTTAGATGTAGGTTTAGTTTTGTTTCTTAAAATCATGTTCCTCTTCCAAGTCGAAGTGAAACTAACAAGAATGGGGCGAATTCTATTTCCTTTAGCACCTAATCTATAACAATGATTTATTTCGTTTGCCTGAATGGTTGTATTAGTTTCGCTCTCAATGATTGCTTGCACATGCTGTGTAAGGCCTCCTTTCTGTTCTGTTTCCGGCACTTCGAAAAAAATCAAATTGTTTCTTTTCTTCTCTTCCTCTAAATGCTGTATTTTAGTTTTCATAATTTCAATTTCATTTTTTAAGTGTTTATTCTCTTCCAAGACTTCTGACAGTGTGGTGTATATATTTTCGGAAACTTTTTTAGTCACCGATTCCGTTATTTCTTGTATTGCCTTTTTCGTTTCAATCGACATTTGCTCTTTGATTTTAGTAAATAAAATTTCCATTTGGTGTTCCATATTTATATATTTTATTTGTTTTTTTTTTTATTATTTATTTTTTTTGTTATTATTTATATATTTATTTATTATTTATATATATATTTTTTAATTTTGTTTCCTTTTTTCTTTTTCCTTTTTTTTTTTTTTTTTTTTTTTTTTTTTTTTTTTTTTTTTTTTTTCTTTTTTTTGTATATATATTTTTTCCCCTAAAGTGGTGTTTTATGTGGTTATGGCCTGAATACGAAAGAAAAATGTAATGTTCCTGCACACGCTAGGTGAGGATTGAATTTATGTTGTGAACAGAAAATCTAACGTTGAAGCCACTGGACCAGGCTTGGTATGACGATGCAGTTGACAATATAGGGGCAGCTTCTAGATAATGTGTGTGTATATAATGTGTATAAGATGTGTAAAAGAATACATCAATTTAAATAATTTGTGGCCAGTCGTGGCCCAGTGGCACAAGCGTGTGACTGTAAACGACTGGTTGTGGGTTCGATTCCCACTCGAGGAGTGGAAATTATATTTCCATTTTCTTCGCTCTGGTGTCGAGGTAAAGCGTGGCGTTAAGTTCCGTCACTTGACACGCAAGCCTCCGAATTCGGCGGAAAGTGGGGAACGGAGTGTCTTAACACTAGGTTCCCTCTGCCTACCCAGCTTTGTGCGGGATACAAAGTGAAGCCAAAAAAATAAAAAAAAATGAAATAACTCACAGTTATTATTATTTACAACGAATTGAACTGTGCTACGCAAACAAAAAGTAGATAAGACAGCACTTTGATTCGGACAATACTTACATCTTCTTAATTAAAAAGTTAAGTAATTATCCTTATGAAAAAAAAATGATTTTTATTCATCAAAACTTCTGAATTATTCAACAAAATGAACAAAAGATAGATATCGGAAAAGGAGCTATTGTGTAAAGATTTGTCACCAAAAAGAAGACAAAAACTGGCTTAGCAACAATTATTTACTTGACAAATTTCTTTTTGTATAAATCTTTACCTGGTACGATCTGTCATTTTCAGTAATAATACAAGAAATATACCTAACATAGACTAAGAGAAAATATAATAAATTTAGGATGGCTTTTGCGATTTGAAAATTGACATTTCATCGGCAAGAAATCAGTTTTGCCATTCAGTAAGTCAAGTCTTGTTTTTCGGGCGGAAAGTGGAGAGCTGAGTGTCTTGGCACTAGGTTCTCTCTGGCTAGCCTGCAATGCGGGAAAAAGCATAAAGCTGGGAAAAAAAGACATTTTACCGCCTTGATTACAATAAGCTCGACGTTGGGTGCTCCCGCCCAAATTTTTAAGGAGCGGACCTTAACCAAACTAAACACAGAGTGTCTTAGCTTCTCTCTGCTTATCCAATATCGAGAATTAACGTATGGCTTAAAAATATATGATGATGTAGGTTATAAAAGTTATGTATGTATAACATTATATTAAAATTTCTTTTATTTATTTACACATGTTATTAGATTTGTTGTTTTTTTACTATGTTACAAAACTTTGTACGAAGAAAGTATTTAGTTATTTTGTTTTCGTTTTCCACATATTTATTTTTTTTTTTAATATAAAAGCTGAATACAATTTTATACTTGTTTCGGAGAATTCCGAAATCGAAGAAAAAAAAATAAACACATATGTCAAAAGCTGAAATGTCATTGCCTTTACATGTCTGAAGATTAAATGTATTGAAATATATTTTCAAAGGTCAAAACTCATTATGAAAGGACGTATACAAATAATAAAATGTTTACTTTACTGTAATTCAGTATAAAAAAATGATTTCATTTCAATAGGCATGGTAACATTATTAACAATTTATATTAATAATAAAATGTTAAAGATATAATATACTCCCTTTGTACTCTTTTATATATTTAAAATTCAATTTTGTTTAGTTTTTTTTAGCTTCACGCTGTATCCCGCACACAGCAGGGTAGGCAGAGGGAACCTTGTGTTAAGACACTCCGTCCTCCAAATTTGGAGACATTGCGTGTTAAGTGGTGGAACTTAACGCCGCGCTTTGCCTCTGATACCAGAGCGAAGGAAATAGAAATATTAAATATTTACACTCCTCGAGTGGGAATTGAACCCACAACCAGTCATTTACAGTCACACGTTCATACCACTGCACCAAGACTTTTTAGGTATCTATTCTATTCTTAATTATGGCTTGACGTGTAAAATATGCAACGTATATGTGGCTATATATACAAATATGACAAACATGTTATAGGATGTATATGTAATATATAAAATATTTCTAATGTATTATTATGAAAAATATTAGCTTTTTGTATTCCTATATATAAATTTTGACGATGTGAAATTTGAAGCTTAGTAGTCAGAATATTCGTAAAATTTATATAAAGATGATATATTAATAATAATAAAAATAAATAGAAATCGTCGTGTCAAATTATTATGTCGCACTATAGTTGGAACGAACCTCAAATACCCGCAATGGTTTTGAGCTCGATTGTTAATTGACGGAAAATAAACACTTGAAAAAATATTCGTTTGTCTTATCTAAAAAAAAAAATTAGTCCCTACCTAACCCGGTTAGGGTATTTTCAATGTAAATTTACAAAATCTACAACATGCTACTATACTATTATAAATCAAATTAAACTTTACAAAACAAACATTTGAACACAATTTACAAACCAAATCTTATAGTTATTCATTTATTCTAACCAAAAATCAACAACTAAGAAAATCCGCCCGCCCTGATTCCCGCCCAATTTCCTCAGTGACTTGACAGAACATGTTATGTTCATTACAAAGGTCAGTCAAGGGCACGGGCGTACGACACCGAGATAAAAGTACATAACTATAAAAAACTACGGAAAGTCCTCATATCATTGGACCATAACAGTGTGTGGTTTTACGATGATAACTCACATACATGTCTTTCCTTGTATGTTCTACTTTATTAATAAAATTATTAAGTGTCGGTAAATACTTTTTCTAACAGTGGTTTGTGTTCGAAAAATACTTTTATTGTTTTTTTTTCGTTTTTATTTCTTATTTATATTTATAGTTGTCGTGGTAAAGTGGGATAGCGTCTGACTGTAAATACGATTGGTTATGGGTTCGATTCCCTCTGGAGGGAATAAAATATATTAATACCTAAGATAAATCTCTGGTATTTTTTTTTTCGCCAGGAACATTTTGTTACGGATACCCGCGCGGGGTGGGGACCCGGACGCGGTTATGTGGGACTCCGGTTCGTTCCTCCGTTTACCCACTAAAAATCTGACAGTGCTCTTCTCCCACCACTAGCCCAGGTCTCGGGCACTGCCCCAATCGTCCGCGGACCTAGGCGGCAAATCTCTGGTATCTAAGATAATGGGGCCAATCGTGGTGCAGCGGCACAAACGTGTGACTGTGAACGACTTGTTGTGGTTCGATTCCCACTCCAGGAGATAATATGGAATATTTAGTATGGAAATATTTAGTATTTCACTTTTCTTCGCTTTGGTGCTGAGGCAAAGCGCGGCGTTAAGCTCCGCCACTTAACATGCAATGCCTCCGAATTCGGCGGAAAGTGGGGGACGGAGTGTTTTAACACTAGGTACCCTCTGCCTACCCTGCCATGTGCAGGATGCAGCGTGAAACTAAAAACAAGAAAAGCTAAGATGAGTGTCACCACTCTACACGCATTTGACACAAAGTTATCTCTGACACATATGCGAAAGAAGTATGAAGCTGTTTTTTTTAGCATGGTGCAGTAGAAATGTAAATAAAGTTTGTTACCGCCTGCAGGTTATAGGTTCAAATCGTAGGATATTCATTAACATATCGGTTTTTTCTGGTTATATAAATAGATTCTGGTAAAACAGCTATAAATATTTGTAAATATCCTATTTTATAGTTTCACACTTTTCCCGCATGGAGAGGTAACAGCGAACCTAGTGTCAAGACATTCCGTCAGTCTCTTTTCCATCCGAATTCGATATATTACGTGTTGGCGAAACTCAACGCCGTGCTACGGACAGAATAGAGTAAAGTAAAAAGTCATTATAGACATTTTTTTAAAATCCTTTTTTAATATATTTCTTATCTACTTTTGGAAGCATAAAAGACATAAATCTTACACTAAAAACATTAATAAATACACATATCTTTATATGGAACTGTAAAAAAGGTCCTGGGACGAAATATTCATTTTTCATTTTCCCCACCCGTTATACATTCGTCTTATGTTTGTCTTCTTTGTTAGCTCAACTTGAATATCTTGAATATATGAGTCCTTTCAAAGAAAATCAGTCTATATTGTTTTCTGATTTAGAATAAGAAATGTTTTAGAGTCGGTTTATATTATTATTATTTTATTTATTTTAAGATATGTAACTACTACTATTTAAAGATCTATAAACGGGGTGGAGAGAGAGACCGTAGTGGTAAGGTTTTCTCCGCTTTCAATTTAAGAGTTGGCTCTAGTGGTTCACATATTATATTTTTATATTTTATTTTATTTTATTCATGAGCAATCCTATGTTTTATATTTTAGTATTTTTTTATTAATAGTAACGTCCAACAAGTATTTTCTGGGTAGATTAGTTATTAGAATCTTATTAATTTACCCGCATACCAGCAGAGTGAAGCTAATGAATTGTCACTTGTATTGACATAATATACATTCCGTTCTACACACTCAGTACATGATATACATAATTATGTTATATTAAAGTCAGTCAAATAATTATATTCAAAATAAGATTACATGCTTAATTTCTTGAACGTCAAACAATTTACCACTGGTTTACTAAAGTTGAAGCCTCAGTCCTGGGAAGAACCGGGGCGAGAAACTCAGTGGGATATATAAAATACAATATAAATCATATCACTTTAAAGTATACATCTACATTTGCGAAAGGAACGAAGTAACTAACAAAGTTAGTGGCAACACGAGAGAAGGAGGAATACAGTATATATTTACATATTACATTAATATATATCAACTAATTATGATTCTAGAATATACGTAGAAATTACACATGAAATGATCAAACATAATAGTGCGTAAATTTGAGTTTAAGTAATTAATAAACCTTCACGAACATTTGACTCTGAGGCTTAGAGAAAACTTAGGTACGTTTTCGTTTTGATAATTATTTGTAACGAGTTTGCCATATGCTTTAATATTGTTAAATGTTTTGTTTTTTTTTGTTTCGATATAATATTAGCTGTGCTTGAGAATGAAATTTAACAAACTTAATGTAAAAGTAATCTTAGCTACTCCTTATTACATGATCTATATATAAGAGAAAATAAAAGGAATTTTGTTAAAATATTTTTTTTTAGCTTCACGCTGTATCCCGCACACAGCAGGGTAGGCAGAGGGAACCTAGTGTTAAGACACTCCGTCCCCCACTTCACGCCGAATTCGGAGGCGTTGCGTGTTAAGTGGCGGAACTTGACGTCGCGCTTTGCCTCTGATACCAGAGCGAAGAAATGGAAATATTAAATATCTCTACTCTTTGAGTGGAAATCGAACCCACAACCAGTCGCTTACAGTCACGTTCATGTCACTGCGCCACTGCCGAATTTCTTCTCAATAAAGTAGTTTAACATAATACTTCTTTTATTTTTAAACTCAATATTAAAATTATCTCCAGCACTTTATCTTCATTATTATATACCCATCAAACTGAAACTATAAATATATAAAATCATTTTGTCCCGGAAGTCGAGACAATTATTGTTGATTGATGAATACTAACGTCGTATTTAGTCGTGTTTATCAGAGTGGAGATAAATGAAAATAACAAACTTACGATTACCCTTCGAGCGGAAATCAAACCCACAATCAACCGCGATGAGACGCTGTCCCATTACACCAATATAGTTTTTTTTTACCTTCACGCTGTATCCCGCACACAGCAGGGTAGGCAGAGGGAACCTAGTCTTAAGACACTCCGGAGAATTCGGAGGCTTTGCGTGTTAAGTGGCGGAACTTAACGCCGCGCTTTACCTCGACACCAGAGCGAAGAAAATGCAAATAATAAATATTTCCACTCCTCGAGTGGGAATCGAACCCACACGCTTGAGCCACTGGGCCACGACTGGCCACAACACATGATAATTTCTAGTAACTTAAATTGATTTAAATTTGTTTTTTACTCATATTGAAAATAAATAACGTAGACCATCTCTAAATCTACTACTAACAAGAAAATAATACAGTGTTAGTCATAAAATGACATTTTAAGATCTAACAAACCATGCAGCTTATAAGGTGATCATAAACTAAGCTTCACATTTAGAGGCTTCTAAATTTAATGGGCATTTTACAACTTTTATTGGTACATTGACCGAAAATCTTTTTTTTAATAGAATTAAACATTATTTCGATATTTCCTTACAAATAATTAGCTAGTTTTAGTAACAGATTTCAATAATTACTTGCATATAGCATTAAATCTCTATATATAATAAAAGAGTAGAAAAGTCAATTCTGTACAATAAAAATTTCTGAAAAATTTTAATGGGATGCGTTAATATATCGATAACAGAGGCCAAAAAACTACTCAGTAGAATTTTTGTCTGTCTGTCTCTCTGTCTTTCTGTCTGTCTGTCTGTCTGTTAATTTGTTCGTCAATCACGCAAAAACTACTGGATAGAAATGAATGAATTTTGGAATGGTGATAGCTTATAGCCCCAAGGTACATATAGGATAGTTTTTATCCCGGTTTTCCCTGTAGTTTTTTTGGAAAAAATAAAAAACTGATATAAGTAAATTATTTGTATACTGATATCTACCGGGTAGAATCTAATGATTTTTTGCATAGAGTTAGCTTAGAGGTTAGAGTAACATATGGGATAGTTTTCATCCTGTTATTCAATAAAAATCCCGCAGAAAAAAAAAACATTCAAATTATGTTGATAGTTCGCGAGTGGAGCTAAATTTGTTTTAATATCACTAAGTAAAATAGTTACAAGTATAAAATCTATTGGAGATAATTTGCATAACATTTATTAAAGATAAATTTGACCGGTCTATAAAACTTTTTATCATCTATATGACAACAGATGTCACTACGCTTTGTAGAACGGGTAGCGCCATCTGTTACCATATAGTTGATATTGTACTAGATATATCCGTACTCATTAATATTATTATTTTAAAAATGAAAATATCAGTATATCTTCTATCTGATTATGTTTTCACGGTTAATCTACTGGCCGTATTTAGATGGAATTGGTAATGAAGACCCAGGGTCAAATTTAAGCTACTTTTAAAAAAAAATCAAATCTTAGGATATAAAGCAGCGAATAAACCTTATGTATGTTTAGTATATGGTAAGAATTAATGAATTCGATTTCGATGAAGCTGCGAGCACGCAGCGAAGCTGCGAGCGGGTCGCTAGTATATTAATTAATTTATTTAAGGTCTATACAGAAATGTATTTGCATTAAAAATAATCATTTTTCAATTTTTGAAGAAATAACGAAGGGAACAGTATAGAATTTGGCACTGTTAAATTTAAATGGAGGAAAGCGTAAAATATATGTTTTAAACCTTTGAAATACAAATTAGTATGTGTTATATACCCACATACATTTTAATACAGCTTCCATACTTTAAGAAATGTTCTCAGTCTATTTAGATATATAAGATGTTTTTATTGAAATTTAATTAGTATTTTATCAAAAAATATAATATATATATAACCAACCAACGATTCGACGTTGACATTTGAAAAGGTCAAAATGATGATAAAATTAATCAATTTGCTAAAAAAGGAAACTTTTACTTATTAATGTATCAATATTATGCTATAAATAAGTAACATCAAAGCTTGTAACGAATAGTATTTACTAATATTACAATCCTATATATTTTATACTAGCGACTCGCTCGCGGGGTAGCCTGCGTAAATTTAAGTATCAGCGACTTAAACATTTATTATACAACAATTTTATCAATTAAAAATAAAATGTTATAATTCTTTTTTGTTTTTTTTTTAGCTTCACGCTCTAGGCAGAGGGAAGCTAGAGTTAAAGCACTCCGTTCCCCACTTTCCGCCGAATTCGGAGGCTTGCGTGTTAAGTGGCGGAACTTAACGCCGCGCTTTACCTCGAGTGGGAATCGAACCCACAAGCAGTTGTTTACAGTCACACGCTTGTGCCAGTGGGCCGCGACTGGCCACACATCTTTTTATTTACAAACTGATTTAAATAGAATAACACAAAGTGAAAAGGGAAGGTTCTCCAAATATAATAGTCAAAACGGCATTGAAATTGGTTAAGCCGTTTAAGTAATTTACGTGGACGTACAAATTTAAAAATTAGTTATATACCAAAATTTGTTTTTTCATATACAGACGGCTGTTAGACATTCTTATTATATGAATAGACACAACATTATTCTATTTCTTCATATCCACCTACGATTTAGTATTTACGACAACCAACTATTAAATTATTTTGTACTTTTATATTATTTGTAACATAAATAACTTCTAAGTAAACACACAGGTAATTAAATTTAAAAATAATAAATTAGAAAAAATGAGGCCTTAAGGGTGCAGTGTGATAGCATCTGTTGTGAGTTCGATTCGCACTCGGAGTATTGAGTATTTCTAAATTATTTCTCTTGTCTTACTGGAGAAGGATATGAAAATAATTTAAATTAATAAGAAATACAATGTGCAATGTGTTAATTAAGCACATATATAAAAATGGGGAAAAGTTTTAGTTTAACACTTTTCCCCTATAAGCAAAGAAAACGTAATTATGAACTTATTTGTACAAGTTTATAAAAGATAAAGATCAGATAGCAAGCTTGAAATTTGAAAAGGTGGTAGTTTATCATTAGTAGACATCCATTAAGAACGGATTTTGCGATGGCTCACGTAAGTTTGTATGGTAGTCCTTCATTTTTTTTAGCAAACTTGAAAGTCGTTGGCAACAGCCAATACCTAAATTATTTAGTTTATGCTTACGCATTTTACTTATATAGTATTATGGTACACGGTTTACGCTCTACAAGCCAGACTAATCAAGTTTCAGTCTCCACATTCATTATAAAAGCTTTTAAAGCTTCTTGACGACAAACATTTTGTTTTATACACATTTAACAAATAACTCATTTAACTGTTAGAAGGTGCTTTCTTCTCTTCCAAGTCTTATTACAATATTATGTTATAATTTTGTTATACAATATATGTACACATGTATTAGGTATACATATATGTAATTAATTTCTTAACTGTCTGTGGCCGTCATGGCCGTGAAAAAGAGACTGTAAAGGTGATCGTTGTTAGTTCGATTCCCACTCAAAGGAATATGTATATTTAAATGTTCATTTCTATTCCAGCCTGGGCCAGTCGTGGCCCAGTGGCACAAGCGTGTGACTGTAAACGACTGGTTGTGGGTTCGATTCCCACTCGAGGAGGGGAAATTATATTTCCATTTTCTTCGCTCTGGTGTCGAGGGAAAGCGCGGCGTTAAGTTCCGTCACTTGACACGCAAGCCTCCGAATTCGGCGGAAAGTGGGGAACGGAGGTTCCCTCTGCCTACCCTGCTGTGTGCGGGATACAGCGTGAACCTAAAAAAAAAAAAAAAAAACAAAAAAGTTAAAATGTATGAATTATTTCTTTAAATACTCTTTGCAAGTGTTATACTCACTTTAAAATGAAAGACACAAAGAAGGTCTCTGTTTCTTTCTTCCTCTTCTAAGTCCCTATTTAACACTCATTCACGTTTCACGTTTCACGTTTAAAAATTTACAAAACGATGTATGTACATAGACAAATTATAATTATATATCTGTGGATTTAAAAATATTGTTCTTGATTTAACAAGAAATTACCTCCTGAAGTCTTCAAAAAAATATATTACTTTTCGTATTGATAAGTAAATCTTTTAAAGAAACCAAAATCCATTGATGCTTTCACCCGGCTCAATAGTTACCAAGTTTATTCTGAAAGTCCTAACTTTTTATATATTAAACGACGAACAGTCTACCTTACAAAACTTTATAGTACATAGAAATATATTCCCTATCCTTTTAAAATAAGGACGAAAGTAGTATATACATTTTAGGCAAAGGATTTCGGGAGATCCATGCATTTGTCGCCCAGTTTCAGCGTGAAATGATTCGAAATACAACCGCCATACGCGACGCACGCTTTGTCCGTGCGATCTGAAAAAATCAACTTTTCCCTCGCAGTACTAAAATTACGAGGATTTGTAATATATTGAAATTAATATTATTAATATAAGATTAGTTTTGTGATATTATAATATTTTGTAAAAAGACAGTGGTTAATTTAATAGTGATTTTCTTGATTACAAACTTCACTGTAAGAAGAGAAAGAGATAATTTTGTTTGGTAAGCTTTTTGTGTCTATTTGTTGGTTTAACAATTTTATGATATGAAATTTGGATTTTTTTATTATTTTGTGCAAGATTTAGTATGTAAATTTCATTTTAAAAAGCATCATTACTTTGTGTGGAAATTATATTTCCATTTTCTTCGCTCTGGTGTCGAGGTAAAGCGCGGCGTTAAGTTCCGCCACTTAACACGCAAGCCTCCGAATTCGGCGGAAAGTGGGGAACGGAGTGTCTTAACACTAGGTTCCCTCTGCCTACCCTGCTGTGTGCGGGATATAGCGTGAAGCTATTTATTTATTTTTTTATCATTACTTTTCACTTAGTAGGGTAAGTCTAACAAAAGCTAGTGTTAAGACACTCCATTTTTATTATTACAATTATAAGTAGTTGTGTTTTCTGTAATTACTATATAAATATAAGTTAATGTATTTATAATGTGTGATAACATAACTGCACGTAATAAAAATAGCCAGCATGCAGCCAGACCATTAAGTTAATTTGAAAAATTGTTTGCTTAATGCAAGCACTTTAAGTTAAATGTATCTTTTGAAAGTTTCAACTTAAGCTTAAAGTTTAAATTAGTTCATTTGTCAGTAGAACTAGATAACTAGTTTTAATAAAAATATTTTTAATTTAGCTGTTTTTTTACATAATTCTATTTGAATACTCTACGGACATAAGGTTTTTTAACAACCTTTTTTAACATTATTCTTCCTTTTTCATATACAATGTCATATACATTTTTTTACAATTTCAGTACTTAAAACTAAGGCTTAAAGAATATACCCTAAGAGAGTCCAGTTATTTCAAATTTAAATTGTCTGTTTTTATGTTAATAAAAATTTAGCTATTTTGATATATTTATTTTGGCAACAATACTAATTTGGCTCTGTTACGACAAAACGCGGCGTTAATTTCCGACGTCCAAGTATGTACAAAACGGAGAGTTTTGTCATTTAGTTCTCCATATTATGTAGGACAAAAAGGTGAAGGTAAAATATAAAATACTTTATAATATTATTATTACTGAAAAATAAACTTTGGCTTTAAAAAAGCCTTTCTAAATTAATTTTTGTATGTTATTACACATGTCGTTTAGAATAAAACAAATCCAATTATTTTACTTTCGAAAGTGTTACTCCTAAAAGTAACTTTTCAATCAACAATTTAATTGAAAAGCGCGAAATGTTTGTTATGAGCTCGGTTATGTGACTTTTCAAAGTAAATTGGATACAAGAAATATTCTTTTTCTCTTAGGGTAAACTTAGAGATGTTTAGCTCTCTATGAATCTTATAAGTTTAAATATTGATATTGTTTACTAAAATTTTTTTTTATAAAAAACATTCTTTTCCTTTTGAAAAAGGTACATACCATAATGCCCGTGTGTTAATAAAACATACTCGTATATATAAAAAAAATCTTTTCACTGTGGTAAACAAAAATTAGTTGATTTCTGTTGGTTTTACAACTTGTTCAGCTAAACGCCTTTTCTTGCGTAAGGTAGGCAGAGAAAACTAAGTGTCAAAACACTCAATTTTCCACTTTACGCCCGAATTTTAGATATTATGTTTTGAGTGGCGGACCTAAACGCCGCGCCTCGCCTTGTACACTAAAGCGGAGAAATGAAAATCATTAAATTATGATCGTACCATCGAGTGGGAATCGAACCCACAACCGATTGAGGTCAGACGCTATCCGATTGCATCACGATGGCCTCATTATGCCTTTTTAGAAAATTAAAGATAAAATTAAAAAATATATATATAATAAGACTTCTTCTTAAATATTAAAAATAAACAGGACTGACAAATTTTGTATGAAAAAGATTTCATTCAGAGCAGTGATTACACTTTCTAAGTTTGCGTCTCGTAATAATGGGAATAAACGAGGGTGCCTAAGTTTGTATGGGGGAATTTAATTATGAATATGAAATAGCTCTCGATCAAGATGGGGACCAATTACTGATGAAGAAATTTATTAAATACACTTTTAATCCTTAAGTATTATAATGTCTATTTTTTAATATCTATTGGGGCCAGTCGTGGCGCAGTGGCACGAACGTGTGACTGTAAACGGCTGGTTGTAGGTTCGATTCGCACTCGAGGAGTGCAAATATTTTCCTTCGCTCTGGTGTCCGAGGCAAAGCGCGGCGTTAAGTTCCGCCACCTAACACGCAATGCCTCCGAATTCGACAGAAAGTGGGGAACGGAATGTATTAACACTAGGTTCCCTCTATCTAACCTGCTGCGTGTGGGATACAGCGTGAAGCTAAAAAAAAAAAATATCTTTTTTCAGCTTGATCGGGCATAACAGAAAAGACACAAGGAATAGTGTCAAGATACTCCGTTTATCTCTTTTCGTCGAGGTATTGTGTGTTAGGTGGTGAAACTCAACGCCACGCTTTGTCTTACGTATCAGGGCGAAGAAATGAAAATAGTTTAAACATAATTAATTATTCCCACAAGTAGGAATTGAACTCACAACTATCGAATAAAAAATCAGACGCCATCACACTTCGTTGTGGTAGCCCTACACGTACTGCATAATATGTAAAACCTACATTTTGTACTATTGACGTACCTTGTGCGTGCAACATAAACACAGTTTAGAGTCACATCATTTTGCTTTTCCTGTTTTCCTCCTCCTTCCTTCCTCTAGGAAGTGAGACTCTACTGTATATTGAACCAAAGTCTAAAACTAAAATGAAAAAAAATGCTGTATGTATAACGCTTTAAACGTACTATAATTACTCAGTAAATAGCTAACATACTTTCAGAACTTAATGATTGCTTTAAAAGGCAATGCATTTAGATATAAGATTATAGAAATATATAAAAATTGTATTGTCAAATGTAATTGCCACTCGTGAGTTTAATAAATAAATAAATAAATAAATAATTAATCTAGGCAAACAATTTAAAAAGTTGAATGTCGCAAGATAGATAGATAGACTTAGCTGTTTAAGGAGCCGTCTGTCCTAAGTACAAAATACAAGAGATCATTAATAACTGCCAGCGTCAGAAAGCCTAGCCGATTTGTATCCCCGATTTGTTTCGAACCCCGCAATTTACGCTGAATGCCTAAGATTGTACCTATAAGTGACTCTTTAGAGAACATTAATCTAGACATTCTGGTAAGGATATTTCAGGAATTGATTGTACTTTGGAAAATATATTGATAATTTGGGAGATATATAGTCAGAGTGGAAAGGGTTTTGGTTTTTGTCGTGAAAATGTTAATAGATAATGTTTTACTGGCCGATTGAATTAAATTTCAAACTCTATGACTTCCTAGGTCAGGTGAGACCAACGTTTATTAGGAACAAACAACTTTTGAAGTTTTTAGGTAAGCCAAAATTACACTTTGCAGTAATATTTAAGAAGTAATGGGTAAATATTTGTAATATAAGTAAATGCTTGGCAGTCTGCATAAAATTATTAAGCAGGCCGAGGGTTGCTCACTTCTGTCCTAGACTTCTCGAGCTACGAACACAAAATTTGATAAGCTCAAAGAGATGAGCCTATTCTGTGTCTAGATTAATTTTGAGACGTTTCATTAATAGTGAGGTCAAATTGGACCACAAAATGTTATGTCCATATCATTACAGTAACTCGTATTGAAATAGTCATTGATCCCAACGATTTTACATAAGAATGAAATATATAAAGTAATATTAAGAGAGGATCATACGTGTGAAAATTTTGCAAGTATATATTTTCTTTTGTTTCAGTTAACCGTTCAACAGTTAGTATTCACAGTAAATTATATTACGTATTTCTACTGTTTAAAAAAAACAGTACCACACTTAATACACAAAAAAACAAACCAGTACAAATAAAATATTGCATACTACTTAGGATAGTCAAAGAGAATTGAGAATTAAAAACTACGTTCTACACTTTTCTTTAAAGAATAGAGCAAAGAAAAAAAACTAAATATAATAATTGTGTCGAAATTCGGAAAATTGGAATTGAACCCACATCCTTTGTGTTTACAGCGTCTATATTATAGCACTGCACCATAATGGCCAGTCTGGCAATGCATTGGCAAAGACTCAGATGTGTTTTGTCACAAGAGATATATCAAATAAGTTTTCTTTTTTATATCTACTGAAGTAAATCAATACAGTTAGTATGTAGCTGTTGATTATAAGATAGTGATAAAATTATGCCAAAGAATAAATAAACAATGAGAAACAGATAAAGAAACGTCTAGAATTCGAAATACGAAGATTAAGTTCTTGGCACAGTATATATAATCTTTTTTCTATGGTGAGGGATTGTTTTTATACGTAAAATACTACCTGATGTCATTAGCAATATGATAATATTGCTATATAGATTCAAATCCTACATAAAGAAATATTTAGATATAATAAATATAAAATTTATATTTTATATTAAGAAAATTTTATTTAACTTTCTTAATATGAAATAAAATTTATACGGGGAACGGAGTGTCTTAACACTAGGTTCCTTCTTTGGGGCCGGTCGTGGCGCAGTGGCGTGACTGTGAACGGCTGGTTGTGGGTTCGATTCCCACTTGAGGAGTGGAAGTATTTAATATTTCCAATTTCTTCGCTCTAGTGCGCAAAGCAAAGCGCGGCGTTAAGTTCCGTCACTTAACACGCAATGCCTCCGAATTCGGCGGAAAGTGGGAAACGGAGTGTCTTAACACTAGGTTCCTTCAACCTACCCTACTGTGTGCTGGATAGAGCGTGAAGTTAAAAATAATAAAAAAATATTACGAAAATTTTATTTAACTTTTTTTTTCTATTTATATCATGAGGCTATCGTAGCGTAGTGGGGAAATGCATGAGTGTAAATGCACTTAGTTGTGGGCTCGATACTTACTCGGGGGAATGATTTTATATTTCAACTTTCATAATTTCTCAGCTCTGATACTTAAGACACAGTGTGGCGTTGAGTTCTACCACTCAACACTTGACGGATTTGAATTCAGGCGAAAAGAGGAGAACAGAGGGTTTGGACACTAGATTTTTTGTTTCCTGTGCGGGTAAAAGTGTGAATGGAATTTATATTCACTTATTTAATATCAGATAGATTGTCTTACGGGATAGAGTTATGCCAACAGTGAAAACATTTGTAAAACAAAATTCGTGGTTCTCTCGGACTGGTCGTGAGTTCGATACCCATTTAAGAGAAGGGACATATATAAATTATTTTTATTTCTGCCTTTATTTATACAAAAGATAAGTATGCAATACATCGAATACAAGCGGAAAATCTCTAACTCTCAAGCGAAAAACGAGAACCTGCAATACTTCTAAATAGCCTCCAAATTAAGATTTAAAACAGCAGATTATGAGAGTCACGTACATTTTGGTAAAATTTTGTCTTTTCTTTATCAAAAGCATATTCTAGATACATATATATTATAATTAGAAATTTTACGCATTCGCATTTAGTTTCGTGTGGGAGACAAAATTAGTATTGGGGTAAGGCAATTAACGCGAGATGTGATGCAGAATGAGTGACAGTGCACATGCAAAGGCCTATCTCCATGGTATCATGATATTGAGCAATTTTGGATTATGACGCTTCAGGCAGAAGTTTTTATATTTATAAAAATGATTGGGCTAATTTAGTAACATTCCGATTATGTATAACTTTGTTTTTTAGTAGAAAAAAAAAATTGTTTTACTAAATAATTGAATAAAAATTCGAAAAGATTTCAATTGATTTTTTATAGATTCTCGCTTCAATTTTTCCGCTCTCATTTCGAGGAAAAGCGGGGCGTTAAGTTCCGTCACTTAACACACAATGACTCCGAAAATTCGACGGAAAGTGGAGAACGCGGAGTGTTTCTCACTTAGGTTTTCTCTGGCTAATCTACTGTATGCGGTTTTCCGCACATTATATCATGAAGATAAAAAAAAATAAGGCAAATGCCTTATTTTTTGTTATCATGCAAATTTCACTAGAATAATGTAAATTAATAATAAAATAAATATAAATATTTTTAGCCTAAATTTTATAAATCAATATTAGTAGATTGTTATAATATATTGTTATAACATATTGAGACATGTGCGACGAGATTAAAAGATTGGGGCCAGTCGTGGCGCAGTGGCAAAAAGTGTGACTATAAAGCGGGTCGTGGGTTCTAATCCCGCTCGAGGAGTGGAAATATTTAATATTTCCATTTTTTTCGCTCTGGTGTCGAGGCAAAGCGGGGCGTTAACTTCTCCCGACACATAACACGCAATGCCTCCGAATTCGGCGGAAAGTAGGGAACGGAGTGTCTTAACACTAGGTTCCCTCTGCCTACCCTGCTGTGTGCGGGATACATCGTGAAGCTAAAAAAAAAGAAATTAAAAGATTAAATTTTCTAACATTCATAGATGTGTTGAGCTTCTAAAAGCATATTAAAAGCCACGAACGAAAACTAAATTAGGTTTTCTATTAAATAATTTACTAAGCTTATTCTTTCGATTTCGGGCGGAAAGTTGATGCGGAAAAAGCTAAATTTATTTTTGAATAATGATAATTATATTAGAATAGTGAAAAATATAAATATTGTAAAGTATTCTATGATATAAAAATATAACAAATAAAATTTAAAACAAAATACAATTCATTCCCACATACTTTGTAGCAGTTCATTTCGTGTAAGAATACTTGCATCAACATCAACCGCGACATGAAAATACTTCGCTTAATTAGACTGCATTTCTAAGACGTATAATGTTTAATTTGAATCATAGCTAACATTGTTTACCTCTTTAATATAATATATCACTCAAGGAGACAGCAAGGAAAAATATTTCAGGGTACGACGAGCGTACTAATGTTGGATTGTAATATCTAAAAATATAAACCTACAAGTCTTTTAAAACTTCGCATGTGTGTGAATAAAAGGATGGAGTCGTTTAATAATAGTTTTTTTTTATATTTAAAACTAGCCAGTGTAACTAGCGTTGGTCAGTCGTGGCCCAGTGGCACAAGCGTGTGACTGTAAACGACTGGTTGTGGGTTCGATTCCCACTCGAGGAGTGGAAATTATATTTCCATTTTCTTCGCTCTGGTGTCGAGGTAAAGCGCGGCGTTAAGTTCCGCCAATTAACACGCAAGCCTCCAAATTCGGCGGAAAGTGGGGAACGGAGTGTCTTAACACTAGGTTCCCTCTGCCTACCCTGCTGTGTGCGGGATACAGAGTGAAGATAAAAAAAAAATAAAATAAAATGATAAAGTTACAAACTTATATAAACTACAGACAGAGACATAATTGAGATGACGTGACTTCGACATTTTTGTGTGGAAAGCAAAATTTAATAAATACGTCCCCGCTGACCCGTTTCCATCGACAAAGGAAAGTGGTGTCTTAAAAGCTGTTATACTGTACTATACGCGTCATTGATTATACGAATATTACTTATTCTGTTTTCTTTCTTGAGAAAATATTGAAATAAGTCGCAACCTTCACATATTTCAAGAAAGGATTTATCTAGTTAAAACAATAAAATATTTAAAATAGCTTTTTTTTGTAGCATCCCTCACACAGCAGGATAGGCAGAGGGAACCTTGTATTAAGATACTCTGGATTGCTTATTAAGTAGTGGAACTTAATGCCGCGTTTAGTTTCGATACCGAAGCGAAGAAAATGGAAAAATTAAATATCTCTACTCCCCAACTGGGAATCAAACCCACAACCTGTAGCGCTTCCAGTAGCACTTTGTGTCTCCAAGCCACGACTAGCCTCAAATATTATAGATACATATAATATATTTGAAATTTTGTTATCTAAATTCATTTACTTATTGAATGAGAACTTTCTGAGAAATTATTTTTTCTTTCATTTCACCATTTAACACGTAATTTTTCTTATTTGTGTGGAAACTGGAGAACGGAGGTCTTGACTTTTCTCTCTGAGACTCTCCCTTAAGCTGTGGCTACTGTGACGCATTATTTGGCTACGAATACAGAGGTTATGGGTTCGTTTACCACTCGAGTAAATCATAATCCATACTTATATTATAAATGCGAATGTCTGTCACGCTTTCACGGCAAATCTACTGGTCCGATTTGGATGAAATTTAAAATGAAGGTAGTAAAAATGACTGGGTCTAGCATAGACTACTTAGTTTTTTAAAAATCAACCTCTAAAGGGTTGGAATAGGGGATGAAAGTTTATATGAAAAATCTACACCGCTTGACCGATTGTAATGAATTGGTATATATATAGTTGATAATACAAGGTTAAACAAGGTTAAACTTTATTTTTCAAAAATCCTCTACCGTGGATTGCAATATACCGAAACAGCCACGTAGACAACGCGGTGAAGCCGCGAGCGGGCCGCTAGTATTTCAGTTATTTACATTCTTCGAATTTGATATCAGTCTCTGGTAAGACAAAACGCTTAGTAGACCTCAGTGTTTCACTTTTGGGCAGAAAGTAATGGACAAAATATCTTTCTATCTAAACACTAGGCTATGTTTGCCATGCGGAAAAAAGTAAGAAGCTGTAAAAAAGGCAGCTTTACAATATAATAAGCTTTTATTATTTTAGATTTTTTCTTATTTATCATACAATGAATACCAAACTGTCTAAATAAAGTACAAAATTATAGACAGTGAGGCTAATCGTGGCGCAGTGGCAAAAAGTGTGACTGTAAAGCGACTGGTTGTGGGTTCCATTACTACTCGAGGAGTGGAAATATTTGTTATTTCCATTTTCTTTGCTCTGGTGGGGAACGGAGTGTCTTAAGACTAGGTTCCCTCTGCCTACCCTGCTGTGCGGGATACAGCGTGAAGCTAAAAAAAATAATAGAAACTACTATAACCGCTATCCAATTTCAAATATAAATTTCATTCCAACATAGTAACATATCACAATCTACCTAGCAATCAGAATTACAAGCGGTTTTTCTCAC
The DNA here is from genome assembly GCA_019049465.1 of Dryas iulia moderata. Lineage (NCBI taxonomy): Eukaryota > Metazoa > Arthropoda > Insecta > Lepidoptera > Nymphalidae > Dryas > Dryas iulia. The sequence continues at coordinate 12,734,739 of CM032425.1, forward strand.
CACAAGACGAATAGGTTCATTTGGTCGAATGGCACTCGCGTCATTTACTGAGACAATCGGGGTATGGATTCTGCGTTTCACCAAGAGTTTAGTTCAATTGGACGAAATACGCTGGGGTTCGTGGTAAGCAAATAATGGCTTTATTAGGGATATCTCTTATCTATGTACGTGTGTTATATATTGATAAGTGTTCGCGCCTACAACTATTTTACAACTATTTTGCTATTTTTTTATAATCAGGCGCTTCATAGTTCTACATACAATTATAATCGTACCAGTTTTCTAAATCTACCGACCACATTATTTTATCTTTTATAAATTGTAATTTCTATTCATTCCAATTATTGCTGTGTCACTTCTAACTTTGCACTCGAACCGTTGTACACCTTTCAAGTAATTAAAAGCAGTATCAAGATTTTTTTTGGGTTTAATTTCAATAATTAGGCTCCATAGTGTTCACTACGAAACATAAATTGGCGACCGTGACAGGACAATTCACAATAAAAACGAAGAAATATACAATACGAAAAATTGCAAATCATCGTCGTCGATCGTCATCATAGATCGATTGATTTTGAAGAACACTTGAAAGCACCATCGCTTAACAAACAAGATACGACTAAAATCGTCGGCCGAAGGCAGTGATCCAGCTAAAGCGTCCCCTTCGCAGCTCAGCACGGTGTATCCCTCTAAGTTAAGTGAACTTTCCTTTGTTCTTTGTTCATAATCCCATTCAATACCTATCCATAAATCTTAAACATCATTCACAAATTTTCCTTTAATAATCCAAATCTGGTTTAATAAGAAACCAAGTGTGCAAATAATTTAATTACATACAGCTAAAAATTTATGCAATTTTGTATCTATTTACATATTCATTTCTATTCACGTAAAATATCTATAATTTATTGAATAGCAAGATATGATCATAATTTAATTCTAATTACATAGCAATATTTTTTGTAAACGATTATTAACGGTTAACCTAACGGTTACATTTTTTTTTATTGTTATTATTTTCTTTTCATTTTATAAATAATTTTATATTTGAAAAATAAATAAATCTCATAAAAATAAGCTTCGTACATATTGTTGTATCAACAATATTTCAAGTTGTTGTGCCGAACATTCCAGCGTGCTGCGTGGCGCGGTCCAAAGTCCATCGCGCCGCACCTGCGCTGCGTTGATCAGCTGTTCGTGTTCGTGGATTCAACCAAAGCGAGGAGCGTGAGATATTTTTTCTTTTATTTATCCGCGGGAATTATTTATTTTTATATTGATTTTTATTTAACCATTGTTGACCAACTTTACCGTTAATACTTTTCCGTTGCATTTAAATAATTTTATATTCATTTTGTTTTTAAGTTTTTTTTTTTAATTAGCATTAAAAATGATTAGTGATGAAAAATATAGTGCAAATCCTACCAAGGGTACCTTAAGAGAGCTAGTCACTAAGCGTAGCTCAATTAAGGGACAAATAACGAAGTTTAAAAATTATTTAGATAAAATCAGTCAACAATCTCACTTGTCTACAATTGAATTAGCTGAACTATCATTGAAATTAGGTAAATTCGAAGTTTTGTCAATAAGGTTCGACGAGTTGCAAAGTCAAATAGAGGTGATAAACAGTCAGGATCTTGACACTGAAATTGATGAAAGAGACGATATTGAGCAGGACTTTATCGTGAATACCGTTAAGGCAAAAAATATTTTACAAAAATATGACAATATTAAAGATGAGGTTAGACGTGAATCTGTATTTCAAGACGCTCAATTTGGTCTCGATCATCGCAACATTGGCGTAAAATTGCCACAGATAGAAATTAAAAAATTTAACGGCACATATTTTCACTGGCTTGAATTTCACGACACATTTTTAAATTTAATTCATAACAATCAGCATATATCAGACGTTCATAAGTTTCATTATCTAACGTCTTACCTTGAAGGAGAGGCAGCACGCATTATTTCAAACTGGAGGTTTCCTCATCCAATTACAAGGAGGCGTGGGACTTGTTATGTTCGAGGTACAACAATAAACGGCTTTTGATTAACCACCATCTAAAATCTTTACTCAACGTTCAACAGATCAGCCGTGAGTCTGAGGTTTCGTTACGATTTTTAGTAGATCACGTGACTAAGAATTTAAGAGCTTTATCTAGTTTAGGGCAACCAACAAACCATTGGGATACTTTATTAATTTTCATATTATCTTCAAAATTAGATTCTACTACTTTTATGAAGTGGGAGGAGTTGCGGAACACCCATGACGAATTTCCTACACTAGAACAATTTAATAAATTTTTAATTGATCGTGCGGATGTTCTTGAAGCTATAAATCGCAATTGCAACTATAACAAAACATCGCAGAATACTCAACGCCCTCCTCAACCAACAAATAACAATAAACAATCAAAATTTGAGCGAAGCTTGGTAAAAACTTTTCCTTCCACAGCTCCAAAGGGTTATTCTTGTGTAATCTGTGATGACAACCATCACCGTATTTATGATTGTCCAATATTTAAATCAAAAAATTATAAAAATAGATTTTCTACTTCAGAAAAATTAAAATTATGCCCTAACTGCTTAAGGCAAGGTCATTCTGTTAATCAATGCCGTGCCGGTCCATGTCGTGAATGCAAGAAGCGTCATAATACATTGCTTCATCCAGTTGATACCATTAGTAATACAATTAGTAATAGTGCTCTATGTAATTTTGATTCTGATGATGTTATTCTGTCTACAGCCCTAATAGAAGTGTCAAATCCAAGGACAAATCAACACGAAACTGTCCGCGCATTTCTAGACTGTGGCAGCCAATGGTCTTTTATCAGTAAATCTTTGATGCAAAAATTGTCTCTCAAATCAAATCCTATTGAACTTGATGTAATAGGCATTAGCAATAAACCTGCAGATACAATAAAAGAAAGTTGTACTGCCCAAATCACATCTAAAAACAGTTCATTTAGCGTAACGCTATCATTATTTGTGCTAAAAGACATAACGGGAAAAATTCCTAACACTACAATAAATAAATCAAACTTAAACTTACCTAAAAGTGTAAGTTTGGCCGATCCCTATTTTTACCAACCAGGTCCAGTTGACATATTGATTGGATCCGATATTTTTTGGGATATACTAGGGAGCGAACAACGTTCTTTAGGTCCAAGGTCCCCTAAATTAATTAGCTCAAAGCTAGGTTGGTTGGTTGGCGGTCCTATCAGTATATCTACAAACAAACATTCTACGATTCATTGCAATCACATTAAAATATTAAAACCTACTTCATTTATTGATACAATGCTTACTAAATTCTGGGAGATGGAAGATCTACCCCACAACCATATCCTAAGTAAGAATGATAGGGCTTGCGAACTTCATTTCATTAAAAACACTATTCGACTACAGTCAGGCCGGTTTTGTGTCAAATTACCTAAATCAGACTCACCAGATCGCCTTGGTGACTCCTATACTGCAGCGAAGAAACGTTTTCTATTCCTTGAAAAACGGTTTCGGAAAAATCCTAGTTTAAAGGCAGAATACGTTGAATTCATCCGTGAATATGCCGATTTAGGCCATCTTTCTAAAGTTTGTACACAAAATCCAAATAATTCTTATTTTCTGTGTCATCATGCCGTGTTCAAACACAATAGTGAGAGTTCTAAGATTCGCGTTGTTTTTGATGGATCCGCTCCAACTACCTCAGGTTACTCTGTTAACGACATCTTATTGGCAGGGCCAAATATTCAGGATTCGCTTTTCTCCATTTTATTACGAGCGCGTCAGTATAAATATTTGTTAACAGCAGATATCGAGAAAATGTACCGCCAAGTACTCGTTCATGAAGACGATCGAAATCTACAACTAATATTATGGAGGGAAGATGAATCCTTGCCCATAGAAACGCTTCGGTTAAACACCCTTACTTATGGGACCGTCAGTGCAAGTTTTCTATCAACACGATGTCTTTGGCAGGTCGGAGAGGAATGTGATGATGACATGGTAAAAACTATAATTCAAAGAGATTTTTATGTCGATGATCTCATAACGGGAAGTGATGATGAGGCATCATTACTTCACATTCAAAATTCGGTTTCACAAGCGTTAAATTCTGCACGTTTCAATCTAAGAAAATATAAATCCAATTTATCTACTATTTTTAATAATATATCTAACACTCAAGAAAATTTAATTTTTAGTGAATCTTCTAGTACTTTAGGAATCGGTTGGTGTCCCAAAACAGACAATCTAAATTTTCCAATTAAGACTCCAGCACAAAATTCTGTCATTTCAAAACGATCAATAATGTCAAATTCATTTAAAATTTTTGACCCTCTAGGCCTTTTAAGTCCATGTTCAATTCAACCTAAAATGATTTTGCAAAAATTATGGAAATATAAACTTAATTGGGATGAGCCAGTCCCTCAAGATATTGAGCGAGATTGGATTAATTTTGTTAATAACTTAATCCACATTTCAAATTTGCAGATTCCGAGAAGGGTCATCGGTAATTTTCCAAAAACAATAGAATTTCATACTTATAGTGACGCTTCTATGAAAGCTTTGGGAGCTTGTATCTTTGTTAGGACCATAGACGACAATGATCAAATAACTGTCAGGCTTCTATGTGCTAAGTCCAAGGTTTCCCCATTAAAACCTGTTACCGTTCCCCGCTTAGAGCTTTCTGCTGCTTTACTTGCCGCTAGACTTTCTAAAAGCGTAGCTAACAGTATAAGATACAAACCTTATCGTTGGGTACATTGGTGCGATTCCACCGTAGTTCTGGGGTGGCTCAACAGTGATCCTGGAACGCTTAAAACTTATGTAGCTAATAGGGTCCTAGAAATTCAAGACACAACATTATCGTCATGCTGGCGCTATGTGCCCACCAGTCTTAATCCTGCTGATTTAATCTCCAGGGGACTCAGCGCCTCTGAGTTACAAAATTGTGATCTATGGTGGAAAGGTCCGAGTTACCTATATCAAGCCGAGTCCAGTTGGCCAGTCTTGAATTCAAACAGCATTTTAAATGATCTACCTGAAACAAAAAATAGTTCATTAAATAATTTACCTAAGTCCAAATATAATAAAAAACACATACCTGTTATCATGTCAAAGGCAGCTACACTCGCAGAACCTGTAATAAAATTCGAAAACTATTCAAAATTATCTAGATTGCAAAGAATCTTAGGATATCTTAAGCGATTTATATACAATTTAAAAAATAAAAACTGTAAACTTACCGGAAATTTAACACTCGATGAGCTAAATGACTCGTTTCGATATTTGTGTGCAGTTGCTCAAAAACAATCCTTCGCCACTGAATACAATATTTTAATTCAGGGAAAACCCTTAAATATGAAATCTAAAATTTTGTCTTTATCGCCATTCATAGATGACAATAACTTAATCAGAGTCGGTGGTAGGTTAGGTGCATCTGATTATTCTTACGATAAGAAATATCCCATTCTTTTGGACTCATCACATCATTTAACAAGGCTGATATTCGAAGATGAACATATACGAAATATGTACGCAGGTCCTCAGCTTTTACTAGCAACTATTAGGGAATACGTCTGGCCTATCAACGGAAGACGTCTTGCACGACAAACTGTATTTAGGTGCGTTCAGTGATGGCGGATCCAAGGTAAAACGTTAAGCCCTAAAATGGGTGATCTACCCTGTCAGCGTGTTACCCTTAATTTTCCATTTGCATCTGTAGGCATAGACTTTGCCGGTCCTTTTTTCATATTAAATCGTAGAGGTCGTGGCGCAAGAGTAATCAAATGCTATTTATGCTTATTTATTTGTTTACGTTATAAATGCATACATTTAGAAGCGGTTAGTGACCTAACAAAAGATGCTTTTATAATGACTTTAAGACGTTTCGTGTCACGTCGAGGCAAGCCAGTGGAAATATGGTGTGACAATGGTCGTAACTTCGTATCAGCCGCCAAGGAGTTAAATTATTTTTTTAAAAATAATCAACAATCGCTGATTGACTTTGCAACCCACGAGAAAATTAAATTCATATTTAGTCCTCCGTACGCTCCTCACTTTGGAGGAATCTGGGAAGCAGGGGTCAAATCCGCTAAATTCTTTATAAAGCGCGCCATGGGCAATTCTCATTTAACATTTGAGGAAATTTCTACGTTATTTGCACAAGTGGAGTCTATTTAATATAGACGTCCTTTACATCCATTATCAACCTCTCCTGACGATTTCCTTGCTCTTACTCCTGGTCACTTTCTTATTGGGAGGCCGTTGACTGCGTTACCGTCGCCCGATTTGAAGACAGAAAATCTCACTGCCACGCAGCGTTACGCTCGTTTAGAACAAATCCGACAACACTTCTGGCGACGCTGGCAAAGGGAATATATATCTGAGCTGCAGCAGCGGACGAAATGGAGAACAAATCTTGCCAAGCTCAACATAGGGGATTTGGTTTTAATTCAAGAAGATGATGTGCCCCCTTTGTCCTGGCGTCTCGGGAGAATAATTCATCTGTATCAGGGACCAGACGGAGTGCATCGTGTAGCAGACATTAAGACCACACGAGGTTCCATCCGAAGACCAGTGGTGCGGATCTGCCCTCTTCCGAAAGCTGAAGATCTTCAATGTTGAAAGGCAACCTTTCAACGAGGGGGGAAGATGTTCGCGCCTACAACTATTTTACAACTATTTTGCTATTTTTTTATAATCAGGCGCTTCATAGTTCTACATACAATTATAATCGTACCAGTTTTCTAAATCTACCGACCACATTATTTTATTTTTTATAAATTGTAATTTCTATTCATTCCAATTATTGCTGTGTCACTTCTAACTTTGCACTCGAACCGTTGTACACCTTTCAAGTAATTAAAAGCAGTATCAAGATTTTTTTTGGGTTTAATTTCAATAATTAGGCTCCATAGTGTTCACTACGAAACAATATGTAAACAGTTTTGTTTGTTTATCTTCATATATTTATATAGAAGCCATCATGGTACAGTGAATCAGTGTCTATGTAAACACTGTAGTTGTAAGATCGATCCCACGTTCGATCGTTTTTTTTTATTTCAACACTGCTGTGGTATTGTGCAATATTGTGTTCTACCACTTAAAACACAATATATTGATTTGAGGTAGGAAGAGCAGCAGTATAAAAAAAAGGGAAATATACGTATCTGTAAACTTAATATATTTACAAAACAGTCATTTGGAGCGACGAGAAAACTATAATACAATATTAAACTGTTTATCAATTTTTCCTATGTCTATAGTACTGAACGGTTTGGCTGTATAGCTACATACATATAACTCTGTGCCAATTTACAAATATTTGATTTTGTAGATTTGAATATGTTCACAAAACACAAACCTCTAATTGTTTTTTTGAAGATAACTTAATTATTAGTACATAACACAAACAATTTATAAATTATAACACAAACAATTAAATTGAAAATTTAATATATAACATGCCTGAATTCGAACCGGGGACTTTTGCTTTCGCAATTTCCCGCTTTTCCACTCGAGCTATTATTACAACGTAATCAAAAATGGTGAAGTTGATATATGTATGTATACTTATGATATCTTAGCAGTTTGTTCTTAGCATATTGTTCTAGAAAAAAACCTAGCTAGGTCAGATTTTCGCCCTCTACACACTAAATCGTTAGGGCCCTTTCCGAGATTCACAGTTCATACATATAAAAAATTACTCATATAAAGATATAAAATTTCAATACTTTTTAAACAGAATATTCAAAAAATAATTTACCGATGTAAATAATTTATAAAACATAAATAATAAAATGTGTGTCAACTTTAAATATATTCATCACAATAATTATTGTGTACACAAAAGCTACACAAAAGTTAATCGATTTTCGTGATAGTGAATATCATTGCCTTAATTAACCGATAGAAAATGGATAGGCATGTTTCAAATGATGGCTATTGTGTGGTTTTGTGCTAATTATATTAAATAAAAAGAGTAATCATTTTATTTAAATATAAACAAATTATATTATAATAACAATAATACTTAAAAGCAATATTTTTTTTTAACCTCCCCTTTTTTTACCCTCACACGGCAGGGTAGGAAGAGGGAACCTAGTGTTATGCCACTCCGTTCCCCACTTTTTGCCGAACTCGGAGGCATTGCGTGTGAAGTGGAACTTAACGCCGCGCTTTACCTCTGAAATCAGAGCGAAGAAATGGAAATATTAAATATTTCCTCCACTCCTCGAGTGGGAATCGAGCCCACAACCAGTCGTTTGCAATACACGTTCGTGCCACTGGCCCATGAATGTAATATACAGTAATTATTTTTTTATTTATCAGTTATATAAATTACTTGTCTTACTGGTCTGAATGTCCATTATATTAAAAATAGTATTAATGTAAAAAATAATACCAAATAAAAAGTTGTGATATCGATTCGGACGGGGAATGGAAAACGAAGTGTCTTGACACAAGATTTTTTCTGACAACAACAAAGAAGTAACGGATTTGATTTGTTTAAATAATTGATTTATACATACATACATATAATAGCGCATTTCAAAAATGTCTATTATCTATCAACAATGATAACAGAATATGCTTTATGTTGGCATTACTTTAAATATCTAAGCGTTTTTTCTAAATATTTTGTAGAAAATGAGTATAAAATAAATTTGATGAACATTTTATCGCCGTTTGTATGCGTCCTCACAATATATAAAATAAGTAACAAAAAAAAAAAACAATAATATCACATTTAGCTTACCTGAAATACCCTTTGATTCTACTTAACTTACTGACTCGTAGCCTTTGTTCCAAACTAACAATCTACAATCAGTTCAGTATATATAAATCGTGCGTACCTGCAACAAAGTTTCAACGCTTTAGAAAATGTTTATTGTTTCAAAACTTTATACTTTAATCCTTATAAATTGCATAGAGCAAGAAGACATTTATGGAATCATCAATCTTACACTCGGCTGATTCGCTTGAGCAATAGTTGCGCAGAAAATATTGGACCTGTGATATTTCAAGTAAATCTCTCAACTTACTTCTAGTTTTAACTGTACTTGTATGTAGTTTCAAATTACTTTGGCAAAGTTTGTGCCATTGGTATAGAAAATAATGTTCAAGAGGTTCATTTAGTATCTTAATCATGTTATTTAGGATATTGTAAAAGGTGATATGGCTATTGGTTGAGTGTAACGATATTACTTAGTCAGCATTTTAATTTTAGCTACTGTCAAAAAATGCTCCAAATCAATAGTCCGTCCGTTCAGTTCTTAATTAACGTAATGCTAGGCTTTGTATTAAGAGTTGTAAATTGACAAAAAATATACAATAAGTATCCCTCAATTAGATTTAATCCTACGACAGTTGGCTTACGTCATGATTCAAACGTATCAGTGCTTTTTTTTTTTTAAATAGTTGTTCTTTAGATAATTCTTGCTTTTCTATAGACATAAATAAAAGTAAAAAAAAAAATACATTACAAAAAAGGTTGTTGAAACTGCATTTTTATCTCAAACATTTATATCGCCATCTATAAATAATATTCAATAACTAATAACTGTCTAGATAATACTTTAGAGGAGTTGAGAAGATTTACAACTTCTATCTATCTTTGAACCCCCATTTAATGTTTAACCACCGATTTTTGTGGTGAAAATAAAACTATTTCAGTTGTTTGTTCGCCAGTGGTTAATAGCTGTTTCCTCTTTTATGGGTGCTGCAGATATTTTTATTGGCTGCAAGCTTTTAGTTTATTGCGAACTGTTTAAGACAGTAGATATAGTTTTCTAATATTTTATTATTTATCTTTTTAGTTGCACCTTTTGCTTTTGTTACTTGAGATTTTTGACCAAAGTTATTAGTACACTTTTTTAATAAATTTATGGCATAGCATATGTGTTTTTTTCGTCTAATATGAACACAAACTAGCGAGTATTACAACGAAGTCGGACAACACGTTAATGTTGGTATAATGGTTATTATTAGTCGTTTACTTCTCGGGATAATGATTTTATGTAAATTATTTACATTTACTCATCCTGGTGAGACAAAGTGCAACGTATTAGTACTGCCTCTTGAGAAAGAAGGTCACATATTTGACATTAACAGGTCACGATTTACGTTTCACTCCTTTTTACGCTTTCTCAAGCATAATAAATATCCTCTTTCACAAAAAAGTGAACCTATGAAAACAACAAGCCATGTTTTTGGACAAAAATATAAAATTAATTTAATATACAATACTACTAAACGATTACGGTTTTTTTTAAATGTTTCCTTATGACTGTTAGTCATAAGGAAACATTTAAAAAAAAACACTATTTTCATAACGGAAAAGAATCAATACAACCCTCTAAATTAACAAAATAAATTATTACCCTTAAACACTTAAATAGGGTATATTTCTATACTATATTTTATTTTAATGGTTCGCTATAAATATGAATTTACGTTAAGCTCAACAGTCAACTAAAGGCACCGAGCATCGTAAAGCCTGTGCACCAACGTTATAAAGCTACATATATAGGGCATTATTATAATTTAATTATTATATTTCGTTTTGCAAAGTCTTAATTATTAAGTCAAATTACGACTTACGAGGGTTTCTTGGTTTTCTTTTTGAATAACTAGATTGAGTAGAGGTGAGCATCAATATCATTTTTTTTTAATATCAATAATCAATTCCCAGCTTAACACGCAAGCCTCCGAGTTCGGCTTCGCTTAATTAGACTGCATTTCTAAGACGTATAATGTTTAATTTGAATCATAGCTAACATTGTTTACCTCTTTAATATAATATATCACTCAAGGAGACAGCAAGGAAAAATATTTCAGGGTACGACGAGCGTACTAATGTTGGATTGTAATATCTAAAAATATATACTTGCAAGTCTTTTGGAACTTCGCATGTGTGTGAATAAAAGGATGGAGTCGTTTAATAATAGATCTTTTTTATATGTAAAACTAGCCAGTGTAACTAGCGGTGGCCAGTCGTGCACAAGCGTGTGACTGTAAACGACTGGTTGTGGATTCGATTCCCACTCGAGGAGTGGAAATTATATTTCCATTTTCTTCGCTCTGGTGTCGGAGTAAAGCGCCGCGTTAAGTTCCGCCACTTAACACGCAAGCCTCCGAGTTCGGCGGAAAGTGGGGAACGGAGTGTCTTAACACTAGGTTCCCTCTGCATACCCTGCTGTGTGCGGGATATAGCGTGAAGCTATTTAATTTAATTTTTTTTTAATCAATTCCCAGATACTGTCCAGATCCTCTACTTGATCATTTAAACTACGAGTATATTTAATTATTATAATTATTTTTACTTCTTAGTATTATAAAGCGCGGTAAATTAAGCTCTTCCACTTCACACTTCTAACGAAGACCAAAGAACGCTCTCCGTTCTTCTTCATGACTTAGGTTCGTGCGCTATCCCGCTATGCCAAATAAAGCATAAAGCTATAAAAGCTAGATATATTTTGTCAATGTAGTACAGCCTTAAATCGATCTAACTTTTCAGAGATTATGTTAGCAAGGATATACTACTCCGGAAATAGGATACCTTCTGTAACTCGTGTAACTTTTATAATTTTGTTTATATATTATTCTTTTCATATTATTTGTTATCTGTCACATACAGTATTGAATTTTGATTAAATTACTATTTTTTTAGGTAAATTTCCTAACATTTGAACATTTTAAAGTGTTATTCCACACTTAGGAAAATTGAAAAAGACATTTAGAAAACGTATAAACTTGAACGCAGCGCAATTCAAACCCGCACCTCCTGAATACCATCCACAGATATGCTAACCTACCTCTACCTATTCTAATATATGCTTTGGTTATACATATTTTATCTAATCATTATATTAATACGCAAAGATAAACATATACTTAGACATCTTTTCATAAAAGTTATATTAAGAAAACAGTATAGAGTAGAAGAGAAGTCAGGAGGCCAATACTTTTATAACAAAATGTTGCCCACGCTACCTTAAATTTGACGTATAATTTTGTATAAAGTGGCGTTTCTATTGTAACGCTTGTTTTACGAGTCAGATCTATTAGTATATTAAAAAGTCAAAGCTTAACAAAATTTGAATATAAATAAAAATTATAATAACCTATTTATTTTGATATTGTCTCAAAAAAATTGAAATTAATCTTTATTAAATATAAATACTTTATAATTAAAATAATAATAATTAAAAAATATAAGTTAAAAGTAACTTCACTCCCTTTCCTTCATAGGTGTAGAATCAGAGAAAACGTAGTGTTAAGACACTCCCTTCTCCACTTTTGCCCCGAAATCTAGACATTGCGTGTCCAGTGGCGGAAGTCACTACCGCCTTTTATCTTAAGTACAATAGGGAAAAATTAAAATAATTCGAATATCCCAATGCATTTATTTTTCCTTTTGTTTTTTTTAGCTTCACGCTGTGTCTCTTGCGGGGTAGTCAGAGAGAACGGTGCGCCAAACGCTACGGTCCCTGCATACTTCTTTCGCCTCGTCCACTGTCATCAACCTCTCCGTAAACTTCCTCCAATATCGTCGATACTGTGTTTTCGAAGGTCAACTGAGGTCTCCGTCTGCCTCGCTTACCACTCACCTTTGCTTCATAAATCTTTCTTACCATTCTTCCATCACTCATCCTCTCGACGTGCCCAAACCACCTGAGCACGCCCTTCTTCATTCTTACATTGTGCATTTATAATTACCAATATATATATCAAAGTGGAAATCGAACCGAGAACCCATCGTGTTTACAGTCAGACACTGTTCCACTGACCTCAAGTAGAACGATAAAGTTAAATAAAGTTCAATATTCGACAAGAGGTCGTAATCGAAAGTAAGATCGAGAACACTACAGAAAGTTTTAAGCGTTAGACGTTAAACTGTATCGAGTGGACTTTTACATTACTTAACATTTTAATTAAATTTTACAATTTATTTAATAAGAAGCTTAGAAACAAGGTAACCAGTTAATTGTTGTTATGTAAAACTTTAGGGAAGAATCAAAGTATTTTTTTAATATCATGTTTTATTGTAGTTAGAAAGAACTTAATATCAAGCAGTATTGGGCAAAATTTCATTATATAAACTTAGTTGGATAAACCTTACTTATTTTTAAGCACTGATATTGTGAAAGAAAAAGGTATTAATATAAAAAAAAGATTATTTTAAATAAAAAGGTACAGACAAAATCATATAAAAATCACAATTAGCTGAAAATTAATTATTTCCTAATGTTTACAAGTACAATCAACAATGAAGCAATTGTTAATTGGGATTTCCGCACAAACAAACGATCAATTGTTAATATTTATATACAATTTTATTTTATTATAATATAATAGTGTCAAGACATTCCGTTTTCCATCCGAAGTCTAGATATCCCGTGACGCAACGCTTTATATTACAATTTCAATTTAAAAAAAAAAAATAGCTTCACGCTATATCCCGCACACAGCAGGGTAGGCAGAGGGAAACCTAGTGTTAAGACACTCCGTTCCCCACTTTCCGCCGAATTCGGAGGCTTGCGTGTTAAGTGGCGGAACTTAACGCCGCGCTTTACCTCGACACCAGAGCGAAGAAAATGGAAATATAATTTCCACTCCTCGAGTGGGAATCGAACCCACAACCAGTCGTTTACAGTCACACTCTTGTGCCACTGGGCCATGACTGGCCACAATTTCAATTTAATGGTTGCTCTAAGTAGGAATCGAATTCACAAACGATTATATTTACAGAAAGACACTGTCCCAGTGCAACAGTAGCGTTTGTATACTTGTAAAGTTTGATACAAAAATTATGAATTAATCGATAGGACACTTGCGATACGGTTAGGTAATATACACACGTTTTCTCTTAGTTCCAGCTTTGATTGTCACTAAAGAAGATGTTTATATTTAAAACATAGAACTTAACTTAGACTTTAGCGCTCGATTTCGGTATCCAGCAACATAAATTCTTTAAATAATTGAGAAGGTTTGCTTTATATTCCACTTTATAAGATTTTCTCTTATTATAGGTCTTGAGGCTTTCATGATGGCGTAGTGGATGTCGATGTCCAACTACTGACGCGGTTGGTCGCCTAATTGAACCTCGATTGGGGCACTGGTTATCTTATATTTCTCGGTTTTTAAGATAAATTGAGCAACATTGAGTTCCGCCAATTTTTAGAGTTGAATGGAGGATATACTGTGTCTGTTAAGACAGTGTTAACTAGGTTCTTTTTGCCTACCTTATTTGGAACAAGTTAAGCTGAAAACAATGTAACGTTAATGTTTTACTTTAAAAAATATATATATAGAAATGGGTTTATACTTTTTTAAAAGGCCCTCATACAAAAAAATAAAATTTTAGAATAACTTTATTATAAACGACAAATGAGAAAACGCTTCATGGAATAACATCAACGGTATGATAAGGAAAAGTTAATGCATCATCAAAACAAAATTATCTCTAAGCAAAGAGGATTTTCAGAGAAAAAGGCAAGAAGCTCCACAGACAATTGTTTTTGTTTCGGCCTTTATTTAGAGAAGGGCAGTTGTCACTGATTAATTGTTATGCTTGTAAGAATTGAATTAAAAAATATATTAGTTCATTAAATTACAATATATATTTTTTCTTCCCGCTTTATTTCGCGTTACAGAACACGCTGAAAGAACTAAGTGTCGTGACACTCCGTTTGCAGCTTTTTACCCCAATTTGAAAACATTGCGTATTAATTAAGTGGAGGAACTTAACGTCGCGCTTTATCTTACCAAAGCAGGAAAAGTTCGGGTGTACTTCCGAAAAGCGTATACCGCCGATCGACCTATAATTTGCTACCCTGCTGTGTGCGGGATATAGCGTGAAGCTATTTAAGCTATAATTTGGTGGACTAACGTATTTTGACCTCCTGCTCACGAATATCATAACGAAAATTGGCGCAAACGCCAAGAAAAACGAAGGAGAACCACTTTTCCTTCGGTGTGTATGATCGCACTTCCCTAACCGATTTAGACAATATTTTTAGCTTTCCCCAGAAAAGTATATGCGGTAAGCACTTTTCGGAAGTTTATCCAAAAGTTTTACATAGAAATAAAACACACGCTTACGTTTACCGTCACTCGCTGTCCCACTGCGACGTCATATAAGATTATATTTTTTATTAAAATAAGTTTGTTTAAATTATGAACACTTTAAAATTATCGTACAAAACAAAAAGACAAAATATTCGCTTTTACAAAAATGTGTCAGCTGTGCAAACGGACCAAATTTTCGAATAACAGACATATTTTAAAACCATATAGGTTCTAATATGACGCAGTTCGTATGTCACAAAAATAGAAGAATACCGCTTCACCCTTTTACCATCTACTTAAGTTTCAACACACCCTGTTCTCTATTTTCCACCCAAACCGGAGACATTGGTGAAACCCCAAAATGGGGAGACCCCAAAAAAAAGAAAATAATTTAAATATAACCATTCTCCCGAATGGAAATCGAACCTACAACTAACCTCGTTTACAGTTAAACGCCATCCCATTGCGAAGTGACTAGGTAAATAAATATATGTATATGAAAGAAATTATTTATTTATAAACACATATTTATTTATACCCAAAATAGTCACCAACATGTTAATAAATAATGTATATGTGTTCTTTTATATTCACAAAGTAGTATCCTTGTCCTCAATATTCAAATGTTTTGTGGAAAGGGACGGTATTTTCTTCCGTCATCCAATAAAATATAAACTTTCATGTTTACGCTACCTTTTTTTTCTTAAAAGAAATATTGTATTTCATATGATTATTGCAAAGTAAAAATATACATTTAATTTGTTGATATTAAAAAAAGGAATTTGTCACCCATCAAGAACTGTCAGTCTAATTTCTTTTTACATAGAAACATGTTTGATTATTAGTTTAAAAATGTATCTTGTACGCAGTAAAATAGAAACGAGAGAAATAAGAACGAAATCTCTTAATAATCTTTTAAAAGATCTCGGCTCTACTACAACTATCGTATGCTCATTTCTTAAAGGCACACATATTTCAAAGGGAGCATATTTTAAAGTTGGTTAGATAGACTTGTCAGAGGTCAGGCTTAGGGGAGCTGTTACAACGCTATATTGTAAGCCTTTTTACTTACTATGTCCCTAACAAGCTAATATCATTTAAAAAGAAACAGCTTCACCATTACCCATATAAGAGGGCAGTCAGACAGAACCAAGCTTGAAATCGAGACTCTATTCCTTATGTCTAGGATGCCATGTCAAAGATATTAATGATTATGCTCATTTTAAAGCAGTCGTTTATACCTACACTTGGGTCGCAAGATTCAGGCAGTACTGCATCAGGATTTATATAGAGTATTCGTGGTACTCTAAGGAGTTTCATCTCTCACTGAGCTTAACCTTGGCAAGCAAATCAAAGTTAATTTGTACAAGTATAACAATATATTTAAAGCTTTCAGTAACTTTGCTACGTACAAATACTTTGTGAATTTGGTTAAAGTTTCCCCAAGATGTTGATTAACCAACTTTTACTTTTACTTTAAACCTACGTACAATGGCTGTCGTGGGCTTACTTACGTGACACATTTAGAAGAAATTGATGAAATCTTAGAAGAATTGTTTTATTTTTGTTTTTTACAAATAAATGTATATTGCTTTAATTCTAAAAATATATAGTATACTGTCAAGTTAGTCTTAACGTTAAAATATAATCGAATGGGTCATTTAATTTTATTTATTTTGAAAACGTAATATAATTAATAAATATTGGTTATTATCTATATTATACACCACTTCAAGCCGTCGTTGTGCACTAAGACAGCCTCTGACTGCATACGAATGGACGTGGATACGGCTCCCATTTGGGGGAATTTGTGTTTAATTTATAAATAGCGGAATACAATGTTGCGCTTGGTCTTATTTTAGGTCCTAGAAGAAACAACATGATATATTAAAGTTATACTCATATATATACATATATAACATTGCCTCAAAAGTAATTTAAAAAATTATGAAAGGGCCAGTCGTGGCGCAGTGGCACGAACGTGTTACTGTAAACGACTGGTTGTGGGGTCGATTCCCACTCGAGGAGTGGAAATATTTAATATTTCCATTTCTTTTGCTCTGGTACCAGGGACAAAAGCCCAGCGTTACGTTCCGCCACTTAACACGCAATGACTTCGAATTTGGCAGAAAGTGGGGAAAGGAGTGTCTTAACGCTAGGTTCCCTCTGCCTACCCTGCTGTGTGCGGGATACAGGGAAGCTAAAAAAAAATATATAAAAATGTATATTACAACAATATACTAAATAAAATCTCTTCTCTCTTTAAAATGATACTTTTATATACATAATAATTGTAATAACTCTCAATTAGAGCTGGGATCGAGATCCAGCTTACCGCCGTCTATTAAAGCTTATCCAAATTGAATTAATTTACGATAGAGGAAGCGTTGCTCTCGCCCGATGGGTTCAGAGCTTTTGTGACCTTTATTTGTAATACATGGTGTCTTTATTGATTTTTTGGAACTTCCTTTTACAGTTGAGGCCTTTGTAGAGTGATATGATAGCATCTGACTGTAAATGCGATTGTTATGGGTTCGATTCCCTCGCGGGGAAATGATTATGTATAATATAATCTTTTGTGTTCACGATTAATACACATTTTGAAATATAGCTATTTTTGATAGGTAGACTATACCTGTGACCTCAGACTTCTGTAAAGTGTCCGAAACGTTAAAAAATGTTAAAATTATTTTTATATTTAATAATTATATATTAAATTATTTTTACGTTTAATAATTATATACTAAGACAAAGCACAAAGTAAAATTTTGTCACTTAACGTAACGCCTTGTGTTTAAGCGGAAAGGAGAGGACGGAGTGTTACGACACCAGGTTGACTCTGACTACTCTGCTATGTGGCAAAAAGTATGAAACTATAAAAAATATATACAAATATTTAGCTCCCATATTCATGTTTTTATAGCGGCAATATAAAATTGCAAATTTTCATTCTAAGAAAAACCAGCTGCTAGTATAATGAAGATTGAAATAAACTTTTAAAATAAACAATATCTTAGTTTCATCGTAACCACTATAGCCAAGATAACAGTAGCAATACAATTCCTCATAATTTCTTACATTTCTGGTTCAGAGCAAGATTTGAAGAAAGCAGTCGCTTAAACCAAATGAGATTTCCAAATTGAATTAGTGTGAAGATGAGTCGCGACTCACGATCTTTACTTATCTCATTCAAAAATATTAAACTAAAAGATAAAATATAAAACTAAATATAAGGTTGGAGCCATTGTAGCGCAGTGAGCGAGTGCTGTAAACACGATTGGTCGTAGGTTCGTTCGCCCTCTGAAAAAAAGATCAAATTCCAATTCTAGTCGAACTAGCGGCCTGCTGCGAAAAAAAATCCTGTTTTAATTTGTGTTTATTTGAATCGGTCAAGCGATTTACATTTTTCAAACAAACTTCAATCCTTTAGGGGTTAATTTTTGAAAGCCTGTTTTGGTCTTCAACTATTTTCATTCCGAATTTCAATTAATTTGGACCAGCAGATTAGTCGTGAAAGCGTAACAGACAGACAGAAGACGTTCGCATTTATAATATTACTAGCAGCCCGCTCGCGGCTTCGCCGCGTGAACTCGCTGGTTATATTGCAACCCTCGGGGGCGCATTTTTAAAAAATAAAGTAGCCTATGTTTAAGCTTAGATTATTAACTATATTTATGCCAAAATTCATTACAATTGGTCCAGCGGTTTAGATTTTTCATATAAACTTTCATCCCCTATTTCAACCGTTTAGAGATTGATTTTTGAAAAAATAAGTAGCCTATATTAGACCCAGTCACTTTTACTACTTTCATTCTAAATTTCATCCAAATCGGACCGGTAGATTAGCCGTGAAAGCGTGACAGACAAACACACAGACTTTCGCATTTATAATATAAGTATGGAAAAGTCAGCGAGACGCTAAGTGCCGTCAACAACTTATTATTTTAGGTGGTATTATGTAGGTGTTTTTCATAGTTTGTTGTCTGAGCCTGTTTCTGTAGCGGCTAAAAAGCTGTATAGATTTAAGTATAAATGGTATTGTTAGAATTAATTTAAAATTGTTATGTTTGTGTGTTTTAATTTTGGTTTAGGGAACGATGGGGCTGACATTTCTGTATTTTATTAAAAATGTCCCTAAATAAAAATCGATTAAAAAATAAAACTTTTTATTTGAATCAATTAATACAAAAATCAATATTTTGGTCCCACTTAGCGTTTTGCTTGGTTACGTAACTATTAACTGTAGACATTTCGAGATTCTTGATATAGTGCTATTTTTATTTAATATTAGTATTGAAATTTAGATCTCTTGAAAAATATTATATACACCATTCATTTTTATGAAACAAAGTTGCTTACGTATTGGAATAATATTTTTATTAGATTACATGTATACAATGTAATGAAGAGGTAAAGCGTGTAATTGTGTTTGTAAGGCCTAAATTTTGGAAATACTGAACCAATCATGAAAATTCTTTCACAATCAAAAAGCTACACTATTCAGAAATGCTATAAGCTATATTTAATTATGAATGAAAAAAGTTCAGAGAAAAATAGACTACCTCTTTTTCCAAAAATCAACCCCAAAGTGGCTACTAATTAAATAGGCCAAAAAGCAGCAGATCTCGCGGAGAAGTCGCGAGCGGGTCTCTAGTACGTACACTTACTAAAGTATCTAATATACCAATATTCTCAATTTTAATACAGCGTCTATATATGCTATATCGATTTTTAACCACACTAGTTTTTTAAAAATTAGACACTAACAAACTATTAACTTTACTTCCAAAAATAATTTTATTAAGTGACAAGTATTGATTTTACATTATTTTTAATAGAAAAACATTCAAACGCTTGTTCGATGTTAATGGAATTAAAATAATTAGAGAGCATATGTAATTCACTAGGTGATTTTCCTTTCAATCACGTTAACAACGCTATAGTCAATTAGGGGGTAAATTAGTTAATGAAATTCCAGATTGTGTGCATTTCTATTTCCTAATAATGATAAATTAAACAAATTTTTATTTGTTACATACATATTATGTTTATATATACATAACATGATTTTACTAATAGTCGTAAGGATGTGACAGAATAGTTTTTCTTTACTTGTGTTTTGAGTTTTACTATTTTTTGGTATATTTTAAAAAGAAAATCATTAAGTGTCTAAGTTTACAAACATATTATTTTCTAAAAACAGCCTGCTGTGCGCGGGATATAGTGTGAGGCTGAAAAAAAAAACTTTACCTTACTTACCTACTTTACCCTACAGAAAAAGTATTTTAAAACGTTAATCAATGATTTTAATTTTTTTCTACTCACTAATATCAGAAACGGATTAACCGTTTAAATGCAGTTTTGACAAATGAAATACAATTAATATTTCTATAAAATAACTGAATTGTTAGCTTCAATTTACGCAGACGAAACCGCGGGTGGATCGCTTGTATATATGCACTCCTGCCTCCTTGCACTATCCCGGCTTTAGCCAGGGTCTGCCTTCCTACTTAACCTCCTCCACTTTGCACGATCTTTTTTATTGCGCATTATACTTTTATATCAATTTAATACGCATTATACTTTTATAAATCAAGGATAATATGCACCTGTTTCCTCCCCAAGTTGAGGCTGCGGAGAAGAACTTTGATAAGATCGCTTTGTAAATCGCCGATTGAGTAGCTGTCAAATTGATTGATAGCATTGCCTCTTGTTTTATATGAAAATTCAAAGGAAATTGATTCCTACCTTATATGATTTAAAGCCACAATTTCCGTAAAGTAACTTAAAATATTGTTTATTATATTTTGATTTTGTTTTTGGCTTTCAGATTTAAAATTTAAAAAGATTGATCGTGATATATTTGTAACAAATTAAGCAAACATTATTTTTTTATTGATATATATTCAAAATAGCTTATACACTTTAGACCATAATAGCGTAGTAGTTACCCGTGGGGGGACGGGTTAAGAATACAATTCCCCCCCGCCGCTGGGTAGCGTCCCGTAAAAGGCGGGTAACCCAGTAGCATGGTGGTAGGAGATTCATTCTCCGACTGGCTCGCAACCACTATCGTATCAAAGACGAACCGCCAAACATCTGATGATGTGTTCCGGTTCGATGGCATGTAAGCCAGCTCTCCCTATTCCCACCATTCCCATCCTCCCTCCTTTCTTCTGTCGTACATTCCCGAGGCTGGCAACGCATCCACAACTGTAATGTTGTGGATGTCTATGGGCGAAGGTTACTTAACACCAGGTGGGCCTTCTGCTCGTTTGCCTCCTTTATTACATAAAAAAAAAAAAAAGTAGTAGGTCACGTCTGAGTGTAAACGTGACTGGTTGTGGGTTCGATTTCCACTTAAGGAAATGATTGTTTGAATTGTTTCTATATTACTCAGTCTAGTTAGGAGTCCCACCACTCATTATGCTGTGTGTCGGTGATTGAAAAAGTTAATATGCAGCCTCATGCTCCCATAGCAGGGTAAGTAGAGCGTCAAGCCAAGAATCAACATACTTTAATAAAATATATAAATAACTATATATACTTTTTATTGCACATAAAATAAAAATAAAATACATGGGAGAGAACAAAAAAAAACAATAGCACAATTATACCCAACGTTAGACCGTTAGACCGGTTTTGGGTTCGATTTCCACCCAACGGCTTAAAATATATAAAATTTCCTTTGCTCTGGTGTCAAGAGTTCCGCCATTTAACAAGCAATGCCTACAGAATTTGGAGGAACATGGAAAATGGAGTGTCTTAACACTAGGTTCCCTCTGCCTGCCCTGCGAGGGATATAGCGTTATGCTAAAAATAAAACGATATAATTAAAGCCACAAACAGTGACAAGTGTGATCCGATAGAATACTATACAAACGGAAGCTCTACGTTAAATCAATGTATGCTTCACCATTTTCAACTCTAAGCTTAAAAAATAGGGTTCAAAATATATAACTTCTATTAAAATGCCTTAAGCGTCGTAGCTCTTGTCAGAAGCAGTCGTAGCATCGTAGCATAGTACGTAGCATCGCTAGTACAGAATATTTAATGTTCTCGTTTGTTTTCCTTTTGTATGACAGTTTATTATTTGTTGCTTGTTGTTTTCTTGAAATTTGGGTTGTTGTTGAAAATAAGTTGTTGTAATTAAATTTTCTTTTTATTTAAAATGCGACACGATAAGTATTATTGTTAGCACAGTACATACATACATACTTGTGGTCCTTGCCGTTAATTGAATATTTTTAATTTTTAAATATTTTTTTTGACTTTCTAATTTAATTGTACATTATTCTCATAAAGATTTTAATATTCTATGTCTTCCCTATACAATAACCCTGAAGAGTATGTATCGACTAAAGCGTAAAGTTAAAAGATATTCTCAAATCAATTCTAATGTATTCTATCAATCGTATGTGCGTTTTGTGAGCTTTTTTTCTTACAATGATGAGAGAGAGTCAGGGTCAGTAATGGCACAGAGGCACAAAGTATGACTATAAAGGCGACTGCTTGTGGCCTTGTTTCCTACTCGAGGAATTGAAACATCTAATATTTAATTTCTCTCACTCTGAAGTTGAGAGAAAGTTGAGTTCCGCTATTTAATTCGCAATGTCTCCAGAATTCGACAGAAAATTTGAAACAGAATTGTCTTAACATAAGATTCCCTCTGCCTACTCTGCTATGGGCGGGATACAGTGTGAAGTTAAAAGAAAATAACAAAAAACCAACTAATATACAAATTTTATTTGATTGACTACTATATTATTTAATGCAATATATCAACATTAACTTCCTACATACTCAAAAAGCACTGTTATGAAAAAAAGTTGTATGCACATAAACCTTTTCTAATCACCATGAATCTTAATAAAATCTCGAAACGAATGTAAACTGTCTTAGGAACAATGCTTTACAGATTTATATGCAGTATAAATCTTGTAAGCTCGCAACAAACAAAGTTGTTAAGTGTATCTGGCCTTATATTGATGTGTGTAAAGAATTTGGTGACATGTATTGGTTAAAGGATGGTTGTAATAGAATGGCTTAAGATTAAGTTTTATTTGAAGTAAAAATACTAGTTTTTCTTAGTTTTTGTATGTTAGTAGTTATAAAAAAGTCATTGGCTTTCGTAAGGTATTTTATTTACCTTGTTTTACTAACCTCTTAACAAACATCACTGGAAGCGTCATGTATAGTCAATATAATGTAGGCCTGATGGAAGAATTATGAAGATTATACTGTCAGCTGCGCACTGATACACAAATGTTCTTTTATATCCATCTACTATACTACATTTCTTATTAATTTAATTAAATAATATAGGTAGTAATAAACAGAAACTAAAATTTGCAAGCATAACTATCATAAGTAAAAGTAAAATTTTATTAGGTAGTGGAAAAACCTCTAACAGATTAGGTGTACTCCAAAACGTATTTTAAGCACTTAGCTCGCATGTTCTAAAGTGAATCCATGGAGTACTAAGGAAGTTCTTGTAGGCTGAAGTTAATTTAGTTTTATCTAGATTCATTTAAAAAAATCTGGTTTAGTTTATTTTTTTTATGTAATAATATTAGACATATTGTCAAATAAATCAATAAAATTTCTTAAAACAAATTGTAATTTTAAAATATTTTTTCTTGCAATATTTTAAGCAGATGACTCTCTCAGCAAGTTCATGTAATGTAATGAAGTCTCGCCTAGAGTGTAGACGGTAATTCCCAGAATTGTGCCTGAAGACAAAAAAATATGCTGACAGGGGTTTTAAAATATGAATATTAAATATTTTTATTTTTATTTATAGGCCTATATATTTTGAAATAAGTAAAAATAAATTGATGTATAAATGTATATTTCTTGTAATAAGAATTTTGGGGCCAGTCGTGGCGCAGTGGCATAAGCGTATGACTGGTTGTGGGTTCGATTCCCACTCGAGGAGTGGAAATTAATATTTCCATTTTCTTCGCTCTGGTGCCGAGGCAAAGCGCGGCGTTAAGTTCCGCCACTTAACACGCAATGTCTCCGAATTTGGCGGAAAGTGGGGAACGGAGTGTCTTAACACTAGGTTCCCTCTGCCTACCCTGTGTGCGGGATATAGCGTGAAGCTAAAAAAAAAATTAAAATATAATAAACCTATTGCGGACATTATGCTAATGGAGGCGTATTAAATTTCACATATATATGGGATTATAATTTGTATAGGGAAGGAATATAGCCTATATTTTTAGTTATAATACATAAAACACATTAGAATATATAATATGAATTAAGTATATATTACAAACTCTCCTCTCTATTTACATATTTGCTATATACTGAGAGTTTTTTTTATAATAAGTCAAGTTAACATTCGTATTTTTGTCAACAGGTAACTTGAACACAAAATGTGAAGCTCGGTCATGGAAGAGGGTTGTGACAACTGCAGCTTGGTGCTGAACACCAGCCTCTTAACAAACAACACTGGAAACGTCACTGTTATTAATAAATTCTATTTTTATCAGGTAACTATTTCCTTTATCTTCTAAGATATTTATTTAAGCTATATACTCGTATAATCATGGACATGAATATTCTATATTAAATTTCTATTCCGAAAAACATTTTTATATACATATAGATTGAAATCTATATGAGCTTGATAAGCCTCGCTAAAATACATTATTTTTAGTCTAAATTCATATTAAAAAATAATATTATTTTTTTATATATGTAGGTACAATAATTGATTTTTACCTGTTATTAATAAATACCGCACTTGAATCTTTGTCGTGTATTAAATATTGGCGGCACGTGGCACAGTTGAACAGCATTTGACTGTAAACGCTATGGTTATGGGTTCGAATCTCGAATGATCTGACACCTAGGACAAACCACGGCGTTATGTCCCGCCACTTATCGTGCCATTGAAATCGAGATATTTCTTGATTTCGGCCGAAAACTGAAAGGCGGGGAATTTTGACACTAAGTTCATTCTGACTACCCTGTTCTGAGTGGAAAAGCGTCAAGCTGTATAAAAAATTGTGTGTATAAATGTTGTAATAAAAGTACCTTTATATTTTAGATTCTTTAGGTACCTACTACTGATAAAAGATTTCTAAAACATAACTGTACATAGATATATACAGTTATATTTTACTTGGGCCTAGATAAATAACTGATAAATAATAATAACCAAATAATTAAGAATTTATTAACAAAACGTCTAAGTAAAAATATTAAAAAGAACCTAGATTCTCTCCACTTACAATATACATAAGAATAAAAATATACATGACTTTATACGCAATCTCGAAAACTAACTCCGTTCAACGAAATAGAAATCTCCCCATACTACCAATAAATTTTATTCAATATAAACATTTGAAAGTTAAAGCATTCAAATACTGTAAGCAATTTAAAGGATCTTAAACACACTAGGTTAGTGCCAACCCGTTGCGATCCTAAACTATGAGTCTAGACTTTCTGTATTCTAATATAACATTAATTGTAACTTAGAACGACGTCATATTCATTAAGAGGTGACTTGTTAACCTTCTTAAGATCTTATTTGACAGCAACTGTAAATTATGGCATGAAATTGTAGTAATTTTACAAAATATTTTTCTTTTTAAGACGGTTTATAATTAAAATAAATATATATTTTTAAAGGTGTAAAAAAATTAAGCAGTGAGATTTGAACTCGCGTCTGTTGGAATACGTCCAAGGGCTTTAACCGCTAAGCTATACGCTATATTACAATTGCATCTATTCGCTACACAAAGATAATTTTACAAGGAATCGTTTGGCAAATTTAAAAATAATTAGAAAATTTTTAAAGTATTATTCACATACTCAGGAATCAGAACGGTTTATATGCACTAACGTTGTTTTAGAATTAATTTTAATAGAATTTCAAAAAATTGTGGAATTGTTTTGGAATTAGTAACTTTACACTACTCTTGACCATTGTGTCTATGCTTATTCAGAGTATCACAAAAATAAGCATTGAGTTACTATATATTTTTCTTGTGGTTTTTTATTTATATATTTGGTGTATGATACAGTTTTTTTATTACTTCTGTTTAAAGACGGTGATACATCCTTTGACTGTAGACACAGTGGGCTGTGAGTACGATCTTCACTTGGAGGAATAACTATAATAATTCAGTTTCCTTTCAGCGCCCTGATAAAACAAAATGCAGTCATGGATTCCACCACTTAACGCATATTTAATTTAAAACTAGCAGTTACCTGCGGCTTCGCCCGCTTTGCCTAAAAGAAATAACGATAATTTCATTCTGTCGGATACGTGAGTAGTACCTACACCGTGTAGGGTAGGTAAGGACGGATAGGTAAATAATATATCATTAATTTAAAGGTATTAAAAATAACTCAAGTTAACATTAATCGCAAAGTGTACGTACATGTGATACGCTTGTGCTTTAAGCCAACCTCAAACCTTAATGGCTGGTGGGTCTTTTCAGTGCATACAGTCATCAGATTTAATAGGGTATTGTAAGATTTTATATGTCTTTCTACTGGGAATAAAAACAGAAGATTCAGGAAATTGGGAGAAGCACAATCTCTTTAAGTTCATCCCCACTATCTTTAATATTTACTCTTGCGCTTTGTTAATGCTAAAAATATTACACTTAGCTTAATAGAAAATTACATAATCACATAATTTAAATTGAAATTATAGATCAGTAGCATAGTAGTAGTAGTAGCTTAGACATTAGTGAAATTTTCACCTTTTCTTACTCCAGTTAAGATACTGGCATTAATTATGTTCTATCCAAGTTGCGGGATACAGTCTTGTGCCGTTACATAACCGAGGAATATGAAATTTCAAATAATTTTAACTGGGATACAGGGTAGATCTGGCAACTCAACTGTGTTTAGAAACTCAACGACATATATGAAGTGCTCTGTTCTATGTCTATAACTGTGATTGTGTATACAATGTACAAATACTCTGTTCAAGGCATGTTTAGAAAACATATAAAAAATTTTGAACGCAGCGGAATTTGAACCTGTGGCTTAGCCATGCGTTCTACTACCAGCTGCGGCAAAATTCTTATACGCTTTGATTACAATCTATTTTGTCAACAATTAACATTTTTGTAAAAAAAATTACAAATTTCTATTACCCAAAGGTTATCCTACGAACAGTCGTTTGGCAAGAGGGAATGCTATTTTTGATAGAAATTTAGAATTAAATTAATTGTATATTATTTACCACTCCCCGTAATAAGTGGGAATAAAAAATATATTAATCTATAGACTTCGTAAAACACGAAGTTTAAGAGAGACTAAAACATTGTTACTTTTAGTATGGATATGTATCCTATACGCATCATAATTTTGATCTCACTATCCAGCCCCTAAGTATCTGAAGTACTGATTTAAATTGTATAAATACGAAAAAAATCTTGGACAATTAAAGTATCAAAATATGAACTTATTCACGAAATTAATCAGAATTATGTTGGGTGGTTTGCAATCTACATAGATGGTTCTAAAAATATTTATGAAAATTGTATATGTTTCCACTCTTAATTGGTATAAATTGTTAAAATTGTTATCTTATGTGACAGCAAGGGTAGTATCAGTGGCGTATATCATATTTAATGAAATTATTAAGTTACTAGCGACCCGCTCGCGGCTTCGCCACGTGAACTACCCCTTTCATCCTCTATTGCCTCTTTGGGACTGGCTTTTTTTTAGGTGAAAAGTGGTAGTCTATGTTTGACCTTGCCTCATTAACTATTTTCCTGAGAAAATTCATTCATTTCAGTCAAGGAGTTCAGATCTTTCATTCTCACTATATACTAAACATACATAACTATTATCCACTGTTTCAACCTCATAGGGTTTGATTTTTTAAAAAGTAGCCTATATTTGACCCTGCGTCTTCAACAATCTTCTTTACGAATTCCATCTTAATCGGGCCAGTAGATTACCCGTGAAAAACATAACAGATAGAAGA
Organism: Dryas iulia moderata; assembly: GCA_019049465.1. NCBI lineage: Eukaryota > Metazoa > Arthropoda > Insecta > Lepidoptera > Nymphalidae > Dryas > Dryas iulia. Next base: position 12,762,778 of record CM032425.1, read on the forward strand.
GATACAGATTTTTGCATTTTTATAATAATAATAATATTAATGTTTACGGATATATCTAGTACAATGTTAACTAATGGCGCTACCCGTTCTAGAAAACGTTGTGACATCAGCTGTCATATAGATTATATAAAGTTTTATAGAACGGTCAAGTGTATCTTTGATTAATGTTATGCTTATTTTATTTTATAATTATTTAATTTGGTGATATTGAAACAAATTTAGCTTCACTCGTGAACTATCGACATAGTTTGAATGTTTTTTTAAAATTTTATTTTTCTGCGAGAGTTTGGTTGAATATCAGGATCAAAACTATCCCATATGTTGCTCTACCCTTTAAGCTAACTCCATACAAAAAATCATCAATTTCTACCCGGTAGATACCGGTATACAAATGATTTACTTATATCGGTTTTTTATTTTTTACAAAAAAACTACATGGAAAACCGGGATAAAAACTATCCTATATGTACCTTTGGACTATAAGCTACCACCATGCTAAATTTCATTCATTTCCATCCAGTACTTTTTGCGTGATTGGCGAACAAATTAACAGACAGACAGACAGACAGACAAAAATTCTACTGAGTGGATTTTTGGGCTCTGTTATCGATATATTAACGCACCCAATTAAATTTTTTCTGAAATTTTTCATGTACAGAATTGACTTTTCTACTCTTTTATTATATATATAGATATGACAGAGATATAACTGTAAAATTTCAATCGGTTCCGTCTCACCTTGGACAGACGGGAAATAAGGAAGCTGACAATTTAGCAAAGCGGGCTTTGGTAAAAGAGAGAGAGGTATATATATTTTCGGAAGTATTCGTAAAGTACAGAAAGGAAGTTAAAATTATTTATAAGGAGTATTTGTAAGAAAGATCTAAATTGAAAGAAATAAGATACAGAGTTATTTAAAATGAGCTTCCTCATATTTCATGGTTTGTACATTGCTATAGGCCTCAGGTCCAGAACGCATCTGGACATTTTCCTCTAAAGTGGTTTTCTTATAAAAAAGGTATCTACTCCGAAGTGTGAATTATGTGGATATTCACAATTTCTTGGTGGAATGTATCGGAAATGCTGAGGCTCGTCAGAAACTAATCCATCGTTATAATTTGAATTTATTAGATGTCGATATTGTCTGAATCTAGTTCTGTAGTGGCTAAAATGCTGAATAAATTTACGTGTAAATAGTGTTCGTAGACCTAAGAGGAAATGTTATATTTGAGTGCTTTAAATTTGTTTTAAGGAACGATGGGGCTGACATTTTTGTATATTTACTTAAAAAAACCTTAAATAAAAACAGATTAAAAAAAAACTAAAATATAAGCAAACAAACGGACAAATTATTCTATTTATAGTCTTAGGATACCTTAATTCACTAATAACCTTTTTGTACACTACTATTTTTTATTTAGATTTTAATTAGGCACATACATCTCGGGCAGTGTAGGCAAACGTTTTAAATGGGCTCCTGAAGCCAATACTTGTGTCGCAAATTCCAAGCACTGCTCCGAGCTCCTCTCTCTGTAATGCAACAGCCAGTGTCGAATAGTGAACTTATAGATTACTGAAGAGTTTCTTCCTGTATGGATTCTAAATCTGGATTTGAATACGTGTCTTTAGTAAGCTTGTATTTAAAATTTACTACGGGATTTGCTTCCTCTTTCTTATTTATCTACTTCTTCACTTTCCCTCCTATAGCAATATAGTCAAAGAAAATCTAGAGTCATCTAGTACACTTCAGCCTGAAATCGAAACGTTGCGTTCTAAGTAGCGGGACTCAATGACGCGTCGTTTTGACCAGTCCAGTCCAATCCAGTTTTATCAGCAAGGGAAAGAAAGTAATTTAAACGCAACTTAAAGTGGAGATCGAACCCACAACCGATCACGTTTACAGTAAGACACTATCCCACTATGCCATGATAGTTTTTTTTATACTTAACAGAATATGTTTTCTTCATATGTTTATATTCTGTTAGATAAAAAGATTTTTTTTAAAAGTTTATGTATTGAAATATTTGTTTAAAAAACAATGCAATATTACATATCAATATATTAAAATATCAATAAAGTAAGTAATAGTCAATATCGGGCGTTATAAGCTTATGTTCTCGATAACTTCATAATTAAGTAACTCACAGTATAAATTAGCCTTTGTTCCACTAAGAAAACTGTGACACATTACATTGCTTCTTTGCTGTGAAACATGAACAAACAAACTAACACACTTTCACGTTTATAATATTAGTATGGATATATCTTTACAAATAAATATAGTGATGAATATTCATGTTCCTGCTTATTACTAAATGCATGTGTATGTGTGTACGGTACATATACCAATTCTGTCCTTGCCCATTTTTCCGGTTAATCTCTGGAACGGCTGGACCGATTTCGACAGGACTTTCACTGCCAGATAGCTGATGTAATGAAGCATAGCTTAGGCTACTTTTGTTTTAGAATTACAATGTTTTTGTTTTATTGAACACAGACGAAGCCGCGGGAAACAGCAAGTTTTTAAATTAAAGTAGCCTAAGTTACGCCCTGTTACATCAGCTATCATTATTGTAAATTCTGTCGAAATCGGTCCAGCCGTTCCAGAGATTATCGAAAACAAACAGACAGACAGACAGACAAAAATTTTTAAAAAGCTTATTTTGGTATACGTATCGTGTATACATACATATGCAATCATTAAAAAGTTGTTATTTTAATATTACAAACAGACACTTCAATTTTATTTATTAGTATAGATTAACTAGACAATAAAGAATCAAAAATATAAGCATACTGAAAACATATATGTATAAGTTTTAAAATGAAACTATTTTTAACCGTATTAATTGTATATTTATTCGTATATTTTTTAATTTACTAAGTGTGTGAATAGCAATTTAAAATATTTAAAAAATCATAAAATCCGTTCACTAAAATTGGTTTCATCTGTCGTTAAACTATAATTTTTCACATAAATAATACTAATGTAAAATAATTATTTAAAAACATATAAAAAATAACAATAAATTACGTTTAATTATTCTTAAAAACATGCAATATTGTATCAGAGTCCTTTGAATGGGGTCGATGGTGTTTTCTCAGCGGTTAACAAAGAATTTTAATAACCTAGACCGTTAATGGGTTTCTGCTGTAAATTTAAAGTACGACGCGTTTCGCATAATAATAATCAACGGCTGTTGTACGATGTGTACCAGCTTGTGGGGTTTTTTAATGCGTCTGTATGTATGTACGTTTTAAAATAATTTTATTTTATTTAGTAAAATTATTTTTATTTGAAATATATTTTATTTTATATTTTAAATGAATATTCTAAAGTAACTTAGGCTTGTAGGTTTTTCTAATGCATCTGTCCGTATGTAAATTTTAAAATTATTATGTTTTATTTTGTGAAATTGTTTTCTTTTATAAGTATTTTATTATAATTTTAAAGAAATGCTCCAAGATAACTTAGACAAAGCTCATATAATAAACGATCTGATAAATGTCTACGTTATAGATGTAGAGATTTCCATGGAATTTAAGTAAAATTTGAACTTAAAGCTGTCGTGTTCAACTTAAAAAATTACAGCTTTAACTCAACATAATCATATAGCTTAATTAGCTAAAACACCTAGAATTGTCTGAGTGACGCGGCTTTCAATCTGGCGATGTTAAATTTTTTTATTCATGTTTAATTACAATGTCACTCACTATTTTTATAAAAATACTATTTTTCTTGCGCTAAATGCATAAAAAATAAAAAAAAAATAAAAAAAATGATTTTCTTTCTTTATTGTCTGATTACATGTTACTTTATCTTTTAGTTAAATATTCTAATAATTTATTATATTTTTTTTGTACTCAGAATGCACAGCTCGCAGTTCTATGGATGCTACTGGTGGCGATTGTGGCTGGAAACGCAACGGTGGTGCTTGCCCTCTTTCTCACTAAAACGAGGAAAAGCCGGATGAGTTTTTTTATTATGCAGCTTGCAATTGCAGGTACTAAATAAATATATAACTTATTATATTGTTGCACTGATTTATAAGCGCGGCGTTGAGTACCGTTGGTCATAATTCAATGCATTGAGTTGGGCGAAACACGAGGAACAGATGATCATGATACTAGGTTCTTTCAGTCTTTCTTGCTATGTGGAATAATGCGTGAAGCTGATATATAATGTATAAACATCAAAATTCCAAACTATGTTCAAGTTAAAATTTTAAAATATTCAACATACTTTTCTTAACTTATATGAATTGATCATGTTGTATTATCGATAATAGCGAAATTTATTTATACCGCTAAGAATATAACAATAATAACTTACAATTTATTGATATTTTTTGACATATATAACCATACTTCAAACAGCAACAATAAAATTTGGCATAGCAAGTGCCAAATAGCACTTATTCGTATTTTTGGCATCAAAAGGACATAAGCATTGTACTTCATTTCATAAATTGATAGTACAAGTATAATAGAATATCCAAATGAATTATGTATTTATGAGGTGCAAATAAAACGCGAAAGTGGCAGTAACTTATTATGAAATGTGATACTATAAGTAATTTTGTGTTTCATTTTATTTTTATCAATTTAGAAGAAACTTAGTTTGAGTTTTGAGTTCTCCTTTCTCCGTTTAATTTTTTTAAACAGAATATTTTCGAAAGTTCTATTTTTTAATGTTTTCTTTTTATATATTTTTTTCTTTTTTTTTGATTATATAAAATTAATTGTATTGTAGGTAATAACATCACTTATAATTGCGACGCACTTTTCAATTATTTTTATATTCCATTTACTTCTTTATACAATTGCCAGTATACATGTTGGTGACACAAATATATGAGTGAATAATGAATAAATGCATATACTGATCTATTCAGTGAAAAAATATAGTTGCATTCGTAGAATAAATTTTATTTTTCTTTTAAAATAATACATACATAAATATATGTAAGACGAAATATGTCAATATCCCTAATAGAGAAAAAGCAGCAACGAGTGTAGTAGATGTATACTTCGAAACGAGGGTAGGCAAAGTTGTAAAGGGGAAGATACCGCATGGCATGGAAATATCGTAATAGTTACTCTGCATAAGATAAGATGTCTCACATCCAAAAATATTATTACCTATGTTATTATCCATTATTGAGTTGAGCGAAGCGATGCTTTTGCTGGTCAAAAGTGTGTTTCGTTGTGGTTTAACTCTTCCTGGGCTATTTGTAGTAGATCAGTGAAATTTGGCAGGCACATCGAGCATAGTGTCTTGTGTGCTGTGAAGTTTTTTGGTGACAATTGTATTTGTAGCTTTTGAATAAATGATAATTAAATGGTCAAAAAGTGCTCATAGACTTAGGCTGTGGAACGTTAAGTGTTATGTTAGTGTTAAGTGTTTGCTTTTCAAACTTTGTTACCATGTAATAACATTAAATATGTACTTCGTATTCCGCGGCGGTTCCTCGTATTATTATTATATACCTATGAAAACATATTGTTTTAAATACACAAACAATAAAAGGCAAAGTAATTTATATTCCCAAACATCAGATACACGAGCCAATAGCAAAATTCCATTTCCTTTAATGTATTTACAAAGCTTTGATATAATTTAAACTCGAGTTTAATAATTTACTTGTTTGCTACAGATCTGTGGGTGGGTCTAATAAGCGTTTTGCCAGATCTCATACAGCGTATAACGATATCTTGGTTCGCTGGCCCGTTGGCTTGCAAATTGATGAAGTATTTACAGGTATTTATTTAATTTTATACTTATTTATTATATAATTATGAATTGAGTTGGGGCGTATCCAATATTAGAAACATTTTTAGAAAACGCATAATAGTTTTAATGAAGAGGGATTCGAACCCGCGGCTCTTGACAGGCAGCCAGGCCATGTGGTCTGTCAATAAAAAATTAATTGTAATAAGAAATTCAATGGCAACACGCACGACAACACGCTAGAGGCTGTATCCTGCACACAGCAGGGTAGGCAGAGGGAACCTAATGTTAAGAAACTCCGTTCCCTACTTTCCGCCTAATTCGGAGGCTTGCGTGTTAAGTGGCGGAACTTAACGCCTCGCTTTACCTCGACACCAGAGCGAAGAAAATGGAAATATAATCTCCACTCCTCGAGTGGGAATCGAACCCACAACCAGTTGTTTACAGTCACACGCTTGTGCCCCTGGGCCACTACTGGCCGACTGGCCGACGTTCCCTAGAGGCGTGGGTTCAAATTCTGCTCTTCTTAAATTTTATACGTTTTGTAGAAATCTCTTTTCGTTTTCATTTATTTTGGTAAGATTAACCCCAAGATACGATTTACAAATAAATAATTAAGATGACATATGACAAAAATAACACTTATGACTGCTTTTTACTTATTTAATATTTTTTTCTTTGTTGTGTACATACATTATACGTTGTAATTTAAAAAAGACATTTAGAAAACGTATAAAATTTGACCGCGCTGCTCAGTGGTGAGAGCGCCTGAACGGTATTCAGGAGGCGCGGGTTCGAATCCCGCTGCGTTCAAATTTTTATACGTATTCTAAATGTCTTTTTCAATTTTCCTAAGTGTGCAATAACACTTTAAAAATGTTAAAAGACGTTATAATTTGTTTTAGGGTGTAGTTACGTATTCATCGACATACGTGTTAGTCGCACTGAGTGTTGACCGATGTGATGCTATCACGCATCCGATGAACTTCACGGGCAGCTGTAAGTGACGATACTTTTAGTTATTATATTATTTCTAATTAAAGGACAACTTATAGTTTTTTTTATTTAAAATATATATTATAACATATAAGAACATTTTTTTTCGTCGTTATCTTATAATTAAATATGTATGAATAAGATTCTGATATCGAAGCAAGTTAATTTACTGTGTAAATTTGTCTTTACTGTGAAAAATTTCTTATAATTGTGTGTGTTTTCAATATTTGTCCTTAAATGTTTTTATAATTGATTATCTTTTATCTTTATCTTTTATCTTTATAATTGATTATCTTTTATTATATACTAGCGGCCCGCTCGCGGCTTCGCCGCGTGGACTGCCTAATTGTTTCGTTATGTTGCAACCCTCAGGGGTGGATTTTTGAAAAATAAAGTAGCCTATCTTTGAGCTTCGATTATCAACTATATTTATTCCAAAATTCATTACAATCGGTCAAGCGGTTTAGTTTTTTCATATAAACTTTCATCCCCTATTTCAACCCTTTAGCGGTTATTTTTTGAAAAAATAAGTAGCCTATGTTAGACCCATAGTTATTTACTACTTTCATTCTAAATTTCATCCAAATCGGACTGGTAGATTAGCCGTGAAAGCGTGACAGACAAACACACATACTTTCGCATTTATAATATAAGTATCTATTATTATCATGAATGATCTGACGGATATTAATTCAAGTTTGCTTTATTTTTAAGCAGTTTATAAATAATATGAAGTAAATTTTCTATTTTTTTTAATAAATAATGTCTTGTATAAAAAGTAAAAACAAAAACATTTTCTAATTTACCGTTTTTCTTAAATTTTATTATATTCAGTAATTGATCCTTAAATAAATACATATGTGATTGCATAGAAATTATTATTTAAATATATTTCCAGGGCGCAGAGCACGCGCTCTGATTATCGGAGCGTGGTTCTTAAGCTTTCTGTTTTGCGTACCGATGCTGTTTTTATTTGATGAAGCTGACATAGAAGGTGAGTTGTATGACATTTGAAGACATACTGTAGATATATCAGATTTGTAAATTTTCGTGTTTCTATAAACATATATATTTTTTTCTTTTTTTTTAGCTTCATGCTGTGTCCCGTACACAGCAGGGTAGGCAGAGGGAACTTAGTGTTAAGACACTCCGTTCCCCACTTTCCGCCGAATGCTGAGGCTTTGCGTGTTAAGTAGCGGAACTTAACGCCGCGCTTTACCTCGACACCAGCGGAGGAAATTTGGAAATATTAAATATTTCCACTCCTCGTGTGGGAATCAAACCCACAACCAGTCGTTTACAGTCACACGCTTGTGCCAATGGCTGCTTTTTATAACATGTATGAATTTTTTTCATTTGTAATTTACTAACTCTTTTTTAGGAACACTTCAATGCTGGTCCAGTATTAATGAAACACAATGGCGGATATGGATGACAAGTGTGTTCCTGTCACTGTTCGTAGCGCCCGCCCTCACTATTTCAGCCTGCTACGGCGTCATAGTAGTGACGATACGACAAAAAAGCCGTAGGGTATTGGGAAAAAGGGCAGCGGCTACTAGACAATGTAAGTTTAAATATTTTTTATTCTGCATATAAGAAAATAGAAATAAGTAGAAATAAGGTAGTGTAGATAACTTTGTATTCCAATTTAACTTTTTTTAAAAAAATGTGCTTATCATATTTTACCAAAGAAATATATTGTAAATACATACTGCATGTAAACTTTAACTGTACCAAATATTATATTCCTCCGAATAATTTTCATAAAAAAGGTCTATAAATTTCCTTTACGATTAATGTACAAATATTTCCTATAGAGAAAATCGAACCCACAACCACTAATAGTGCAAATATTTACCAATTACTTTACCATCTGCTCTTCATTACTAAAATAATATAATTTAATTTTACATACGTACTAACATACTAAAACTGGCTAAAAGACACAAGTTTATAAGTCAATAAATAAGTCATCAAAATCTTTTATAGCGTATAAGGCTATTCTTGTTATCCATATAGTATCTTTATAGCTCTTAATTAACCGAAGAACATTTGAATTTTTATATTCACGTAATTTAATACTGTTTTATTAATGTGGTAGCTAATATCAAACTATAGTTTAAATATTATAATGCGATTAATAAAATTGAAATTTGATATTAAGACCGACGTAATGAGGGGCAACGGGTTTGAATGTAAACGCGGTTGTGGGTTGGATTTCTGCTCGCGAGAGTGATTATACTTAATTTCTTATTAAATCCATACTTATATTATAAATGCCAAAGTCTGTCTGTTTGTCTGTCACGCTTTCACGGCTAATCTACCGGTCCGATTTGGATGAAATTTAGAATGAAAGTAATAAAACATGAAGGGTTAAATAGGCTGGAAAGGTCAAATCGGCTTTTTTCAAAAATCTACCTCTAAAAGGTTGAAATAGTGGAATTAAAGTTTATATGAAAAATCTAAGCCGCTTGACCGATTTTAATCATTTTTGGCATAAACATAGGCTTTATTTTCCAAAAATCCACCCCCAATGGTTGCAATATAACGAAAAAGTTATGTAGTGGAGAACGGAATGTCTTATCACTAAGTTATCTCTGCCTACCTAGCAATGCGGCAAAAATGCGTACCTGAGCTGATATTTACAATTACTACGATACAATATCAGGGTTCTATAATAATATTTACCTGTTACCTTAATTTAAAGTAAACATAAATTGGATTTTCAATCAAATTAAATTCAGACCCTTCTTTATATCATTTAGTAAATGTTTGGCTTCGGGTTCCTGTTTATGTACTAACTTTATATTAAACTAAATGTATCATATTTCATATTACGTTTTCTCAGCTTTAAGCTTTATTAGCCTTAAAGCAGAGAGATCCTATTTGTCATTTCACTCCGTTATCCATTTTCTATGAAAATGGAGAACGGAGTTGACTTAAGTGTAGTAACTCAACGCCAGGCTAGAGCGGAGAAATAAAAAAAATAAATTAATTTGGGCCCACCCGTGATGGAGAGGCACTAAGTGTCAAGTGAAATACTATAAAGCAACTGATTGTGGGTTCGATTCTCACTAATATTTTATTTTTTCGCTTTGGTGTCGAGGTAAAGCGCGACGTTAAGTTCCGCCACTTAACACGCAACGCCTCCAGAATCCGGAACGGAAAGCGGGAACGGAGTGTCTTGACACTAGATTTGCGGTGTGCGGGATACAGCGTGAAGTTAAAAAAAGTTCCTGTTTAGGGTTAGAACCTACAATCATCGTGTTTACAATCATACGCCCCACTAAGCCACGATGGCTTCAAGATTATTTAATAAATATCAATTACTTGAAATTTAATATGAATTTAGTACTTAATCTACAAAACATGTAAGGAATGTAAGTAATAAACTCAAATTACTTTCTAAACCAAGTTTAGTTTTTAAATTGTTATTAATAAATAATAATTAGTTCATATTAAACGAAATACCTAGCTAAAATATTTGAGTAGATAAGACTAATTTAATTAGTATGTAAAACATTATTTATAACTTTTTTCGTAGCTTATCTTAAATTTAATTTATTTTATATTTTCCCATACAGCAGAGAAGACAGCGAGAAAGTAATGTCAAGAAAATATATTCTCCACTTTCTTCCAGAACTCATAAAACTACGTATTAAGTGGCGGAACTAAACGCTGCGATTTATCTTGTCACCAGAGCGGGGAAATAAAAATTATTTAAATATAATCACTCCCTTAAGCGGGATTAACCAACAAACAATTATGTATTATGGGGCCAGTTGTGGCGCACAGGCACAAAGTGTTACTGTAAAGCGACTGGTTGTGGGTTCGATTCCCCTCGAGGAGTGGAAATATTTAATATTACCATTTTCGTCGCTCTGGTGTGAAGGCAAAGCGCGGCGTTAAGTTCCGTCACTTAACACGCGAGACCTCCAATTTGGCGGAAGGTTTGGAACAGAGTGTCTTAACACTAGGTTCTCTTTATTTATTTTGTTTATTATGTGTTGGATATAGCGTGAAACGAAAAAAATAACAATGAAGTAAATGATAATGTTTTAAATTAAGTGACATAAATCTCTTATTGTGCCACTGGGTCACGACTGGCCACCATTTTTAATATTATTTCTAATTATTATTATTTTTTTGTAGCTTCACGCTGTATCTCGCACACACAGGGTAGGGAAAGGGAACCTAGTGTTATCACAATCCGTACCCTATTTCGAGTAGATTAAAAACATAGTATGAGTAAAAAAAATAACGTAAAATATATTTTTTTTTATACAGATAGTGACGACTTGGACAGCCGCCGTGCGAGCAGCCGCGGCATTATACCGAAAGCCAAAATTAAAACTGTCAAGATGACGTTTGTAATTGTGTTTGGTGAGTAGATTGATAAATTATGTTCCATTTTAATTATTTTCTTATAGATTATATTTTGGAGCCAGTCGTGGCACAGTGGCACTGACGTGTGACTTCAAACGACTAGTTGTGGGTTCGATTCCCACTCGAGGAGTGGAAATATTTAATATTTCCGTTTTCTTCACTCTGGTACCGAGGCATAGCGCGGCGTTAATTTCCGCCACTTACCACGCATTGCCTCCAAATTTGGCGGAATGTGGGGGACGGAGTGTCTTAACCTCTGTCTACCCTGCTGTGTGCGGGATACAGCGTAAGGGTAAAAAAAAAATATATATCTTAGTTATAAGCTTAGTTAAGGAATAGAAGAATAATAATTGTAATATCTCATAAAAAAATAAGAAAAAGCACGCAACATGGGTATAACCATTAAAGTTAATTAAAAAACAAAAATAATTACAGCCAAACTCTTCAATATAAATAACATGAAGAACAAATATTCATAATATGTTTTCACAGTGAGCTACTTTCTATAAGTAGACGTATAAAAAATATTATATTTAAATAATTTGCATTGCTCCGCTCTGGCTTGGACAAAGCGCGGCGTTTAGCTTCGCCATTCAACACAAAATGGTCCAATTTCGGGTGGAAAATGAAGAACGACGACGAATTTAGACACTCGTCTAAACACTAACAACCCTAGTTCTCTCTGATTGGACTGCTTTATGGCAAAAACTGACAAAAAAATATTCTCAAAAATAACATCAGTAAGTAACTCCTTATATATAAAGTTAAATAATTCAACCACCAAATAACACATCAACTTTTCAAAGTAGAGAAAAAGAAAATATATTATACTTTACTAAAGAAACACGATATAAATTGCGGCATTTACGATGTTTTGTAAACATTAAGAAAGGCGATGTTTGATGCCGACATGTCCAATGTATTGACCTAAATATATAAAAACGTATATTAATGTACAAATAAAAACGGTTCAGTGGTTTAACGGCGTGATTACGATTACAGTATATATGTGACTGTAAACGACTGGTTGTGGGTTCGATTTCCACTCGAGGAGTGGAAATATTTAATATTTCCATTTTCTTCGCTCTGGTATCGAGGCGTTAAGTTCCGCCGCTTAGCACGCAATGCCTCCGAATTTGGCGGAAAGTGGGGAATGGAGTGTTTTAACACTAGGTTCCCTCTACCTACCCTGCTGTATGCGGGATACAGCGTGAAACCATGAAAAAAATCATGTACAAATAAAAACGGTCCAGTGGTTTAACGGCGTGATTACGATTACAGTTTATGTCTTTCGATATGTGCGGTTGAGAGTTGTATGTGAAGATAATGGGTTCAATTCAAATATGAGGGAGTAATAATACAAAAAATATATTAATATGTTGATATTTTCGATTAGAATAGAGCGCGGCATGTGGATATATAGTGTGGCAGTAAATATATAATTGAAAATAATATTATACTTGAATACATATTACAAAGGCACGTCAGTACTTATTATAAAATTAGACATATAAATGTTCCTGAAAAGTTGTATAAACAAATTCGTATTAAGTAATTTATGAAAATAACATGAATCTTAAAACAAAAAATATATTCAAATTTTACTAGTATATATTATGTAGTGGATATTTTAGTAAATTTCCTTTTTTTCATCGGGTTGTGATTGTCCGTCTCCATCTCGGTAGATCAATCTCCACCCAGAATTATATTTACATTAAAATATTTAAAAGTCTTAACTATACGCAGGTCAAGACGAGAAAATAGATAAAGTTATGTTTTTAATCCTTACGCTACATTTCTATTAAGATTTCACGATCAGAAAAAAAAATACAAAAACTATAGAGACGGTAAAAAACATCTCATAGGAAAGAACATGAAATAAATATATATGAACTCGAATAAATACAACGATTAAAAAGTTACAATACTGTAATCAAACACAAATATTTCGAACAAAAGCGAGTGATTCAATAAATATTCGGATATGAATGGATAAAATATGTCTGTAACAGTTTAAACAATACAGTTCAATGGTTCATTAAAAACAAATTGTTTGAAATATTTTATTTCAGCTTCATACTTTAACCCGTTTAACATGTTAGGCGAAGAAAACCTAGGCGGAAATGGAGGATGGGACGGTTTCACACCTCGTTCTACGCTTTCCGCCCAAATTAGCCGCCCAATTTCCGCCCAAATTAGCATGTTCAGTGGCAGAACTCTCGTCTTGTCCCTAAAGCAGAAAAATAGAAATCATTTGAATATAATCATTTTACGTCTAGTAATCGAATCCACAACCATAAGGTCACACTGCGCCACGATGACCTAAATAATACATGTTATATTTTTTATATAATGCCTGACTTTTTATGCCTGACTTCGCTTAACGCAAAGTTGCGTACAAACTTTCTTATTAATTACTCCCGTTTCATAAAAGTATTAAGTAATTTCAAGAAGGTTTGTACGCTCTCTGAATAAATGTCACTATAAATGAATAAATGTGAATAAAGTATGGAAGATAATAGAAGTAATCAAAAAATGGTTAGTTAAAATCTATTGTGAAGGCATTCCGTTCTACACTTTCCGTCCGAAATGTAGATTTTGCCTGTTGAATGGCGAAATTCTGCGCTGTGCTTTGTATTAAGTACTGGAGACGAGATATGTAAATAATTTTAATATAATCACTCCCTTTGGTTTGATTTACATTCGTACATCGAGCCCACAAATAATCGTGCTTATAGTCAAAATCTGTTAAAAGTTTTCAATTTCTTCGTATATTTTGGTTATCTATATACGCACCACGAATATTGTGGTCAGTCGTGGCCCAGTGGCACAAGCGTGTGACTGTAAACGACTGGTTGTGGGTTCGATTCCCACTCGAGGAGTGGAAATTATATTTCCATTTTCTTCGCTCTGGTGTCGAGGTAAAGCGCGGCGTTAAGTTCCGCCACTTAACACGCAAGCCTCCGAATGCGGCGGAAAGTGGAGAACGGAGTGTCTTAACACTAGGTTCCCTCTGCCTACCCTGCTGTGTGCGGGATACAGAGTGAAGCTAAAAAAAAAAAAAATAAAAGCACGGCCAGAAATTTGAAGTTAAAATTTTCATCCATAACTGAGACGCTACTTTTTGTGTTGTAGACGCAAGTGCCAACTTGGTCAAGGATACATCTATATTAAAAAACATAATTCCAAATTAACCATTTTAAATTTCAAATTTCAAATTTGCCAACATTATAATGTTAAATTGTAAGTTAAAATTGGAGTATAATTAAGGATTGTAATCCTTAATTACACCACATTTATTTAGACAACCTCTGAACTTTGTTAATTATTTAGCAGCTTCACGCGTTTTCCCCGCATAGCAGAGTAGCCAGAGAGAACTTAGTGTCGAAGTTCTAGGTTTTTCACTTTCCGGACGAAATCGAGATATTGCACAGTGATGGAACTCAACGCCGCATGAATTGCTTATTTAGAAAAAAAACAATAATAAGACATTTAGAAAACGTATAAAAATTTGAACGTAGCGGGATTTGAACCCACGCCTCCTGAATGCCGTCCAGGCGCACTCACCACTGAGCCATGCGTTGCTGCTATGCCATGCCATGCCATGCCATGCCATGATAAAGAACCTAAGTGTGGAAAAACACTTTAAAAATGTCTAAAAGTAAATCAATAATGATAAATTATTTTTATAGCGGACTACTGGCCCTCTCGTGGCTTCGCCTGCGTGAAATACTCAACTATTTCACTATAGACACGCACCGCTGCGCCGTCATCACATTAGAAACCTCTAAAATTATCAGTGTTTCTCTACTATACTTGTATATATATATATATATTATACATATAAAATATCCTTTTGAATCATTCTATAGGTATATTAAAAGAAACCGCATCAAAATCGTTGCGTAGTTTTGAAGAACCTAAGCATATAAACGTACAGACAGACGCGGGAAGCGACTTTGCTTTATACTGTGATACATGTATAAACATTGAAGTATATGCACACAGTAATTCGATTTTTATGTCTAAACCAAAGCTCTTAAAGTTAGTTTAAAAACTTGCTACATGAACAGCGTAAAACGACGATAAAAACCTTTTATGACTCTGTCCATTACTTTTAAGTGAACAAAATTGCTATTCTTAAAGCTTCATGTTCGTGTATGAAAATTTTAATAAATTAATTTCGTGAAAAATGTTGATGGAGTCACGTGTTGTTGAGCGCGAGATTTTTTAAATATTTTGTTTTCGGTCTACATAGTTTTTAAGGTTATTTTTTTAGTATTTTGGCCTTCTTTGTTTGAGTATCTTGTAGATAATTATAATTTATAAACATTTTCTAATTATTATTAAATTGTATATGTAATAGCAAATAGCTTGTAATAAAGTTTTGCTATAAAATTGGCTATATATGTGTAATATTTTAAATACATATTTTTTTAAAACCTTCCTTCATGCTTATTTCCATATAGCTGGGTAGGTAAAGAGAACGTAGTAACAAGTCCTAATATCCCTTAAAAACTTTTCAACCAAATATGTAACAGGAGCGGAACTGTACGCCGCGCCTTGTCGAACAGAGCAAAGGAAATTTATTTAAATATAATAATATGATCTTTTGTTTTCGCGATTACTACACATTTTGAAATGAAACTATTTTTAACCGGATTAATCGCGTATATTTTTGGTATTCGAAAATACATTTTTAGAAACCCGACGTTTCAAACACTTTACCGTAGTCTGTGGTCACAAGTAGACAAAAAGTCTAAAATGTATTTTCGAATACCAAAAATATACGCGATTAATCCGGTTAAAAATAGTTTCATTTTAAATATAATAATTCCCCTCCATGGGAATTGAACCAACAATGACCCAAGCTTACACATCTTAATTCACAGTTGCGTTTAGTCCGATTCTATCCCACATCACCACCATGGCGATATATTTCTAATGCTTTCTGTATTTCTTTCCGATATAAACTTTAACAATGATTAATTTCTAACTCCTGCGTCTGCATAATTTTCACGAAACAGACTCCAAAACTTTTTGGCCCAAATTATAATGGTAATATTTTTACTTATTGTATAATTATTTTATTCAATTATATATAAACAATTGTGAAAATTCATAATTAATTGCACTATTGTAGTAATGTATTTAATTACTGTAGAAAAGTGAAGTGTCTTATCACTAGGTCCTCTCTGACTATCCCACTACGAGAAAAAAAACGAGGTGAAGTTGTAATAATCACATTTTGATAATACAAACTACGCCTATGGTGTCAGTGTTTGACTGTAATGTTTTACAAGCTTTATTAGATTAGATAATAGATTCTTATCCCGCTCGGGGGAGTGATTATATTTATATTTTTTAATTTATCACTCTGGTACCCAAAATAAAGCACGGCGTTTTTGGGCGAAGAATGGGGAACGGAGATTCTCGACACTACGTTCTCCCCGCTATGCATAAAAAACTTATAGCTATAAAAAATATAACCTACGCCCTCTAACACTGCAAATCGTCACGTCTCATACCCATAGGTGAGTGGAATTTTATAAATTTACAATTTGAATCGTGACTCGACTTTGTGCCGCAATAGAAGAAATATTTAAACTTTTCATCGCCACCTTATTGCTTTTACAGCGACGCTATCGCGGTAAAACGCGTTTCGCCATTATAATTTCCATATTTTATAAGTAACAAGTGAATTTCAATTTAAAAGAATTTTGAAACTTGAATATTTAAATTATTGTGAATCATAAAATTGTTCTTCTGAAAAATAATCTAAGCCTAATGTAATGTATTTATTAGACATTAAAAATGGAAAGATTTGTTATATATCTATAAAACACGGATTTACCCGCATAAATTTTGGTGAAAGGAACTAAAAGAAACACTCCTAAAAATAGTCTTTCGTTATGGTAGTTGTGTTAACAAGGAAAGTTATCAAGTTGAAAGTTATCAAATTGTACAAACATATTACTTTGTCATCAAATTTGGACACGATGGAAAATTGTCAAATATATGCGAAGACAAGAAGTGATTCAAATAGCGTTTTAATTTTTTTTTAAGTTTCAAGTTTTAGTTAATTTTTACATTAATTAACAGAGACGTACAATAAACACTAAAGCGTTTAACAAGTTGCAATTGAAAGTTTTCTTTTCCTTTTTATTTAGCTTCACGCTGTATCCCGCACACACTAGGATAGGCAGAAGAAATCTAGTGTTAAGACACTCCATTCCCACTTCTCACCGTATTTGGAGGCATTGCGTGTTAAGTGGTGGAACTTAACGGCACACTTTGCCTCTGAAACCAGAGCGAAGGAAATGGAAATATTAAATATTTCCACGAGTGAGAATCGAACTCACAACCAATGGTTTACAGTCACACATTCGTGGCACTGCGCCACGATTGGCCCCAAGATAAAATATTGTATTAACATTTCATTTTGTTTCAGTATTCGTGCTGTGCTGGTCTCCCTACATGATCTTTGATCTACTGCAAGTCTACGGCTACGTTCCAGACACCCAAGCGAATATAGCCATAGCTTCACTTATACAGAGTCTAGCACCTTTAAACTCTGCGGCGAATCCTGTCATATACTTCATATTCTCTAATAGAATCTTTATCACACTAAGGTAAGTTGTAGATGTTTTTTATTAGCTTTACGTATTTCACATACGACAGTGTATGCAGAGGGGAATTTAGTGTTATAGAAACTCATTCCTTATTTTCCGCAGAATTCTGAAGGTATTGCGTGTTAAGAGGCGGAACTTAACGCCGCGCTTTGCCATGACACTAGAATAAATAAAATGGGAATATTAAATATTTCCGTTTCTGGAGTGGGAATCGAACCCACAATTGTTTACAGTTCAAATCGCGTTTACAGACACATTTTGCGCCCACAAACTACGATTGGCCTCTTGTTGTAGGTTATAAGAATATATAAGTATAATAATTTTAGAAATTTATATGATTTTTTAGCACTAAAACAACAGGTCATGAAATTGGGACTTTTCGTATTAGATCGAAACACTACTAATAAACATGTAGTAATTATATCGCTGATAATTTGATGCAAAAAGCAAACTTATCTTACAAAAATAATATGCAAATAAAATGAACAAAAATCTTTGTACACGAATTTATTTCTTAGCTTTCTTTTAAATATTTTTCGGCATTTTTTTAAATACAATAAGTTGAAAACATTACAATAGTTTACTTAATCCCGTTATAAACTAGCTTGGCTATGATTGTTCCCAAAAATCTTACCACAAAAATACATAATACAAAATACTAACATAGCTACGGCCTACTATAATTCCGTAGCGTGTAAAAGTGCTAGTAATCACTTCCCAGCAGGCATTATTCTGACGTGCACACAAAAATTATAGCAACTTAATAAAAAGAAATTAGCTATATAACTTAATAGAAAGATTTTTTTTTTTAATAAAAAGGAATGTTCACCCTAATTTTGAAACAAAAGTAGTCACAATATTTAACTTCCTATCTTTTTTTTTTTTTTTTTTTTTAGCTTCACGCTGTATCCCGTACACAGTAGGGTAGGCAGGGGGAACCTAGTGTTAAGACACTCCGTTCCCCACTTTCCGAACAATTCGGAGGCATTGCGTGTTAAGTGGCGGAACTTAACGCCGCGCTTTGCCTCAATACCAGAGCGAAGAAAATGGAAATATGATATATTTCCACTCCTCGAGTGGGAATTGAACCTACAACCAGTCGTTTTCAGTCACACGCCACTGCGCCATGACTGGCCCCTTAATATTTAACTGCCACTGCGCCACGACTGGCCCCTTAATATTTAACTTTAAAGCATTTATATCGTGATGTAGTGAAACAACGTAGGTCTGATTGTGGGTTCGATTTCTATTCAAGAGAATGAATAACCATTCCCAGGATCAGAGGAAAAATTAAATTAATATAAATTTTAACTATTTGCATTTCTGCGCTCTGGTCCTAACACAAAACCCAGCGTTGAGTTTCGTCACTCAACACGTAACGTCTATATTAGACGGAAAGTAGAGAAGAGAGTGGTTTAACACTAAGCTCTCTCTGACTACCGTGCTGAAGCTGCATACATGACATCAACGTGATAAACGAAATTTGTTATCAAGATCTCATAATGTATCTTCCGTATCAACTGTAAAATTAAGAGGTAAAATCCCATGTCGATAAAATCTAAATAAATAATCCCTCGAGCAGGAATCGAACCCACACCCTTTACAATACAGTCAATAGCTGAATAAAATGTTAAAAAAAATATTATATGCAAAAGAAAAACATGTATTAAAGATACACAACTTCTCATATCGCAGTAATAAAATAAAAAATTTAATGTAACAGCAACAATAACGAAGAAATTTAGATACAGAATTACAAAATCGACCATTCAACGTCAAAACCCATCGCAACTAAATAATTTATATTGGAAAGGACATTTGTACGACCAAAGCGTTCTTAACAAACAGTTACAATGTGAATTTTATAACTTTGAGCCAAAGAAAAGAACATCTTTGATAACAAATCCTGGCTACTTCTTATTCTAGATTCTATCTTGCATATTAACTTTACGATACTAAAAAGACGATGGGAATACGGTTGCTGTAAAAATCTACAATTTCTAGTTCTTAGGACGGTTAGCCGTAGAGTAATAAGATTTTATGACTATTCTTAGATTAGCCTAGATTTTAGACAGACATGTTAATAAACCGGAAGGAAAGGACGTAAGTAGTTTATATAGGAAAGCACGTAAGGAGATACGTAAGGCATTTTTATATATATTTCTGATAGCAAAGAAATGTGTTTTATTTACAGAGATTTTTATATAATCAAATGTTTTTAAAAAACGATATTTTGACTGGATTTCAGCTGAACATCGGATAAAACATGATAAACTACGTAATAGAAATAAAATAAATTTATTATTTACCAAAAAAGTTTTCCCGTTTGAAGTAATGTATATTTTGGTACGTAAAATTAATAGCAATCATAAATCATCGAATGGTAGTTTAGCATAGTACTCGTTAATAAACAAACCAATTACCCGACCGCATCGCTATATATCTTGCTGGAGTCCTCTTAATTACAATTCTTCCCCGTCTAAGACGCTTAAGTTTCACTACTGTGTTGATACTGAATATGAATTATGTGAAATAAAATATGATAGATAGACCCTTTGATGAGTCAAATATACGTTGCCATGGTAACGCATTTGTCATGTCATACAAAAGAGTATGTGCCAAACATATGGTGCAATTTTTATTTAAATTATAGCTTCACGCTATTTCTCTCATAGCGGAGTAGTCAAAGAGACACTCCATTTCCCACTTTTGATTAATAACATTAATATTCACTACTACCTATCCATAACATATATTAACTTTAACTGTACGATTTTTCATACTCCTCAAAGAGAAGTTTTTTCTTTACGTTTTAATATAATAATATGGCAATCTGCTCTCTATGATCATGGATTTAACTGTCTCTTGAAATATTCAAGTGTCAGTATAACCCATATACGAATGTTTAAAGCTTTTTTATGGTTTGGTTTCTTAGGCAAAACGTACTTTTTTTTTCTTTGTCTTAATAAGACAACTTGTTATATGATATTTTGCCAATACTTGGCCACCTCAATTCACTCATCAGATATGTGGCAGACAAGTTTGAGACAACATAGTCTGCACCACAGTCTAAAAATATATATCCAAAAATATACTTTGAATTGCGTATATACGCAATACACAATATCAAAAAGACTTCAAGGTAAAATAGAAAACAGAGAGTTGTTTTACTAGATTTTCTTTACATCCTGACAACTTATGCTATAATTGCTAAGTGAATAAAAAAATGTAATTTCTTAAGTAAACCAACAAAAAATAAACTTCAAGCTTCGTAGCGGATACTTATCTCCAATGATGTCTTACAAGTGACCATGTTACAACATTTAGTATCATGTATTTAAAAAACATAAGATTGCACTTGTGGTGTTACAATGTCATAAGAGATAAACTTTTTCTTGAGTTTTTTCTATTTAGAAAAGAATAAAAAAAAATAACAGATTTAAACCCGCGCCTCTTGCCTTTTACTTCCGCTTAAGTAGAAATTTTGAAATTATTATACGCTTATCGTAACTTATTTTTATTGTTTTAATAGTATTTCCTAGTTTCCCTCTGGACTAAAGCGTTCATATCGTCTGAAAATACTTTATTCCAAGTAAATTTCATTGAACGGCGCTCTAAGTCTTTATGACCTAAAAGTTGTAAAAATTTATAACAGAATTTGTGTTACTCTAGAGACTGTTTTAAAATATGATGCCGAGTTTGTCAAGCTGTAAAGTGAAATGAATATATCATTAAAAAGGTTTTAAATTATGTTTCATAAAATAAAATCCATAGTAATATTATAACCAAACGATATGGGAAATATATAAGAAAACCTTTTAAAAAGGTTATCCAATTGCCATGAAATATAACATAAAACTATGATTTCAATTTTTTTTAGTTTGTTTGTAGGTTTCTGCACACTATTTCAAAAACTTCTTATTCGATTTAAATGTAGTTTTGACTATTCTATTTTGGTCAACTTCCCTTAATATTATCGAATATGTTATTTTAATCCAATTTATAAATAATAATTACAATAATTTATATTATTTATAATATTAATAATATTTTTTCATTATTAATTAACAAATTATTTGTAGTAGTGTAGTTGTGTATTATAAGTGTGAAAGTACGTCTATTTGTTATGATCACAGCTAAAGTACCGGCCCTATTTAAATGGAATTCGGAATAAAAATATTTAAAGACTCAGGGAAATAGACGATGGGAAAGTGACGAGAAATTTGTATGAAATCTAAACCGCTTGACTTAAGCATCAATGAATTTACTCAGAAAATTAATGAAATTGTTAAAGCGTAGACTACCTATTTTTATAAAAAAAAACTAACCGTTAAGGAGCTGAAATAGAAAATAAAGTTTTGTAAGAAAAATATAAACCGCTTAACTCAAGCGAGAAAACGAGCCGTGGAAAATACGAAATAGCTAGTAGTTAACAGTAGCTGTGTAGATCACACGAGCCACAATCACAAAGCCACGAGCGGGTCACTAATGCTATTGCAAAGCAATAGAAATCCGTACAAAATATATAAAAAGATCCATTTTAAAGGTTGATATTTTAGTAAGAAACTCTTTTAAGTTGCTTTTCCTGGCAGCAACACAGTTTTCACGAGTATTTACAGGTTGAAAAGCATCAATTCAGTAAATTTTCTTGGCATTATTTAAAATTCAAGACTGTTTGTTTTATGAAAGCAGAACTTAGATAAGCTCAATATGAATGAATCACTTATTATATTTTTTGTAGCGTCACGTTTTATCCCGCATAGCAGGATATTCAGGGGGAAACTAGTGTGAAGACATTCCGTCCCACACTTTGCGCCCGAAATCGAGACATTAAGTACTAAATGGTAAATAACGTACGTAACTCATCGCCGTACTTTTTCTTAGTTGCCAAAGCGACTTTACCTGAAAATAAAAAAAAATATATAATCCCCTTTTCACCTCATAAAAATTTCTTTAATGTTAAATAGTAGTGTCAATACTTAAGATCTATTTATTAACCATTTTTCCCAATGTAAAACATCTTATTTCATATTAATGTTATAAAACATTTCTTTTGAAATTTCCTTTCATCATTTTGAAGGAAAAGGTCGAAATAATTTAAGTTAAAAAACGCTTAGCGTGTCCAAAAGCCATAATGTGCTTTGAGATATAATAATTTAAGTTAAAAAACGCTTAGCGTGATTTATTCCGGTTATTATAAAAGAAAAAAATACAGCTTTACGCTTTTACCACTTACCAAGATAGCCAGAGTCCTAGTGTCAAAACACTCTGTTCTCCACTTTCCACCTGGGATTAAGACAATGTATGTTATGTAACAGAATATCTTTGAGTGGAAATCGAACCCACAACCATTGGGTTTAAAGTTATCTCTCTGCACTTCTGAGACCTCTGTTATAGAAAAAATAAGTATTTTCAACCTTATGGAGGGTTATAGGCATATCGCTCTTTGTCTCATAAAATATATGTGATGTAGGATGAAATTCGTAGGCAACGTGGGTAGCGTGGATAATAATATGATAATTTTGTTGATATGAATACAATATGCTTACTTAATATTTAATTTGGAATTTCTTTATTATGACCACGTTATAAAGTTGTGGTTGGTCAATGTTTATAGGAAGTACTTGGAAAAACTGAACTAGTAGGAACTTATATGGAATAGAAGGGAAGAAAAAAAATTATGGACCGATGAATGAACGGAACCGATGGAAAAATTTATAATGTAGAATTTTAAGGTTTTCCATCGGTTACTTTACACGTACTTAATTTCATTGTATAGACACTCGTAGGTATAATTAAATATGATATTTATAATGCTTCCCTACGTTGTAATTTTAAAATGTCTCGAATATTAAATGCTATTATTGCTTCACGCTGCATCCCGCACTCAGCAGGGTAGGCAGAGGGAACCTAGTGTTAAGACACTCCGTTCCCCACGTTCCGCCGAATTCGGACGCATTGCGTGTTAAGTGGCGAAACTTTACTTATTATTTTGGCTATACCAATATAAATTTAGTAAGGCCACGCCGACTGTTCGTGACTGTTCAACTGAACTGGACTGTACAAGTCAATTCAAGATAAATTAATAAATTCTTATTCCCGTTACAAATAGAAATTTCACATTACAAGATGGTATATTTTATATTACTAATCGTTTAAGCCGCATGAAAAAGGTACTGACTGACTGACTATTGACTGTAAACGTGATTGGCTTCGAGTGAAATTCCTTCTCTGGGGAACGACTAGATTTAGTTTACTTTCATTTCTCCGCTCAGGTCGTAGAGAACGGAATCTCTTGACACTAATTTTTCTCTGATTACTCTGCATATATGCAGGAAGAAGCGAGAAGCTTTAACAAAGTCAGACACTTATACTAATAAAGTGTTTTTTTCAGGAACATTCCTCCATACAAATGGCTTTGGTGTTGGATGAAGACCGACAATCCAAACGTCAATGAGTCGAGAGCTCATACTGAGCTCCTAACATCATCTCATAGACGAACTCGACACGATCTTACTATTAGGGTAAGTTTGTATATATAGTACGGGTATATACCGATATGTAAATTGATATAACTTTGAAAGTACTTAACATTTCAAAGTACTATTTACACAATATGGGCCAGTCCAGGCGCAGCGGCACAAACGTGTGACTGTAAACGACTGGTTCTGGGTTCCATTTCCACTCGGGGAGTGGAAATATTTAATATTTCCATGTTCTTTGCTCTGGTATGGAGGTAGAGCGCGGCGTAAGGTTCCGCCACTTAACACGCTATGCCTCCGAAATTCGGCGGAAAATGGGGAACTGAGTGTCATAACGCTAGGTTCCCTCTGCCTACCCTGCTGTGTGCGGGATGCAGCGTGAAACAAAAAAATACGAAATTTACACAATAAATAAATTGGAAAAGACATTTTTAGAAAACGTATGCAAATTTGAACATAGTGGGATTGGAATCCGCATTGTGGGAACCGTCTAAGATTTTAGACTGCATATTGAATTGCGAAACCATATTTCTGTATACAAATGTCTTAGTTTATCTTTAATTTCTTCAATATACGTACATTATGTATAATTTTTAAACTTATCGATTTATTGTTAAGTAGATAGAAAAGATGGAGATGAGCATTTAAAAAGTTTAGAGCTTTAAGTTAGCTTTAAGCTTCAGTTACAAGTTCCAGGACTCCCTGACGTCTTCTCCCTACATCACGATGAGTCTATAGAAAGCTGACAAGTTTCTTTTCTTTATACTATTAAAAAGACATACTTGAAACCCTGTTTTTCAGTAATAAAAATCAACGCTGCGCGTATAGCCTATATAGACCAAAACAATTTGCACAAACTTAATTAAGTAGACATCTGCAACAATTTAAACCTATTCTTCATACCCCAAAAACTTCCAATTATTATCACCATAATTTTGTAAGAATAATGTTTCAATCTAATACGACAATCTAACGACGCAACGGTCCAAAGATACGTTACTTATTCAAAATTAGCTTCGCCTTCCATAATACTCTTTTCCCGGGCGACTATAAAATCTTTGGTAAAATGCCAGGATGATACCCAAATTACAAACCTTAATGAATATTTACAATCCTACTTTTATATTCATAGTCTCTTTCATTATGTTATCATCACTATTATTATGGCCAGCGTAACGTCGCTGTCTGAACCAGCCTCTTTTATGAAGCGCTTAAGCGTTTTTTAGTAAAGCTCTGAATATGTTTATTTAGATTTTATTAGTTTAATTAAAATTTGCATAGAGATCTTAGGTTAGATAATAGAATATATTTTTTGTAAGCATATATTTATTTTTTCGACTTCGCTCTTGACACTACTACGTAATATGTAAAAATTAAGACCAAAAAATATTATTCATTTCATGGTGATACCCATACATGTAGACAAAAAAATTATAAAGAACGAACTTATATAGGACGAATTTATCTAGAAGCCTTTTTTTAATTATATTCCTAATTTAATTGTTGATAGTACTCGTATGTACAAAAACACGCTTCATTGTCAATAATGTTAAAAAACTAATATTTAAATCTACCTTTACATTGATTAAATTTTTACATTGTTAAAACAATCCACATTATTTATTATTACCACGTATTTTATTAGATTGATTGAAACTTACATTAGTAAAATATAACAGAATCTCACTAGCTTTATAAGCTTTTACACTTTTCCTGCCCTTCGATTTGCTTGAAAATTTGCACAAGTGTCCAAAGCCGCTGACGGTACAATAATGTCTTATTGTGAACCTGATAGATATCTTTGCCAGACTCACCAGAATAACAGATCGACTACTTTTATAATTAAAATTATTTGTTATTAGACTTGGTCTTGTTCAAGAGGTCGTCATGGCGCATTGGAACAGCATCTAACAGTAAATGCGATTGGTTAAAAGTTCGATTCCTCGGAAGAATTATTGATTATATTTAAATTGTTACCATTTCTTCTCTCTGATATCTAAGACATAAAGCGGAGTTGAGTTCCGCCACTTAACACGCAATGTCTTGACTTAGGGCTGACATTAGAGAGATAAAAATAAAAAGTAAATCTGCCATTGAAACGTGTTCCTTATTAATTTAAACACGGTTTTCTATTAGCTACTATTATATTTCTAATTCTGTGTAGGAACCTTTATAAAGAAGTACTTACGGTCAGTATTGTAGAGGCAGGTCTAACAATAGGTAGTCCTTATCTCTAAATTGGGCTCTAAACGTCAAAACAGATATCCGAGTATTATAAACTTGTAAAATCG
This sequence comes from Dryas iulia moderata, assembly GCA_019049465.1. Classification (NCBI taxonomy): domain Eukaryota; kingdom Metazoa; phylum Arthropoda; class Insecta; order Lepidoptera; family Nymphalidae; genus Dryas; species Dryas iulia. The sequence goes on from CM032425.1 coordinate 12,789,296, forward strand.
ATTATACGGTAGGTTTACAGTAATTAATTGATTCATAAATAACTAGCTGTGCCTGCGACTTCGGCCGTGGGACCAGTCGTGGCGCAGTGGCACAAAATGTGACTGTAAAGCGACTGGTTGTGGATTCGATTCCCACTCGAAGAGTGGAAATATTTATCAATTCCATTTCCTTCGCTCTGGTGTCGAGGCAAAGCGCGGCGTTAAGTTCCGCCACTTAACACGCAATGCCTCCGAATTAGGTTTCCTCTGCCTATCCTTCTGTGTGCGGAATTACAGCGTGAAGCCCGCGACTTCGTCCGCTCAGATTTTAAGAAAGCAGTAATAACTGTAAAATCCAAGTTACTCCGTATTACAATCGCTCTTTGCCAGTGAGAATTGTAGTTATGGTTCACTATATTGCCTTATACATAAGATATAAATTGTGGCGGGCTTTTTTGAAGGAATATTTAAGATAAACATTTCCAACATGGGGAACGGAGTATCTTAATACTAGGTTCCCTCTGCCTACCCTGCTGTGTGCGGGATACAGCGTGAAACTGAAAAAAAATCCAACATTAGACATATGTAATTCAAGCGGTTTTTGCAGTACACGCTAGAATAGCTCGCAGATGGTAGATTTTTTTTAATATTTTGGACAATTCATTCAATATCTTTATATATTGTAGCATATGTTTTATTCTGATAGCTATATTATTGTAAGCTTTCATCACAATCCATTCTGTATCCATTTCGCGTTTATAATATTAATAATCCGATAAAGAACTTACGTAGGTATATATACTCGTATATGAATTTCATATGATTTTGTAGTCACAAAATAGTATTTAAAGAAAAAGACATTTAAAGAAAACGTATAAAAATTTGAACGCAGCGGGATTCGAACCCGCGCCTCCTGAATACCGTTCAGGCGCTCTCACCACTGAGCCATGCGTTCTACTAGCCGCTGCGTCGAAATTCTTATACGCTTTATTACAACTTATTTATGTTGTTAGCATCTCTGTAGAGAGATTTTTACAAATTTCTGCTACCCAAAGATTATTCTACGAACAATCATTTGGCAAGAGAGAATGCTATTTATTAAATACTTTTAAACATTTTTAAAGTGTTATTCCACACTTAGGAAAATTGAAAAAGACATTTAAAGAAAGCGTATAAGAATTAAATGTCTTTTTCAATTTTCCTAAGTGTGGAATAACACTTTAAAAATGTTTAAAAGTATAATTTAAAGAGATAAAAAAGTTCTTAAAACTAAAAAAAGACGATAAGAATTAACCAAAAATAGTGTTGCAGTGTTGACCTTACTTTGATGAATTTATAGATAGATTACATACATGTAGAGTTACTATAACCCTGTAAAAAAAGAACATTTATTCACTAAATAGCTTCACGCTTTTTCCGCATAGCAAGGTAAGTCGGAGAGAATCTATTGTACTTAACTCTAGTGTTGGTCAAGACACTCCATTTTCCGCCGTAAGTCCAGACATTGCGTGTTAAGTGGTGGAACTTAACGCCGCGCTGTCTTCGGTACCAAACCGAAGAGATGCAATAAATATATAATAATTACTCCGAGTAAGAATCGACTCCACAACCAACGTGGTTACAATACACTATCCAACTGTACGACAAGGGCCTTAGTAAGTAAGGCATTATTCACCAAATATTTTCATAATATCTTCGTAGTTTGAAGGATAATTTTCTTCGTCCGGTTCACACAAAAACCGTAGCGAGGCTAACCTAAAATTTGCTGAGTATTATCCCAATATAATTTCATGAATAATTTATAATTTGGCCACACAAAGCCATATTTTTCCTTTAAAAGTTGCGAAATCAAAGCCATCTCTCTAACAATACTTTGTATGAATGTTAGGGAACAATGGAACTACTCGGAAGAACCCCGCTTATTGGATCCCGGTCGTTGATTGTAAATTTGTTATCAATTGTTATCAAGGAAATGCCGGAAATGATTCAATATTCAATGAATTAAGTTTAGATCATTATAATATGAATATGAATCTTTGCTAGTGGCAATGAGATTCATATTTTATTTTATACTAGCGGCCCGCTCGCCGTTTCGCCGCGTGAACTATTTCGTTATATTGCAATTGGTCAAGCGGTTTAGATTTTTCATATAAACTTTCATCCCCTATTTCAAGCCTTTACAGGGTGATTTTTGAAAAAAAAAAAATGCCTATGTTAGACCCAGTTACTTTTACTACTTTCATTCTAAATTTCATCCAAATCGGAACGGTAGATTAGCCGTGAAAGCGTGACAGACAAACACACAGACTTTTCTATTTATATTATAAGTATGGATAATAATTTTATATGTATTTTTTTGAGGAAAAAATCAAAATCTTACTTAGCGTGTAAAGCTTCAAGGTTTTTTTCAGTACAGCAGAGTAATCAGATGGAACGTAGTGTCAAGACACTCCATTTAATACCTATACCAATATAGGTATACATTTTATTTGCATTTAGCAACCATAATAATTACTTTTTATACGTAAAACTAAAATATGTGAAGATATCTGTATAAATATTTAATGCCACATATATGACAATATTGTGATTTTTGAACATCGTTCAACCTTACTTGTAGGTACAGTATAAAAAACTATTGTGACCTGTTTGTCTTTTGGCTTTGGCTTTGTTCTACCTAAAAAAAAACATTGTCTTGATTTACTAGTGTCAAGACATTCCGTTCTATCTCATTCAACTTTCCAACACGAAATCGAGTGGAAAGTTGAGTGACAAAAATCAATGCTGTGCTTACTAGAACAAAGAAATGAATATAATTTAAATATAATCATTCCCTCGAATGGAAATCAAACACACAACCAAAAACGCAGTCCCGCTGCGCCACGACGGCCTCAACATACACATAAATATAAATTATTTATTAATTCACAGGTTAAAGACGATAGTATGAAGATCCAAAAACAGCGTCTTCACCAATGCAATAGCTCAAGGAAGGTACGGCTTCATCTCCCCGACAACAACTTACAAACGAACAACAACTGTCACCCACAAACGCCAAGACGACCTGCTGATACGTTTTTGTAATAAAAAAGTAAATATATTAAATTTTCTTAATTAATCAACTGTTATATGGCCCATGGGTCATATTTTTAATGGATATTTCAGATATAAAATACGCAGGTAAAGTTTTTTTTGACCACGAAATACCAAAAATGTTTAATTTAATATGTCCAATAATAAATGCAAAACTAAAGAACTAAAGAACTAACTAAAGAAGTATTTTATTTTAATTTTTATATTAAAATATAAGTGAAAGTTTTTTTTTTTATTGTAAAAAAAAGAATTATTGCTTATGGAAAACATTGTATAACTAATTATAATGTCGACGAGTTGTCTTTAACTTTGGATGTTAATATGGACGTGTAAAAATAATATAGAAAAAGTATTACTATATACTATGGTCTTTCCATTGCTATTAAAAAAATTGTTATTTTTGATTTATTTTTATAATTTTGAAAAGCCTTGTTCCAACCTATACTTTTAAAGAATATAAATATGTATGTATATGGTATATATAAAATTTCAGCTTTTTTAAATATTTTTAAAGTATTATTCCACACTTAGGAAAATTGAAAAAGATATTAGAAAACGTATAAACATTTTTTTTCGAACGCATGCTCAGCAGTGACAGTGCCTGGACCTGGTACTCGGGCGGCGCGGGTTCGAATCCCGCTGCGTTCATAATTTTCATACGTTTTCTAAATGTCTTTTTCAAATTTCAGCTTTCTACGCGCTGTGGTTACGACTATGTGTTGACTGTCAGTCACATAGTAACGAAAGAGCTACATAAAATATAAAATGTAAGCGTTTTTCTTGTTTCTTTAGCTCAATATTTAAAAAAGTCTACATTTACAATTTTGATTACGATTCTGTCAAATATAAAAGCAGTATTTATTTTTATTAATTGTAGTTAAAAGGTGACTACAAATAGTTTACTCATAAGTAAGATTGAGTATACAATTTTTTAATATTAGATGTAATAATAAGAATAATAAATATTATCAATGTGAGTGTTCATAGTATTTAATTGTTGTCATTTCGTGTAAATTCATTATAGCAGTACACGGTAACTTAAAATATAATTTATACACTTTAATTTTACAGCACTACAAATACCAAAATATACATTTTTTTATTTAAATTTTATTGGCATCATGTTTTATAACTAGCGGGATAGTCAGATAGAACGCAAAATACTACGATACTTCCTTTCTTCATCAGGTACCATCCTCGTATTTTTTATGTGACCTTCCTCCAGTATTATTGATACTAAGTTTTTGAAAGTAAACCAAGTTATTTTTTTTTCAGTACTCACTCTGAATTAAATGTCTTCTTTTATCATTCTTTTGTTTCTCCACTGTGCAATTGTCGTACTCAACATGCTTTCTATGTGCTTCTCAACGGAGTGTCTTGACTCTAGATTCTCTCTGACTATCCTGCCATGTGGAAAGAAACGAGAAGCTTTTTATTATCTACAGTAGCTAAAAATAAATTTTTTCCCTAATTGTAATCATTTCCTTGTATAATAATTAAGGATTAAATAAGTTTTTACTGTACCATTAAATAGTATTCACATGTAAATGCATCTTTGCTAAAAATGTCATTATAATATATTTATTGAAATAGTAACATAAACATTCAATTTAGCCAAATACCTGAGTAATTAAATTAAATCATTTAATTTAAGAGTTGCTTTCAAATATTTTGATACATTCGATGTTGTATAGATGTTAGATATATGTACTGTGGTGTTAAGATAAAAAAATACTGTAAGCAAAAATACAGGGAGTAATGAAAAATAGTAATAAATTTTGTTTTCATTTTTCATATTTTCTGATAGTTTTATAAGTTAACTGATCTCATTAACCAAAATTAATTAATATACATGGTTAAGTAAATGTTAAAATAACTGTGAATTTGTACTATTTCGTAAGTTATTCGTAAATTTGAATTTTATTGGTATTATTTTATTCTAATTAAAACAGCAATAGCTGGAATAATTGCATCAAACCAAAATGAATTGAAGTCTGCAGATTTTAAAATATGGGTTAATTTCATAAACAAAGTTTAGTAGAACATAAATCAGCTAACACTTAAAAGGTATTTTTATTTTCTACAAGATGAGATTGTTTAACTTAAATTTACATTTATTTATTGAAATAAATTAAAGGCTAATTTTAATTTATCAAATTATTCTTCATAAGGTATTTTATTTGACATCCATATTGTTGAGATGTATTAAAATTATCTAGACCACCATCTTGGATGTCCTGCCATATTGGAAAAATAATATTTTATTTAGAATTTTCAATAACAAATCTATTTTTATTTTTCCTTTAAAACAAATATATTTGAACAATGTTTGCAAAATGTATGTAAAATAAAATGTGCTAAAATGGAGTCAAACTCTAGTCATTATGCATTATATTATATTCTCGTAAATGTTAAATTTATTAAGTACCGTTTATTATTGTAAGTTTATTTTATACTGTAGGTTAATAAATAAATGTATTAATATTTTAAATAAAATTGTTTTATTTTCTTAACCTTTAAAAAACTTTGCTGTGTTGTTTAATGGACAGTGCCATGCCGTAGTCGGCATACAGCTACAGATTTTATTTATCCCGCATGGTATTCAAAGAGAATCACGTAACAAGATCTCACTGATTTGAGTGGCGGTACTCAACGAAATATATGTATCTAAATGAACAAAAAATATCCTTTGTCCTCACACCAGCCATACAAAGGCCAATAAAATTAGAAAGTGTAAAAAGAAAAAAGATATAGAAAGTGTAAATAGAAGATACAATATCATAGTTTAGTAATAGAGTTACTTAATAGTATTTAAACTTAAAAACTTAAATATTTTCAAATTATCTAAATTTTTGAATTACTATTCATGTATTATTATATATATACTATTCATGTATTATTATATATATTTTGAATTACTATTCATGTATTTGTTTTTAAGCAACTATTCGAGATGTACGATGTGACATCATTAAATTATGTGACTTACTTAACAGAACAATACAACTAGCAGCCAAAAAGCACTCGTTAAATACTAATGTGCTTTTGATGTAAAAACTTTCAAGTAGAGCAACATATAAATGAAATACACAACACAAATTTATGAAATATTTGATCTTAAAAGTTAATAAAAATTTCAAACTACTATTTTGGAAGTCAGTCGTGGCGCAGAGGCACAGTGTGACTGTAAAGCGACAGGTCGTGGGTTAGATTCCCACTCGAGAAATGGAAATATTTGATATTTCCATTTTTTTAGCTCTGGTGTCGAGGCATAGCATGGCGTTACGCCACTTAACACGCAATGCCTCTAAAATTCTTCGAAAAGTGGGGAACGGAATGTCACAACACTAGGTTCCCTCTGCCTACTTCGCTGTGTGCGGGATACAGCGTGAAGCTAACAAAAAAAATCACAATTTCTATAGTTATCAATAAATCACGAATTGAGAGCGTCCCAATTTCAGGTGGAGAACGAAGAATCTTGACACTAGGTTCTTTTCGGATACCCGTATCTATATTTTTTTTTTAATTTTTTTTTAGCTTCACGCTGTATCCCGCACACAGCAAGGTAGGTAAAGGGAACCTAGTGTTAAGACTCTCCGTTCCGTACTTTCCGCCAAATTCGGAGGCATTGGGTATTAAGTGGCGGAACTTAACACCCCGCTTTGCCTCTACACCAGAGCGAAGGAAATGGAAATTTTAAATATTCCTACTCCTCGAGTGAGAATCGAACCCACAACCAGTCGACTGGTATGTAAATACATGAAAAGCGTAAAGCTATTACCGAAAAAAACTGAAAAAGGCATCAAAGTATATTAATGAAAACATTTATTTACTGTCCGCCTTTATAGAGATCAATGTATCGAGTCATTTAACAAATAATTTGAACTTTGCAGAGGCTTTTATGCGATGTAAGCTTTAAAACAAACTTGACAGGGTAAGAGTGCTGAAATACACGCATAATAAAATCACTTTAATAACATTTTGAAATACATTTTATATTGTACTTTATATTTATATAGTTTACTTACTAGCAACTTGCTCAAGGCTTCAATTGCATCAACAAAAATGTCCATGCCTTAGAGATACTTTTTTTTTAAACTGGTTGACCATGCGTCATCTACAATCTTCTTGAGAAATTTCATCTAAATCGGCCAAGCTGTTTAGATTTTTTATATAAATTTTCATCCTGCAGAGGGTTGAACCCTATTTGGATAGATTTTGGGAAAAAAGTAGCCTATATTTAACCTTGGGTCTTCAACTATTTTCGTTCCAAATTCAAACAATTCAAGTCTTTATTCAAACAGACTTTTGCAAGCACTTTTGAATCGTCGAATAATATTATATTATATTAGTGATGATAGTAGGAGATTACAAAAAGAAATATATTAACAAGTATTTATATAATTAATGACTTAATAATTTCTAATTATTCTTTAAAAGGATACTGGCATATAATATAATAATATATTATAGTATAAATATAATATAGATTGAAAATAATACAAATTGCTGTTCTCATAATAGTTATATGATATTGATAAAGCAAAATTAACGCTCAAAAAATCTAGAAAAAAGCCAGCGCCACTAGAAAACCAGGTCCTCTAGCTTCAATCAATTCAATACAAACCGTACGTTCTTAACGAGCTAGTTTAATTTTTTTTTATTCTTTTTATTATTTTTTTTAATTATTTTTTAGGCTCACGCTGTATCCCGCACATAGTAGGGTAGGCAGAGGGAACCTAGTATTAAGATACCCCGTTCCCCACTCTAACCACTACTTTAAAAATGTTATATTTATAAAATTTTATAACTTATTTTTTATTAGCAACCTCATTACTTTTATGATTACTAAAATACTAGCTATGCCCGTGACTTCATCCGTGCGTAATTTACAGAAGACGTTATAACGAACCGAATAAACGAACCTACTAACTTGATATTTTGGAGAATTCAAAAAATATCTTTATAAATTGTAGCCTATGTTGTATTCTGATGTATAAGCTGTATTGTTTAAAGTATTATTTTAAGTTTCATTAAAATCCATTCAGTAGTTTTTACGTGAAAGAGTAACAAGCATCCAAACAAACTTTTACATTTATATATTTTTTTTTCAGCTTCACGCTGTATCCCGCACACAGCAGGGTAGGCAGAGGGAACCTAGTGTTAAGACACTCCGTTACCCACTTTCCGCCGAATTCGGAGGCATTGCGTGTTAAGTGGCGGAAAATAACGCCGCACTTTACCTCGGCACCAGAGCGAACAAATTGGAAATATTAAATATTTCCACTCCTCGAGTGGGAATCGAACCCACAACCAGTCATTTACAGTCACACGCTTGTGCCACTGGGCCACGACTGGCCACTACATTTATACATACATTTATAATATTAATAGGATATTTTTTTGCCATGTTCTAAATTACACATTAAAGATATAGAAAATACTATATATAAATCCTCATATACGAATACATCTCCTGGTTTAATTTCGAAAACTAAAGCCTAGACCCATACATAGTTAATGTGGTGTAAGACAAGAGAAAAATCAATGTCAGAACACTTTTCGCACGGCCATTGAAACCGAAAATAGGAAAGCCAATCTAACGGAACAAGGGGAATAAGCGAATTCGTACGATTCCTTATCACTATTGGCTTCGTAGTGACCAATGTATTGCGCAGTTACCAGCTATTGAAGCTTGAGCAATTTACTTTGATGTAGGGCTTGTAATTTACACAATTACAACATGTATACGAGTATATTATAAGTATATATTAGAAACCATGGGATAGCTTGTTTTAATTAATTGTTAACATTTTAAAGTGTTATACACTATTAAGAAACGATTATTTCTAAAAAAATATATTTAAATGATTTTGACAATCCTACCTATGATTTGATGATTTGATATATAAAATGGTTGTGGGTTCAATTTATTAGAACCGGTTGTAATGAGTATATTCAAAATTATATTTATAACTCTACTGTGGTATAACAAAGCACGGCGTTTAGCTTTACCAATCAATTATAATTTTTCAAATCGGTTTGTTTTGAGACTATCCTCTGAGCTTGTCGGGGAAAGTGTTTTAATGATTTAAAAAAATCTTGAAAATAATATTGATTTAAAATAAAGGGGTATGGAGTGGCTTAGTACTGAGTTCCCTCTGGCCTGCCCTACTGTGGGCTGGATACAGCGTGAAGCAAAAAAAAAACTTTTAATTTTAAATGCTTTTTAATTATTATATTCTCTTTTATATGTTCTAGTAAAATCAAGGCAACTACTATCTATTAACTACTCTCCACCTACCCTGTTATTCGGAAAAAAAACGTAAACAAAATGTTTGTAAAGCTATCAAAATCACTTTCTCAATACAAAAATGTACTTGTCACACCGACATTACATGTTATTGGATCGATAAATCATATAAACCAAATACAACGTCATATTTCGTTAGCTATTGCGACTATTTTACGCACGATTAATGAATTACCAGAGAATCCCTTTAGCACAACAGCTGACATTTATTGCTTGGAAGAGATTGATTGGAAAAAACATTAGGAAAGTTTTGGATACCAGTGAAATGTCACGGCGATTCTAAATTTCAAACGTTTAGTTGATTGAATAAGCTTCATTTTATTATTTATATTCTTTTATAAGCGGGTGACATGTTATTTATGAGGTTATCGTGACGCAGTGGGACAGCATCTGTTTGTATTTGGTTGCAAGTGGTTTTGAGTTTGATTCCCACTTGGTGAAAAGATCCTAATTAAATTATTTTCATTCCTGTTAAAGTGTTATCTACCACTCGCATGCAATGTCTCAAAAGCATCTCATTGATTCATGTTGATTTCTTTGCATTGTGTGCTTTTATAATCTTAACTATCAAATATTTGTCGATGGCAACTCATTTGTATAGATTTAGTGATCCTTGTCTATTCTGAGTATCTTCCGTATCCTCTTCAGTAATTTTGACAGTAAAATATAAAATTTAATTTTTTCAATTTCCGTTAGTATTTTGAAATAACTTTCAATATTTCACTCTCCATGTTGTTGTTTCATTTTAGACTAGTCAGTTATTTCAAATGCTGGACAAGGAATATGAAACGAAATTTTTAATCTCCATTTTTAGTCAAAATTGTAAATAAAATAATTTATGGTTTACGCGCCAAATTTCAACTTTTAATGCTCAATAAATCTGCTGAGCATTGTTTATTAGTCACTAAGCTGGTAATGAGAGTTTGATATAGATATAAAAGCTTATATGTTTTTATTTATGATTCAATAATTTTATATCATTTTGCCAATTAGAACCATTTTAATATTTATTATTCATAGATGAGTTTTTATTCACGTATATTTGCGAGGCTATTCAAAACAACAACTGCATTATTTATTCTCAATATATTCATTTTAGACTAGACATTTTAAATGCTGGACAAAAAAATATTCATTTTCAGTCAATATAGAAAATAAAATCTTTTATAGTCCATATACCTAAGTACTAGCTTATGAAACAAGTAAAATATATGATAATAAAAATATTTTGACATATTATGAAATGTTAATAACAACAGAATACAAAGTTAAAGCAACCGTAACCTACGCATCGCAGGTTAACACTTGATTTATTCTTTTATGGATACCAATATTTCAATAGACGATATATTTTCAGCAAAAATGTATTGGAATATTTTTTTGTTGAGTCAATAAAATGCAAATACGCAAATAAAATTGGTAGGTTAAACTTGTATGAATAAAGATGTTAGAGCTTATAGAGGATGAATTATTCAGTAGAGTTTTATAACTATAGAGTTGATTTAAGAAAATTGTAAAACTACAATTTGGTGAATTGCAAAGATGAATCTTATGTCGTGACTGATTACATAGTCGTGACGTTTTGTGATATTATATTAATAATACTGTCTCGTCGAAAATTTCAGATTACATTAAAAACATACATGTTAAATACGGCTTAAGGTTAAAATATTAACAAAGTTTAATATGAATAATATCAAGAGTTAAAGAGTGCCGAGAAAAAAGTTAATACATATGTGGGAGCCAAATATTTAGATTTTTGCACCTTCATGTTTGTTCCGTATCGCAAAGTAATCAGAGAGAACCCACTCAAGTCGTTCTGTTTTCCACTTTCCGCTCTCAGTCAAGACACTGCATGTTAAGTGGCGGAACTTAACGTCTCGTTTTGTCACTGTACAATTGCTAACTATATAATTCACACCTATATATTTGGCAGAAAATCATTTCTTTGGCAAAGAATTTTAATCAATTTTACTTCAACAAATAGTATCTTAATCCTTTGTGGAAAACTAAGGAGGAAAATGTACCTAGAATTAAAAAATAAAATTTCAAAATTAAAATCTTTGTCGGGTGGAAAGTAAGCAATGCAGTGTCTTGACACTAAGTTATCAATGTCAATGTCCATATAACCAAGTCAATAAGAAAGTATGTCAATATAACCAAGTCAATGAAAAAGTAGGAAGCTAAAAAAAACATTAGATACGTGAACTTAAATAAAAATAACCTATTTGAACTTTCAACTTTTCATTTAATTCATCTGGCAATAATATTTTTTATAACTTATTATAAGTCACAAAAATATAAAAAGTTTAACGTTATTCACTTTTCAGGTTTCATATCAATTTTTACAGTGACAGTGTTTGACAATCAGAGTTATAAATATACGGATCATTCAGTTTATCCCTTATATATGTATACGACTGTACATATATTGGTATGTAAATTCCACCTTATATATTATCGAAGTCTTACACTCCGAACACATTTGCGTACATATACGACTTTTTAGGTACTTCTTGCTCAATAAATTAACTGTTTTATTGCTCTAAGAATGAAAAAGGTGAGGTAATTCAATCTAGGCCGAGCCGATAGGAGCCTAAGCTTAGGCTGAAAGACATGAAATCCGAAACGAACACACTTTTATTTTGGTGGCTTTTTGTTAACTACAATGTGCGACATTATACTTTGTACAAGATAGCTTGTTAAAATTTTCGTATAACGCTTGAATGTTTAGAGACTTGTTTTATATGTATTTTTTTTAAATATTTTTAAAATTATTAAAATAAGAAAATAATATGGTCATCAATGCATAGTTATAGCGATCAGAAAAAATTACATTTGTCAAAAAGATCAAGCTATTTTTAAATACTTTTAAAGTGTTATTCCACACTTAGGAAAATTGAAAAAGACATGTTAGAAAACGTATCAAAATTTAAACGCAGCGGGATTCGAACCCGTGCATCCTGAGCCATGACTTCTGGCTGCCTGAAGCCTAGATCAAGCTATCTTCTACAGGATATAGTAGTATTTTCTAAAGAGGGGATTGTTATATTTAGATTCGAAAAGAAAAGAAGGTTCACGCTGTATCCCGCACACAGCAGGGTAAGCAGAGGATACTTCGTGTTAGGACACTCCGTTTGCCACTTTCTGCCGAATTCTGGAGGGATCGCGTGCTAAGTGGCGGAACTTAAGGCCGTGCTTTGCCTCGACACCAGAGCGAAAAAAATGGAAATATTAAATATTATTTTCACTTATTTGTTTCGGTAACGAACTCCACTTAAGTACTGTACACCAAGTAATGTCTTGATTTTGAAAGGAAAAACGAACTAAAAGAGAGAAAAAGAAATAAATAAGAACGGAGTGTCTTGACACTAAGTTCTCTCTGCTAACCTTGTTATGCGGATGAAAGCGTCAACCTTACAAAAATATTTTTTTTTAATCTTTTGAATAGAACTAACGGCCTTGAAACAATTTTGTCATTATCTACATTATGATTTATCTTGTTATTGAAAGTAGTTATTATGTCAAATTGTAATAAGCATGGTAACGATATAATTATCTATTTATGTTATACACTGGGCCCAAGTGGAATAACTTTTACATTACTAAATTTATTTAAATTCCATATTTAAAATGAAAAAAAAACTATAATTAAATACTATTATTAAACTTCTGTATAACAAATATACAAAGAAAAAGCGAGTGATAAAATATTTCAAAAAACTTGAAAATCCATTAAGTATTTTTAGAAAAGAAATTGTTTTAACTGTATTTTTGGAATTCGAAAATATCTTTTAGAAGGCCCGGTGTTTGGAAAGCTTTATAATTGTCCGTGGTCACAGATATATAGTAGTCTAATGTCTAAGACTATTGACACATGATTAAACTTGCATATCAATGTAAAAAAAACTGGTTGAAAAGTTACCACAGAAAAGCGTGAAACAGACAGACCTTTTAATAAAAAAAAACATTTTCTTCCTTGTTTTTGCTCCTAAACGTCAAGAAATTATAAAATTACTAATTGAAGCCTCCTCTAGATTGCAATTCCAATTTCATTTCTCCTCGGAAAGAAAGTACTGTAATACAAGAGGACGTTTTCTCGAACTTAGCCGAAAAATGGCAAACGGAATATTTTAACACTATATTCCTTCTAACACGCTATGCTCGAAAAAACGTGAAACTATAAAAAACTATATATTATCTCACAACAGTTAGCAGAATAAAAAGACATTCACAAGTATTGGACTAAAACTGCAGGCAATAACAGTCCGCCATTGTTTTGCGTCGTTATACGCGGCTCGTTGACAGTTGAAATGTCCGTGAAAATATGTTTCGTGTGTCGAATAGGAAATGGGCTAGAATCAAAATGGGGTACTATTTTTTGAACTGTTGTTTTGAATTTAGTGAACATATTTAATTTAATTTAATATGTTTTCGGAATATTAACATAAGTTTTAAAATGTATTTATGAATATATTTAAAAATAGTTTTGTATATAATAAGCAATAGTGGCTCAGTGGGACGCTGTCGGACTATAAAACAATCTGGTTAGGGTTCCTATTCGAGAAAATTTTCTCTCGATTCTTGTCTCGATTTCGGGCGGAGAGTGAAGAAAAACAAGTGAAGCTAAAAGTCGCCGCCTAAAAAGCCATAGACGATAGATTTGTTAAGGCAAGTTTTATTTTTAGAGAGAAGACTTTTTAGAAATTAATATATTTTAAATATAATAATTCCCCCAAAGGCGAGAATTCAACTCAAAACCAATCGTGTTTACAGTTAAACATTGTTCCACTGTGCCATTATACCATGAGATAGACGGTATTTCTAACGCTTTAATTATAAAAAATATTGAATTTCTATACTTCTACGCTATAACCTTGACCACTCCAGATTCTATACTCTTTTATACACATAATTTTTGTACCAGAAGTTCATGTATTAATATTTCTAATTAATATACTTCTAATAAAAACGAAACCAATGTTATGTACATTCATTTTACTCTTTACCGACCTCAATCATATACTAATATTAAGAACGAATCTTTTGATCCGTCCTAGACGATAATTTGCGATATTAGCTCAATAGTAAGGAAGAAAGCAATTTGGTTGTGTCAGTGGCCATCGGGGCCGATATGATTTATTAAGCCCCCAGTCTCCCTTGACCTTGTATAGCCCGATACTTAATCTTTCTGAATCATTATTCAAAACAAAACATGTAATTTGTCTGAAATATAAAAAAAACAATTTTGTTAGATTTTTTGTTTAAAGAAAGTAAAATACTATTAAAAAGATCTTTTGGAATAAAACTAGAAATTACACATTTTGAAATAAAACTATTTGAAACCGGATTAATCGCATATATTTTTGATATTCGAAAATACAATTTTTAGAAAACCCGTTTCGAACGCTTTACAGTAGTTCTCGCTCACAAGTACATCGAGTCTACCAAATCCTTCGAATACCAAAAATACATACGGAATTAATTAAATACGGAATTAATCCGGTAAAACATAATAATTTATTTTATAACATACAAATAATATATTTTGCTTAATAATAATATTAATTTGTGTCTATAGTGTTGCTGCTATAACTGGTTTATAAACGAACACCAAAACTGGAAACTCAAATCAATTGTTTAAGAAGTTTATATTAAAAATTATAATACAGTTGAGCATTTTATTAATTTTAAGTTGTATTTAATGATTGAGTATTTTTGAATTGAATGCTTAATTAATTATATAACAATTGCACATTGAGCCTGTACTCATAACGTCACAGTAATTAGGCGGAAAGTACAAAATGTATAACGTCTTTACTTACCATACAAATTAGGGACAGATATACTCGTAGGTAGAGGGAGGGATATGTATGTAGAAATAAGCGTCATTGCTACTATTGAAGCCTCTATAAAACATGTTTATTACGTAACTACCGTTGAATACAACTTTATTTTATTATATGTTTTTTTTTAGTTTTAAACATTTTTAAAGTGTTATTCCACACTTTTAGAAAACGTATAAAAATTTGAACGCAGCGGGATTCGAATCCGCGCCTCCTGAATACCGTCCAGGCGCTCTCACCACTGAGCCATGCGTTCTACAACCAGCTGCGTCGAAATTCTTATACACTTTATTATAACTTATTTTTGTTGTTAGTATGTTTTTTCGTTTAAAAAACAACTTCACGTTTTTTTTCCACACAGTCAAAGAGAAACTAGTGATCCACTCTTATTCGCAGTTAACGCCCGAAATCGAGACATTACGTGTGAATGCAGCAAAACATTGCAAACTAAAGTAAAAGTATTAGTAACAATGTCATTATACGGAATGTAATTATTTTTTACTATTTTAGCTTCTATAGCTTACAAGTGGACGTAAATATACAAACAGGTGTTTGTAAAGTTGTATTTCATGACATAAAATGTGTTTTTTTAAAGCTTTACAATTTACGGAAAATATATCGTTTTTCAAGACGGGTGGGTCTCGGGATGAATCTGGACAAGACTAAAATTATGTTTAACGATCATGTATCCCCGAGACCTGTTGTCGTAAGTGGCGCTACACTTGAAGTTGTGCAGGATTATGTGTACCTTGGCCAAACAATCCAGCTCGGCCGGCACAATTTTGAAAAAGAAGCGCACAGAAGAATACGCCTTGGTTGGGCGGCATTTGGGAAGCTTCGTCATATTTTTGAGTCATCTGTCCCACAATGCCTTAAAACTAAGGTATTTAACCAGTGCGTTCTACCTGTGATGACCTACGGAACAGAAACGTGGACACTCACCGTAGGGCTGGTCCATAAATTAAAGATCGCTCAGCGTGCGATGGAACGTGTAATGCTTGGAGTTTCTCTGGCTGACAGAATTCGGAATGAAGTCATTCGCCAGAGAACCAGAGTCACCGACATTGCGCGTAGGATCAGCACGCTGAAGAGGAATTGGGCCGGCCATGTCTCTAGACGAAATGATGGTCGATGGAGCCGACACGTGTTAGAGTGGAGACCGCGTTTAGGCAAGCGTAGTGTAGGACGCCCTGCAGCACGATGGACAGATGACTTGAAAAAGGTGGCTGGCAGCGGATGGATGAGAGCTGCCCAGGACCGGGAAGGTTGGCGCTCTAAGAGGGAGGCCTACGTCCAACAATGGACGGCAACAGGCTGAAAAAAAAAATTGAATATTAACAATATATCGTTTTTACAAAAAACAATATGGGGCCATTCGTGGCGCTGTGGCATAAACGTATGGCTGTAAACGACTGATTGTGGGTTCGATTCTCATTCGAGGAGTAAAAATTTTTGTTTTTTCCATTTTCTTCGCTCTGGTGTCGAGGTGTAGTGCCACTTAAGACGCAATGCCTCCGAATTCAGCGGAAAGTTGGGAACGGAGTGTCTTAACACTAGGTTCTTTCTGTCTACCCTGCTGTGTGCGGGATACAGTGTGAAAATATATAAAAAAAAACATTAGTAACTGAACATAGAAGTGCACACAATATATGTTTAAAAATAGTATAAAAACACATAATATGTAACATACTAGTCAAGATTGCAAGATAAGCGTTGCTCATAAATCTATGTAAATCCTGGGAAATATTCCAAATGTAGCAAAGAAAATGACAGTCCCATTCAAACCGTCTCGCAGGGGCTTACCACTCGTTTGTCATTGAAATAGTATTATTATTATTAAATTTATTATTCTTTAAGAAAAAATGTTATTAAACGAATATGTTATAACATGTGCGCAAATAAAATCCATCAACTTATAAAAGATTCACACTTTTTCCTGCTTTTTCAAGAGAGGTAGTGTCAAGACACTATTTATATTGCGTGCGAAATTGAGATATTGGGTGTTGATTAGCGTACCTGTAAGTCACGCTTTGTCTTCTTACCAGAATGGACCAATCAAAATATCCACACTTGTTTTATAAATGCGAAAGTCTGCCTGTTTGTCTGTCATGGTTTCTGATTTGGATGAAATTTAGATTGAAAGTAGTAAAAAACCCAGGGTCAAACATAGGCTATTTATTTTTTTCAAAAGGGGTTGAAATAGGGGATGAAAGTTTATATAAAAAATTTAAACCACTTGAGCTATTATAATGAATTTTGGCATAAATATAGTTAATAGTCCAAGGTAAATATAGGCTACATTATTTTTCAAAAATCCACCCCCGGGGGTGACGAAACAGTTACATAGTTCACGGGGTGCAGCCGCGAGCGGGCCGCTAGTAGCTTAAATATAACTACAACAAGCGGAAATCGATTCCACAATCAATCGCCCTTACAGTCAAACGCCGTTCCACTGTCCCACGATGGCGTCGTCCAAGAATTATAGCAAAGGGCTATTACTACTAAATGACTTAGAAATGTTGCGCTACTATAAGATTAAAGTGATGCAGTTGGAACGTTTTTTTTTGTATATTTTTCCATAAAGATGTAGTTATGGATTCAAATCCTGCACGAGACATAAACAATTTATCTTTTTCCTTGTTCATAAATACTTTTCCAAGTAATATACGTAATTACTACAATCACTATTAATAAATATATACTCAAAGTTAGTCAATTAATTTTATTCAAAATAAGAATTTACATGCTTCATTTTTTGAACGTCAAACAATTTACCACCGGTTCACCAAAGTTAATGCCTCAGACCTATACTTTGTAAATAAACATAACTTTATTCATAAAAACAAACACTATGACATAACAGAATACAGTTCAATGAACTTGCACATGTTAGAATAGCAAATATCCAGTAAGTTATACATAATCAACGTATAAAACAAAAGGTCAAAGGAATCTGTCCCCGAGCGGGAGGTCACTGCCGATCACATCGTAAAAAGGAACGACCCAAAATATTATATATAAAGTGACAAAATCCTTTCTCACTATTTTTAACGAATCGATAGAAGCTATGCTAAGATTTTATTAAGTTACTCTCAAAATTGTCCATTTTCTTACGATTTCGAAGATAATACTCGAATTTGAAGATAAAAAATGTCTTATTTTTGGCATTGCAGCTTTACGCTTTTTCTCGCATTGTGGGGGAGGGCCTAATGTCAAAATACTCCGTCCTCCACTTTCTACTTGAAATCCAGACAGTGTGTAAAGTGACGAAATTTTACGCGACGCTTTGGCTCAGACACCAGAATAAATGAATATTTAAATATAATCATACCCCCGAGTGTGAATCAAACCCACAACCATCGCTTTATAGTCTTAATCTCTTCCCACTATGCCACGATGGCCTGTTAATATAAAGCGAAATGAATAAGCCGGCTTCTGTAAAATTTATTTTGTTTATATTAATAGTTTTATTTATCTTAATGTTATGTTAAATATCTTAAGGTATATTTACATAGTTTTGTGATAGACAGTTTTAACCATACAGTATTAGAAATCCAGTTTTATTGTAAGGGCCATAAATAAACACACAAAGTCAATAAAAGCGAATCGCAACATAAAAAAGTAGTTTAACGTTTTTAGCTAGCTACATTGCAGAGTAGGCAGAGTGAACTTAGTTCCTCCCAACTCAACATTGCCCTTTATCTTAGCAAGTATCGAAATGAAAACGAATTTAATATAATCATGTGTGCAAGTAAAAATCAAACCCACAACCATTAATTTCACAGTTCCACTGCGCCATGACATAAAGGCTACTTAGGATTTTTTGGTTTTGGTCATCATCAGGTTTGAAGGTCACCAAAAGTGATGAACTTCGTGTTGCAGAGAAGGAGCTCGGAGAAGTGCCTGAGATTTGAAAGACTTTGCAAACCCTTTAAAATGCATGTCAACGATTACATCCACAGTCAAAAGTCTTTTTTGTACTTAAAAAAATTGTTTTTGATTTTAATTTTTTAATATATTTTTTTTCAAAATAAAACCTCTTCGAGGAACAAACACAAATTAAATCATACAGAACAGTCAAAAATTGACAATCATTCATATAAATTAAAAAGATGATTTAAAACAACTCTAAGGAATATCTAAAACAAAAATTCATACAGCAAATAATTATTTATAGCACAAATTTAAAAAATAAACATGAATACTTAAATTTTCACATTCATCAACGTCGGATGATTGATAAAGAACCTTTTCAATTTAGCCAGCGTTAAAAAGCAATGGATAACTTTGGTAAGATATAACCATTATTCCAGTATTTTATATGGAAAATATTGTAAAAAACATACAATAACTGTACTTGTATATGTTTATCTTCTGGATTTTCTTAAATTTTAGGAAGTGAGTAGATCGTTCTTTAGTCTATATAAGTGACGATGGCGTTTGTTGCGTACATAAAGATTGTACTGGAAACTGTAAACCGAACAACACATTACTAATTTAATGTTATATTTCTCAAATTGAACATATATCTGCCCTAGCCCGTTCGACCCCTAGCGAGGTTTGAATCCCACAAGAGACCATCGTGACACTATTCCTGCCTTACTCTAAGCAGCTACATTGGTTACCCTAAGCA
Source organism: Dryas iulia moderata (assembly GCA_019049465.1). Lineage (NCBI taxonomy): Eukaryota > Metazoa > Arthropoda > Insecta > Lepidoptera > Nymphalidae > Dryas > Dryas iulia. Next base: position 12,809,160 of record CM032425.1, read on the forward strand.
GCGCTTGCATTTTTACGGGGACTGAGTACCGTCTTCCCTCATCCTACTGGTGTCGCAAAAAGACTAGTTCTGTCAACAGCAATAACCTCAAGTTCTAAAACATAAAAATATTCCAGCCTGCAGTAATACCTATTGGCGTTTCCTATTTCACTACGTACGTACGTTATGGCTGCCTTATACCATATTTTCATTTTTACGAAAAAATATTAAGTTTATAAATAAAAATAAATCAAATAAGCAATAATATTCGAAGCGTGACTAATATTATTTAATATTCGGCTATAGAAAGCTTATGCAATTCAAAATTTATAACTTTCAATATTGGGTTTAAACTTCGATCTGCACACGAGCCGGTCGTTTGTATGCACAAAGCATTTTATACTCGACACGTGCACCGAAGTTCGATTCTAACAACCTCTATTCACAAGCCACCTCGGCTTGTCGACTTGGTTAGTTTGATAAAGAATTTGATAGAGAATTTTGTATTTTATGGGTATATTTATTTCTGCAGGTCCAAAACGTCAACACTTCGTTATAAAATTTCTTCCTTCAATATCCTACGTTTATTTTATATTAAATTAATGTTAACGTATAAATATAAGCATATAATATTTACAGATAGTGCAGTAACAGCCTTTTGGAAAATAGACAGTGAGAAGCTGTATAAATATCATTTTGTAATCCAGTTTTTGTCGAAATATATATGTTTAAAGTTGAATGATGAGCATCACAGCACCGTCTACTTTAACTAAATTTATTCTATCAAAATTATACTTAAACATCTCTGTTTTCAACTTGAATTCGAATCCACGAATATCATACGACATTTATCATCAAGAATCATTTACATTTCCATATTTTTTTAGCTTCACGCTGTATCCCACGCACATAGTAGGCAGAGTAAGTAGGCAGAGGGAAACTAGTGTTATGACACTCCGCATTTTCGACCGAATTTAGAGGCATTGCGTGTTAAGTGGCGGAACTTAACGCCGCTCTTTGCTTCGACACCAGAGCGAAGAAAATGGAAATATTTAAATATTTCCACTCCCCCGAGTGAGAATCGAACTCACAACCAGTCGTTTACAGACACACGTTTGTGCCACTGCACCACGACTGGCTCAAACATTAACAAAATCTCCACATAATATAGCTATGTAATATTATAGATAAAGACGTAAACAAATCATTATTGCCATCTAATGCCAAAGCATTAGACGACAAAGTACTGTCACAAGAAATTTACGAACTGAAAAGGAATGAGTCTACACACGATCTAGGAGCTCCTGCCTTAGGACCTCCTGTCTCAAGTATTAAGAAAAGAAAGCGAAGCATACGTCCAAGACAAATGCCAAGTGACTCTTCTTCGTCGAGCACCCTTTCAGGATCTCTTCCAAATCTAACAGATGCACTTGCTAAAGAAGATTTTTACGATGCTTATGGAAGTTTTCATGAGTTTAAGGGTTTGTATGATATTTATATGGTTGTCTTTGAAAAATATCTACACTGTACCATAAATATAAACAGTTTGCTGACAATGAGTATAATTTAACTTGCAACCAATGCCTTGCGTTAATATTTTTTTACTTTCATGGTTCTAACGCCTCTTTTTGGTTTTTATATAGATTTTTTCTTCAGTTACTTTAATGCTTTTACTTTATTTTAAATTTTCTGCAAATTTTGTTTTCCGATTTTTTTACGACATAACCTAATGTTGAATAAATTCCGCTCACGTCATACTTATTTTAATTTTAGTGTAGACTTTATTTTTTTCCAGCATATTGCTTTTTTTAGCAAAATAGTTAAAGAGAACCAAGTATTGAAATTCCGTTCACCAAATTAAATTAAATATAATCATTCCCCCAAGTAGTACTCGAACCTACAACTGATTACTTTTGCAGTCAGACAATAATACAATACCTTAGGGCAACAGAACTTTGAAAAAATCGCTCTCCCTATAGAGCATCTATATGCTAATAACAAAAATTAGTTATAATAAGAATCGTATAAGAATTTCGATGCAGCTAGTAGTAGAATACATGGTTTAGTGGCCACAGCCATTTTACGTTTTACAAGAGGCGCAGGTTTGAATCCCGCGGTGTTCAAAACTTTTATAACTTTTCTAATAACTTCTTTTTCTTTTTTCATTCCTAAGTGTGGGAATAACCTCATAAACGTTAAAATATGTTACGTTAATATATGTTGTTTTAATACTTTTTGACATTTGTAGATGACAATAAAGTCATAACTATTTTAGCCGAAGAACAGTCTGATATATCCAAATCAATATCTCCTAATCGTGAATTAATACAGACAGCCAATCAGCAAGCCGCTCAATCTCAAAAACCATCAGCCACTCCTCGTCAGTCACTTAATACCTTAAAAGTAAGTTTATGGATGTATTTTTCACATTTGATTTATAGCAACAAATAAATTATTACTATCTAGGCTTGAAAATATTTACTTACTAATTTGAGTATAGTATATATTTCTCATGCATTTGGTTGGGTTTCAAAATGGTATTCAGCTAAATTTAGACATTAGCCACAAAAAAAATAACTTCACGCTGTTTCCTGTATAGAAGGGTAGTCAGAGAGAACCTAGTGTCAAGACACTCCGTTCTCCGCTTTCTGCCAAAAAATCAAGATATTACGTGATGGGAATCCTATGGGAATCTGATGGGAATGGAACCATTGTGTTAACAGTCAGGTGCTGACCCACTTCGGCCACAACATAGTCATAATTCTGTGTAATGCATGTGTATGAATATTTGAAATGTTACTTGATCCCTATTATTTTTTTTCTTATTATTATTTTGTCAACTTTATATTAACTTAATAAATACTTAGTAATAATTAAGGCGAGGTGAAACAGCAAATGTCTTCATATTCTGTTATAATTATAAATTACTTTGTTTATTTTATTTTATATTTTAAATATAGCTGTATTTATTTATTGTGACTAAATTTAAAATATGAAATAATCAAAATATAATTTATTTTCTATTAATATATGTTATTTTTTTTATTGTACTAGGTTATTATTTATTTTTAAAATTTCAGAACACGCCGACGCCGGATAATTAATTGTTTTCAAATTGTTTTCAACGAATGAAACCGAAGACGACAAAGATCTGATGACAAATAAAATAAAGTTAACATTTTCATAAAAATATCTTTTTTATTTACTTTTTATATTTACACATTCGCTATTCTGAGCTAGATAATAGATCGAGGCCAGAAAGTGATTAGGGCCAGTCGTGGCGCAGTGGCAAAGTACTGACTGATTGTAAACAACTGGTTGTAGGTTTGATTCCTACTCGAGGAGTGGAAATATTTAATATTACCATTTTCTTCGCTGATGTCGAGGTAAAGCGCGGCGTGTAGCTAAAAAAAAGATCAAGATGCATATTTTTTTGAATTTTACTTCCATGAAAGATAGACGCATGGAAACATTTTAAGACATTATCATAAAAATTCAAGGTAGGTATTTGTATTCGCATATGGGCTTACTTTACAATACAGCTTCACGCTTGTCCCGTATATGGGAGTAGTTAGAGAACCTAGTGTCAAGACACTCTGTTCCTCACTTTCTGTCTGAAATCGAGACATTGCGTGCATAAAGACGGAATTCATGTCTGATGGATCGGCTTTATCTTAAGTACCAGACTAAAGAAGTAAGAATATTTTCTGCATTACAACGTCCTCAATATACTTTAACATATTAAAATAAAAATTTATTTAAATGTTACAAAGAAACGTTTCTAGAAAGCACACATTTAAGTCTTATGAATCTAATGGACCTAGTTTTAAATTACCCGTACCCGGTAGACCTATTCCCGGTAGTCGGTCTTACTAAAAGTACTACTGGAAACTTTCTTTCTAATAGACTTTACAGTGAAACGAAATAATATTAACATCTAGATTACCTTATAATTTTTTTAACTTAATAATTACACCTAATAATTTTATCGAGTCGAGTTTTATCGAGATTATCAAAGATTAAGAAATTTGTGACGTTAGTGGTAAAAAAATGTCAAACGTTATAAAATATACCAAAATTGGCAATAAAATATTTTTTAACTAATTAATAATAACAAATGTATAATCACAAATCACAAATTAAAAAAATAACTTCTCTTACACAATTATCTTCTTCGTTATCACTTTAATAATATAGGTATACATTATATACATTATAAAATAAAAATCATATTTTTATATAAAAAGAAATATATTTAACAAATATAATTAACATTTTTATAATAAAAACCACATGTACTTGTATTATTAAAAAATGGTATATAATTTAAACAAATAGCTCATCGTCCCTGTGGCGCAGAGGATAGCGCGTTGGACTTCTAATCCAAAGGTCGTGGGTTCGATCCCCACCAGGGATGCATTATATTAAATATATTTTTTGAAGTAATAAATAGTAATGTTTACAAAATGTATTCTTTTGTTTGTATTTTTTTTATAAAGATATAAAAATAAATTTTATTTTATTAAAATATATCTTACAAAATTTTACAAAATTTCTAAATTTATTCTTTTTTTTTTACATTTTTTTTCATTATTCATAAATAAATATATTTCTCAAATTCAATATTAACCTACTAAAAATAAATTTAACAAAATAGACAAAACTTTTTACAATTTGACGTAACAATGACAGATTTTATTTTTAATTATACAGTGTAAATAATGTCATCATGACACCTTACTAACGTTTATTTACCAACATTTCTCGTGTTTTTATATCAATTAAGGAAACGTTACATCATCTCGGGAAGTCCCGTCACACGGGACTTCCTCAATGTTAACTAAGGTATACAAAGTTTTAGACAATTTTACAGTTACTTTAAAAATAAAACCAAATCAGATATTATACTGACTATTTATTTAAATACACAAAAGAAAAACAGCTTCGTAAACAAAATTAACAATCTTAACCTTTACTTAGCTAATTTGTAAAGTTTTAATATAGGTTTGTTTGAATTAATCACAGTTTAAGATGCTTTCAGTACAGGCCCTTCTTCTGAATACTTTCTAAATTAGTTTCTGAGACTGAAATTCTTCAAAAATCTATATCCGCCGAGGAAATAGGATGAATTCAACTGAGTGAAAGACACGATAAACAGTAAACCTGTATATTTTGAGATTATCGAAACATATGTATATATGTATATTTTAATATACTTCGAAAATTCCAGTGTCAGTAATGGAAAAACCTACAAGTCACAAATCCAAAACCAAAAAGTCCTCACCTAAGTCTTCTAAGGCCCATAAAAAAGGAAAAAGCGACGGTAACTAACACAACTATATTAAATAATTAAATTTATCATTAAATTTTAAAAATATAATGTAAACGAAAAGGTATTCTATTATTTAGGACCAACGTGTTCCATGTTTCTCGCGGAGCTATCAAGGAAACTTGCTCTCAAAAAGCGACAGGAAGAAACAAAAAATGTCGTGCGTAAGTTGATGTTCAAATTGTTTGGCCTATATATATCAAATTATATTCTTAACAAAGATCTGATTGGACTTTGCATAATTTTGCTGTCCTCCTACGCATTAGTATGTCCAGACTTGTCGCCACTTACGAGGCTTAGATGCCTAACGATTCATTCAAAAATTTACGCTAGGTCATGATAAACCATTAGTTATATTAAATACTAATGATAATGACAATAATTTTTGTTTTCTCACGCAGAAACTATAATAGAAACAATCACAAATGCTCTACCCGTCAAATTTTCAAAAATATTATCAAAGAAAGATTCACCTATGAAAATTGAAACTTTGCAAGCATATGCACCAGAATTGCTACCGAACGATACTATAGAAGTGCCTAAACCTATTAACATTGTTCCTAGTGCTTCTATGTTGAATATACCAACTCATAAATCTACTTTCAAAGTACCTAAAATGCCACTAGTCAGTAGCGAAGTTTTTAAAAAAAGAAAATCGATAACTGAAGATGTGGCGGTAAATACCACCTGTGATAACGACATAGCAAGTGAAATTTCAAAACATGTAGTTACCTTGAAAAAAATATCTCTCATAGCTGAAGAATTCAACCAGAAAACCGGTAAGTCTAATTATATTTTAGAAGTTAATTTACTTATTCTAATATTATTTTGATATTATAAAGGCTAAAAAATAAACGATAAGTGATCAAAATTCTTTAACCGATCTTTCTAATAGCCATAGTGTATGGCCAGATGCATCGTTCTGAACTATTTACAGGAACATGATATCTGAAATGATAACACAATATATATAACACTTAGCTTCACGCTGTATCCCGCACACAGCAGGGTAAACAGAGGGAACCTAATGTTATGACACTCCGTTCCCCACTTTCCGCCGAATCCAGAGGCATTGCGTGTTAAGTAGCGTAACTTAACGCCGCGCTTTGCCTCAACACCAGAGCAAATGGGAATAGAACCCACAACCAGTCCTTTACAGTCACACGCGTGTACCACTGCGCCACGACTGGCCCCTTAACACTTAAAAAATAATTAAATTAATTTTGCAGCTAAAAACCTAAAAGAAATCGTAGATAGTGTGCAAGAGGACTTAATAAAGAAACTAGAAGAGATACAAGCAGAACAAGGAGCGTCTTCTTCAAAATATGAGAAACATATTTCTATAGATGAACCTAGTGGACCTCCACGACACTGACAATCTAATAAAGAAAATAACTTAAGACAACTATTCTGTCATAAAACCAAAAAATGTCATATTATTAGATATTTTCCAAATTAATTGTAAAAATTGAAATAAATTAAACACTCTTTAAAGCTACTGTTTTGTATTATTTATTAAAAATAGAGTAATAACTGTCTAATATCTCACATTATATCTAAATATGATAATTTCAAGTGTAAAGTGTACATTTTATTCATTGTTTTGAAAAAAATATACTTTCACTATTATGGATTTCGCTGTTCCAACAAGTTCTGTTCTAGGGCGAGCAACCTATACAGTAGGACATGGGCAACTTAAATTTTTAAGGGATAATAAAGGTTAATATATACACTGTATATAATAATAATCTCTACTTCTATACTTATATTATAAATGCGAATGTCTGTGTGTTTGTCTGTCACGCTTTCACGGCTAATCTACTGGTCTGATTTGGATGAAAATTAAAATGAAAGTAGTAAAAATGACTGGTTCTAACATAGGCTACTTAGTTTTTTCAAAAATGAACCTCTAAAAGGTTGAAATAGAGGATAAAAGTTTATATGAAAAATCTACACCGCAATACCGATTGTAATGAATTTTGGCATATAGTTAGTTTATAATCCAAGGTTAAACATAGGCTACTTTATTTTTCAAAAATCTACCACCGAGGGTTGCAATATACCAAATCAGCCACGTAGATCATGCAGCGAATGCGCGAGCGGGCCGCTAGTTAATATATAAAACGCGTTAATAAGAAAATTATTTATGTTTAGATAAACCTAAGTCTATAAATAGTGAAAGGAAAAAACCCTTAAACAAATCATTTAGAAACTTAAAATACAATGCAATAACGAAAACTGTTTCTAAAGCCGGACAGTCAGATTCCTTACGTAAGTATAAATACATATGTATGTACCATAAAATAAATAGATCATGCTTATTAATACATGTATGTTTATATCTCAACTTATAATATGTCTTGTTTTCGTAAAGATACAGCTACCGTCAGCAATCAAACAGGCACTGGAAATTTTAAGAAATTTGGTAATATGCTTCGTCTTGATTAACATAATAATATTGTATTTACCCTAAACATAATATGAATAGAAAGCTTTTTTGTAGATAATTTTAAGTTAAAACCTAGTCTTATACCTCGAAGAATATGTAATATCAAAGAACTGTCAGCAATGTCTACAATAAAGAAAATATCTTGTAAAGTGAACAAAACTCTGATTGATCATAAAAATGTGCAAAGAGTGCAACACTTCAATATTAACCAAGGTAGAGAAATAATTTTAAACAAAAGTATTCTAGATTATATAATATAAACTTATTAATTTAACAACTTCAACATAGAAACTTTTATAACAATTACAGAATTTTGTCCTGAAATTCATTCACCACCTAAATCTGAATTTACAGCAAGGCCTATACCTTCCTTAGGGTGCATTTATAGAGAAGATTCGGGTATTAGACATGATCCTTTATTATAATGATATTTATTGACATTTTATATCAGTATTTCTCATTTTAAGATATAATTTAATTAATATATGAATCTTTTGACCAGCATGGTTCTTGAGTAATGGAAATGACTTCAGAGAGGATACAGACAGTATACTTAACTCAAATGATACTATAGGTATTCCACACTTTAACCAAGAAAATTCAATAACCGGCACAAATAATATTCTAAATAAAAATAACGGTATTTTTAATTTCCACTTTCTGACATTTTATTTTCTTTAAACTTAACGAATTCTTGAAGTAATATTATTTCAGTAGCACAAGAAGTAAATCAGCCAATTATACCAGGAACATCAAATAATAATAAAGTAGAAGTAAGACCTTTCAAGACTACTGATGAGAACGTCCGCGACTGGCTTTGTTCAGAATTGGATAAACCAACAAAAGACAACGAATCTGGTATTTTTTTTGTAACACTGTGGGATAAACGAAATGATAAAATGATTCATATCGTTGGTAAATCATTTCAGGGTATCAATCGGTAACTCCATATAGTCAAATGTCAATAACTAATCAAAGACCTAATAAGAATCTAAAAAGGAGGCTACATTCAAAGGCTGAAATGAAAATGTTTAAAAAAAATGATTCAGGTATATTTATCTAGTCCTTATATAAACTAATTTCTTTATTTTATATTTTGTAACAATTTTTTAAGTTTGATTTAAATTTAATTATATGATTTTACACGTAGATACGTTTGCGGTAGGGCAACACTCCACAGTTATAATGAACACAGGGAAAATAAATACAGCCACAATCAGCAATTTTCTTGGAGTGCCTAAAATAAATACAGATTTCAAGCTTATTAAAAATGTTAAAACAGGTACTTTAATATTAATCCTTTCATATAAATCTAAACAATAAAAGTACATTAAGTGTTTGACAACATACTCATTTCATTTTAAGATATACAACAACCATTAAAGTATCATTCAACTCCGAATCCTACAAAAAAGAAAACTAATAATGAAAAAGTTGCCGTTCCTTCCTATATTGAATATCCCTCCGAAGTTCTCCAGAAAACTACAAACTTTGAAGCTCATGGTAAATATTGCATGCACCATACTGCATGAGAAAGTAGATTTTTTACAAATTGTAGCACTTAGGTAAAGCAATGGAGCATTGGCCCAGTGGGATAGTATCTTTCATGAAGGTTCGATTCCTTCTCAAGGAAATTATTATTTTGAGATTATTTTAATTTCACAGCTTTGAAAAAGGGTAAATGAGATTGATTCAACTCTCTCTCTCTCTCTCTTTCTGCGGAACGTGCGATTATCTAAAAAGCGGTTCCACGCTTTGGACCGCATAGCGGGGTAGTGTCAAGACACTCCGCCCTTCACTTTCTGCCCGAAATTGAGACATGGCGTGTTGACTCTAATAACATTAAAAAATAACAATTAAAATCTCGTACTTTAGGTTGTGACATTAGTAGCTTGGCCACAGGTATAGACTCAGAAATCCATGACGACCTGTCAAGTACTATCGAACATGTCGATGAAAATATACCTGCCGATAATGATACAGATTGGTCCCTAATTCAAAGCTCAAGAGACAACACTACTACGTGGAAGTCATCCAAGACTTCAAATATTACAGATGAGTCATGGCGATCAGGTAGTAAAAGAGAAGCAAATCACTTTAAGTGTTCTGGTATGACTGTTTTTTTTTTAATTTCAGCTTATTCCCTAGGGAAAGAGAGTAATTTTCTCATATGATCACTGTATTATTAAGTAAGGTTTAAACCTTACTTTTCAAGAATATTTACTTACTAATTACGTTGGTCCATATACATACCAATAGGTATTATGAATGCAAAAGTCTGTCTGTCTGTGACGCTTTGACCGATTATGGGTTAAGATAGTTGAAGACCCAATGTCAAACATAGGCAACTTTTTAAAAACTAACCTCTAAGGGACTAAAATAAGAAAGAAAATATTGTATCAAAAACATATAATCCTTAGGTTAAGCTAGAACGCAGGCCATCGAAAATACGAAGTAGTTACAGTTGTATACTTCACGCGGTCGAAGCAGCGAACGAGTAGCCATTCTATAAAAGAAGGTTCTTTTCCTCTTTAATGTTTACATGTATATACAGTGTATGCATATATTAAAACTATCGCTTTGCATTATCAGAGTAGAAAAATAAAAATATTTCGTTATTATAATAATTGTGAATGGGAATCGAACACACTACCATCTAGCACAACAGTCACACGCTGCTCTCCTGCGTAAATAAACGTAAAATAAAATATTTACATAAATTATTTATACTTACGTCTTACTTTTAGATAAATACAGCTGTCACGATTATTATTACCATTATTGTTGGCGAAAAGAAGTTGCTAAGAGAGACTTTTCTGGACAAGGCCTTTGGGACTGTAAAGGAAGATGCAAAAAGTGTCAGAAGTATAGACGTAGATACAGAGAACCTAAATGTAATTATCGACTTTTTATAATATTATGTTTGTTTGCTTTAGCTTCACGCTGTAACCCGCATAAAGCAGGGTAGGCAGAGGGAACCTAGTGTTAAGACGCTCCGTTCCCACTTTCCGCTAAATTCGGAGGCATTCCGTGTTAAGTCGCGAAACTAAACGTCACGCTTTGCTTCTGATACCAGTGCGAAGGAAAGGAAAATATTAAATATTATCACTCCTTGAGTGGGAATCGAACCCACAACCAGTCATTTACAGTCACACGTTCGTGCCACTGCGCCACGACTGGCCCCAATATACCAACAATATAATAGTATGCTAATTCTGAAATTCATGTTCCCGCTTTTTCAACTTTACGAAACACGTATTGTAAAGAAAATCTAATGTCATGACATTCCGTTCTCCACTTCCCAAATTCCAGGTGTCACTTGAAACATCAAAAATAATGTAAATATAATTATTCTTCCCATTAAAAGCAAATCCACAGCCATCACGTGTATTACCAGGTGCTTTCAACGGTGATGTCTATTTTCTTTTTATAATTTTATACGTATATGTATAAGGATGAGCGCCAGGAACCATTTCAAACAAAGTAATTAGAAATTAAAGAGTTGTATCGTTATTATAAAATAAAAAACATATGAAAGTACACAATATAAAAACTTACAATGTGCTACTTATATATTTTTTTATAATTTAACTTTACGGCACTAGATTGATATGCCATCTTTTTAAGAATAATATCTATCATATCATTCAATTAAATTAAAATTACATATATTACTAAAATGAGATTTTATTTAACAACCATACTTTAATCTCACGGAGTCAGAATATTATTGTAGTTATAAACATATTTTATATTTTTAAAAAATATTTTGTACTTACGTATATCTATAGACAAAACTGAATGCCATACAGTAAAAAAAACTATTAAAACTTAATTGCAAATAATACTCAAATAAGATATTTATTTCATTTTTCAATGCCAAAATCCTGTCTCGTTTTATTAATAAGAAAAATAAATTAATTCTTTATTTTTATGAAAATAGTAGATATTTATGGGTGGCACCATAAGTAATAGTCCGCAATACTATTTACGTTTAAATTTTATGATTTATATTATATTTATAACAGTTGTAAATAATCAAAATACATATATAATTTTTAATTTTTTAGATTACCAAATGTACCACAGGATATTGAGAAATTTTACAATTTCTTCAGTACCTGGACCGTTCCAAAGTTTCAGGAAGAATTTATCCATTGGTCGTATATGTAGACGTCGTTGGAACAGAGTGTGGAAGAAAACCACAGAGAAATGGTCCAACTGGTCTAAATCACACACAACATTTCGAAAATGTAATGGTAAAATTTTCCAACCTCTATTTAGACTTACAATATTTTTTAAGTTAAGTCGAAACTTAAATTACTTATACTTATTTCAATTTTATTTATAAAATATATAAATATATTTTGATTAAAATTAAGAAATATATAGATATATTTCTTAATTTTAAGCATTTTTTTTTTTGTTTTTAAATATAGGATATTTATATTATTTTGTTACACCTCCTACCATCTTTTTGTACAACTGCAACATTCAAAGGTTGCCTGGAAGAGATCGCTTTAAGCGATAAGGCCGCCTTATTGTACATTAATTTTGTATCGATTGTTTATGTGTTTTATTTGTTATTATTTGTGCAATAAAGTGTATTTTGATTTGATTTGATTTGAAATGATGCTATAAGAATTGTTTTGCTGAAAATCTATCACTTTTTGTTACAGTCAGAGTTATGAATGTCGACAAGTTAATCAGCGGGGATGACGCTAACATACAAACTGCATTACATGTTTACAATGAGATGGGTATGTAATACACGAGTTTTTTAAAATTATAAACATAATCAAATAAACCTGAGTAATATTCTGTAAATTTATAAACAACATCATTATCAACCTGTCAATGGTAAGCAGTCGTTAGGGCTGTGCTTAACAGCGGATCTTACATTATGTTTTAGATAGTCAGACAGAACCTAGTAACAAGACATTCCATTTACTAGTTTTCACTTAAAATCAAGACATTTCATGTTGAATGGCGGATGTCAGCGCAGCGCTTTGTCTTAGAGATACCAAGGTCTTGGGTACCAAAACAGGTAAATATAATTATTCCCCTGAGTGGTAATCAAACCTCGAACAGTCAGTCAAACACCCACAGTGCCACGTTGGCCTTAAACTTGACTTCCTTATCGTCAAAAGAAAAGGAAATTTTACCAATGACATTAAAGTACGGGTATATAACTGAGTCACTCAGCCGTGAAAACGCTAAATACGAGTACTTTCGCGCATAAATCGTTCAGGCTGTTTCCCTTCTCTCATGACACACTTTTGCTTTTTAGGCACGGATTGTGCGGCGAGGGAACAAAAATCGGAAGAGATTAATGCCACTTTCAAGAATGCACGCTCGCACTGTGTTAACGGTAAAGGTACTGTGAAAAAATGTTTTGTTTTTGAAGTATTTTTGTGTATATAGGTATATGTTTTTTTGTATTTATTAATATACATATTGGTGTCGAGACAAAGCATGGCATTAAGTTCCGCCACTAAACACGCAATGCTTCGTCCGAATTCGTCGGAAAATGGGGAACGGAGTGTTTGAACACTAGGTAAAAAGGGAAAAAAGTAATATTTCGACACTACATTATCTTTAACTATCTTATGAAGTTAAAAAAATAATTTAAGGGCTTTCGTTAAACAAAGCTCTCTCTCTCTCTCTGTCTTTCTTTCCTCACAAAAAGGCGGTTAAAAAAATGTTTACGTTTATAACGCATGGTCGGATTTGAATCGGCGCCGTTTGGAATCCTGCTGCGTTCAAATTTGTATTGATTTTCTAAAATTTCCTTTTCAAATTAAAAATATTAGCAATCTTCCTTTAACTATTATCTTTATATAAATGCAGTTTTGCTAAGCTCATACTATAATAGATAAGATGAGCACTACATTCCCTTTATGATACTGTTTCCCACTCGGGGGAACGTTTATGTTTAAAATATACGTTATACTGCGGTCGGGTTAAATAAAGTGTACCATCTGACACGAGTTTAAAATTAGAAAATACATCCTTAAATCACATTTTTAAATTAGTGTTAATTGCGTATATTTATGTAGTACTTAAATATATGTTATGAACCCAACGTTTGGCATATCAAAGATCAGCCAATAATCACAGATAGATTCTAACTTTTTAAAATTATTTTGAGGCCGTCGTGGCGCAATATCTATAAACGGGATTGGTTGTGAGTTCGATTACCACTAGAAAAATGATTATTTAAATTATTTTTATTTCTTCGCTCTGGTAACTAAGGAAAATTCATCATTTAGTTTTGCCATTCAACATACAGCTAGCTTAAGGCGGAAAGCGGACAGAGGGTTCTGTCACTAAGTTTTCTCTAACTACCCTGACAAGCAGTTGCAGTTACACACTGTTCTACAGTGTGTAACTGCAACAAAAGAGAATAACCCAAATATCAAAATATATGAGATTAATCCGCACGAATTAAAGTCATATAAAATACCTAAAAATTGTTGATTTCGATTACTCTACCTGTTGATCTTAAAACTATTATTTTTGATTTAACGCTTTTGATAGTTTTCTAGAATATTTTTATTTATATATTGCTTCGTTCCCCACAATTATTTTTCATTCTTTTTTGTTTAGCTTCATGCTGTATCCCACACACATCAGGGTAGACAAAGGAAATCTAGCGTTAAAACACTCCGTTTCCCACTTTCCGCCTACTCGTATTTCGGCAGCATTGCATGTTAAATGGTGAAACTTAATGCCTTGCTTTGCCTCGAGACCAGAGGGAAGAAATTGGAAATATTACATATTTTCACTCATCGAGTAGGAATCGAACTCAAAACCAGTCGCTTTACAGTCACACTTTGTGCCTCTGCGCCACTACTGGCCCCCATTATTTTTCATAATAACAGTTATATTTGTTCGTCTGGAACTGCAATACTATTTTCATTTATTGTTCTGTTTTCGTCTCTAGCAGTTTATTTTATCTATTTTGAGCTGTTTAAATTGTTTTTAAAGTGAAAGATCTCATTTGTAAGCAAGGCATACGCAATTTGAAATGACCCTTTAAAATAATGTTATACCTTCTCACGTCAACGACTTGTTAAATGGTTAAACGGTATTTAAGCCTCTCGAAACAACTTATTTTAAGAATAATATATTGAAATCGTTTACATTGTTTTTTAAGTTAACCCTTTTTAGTTTATAGCAGAGTAAACAGAGAGAATTTAGTATCAAGACTATTTTTTCTACTTTTCCCCCGAATTCTAGGTATTGCATATTTGGCAACGGAACTCAACGCCGGTCTTTATATTACCAAAGTAAAGAAAAGATAATAATTTAAATATTATCTATTCCCTGGACTAGGAATTGAACCCACAATCATATAAAGTTTTACAGTCCCACTGCGCAACGATGAACGCTACTTTTAGAAATTTACACAACAATAATGTTCGTTAGCCCCAATGAATGCCATTCCTAGTTTAATGTCAATTTGGAAGAAATTAAGACTATTTTATACTGCCATATCTAGCTCTTAGACGTGTATAAAAGTAGATTGTCTAAATGAGTCACTAACTTTCTAGTGGAAAAAATTGTGCTAATCACTACTAAAACTACAAAAATAAGGCTCTAAATAAGGTATGAGCAACCTGAGGTCTGATCAATAACCTTATGCAATATGTACCTAATTTTAATAAATTGCAATATTTACATCGTTTATTTCATGTCAAAGTAAGTAGAATCAAACCCCATAGGCGTATACAAATACACGAATTTAAGCAATAAGTATATAAAAAAGTATTTCATATATTTTAGTAACTCAACGCCAAACTTTATTTATTTACCAGAGCGGAGACAGGAACTAAGTTTCTAGTGGAAAAAATTGTGCTAATCACTACTAAAACTACAAAAATAAGGCTCTAAATAAGGTATGAGCAACCTGAGGTCTGTTCAATAACCTTATGCAATATGTATTTTTTATTAATTTTCGTCTATAATTTAAATTCTTATTTCATATCATGTCTTTTTGTAATTTACGTAACATGAACACAAATTTAAATACCATTAAAAGAAAAGAAAGAATACAAAACCTTCTACCAATTACCACGTAGCCCGTCAAAAAAATTGTAATTTGTATAAACCCGTTTAGAAAGTGGAAACGGAGTGACTTAACACTAAAATTCTTTGTACCTACACAGCTACGCGGAAAAATCGTAACATTGAAATATATATTTACCTTCAAAACAATAAATTAACATTATATTTAATTAAAATGCCAACACAATTTACAACTAATTACCTCGTAATTAACTATTTCATATAAACTGAAGCATTAATTAACCAGCCAAATAACAAGTTTCTTATTAAAACGAAAACCATCAAATCTTCTTGATATCTATCAAACACAAAATGAAATTATTTCCTGTTCATGAGCGCTAAAGGGCTGAAATTTAATTAAACATAAACTGTAGATGAATATTTTCATTTGCTTAATGCCGCCCTCTGAGACACTACGAAATGTTTTAATTTTTGGTATCTGGCAATTTTCACCTTTACTTATCTTTCGCTTGGGCTATTTGTTAGAAAAGGTTTAATATTTTTGTGTTTTATTATTTTTTCGTGCAAAAAACGCCACTTAACACAGAATTTCTATCCCGTGGGGGGACGGGTTAGAATACAATTCCCCTCCGTCGCTGGGCAGCGTCCCGTAAAAGGCGGGTAACCCAGTGATTTGGTGGTTGGAGATTCATTCTCCGACTGGCTCGCGACCACTATCATGTCAAAGACGAACCGCCAAACATCTGATGATGTGTTCCGGTTCGATGGCATGTAAGCCAGCTCTCCCTATTCCCACCATTCTCATCCTTCCTTCCTCCTTCTGTCCTTCATCCCCGAGGCTGGCAACGCATCCATAACTCTAATGTTGTGGATGTCCATAGGCGAAGGTAACTACTTACCATCAGGTAGTCCTTCTGCTCGTTTGCCCCCCTTTCTTCAATAAAAAAAAAAAAAGAATTTCACTATTTCGGGCGCAACGTAAAGAACGGAGAGTTTCGACACTAAGTTCTCTAAGACTACCCTATTATACGTAAAAAGCTGTGTAAGAATGATCTTGAAATGTTTAACCCCGGCAGTATTACCTTCAATGATGATGAATTATCGTGAAACATTTCGTTTTCATGTATAACCAGTATTAATTAAGCAGTACCTAATTTTAATAAATTTCAATGTTTATATCGTTTATTTCAGGTCAAAGTAAGTAGAATCAAACCCCCAAGGCGTATACAAGTACGCGAATTTTAGCAATAAGTATATAAAAAAATATTTTATATATAATTACATAACTATAGTAACTCAACGCCAAACTTTATTTATTTACCAGAGCGGAGACAGGAACTATTTAAATGAAGACCACACCATCGAGCAGGAATCGAACCCACAACCAATCGCAATTACATTCAGACGTCTCACTGCGCCACAATGGCTAATAGATATATAGTATTATATCTAATACACAATAAATATCCGCAGATCAATTCACAACATCAAGATCAACGAGTAATTCCGTAACAAAGCACGCCAACATCGGTCCCTCCATATTCACATTTCCTGAGAATAAATGTAAGTACTACGCGTATAAGAAAACTTTCTACTCATATTATAACTCTGGCACGTTCACAAAAACTATAAATTTCTGTAAATAATTCCTTGTTTCGCTTAATATTGCTACTTTAATTCCTTTTGTTTGTATGTACGTTTGATATGTAGTGTCATGTTTATTACTAATATAAATACAGTGCCCATTCGTGCTTATTTTTATCCGTAATAGAAAGCGAAGCAGTGATTATATTTTTTAAAAATTAAAATTTGTACGTAGCGGGACTCGAACCCGCGTCTTATAGATACCCTCCAATGCTAAGCCATTCGGTCTACATCCGGCTACGTTGAATCTATTATTGTAACTTACTTTTTTTGTTATAATTTATGCATATGTGTAGTAATAATTTAACAGCGAACCGCTCGCGGCTTCGCCGCGTGGTCTGCACCTTTTATCTCTATTTCAGCACCTTTAAGACTATCTGAACTTTCTGTTCAATTCAATAATCAATTAAATTCAATAATCAATAATAAGCCTCTAGTACTCCTATAGTACTCCTGAACAGTGTAGTGCTTTCTAATCGTGTAAGAATTTTCACGATCGGTTTAATATATCCGAAGATTAGCCCCTACTAATAAAGTTAAAAACTTTACCCCTCTTTATTATAGTAATACACAAAGTATAGATTATGAACAGCGTCTAATTGCAAACACTATAGTTGTAGGTCCGGTCATATGTTTTGATAAAAAACAACGCGCGGCGTTAAGTTCCGCCATTTATACCGGACATTCTCGATCACGAGTGGAGAGAAAAGGAGAATCGTAATACTAGGTTCTCTTTGTCTACGCTGTTATGTGGGAGAAAATGTAAGACTACATAAAAAATACAATTGTGAATTTTAACTTGCTTTGAGCTATAAACTTAATGGTCCATGAAAATGAATGTATCAATAACATTTGTCAAGTAAGTATACTTGAAAATTGAGGGTTAATAAATTATTGTTTTTATATTAAAACCCGTGCCAGTTGCTCATGGGGCCCAGAGTGTGCCTGTAAAGCGATTGGTTTTGGGTTCGATTCGAGAAGTGGAAATATTTGATATTTTCATTTTCTTTGCTCTGGTGTGGAGGTAAAGCGCGGCGTTATTTTCCGCCCCTTAACGCGTAATGCCTCTGAATTCAGTCGAAAGTAGAGAACGCAGTGACATAACACTAGGTTCCCTCTGCCTACCCTGCTTTGTGCGGGATACAGCATGAAACTGAAACTGTACTAAATTTAAGTAAATATACATATTTTTAAGTTAAATATATTCAGTAGATAAAATGAATTTAATATCAATGGATATAGTCTTTGAGGTCTACATGCCTATACATAAATTTCCGCTAGTATTATATTATGTTTTTATTACCTTTACTTGTATGTTTCTATCAATCAACCAATCATGTAATAAAATTTGCAACACTATTTTGACTCACTGCTTACCGTTCGACTTGCTTATTTATACCCATAGCATGAGGTCCTTAGCAGGATGATCAGGATATCGAGAAAATGTTTTCAATTTATTTTTTTTCTAAAAACTAAATATTTCCCAAAGCAATTTGTTATTTAAAATCAATTAAATAAACAGGAGAATATGCTTCTGTTGGCTTTCAGTATCACGTTTTCTTTAACAAATGCCAATCTATGAACGTCTTTTCAGACAAATCTCCTTTAACGTTGTAACTTTTAACAGACAAAGTATGGATCCATTAAAACTAACTATCCAAGCCATTTCATGTAAGGCTAATAAAGGTAAAGGCACATGCCTAGGCTTAAACCTAAATATTCATAATAAAAATAATTGAGTATGTATATAAATATAATATATGTTGATTTTTTTACGGAATAAAGCTACAGCAGCTGTATTTAATAATAAACTTGTAACTTTTACATTTCAGAAAACTAATTTTTCCTTCTTGTCTTCTCAGCAGAACTACCCATTGAGTGATAGCTTTATGTTCATTAAACTATTCAAAAATACTTATCTATTTATATGAAATCTTCAAGAATTCTTCAACACAATCTTACACTTTATAAGCAGATTCTATTCCATAGTAAAATTATTGGAGCCAGTCGTGGTGTAGAGGCACAAAGAGCGACTGGTTGTGGGTTCGATTCACACTCGAAGAGTGGAGATATTTAATATTCCCATTTTTTTCGCTCTGGTGTCGAAACAAAGCGGAGCGTGAAGTTCCACCGCTTAACATACATCCAGAATTTAGTGGAGAGTCGGGAACGGAGTGTCTTAACACTAGGTTCCCTCTGTACAGTAGGGTTACTGAGTGCGGGATACTGCGTGAAGCTAAAAAAAATACTTGTTTTATTTCAAAAGCTCGTTTTAATATAAGATATACAGCTATTATAATACGTCTTAACTACGTAAGAAAAAAGCATTCTTTAAATAAAAAATCTACTATAAAAGTGCACGATTACGTTGAAATATAAGCTAAGTATTATAAGCTTAACGCAATTTATCGTCCATGCAATGTTGTTGACGTTACGGGTGTTCCCACTTCATCTGAGTGTTAATTTATGTTATAATCTACATACATTTGTTGTTTTTTCATAGAATTTAGAACGTTTAATATTTATAACTTTTTTTAACTTTACACTGTATCCCGCAGAGTAATCAAAGTGAACCTAGTGCTAAGACATTCCGGTCTTTCTTTTCGTCTGAATCTGAAAATTTGCGTGCTAAGTGGCGGAACTCAATGCCGCGCTTTGTCTTAAATATCAGAGCGGAAAAATTCCACTGCGTGGGAATTGAACCTACAACCAATCGCAGCTACAATCAGACACTGTCCCACTCCACCTCGGTGGCCTTGACCGGCCTTCGAAGTACGAGTATCATATACAATATTAGTTAATTGTTAATTCTTTGTATGGGAACAAGCAGCAAAGTAAAAATAATATATGGAAGGATTTCCAAATTTATTTACCAAATTATTTTTAAACTAATTTAACCATTTTATTATAGCCATGGCTACAAGTGGACTTAGTAAACGAATAACTCAATCTAAAGCAATATCGTGCGCGTACAGTCGTCTCAACAACGAGACTAAATCGAAGGAAATTGGTTGCATCAATTATCAAGCTGTTAGACAAAATAATAGCATAAAAGAAGGTTAGCTGTTTTTTTTACCTCTATGCCTATCATGTATGTAAAAGGGAATCTAGTGTTAAAACACTGCGCTCTATACTTTATGTTTCTCTTGAAGATTTTTAGTGCTGATTGATGTCAAAAAATGTTACCTATACATTACGTACATTTACATTACGTACATTTACTTATAAAAATAGATTTGAATTTTGAATTTTTCTACGTTATGCTTTTCTTACAGCAAGGATATCCTGCTGTAGAAATAATTTAGTGTCAAAATACTCCGTTCTCTATTTTCCATCCGAATTTAAGACATTGCACGTTAGCTGATGATACTTAACACCGCGTTTTGTCTTATTCTTTATTTAATTATAATTATAATGTCAATTTTCGTTAATATTTTAGTTTTTAGCGTAAATCTAAAAATTAAAAGAATATATTGAGAAATTTATAAGCTAAATTGCAACGTACTAATCTTAAATACTTCCAATATTTACAGAATACCCTCGTAGTGAGAGTAAATCAAAGCTCTCCTTCGCTGTGCCGGTTTACGTCCAGGAAAATTATACAGGTACAAAATTATGCAAAGTCTTATAAAAATTTACTAGGTAAGCGTTTCCTTATTATAATAATTTAAAAAGCAATTTTTCTTGTGCTTAAGTTATAAATATGGATGTAGAATAGCGAACAGACTGTATGGAGCTTTTGTATATAAATGCAAAAGTTTGTAAATTAATAGAATACTAACATGGCACAGTGGGAAAATGTATGACTTTATGTGCGATTGGTTATGGATTCAATATCCACTCGGTCTATCGGTTTTATTTATTTGCTCTGGTGAGCTAGACGAAGCGCGGCGTTGAGGTCCACCACCCAACAGGCATTGAAAAAAATCATTCTTGTCTCTTATTAACGGCCAGCTCGCGGCTTCACCGCATGCATAACTATTTCGTTATATAGCAATCCACGGGAGTGGATTTTTGAATTCGGTCAAGCGGTTTAAATTTTTCATATAAATTTCATCCCCTATTTCAACCCTTTTAAGGGGAATTTTTAAAAAATAAGTATGAATTTTTTACTACTTTCATTCGTGACAGACAAACAGACAGAACAGTCAGACATGCAAAAGTCGCATTTATAATATAATCCATACTGATTATATTAGTTTTATGGGATTACAATATATTATTTAATCCTTATATACTTATGGTATTTAAAGTATTCATCTATTTTATTTTTCAGAAATTACCCCACTGTCGGTTGAAAATAAATTGACAAATACTATGATTTGTCTAGAAACACCACTAGTGGTCGCTTGTAACGCAGGTATGATTTTACAATAATACAAATGTATATGAATTTTAAATTGTATATTTTTAATAACATTTTTATAAAAAAATAGATTTATTTAACTAAATAGTTTTTATAGTTTAAGCAGTAACAGATGTTGACGAGTAAAACATGCGCTGCTTTAGGAACGTGACTGTCACTTCATCCAAAAGTATTTACCAAAAATGTGATTATAATAAGATCTTTTGTTTTCGCGATTATTGCACATTTTGAAATGAAAGTGATATTTTTAACCGGAAAAAAAATATGATAGTGTAGCAATATGTATCTTACTAATTTAATGTAGTTATAATGTATTTATGGTGCGAAACACGCTTTACGCTCTCGCTTGCATTATAAGTGTTACCTATAATAAAGTTCATACTCTATTATCTTCATAATTTTCGTAAAAATATCTTTATAACTTTTATATCAGATAGATTTGGTAAGTGCATTTATTTTCGTATGTCTTTAGCATCTTACGAAATAGGTCCATAAATTATTTCTGTTTTGACCTATACAAGTACCTCTTGAGTTAAGTACCAAAATAGAACATCCGTATATTTTTCTTTTACCAAACCGTAAGGAAATGGTATTTTTTATATCAATATTATACATTATGTCAAGACACTCCGTTCGCCGCCTTCTGCCTAAATTAGAGACATTGCTTGTTCAGTGGCAGAATTCAACTTCACACTATGTTTTAGAAGTCCAAAGCAGAAAAATAAAAATAATTAATAGAAATAATAATAGTATAGTAATTTCATTGAGAATCGAACCCACAACAATCGCTTTTATAGGCAAACACGATTCCACTCCATCCTCATTGCCTTTTACCATTATCGCCCGATTTTATTTGGTATTTTTTTAATTAAAAAACTTTAATTATTATTTAACACCGCGCTTTACTTCGACACCAGAGCGAAGAAAATGGAAATATTAAATATTTCCACTCCTCGAGTGGGAATCGAACCCACAACCAGTCGTTTACAGTCACACGCTGGTGCCACTGGGCCACGAATGGCCACTATTACTAATTAAATTGCAAAATACAATACAATATGTACGACGTATTCAAATGAATTATAGCCTATAACACTCTTGTGGTGACGACGAAACGATCCCATTTATCAAATGCGGAAATATAGGGGGTAAAAGGTATACGAGTATTTCGATACCTATAGATTTTGCATATTGTGGTATAGCAGTCTGTACTGAAAAAATGTAGTTGAAAATGTAAATATTGGGTTTATTTTAAAATAAAAATGTAGGTATAAATGTTAAATATTATACTAAGATACAATTATTAACATTTTTTTTAGCTTCACGCTGTGTCCTGCACACAGCAGGGTAGGCAGAGGGAACCTAGTGCTAAGCTAACACTCCGTTTCCCACTTTCCGCCAAATTCGGAAGCATTGCGTGTTAAGTGGCGGAACTTAACACCGCGCTTTGCGCTCGACACCAGAGCGAAAAAAATGGAAATATTAAATATTTCCACGTCTCGAGTGGGAATCGAACCCACAACCACACGCACGTTTACAGTCACACGCTTGTGGCACTGCGCCACGACTAATCCCTATTAACAGTTAATTTTAAAAAAAATAATTAGTAAGACACGTTCAGTTCTATATTTTAAATTTATATATACTCGTACATCGTTCTACGTTGTGCTGTATTTAGCGTTACTTATCATATCGACTGTGTGAAATTTTTCCATACGTAGTGAATGTTAATAAAAAAGAGAAGGCAAAGAGTCTCCAGTGTCAAGTCACTCCGTTTTTGACGGTAGGATATTAATACACTAATATTAGTGGTCGGCGAGTCAAGTGGTAAAACTCAACGCAGCGATTTGTTTTACCAGAACGGAGAAATCTATCAACAACCACCCGGTTTATAGCCAAATGCTCTCTCATGTAACGAGACTATTATTAATAAATATTTATGAATTAAAAATAAATTAAATAGCTTCACGCTATATCCCGCACACAGCAGGGTAGACAGAGGGAACCTAGTGTTAAGACACTCCGTTCCCCACTTTCCGCCGAACTCGGAGGCTTGCGTGTTAAGTGGCGGAACTTAACGCCGCGCTTTACCTCGACACCAGAAAATATTAACAATCCACCGGTTTACAGCCAGACGCTCTCTCATGTAACGAGACTATTATTAATAAATATTTATGAATTAAATATATAATTTACTCTAGTAATCAGGTAGAAAAGCAGGGAACGGAGTGTCACACTAGATTATTTCTGTATACACTACACGGGAAAAAGCATTAACCGGTTAAAACTTTGCTATGTTTATTGCAGAAATTCAAGTGACGCCCATATCGTTATTAAACAGAATATCTACAGGAATATCAGTTGATGACCAACTGACATCCGATGCTAAATCAAGTGTTATTACAGGTAAGAAGTTTATATAAATTTCAACAAAAGATTTTTCACTTTGTAATATGAGTAACCTATGAACCACTTGGTCATGTTACTTAAAACATAGCGGGTAAAAGTCTCGAATTAATTAAATATATTGAGCATTTTTTTTTTTTATAAATAAAACTCAAAAATTAATTATTTAAATTTTTACCTTTCTTAAATATTCTTTATTTTTACGCATCTTTAAGTGGTGCTCTGGAGTTGAGGCAAAGCGCGGCGTTAAGTTTCGTCATTTTAAACGCAATGCCTACAGAAATCGGCTGAAAATGGGGAACGGATACTAGGTTCCCTCTACTTACTCTGTTGTGTGCGGAATACAGCGTGAGGAGAACTAAAAAATAATTATTTAAATTTTTACCTTCCTTAAATATTCTTTATTTTTAGGCATCTTAAATGGTGACATGTTACTGGAAGAAGCTTTAACGCATTAAATATGCATTGCTAAATGACATATATGACATATATTCGTTTATATGTATGTATATCACTTAATACAAAAATGTATGTGAAACAAATGGGTGTGTGCTAATGCATTGCTATTAAAAATACTTTTTATCCGTATAAACTTTAAAATATGTTTTTAATAAATCTATGCTCAAATGCTTTCTAAAAAATGGCGACAGTTGTTCTACGATATATTTATATAAATTAATAAATGTCAGTTAATATGTATTTTCAAACTATATAGATAAATATAAAAATGATATAACATATATAAAGATATTTTTAACATTAATTTAAGTGGTAATCATTCACTTACGAAATTGAGACTTTTTACTACCTTAGCGGTTAGATACCTGAGCGGTTTTCTAAATGAGCGGTCTTATATATAAAAATATTATTGTTTTAGACACAATGGTTCCTTGCCGAAGGTTACAGCAATGTCT
Organism: Dryas iulia moderata; assembly: GCA_019049465.1. Classification (NCBI taxonomy): domain Eukaryota; kingdom Metazoa; phylum Arthropoda; class Insecta; order Lepidoptera; family Nymphalidae; genus Dryas; species Dryas iulia. The sequence continues at coordinate 12,834,278 of CM032425.1, forward strand.
AGTCACAAATAAAGGCACTGTTTTATCCTGTACAGGTATTAATATACTTTTAAAGTTTTGATTTTACATTTAAAATGGACTTTAATTTCTGGCTGATACATCCTTGTTAGTTTACAGGGAAAATATCGAAACTCTTAAAAAAAACTATTTCAAATACATATGCTTCAAGCTAATAGTACGATATCACAAAGCTAGTCATGAAAATACATAGAAGTACCATTTTTATAACATATATCTATCTATATAATGATTTTACCCTACAAATTTATTTATTTAAAAAAAAAATATTAAATAGCTTCACGCTATATCCCGCACACAGCAGGGTAGGCAGAGGGAACCTAGTGTTAAGACACTCCGTTCCCCACTCTCCGCCGAATTCGGAGGCATTGCGTGTTAAGTGGCGGAACTTTACGCCGCGCTTTACCTCGACACCAGAGCGAAGAAAATGGAAATATTAAATATTTCCACTCCTCGAGTGGGAATCGAACTCACAACCAGTCGTTTACAGTCACACGCTTGTGCCACTGGGCCACGACTGGCCACAATTACTACTATTTATTTTTCTAACCGAAATATGTATGCAATATGCCTAAAATGCTTATTGCTTACTAATTTAATGATTACAGGTACAAAGGTAACATCGGTTTCTTCAGCTAATATTCAAAGCGGATCTACTTTATCAAGAATTTGTAAAACTGCTACTGTAGATGGAGGTAAATTAAATTAAAAAAAATATTAAAATATTTTAAACTAATATATTTAAGCTATTAGCAAATTAAGCTATTGTAGCACAGTTACGAGATATAGACAAGAAATGGAAATGACATATATAAAATTGTAAATTATATATATTTAAAGCAATAATATTTAATTTCAATTTATACATAGTTAAAGTTTACATGTTATATAGTAATTAAGCAACAAACCTTTGCTAACCAAAAACTTCTACTTTTATACATAGTTATACTATCTTTTTCTTCGTTACTAAGCAAAAATAAGCAGACTCCCAAATAAACAGATAATAAAATATTTTTACACAAAGAACGTCAATTAGCTAAAGTAACTAAAAGTCGAGGCGCAGGGGCACATAACTGTGACTGTAAACGCGACTGGTTGTAGGTTCGATTCCCACTCGAGGAGTGGAAATATTTAACCACTTTCTTTGGTCTGGTGTTGAGGTAAAGGGCGGCGTTAAGTTTCGTCACTTAAGACGCTAGGCCTACTCTGCTGTGTGCGAGATTCAGCGTGAGGCAAAAATAAATTGAAATACTAATGATTATATTACTGGCGGCCCGCTCGCGACTGCATAACTGTTTCGTTATATTGCAACCCTCGGAGGTGGATTTCTGAAAAATAAAGTAGTCTGTGTTTAACCTGTATAATTAACTATATTTATGCCTAAATTTATTACAATCGGTCAAGCGGTTTAGATTTTTCATATAAACTTTCATCTATTCCAACCCTTTAGAGGTTTATAACCTTATTATATATTATATTATAATTGATAATAAATATTTTTCCAAAACTTACAGCGACATCCACCAATTTTGAATGTAATGAAGTGAGCTGCACTACAGCCCCATCATTATACAAACGCTATCTTCAAGACAGTTCATTGGGTAATTATTTTTGTAATATTTTTGGTAATGATTATAATCGCCGTATATGAAATGATAAAGTCCATTGACTTAATATGATTTTTATTTTTGTGATTCGAAATAAAATGATTTTAACCAGATTAAACGTATATATTTTTGATATTCAACAATATGTTGTAAAAAATCCGACGTTTCGAACAATTTACGCTTTAGAGTAGTCGCTATCGTCCGGCTAAAATCGTTTCATTTCAAAAAGTCTATTAATATTATCTCGATCTATTATACAAATATAATCCAATGATTTTAAGTGACACACTGCCCTACTAATTATAAACAGCATTTATCAATTATTCTTTTTTTTCCGTTTCTTTCCTTTCATTTTAGTCAACATAAAAGCCCTACTCATTGAAAGTTAGTTATTGAAAGACTAAAAAAAAACATCAAAGCTGAAACTACTGTAGCGTAGAGAACTGAATTTTGTCATGTAGTCCTTGGGGATCCTCGAAGGTCTTTGAAATTTATATGAAAATAGGAAAAAAATGGTTTTACAGTTCAAACTACGCCATCGTGATTCAGTTTGACACCATTTGATTGCAAACATAATAATTGCAGGTTCGATTCCCACACTCCGGAGAGTGAATATTATAAATGATTTTCATTTCTCTACTTTGGTTCCTGCGACAAAGTACGTTCTTTATGACTATACGGGAATAAGCATGAAGCTGCAACAAAAAACCACTTCTTGAAACAATTAATTCTCTTTTACTATTGTCTTTACAAATGCCTATGTAGTGAAAAAAAGTATTTTAATTTTACCTTTCATAAAATTAGGTTCCACGGACATAGAAGTTAGTAGATCTGAAAAATCAACTTGCCCTGTACAAGAAGATAGCGCAAGCGCTGGTAAATATTTTATAAATATAATTAGATTAAAATAATGTTATACTTTAACATAACTTTTATAAAGTGCTATTCAGATACGAAGGAAATTGAGAAACATTTCACAATTTAGAATTACATATTAGTTAACAAATAGTTAATAAAATAAATATTTTTAGAAGATTTAGTAATCCATACTTATATTATAAATGCGAATGTCTGTGTGTTTGTCTGTCACGCTTTCACGGCTAATCTACCGGTCCGATTTGGATGAAATTTAGAATGAAAGTAGTAAAAGTGACTGGGTCTAACATAGGCTACTTATTTTTTCAAAAATCTACCTCTAAAGGGTTGAAATAGGGGATGAAACTTTATATGAAAAATCTAAACCGCTTGACAAATTGTTCTGAATTTTTGCAGAAATATAGTTGATAATCGCGGCGAAGCCGCGAGCGGGCCGCTAGTATTTGTTATAAAATTATAGATTTTTTTTCAATACTAATAATACTCTAATACTAGAATATACAATATTCATATAATGTAACTAATATATAAGCGACTAACAAGCTAGGTAATATCATATTATTGAACAAAAACAAGTCCACTTTGATATTATATCACATATTTTATTCAGAATTCACATTTATGATATACAACTTTGTAATACAAACGAAACAATAAAATTTAACTTATGAGCTAAAATACTTTATTAATCTTCAAGGCCTTAGGTTTAACTAAAGAGAACTAAAAATAAAAGTCTACTTTTATTTAGATACGTTTAGGTCTTTCTAGGTCCCCGCCTAGCCAGGTCATCAGAGAGAACCTAGTGTAAAGACACTCCGTTCTTCATTTTCGCTAGAAATCGAAACATTGCGTGTTAACTAAAGAAACTCCGCTGTGCTTTGTCTTAAATACAGAGGCGAAGAAAGAGAAATCATTTTGGATCATTTCTCCGAGTGGAAATCGAAAATAAAACCAATGCTTTAACAGGCAGAGCTGTCTCACTGCGCCACGGCGGCCTGATTTCTTTGAAGTACAGTCAGGGCAGTGCCAAAACGCGTGTAGAAATAAAAAACTATTTACATATAGTCATATTTAAATAATTTCATTATATCCATACTTATATTATAAATGCGAAAGTCTGTGTGTTCGTTTGTCATGCTTTCACGGCTAATCTATCGGTCCGATTTGGATGAAATTTAGAACGAAAATAGTAAATAACCATGGGTCTAACATAGGCTACTTATTTTTTCAAAAATTAACCGCTAAAGGGTTTATTTATTTTTATTTATTTTATTTATTTATTTAATTAATACGAAAAACTACAAAAAATATACCATTTAAGGTGCAATCATAAACTCATTCGAGTTTTACCGTGCACCAGTGTCGTTACACATATACATAAAAAAAAATACGTCTAACAGGTTTAAAAATAAGTTTCTATCTTATTACATGTAGACAATTTAAAATTAAATAACTAAATTGTAGGTAGGTTCACAATATTCTCTTCTTACATAATAAACAAACTTCGAGTGCATTAGCTTATACAGACTGATTTGCATTTTACGACTAATTATTATTTATTTTTTGTTTAAATTATTTATTTTATACTTCTTACTTTTTTTTTTTATTATTAAATAGGTTGAAATAGGGGATGAAAGTTTATATGAAAAAACTTAACCGCTTGACCGATTGTAATGAATTTTGGAATAAAAATAGTTGATAATCGAAGGTCAAACATAGGCTACTTTATTTTTCAAAAATCCACTCCCGAAGGTTGCAACATAACGAAACAATTAGGCAGTCCACGCGGCGAAGTCGCGAGCGGGCCGCTAGTATAGTCATATTTAAATAGTTTTTTGGGAGTGACTATTATGTGATTTCGAATCGCACTCACACCTAAAGCGTTGCTCCACGATGGCTTTATAATATACTATTTTTTTGTAAAATATAAATGTTAATAAAATTGAATTAAATTAAATAGCTTCACGCTGTATCCCGCACACAGCAGGGTAGGCAGAGGGAACCTAGTGTTAAGACACTCCGTTCCCCACTTTCCGCCGAATTCGGAGGCTTGCGTGTTAAGTGGCGGAACTTAACGCCGCGCTTTACCTCGACACCAGAGCGAAGAAAATGGAAATATTAAATATTTCCACTCCTCGAGTGGGAATCGAACCCACAACCAGTCGTTTACAGTGACACGCTTGTGCCACTGGGCCACGACTGGCCACTAATAAATGTTAATGTTAAAAAATTTAAAATATTAATACAATTTTAGGGGCATCTCCTATAAATCTGGTGAATCAAAACTCATTCAACGGCGGTTCGCACATAAGTAAATTCAGCTGTAACACAAGTAAGTCGTTATTCTTTTACCTAAGATTTATTTAGAAGGACTTCTACTATTTAAGCAAACTAAGCCACTTATCTGGACAGAAACGAATTAAAAACACACACATTTATTTCAACTTTATCTTAATTGTATCAACTATTCTAGGCGTAGTAATAAATATGTCTCCTTGTCTAGTATGAAATTTTCTTAAGGAAAATATCTGATAGTGAAGCAAAAAATACAACAAAATCTGCAAATAGCCTCAAAAATAGTCTTTAAAGTAACTGTTGTAGGGAAAGTTTTAATAATTTACTAAAATTAAAATAATAATATTCACGAAATTATTGGACAAGTCAGACAATGTCTATATTTTATATATAATATATTATATATATTATATATAATATATTATATATATTTTTAAGACATCCTGTCTCGCAGAGTGAAATATATCTGTGTGTGTGGTTCATATACGCGAAAACATATTAGTTCGTAAGTGTTAGCTTGCTTAAGAGTGTAAAGACAAAATGGTACAAGTGTGCAGTGTCAAGTGTATATAAATTTTTTGGACCTAGTTGTCTAAATTATAAATATTATGTATGAAGATACACAATATACTTACAGTTCAATAATTTCACAATTATATAGTTTTGAATAATTTCTGTGAGAGTCGAACGGTGGCCTTCAATGACAAATTTACTTATCAAAAATGATTATCGCAAAACAAAAAATAAGTATAAATATAAAGATCATCGTGGCGCAGTAGAATAGCTTATGACTGTTAATGCACTAGGTCATGGGTTCAATTCTTTGTTCTGGTGCGTAAGACAAAGTGCGGCGTTGAGTTCAGACACTCAACACTCAATGTTTTGATTTCGGGCGGAAAGTGGAGAACAGGGCGCCTGGACACTAACTGCCCTTCTCTCTAACTACCCTGCGGGGAGAAATTTGAAGTTCCAAGAAAGAAACGTTAATTGCATTTTCTTAGCTTCACGCTTTATCCCACACACAGCAAGGTAGGCACAGGAAACCTAGTGTTAAGACACTCTGTTCCTCAATTTCGGCCGAATTGCTAGGTGAGTGGGGGAATTCATGTGGCGGTGTGCATTTTCAATAACAAGAAACTGCAACTTATTTCTTTCTAGGTGTGCATCCAGTTTGTCAATCTCTATGCATCAATACGGATACTGATATAAGATCAAAGTCAACGGAAACTGATGAAAACATTGAGGTCAAAGAAGAAAACATAGAACAAATCAAAAATGATCACTTTGGTTGGCGTGCAATTGAATATCTACTAAAATTTTCAACTTTTTTTACCTAGTTGCAACAAATATTTTTTTATTACCAAATTAAAAAAACGGTGAAGCACAGTATTTTAGTACTATGTAATTGAACACAGACAATTTTAAAGGAGTGTAATTATACTTTTAACATCTTTAAAGTGTTATTCCACATTGAGTGTAATTATGTTATATGGAACACTTTCGTTGTTACCATACGTAGAAAATGAAAAACAAGTTCAGGAAATGTATAATAGCGTAAACGTAGCGGAACTCGAACCCGTGCCACTTGGAAACCATCAAAGCGTTTTGACCACTAACACTTAGTCCTTTTTTGTTTTTTTTCTAAATTTTCTAAAATTACTATCAATCCATTCATTTATATTTAAAAAATCGAGATGAAGGGCGTTTCAAACACTTGACAATAGTGGAATCCATACTTATATTATAAATGCGAAAGTCTGTGTGTTTGTCTGTCATGCTTTCACGGCTAATCTACCGGTCCGATTTGGATGAAATTTAGAATGAAAGTAGTAATAGTTACTGAGTCTAGCATAGGCTACTTAACATAGGCTACAAAAATCAACCGCTAAAGGGTTGAAATTGGGGATGAAAATTTATATGAAAAATCTAAACCGCTTGACCGATTATAATGAATTTTGGCATAAATATAGTTAATAATCTAAGCATATACATAGACTACTTTATTTTTCAAAAACCCACCCCCGAGGGTTGCAATATAACGAAGCAGTTGCGTAGTTTACGCAGCGAAGCCGCGAGCGGGCCGCTAGTATGTTATAAATTATAGAGGGTTCGTATATATCTTAATAAAAAATTTAAATTAAGCGTTAATATCTTCATTCACTCTGCATATTTTAGACAATATATTTATTCATTCATGTAGAAAACAACACACTCACTCTATTCAAAACTCATTAATTCGATTTTTCCAATATACAGGTAGTACAAGACACCTAGCTCGTATTGGAGGCAGTCGACTTTTGTCAATCCGCACGTTTTTGAACTCTGAGGCAGCCACTCAGAAATCAGCGTGCTTCACTTGCAGTAAAGGTGAATTAAGTTTTATTTTCGGATTTATACCTACTACATATTATAATAGACTGAAAAGACACGCATTTACCTTAGTTAAGAGCTTATCCTATATAATATAATTTTATTGTGATTAACTGGGGCCGTCATGGCGCATAGACGTGACTGTAAACGCGACAATTGTGGGTTCGATTCCAACTCGTGTTAAATTGATATACATATATAAATGCTAATCCAAAAAACGAAAGATTGTTGTAGAATATAAAAAGAATGAGTATTGATTGAGTGTTAAATAAGAATGCAATGTCTATGTTTTATATTTATTTTGCATTTTGCAAACTTATTCTGTGTAACAATATGATTATATTGTTAAAAATATTATTGCCGAAAAATAAATGAACGATACACTAATGGCTGTTTTGCCTTTTTTTGTTTCGTCGTCGCGTAAAATATACGCTGACTTGGCGACATACATATATTTCATTTTATACAAAAGTGAATATCAAACACATAATTTTTGTGTGTATAATGTTAATTCTAGTATTTTAATATATTTCTAAGAGTTTTTTTTTTAAATGTGGGCTTTTTGCACTTCTTCGCAATATAACCTTAAATAAACAAAGTTAATTTTCTTCCGTTCACATAATTTTCTTAAAAACGGTTAGAAAACGGGTTTCGCATATCAATAACAATGATAATATAACAGATAATATCCAAACTGTGCCCATAAATTGAGACAAATACTTGGAATTCTTGTAACTTGAAACGATACTCGTGAAGCATTGCGTAATGATTCGGAAACGCCGATTACACTGTCGCCGGGTAGCCGTTATTTTTCATTACCTTCTTGTATACCTGTGTTTCTATTGGTGTTTTCTATTGGGTTACTTGAAAGCTGTATGATTTTTTTTGAAAATATATTTTATAGTGGAGAAAGAAGTCTTTTGACACAAAGTTCTCTCTCATTTCTTCAAATTAAATTGCAAAATTGAGACTGTATTTTAATTCGTTTACGTCCCTTCGATACAACTGTCGAGAGGTGAATACCCACATTATCACATCTGACTGTAATAATATGACTAGTTTAATGTAACCGTGTAGTTCTCTGCATGTTAAGTAGCGGAACTTAATAATATGTAATATTTCCGTTCCTCGAGTGGGAATCGAACCCACAACCAGTCGCTTTACAGTCACAATTTGTGCCTCTGCGCCACGACTGGCCCCTGACTTATAGTGAATATTAGCTTTAATTATTAAAGTTTCTTTAAACAATATATTAGAAACAAAGATTCAACCAAGTCACACAAAAACGCGTTGAGTGCTGAAACTAAAAAATTTGGTACATTTTCAACGAATTCAGTTTATATTAATCAAGGTTTAATACATAATATATATGAAGTATCAGTTATTTCGAAGAAAGGAAGGAAATGAAGGAAACATTTCTAAGACACAGTAGAATAAGTATATTTTTTCTGAAATGCTTTAGAAATTTGAAACAATAATTTACACGTCTGTCACTTAGTTTCAATAATCTGCACGTATGTGAACGTATACTAACTGTACTACTGCAATTGCACGCAAAGTACTAGCTGGTTTAACCGTTTTCTGAGCATCAGCTTGCCTTTGTATAGGACACATTGGGCTTGTTAGCTTTTTCTTGTACAGGATTTTCTTGTATAGGTGGCAGAGGTGCCTCTGTCTATAGGGTAAAAAACGGAGTTTCAAGTCAATACGTTTTTCATTTTCTACTCCAATTCAGACATAGCATTTATTTCCCCAGGTGGGAATCGAACCCGTAACTATCTCGCGTACAGACACCATCGCCACCACTGCCCTACGATATCCCCAAATTTAATAGCTTACAAACCAAAATTATAAATAATCAGAATATTCTGAACGATATTTTCGCTTATACGTAACCGAAACTTTTGCCAGGGCGGTTATAAATCAACTTGTTGACTCTCAAGCACTTTTATTAAATATCTTACTAATATTTACTTTAGGCTGGTACGAGTTGGGAATTTTATTACGGTTATATTATGTAAAACTAAATCTTGTGATCAATATTTGTATAAGTACATACTGAAATATGTATCTATAGATTTTTAATTTTTAATTATTTTATTAGTCTGACGATAGTACCCAAGAAAACTTAAGTAAGGATATTCCGACGAAATCAAGACTTTTGTCTCACTAAACCGAAAAAATGAAAATAAATTAAATATGATAAAAATAATGCTTCATCAATAAATTTTATGTAACATATATTTACATCTAATCAAATGGACAGACAGACAAAAGTTCCTTATAAAATACTGCTTAGTTCCAAATGAGCAGTAGTATATATACGAGAACATATTATAAAATTTATTGAAGGGATTACTTAACATAACAGAACAGTTTCACTTGACTAGACTGAGTAGACTGTTAAAGTTATACTTAGGCCCTTAACGGTACTCCCTTTATATCAATTTAATCGTGACAAATTTTATACTATTCGTCCAAATTACTTTGTGTAAAAGACACAGTTTGTTTATATTAAATACTGAATAAAGTGAATAAATCGACAAATATAGAAATTTTAATAAGAATTTGATAAATAATCTAGAGATTGGCATTTTTAAAATGCATACAGTTAATTATATGCTAGCTCCCTATTTAGCATATAATGGCTTGTACATAAGAGATAAATGTATTATGCTGTCATGGACGTTTATAGTTACACAAATACTTCTAAAACTATTTAAGATAAATAAGCCCGTTGTATATTATCTTTGTGTAGCTCCAGCGGTTTAGAAAATACATGCCAAGATAACTTTCAATGGCAGAATTTCTTTGACTTATTCGATTTTTATCTTTATATAGTTTGACCCGTGCGGGGACGGGTTAAGAATACAATTCCCCCCCGCCGCTGGGTAGCGTCCCGTAAAAGGCGGGTAACCCAGTAGTTTGGTGGTAGGAGATTCGTTCTCCGACTGGCTCGCGACCACTATCATGTCAAAGACGAACCGCCAAATATCTTATGATGTGTTCCGGTTCGATGGCATGTAAGCCAGCTCTCCCTCTCCCTATTCCCACCATTCCCATCCTTCTTCCCTCCTTCTGTCCTACATTCCCAAGGCTGACAACGCATCCATAACTTTAATGTTGTGGATGTCTATGGTCGAAGGTAACCACTTAACACCAGGTGGGCCTTCAGCTCGTTTGCCTCCTTCATTCCATAAAAAAAAAAAAAAGAAAATATGATGGACAAATTAGACAAAACCTTTATAAATTGTAGCTTATATCTTATTCTGATACATAATCTATATTCCTGTAAAGTTTCATCCAAATCCGTTCAGTTTTGCATAAATTAGTAACATACATTAATCATCATAAACTTAATAAAATGAATATAAAAATAATATTTTGATTTCTTTTTAGGTACAAGCGATATGAAGAAAGTGTCTGAAAATCTCATGAAATCAAATGTGCTACTTGCAAACGAACCGAACTTTGTTATCTCGAGCAATCTGAACGCGGCTAAGTGGATTAAAGGCTACGTAAAGGAAGACGGGAAAGGTTTTAGCTATATGCTTTTGATATTTCGTATTTTAACTGTATATTATGTATTTAGAGGCCAGTCGTTGCTGTAAACGCGACTGGTTGTGGGTTCGATTCTCGCTCGAGAAATAAAAATATTTATTGTGTTTATATTTTTCGCTCTGGTATCGAGGCAAAGCGAGGCGTTAAATTCCGTCACTTAACACGCAATGTCTCCAAAATTCGGCGGAAAGTGGGGAACGAAGTGTCTTAATACTAGATTCCCTCTGCCCACCTTAAAAAAAGTAAATACTTTAAGGGACATTTTGAAGATAGTCAAAATGAGGGATATTTAGACACTAAAAAAACTTTTTTTTTATATCTGGCCTTTCTGTATTCAATAAATGACAATATTGGGGTTATAGGATACGATCGCAAATATTTTCAAGGAAATAGTAGTATATGTGGGTCAAAAATGCGTTAATTTTTTCCATTCATAGATAACTGTAAGATATATTATAGTAAAATGAAAACATGAATATGCAAAACCTGTGCGTCATAAATCACGCTCTCTTTTAGATTGTAGTTTTTTTTTTACTTGGCGGTATGCTAGTTTCATTTTTTTTAACAGACGTAATCTTAGGTCTTAACGTATTTAAAAAAAAAGTACTTTTATATACTTTTACGTTTCTTATGACTAAGTTATTGTAAAGTGATTATGCAAAACTTGTGCGTCGTTAAAATATTAAATCTAGATTATAATCTAAATAGATATAAACGAAATACTTAAAATTTAACAAATAAATATAAATAAATTTCTTAACCACTATTGATTGCCTGTATACATGCTAGGGGCCCGCTCGCGGCTTTGCCACGTTAACTGCATAACTAATTCGTTATATTGCAACCCTCGGGGGTGTTTTAAAAAAATAAAGTAGCCTATGTTTAATCTAGGATTATCAACTATATATATTCCATAATTCATTACAATCGGTCAAGCGGTTTAAATGTTTTAATTAAACTTCCATCCCCTATTTCAATCCTTTAGTGGGTGATTTTTGAAAAAACAAGTAGGCTGTGTTGGACCCTGGGTTATTTACTACTTTCATTCTAAATTTCATACCAATTGGACCGGTAGATTAGTCGAGAAAGCGTGACAGACAAGCAGACAGACTTTCATATTTATAATATAAGTATGGATACTGACGAGAATTGTTAATATTGTGTGCAATAAAGTACCTACCCATTATTATTATTTATTATTATTGAATTGTACTTATATTCATTGTATTAAATAATATTATATTAATTTCAGATATAAAATCCATAATTGATATAAGTGAATCTACGGTCAATGAGTCTTTAGAACACGCTTCTTTTGCAATAATGCAATCAAATCATAAAACAAGGCAGGAAATTAAAGAAATGACTATAGAACTATCAAAAGACGACCAGGAGTTAGCGACAAATCGTGGTATGTAACTTGAACTTCCGTCTTTTTCTCACATATCAGAATGCCTAATACCCGTGGGGGGACGGGTTAAGAATACAAATCCCCTCCGCCGCTGGGTAGCGTCCCGTAAAAGGCGGGTAACCCAGTAGCTTGGTGGTAGGAGATTCGTTCTCCGACTGGCTCGCGACCACTATCGTGTCAAAGACGAACCGCCAAACATCTGATGATGTGTTCCGGTTCGATGACATGTAAGCCAGCTTTCCCTATTCCCACCATTCCCATCCTTCCTCTCTCCTTCTGTCCTACATCCCCAAGGCTGGCAACGCATCCATAACTATTGTTGTGGATGTCAATGGGCGAAGGTAACCACTTAACACCAGGTGGGCCTTCTGCTCGTTTGCCTCCTTTATTCCATAAAAAAAAATAAAAAAAAGTATTATGACACTCCGTTCCCTACTGTCCGTTTGAATTTGAGGCTGGAATTGATTTTAGAACTAAACGCCACACATTGTCTTACCAGAACGGAGAACTTAGAGTAATTAAAATATAATCATTTATGCCCACAGGCGATTGAACCCACAATCAGCCACCACGATGATCTCGACATTTAACTACTTGATTAAAACTGTCTAATTATTTTGTAGAGTAATCTAAATCTACATTCATTGGCCACACTATCATTGCCAATATTGGCCTAGCCAAAAAATGGTGTATATTGTAATAAAGTTGTCATTAGGCATTTATAAGACACTTCTGTTCTTCATTTTCTATTCTATTTCGAGATATTACCTATAGAGCGGTGAAACCCAACGCCTTGCTTTGTTTTACGAAAAGCTTTTGTACACAATAAAATCATTAACAATTCTTAAATAAAAAATATAATGTAGATAAGACCTCTTCCGTTAAAAAAGATTTTTTTTTTTAATTTATTTCTTAGTAATGATAACAACATTGTTTACAGTTTGCTTGACGGTGAGACGCGCTCATTTTGTTTTACATACAAAAATAATGATTCAAATTAAAATTTAAAAAATAAACATAACTTATTATTCTTAAACATATAAAAGTAAATCAACATCACAACTTATTTTAAATATTATAGATAGTTTACTGCGGTCTTGTTTCACGATGACGTCATGTTTTCGTCATTGAGAAACAAGTTCCTTAGTTTTGTTTTTAACATTTGTTTACTTATTTTAACATTTTTCCTTAACATATCAATTTTATTAAATACTTTAGGTACAATGTATGCTGACAATCTCTCTCCATAATAATTTTTTTTTAATTTTGGTTGTACAAATTTATTCTTTTCCACATTCCGGGTATTGTATACATTTTTTATCGGTATTTTATATTCTTTATTGTAATAGTACTCTAATCCTATTATTTTATTTTCGTTACAAAAAAATTATACACAGATGTGTACACGACATCCGCAAGTGAAACAAATAACCAAATAAATAAAGATAACAACGACATTTTGTGTACAGCGAATGCGAATATACCATTGTACAACGACATTGCTATATCCAACACAAACGAAAATCAAATTTCAAAGGAAAGTATCGTTTCCGGTAAGTTGTTATGAAATGCTTTGAACATGTTTAAATATTTATATAACCCTTTAAGCCATCGTGGCTTAGTAGAACAACATCTGACGCGGTGGTTATGGGGTTATTTTTTTTTTAGGTTCACGCTGTATCCCGCACACAACAGGGTAGGCAGAGGGAACCTAGTGTTAAGACACGCTGTTCCCCACGCACCGCCGAATTGGGAGGCATTGCGTGTTATATGGCTGAACTTAACGCCGCGCTTTAGCTCTGATACGAGAGCGAAGGATATGGAAACATTAAATATTTCCACTCCTCGACTGGGAATCGAACCCACAACCAGTCGTTTACAGTCACACATTCGTGCCACTATTGGCCCTTACTGGGTTTAATACCTACTACGGGAAATCATTATAGACGGAGACAAAGCGCGGCGTTGAGTATCGCTACTCAACACGCAAGATCTCGATTTCGGGCGAAAAGAGGTTTACAGAGTGTCTTGACACTAGATTCTCTCTTATTACCATCCTATGCGTGAAAAATGGCAAAGCTGTGTTTTCACAATTTTATTTTATTGTACATTCATAAATATTTTTTTAGCTTCACGTTGTATCCCACACACAGCAGGGTAGGCAGATGGAACCTAGTGTTAAGATACTCCGTTCCCTACTTTCCGCTAAATTCGGTGGCATTGCGTGTCAAGTGGCGGAAATTAACGCCGCACTTTGCCTCTGATACCAGAGCGTAGAAAATGAAAATACTAAATATTTCCCTCCCTCGAGTGGGAATCGAACCAAGAACCAGTCGTTTACAGTTCGTGCCACTGCGCCACGACTGGCTCCTAATAACTTTTTATATTCATTCTATTTTTTTTAAATTAAAAATCAACACCAATCCATTCATATTTCAGATGACGCTATAACTAAAGATTTAAAGGAATCAATAGTACAAGTACAACCGAGTTTACAAGACAAAGGTATGTGTGTACCAAATAAATATTACCAATTTCGCAATATTTTTTCGCTTAGTTTAAGTCTTAGACAATGTAGTAGAAGAATTCTCCGTACCCTATTTTCTCCTTAAACAGATTTATTGAAAGCCAAAATCATTCTTCATTTTTAATATAAACATTTTTTCTACTTTGGGCCCAGTCGTGGCGCAGTGGCACAAGCGTGTGACTGTAAAACAACTGGTTGTGGGTTCGATTCTCACTCGAGGAGTGGAAATATTTAGTATTTTCACTTCCTTCGCGCTGGTGTCGAGGCAAAAGCGCGGCGTTAAGTTCCGCCACTTAACACGCAATGCCTCCGAATTCGGCCAAAAATGGGGATCGGAGTGTCTTAACACTAGGTTCCCTCTGCCTACTCTGCTGTGCGCGGGATACAGCGTGAAGCTAAAAAAAATACTATTAAAATCCTATATTTTCTACTAAGTTTCGAATCTCCTACCATCGTACTTACTCAGACACATCCCAATTACGCTGTGAATATATATTTTTATATATATTTTAAGAATAATTACTTTAATTTCATATATTGTGTTAAAATTTAAATAGTCTTTCCATTTTCCCTAGAACCATCAAAGTGTTCAAACAAGCGCAGTTCCAATATCGGTATAATTGTTAAATTGGATCCAAAGTTCAAAAGTAATTGCGTGATCACTATAAACATTGAGTCTAAGTCTAGAAAGAAATAGACAGGCTATTTTGTTACCGTACGTAATTTATTATATATATTTTTTTCTTTTTAAGTTATTTTTTTTAGGAATAAATTGTATTTTTATATGCTTTTATCATTTTAACATTTTGTTACTCTTCATTTTACGATAGGAGTCGATAGTTTAGGAGTATCAAAATTTTCACACTAATTTTTTTTTTTAGCTTCACGCTGTATCCCGCACACAGCAGAGTAGGCAGAGGGAACCTAGTGTTAAGACATTCCGTTCCCCACTAAATTTTATATACAAAAGAAATGCAGAAAGCCGATATCTTTTATAATTATCTATTAGATATTCAATACATTTCCAAAGCAGCCAGTCGTGACACAGAGCCACAAAGTGTGATTGTAAAGCGGCTGGTTGTGGGTTCGATTCGCACTTGAGGAATGGAAATATTTAATATTTCCATTTTGCTTGCTCTGGTGTCGAGAATAAAAAAATACATTTAATTAATAAAATAACTATTATGCGCAATATGTTTGAAGTAACATACATTTTTTTCATTCGTTCATTGTCTATGTTTATGGCCTTTTTTTCAATTATTAATCATAAATATGTTGTAATACTGATAATATTTTATTCTATTGTGCATCAATTTTATGAACTTATTATTTTTCGTTAAACTTTCAGGAACAAATCACACTGGAAGTAGGGAGCATGAATATAAATCGAATTTCGCGATTACTTCACGTCATATACTACCAAATACAAAACATTGTGATTTCTGTCCATACACAAATAAAGGTAAGTATCTATTGCCCCTTATACTTTGTAATAAAGCATATAAGAATTTCGACGCAGCTGGTAGTAGAACGCATGGCTCAGTGGTGAGAGCGCCTGGACGGTATTCAGGAGGCGCGGGTCCGAATCCTGCTGCGTTCAAAATTTTTATGCGTTTTTTAAATGTCTCTTTCAATTTTCCTAAGTGTGGAATAATACTTTAAAAATGTTTAAAAGTATTTAAATACAGCGTGAAACTAAAAAAAAATCTGTCATTGATAAAATCAATTCAAACGTACAAGATACATAAAATACAAGAAAAAGATTTTATAGTAATTATTGATTAGACGAGAACAAGAAGTAACTACTAAAAAGTTTAAACAATATCTTAATTATATTTGTAACTTTACTTTTTAGAGATTCACAGTTATGCCGCATGATATGCAGAAATAACCTTGTGTCAAGACACTTCGTTGTCCACTTTTTGCTCAAATGGCAGACGATGCGCGTTGATTATGGCGATTACGAGGCTTAATGCCGCGTTTTGTCTTGTCACCAGAGCGGAGAAATAAAAATAATTAAAAATTAATCATTCCTCCGACTGAGAATGCAAACCATAATTACATATTACATACATAGTCCGAACTAAAAACTATTTTTAGACCTAAATTTATCTAAAAATAGTTCAGCCATTCACTCATAATTGTGTAACAAATGTACCAACACATAAAAACATCAACTTTCACATTTATAATATTAGTACTTACTACCAATGACGTTGTCAAGAATTTATATCTTCTATTAGCGAAATGAAAACAAACTGACAGATACAAAATTATTAAAGAACCTTTCTTCGTTTTCGTCTTTGAAATCACAAACAGACATCAATTGACGTTACAAATTTTATTAAAAGTCTGCAACGCGAGCTATTTGTTCTTTACGTGTGATATATATCACGCGACAGCTCAAATATAACCTAATGTTAGAGTTTTTAAAGTTTTGATATATTCCATACATAAATAACTGGTAAATTTTGTGGGATATTTTCATATTTTCATTTATATATTATAGAGGTAATATCATTTGAGTTTAGCGCAAATTTGTTGTTTTGTATTGAATAATAAATTTGTAATGTATTATTTAATATTATTTTTAGCTTCACGTAAGGTGGAATATGGAATCTGGTATTAAGACACTCCGTTCCCCACCGCCCTTACCCTCCGTTCCGCCGAATTCTGGAGGCATTGCGTGTTAAGTAGCGGAAGTTGGCGCGTTTTGCCTCGACACCAGAACGA
This sequence comes from Dryas iulia moderata, assembly GCA_019049465.1. Classification (NCBI taxonomy): domain Eukaryota; kingdom Metazoa; phylum Arthropoda; class Insecta; order Lepidoptera; family Nymphalidae; genus Dryas; species Dryas iulia. The sequence goes on from CM032425.1 coordinate 12,851,676, forward strand.
AGGAAATGAAAATATTAAATTGCCTCTCCTCGAGTAGAAATCGAACTCACAACCAGTCGCTTTACAGTCACACTTTGTGCCACTAGCCCCAACTATTTGTATTTGTAATGTTTATATTTGACAAGACCAATTGTTGATTTTCCCGCCGGCTCTCTCGCAAAACTGCCTTCCCAGCCGGTGGTAGCTTGATATTTACTCGACAAATCAAAAATGTTTACACATAAATCTATTTCAACAAAGGAAAATTTGAACATTTTTTGCTATTGTTGTTATGTTGTTGCTCTGTTCTCCATTTCTAGACCAAACAGAGGTTTTATATTGAATGAGGAAACTTGACATCATACTTTCTTAAACCAAATTGAAGGTTTCTTTTTAATTTTCTCTTTTTTTAGCTTCATCCTGTAACCTGCACACAGTAAGGTAGGCAGAGAGAACCTAGTGCTAAGACACTTCGTTCCCCACATTCCGCCAAATTCGGAGGCATTGCGTGTTAAGTTACGGAACTTAACGCCACGCTTTGACTCGGCACCAGAGCGAAGAAAATAGAAATATTAAATATTTACAATCCTCTAGTAGGAATCGAATTCACAACCAGTCGCTTTACAGGCACACTATGTGCCACTGCGCCACTACTGGTCCCAATTCTTTTTAATATACTGGTATATATATATGTAGGTATATAAGAATGCTAGTTTATTATAAACATGTCCACACTACTTAAGATTTAAGGCGTGAACCCCAGTCATGAGTCATGACTTCCTTATTTAATAGTCATATACTTCAATTATATAAACAAAAAGCTTTTATGAATATGTGAAACAGAACATATTTGTATGTACATTGAAATACAATATAACGACTGAGCATTTGAGCTCATTGATATGAAATTTAAACTGTACAATTTAAATAGTCCTGGTAAATGAAAGACAAGCCTGATTTTGAGAACCAGCTTTCTGAACAGCTAATCCATACTTATATTATAAATGCGAAAGTCTGTGTATTTGTCTGTCACGCATTCACGGCTAATCTACTGGTCCGATTTGGATGAAATTGAGAATGAAAATATTAAATAACCATGGGTCTAACATAGGCTACTTATTTTTTCAAAAAGTAACCGCTAAAGGGTTGAAATAGGGAATGAAAGTTTTGGGTAGGGACCTCTCATTAACCAGTGTGGTGGGCGCCATGTTGGATAGTGAGAGGAACTGGTCTGCGATGGTCTCCTTCTGCGAATCTATCATCGTATTGAAGGAGGCCGCGGAGCGGATTCGCGAGTCCAGTGCAAATATTGATCCGCTCCGTCGTGGGAGGCCAGGGAGTAGGAGAATGCGATACGCGCATCTCCAACTTCCCCTACCTTAGAGGAGCTACTGCGGGAGGGTCGGGGTGATCCTCTTGCAAGTCATCAAGGCTGAGGGTGCTCCGGAAGAAACCCCGGAGCACCCTGAAGGCGACGGTGGCTCGCAATAGGCGGGCCTTCCACCGAGGCGTCGTAGCAGAATGCGCGAGCGATCCTGCGACGTCTCATGAGGGTGGAGAGGGTTTCCGCTGGGTTTTAGTGGGTAGTATCGGACTCACCGGTGAGTCCCACAGTATCATCCGTTCGTAAGGTAGCCTTGCGTACGGATGGTCTGCGTAAACAGCATTTCCCAGCGACAAAAAAAAAAAAAAAAAAAAAAAAAAAAGGGAATGCAAGTTTATATAAAACCACTTGACTGATTGTAATGCATTTTGGAATAAATATATAGACGAAGGTCAAACATAGGCTACTTTATTTTTCAAAAATCCACCCCCGAGGATTTCAACACAACAAAACATTTTGGCAGGCCGCTAGTTTAAATATAACTTTATGCTCTACATACTACATTAATTTTAGCACGAGCTTAGTTAGTTTAAATAAGTCAAAATGAAAGTTTATTTCGACGGTTGATCGTTTTAATCCGTGCGATGGGCTTAAGCCAACTTTGCGCCCATAAACATATGGGCTCCGGTTTGGTTTTCATTTGGCACCGTGTAACCTGACTATATACATATATAGTTAACTTTTAGACAAAACTAATTGAACATTGATGCTGGCATTAGTTGATGTTAAAATTTTACCAATTAATTAATTGCGAATTATATTGTCTCAATTTAGGATATTGGGATTGTCAATATACATTTTTTTATAGCTATCTTTACTAGGATCTAAGCCCTGGGATTTTTTTTTATTATTACAAGTCTCCAGTTCTCACTATGTTTCCCACTTATTTTGAGAAATTCTGCGCTAAACAACGACTAGTACGATGGTCATAGTCTATTTATGCCTAAGAAATATTGAAATTCTAAACTATTTCGTCTTTCGTATAAACAACTAGAAAATAGTGTTATAATTTGAAGCTTTATAGACATCCAATCCGTATATACGCAAGGGCGACAAAGACAGCACTAGTTAAAACCAAAAAAGGTATAAAAAATTGAACGCATTTGTAATCGAACCCACGCTCCTTGGAAACCATCCAAGCGCTACGCTGTACTACGCGACCGCTAAGCTATGCGTTCTACTGCCAGCTGCGTCGAAATTATTGTACGCTTCTCATTACAACTTATTTTTGATGTTAGCATGAAATTATAATAAAAAGCGTATAAGAATGTATACGTTAAAGTATACATTATGCAATCATAGCTTAAGCTTCTAGATAAATATAATATAAAAATTGACTAAATAAGCCACTTAACAGGATTATTTAGTCAACTTTTCCATTTATACCTGCTCTAATTTATCGTAAGAATTGTTTTATCACGTTAAATCCCTCTGCGGAATACCCACATGTAATTAATCGTTTCTTGCACTTACTTAACGTGTTCTATACGTTATCAGCAATGAGAGAGTATCATTAAGGATCATATTTCACTAGTTGAAGGGCCCAAGGTCAATTATGATGGACTTACCCCGGATGTATATACTTGTTACCCACTAGTATACACTTCCTGGTAAGTCCATGTAATATGGGTATAAAGCAAATATTTGTATTGGGATCGAAACACCTTGAGAGTATTTCAAACCTTGAAGAATACCTAGTACTATTTCAAAGAAGTTATTCTTTTTTTTTAGCTTCACACTGTGTCCCGCACACAGCGGGGTAGGCAGAGGGAACCACTTTACGTCAAATTCGGAGGCATTGCGTGTTAAGTGGCGGAACTTAACACCGCGCTTTGCCACAACACCAGAGCGAAGAAAATGGTAATATTAAATATTTCCACTCCTCGAGTGGGAATCGAACCCACAACCAGTGGTTTACAGTCACACGCTTGTGCTACTGTGCCACGACTGGCTCCTAAAGTTATTCTGTTATAAGTGAATTTATAAAACAATAACTATTTTAGTGCAGACGTCTTACATTTTTGTATAATTTGACAACGGAAGTAACGAATTCAATTTAAATAGAACGTTTCTTTATGTAATATGTGAATATCAAAAAGTTACACATATTTTTTGTTGAAAAAAGAGGAAACTATATAGAAATTACTACTCGTGTGGAAAAATCCAAGGCTACCATGATATTAAGTTACACACGAAAAAGTACATTGTATAAAATAGCGTATATTAAAATGAGTGTTTTTTTATATAATATTCTGCTACACGGTTTTTTCCCACCTAGTGGAATAGTCAGAGAGTATCCAGTGTCAAGACACTCCGTCCTCGACATTGTCACCGCGCTTTGTCTTAGGTACAGCGGAGAAATATTTTTTTTAATATAATTATTACCTGGAATGGGAATCGAACTCACATTCATCGCTTTTCCAGCCCTATGTTGTCACACTGCGCCACGATGACTCAACATTCACTCAAACAACATCAAATTTTTTTTTTTTTTTTAATTATAATACTTTAACTAATACAGACTGCCTGTTTGTGTACGATCGTCCTCGATGTGTGACACACAATTATAGAGCGGACGCAGCTATTCAATTGCAGTACTCATCTAAAAATTTAGGTAAACACTTTAAGTTATTTAAAAAATATTGTATATTTTGTTAATATTACATTTCTTTCTAGGCTTTATGTAATTCTTAAGAGTTTTAAATATTGTCTTTATTACCTGTAAGAACATAATTAAGTGATAAACTTTCTAGGGCTTGTATTATAATAAAGTGTAAATACGAGTATGTCTTAAAAAAATAAGAATGTCGTGAATGTACATTATTTTAGAAGTTATTGTATAAAAAATTAAAACAAAAGTAACCTAATAAGAAGGAAGCCATCTCCCAAATGTAATATCTATTTTGGCGTTTCTCCCGTAAAACATGGTAGACAGAGAGAACCTAGTGTCAAAGCACTCCGTTCTCTATTTTCCACCGATATGCGTAACTTAACCATAGATTCTGTCTATAAAAGCGAAGCGAAGCGATATCTCTTAGACATGAGCTCATATCTCTTAGACATGACGTCTAATATAAAATATTATTCCATTTCACCAAAATTGTTTTTAATCAAAATATATATACATTTTAATATAATGAAAATATTTTTAGAGCCACATTTAATAAGAGCTACAAAAGATTACTATCGGTCCTTCGGCCAAATGACTTCATTTCCCGAACAAAGTTTTAATCAGAAAAATGAAATAGTTGGAGGGCTGTCATCTACAGGTACCTATCTAGTAGAAGTAATTAACACTTGGGTACCTTTATAGTATATAGGTGCCTAATTCAGTAGATTTTAGAGACTTTTGAAATTTTAAACATAATTTATGCAACTTATATCTTTCTGGCCATCGTAGTAGAAACAGCGTTTGACTGCAAACGCAATTAGTAATAGGTTCGATTCCCACTCGTAGGGTAGGAAAAGTAAAAACAGAATCATTCATTTTTTTCCGTTATCACGCTTTCATTTTGTTCTCCGCTCTCCGCCTGAATATACTTTGACTTTGTATATTGAGTGGTAGAGCTTAATGCCGCGCTTCGTCTTGTTCACCAAAGCAGAAAAATATCATCCACTCAATGAAGATCGAACCCATTACCAATCGTGATTACAGTCAGAGTCAGCTGTCGACTGCGCCACTGTGACTTCAATAAGATATTTTCTTAACAGCATGCATAATATTTACAATAAATGATGTGCACTAATAATCGTTATTAATATAAAGAATTGCGAAATCTTAAAAATATTACCTCCATTCATATATGTCTCCATTCATATATGTATCCAATTTAGAACAGTGTCTGGCTCTATAGCGATGGTTGTGGGCTCGATTCGTGCCTGTAGAATCATTATATTTAAACTTTTGTTTCTTCGCTCTGGTACCTAACACAAAAAGCAGCGTTGAATTTCGTTACTTAACACGTTATTTCTCTATTTCGGACAGAAAGTTGAGGACGAAGCATCTTTAATAGGCAGAGGGAACCTAGTGTTAAAACACTCCGTTCACCACTTTCCGCTAAATTTGGAGGCATAATGTGTTAAGTGGCGGAACTTAACGCCGCGCTTTGCCTCGGCACTAGAGCGAAGAAAATGGAAATAGTAAATATTTACACTCCTCGAGTGGGAATTGAACCCACAACCAGTCGCTTTACAGTCACACTTTGTGCCTCTGCGCCACGACTGGCCCCAAAATTGTTGTTTAACATAACATTATTGTTTATTATTTTTCTAGTGCAAAATAATTTTGAAGATTCAATAAGCAGTGATGATACAAAATCAAAAACATCTAAAAGCAACAGCGCAGAAACTAATTCAAAGACAGGTATTTGTTATTATTATATTTTTTTTTAGGGTTCATAGTTCACGTAATACTGCTAAGCAGATAATAAATAATATGACGAACGACGATTTTTTCAAATTTTGATAAGGTAAATTATAATAAATTCAAAAAAAGACATTTAAAGACGTAGACGTATCCCGCTGCGTTCACCATTGGACGCATTGCTCAGTGGTGAGAGCGCCTGAACGGTATTCAGGAGGCGCGGGTTCGAATCCCGCTGCGTTCAAAATTTTTATACGTTTTCTTTAAATGTCTTTTTCAATTTTCCTAAGTGTGGCATAACACTTTAAAAATGTTTAAAAGTAATAAATTCAAATTGCGTATTAAGTGGCGGAACTTAAGGGTTAGGATCTGCCTACTGTATACGCAGTGATTGTGGGTTCGATTCTCGCTGTGTGTAGACATGTGTGTGTATGTTTAAAAACGGTTATATTTATTACAAACTGTTTCTTTAAAGCAATGTTTTATTTTTAGCAGTATGATAAAATATTTTGGTTTATCTTGTACAAATGTTTTTTTTTTAACTATATAAGATCTTAAAATTTACAGATAATATTGATGATTTTATGCAATCACAACTGGAGTCGTATTGTCGTTATTACAGCAAGATATTGGCCACTAAATTGGAGCAAATTAAAGAAAATTGTAAGTGTATTTAATTATTTTCATTTATCTATGTTATTGTGAGGTTTCATTCTGATCTATTTTCAATCAATAAAAGACTTAAGGATAGGCAGAAATTACACAAAAATAGGTAATTACATATAACTGAATACCAGGCAGGCGTGGTTAAGCACATAAATTATACACGAAGTATTTTAATTCCAAAAAAAAACATTTTATATTACAGACTCGAACCCGCTCCACTTGAAAACCGTCCAAAGTTTTATACGTTTTCTAAAAGTTATTAAAACTAATATACAAAAAACATGAAAATGTATTCAAAATAGTTATTCTTTCCTCAAAAATCTCTCTTTTAAAATATATACATTTAAATAATAAATAATATACGTATAAAATATATCGTGTTTTTGACACAACTCATAATTTTCAAATCTCGTCTTTCAGTTAAGAAACAACTAGCGCCATCTATCGCCGAAAGTGTACTGTCAACTGATGTACCAAACATTTTCACTGAAGCATGCACTATGAAACCCAGTGGGAAAATAGATCAAAATTGTCAAACTAATTACTCGAAAAAGACGAAAACCTACATAAATGAACAAATTCTTATACCACAGAATATTAATATTAGTAATAATAAATCTTGTGTTTTATCACCTGTGGTTAGTTTAATAGAAATGAGGCAAGACAAAGATGTGGAAGATTTGAAAAGAGTTTATAATGTATTAGGCGCCATTGAAGGCAGAGTGCGAAGGTTGAAGAATAATTTACATGTGTAGTGTTTAATGTTGATAATAGATGGCGCTGTACTAAAAAATCTTGTAATTTAATGTGAAAATAGATAAATTACAACTTTTTAGTAGATCATTATTATTAAAATTATGTTTTTCGTTGTTTATTGTAGTTTTTAAATAACCATTTAAATATCGTTGTTTGAAAATTATTATATTTGTTGTTAATATAATTTGTATGATTTCTGTTATAATAATATAATGCTATTAAAGGCCAATAGATGGCGCTGTATTTAAAATAATATTTGAATAAAATTAACTAGTCAAATTTGAAATTGTATTAAATCTTAGTCTATCATGTAATAGTTGTAAGAGTTGAATAATAAAAACAGTAAATGCTTGTAATATGTTTTTTATTTCCTTAAAAACCGTTTTCAATTAAAATTAAATTACAATACACTTTTGAATACATTATAAACGTATTTACACCAGGAATTTCAGTAACTTAAATGAAAAATACCCATATTCATAAACAAAATGTAAAAATGATATTAAAAAACTTATGAAATATTTTTTAATACTTTTACTATTAATACACATTTGACAATACATGACAAGAAAGATAAAATTAAGTAAAAGTCACTTTAATCGTTTTAAGCTTTTTCCCGCATAGTAACGTAGAGAGAACCTCTATCAAGACACTCTGTTCTCCGCTTTTCGTCCAAAATCAAGACATTGCGTGTTTACCTAAATACAAAAATGAATAAATGAAAACAATATATAATCATATCCTAGCGGGAATCGAACCCATAACCATCGCGTTTACAGTAAGTTAACTTAGTTCCCAGTACAAATTAATAAAAAAAAACTTAAAAAAAAATCTATATACAAGTATATACAATTAACAAACTTCTATAACATTCGTAAAAGCTTTCTATACAATGGATAATAATTTCTTATATATTTTTATATTAAATGTTAAGTAAATTAACTGCTTGAGTACATTATATTATATAATATTGATTTGTAGTTATTTACAAAGCATTATGCACCTTTTAACCCTTAAGTAGTAATTATGAAACTAATTTTATATGGAAATTGAGAAATATTTAATGAGAATGAAAGTAAAAGATTTAGTTTTGTGAAAATTTCCGTTTAATTATTAAAGAATATATGCTTTAAAATTAAATAGCAACAATTTAAATTAAATAAAAGCTAATAATAAACACAGTAATTAAAAATTACTATTGACATTTTAATTATATAATTACAAATATTCATAAAAAATCCAGTACTGTAGTATAAACCCCTAAAATAAATAATGAATATGGCGATTTTACAAAAAGGTCATTTTTAATATTTCTCAATGCCCATCGTTTAAGGAATATAATATAAACATATATCAAATACATACATTTATTAAAATTAATTATTAATATTCAAATAACAATAATGGAATGAATATTTGTTAGAATTAAAATAAGCATAAGGGATGTTACGGATATACCATTTAATTAAATTTTCATTTAGTTAATTTTTTTTTTTCAGTTTCAAGCTATTGTATATGCAGTGTAGATTGTACTTGCGGCCCAAAATCTAGACATTACGCGTTGAACGGCGGAACTTAACGCCGCACTCTCTTCTTATTATAGCGTAGCAACGAAAATTATTTAAAGATAATTAATAACCATTCCCCCGAGTGGGAATCGAACCCATACATAATATTTATAGTCAAATGATGTCACAATGGAACTGCAAACGATATTAATTTATACTTTTTTTATTTTACAGTATTATTTTCTTAAATGTCCTAATATATTAAAGAATTCATTTACAGCTGTCATTTAGACTCCGTCAATATCCGTAACTCTTATTAAGGACTCTGTTACGGTTTAAGAATAATTATTTATTTCCGATATTCGATAGTTTCAAGTACGGTTACGGTTACATAACTCCATAACATCCCTTTAAGAAACCTTACAAATAGCCTGAAAGACTGAAGATATATAGAAAATTCTACATACTTTTACATTTAACCCTTCAGTCTAAATATTCCCTGTTTCACCAACCATTATGTTACGGTTAACTGTCAAAGTGACATAAGCTTTAGTTTTTTTTTTTATTTGACATAAATCCGTATAATTCTGTTTTAAGAGAAAGATCGTTGAATTTTTTTTTCTAGACTAACATAATTTAAAAAAATATATAAATGTAAAACCAAAGTAACCAAAAGAATTTTTACTTTTATTTTGCAGCTGCTACACCAAAATAATTAAGGTTTTATATTTGAATAATACAATTTTAAAAAAAATTATGTACAGTAAAATAAGTTTATAAGTAATTTTTAAATAATATAACCATTCATTTTTCCAATACAGTTTTAAATGTAAAAATCCTTTTAGCCGTCTATTCATTTATCAATTAAATAAATTTAAAAAGTATGCAATTATAACTTTTAAATAATTATATAGAAAAAAAAATACACAAAAAAGACTTAAACTTGTGCTAACAACCAAAAGGCAAATTTACAAAAACCAGAACTAGACGTTTCATTATAAGTCGGATTAATTAAATAATCCTATTATAGTTTAACCGTAACATATAACAATATCAAAATCCCATTACCTTAGTCTTTAATAAATAACTACAAAATTATAAATAAGATATCTATATAGCTATCTCTTTCTAACTTAATGTGAAAGAAAGAGATAGAGCAATGAATATCTATTAAAAAAATAACAGTGACTTATCTGACAGATAACATGTTACAGATAAATAAAGGAAATTAATTACATTTTTAATAATATATTAAATTCTTAATAATAATAATAATTGATTATAATTATAATAAAAATGTTGTCAATATATGTGAATAAATAATATAGTCTTTTTAGTTTTCAGCCGTTCCTTTTCTTTCTTCATGTTCTCTCATTTTCCTTTAAATTATGAGTAAGTTAGTTAAAATCGGGTAATATAACCAATTGATATAATATAAACATTAGTCTAAAATGGATGTTAATTTAAGAATATATTACATTAGGAAATATAACTCATTTAAAGCTACAAAGTCATTCTTCTACGCATCAAAAGCATGTTTTTGGACGAAAAGTTTGAATTTAAAAAAGAAACATTTGAACTTAATAAATAAAGAACAAATTTGAAACTCGAGTCACTCAAATACATTCTTCAAAAAGAATCAATTAGCAGTTTTTATATGTCACATATTAAAACTTTAATAATTTATATTATTCCTTAATTTGTTATATTTTGCTATGAAACTAGTTTTTTACAAATTTTCTATTAATTTTAAAAATTTTTTTTTTTTATTTATTACAAATTTTCTAGTCCAGTGTGAGCAACCTGCGGCCTGCTTAGTAACTTAACTTAACCTGCGGCCTGCTTAATATTTTCCCACTAATATAATAAGTGTAAAAATTATTAATATAAGTGGCAGAACTGAAAAAAATCTGTCTGTTTGTTTGTTAGGCTTTCACTAATCTACTAGTCCGACTTGGATGAAATTCAGAATTAAATTAGTAAAACATCCAGGGTCAAACATAGGCTACTTATTTTTTTTAAAATCAACCTCTAAACGGTTGAAATAGTGGACGAAAGTTTATATGAGAAATCTAAGCCGCTTGACCAATTGCAACAACTTTTGATTAGGTAAAGGTTAAACATAGGCTACTTTATTTTTTAAAAATCCACACCCGAGGGTTGCATTAGAACGAAACAGCTATATAATTTAAAATACAAACTTACCAATTAAACAAGCGATCTAGGCGTAAATACGTGGACTAGAGAATCCCACCCACAGTCAGCTATCTGATGTGGCCTTAACGTGTTCCAGTCCAAACCGTAGGTAAACTCCGAGTGATGTCTTATCGTCTCCAGCGGATCACAACCGCGTTTTAAATCCCATATTCTGTTAATAAAATAATTTTTAAAAATAAAATATATATTTTTTAAAACATTTTCCATACTTTTAAAAATTTAAAGCGTTAATCTGACTTAGAAAATATGAAAAAGACATTTTTAAAAAAAAAATAAAAACTAGTGTCCGACCGAAACTGAATTTTCAGCCGAAACCGAAACCGAAAACGAACCTTCGGCTCTGACTTCAGTTTCGGCCGAAACCGAAACCGAAACCGAAACTGCTGATGACGTCATAAAATTTGTATAATACGTAAAAAAATGTACATTTTTATGCTTTAAAAATTACATGTGCATTTGAATTATTGTGATTCCGTTGATTTTATTATATATGTTTTTTTCGTTCTTATTATATATGTTTGTTTCGTTCTTTTTTCGGTAGGTAGAGGGAACCTAGTGTTAAGACAGTCCGTTCCCCACTTTCCGCCAAATTCGGAGGCATGGCGATACTTAACGCTGCGCTTTTGCCCCAACACCAGAGCTAAGAAAAGGAAAATATTAAATATTTCCACTTCTGTGGGAATCGAACCGACAACCAGTCGTTTACAATCAGACGCTGTCCCACTGCGCCACAAAGACCTATAAACGCGATTAGTTGTGGGAAAGTCGCTAAAACAATGTAAATAAAAAACGTATCTTCTAATATAAATATTTTTCAAGTTCGCTATTGGCTAGGGTTTGCCTTTTCACATTCGCCGGTTTGGAAGTAGTAGTTTAAGTTTTATTTAATAAACTAGTTTACACGTTATTGTCTTCACGAGATTATTATCATGTAGAATTACAATGTCTACGATACAACACAGTGCAATAAAAGGATTTGTACTATTAATACTATATCAAATGGATTGTCAACTGAGATAATAGACCGATCCCCAAGAGCAAGGCACAACTATTTTCAAGACCGGGATTAGAGCTACCGTTGTCCTCTTCTTCCACGTCCCGAAATGCCGTATCTAAGAGTAACTTTTAATATGTATAATCTTAGCTTGTTGTTTGGGTCTATTCAAATAGCTCGCGACCACTATCACGTCTAAAATTAACCGCCCAATATCTGATGATGAGATCCGGTTCAATGACATGTAAGCCAGATCTCTCTATCTCATCCTTCTCTCTTCTTCATCCTCAAGGTCGCTAATGCATCCACAACTCCTCTAATGTTGTAGATATCCATGAGCGAAGACAAAAACTTACGATCCGACGGTCCTCCTATTAGTTTGTTCCCTTTTAGAAATAATAAAAAAATAGTAAGTACTAGAGACCTACACCAGTTCTCTTTGCCCAAGGCTTCTAGGGATTTACATAGAGGCTTTTTGAGCTGTAGCCCAAGGACTTGTGGGTTATCAAGACCCTCAGTCTCCACTTAAGACTGGCAACACTTGGTAAATAGGTATTTTTTCACGAAAATAAAAACCTTGTACTTAACTGTGCATTTCTTGCAAAGAAATTTATGTGCTAATTTATGATAAGATTTATATTAGATATATATTTATATAGAAAACGGTTATATTTATATAATAATTATAAGGCAAGCATCCAATATGGTAACTAGCCCAGGGCTCGCAAAATTCATAGGTATTTCGCCCCTTGAAAGGCGCCACGAACCGACACACAGTTTCGTTACAGACTAACAGGGATAGTTCATTTAATCTGTCGTCAGCAGTTCATAATATTCTCGTCATTAATTTATATTATATAATATATTAAAATTGTTTATTATATCTTAAGATAAGGTTTACAAGCTATAAAAACACTCAGTATAAAGTATCTCAGCGACGTGAAAATTCATGAGTACCTCATGTGTGAGTAGTTTCGGCATTGCCGAAGGTTCGGCAGTTTTTTTGCCGAAACCGAAACTACGGCCGAAACTACATTTTTTGCCGAAACCGAAACCGAAACCGAACCTTCGGTCGGACACTAATAAAAACTGAAACGCAGCTAAAATTTGATTAGAAGGAAGAAGCTGAGCCATGCGCATTGCTTAGTGGTGAAAGCGCATGAACGGTATTCAGGGGGCGGGGGTTCCAATCCCGCTGCGTTTAAATTTTTTACCTTTTCTAAATGCCATTTTCAATTTTCCTAAGTGTGGAATAACACTTTAAAAATGTTTAAAAAGATATATTTGATAGTGCTAAGCACTACCAAATAAAATATTGTCATACAGAATTAACTATTATACGCAATTTCCTACTACTATCCTTATAATAATAGAACATAAAATGTTTTAACAAACTGTGGGTAATATATACCATTTTTGGATATGATATAGAAATTTAAACTATTTTTTTTACATAAATAAATCAGTGAAATTGGTTTGGCTATCAATATTTTACATGCAATCAGGTATAATCAGCTGTTTTGAGTATAAGGAATTATAATATAAGATAATATGACGTTATTAATTAATTCGTGATATCATTTGTTACTAGAACACAAGGTTTTTTTTACAATATAATGAATGTGTATCTACTTTAACCAAAATATTTTTTTACAAAGAATAAAAAAAAACCAGCTTCACGCTTTTTCTTGCATAGCAGGTGAATCAGAGGGGACCTAGTGTCAACTCACTCCGTCCTCCACTTTCCGCCCGAAATGGAGACATAGTGGTTGAGTGACGGAACTCAACACTGCCTTTTGTATTATATACCAGAGAGAAGATACGAAAATTGAAATACAATCATTCCCCTGAGTAGAAATCGAACCCACTACCATAGCGTTCACAGTCAGACGCAACTGATAAATGTCTTTTTTAATATATAATGGATTTCTTTTATGCAAAATTAATTTGATATAGAAATAGTATATACATATATGGAAATAATATTTTATTCTGAAGAAGAATATTAGAAAACGATTTATTTAGAACGAAAATTTAAGAGCGCTTTTCAAGAGGTTTCCAAGAGTTGCGGGTTCTAATCCCGCTGCATTCAAATTTTTACATGCTTTCTAAACGTATTTTTCAATTACCTAATTATGTGAATAACACTTTTAAATGTTAAAAAACTTTTTTCTGTTATATTTTTTAACTATAACATATCAAAAACATGTAAATCAAAATAACTTACCTAGTAGTAAAATCGTATGACACTGCCGCTAATACTGAAGGTGCGTGTGGAGAAAATTGAACTCTTCTAACTGCACATTCGCAACCTACAAAACATTATATTATAAACATTTTTTTACTTCACGCATGGTACAGCACTCGGAAAGGTCCTAAATTAATCTTCGTTGTCCATTTTCATTTAAATATAATCATTTCTCCCGGTGGAATCGAATCGAAACGAATCGAATCGAAAAAAATCGAATCCTCAACCATCGCGTACTCGCGTATACGATCAGACGCTACCACAATGCAATACGATAATATTAACATAACATATAATTATATTTAAATTGCTTCTAATAATTACAAAAAAAAATATTTCAATAAACAACAAAATAAATAATGAACACACATGTAACAAACCAGTAACTATCTACTTAAATAAATAAATACAACAATAAAGTACATACAAATTAAAAACAAAAAAAATATCTTGGCTGTATAACCTAAACCCTTAGGCATAAAAACAAAAATGACATTTAAAAAGCTCACCTTTCAAAGTGAACATTGGAGATGTCAAACGTCTAAGATCCCAGCCCCTAACGAGCCCATCTGAGCCGGCCGTCGCTAGCGCATGCGTCTCTAATCTACTCCAGTCACATGATAATACCTAAATAGAAGGAAAAAAGTTTATATTATAACGATAATCTTACGCTTTAAGGGCAGAGAGAACCTAGTGTTAAGACACTCCGTTCTGTGCCTTCTGCCAAGGTCAAGGTGGTCAAGGTATCAAGGCGTATTAATGCCTACGAGAGTGGGGAACTAAAACCCATTTAAATATAATCATTTTATCAAGTGGGGATCGAACCCACAACCATCCCGTTTGCAGTCGGAGGTTCTCTAACAGCTCGACGATGTCTTGAATTACAATATAAATAATATTACATAAAAAGATTTAAATAATTAAATTACTAGTTATTTTCGATTTTGGATTTTTTACTTGTTTATTTTAATATGTTATAATATGTTATACAGAAAAGGAACGCAAGTGTAAAATATTGTTTTTTAACTAAATTTATTTACGAAATCAAAAATGACTACGAAAGTAAAGATTTATATATTAATAAATATCAATAAATATATTCTTATAACGTATTATATTATAATTGTATTATCAATTTAATTTTTTTAATCATATTTTTTCTCTACCACAAAACATAATAAAAAATATATAAACCTTATAATTATAACAATTAAATCCAATTTACCTCAGCATCATGCGCCTTTATAACCGCAGCCGGTCTAGAAGGTTCCGTACAAGTCCACAACTTAAGATGGCCGTCTCCAGACACCGACGCGAAAGTGGCGGGCGAATGGGGCGAAAACGTGGCTGTGTAGACCAATTGCGAGTGACCCGCGAATGTACTGAGGCAAACTTCTGATTCGGGGTCCCACTAAAATGGTTATAATAATAACATACAATCATACATATAAATTATTTAAATTATTTTTATATTTAGACAAATGGCGTTTGAGTTCCGACAGTTAACACGCAATATCTCGAATTTGGACGGGAATAGAGAGAGAGAGAATTAATAGGTTCCCTCTGACCGCTGTGAGGGAAAATGTCTAAAGCTTATATATTAATCTAAAGTTAATACTTTAATTATTACATATAATAATATAATTATTACATATATAATAATATTGCAAAACTATAATTAGTTTTGCAATATTATTTTAGCTTCACGTATTTCATGTAGGTGTATAGTAGGGGCGGCAGAAAATATATAGAACCGAGATACTCACTAATTTCTTCATTTTCGATTTGTTTTACCAAAATGAGCTAATGAAAATAATTTTAAATACAAGGAAAATAAGATGTAAAAAATAATAGTAAGCCTTAAATACAGAAATCTAAAAATAATTTTCCAGCCATTTTTTTTCCATGGGCCAGCCTTCCTGTAACCCTGACAGTGTTCCGATTTCTCTGCTCTGATAAAACAAAGAGTAGCGTTGAATTCAGCCACTTAACACACAATATAGCAATAAATTTAATTAGGTAATAAGAATAAGGAAATAAAAAGTAAGGAGTTCTTTTTCCTGACTCTACTATAAATTCACATAATATACAAAATTTGTGTAAATATATATAATAAAACAAAAAAATAGTCAACCTTTAATAACACTTTTATCTACTCAACCATATATGAGAGATAAACAAAAATAAAATAAATTTTAAAACATTTTCTCACCAATTTAACAGTAGTATCCCAACTAGCACTCAACAAATGAGCTCTAGGCCAGTCCACCGAGCATACTTCACTGTGATGGGCACGCAGAACCCTTAAGGGTGCTGAACAACCCCCTCTCCATATGATGACTGATCCATCCCCTGAACCACATGCCGCTACCCCATCAGCTGTGCCTGACCACGTCTGAAAATAATAGTGTAATTTTATTTAATGTTTTTTTGTTTAAAGGAACTAGATACAATTTATTTCTATGTTCACCCCTCCATAATAACTGTTTCATATAGCACAGTTATAATTTTCACCCGTTTTGTTTTACTTATGCTTAAAAACACATAGGCTTATAAAAAGCTGTAATTTGTATTTTACTATTTATAATTTTTCAACATATCAGAGTAGGTAGAGAGAGACTTATGAGAAAATATAATTTTTGTGTTAAAATTGTTCTTAGTAATGCTATTTACTCTATTTACATTCTCTATTCCATAAATTCAATTTCAATTCACAAAACAGTTTCCTTTTAAAGTTATTCAAAATGTTATGAATTTGAAAATATTTTAAAATATTCAATCAAATTATATAAAAGCCAAGTCAAGAACTACAGAAGCCACAGTAATTGAATTATTATAACAAGTAATTATGTCTATAATCAAAATGATAACAATTGGTAATTGATATACATATTTTTTTAGATATTTCTTTTCTTTTTCTGTTACTTTAATAATATTAATATTGTCAATGATTTGTTTATTTATTCAACTTCATTTACTATGCTTAATATCATTATATTAATATGCAAAAGAAAAAACTATGTTCCTTGTTACTAAAACTATATGGTGAGAAAAATATGAAATTTATCACACCTCAATTTTCGAATTATATACAGAGAAGTGTGGAGGAAGGCAATATTTTTCATAATAATGAATAAAAAACACATTAAAGGAACATACACTAATAATACATTTGAAAAGAGACATGAATATTATAGGCATTGTATGTTAAATTTCAAAAAAGATTCAAGTATGATTAATTAACTAAATTCTTTTATTTTTCCATATAGAGCAGAAATCAAATGCATAATATGAATATAAGTATTTAACTACTACAAACAGCAACAATTCTTTGAAATTACAAAATCAAAACACATTATAGACGAGTAAAAGTATTTCTATAAATATAACTAAAGCCGGCTTAGTTCTTTCGTCACTATGCTCACATAACAGCAGTACTAAGGCTTCAATATGCTAGTTTTCCTTATGGAAAATATACATTATGAGATTATAGTGATGTATAAGGAGATTGAACTATATTCTAGGCTTCAAGACAGACACACCCACAATTTTATTGTGTTTGTAATAATAGTATTTTAGTTATAATTATTAAGTTTTATCATTAGGTTAAATATCATAAATGACAATATTTCCTGTTAATGAAAATGCTTTAGTTATGAAGAAATGCTCCAAAAAAACTAATAAAAATTTTTCAAAATTTTGTCTAAAGTATTTAACACTGTGTCTAAGATACATATTTATTCTTAAAACATAAATTAGACAAAAATAATACATTTTAACTGTATACAACATACTTATATACTTATATTGCTATACTTCACTCAAATAATACTTTCAAAGATATTAAAGATAATCAAAAATACTTTAATAATTATAATTATATAAGTGTTATAATAAATAACAATCAACTAAAGTTTAAAGTAATTTACATACCACATCAAACAGTCCATCACTCCATTCTAATTTCTGTAATTCCACTACAGTTGCTCCTTCTGGAGACAGTTCCAAGAAGAATAGTGTCCCACCTCCAGCTAAACCATAATATTGGCTAGTTGCAACAGCAAGTGCATCTGGTCTTGTACGAGAAAATCTTACACTATAGCCATGACGGCCAGGTGTAAGAAATGTTGGCATGCTGAGTGTGTAACTGAAAACAAAATAAGATTTACAACTTTAGTAATAGGAATGAATGATTTATTATACTGTTTTAATATAATAAACCAAAATTAAGTCATATTTTTTATTTATAGCAATAAGAAATCTAATAAGATTATAAAGTTATAACATTGTATTATAATTTAACACAATCCTATTATATGGAAAATTCGATGTGTTGTTCAATTCGTGTTTAAAGCATTTTTTAAATAATCTAAGCTTCATATAATCAGAGTTTAATAAGTAAGATAATCTTGATAGTGAATTTACAAATACCATTCTTTACGATTCTTATAAAATAGAAAACAACTACCAGTGGTGTTCTTGATACATATACCTTTAGAGATAATATACAATTAAAAACATATTTTAGAAGTTTTTACAGTAGACTTTTCATTTTTGTATAGAAATCAGCAAAACATCTTTTATCTTCTTTAGTTATTTGAAAAAATTACATTGCCAGTTATTCTTCTTTTCTATACTTATAAACCGTATTAATGAGAATTTTCTTACACTCTAATTAGATTAGTTTACATACTCGCAAAGTTAAAAAAGCACAACAAACACAGAGATTAAAATTTTAACCCTTTGTAAACTGTCAAAACATAGCTTGACTTGACATTTCCTTGACCGGATTTAAAAACATCGATAGTGTTGTGAATACGCAATAATATTATCGATTCGGTTACAAGTTACTATCACATGATTTTAATCCAATTTGCACTCCCACGACCTAAATCCTATTAGATCATTCTACGCTGAAGGAAACCTCACAGATTGCGTATATAAATGGAGGAGAATTTGCAAACAACGACATTTCTGGTGAGCGCTTCAAAACTCACACAATCCTAAATATACTCCAATTGTTTTAAATTCCTTTAACTTTATTCCTGGCGCTTACTGAAATCTTTTAAAATGCTTGACTACCTGGCTTTGGCTTTTGTGGTCGCCGTCAAAGTTTTTAAGAAAACTACTCCCAATGGAAAGGTTACGGTTTACCTGGGCAAGCGGGACTTCATTGATCACATAGACTACTGCGATCCTATCGATGGAGTCGTGGTGGTCGACACTGAGTACCTGAAAGGACGAAAAGTTTATAGCCAGGTACATAAGTGATGTGAAATATATGTGTGAAGTGCATTTTGTGTCATAAAAGTGCTTAAACTACTAACACTATTTTCTATATACAGCTCGTGACGACTTACCGCTTCGGTAGGGAGGAAGATGAGGTCATGGGAGTCAAATTCTCCAAGGAAATGGTCATCGGCCAAGAGCAAGTTGTACCAATGGTTAACGCGAAAATGGAACTGACACCTGTCCAAGAAAAGCTGCTCAAGAAACTTGGACCTAATGCCTTCCCATTCACCTTCTCTTTCCCTGAGATGTCACCCAGCTCGGTAATATATTTAATGATCAATACTTTAAATTTTTAATATTTTAATACACTATAGAATACATTTGACTGATGCCTTTAATTGTTAGGTAACTCTTCAACCATCTGAAGAGGACCAGGGCAAGCCTATGGGCGTAGATTACTGCGTGCGAACTTATGTGGCCGACAACGAAGATGACAAGGGCCACAAAAGGAGCTCCGTTACTCTTGCCATCAAGAAGGTAATGCTTTAATTTTTATTTAAATAATAATTAAAAACAATGCGACACATGTTAATTTTTCTGTTATAATTTCAGCTGCAACATGCTCCAGCATCTCGTGGACGACGCCTTCCAAGCTCCTTGGTCAGCAAGGGCTTCACTTTCAGCAACGGAAAGATCAGCCTGGAGGTGACTCTGGACAAAGAAATTTACTACCACGGCGAGAAGGTTGCTGCCAACATTATCGTTTCCAACAACTCCAGGAAATCTGTACGAAACATTCGTTGCATGGTCGTGCAGCATGTTGAAATTACTATGATCAACTCTCAGTTCAGCCGCCATGTCGCCTCTTTGGAGAGCCGTGAGGGATGCCCAGTTACTCCTGGTGCTAGCCTTTCAAAGACCTTCTACCTCGTACCCTTGGCTCGTAGCAACAAGGACATCCGTGGTAAAATTTAAACGCATATTATTTTCTACATATTGAATTCTCACAACTCTCTCGTAATTCTACCTATGAATTCTTAAAACCACTATAGTAAAATTCTTTTTTGACAGGTGTTGCCTTGGATGGTCACCTGAAGGAAGATGACGTAAACCTTGCCAGCTCCACTCTGGTATCTGAGGGCAAGTGCCCCGCTGAGGCCATTGGTATCGTTGTATCGTACTCGGTCCGTGTGAAGCTCAACTGCGGAACACTCGGAGGCGAACTTGTTACTGATGTGCCATTCAAACTCCTGCACCCAGCTGAGGGTAAGTTAAATAAAACTCATTACCATAATAATATATACCTAAAATTGTAACTAAAATATTGCTTTTTCAAAAAAGGTACCGTTGAGCGCCAGCGCTTCAACGCAATGAAGAAGATGCAATCCATTGAAAGGCACCGCTATGAGAACTCTCTCTATGCCAATGAGGAAGAAGACAACATTGTTTTCGAGGACTTCGCTCGTCTCAGGATGAACGAGCCAGAATAAACGACGCGACCATAATTATCGTCTCAAACAAAAAAAATGGAAAAAAAATAAAAAAGCCAAAAAAATGTAATCAAGCAAGTTAAAAACATCCAGTCCACGAAACCGTGCACACCTAATATATTAACCTTTTCCTCTTCTTCATTCATTTTAAACCTAATAATTTGGCATTAATTATTTGTTATTACCTTATATAATTTAACAAGTATTATGGATAGTGTGAGTTTTACCATAGTCGATTCAACTAATAAATGAAGCAATAAATTAAAAATGTCCAAAAAAAAAAATCATCAACATTTCATCTATCCTACTTACCTTATTCGTATAAGCCTTTATATAAATCAATAAACAGCTATCACCAGATATCTTCTTTTATTTTCACTCCTAATACACATACGTAAAGTTATTCTCGTAAGTAAAAAAAAATATTTTTTGATGTGGCCACTGCAACTACTTGTGCTTAACTAATATCGTATTAAAACGGTATGCAAAGTAACCTATGATCTCTTTTGCATATAGTTTGTATTGTATTACATTCAAAGGGGTTTGATTTATCCCCACCTATTATATTCATTTATTTTGAGTGCTCCTTGATAATAAAAAGAGGTGTAAGTGTTATGCACACATTGACCTGAGATAGCTACAAATTACAAAACAAAAGAACTTTAGTTTTAGTAAGAAAGATCATATAATGTGAATCATATATCTTGTTTATTCGATACTTTTAATATTTTTAAATTAAATTCACATCACTACTCAAGTGAAACATTTAAGGACTAAATTATTTAATCTACATATTATACTATACCAAAATTTCACAAATATCAAAACAATACGAACATGAATATAAAGCGTGGTTGAAAAATTACTAAACAAATTTTGAACATAGCATAGTATCGTTCATTTGCCTTTTCACTTTTAATAATGTTCATAAAATAAAAAAATGTGTTTATTTTTTTAAAATATCATAATAATATTTAAAACATACAATATTGTATATAAATATGTATATAAATATTAGGCTCATTATTTATTTCCGATAATATTACCTAACTAGCAATATCTTCGAAAATTGTAATTGTAATTTATATTAATATATAGGCAACACTTCAAGTTTATAAAAAAAATAATTACTTTTGGCGCGAAGCGTATATTTAATATAAAAAACTTAGAAACTTATATTTAAAAAGTCAATTGAGGTAAGTAAAATTATTAATGATAATTTATTATTTTCCGGATGTAATGACAATATAGGATTTGTTGCCTATTCCATATATACGCATTATTTACACGTAATATAACCTACTTCACTCTAACAAAGGACATAAATGAATGCCTAATTCATTATAATATTATAAAAATAACAATAATACCCAAAATTCTTTCTTTGAAATGAGTTAATTTGTAGTATCTATTTTATATCTATGTTAGTAATTATTTCTTACGCTTTTTTATATAACTTGCACCTACAATCAATTTCTGATCTATTTCTACATCAGGTGACTTGTTAGTCATTTTATAAATATCCTACCGTATCTGAAATATTTATAGTATTCGCCTTACTATAAAATGCCATTGTGACACAGTAGATGCCATGGTGGCGTAGTTGGGGAACATCTGACCATAAACGGGATGGTTGCAGGTTTTATACCCAATTGATGTAATGATGATATTAATTTTCATTTCTCCGCTCCGGTACCTAAGACAAAGCGCGACATTAAGTTCCTCCACTTAAAACGTAATAGTTGGATTTCAGCTGGAGAATAGAGTGTCTAGACAATAGGTTCTCCCAGACTATCCTGTTTTGCTGTAAAAACGTGTATAGCTGCTGTTTTCATATAAATTATTATGTCAATTAATTATTGTCATCTCAGATTTTTTTCGAATTTGACCTTTTGACTATTGCAAAAACTCACTGTATACTTTGCCGTATTTAACTGTGCTTGGTATATACATAGTTTCTTAGTATTTAGTTTATTCATTATAAAACAAATCTATAAAATATGTGTAATAATTATGAAACTAAATATTATATTGCAACTTAAAATTATCTGCCGTAAAAAAATGTATGTAATATGTTGGAAATTTTAAACTACGTTTTATGATAACACCTATTTCGTTGATTATATTGAGAGCTAGAGCTGTCAAAACAATAAGTGACGAAAATTAAAAAGGAACAAACAAAAAATTGTGTCATCGTTTTGTAAATCGAATAAAAATTTAACTTAATCAACTCAAATAAAATATAATTATCGATACTAATATTAATATGTTTATATAGCTTTCGCAAAAAGAAGAAAGAAAAGTTTCGTCTTTTTTGCCTTTTAGGTGTCAAGATACTTCGTTTTCCATTTTCCGAATTTTCCGGCTTAAATCGTGACATCGTATCGACGTATTATGTGGCGAAACTTAACGCCGCGTTTTGCTTTAGCCAGTGTTAGGTAAAAAATTATTAAAATTAACAATTAAATATTAACAGTTCATTATTTGTATGTGGGGGAATCACATAATAATCACAATTAGCTGAAAATTAATTAGTTCTTAATGTTTACTCTACAATTAACAATGAACTAACCGTTTATTCTAATATCCGCACAAACAAAGGATCAATTATGAAAATATAAAATGTTTTTTTTATTAAATAGTTTTTTTTTATTTTCTCTCCACGACTGGCCCCATTAAATTGCTAATTGCAATTAAATGTTGCCCAACACAGATCTTAAGTACCAGAGTAAGAGCGGAGAAATAAATATATTTAAATATAAGAACTCTCCGAGCGGGAATCAAACTTTAAGCTTCACGCTATATCCCGCACACAGCCGGGTAGGCAGAGGGAACCTAGTGTTAAGACACTCCGTTCCCCACTTTAAGACAGTCTGAATACTTACTTTACGTTTAAAACTATCATCCGTTATCTAACAGTTATCCAAAACAATAAAACAAATCGTGACACACTACAATAGAATACTAAGACAATTTTCTCAGGCCATAACTGGTCAAACGAGTTATGGACAAAAGGATTGGACAAGGAAGATGTCCCTTGCGTATTGCGAAAAGGGTTCGTCCAAAAACCTGTTCGACCACTTCTCTGTGGGAAAGGACACTAAATGACCCTTTATTTGCATGTTATACTGTTGTATACAATTTGGGTTTGAGACACACGGTTGTGATGTTCAGTATGTTTTATAATGTTATTTATTAGTTTTATATTATGTAAAGCTTATAATCTGTATATATCTATATAATACATAAATAGAATTGATATTTACAGTTAAAGAAATTATTTATTCCATATTTATTAAAGAAATGTACATTTCATTTAATAAGAAGATAATTTCACTTAAAATGTACGCCTTAATACTGTGATGACTAATGTTTATTAATATGAAATTTTTAAAATTTAAAATTCTTCTAAAATGTCTTATTTCCTTAGTAAGCGCTTATTTATATATAGATTTATAAATGAAATATGACTAAATTATTTTTAAAACTAAATAATAATACACATTATTACTAAGCAAATATTAACTCCAAAATTTTTACTATCGCACATCAAAAACGCATTGTTATTTTACACAATACGCAATGAACGAACAAGTGCATAAGGGACACCTTTGGCTATTCATAAGAATGCAGGCGAATCTCTATATCAAAACAATATGCAAGTAATGCAAAAACAACTTTATTTACCGTTAAATAGAGTTGAAATTAAAAATTTATACTATTTAACAATAATTGCAAAGGATTTGCATATTTTTAAACGAAATTCAACTTAAAAATATAAAGAAGACAGCTTAAAATAAGATTTTATAGATATTATTAAGGTATACTGGGCATAATTCCCACGTAGGAACCTGGTCAAACTGGTTTGCCAATACCAAGGGTGGACAAGGATGTCCTTTGACCGTAAGGGCTACGTGATAACGGTCGCCGTACAAGGATTACCCATTCTGTGTGGGAACCCAATTTCTTTTGTTAGTTCAATACTATTGCAAATTTCTTTTAACATTTATTTGATAATGTCAGATGTTATTGTTATTTATGTTATAGCTTTAAGTTTTAAGGAATATTCTGTTCGCTTAATTTTGTTTCTTTATAACGGTAACAAATTATATACATTTTGAAGTGGACCTGTTAACCGGGTTTATCGTGGATATTTTGATATTTAAAAATGTTTTCAAGAAAAATCGACATTTTAAACATTTTACAGGTATAGGTCGACCAGTGGCCACAGAGGGTAGTTTAAATATTTTTATTACTGCATTCATTTATATATTTTCCTTTCATTTATTTCATTTATAGTTTACTAGCGGCCCGCTCGCGGCTTCGCCGCGTAATCTACATGGCTGTTTTGTTACATTGCAACCCTCGGTGGTGGATTTTTGAAAAATATAGTAGCCCTTTATTTAACCTTGGATTATCAACTATATTTATGCCAAAATTCATTACAATTGATCATGCGGTGTAGATTTTTCATATAAATTTTCATCCCCTGTACCCTTTAGCGGTTGATTTTTGAAAAAATAAGTAGCCTATGTTAGACTCAGTAACTATTCCTACTTTCATTCTAAATTTCATCCAAATCGGACCGGTAGATTAGCCGTGAAAGCGTGACAGACAAACACACAGACTTTCGCATTTATAATATATGTATGGATTAGATATTCATTTATAAATTTAAATATATTATAATTAATTTTTATAAAAGGGTAGAATCGTGTCTACTGCCCAAGGCTCATTATGTACATTTAAGATTAGCGTCTAAAACAAAAGCAACTCTACTCCTAAAACAAAAGCATATTCCTCTAATTTATAAAAATATCCTAAAACCGTTGCAGTCATAAGTTGCTGTTGCAAAAAAAAAAACAAACTACCAAGATTAGTAAATTAAAATAAAGAAAAAAACTCAATAAAACTGTTTAACTAACTTTAATTTTATTTTAGCATTGAACTCTGTAATTGTGTCAATGTAGTGTAATTTCTTAGAAAAACCGTTCAAACAAATCATCATTTATTCGACTGTATTTCAGATTAGGTAATTGTTAGGTCTTCACCGAATTTACTGGTTAAATTATTTGTAACCTTGTTTTCGTTACTAAATTCTTTTATTGTTGGATATTATATAATTATTACAATTATTGCATAATAGTATTTTATGTTTTAATATACAAATAATTTCCATTTTTGCGCTTTGTTAAGACGAAACGCGGTGTTGAATTCCCCCACTCAATATGAAAAATCGGGCGGAGAGTGATGAACGGATGGTCGTACATCTGGTTCTCACTGTTATGCCGGAAGAAGTTCGAAGCTGCTAAATCATTGATAGCTTTTAAATTTTTATTCTTTTCTTTGATTACATTTAAACCTATAGGTCCATGTTATAATATTATACCAAAATTAATATAAAGCGTCCATTTCATTGAAAATAATGAATTTGAGTGCATAACTGCATATTACAACATTTTTTTTTTACCTTCACGCTGTATCCCGCACACAGCAGGGTTGGCAGAGGGAACCTAATGTTAAGAAACTCCGTTCCCCACTTTCCGCCGAATTCGGAGGCTTGCGTGTTAAGTGGCGGAACTTAACGCCGCGCTTTACCTCCAAACCAGAGCGAAGATAATGGAAATATAATTTTCACTCCTCGAGTGGGATCGAAACCACAACCAGTCGTTTACAGTCACACGCTTGTGCCACTGGGCCACGACTGGCCACAAAATGTAGGTACTTATAATATCAATTCTTGAGATTTTTACCCATTATTCGGGGTTATCTTACAATGATGCTTGCAAAAGACAATTTCCAAGATCTTTTCACAAAATTCGTGATTGCGTCCAACAGTCAACTTAAATTCTAACAAATACTTCATTTTTTTTCCTGTTCAGAGGTGATGAAACATGATGTAAAGTAATATAATAATAGACCTTTATATTGTTCTCTGTTGCTTTTTTGTCTCAGGCGCGTGCTTTCATTTATTATAGAAAGGGTCCCGCAGGGAGATGCTGTATGCCCCTTTTTGTTCCGGAAGCAAAAAATTGAAGCGTCTGTGTAAGGAAAATATTTTGAAGATGTATTGTGCAAGGGATGACTCGGATACATTGTAATATGTGCAAATTTTTAAAAGGTATGTGCCTATTTAATATTATTGGATATCAATTTCATATTTTGTTACTTGCCAATTTTTCATGTAGTTTATAAACCTATAAGTTTATACCATTAAAATATATTTTTATAAGTGTATATATTCTTCCATTTTTTACAATTAGTACGGGCTGTAACTAGGGCGGATCAACTACGTGAAATTGAATAATTTTATGTTGTCAATAATAAGAATAAAGTTACGAAAAATATATTTTAAATAAGCGCATATCTAAACATTTTTATCCTCGTTATTAAAAATCGTTTTTTATATTTATTAAAAATATTTATTTATAAAAATTTTAAGAATACGAGGTACCAAGGACCAATGATAAAATCAAAAGGAAATCTAGTCGTAAACTATTACCATTTTAAGTACATATATATAATATTTTATACGTGTTGAATTGGAAACTTTAAAATACATACTATTTCCTTTCTCGGTAATAATAATATAAGCAAAACAAAAATCTGATGAATTATGAGATCAATCTTACGATAAGTGTAACCCGCATGTAAAAGATTTGTAACTATAATAGTTGACCGTTAGTAGCGATGTGGAGATAAAATACTATTGTTCTAGTGTTGTTCTACTGACTGTGGGAAAAGAAATTTCTCTGATGTATGATATTAAAATTAAAAAAAAATTGAAACGTCAATATTTATTAAAACCTTCATTGGTGGCACCTCTTTATAATTTGTTTTTGTTAAATTTTAATTTAAACAGCGCCATTACAAAATAAAAAATAGCAAGGATTTTAATGTAAAGTTCAAAAATGTGACTTAAATTTTTAAAAATATTAAGGGCTTAACACAAATGGAGTACATCTCCATTAATATTATAATATATGTCGGAGGACGGAGTGTCTTGGCACTAACTCTCTCTGACAAACCTGGTATACAGAAAAGTATAAATAAAGCTATTATAAAATATGTTATACAGTTTTTTTCTTTCCTTCTTTTTTCTTTCCTTTCCTTATATAAAAAACCGATTTTAATTAAATTCAACATTAATAAGACATAAATGTCCCAGTGAAAGACATACGGCGATTATTATTATTACGATACGGCAGAAAATTATGTAAATTCGTAAAACTATGATTTCTGCACTGCATTTTCTAATATTCAGATAGTCACGTACCATCGCCAATAACATATAACGAAAAAAGTTATAATAAACGGTTAAATGATCGTTATTCATTCTGAAGTAACGACTTCGACCACAAGTAATCTACTCTAAACCGTTGCAATGGTTTTTTTTTCTTCTATTGACCTACTAAGATCGTTTTTCGTCAAGTTTAAAATCTTATGAAACCGGTGACAACGCTTGCCTCACGGAAGTTAATCCTGAGTTACTTTTAACTAAAATAAATATTAAATTTTGAATTTATTATAAATTTGTGCAAATTATTTATGAATTATGAAATCGCGTTTAGTTTTTACAACAGTTGTTATTGTTTAAATGTTAAAGTAAAGATACAAACCTCTATAACTATAATTCTGTTAAAATGGAAAAGAAATAGGTATAAGTCAAATAAATATAATTCATTTTATTTTATTGAAGATTTTGTTGATTCATATTTTTCATGTCATCTTTTCTTTACACGTTAATAACTTTAGGTATTGGTCATTTTACTCTGAGAGGTCTTGTTAATTTTGTATTAAATATCTATTCTTCACTATCCATCGTGGCGCAGTGTGACAACGTCTAACGGTAAAAGTGGTTGGTTGTGCGTTCAATTCTTATTTGGGGGTATGATTATATTTAAATTATTTTCATTTCTCATTTCATTCATAAAGTTCCACCAATCAACACGAAATGTCTTGATTTCGGACAAAAAGTGTAGAACGTAGTGTCTTGACACTAAGGTCTCTATCACTTCCTTGCTATGCGAGAAATAGTATGAAGTTGTTTATTTACCTATTTTAATAAAAAAAAACAACTATAATCAAATTTCTTAAGCCCAACAGGTAGTACATTTAATTAATAGCTTGAGGCCAATTCATAAGATTGTGAATGAAACACAAAATTAGTTTTATATTATGAAAAACTTAAGTAATTGTGCATTACAACGCTGACAAATTCAATGCAACCATATACTAGAATGCAGTTAATCAAAGAGTTTCGCAAGTATGAAATTGTCGAAATATTACCTCATAATGCAGATATTATGAACATTTATGTAAATTATGAGCCATTGTTATTCAAGATTTACATAAATATTTCGCAGATTCCTCTGTTATCTGTCTAACAATACGGAATACCTAGATTTATTCTGTGCTTATGTAATATGTAATAAGCATTCAGATTATAGACTTCATAATTTAGTTTCATAACAGTTAGTATAACTTATTAATTACAATTAGATACTATAAATTTCATGTTCCATTACATTAGTAATATCAAGCTAATGAGAATACCGTATATGTAAGAAAATATAACATTCTCAATAATACACCGTATAATATTATATTAAGACTCCGTATATATATTTGAACGTGAGTGACTCTTTTCCAAATGTATTTTTTTAATTAGCATATACATATTTGTATTAATAACTGTAACTCAGGTGCAATTAAAAAATATTTTTGTAATAAATAAAAAATACTTTATTAAACTTAATAAATAACACTAAAATTAACTATAATTAACATGAGGTATAGGTTGTAAAACATAGGCTTGTCCAGTTGCTCTATCAACAACGTGACCCGTAGAAGCCTCTAAGAACAGTCTTGGAATAGATGCCACTGCAGCGATTTCAGGTCTCACATGCTGTCTCACTCCAGCACCTTCCTCATAATGTACAAAACGTGTAGGTTCTACTTGCTTTGGAGGTTCCTGTTCCTTTTTCTCCTTTTGGTTGATTACTAAAACAATATTATTCTTTTCTCTGTTAAGTTTAAAGTCATCGATTATTTTTTCTTGCAGTTTTTTCTTAGGTTTCACTGTTGTTGTTCTTCTGTTATTGATCTCGTCAGATTGTTCCTCGTCTGTGTAAACGTCTTCTAGTTTAGGTCTATAATCCCCTTTGTTCTGCGGTCTTGGTCTCTCTTTAGATTTTTGTTTTTCTTTTGATTTTACTCTTTCTTTTATGTCTTCTTCGTCGTCTTCTTCTTGTTCTTCATATACTTCATTTTTTGGTGTAGAAGTTTTAATTTTACCGTAAGCTCTCTTTTTCCTGTCACTTTCTTCGTAATGGCTACTTATTTCCGGATTATAATCACCTGTGCCGTAATTTTGGCTTGGCTCACCAGAATCATTATAGGTTTCATTAGGTTCTTCGCGGTAGGAACCATCATCTGAATCGTCATAGTTGTCATGGTCACCTGCGTGACCTGCGTGGTTTAGGTCCCAATAATGCTCACCGTATCCACCTTTTTTGTCACCCCACCGTACCTGAACAAGAGAAAGACGTTTTTAATACAAAAAAATACTAAATTAATACTAAATTAATGAAATAAGTATTATAATTTAATATTTTAGTTAAACTGAAAGGAAAGCGTTTTTTAAACAGTAACTACAGTTAAGACTACATTGAAAACGTTTTTGTTTCCTACTGCTACAAACTAGACCGAAAGCATTCAGTAATTTTATTATTTCGTGTACCTGCGAGCAAGTATTAGGCACAAATCTGATTTTGGTGAACATTTTTGTTTAACATAGTAGGTATGAAGACTTAGCAAATTATCTTCATAATATGTCCGTTTAAGTTACTTTTAATTTGAAATAACAAAATAATAAAAAATATATTTTACTAATTAAAATAATAAATTACTTTAAATAAAATATTCTACAATAGGATTAGTGAAATTTAAAGCATAAGCAGCATACTTTAGCAGCAAACAGTCCTGTAGTAGGTCTTGATCTCTCGTGTCGTTCGACGAAGTGACGTTCACTGCCCAACCGGTGGCCCTGATCGTAGTCTTCAGATGTAGGCAAATGTCTATACCTTCAGCCAAGCCAAGCGAAGCGCGACAGAGAAAGAAACAAAAATGTTAGGATATTAAGCGATATAGCGTTTAAAAACATTTGATACTTTTCCCATGTCCCTGTGGTTCTTAAAGTCTTTCTTCTCGTACCGCTGCTCCCACGTGTTGGGGTCTTCGCATACGTGACCGAACTCTATCTTGTACGGACTCAACTGTACTGAGAAAAAATCCCTATAAATCAAATTTGTATTACTTCACTTCGGGTTTGTTCTAGAATACTAAATATATTTATTTTTAAGTTCTTTTTTTTAGCTTCACGCTGTATCCCGCACACAGCAGGGTAGGCAGAAGGAACCTAGTGTTAAGACACTCCGTTCCCCACTTTCCGCCGAATTCGGAGGCTTGCGTGTTAAGTGGCGGAACTTAACGCCGCGCTTTACCTCCACACCAGAGCGAAGATAATCGAAATATAATTTCCACTCCTCGAGTGGGAATCGAACCCACAACCAGTCGTTTACAGTCACACTCTTGTGCCACTGGGCCACGACTGGCCACAATAATTTTTAATTCTGTTTATTATTTAGTAAGTTAGTAGTGTGTTGTTTTTCATCTTCGTTATTATTTTTAGTGATTTTAGTTATAAGATGATGCGCATAAGATTCAGCAATCCAGAGCTTCACTTTGTGACTACCATAGTGTATTAATAGTCAAACAACGCGATAATAGCGCCAAAATAGTAAAATTAATAAATATTAATAAATATATCGTACACATTTTAAAAATCTATGCACACAATAATAATAAAAAGTATAATATAACACAAAGTAGATAGGACAAAAGGATTTTCTAAATTACAATTTTTCGAAAAATTCTTATAATTTTTCAGCTTCACACCTTTGCCCCGCGCAACGCCATAGCGCTGCGCTTTGTATTATTCACCACAGTGAAGAAATTAAATAATTACATTATAACCATTCCGCCAAGTGGGAATCGAACCCTCGACTGTTGGTTACAAACAGGTACAAAAATTAAAACTGTATCTTATTTGAATAACAAGTCCAAGCACTCTAATCTATTAGCTCTAAAAATCGAATTACCACGACGAATTATATGTAAGGTCGAAAAATTGCTCTTAACTTTTCTGTAGGAACTAAAACCTTAAACCTTAACTTTTAATTTACTGTAATGACAAAACAGTTACTATTATATTTTTTTTTCTTCTATATTTTTTTTTCTTATTATATTTTTAAAAAAATATATAAAAAATAAGTATTTTTTTTTAATATTGATGAAATAAATTCCGTAAGAATTTCAAGTTCAATTTTTGTAAGGTGCAAAAAATATCAATATTTCAGCATCATTTACATTCATTTAAAGTTACAACGTTATTATTTTTATTTAAGCTATTGATATTTTTTATCCAATTATACCATTATTTTAATAAATAAAAAATATTTGAAACTGCTTATAAGAAATTATTCGGGCAGAGGGTATCGATATTTGGCACAGTAAAAGTTTATATGGAGAAGAAGATCAGAACCACATTATCTTTGTTTTATAAAAGAAACAGAAATATAATAAAAATTAAAAAAAATATCTCTATATTACACACTTTAATATGTTTTTATCATGTAGATACTTATGTTTAAAGTGCCATTCCTATATGTTGATACGCTTTTTAAGTGTCTAATAAATCTACAAACATAATTTTAATTATTAATAAAAGTCTTACTGGAAGAATTTCGCTTGAGCCTCAATCGTAGATGGTATATTAGGCGGTGAGCGAACCGTCACGCTTTTAACTGGGGTCCATACTCCAGTATTCAATACCAAAAGACACCATATCCAATT
Organism: Dryas iulia moderata; assembly: GCA_019049465.1. Taxonomy (NCBI): domain Eukaryota; kingdom Metazoa; phylum Arthropoda; class Insecta; order Lepidoptera; family Nymphalidae; genus Dryas; species Dryas iulia. The sequence continues at coordinate 12,884,429 of CM032425.1, forward strand.
CTGGAACAATATTCATTTTCAATACTATTTTCTTACAAGATTACATTTATAACTTACAAAAACTAATCAGATTTTAACACTTCATTTCACTAAAAAACACTTTCACTACACTTGTGGGGTAAAACAAATTATTTTAAGAATTTCAAACTTTTTACCGCGGTGTCAAAAAGACGTTGAGACATCTTGAGTGGTTGATGGTGGGTGAGATAGAATGGTGACCGTTAGATCATTTATATCGGTCGCAGCTATTGGTGCATTCGCTGTCTTTTTTCACAAAACAATTGTTTTATCGATGTTTTGTACGCTTTTTTCAATAGAAAGCATGGCTAGCGAGTGCTACTTACGTTCACACGTGTAGTGTCGCGAAGTACTTTTTTACTTTTGTATTGGCTAATTTAATTATGAAATTTAAAAATGTATTAGAAAAATAAGTAAATTTGACTATGACATTCATATAGATTTTAATATTGTAAATAGATTCTACAGGCTAGCTTTTCACTAGTATTCCCTCAAGAGTACGATTTTGACCTTCGTAGATTTATTTTGCCAAAAAATTAACCTTATTCTATAAAAATTATACTAGCATTTCCTATAGACACACAACTTTTGAAGAATGTATATAAGTAACAATACAATTTATTTATGTAAATATCCGTTTGTATTTTTTCCATATCTTGAGATTCTTGTGTTACGAGAATATTTTTTTTAGCTTCACGATGTATCCCGCACACAGCAGGGTAGGCAGAGAGAACCCAGTGTTAAGACACTCCATTCCCAACTTTCCGCATTCATTCCACATTCGGGGGCATTGCGTGCTATGTGGCGGAACTTAACGCCGCGCTTGTACGAGAATATTCATATTCCCTTTTCTATAAGTAAAATAGATCTGAAATTAGAAGCTATTAGTTAATCAAACATTGCTTTAGATTTCGTTCAAGGTATGTATGAACCCAGTTAATATCGAATCGAGCCACATATGTAATTTAAATTAGAAATTTAATTCAAATTTATTGTTATTTTTAAATAATAAGTATATCATGCATAAGGCTATTTTATTTATCAAAATGTTTCCTTGTCTGGATAAATCTCATAGTAGCCCATGGACTCAGTACATAGTTGTTTACTTATCTTGTGACCTTATTGAGCCCCCTTTAAAATGCATAATAATACTCGCCTCCACTGCCTGAGTTCCTCTCCATACCTAACCAAATTCGAAAAGATGCTACAAATGCCGCCTTTGAAATACGTGCTAAACATGAACTGATGATATCTATAGACAGACCGATATTTTATAATAAATCATAGAAAGCAGTACTTCAACTAAAAAGGCAAAACGTATCAAAATCATTATGAAAATAAGCTGAAGGCCTACTTAAAAAATTATAATCTCAAGTCCATTAGTTTAGATTATTACATTTTTTCAGAAATCAATAGAGTGTAAACAATTGACAAACAATTTCAGAACACTTGTTGTGTTAACTTAAAAAAACACTAATTGATTACTTAAATATCTACTTTAGGTTTTGTATTCTGTCTATAATCTAGACTGTCTTAATGGCCTTTTGGATATTGAGTATTGACACACTGCTGTGCAATAGATAGTGAATTGTTAAGGTTTGGCACGTTAATTACATTTTCTAACCAGGATATGAATTTAAGTATCACTTTTTATTATTCTATAGTATTATTCGCACAATAAGAATATAAAAGATATTTTTTTAATTTATAAAACGTTTACGTATAACAATTATGTGCATTTAAGACGTAAGTATTTTCTGAATCTTATAGCAGAAGGCGTGGTGTTAAGTGGTTACCTTCGCCCATAGACATCCACAACATTAGAGTTATGGATGCGTTGCCAGCCTCGGGGATATAGGACAGAAGAAGGAAGGAAGGATGGGAATCGTGGGAATACGGAGAGCTGGCTTACATGCCATCGAACCGGAACACATCATCAGATGTTTGGCGGTTCGTCTTTGACACGATAGTGGTCGCGAGCCAGACGGAGAACGAATCTCCTACCACCAAGCTACTGGGTTACCCGCCTTTACTGGACGCTACCCAGCGGCGGGGGGGAATTGTATTCTTAACCCGTCCCCTCCACGGGGAAAATATATATAATCCGGATCTCGGAAACGGCTCAAACAATTTTCACGAAATTTGGGGTGTAAGTGGTTTTGGAGGAGAAAATTCGATTTAGCTAGGTTTCATTTTCAAAAATATATCTTTTTTATTTTAGGAAATAAAAAAAAACGCCTAAAATATCATTAGTACACGACTGTCAATTCCGTTACATGTGACGGCGTTGTAATAGCTCTATTTTTTAGCATAGCTTTCAGCAATTTACAAACCAAATTTTCACGGTTCCATCCTGACATACAGACTATTCCTTTTTATTTTTTTTTGTATTAATTTATTATTTCTTTACTTTTATTTATTTAAATTAATTTATAAGATTCTTTACTATAATTTTTATTTATTTTATCATATTTTTATTGTAATCATTATTTCAAAATAACGATTTCTCGAAAGAAATATCAGATATTGCCTATTAATTTAGATATTTTAGTAATATTATTTTTCAAACTATGGATTTCTTTTATAATAAAAAACAGAAATTGAATAAAAGATTTTATTTTTTATGTTAATTTTATACCCTCACATTAACAAGAATATAAGTAAATACCACCACAGTAGATCTCTTCCTAAAAGATCTAACTAAAGAAAGATCAGGATGACGCAAGTACAACAGCATGGTTCTTATTAGAAGTTTCCGAATGTTCCGTACATTTGACAATTTATGTATAATTCATACAAAAATATTAAAACAAAATTTGTAATTAATAAATTTTCATTTCATTTCATTTTCATTGTTATTCATTTTTTTACGAATAACACTCTTTTCTATAAAGTATATATGTTATAATACATATTGCATGAATTGCAAAGTTGCGTTTTGAATTTTGAACATTGGGTGTCGAATGGCGGAAATAATTAAAAATAGTCGTTCCCCCAAGTGGGAATCGTACCCATAACCAACTGGACTTACAGTCAGACGCTGTCCCACGCTGCTGTACAACATCAATGATCTCGACGTAGGGAATAACAATATATTTTTTTTTTTAGCTTCACGCTGTATCCCTTGCGGGGTAGTCAGAGAGAACGGAGCGCCAAACGCTACGGTAATAATAATTAATAACGCTATATCCCGCACACAGCAGGGTAGGCAGAGGGAACCCAGTGTTAAGACACTCCGTTCCCCACTTTCCGCCGAATTCGGAGGCATTGCGTGTTAAGTGGCGGAACTTAACGCCGCGCTTTACCTCGACACCAGAGCGAAGAAAATGGAAATATTAAATATTTCCACTTCTCGAGTGGGAATCGAACCCACAACCAGTCGTTTACAGTCACACGCTTGTGCCATTGGGCCACGACTGGCCACAATAATTAATTATAACAATTAATTAAAATAAAAATAATACACTTAAAAATAATATCAATAATTGCATATCCAGGTAATTGTATTTCCTGTTTTGGATTTGCATTTTAAGTGGTATAAACGATCCCTATAAATAGAACATTTTCTAAGTAGTCTCGTTGCAACAGGAACTAAGCCTCTTATCTGTCCTCTGCTAAAACTAACATATTTATTAATATGTTGTATTGTTATATAAATAAATTTACTACGGCCAGTCGTGGCGCAGGGTCACAAAGTGTGACTATTAACGAGACAGGTTGTGGGTTCGATTCCCATTCGAGGAATTAATATACTTATTATTTCATTTTATTTGCTCTGGTGTCGATCAAAAGCACGGCGTTGAGTCCCTCTACTTAGTGCCAGAATTCATTGGAAAGTGGATAACGAAGTGTCTTAACATCGAATTCCCTCTGCCTATCTCAGCTTCACTTGTCTGCTGGATACAACGTGAAGCTAAAAAATAAGTAAATAAATACTGAATATTTGTCCATTATCGTTCATTTGCATTTTATCTAAAAGAAAACAAAAAATAGCGAAAAAAGCCAAGTCAAATTCCTACTTTCTAATTAAAGAAAAAGTGATTAAAAAACTAGTATCGGTTTTTCCTAAGATTACATAATTTCCAATGACATAATATTTAGAAAAACGCTATTTACGAAAGCTGTCCAAAAAACAATGGAACTAATCATAGGCATTTCCCTTTTAATGATCTTTATTTACGTAATATCTTGTAATTATACTTCCGTTTCGGATAGTGGCACACTGAGTTAGGTATATTTATACGTACAATCTAACTGCAATCATAATATATTCTAACAGTAGTCACTCTACACTATCGCAATGGCTGTGGGTTCGATTTCCAGTTGGAGGAATGATAATATTTAAATTATTTGAGCGAAGTGCTTTACTAGAGACTTTTTTGCATTCTTTGTGACGAATAGGCTCGAAAACTATATGTCAGAAATTTATGATATTTTGCACGTACTTAGAAGATTGTTCTTAGAAAAAAGAATAAAAAAAATAATGTCCTTGAGGAACTATCACCAAAAAAATGATTTCCCAATGAAATCTATGGCGAAAAAATTTCGCGCGAAAAGTTTTGGCTACTATGAACTGCGCGTGCCGAAATAAATTATTTTCATTTTCTCCTTTCGTTCAATATGTAAACGGCACCCGAGATTTCACAAGCGCAGCGAGTCGAAATAGAGAGTCTGGTTGCGCCCCTGGTTTCATATTCCCGCCCGAAGATGGAATCATCACACAACTTGGCGAATTGGGATGGAAAGCTAAGAACAGAGTATTTTGACACTACGATTTCTTTGTCTTCTCTGCCAGCCAAAAAATATTTTTACTCTTTCTTAACCCATTACGATTACATTTTGTCTTTATATATTGTATACAATACATCAATTATGTATACCTCCGGCTTAAGGAAAAAACTTCTGTTTCCCCAGCGTCTTTCCTCTCACAGTCAGTGTCGCGTTAAGTTACCGATTATCTAAATACAAACAAGATGCTTTCTTTTCTTTGAAATTATTCGTTATAAACAAACTTTTTATGAATTTCTTGTTCCTACAGACTAAAGACCAATAGAAATAGGTACTTATTTATATTCAAATTATTTTTATTTTGAATATCAAGACTTATTATACAGATGTCATAGTCGTAATTACTTTTAAACTTAAATTAATCATGGAAAAAGTTGATGCATTTTTTTTACAATAATTCAAATGAGAGAAAGACTCATCAAATGATTTTTAGTTGTATATAAGAAAGTTTATTATTTTTTTTAATAATTTTTAATAAAAAATACGATAACTTCTACTTCTCTAGTTGTTATAAAAATTTTATAACGAAAATTATAAATAAAAAAAACAACAATAGCATATAAAAAGGTATCATTTTGTATAAGCCTAGTTTGCGTATCACCTAGAAATATAAAAAAAATGTAAACACAGATTCTTATTTAAAAAGGAGTCACAAACTACTAAACAAAAACTTTTTATTTTAACAGTATCGTTATTTTTCCCACTTTTTCCGCTCTTTCTCACACAGCATTGTAGTTAGTGAAGGCGTAGTGTCAAGACACTCCATTCTCCGATTGAAAATCGAACCCACAACTAAAACGTATAGTCAGACACTGTGCAACTGCCTCCGTGCTATCTAATCTAACAGTACATTTTTTATATTATAAATATTATCTATATAATGGTGAAGGGAGTGTATTAACACTAGGTTCCTTCTGCCTACCCTGTTGTTCGTGGGATACAGTGTGAAGCTACTAAAATAATAATAATAAATAAACAATATTAAGATAAAGAAAATTTTATAAGGCACAAGTTGCATTAAATACAAAAATAAATTAGATTTGGCAGAGGACAGATAAGAGTTAGTTCCTGTTGCAACGAGACAACTTAGAAAGTGTTCGATGAAAGTGTTCTATTAATAGGGATTGTTCGTACCACTTGAACCGCAAATCCTAACCGGAAATGCAATTGCATGCTTTTATATGAATTTAAATTAGATTTGGTTCTTTGGTAAATTAAATTATAATTGTTACTTTTAAAGAAGGCTTCGTGGTACAGTGGCAACCCACTGGCTGTAAACCTGTGTGATTAGTTGTGGGTTCGATTCCTACTTGAGACATTCCTATTTTTAATAATGGCCGTTGCTCAACACTCAATTGAATGCAGAGTACGGAGAATAACAACGGTATCTTGACAAAAGATTTTTTTGTCTAAATTACTATGCTGAAAGAAGTTTTAAACTGAAAAAGTGTCATTGACAAATTTACTAAACTTTATTCAGAGAATTTATGCTAAACCAAAAGTATTTTTTTACGCATTAGCTATTACTACATCTGAATTTTGTAGGAAATTTGAAAATACCCTTAAATGAAAGTGTAGCTTAGCTCAGTATTGTCCTATATATGTATAGAATCAAAATATCTTTTTTTTTCTCTTTTTTTTGGCTTCCCTCTGGTTCCGCACACAGCAAGGTAAGCAGGAACCTAGTGTTAAGACTCTCCGTTCCCTACTTTCCGCCGAATTCGGAATCATTGCGTGTTAAGTGGCGAAACTTTACGCCTCGCTTTGCTGATACCACAGCGAAGAAAATGAAAATATTAATTAAATATTCCCACTCCTCGAGTGGGAATCGAGCCCACAAACAGTCAGTCACATGTTCGTGCCACTGCGCCACGACTGGCCTTACAATTTTTTATATGGTTGGGTCTCGACTTATATTGAGATGTAATAAGTGTTTAATTATAGTTCTTGTGAAATAATTCATGTCATAAATACGGTAGTTACCGCATTTTAAGGTCTGATTATTTTTGTGTACTTAAAGTAAAAACTTTCGACCCTTTATGAATAATGCAGGCAGACGAATATGATATTTGGCATACTTAAAATTTATAAAAGTTACCATTTTTATATTAGTATCAGTGTATAATTTTATATATTGCTAATACAACGCGTATTTTACGAAATTATCACATTTTCCAACATTTTAAAGGTAAACCGCTTAGGAAAGTGAAAAATACTACTAACACTTGTTCTTCTATCTGTCCCAGCTTTAGCCAAGGTCTGCCTTAAAACTACTTACGTTTACTTAATAAAAAAACTATTTATAATAATAAATATACGAAAAATAAATAACTCTAAGATATAAATACATTCAGAGAAGATCTCTAGCTTTTCTTTCTTTATCTCACAAAATACCGTAGATCTTTGAGAACAAACAAAACCAATGTATTCAGATACTTGACATCATTACGTGACCGATAAGCACGCTTGATTTTCAATCCACCGTAAGAAAAGATGGATGAATATACTTTAGAACACTTTGCAATGGAGCAACGCTGTGGAAAGTATGTCATAGTACTGTCAGGGTCACATTACTACAAATAATTAGTTTTAAATCTATAAAATTAATTATATTCAGTAATGGTAAAGTCAACAAAGGGTTAACGTTTTTTGCAAGTGAAAAGTTACGTGTGCCTTGAATTATGCTGTTAGTTGAAATAATGGGGCAATGTGTATTTGTGTAAGCTTCACGCTGTATTCCGCACACAGCAGGGTAGGCAGAGGGAACCTAATATTAAGACACTCCGTTCCCCACTTACCGCAGCATTTGAAATATTTAATATTTCCATTTCCTTCGCTCTGGTATCAGAGGCTAAGCGCGGCGTTAAGTTCCGCCACTTAACACGCAATGCCTCCGAATTCGGCGGAAAATGGGGAACGGAGTGTCTTAACACTAGGATCCCTCTACCTACCCTGCTGTGTGCGGGATATAGCGTGAAGCTAAAAAAAATAAGAGTGCAGTTAGTGAATGAAAACATTCAATAGGTTAGGTTACATAAGCTTTTTTCACAGTAAGAAATCGTACTTATAATTCGTTATAGGTCAGTGGTCGATATTTACGCAAAATGTATTAATACATAATAAGTTACCTTTATATCTAATATATCATATATTTTTACTTTCATTTTGAACTAGATTTTGAGTTGCAAAATAACTTGTTTTTAGTAACATGAGTATTTTGTAATTATTAAAAAATATATGTATATACGAGTACATGTCTAAGGTCATTGGGCAATATTTTAATTAGTTATCATAAAATATACCTACGACATATTCAGCCTTTTGAGCTTTAATTTTTGTTTGTGTTACTGTATGACAGTAACTGAAATGTGCTTACAAATTGGTATTAACTTCTTCTCTTCTCAGCGGCATTGTTCATGGAATATTAGAGATACAAATTTCAAATTTACTATTTTAATATTTCCATGTTTTGATTAGACGTTTCGTTCACAAATTGAAACGCAACGATAAGTGGAGAGTGGGGTCACTAAGCCCCGTCAATATACATCAAATATTCATTATACTATACAAATATGTAGTTATACAATAAAAAGATTTTTACCCTCACTTAAGGAAATTATGCGAATAGAGGAGTATAAAATTTGGCAAAGATAAAGTTCATATGGTAAAAAAGTTATAGACAGTTAACACTTTTCAAACCAATATACTAAAATTAATCGAATGAACTAAATATATATTACAACACTGTAATGTTTGACACACATTAGGTATATGTTAAACATGTCATGAGACATAGTTGCTAAGGCAACGTATATTTTTAGCGTCATCTATAAGATTTTAATAAATTTTAATATAGACCATTCAAAAAGCTTTAAAAGTCATTAAGTTGACCTTTAATTGCTGATAATAAAATATCACATAGTTCCTGTTGTCGATTGTTTTTAAACGTGAATACAATAACAATTGGGACCAGTCGTGGCGCAGGGGCACAGTGAGACTGTAAACACGACTGGTCGTGGGCTCGATTGTCGCTCGAGGAGTGAAAATATTTCCATTCCATTTTGATATTCCCATTTTCTTAGCTCTGGTGTAGAGGCAAAGCGTGGCGTTAAGTTCCGCCACTTAACACGCAATGCCTCCGAATTCGGCGGAAAATGGGAAAAGAACACCAGATTCCTTCTGCCTATCCTGCTGTGTGGGGGATACAGCGTGAAGCTGAAAAAAAGGATTACAATATTAATTTACGAAACAATAAAACAAAATTATAAAGATTCCACTATATGTATTTTGCTTATTACTTGAAATGTTAAAAGAAACAGTTAAAGGAACTGTAATCTTTTTTTTAATTGAATAAATTATTACTGCATACAAGTTACAAAATTTCATTCCGACTCTTTATATAATGTCCATGAGTCATGTCTTTAAAAAATACCTATTTAAATGGACCAGTTCAGTAATAAGTAATCACTAAATAATATCTTCAGCGATACAAACGCGTAAGCGCAAAACTTTAAGATGCAGTAGTAAGGGAATGATATTCTACTTTTGTCTATGCTTATAGTATTCTAGAAAATGTGTAATAAATAAACGTATAAATGTAAAAAAATATAACAAAATTAGACTTTTTCCTTCCCAGGTCAACTTAACAAAAAATCACAATAAATACTGTAGTTTTAATTATAATATTGCAGAATTATCACAGATAGGTGTTAACATAAAATGGACCTGAATAACCGTTCACCAATAAAAATACCACGAGAACAAGCTTTAAAACCTATAAAGCTATAAGTCCTTGTACCTTCTTTTACGCAATGGATTTACGATTTTGGTTTTATTGATAATAACTTTAATATATTATATTACATACATACATACCTATGTAAGTACATTCTATAGATTTGTTTTATACTTTTTGTTATAATTAAAACATTAAGACAATTACTAAAATTTAATTAATTTTATTTTGCAAATAAGAAATAATAATGATGGTTGTAAATAATAATAATGTATATAATACATACATATATGTATGTAGTACTCGTATATGGCGTAATAATAGCATTGTTTAACGTTTCAAATTTTAATAAACAGTAAAGACACCGGTTGGATGATCTCTGAAAAATAATATTTTATTACAACTTCACGCTTTTTCCCGCGTAGCAGCAAATAGACGGAGAGAACAGTAGTAGAGAATAGTAGTAGTAGTAGTGTCAAGACATTTGAGACAGAGACAGAGACATTACTGTATGTCTAGGGTGCTCATCAGGGATATATCGCATTATGTCATAACTGATTGGATTACTATAGGTGACAAAATTTAAAAAGCGCGACTGTAAACGAGACTGGTTGTAATTCTATTCCTAGTCAAGGAATTGAAATATTTTGTATTTAATTTTTTTCTTTGAGTTCTGCCATTTAACCCGCAATGCCTCCAGAATTCGGTGGAAAATGGGGAAAGGAGTGTCATTAGGTCCCCTCTGATCTACCCTTCTTTCTGTATGTGGGGTGTAACGTGACGCTAAATAAAATTTATACGGAAATATTGTTATTACCAACACTTAATTCCATTACATCCGTACATCTGTCAGAATTATTATATACGAGTATATTTAATTACTTTTGTTTTATTTATGTAATTATATCATATTAACATCATGGTTATTACTATATTAAAAAATATACCTTTCCCTTGTCACGATTACACAAATTCATCTTACATACAGTAACCATGTAAACGGAATTTGGAGAACGGATATATAAAAATAAAATGTATAAATAAATAATGTTAAACTTATTTCATATTGGTTTCTATATTTTAGCAATTTCCTGCATTTTTAAAGATAATTTAAGAGTTTTGTTCATACGACTGGCAATATGACATTAAAATATGTATATATTTTAAATAATTCACTTTTAAAATAAAAAATATGTATTTTTTAGATGTTTTACATCATTTTCAGTTACAACAACCAAACCTTTTTCCTAAAAAAAACCTATTGAGAAGACATTCCGTTTCCAACCGACATAGATACATTGCGTGTTGAGTGGCGTAACTCAACGCCGCATTATCCTTGGTGCTAGTGCGAAGAAATGAACGAGTAGGAATCGAACCCACATCCTGCGCGTTTAGACGCTGTCCATTCCACGTCACGGTGACCTCAGGGCCTTGCAGCTTCATTAAAACAGTAAACGTTTTCAAAATAAAAGAAAACTGCGTTCAACTTTAACCCCATATTTCGTATTGTTTTCAATTATAATTATAACAATAAAACGGAAAAGGAATATAATAAGTTTCTTTCATCACGCCGAACTAAAACATTGATAACTTTAATTTAATTTTATTTTTTTCTTCCAAATTTATATTTAATTTATTCAAAATTAATAATTATCACAATAGAATTACTATTGAGGCCGTCGTGGCATAGTGGGGTAACGTCCGATTGTAAACGCGATACTTGTGGGTTCGATTCTCACTCGAGGGTATAAAAACATTTATTTATTTTTTGCTCTAGTACCTAAGACAAAGCGCGGCGTTGAGTTCCGCCACTCAACACGTAATGTCTCGATTTTAGACGGAAAGTGAAGAACAGAGTGTCTTAACACTAAGTCCTCTCTGACTACCTATGCGGGAAAAAGCTGTAAAAATGACCATTTCTTAAGTCGATTTACTATTAAGCTATCTAAAAATTATTAAGGCCAGTCGTGGCCCAGTGGCACAAGCGTGTGACTGTAAACGACTGGTTGTGGGTTCGATTCCCACTCGAGGAGTGGAAATTATATTTCCATTTTCTTCGCTCTGGTGTCGAGGTAAAAGCGCGGCGTTAAGTTCCGCCACTTAACACGCAAGCCTCCGAATTCGGCGGAAAGTGGGGAACGGAGTGTCTTAACACTAGGTTCCCTCTGCCTACCCTGCTGTGAATAATACAGAGCGGGGATACAGCGTGAAGCTATAAAAAAAAATATTAAGTTATCCATCTATCAAATCTTATGAACCGAATCGTCACGCGTCAAGGCGTTAAATCGAAGGAGAAAGTGGTGATTCATATTCTTTCTAGTTTAAAAGAGGCAGATTGACACCGTGGCCGCCATTGCTGTTCGAGCAGATATGGATTGCTACACTTTGGTGAGTGGGTATTTTTCTTTATGTTACGTGTCGCAAAGTGATCCGGTTTACGACTAGAGCCTTTATTGGGATCTAGAGCGATTGGAAATGTTTTTAAAAGTTAAAATTAGTTATAATGTTATTGGTTATTTTATATTTAGGTGTTTCGCTTTTGCATTTGACGTAAATTGGTGATAGGTGTATATAGCTTATTTAAAAAAGTTGGTGTGTTGGTTGGTGGTACCTAACTTACCTACCCATTTTCAAGTTTTGTCTAAGTCTATTACGCAAATTTATGGCAGAATGAACCTGAACCTGAACAATTTATTACTTCTAAAGTGTACTGCAATCGATTGTTTTATTGAGTGTTATGCTTATATAATTCTGTAATTTAAATAATATTCATAAATAAATAAGTATCATATGCTCTTTAAACTCTCTGATATTACTCGTATGTTTATCATGACAGTATACAATAGTAAAAGTTTACTTTTATACGCATCGGGAAACATAATGAAACTACCGGACAGAATAACACATTATATATGCCTGCCTGTCTTTTGTCTTTAACGGGCGGGAAAATTAAAAAAAATATACATATAATCATTCTTCCCAGTACGAATCACGTGGGTCGTGGCGTATACAGTCAGGCACTATTTTACTGCGTTACAAATGCAAAGGTCTGCAAACAATGAGTGTTCTTATATTTATAAGGTCGTCGTGACGCAGCGGGACTGTGAAGCGATGGTTGTGGATTCGATTCCCGCTTGGGGTAGGATTCTGTTTAAATTATCGTATCTTGGTTTTAATACATAAAATAAGGCGCAGCGTTGAGTTTTACCACTTAACACGCAATGTCTCAATGGGGCTGAAAGTGGAGGACGGAGTGTCTGAACACTAGGTCCTCTCTGACTATCCCGTTATGCGAGCAAAAACGTGAAGCTGCTATTTATATTACCATTCATATTTAAGAGCGGTAGTAATAATATAGTACAATCGATTTATAACATACTATAAAATTAAAGTCCGTTGTAAAACAAATCGGTTGCGTCTTAGTAACCATATAAATATTTATATTATGTAACGATATTAATTATTTTGATGCATCTCTAGTTGGGATGTAGGCAAAAAGTGTAGAGAGAATTCACTACATTCTTAAGTTATTGGTAAGAGAAACGCGAAACTGCCCCACAATACGTACCTTTTTCATTTTTTCCTGCTTACTTTGAAATATTGCATATGAATAACCTAAATAGAGTCTGGCTGCGAAACCACAACCATTGGGGTTCGATTCCCACTCAGGAAATGATCATATTTAAATTATTTCATTGCTACACTCCAGTGACAAGACAAAGGGCGTTAAGTTCCACCACTCAACACGCAATGTCACAAACTCCAGCCGGAAGTGGAGAACGGAGTGTCTTAACACTAGATAATCTCTGCCTATCCTGCTATAGCTGTTAATTAACTTTTCTTTACAATATTTTGAGCCCGCCTGTGAGGAAGTATGCACGAGAATGTCGGAAGACATTCAGAGGTACTTATATGAATACTACTTGTTAAGTAACGTCTAACGTGGATGTAATTACGTTCCGGTTTTCTCCTGCATGTACCAATAAATTGATTTATATGAGAGATAGGCACCTACCTTAATAATAATATTTTTAACTTTATATTACATTTGGTACTATTGAATTTGTTAGTTTATTTGTAAAACCTGTATTCGATGACGAATGATGTATATAAAGGTATTTTAAAGGCTTATTTCGTTTTAAAGTTTAATATATTTTAAGGTCATCATATTCGTAGAGGGAACGACTAAAGTAAACGCAAGGGTTACGGTTTGATTCTCATTTGAAGGAATGATTACATTTTAAGTATATACAATTCCTTGCTCTGATAAGGCATTACTTGGCCCCGCTACGTAACACATCAATAATCTCAAGGGAACTGGAGTATCAGAGTGTCATGTAATTAGGTTATTTACATCTATATTGCTATGTAGGAGAAATAGTACAATACTTTTGATAAATAATAATATGTTATTTATTCCTATTTCAGATACTTTTTGCATGTTTAATAGTTACTGCTACAGCATGGTCGCGACCGTTTTACCCCGTGCATAGAGGACCACCAAGAGTCACGCGTTTTGCACCTCTACCTCCCAGACATAAGATGCCGAGTACGTAGAAAAATATATTTGTTTCATATTATTTAACAGAATTATATTAGAAGTTTAAATATAAGGGATATTTAAAGGTAAAAATAAAGGGCTTCTGTTATCTACTTTTCACCTACTTGACATTGACTTTTTGGTTAGCAAACAGAATTTCTGTGAAAGAAGAACTCAAAACAAAAAACATCACGAGCGCAATGATTCAAAATTCGTATCTGAAATAATGATATGATTTATTTACAAATTTATTTTACTTAAAATTTAAATAATCTACATTATTATTATTTGTATTCCACGGTGTTAGGTTCCGCCACTAAACAAGCAATGATCCAGGCAGGAATCCAGGCAGAGAGTAGAGAAAAGAGTCTCTTGATCTCTCATTTTATCTAGCAACCCTACTAATGAAAAAAACTTGAAGCTGAAAAAGGAATTAATATTAGTATTATCTATCTGTCATATATTATTGGTTTATCCTAGAAAGAACCTTCTCACTCACCTCTTAATCTAAACAACAACGCGTAGAAAATAATTTCAAAATATCATATATTTAATAATTTATCTTATTTCTTATTATTATTTTTAATACAGTCGTGGCCCAGTGGCACAAGAGTGTAACTGTAAACGACTGGTTGTGGGTTCGATTCCCACTCGAGGAGTGGAAATTATATTTCCATTTTCTTCGCTCTGGTGTCGAGGTAAAGCGCGGCGTTAAGTTCCGCCACTTAACACGCAAGCCTCCGAATTCGGCGGAAAGTGGGGAACGGAGTGTCTTAACACTAGGTTCCCTCTGCCTACCCTGCTGTGTGCGGGATATAGCGTGAAGCTATTTAATTTAATTTTAATTTAATTTTTTATACAGTTCGCTTCGTACCTGCACCAGAACATCCAGAAGAGCCAACATGGGAGAGACCAAAGCGAGATTACGATTATGAGGATCACGACCATGAGAATAAGCCCACAAAAGGCGTAACTGGCCCCGTACATACATTCGTGAAAACCGACAAGAACGCCAACTACAAATGGGGGGTGAGACACCATGTTGGCAATAAATACGCTTCTTAGCAGAATTTGTCAGATATATGCTTTTTAATTTATTTTATTGCGTCTTTTTATTTTGTTGTAGTTTTTGTTTTAGTTTGAAGTATTAGTAGGTATAGTTGATGTTAGGTTCATTTTTTTTTATAAGTCTGTATTGTATTGAACTAGAGACGTAAATTACGCGTTACCATAGCAACGATTTTACATAAGTATGTGTTAACCACATACACTACGTGTGTAATATTTATTTTATAAATTTATATGTTTTTAATGTGTTATTGCAATAAATATCGGCTTTTTGCATTTATTTTCAATATAAATATTAACGTTGCATACTCAGATTCTTCCGTTCGCATAATTTTCGTCAAAAGTGGTCCAAGCGTTTCACGTATTAATATATAGATATATATTTATAGTCTGTCCCACAAATTTGAATTAAATTCTTACTCTATAAGTCTATAAGTTGTACTATTTCATCTAAAAATGGGAATATCACAGCATAAAGTAACAAGTAGTTAATATAGTTTAAGAAATAGTATTTTAAAGTTCCTGTTGTAATGTTTGTTCCTGTCTTAGTTAAATTAAATAAATTAATATTTTTGTAATAAATTACTTTTATTTTTACTTATGGTGTTATCGAAGAGCGAAGCCTTCTAATACAAATACAAGTATTATGCTGGTAACATTACCCTTACTTCGTGTCTGTGTTCTTTGTTTTTTTTTCAGCTTTTTCTCGCATAGCAAAGTAATCAATGAGAACATAATGTCAAGACACTCCGTTGTCCAATTTCTGTCTGAAATCCAGACATTGCATGTCAAGTGGAATAACTTAACGCCGCGAAAACGCCGAAAATACTTTATCCTAGGTACCAAAAGCTAAGAAACGAACATTTTATAAAAACATTTTCCATGTGGGAATCGAATCTATCACGTTTACAGTCAGACGTTACCCCACTGTGCCACGACCGCCTCAAAATACTTCATATGTAGCTAAATAAATTCCGAAATTGTATTTTAACTAACAATATATGTATAATATAACTTTAAACAAAAAACAATTTTTTTTTTTTTTTTTTTTTTTTTTTTTTTTAAAAAAAAGGACAAGGCAAACGAGCGTTCGGGTCACTTGATGATAGGTGAACACCGTCGCCCACGGCCCCGTGCAACACCAGAGGAGCTACAGGGACGTTGCCGGCCTTTGAGGTGGAGGTAAGCGCGCCTTTTGAAGGTACCCATGTCGTATCGACCTGGAAACACCGCCGCTGGTAAGCCATTCCACAGTTGAGTGGCGTGTGGAAGGAAATGACGACGAAACCGCACAGTACTGGAGTGCCAGGTATCCAGGTGGTGAGGATGATATTTCAACCTGGCACGTACTGTGCGGTTGGAGAATTCAGCGGCAGGTACCAAGTCAAACAGTTCTCCAGAACACTCCCCGTGATACATGCGATAGAGAACGCATAACGAGGACACGTCTCTACGCAACGCCAAAGTGTCAAGCCCAGCACAGATTCTTGGGTCCCTGATAATTCGAGTGGCTCTGCGCTGTATGCGATCAAATAGATCGAGCTGATGGTGGGGGGCACCGGCCCAGAGATGAGAACAGTACTCCATATGAGGCCGCACCTGGGCCCTATAAAGGGACAATCGGTGTTTGGGCGTGAAGTACTGTCTAGCTCTACCGATGACACCCAGCTTCCTCGAGGCCAACTTGGCCTTACTTTCCAAATGATCGCGATACTGGCACTCACTCGAAACTTTCAGGCCCAATATGCTGATACTGGGCGCGGCATGGAGGGGAGTGTTCTGGAAAAGTGGTGATAGGACAAATGGGGTTTTCTTAGTGGTCAACGCGCAAACTTGTGTCTTCTGGGGGTTGAATTGAACCAGGTTCCTTTCAGCCCATAAGGAGACATTCACGAGGGATGCCTCAACAGAAGACACAAGTTTTGTTCGGCTCTCGTCGACGTTTTCCCGAGAAAGACCTGCACGGCCGGTGTATACGGCGTCCACCGTGCTGTCGTCCGCATAGCAATGAATGCTAGGTTTTCTAACATGTCATTGATATGCAGAAGAAATAGCGTGGGGGACAGCACACAGCCCTGCGGGACGCCAGCGTTCACGGGCATAAAGTCAGAGCAAAAACCGTCGACAGCGACCTTGATGCTACGCCCAGTGAGAAAACTGGCGACCCACTTGCATAAGTTCTCGGGAAGCCCATATGATGGTAGTTTCGCTAGGAGCGCCCTATGCCACACCCGATCAAAGGCCTTCGCCATGTCCAAACTAACTGCCAGGCCCTCTCCCTTGCTTTCAATAGCAGCAGCCCAGCGGTGCGTTAGGTAAACCAGAAGATCTCCGGTTGAGCAACCATGGCGGAAGCCATATTGACGGTCGTTGATCAACTGGTGATCTTCTAGATAACCCAGAAGCTGGCTGTTTATTATGCTTTCCATTACTTTGGAAAGCAGGGAGGTGATGGCGATAGGCCTGTAGTTAGTCGGGTCGGAGCCATCGCCTTTCTTCGGAATCGGGTGAATAAGAGCGCTCTTCCTCGAATCTGGGACTACGCCGGTTGAGTAAGAGAGCCGAAACAAACGCGTTAGCACCGGCGTCAACTCTGGAGCACATGTTCGGAGCACAATAGGAGAAATGCCATCCGGTCCACTCGCCTTTTGGATATCCAAGGAAAACAGAGCTCGACGAACAGCCTTTTGGCTAAACTTAACGTCAGGCATTGAGCTCTGGCACCGCGGGATGGTCGGCGGTGTAGTTCCTTGGTCATCCAAAGTAGAGTTCGAGGCGAAGAGAGCACCCAGGAGATCGGCTTTCTCCTTCGCCGTGTGGACCAGGATGTCATTCTCTGTGCGTAACGGTGGAAACGAAGGCTGGCTAAAGTTGCCAAGCACAGCCTTGGAGAGGGCCCAAAACTGCCGCGTTCCCGACGGGCACCTCTCAAGTTTCTCACCGATTTTGGTGATATGCTGGGACTTTGCTCTAGCAATTTGCCGCTTAAAGTACCTAGAGGATCGGTTGTACTTCCCTTTTAAGGCTTGCGCCTTCGGATCCTTAGCGACTAGTGCCGCGGCCCAGGCTTGATAAGCTTCGCGCTTGCCAAAGGCAGCTTGTTTGCAGGACTTACCAAACCAAGGCCGTGATTTGCCACCGATGGGCACTACAGAGCTAGGAATATAAAGTTCCATGCCCTGCAGAACCACGTCGGCGACAGCGGCGGCACAGACACTGGGATCATCAGAAGAGAAGCACACCGCCCCCCAGGGATAAGATGAGTAAAAGGTACGCATCTCATCCCAATCTGCAGACTTGTAGTGCCAGACACGGCGAGTCGCGGGTGTTCTGCAACTGCTGCGTTTAATTGGCACCACACTCCGTACCAGGCAGTGATCAGAGGACCCTAAAGGGGCCTCGACTGATACCTGGTACTGTTCCGGATTTGAAGTCAGCAGAAGGTCCAATAAGGAGGCATTGTGGCTGTCCACGTCCGGGATTCGTGTAGGTGAATCAACCAATTGGGACAGTCCATTTGCTATAGCAAAGTCAAATGCAGCCCTCCCCGCGTGGTCGGTGGTGCGTGATCCTAGCCAATCGGCATTATGGGCGTTAAAATCACCAAGTATCACGACCTCAGCGGAGGGGATCTGTGAGAGCATATCATCAATGGCCGATTGCATATGCTCCATGAGTCGATCCGTTTCCGCGTTACCACTGTGGGACCTGTATAGGCATCCGTAGATGCGGACACGATCGTCGAAGTCCAGGCGAAGCCAGATGGTAGACAGGTCCCGACCTTCAAAGTAAGCAAGGCGACGAAAACTCAAATCCTCCCTTACGAATACAGCGACCCCGGCGTGAGGTAGAAAATGATGTTCTAATTTGTAGCCAGGGTAGTGGAGGTAGGCTGTATCGCTCGGTCGGGTAATCTGAGTTTCCGTCAAAAATAACAAGGCCGGCCGTGCCGTCTCAAGGTGGTGGTGAACGGCATTCAGGTTGGAATGTAGGCCCCTGATGTTACAAAAATCCACATTGAGCGTGGTGGGGGTTGCCGTGGAGCGTACGCCTCGTTTGCCTTGTATGTGTTCGTAGCGCGGTTCTGTGCCCTCCCCAGAATTCGACGGGCGGCCTGAGTTTAAAGACTCAGGGAGGGATTCTCCAGCATCGGTGATGTTGGTACCCTCCTGGGGTAGATCCTCTTTCAGTACCGCTGTCATGATGGGGGGGGGGGGGGGGGGATTTTGGCCCGTGTCCCCGCCATCACCTGGTGCGAAACGCAGTGGCATAGAGCCACTGCTTAACGCCGGTTTCAGATGCCGGGGGTGGTGGTAGTCCGGTCGAGTCGGCCCATGCGAGTTACCATTACTGGCAACTAGACTCTACCACTCGTATTTTAGTCGCCTCTTACGACACCTCCAATACCAGGGTGATCCTATTCTAAGCCGGGATCACACGGCTAAAACAATAAAGTTTTCTAGATTCTAGACACGTCTAAACTTTTACTTTCTTTAAAAAAGGCAGATATCAACAATCTCCCAGACATGTGCTGTCCGACGAATACAAATGTAACAGAAATAAACATTAATTGAGCATTAAAAAGGGAAAAGTATATTTTGATTTACGTAATGTACTTATATACCTACAGTTATTTCAATACAAAACACAATTCCCAAGCCGACATATATTTTGTGGTCAACTAACCGCCTACCAAAGCTTGCAACATACAGTCATGTAATGTACTTATATGTATGTACATATATAATTAACAGTTATCTAATGTAAGTAAATTATTAATTATTAATATCTAATATATTATGTTCGTAATTTTAATGTGTAACAAAAATATCAAAAAAGGGGCCACTCGTGGCGCGACAAAATGTGCCTGTAAAGCGTCTGGTTGTGGGTTCGATTCCCACTTGAGGAGCGGAAATATTTAATATTTCCATTTTCTTCGCTCTGGTGTCGAGGCAAAGCGCGGCGTTAAGTTCCGCCACTTAATAGGCAATGGCTCCGAATTCGGCGGAAAGTGGGGAATGGAGTGTATTAACACTAGGTTCCCTCTGCCTACACTGTAGCTGTAGCTGTCTGCAGAATACAGAATGAAGCTATAAAAAAAATGGAAATATAATTGCAGCGTTGAGTTCGGCCACTAAACCCAACACGATATTCAAATTTAAGCAAAAAACGCTGAACGGAGTGTCCTAACACTATGTTATCACTGGCCTATTATTCGAAGAAACGCGACTGGCTAAATTAAATGGGCTAAATTGAAAGTTAAAATTTTAAATACTGTTCTGATTTATACTTATTCGGAATTAAAATTTTGGCCAGTCGTGGCTTGGGGACACGTACGTTTGATTGTACACACGACCGGTTGTGAGTCCGATTCCCACTCGAGGAGCGGAAATATTTAATATTTCCATTTCCTTCGCTCTGGTGCCGAGGCAGCTCGGCGTTAAGTTTCGCCACTTAACATAAAATGAATCCAAAATGTGCGTGATACAGCGTGAAGCTAAAAAAGTGTTTTTACCCTATTTTCTCTCTGACTACCTCACTATGGAAAAACGTGCGAAACTGGCTAAATAAAATTTGCTAGAACCAATTATTTTAATTACTGTTATAGTTTATATTTTATACAGAATTAAATTTCAATACAAAATACAATTCCCAAGCCGACATACAGTTTGTGGTCAAGTAACCTACCAAATCTTGCAACATGCATATATCCAGTACAAGCAGCTCTGAGTGACATAATTGTTGTAATACATAATACCTTATCAAATTATCACCTTCGTATAGTAGCTCCGGTTTATTATATAATGGGTATATTATAATTTACTTTCAAATCTCTAATTATTATTATTAATATATTTTTTTATATTTTTTTTAGCTTTACGCTGTATTCCGCACACAGCAGGGTAGGCAGAGGGAACCCAGTGTTAAGACACTCCGTTCCCCACTTTCCGCCGAATTCGGAGGCATTGCGTGTTAAGTGGCGGAACTTAACGCCGCGCTTTACCTCGACACCAGAGCGAAGAAAATGGAAATAGAATTTTCACTCCTCGAGTGGGAATCGAACCCACAACTATTCGTTTACAGTCACACGCTTGTGCCACTAGTTATTATTATTAATTTATTTTTTTTTAAATAACCTACTGAACTGATAAATCTTAAAAATCTTAAATATAAAAAATATATATGTAATTTTAATATAATTTAAGATTGTTTTATTAATTGATGGAAGGGAACTATTAATAAATACAACATTGTCGTCGTAAAGGACTTGGGAGTAACTAAATAATCTCTGTACTACTAATCTATTGATATTTATTGCAAACGGGGGGCAAACTAGCAAGGAAAGTAAGTATTTGCTTCGCCCATAGACAACATTACAGGAGTTGTCGATGCGTTACCGCTTGAGGTTTAAGGAGGGAGAAGAACGGGAATGGTGGGAATAGGGAGTGCCCTGGCTTATATGTCATCGAACTGGAACACATCATCAGATGTTTGGCGGTTCGTCTTTGACATGATAGTGGTCGCGAGCCAGTCGGAGAACGAATACCTACCACCAAGTTACTCACCTCTCAAGAGACACTACTCAGCAGTAGAGGGAAATTGTATTCTTATCTCGTCCCTCCACAGAAGAAAATGTTTGAATGACCTTTGAAATATAAGTTTTTTCACGATAACCGTACTGTAATAACGCAAATTACTTTTATTAAATGCTAAAAAATATGAATGTTTCGGATTGCAAAAATTAGGTCAAAATATTGTTACTAAATATTGTTACTACTTTTGATACGACGGTATTATAGACACACGTAAGCGTATCAAAATGCCGTGGGCCTTATCAATAAACACTTTTGAATGTTTGAAAGTTATAATTGATTGATTTTTTGTTGATTTCTAAGGTTGATTTTAGAATTAAAATTTGTAATATCTATTAAAAAAATTTAAAGCACTAAATGATTTTTACATTAATTACGACACTGTTATATTTCAATATAAGATTAGATTAATAACTTTTTAAAACTTTATTACCGCATATCAGGGTAGTCAGAGAGAATCATTTGTCAAGACACTCCGCTTTCCACTTTCTGCCCGAAATTGAGACATTGCGTGTTGAGTGACAAAACTCAATTCTTTTTCTTAGTTACTAGAGCGGAGAAATATGTTTTAATATAATCACTCCTCCCAGGTCAAATCGAACCCACAATAAAAGTGGTCTATAATCAGATGGTATCACACCACGATAATCTCGTTCAACAACATAAAACAATTATATATGAAAACTATAAATTTATTTAAGTTTTATGTAAAAAATTATACATAGCAGAACTATTATCTCAATCTTAGATGTAGTTTTAGTACTCTTACCAATGGAATAACACATTTGATTTTTTTTTAGCTTCACGCTGTATCGCGCACACAGCAGGGTAGGCAGAGGGAACCTAGTGTTAAGACACTCCGTTCCCCACTTCCCGCCGAATTCGGAGGCTTGCGTGTTAAGTGGCGGAACTTAACGCCGCGCTTTACTATAATTTCCACTCCTCGAGTGGGAATATTTATTAATAATATATAGGAATAATTATAACTAAAAAACCGCAATCGGCATGGCAACGGTGAAATGCAATAAAAGGCAATGAACTAATATTAGTGTAAGCGAATAGACGGGCCAGGGTCCTGTACTGACACAGATACAGCGAGCTCGAGTTACGTTGGACGTATGAATGCAACTTATCATATTACCTGCAATAAGCAAGTCTGTAATGTGAGGATTATTTATAGATTAAATTTTGGTATTAATTAAATTAAGGGGGCCAGTCGTGGCGCAGTGGCACAAGCGTGTGACTGTAAACGACTGGTTGTGGGTTCGATTCCCACTCGAGGAGTGGAAATACTTAATATTTCCATTTTCTTCGCTCTGGTGGTAGAGGCAAAGCGCGGCGTTAAGTTCCGCCACTTAACACGCAATGTCTCCGAATTCGGTGGAAAATGGTGAAGGGAGTGTCTTAACAATAGGTTCCCTCTGCCTACCCTGTTGTGTGCGGGATACTGCGTGAAGCTACAGAATTAAATTAAGGTTAAAAGTACCTTTTTTGTATAGAAGGGTAGTCAGAGAAAAATTAATGTCAAGTACAGAACATAAAGTCTGTTCTGTACTTTTCGCCCGAAATCGATTAACTGTGTGTTGAGCGGCAAACCTCGACACTAAGCTTTTATATTGTTCGCCAGACCGAAGAATTGAAAATATAATAGATAAACATAATCTTTTCTCCAAGTTGGAATCGAATCTACAACCGCGTTGAGAGTCAGGCGTTATCCCACTGCACCACAAGGGACTGTACTAAATGCAAATTATATTTTATACAAATATTTAAATAGATACTAAAATAAATAATATGAACTATTAATTAATGATAATAATGATGTAAGAGGTTTTTAAGAAAAATAACTGTTTAATATCCATATATCTTTTTTAAATTATTTTTCTGCACAGCAGAGATATTAAAATAACCTAATGTCAAAATTCTGTTATCCATTTTTCTTTCGAATTCAAAATATTACGTGAATTGTGAAACTCAGTGCACTTTGCCTTGCCGGATCGGAGAAATAAAAATAATATAAATATTGATCTGAAAGGGGATCGAACTCAAAATCCAAAAAAGATCCTAGTCCATACTTATATTGTAAATGCGAATGTCTATGTGTTTGTCTGTTACGCTTTCACGGCTAATCTACGGGTCCGATTTGGATGAAATTTAGAATGAAAGTAGTAAAAATGACTGGGTCCAACGTAGGCTATTTAGTTTAGGTATCAAAAATCAACCTCTAAACGGTTAAAGTAGGTGATGAAAGTTTATATGAAAAATCTACACCGCTTGACCGATTGTAATGAATTTTGGCATATATATAGTTGATAATCCAAGGTTAAACATAGGCTACTTAATTTTTCAAAAATCCTCCACCAAGGGTTACAATATACCGAAACAGCCACGTAGATCATGCGGCGAAGCGAGCGGGCCGCTAGTAATTTATATAACTAGAAACAGCCTTATTAGCTCAATTTTTTCAAGGATTATCTAGTAAATTAGAAAATATGTCTTTATATCTATGCCGTATGAAAATATACAAAAAGTGTTTTAAAGGAATGCTACGGACAAAAATAATAAGCAGTCAATTTGTATTGATTTAAGCAAGTCTAATTAAGTTAATCTCAACCAAATGACTTATTGCGAAATAAGAACTGAATTGCATAATAATTATGTACGTAAATTTTAAAAAAAATATTGGCTCAATTTTGTTTTAAATGTTTAATCTTGTAATTTTTTTTCTAAGTCATATAGAAGTTAGTGTGTAAAAACTCCGTTTTCCACTTTGCGCCAGAACCTCCTGCCTATCCCTGCCTATCGGGTTCATGGCATGAGTCACCTGTATGATCAGTGGCTGTGAGTTTGATTTCCGCTTGAGGGAATAAATAAATTTAAAGTCTAAATTATTTTCATTTCTCGGCTTGGCAACGAGGCATTACGTTCTACCACTCAACATGAAATATCTCGGATTTAGAAGGAAAGTGGACAAAAACCTTAATATCGGCATAAAGCATAAACGTTACACAGTAGTTTAACAAAATTGTTCAGCTTGCCTATTGTTTTTTTATAACAGATAGAACAAAGCTTTGTACCATTACTACGTTTAAAAGTTAAAGTTAAAGTTAAACGCCAATATTAAAGGTCAAATAGGCTTCTATTGAGATCTTATAGTATGCCTATTAGTAATCCGTATTAATATTATAAATGCGAAAGTCAGTCTGTTTCTTACGCTTTCACGGCTAATCTAACGATTCGATTTAGATGAAATTCTATTTGAAAGGGTCAAGCAAAGGCTACTTTGTTTTGCAAAAATTAGCCTTTAAATAATTAGAATGGGGGTTGAAAGTTTATATGGAAAATGTAAACCTAAAAATTTTTACATCTAAATCTATTTTTTTTTACAAACATTAAGTTCTATGGCAATGTAGCAATATAACGAAACAACTAAACCAGCTGTAGATCACGGGGCGTTGCCGCATGTGTGCCGCTAGTTATTATATAGTCCTCAATTCTTAAACGTCACCTTTTGTATACAGTGTAGGTTGTCTCATGGGTAATATCTAATATAGTAAGTTATCTGTATTATATATTGGTATTTTCATAAATTTTATATATGTTTGTTAACTGTTTCATAACAGTTAACAACATTCCTTTTTAGCTCCAGTCGTCAAAGAGAATCTAGTCTTAGACACTCCATTCTCCAATTTCCGCCCATATCCGAGGCATATCGTGCTTATTGAAAAATTGCCTGTTGAGTGGCGGGAGTCAAACATCATTTTTTTTATAAAATAATAGAAATAAACGCTCGAGAGTAATTTAAAACCGATACTATTATTATATTTAGCCAAAAATGCATGTGCATCACATTGGTGTCGTAATAAATTCCTTTACGCTTGGATTAGTCGATGTTAAAGTGTTATATAATTATTTCCAAAATATAACGTTGTTATACAACCTAAAATTGTAATTATTGAAATATTCATTTCTTTAATGTAAGATTTTTTTAATTCACACTGTATCCCGTTTGCACCAGGGTAAGCAGAGGGAACCTAGTGTTAATGCACTCCGTTTCCCATTTTCCGCCAAAATCTGGAGGCATTGCGTGTTAAGCGGCGGTACTTATTGCAGCGCTTTGACTCGACACCAGAGCGCATAAAATGGAATTATTAAATATCTCCATTCCTGGGAATCGAACCCACAACCAGTCGCGTTGTGGGTCGTCCACACTATACGCCCACAAGCCACGACCAGCCCCAAGTTTAAAGTTACCAAGTTAAATAGTAAATTTTACAATAGATATATTAATCCAGACATATATAATATAAATTGGTATTAAATTGTTTTTTAATAACTTCACGCTATATCCCGCACACAGCAGGGTAGGCAGAGGGAACCTAGTGTTAAGACACTCCGTTCCCCACTTTCCGCCGAATTCGGAGGCTTGTGTGTTAAGTGGCAGAACTTAACGCCGCACTTTACCTCGACACCAGAGCGAAGAAAATGGAAATATAATTTCCACTCCTCGAGTGGGAATCGAACCCACAACCAGTCGTTTACAGTCACACTCTTGTGCCACTGGGCCACGACTGGCCCAAAATAAATAGTAAAAATTGGTATGAATATGCCACGAATATGCCACGGAGTATGTAAACGAGAAAAAAGAAACACTTGTTATTGTTACACATTTTAGATTTAAAAATGCAAAGTGACAGGTCACTGTTTTTTCTTATCTTTCGCAAAAACGCGTTTTGAAAAAAAGAGAATGGTCAAAGAGCTGTCACATTTATCTAATACAGCTATTATAGTTAGTTTAAATATTTATGAAAGCATAACAAATGAATAGATTTTACAATATTTTAAAGTAAAATGTTGAAAATTATGTAACTGCAGCTGCAATTCTCAACCGTCAATACAAATAATGAAAAAATGAATATTTTGTGTATATTTACAACGAAGTCGCTGTGGTGAAGTAGGACAGCGTTTGATTGTTAAAGCAAAGGTTGTGGATTCGATTCCCATTCGAGGAATTGAAATATTAATTATTTAATTCTCTTCGCTCTGTTGTTGAGAAAAGGCGCGACATTGAATTCCGCCACTTAAAACGCAGTGCCTCCGGGATTCGGTGGAAAATGGTAAAGGAGTTTCTTAACACTAGGTTCCCTCTGCCCACCCCGGTATGTGTGGGACATAGCGTGACGCTAAAAACATTTACTATAAGTATGTATATATTTTTAACGAGATCGCTGTGGCGCAGTGGGACAGTGTTAGACTGTTAACGCCTTGGTTGTAGGTTCATTTCCTATTCGGAGGAATGATTACATTTAAATTATTTTGATTTCTCCACTCTGGTACCTAAGACAAAGCTTAGCATTAAGTATGTCTCCATTACTGTCAAAAAACTGAAAAACGGAGTGTCTTAACACTACCATGAAGCTGTTAAGAATATTTTAAGTATATTTTGAACATAGTATAAGGCCCAAAGTAGGTCGTGACCTCTGGTTTCAGCATTAGGCGTGGTGTCTGTAACAAATGCTTAGGCTCATATCAAGACATTCAACAGCTATTAACTATATTCAAGTCACGACACCTCTAACAATGACATATATGCTAACGTCTTGTCACTAATCGCTAATTTGACTTAAGAATGGACGATTTGGTTCAAATTTGTAACAAAATTGCCTGCACTGGTGATATTTAGCACCAAAATAATTTGATTTTCAAAAAATTTCCAATATACGTCCTTTTTCACGCTTAGGAGAGTAGCTAGAGAGAATAATGTTGACACTCCGTCTTCTGAATGAATTAATTATATTAACTGTTAAGTGGCAGAATTCAACGAAGATAAAAAATATTAAATTATGATCATTCCAGTCGTGGTGAAGTGGCACGTACGTGTGACTGTAATCAACAGGTTGTGGGTTCGATTCCCACTTGAGGAGTGGAAATATTTAATATTTCCATTTTCTTCGCTCTGGTGTCGAGGAAAAGCGTGGCGTTAAGTTCCGACACTCCACGCAATGCCTCCGAAATTCGGCGGAAAGTGGGGAACGGAGGGTCTTAACACTAGGTTCCCTCTGCCTACCCTGCTGCAGGCGGGATAGAGCGTGAAGCTAAAAAAAACAACAACAAATAAAAAAAAATAATCATTCCACCAGCCATTATAGAGATTGAACCCATAATCAATAGAAACTACAGTCAGACGTTGTCTCACTGCGCTACAATGGTCTCATACCCTTTTAAAAGTTAAAATTGTGTCAGTATTTTTTTCTTCTTTTATTGTCACTCATCTGCCATTACATGAGTTTGAGTTAACACAATGAATATTGGTACGACCTTAGCCATATATTGTTCTCTCTCTGTTTTTCACTTTGAGCTATTTAAGTCATATTAAGTGTTAGGTAGTAGAAGCTATGGTGGCGCAATGTAACAGCATCTGACTGTATACGCGATAGTAATGGGTTTTATTCTTACTCGGGGAATATATTATATTTGCTTTGGTGATAAGGTTAAGAGTGACGTTAAGTTTTACTACTCAATAGGATGCGTTTTAGGTTCAAATGGAAAATGGAGGACCGAGAGTCCCAAGACTGTGCAATGTAAGATAAAGTATTGGGTAAGCTAAAAAAAGTATTGGGTCGTATTCAATGCGTCTTAAATATTTAAAAAAGTAAGTTAAAATAAGTAAGTTAAATAACAAACTTTAAAATTAGTAAATTATCAAATTATTTAATTTAATATCTTAAAGAAATTTTAAACTACCGGTGTAGATAGTAAATTAATTGCATACAATAGACAATTAACCATAATAAATTATAATTAATTATAACATAATAAATATATATATTAAAAAAAAATACATACCAACCAGTAAGAGAATACTAACATTTATGCTCTAGTTTTTTGAATTACACTCTCGGAACGTTACTCCCGCCCTCTCTCCTTAGAAGGGGTGTCTCTATATAAAGTAAGAGTGACTGTGCACGCATCATACAATACGTTGTACCACCGTGTGTGAAGTGCATTAGGTATTAGAAATATTTATTTTTTATTAAAAAAATTGTTAGAAAAGTGTGTGAAATGTTCAGCAAGTGTATCATTTTGGCGGTATTAGGGTGCGCCATTGCGGCCCCACAGTATCAGATCCAGCAACAGGTATGAACTGTCACTTTGACGTTTTATTAAATAATCGATTTTATTAATATTATTATAGATTAAATTGATTCATTGATTTTTTCTCGTTAAATTGATTGATTGATTTGATTGGTTGATATTTATATTGTTTGTTTTATTATGTAATAGTAGTTTATGAATGGGAATTGTTAACTTTCGTTTTTATTATATCAGATTTATGTAGTGCGAAAACTTTAGATTTTTAATGTAAATTGGAACTTAGTACTAGATTATGTTTTAATTATTTTTGCTCATATTTATTTAAGTCCTTTACGGTTAAATTTAAATAGCTGCTATTGTGTGTCAATCATTTAAATACGTCATTTTTTTTTAAATTGTCAAAATTATAATTATGTAAATTTATAAAATATTTTCTCACAATCTGTAACATAATTGTGTATTTGCTATTTTTCTATCAAAGGCACTGTCATTTAGTTTAAAATTATGTAACTCAAAGCGATACCATCAAATAATTCACAGCTGGTATTATTAACTAATACCGCGGTTCTCTGCAGCGTGACATATTACGTTCCTTTTAACTGCAATCAAGTTCAGTTAATTTAGAAAGTATTGGCATAGCAACAGCTTATACGTTTACTTTATTAATAACAAAAATGTAAACTGTAATTTTTATTTAATTTATTATTTTTAACGTGTTATTTTGACACTTACGCGTACGAAAAAGTTTTCTTGAAAACATACAAAAATGAAATTACAAAATATTTAACTCGTGCCTTTTTGGAAATCTCTAAAACTATTTAACACGTAATAAATAAATATAAAAAGTGTTTGAAGATTCATCAAGTATAAATTTAAAAATCAAAAGTTTACAAAACAGATAATAAAATTCGAAACGACAATTTAGCGATACGAATCGATTCAGAATCGAATTGACGATACGAAATTACAATCCACCATATTTACGTCTATCAAAAAGCACTTTGGAATTACAACATGAAACAGAAAATTGCAGGCATGCAAGTGAATACCGAGTTCATATTTGCATAACGCATGTAAGATTTAAAAAGCGAGTCGAATCGGCGACGTAACCGGTCGCATTGTTACACTCGTGTAACTTTGGCCTACTCTCTTTAGTCTGGTTGTGAGATAATTGCTCTTTTTGATTATTGAGCTTACACCTACGTCCTGCATACATACGAACATGCATATGTTAGTAATTAATTTGCCAATTGTCAGTTTAATACTTAATTTTTGTATGTGCGAAAGATTTTTAAAGGCACCTGTGAAATTCCGCGATTTTTTTAATTTTAAATGACATATCTTAACTGCACTTTACGGTAGAGCGTGGCCATGGCTGGCTTACTCTATTTATTTCCTCTAAGGACGGACTACTGTAAAATGCTCATCATGTCATACTTTTTACAATTTATTTACGAGTACCAAAATTACTAATAAAACCCGCAATAAATGAGTCGGTTTAAATCCTCTAATCGGTTTAATAAAATACTCGTTACCTTGGCAGCACATACCTATGTCACTTATTAAAAGGCTAACGTAAAACAAATTGTAAGGTGTCTAACATTTATTTTATTAATTTCATATATATCTGATTAAAAATCTTAGTATTTTCATACAAACTTTAACCTTGCTAAATTTCATACTCTTCTATCCTCATAATTTCTATAAAAAGGAATCAAATGATTTTCGTTTTCATATTAATAAAATAATTATCCATAACCTCATTATATTATACATAATGCGTATATAATACAGGAAAGAAATTCTTGATAGTCCCATGACAATAGCTCCTTTAATTAATATATTATAGGAAGTAATAATTTACTCTCTAAAACAAATATAACATTTAATCTCTCCTACTTATGTATTCAAGTTGCAATTATAACAACATGTTCTTTATATTTTTTTTATATTTATCTTAGGTTTTACATTCGTTAACATGCTCTTATAGCTTTTCCGCTTTCGTTCCGAAATCGAGACATTGCATATTTACCTATGGTGGTCAACGCCACGTGATTTTTCTCTTACACAAGTAGGGTAATATCAATAATTTTAGTATGACAAGTAAGAATCGAACCCATAACCATGGCGTTTACAATCAAACGTTATTTCATTAAGCCATGATGGCCTGTACATAAAAAAAAAAAATTTAAATATATTTTTACAGCAGGATGAAGGCATACCTCCCCATCTATTAAGACAGTACATCGGTAGTCAACAACAAGGGCAGCACATACCAAGACCCGCTCCTCAACCAGCACAAGCGCCTGCCAGACTTGTAAGATATTATTTTTATAAAATAATAATATAAAAATTTTGTTTTTTGTATATACCAGGAATTAAGTGTGGTTAAATTATAGTTGAGCTGGTTTTATAAATACGTTTAAAAGTGTATTACGGTTACTTATGATTTTTAGTTCCGTTACTGTTCTCGCAAGCCAGCGATATGTCCGTAAAATGTAAAATACAATTTAATTACTTAATTAATACTAATTTTAAATCTCTGTCTGCCTGACACTTTTGTGTTTAATCTGCCATTAAGTCTACCGATTTATTAAAATTTATTTAATATTAATAATTTTGTCTATAGCCCTACAATGTACAAGAAGAGCAGTACCAGCCAAGAGCCCAATACCAACCCCAGCCTCAAGCGCAGGCGCAACCCCAATACAGGCCACAACAGCGCGAACCTGAGGACTATGACGTGAGTGTCTTGTTCGTTTAAAATTCATAATATTATTTGTCATACTAGTACATTATGTGCACCTACATACAAATCGTTAAAATTCAAATCTTAAAAAAAGATCCTTCTCCTAGGTAATTTTTCAGACGTAACGATAGGCTAAAGGCCTATGAAAATATTATTATATAATATAATTATATTTATATAATATAATTATAATTTATATAAAGAAAACTCACTGTTGTCTAGCAAAACATAACGTACATAAAGTTATCTCCTTTTGAAAGCACCTTTGAATCGTTGAATAAACATAAAGCTGAAGCACCGGGCCGAAGACAATTCTGCTGTGTAAGGCCAGTGAGAAACTAAATAGTATAAATTATAACGGGAAAAATATTTAACAGAAGTTCCCTTTATATGGAACTAATTTTGATTGTATATGATTGATTAGTAAAAATCTTATGCCACAGTATTAGTTAACGTAGTAAACTTAATCTAATTATTTATATTAATTCTAGTCAAGCTTAAAAGGGAGAGAGTTGTAAGTTAATATAATGAATCACTTCCTTTGAGCGGATATTGTAGGTTATTCTATAATAAAAGGTAAGGAAACTAATAAATAAAGTAAAATGCGATTTGAATAAAAATATTACAGAAATATATTAAGCCATATATCTTAACAAATGTTTATTACGTTTGTGTATTCATATTTTTGTATATTTTTACTGAAGACATTTATGGCGCAGTGCGAGAGTGTTTGACTGCAAACGTAATTTGTTCTGGGTTCGATCTCCGTTCAGAAGCATTCTTTTGATCATCATAATCATTATTATATTGACTATAATCATTTGCCTGCTTTAGATATACAACGGGCGGTATTGAGTTACGTCTTTTAGGGGGCAAGGTCTCGATTTTGGTCGGAAAGTGGAGAACTGAATATCTGACACAAAATTTCCTCTGAGTTCTCTTTGTGTTTTAAAAAGTTAGAGGCTGTATTTTTAACCTCATTTCAAATAAAATTTTCCTGTAAATTTTCATAGATCAGTTATTTACATGAATTTACAAAGTTAACAAGTTAGAGCTAATGTGTTAATTTGGTTAACGTAGAGGTGTCAATGGCCTTTCAAAAAATTCATACAGATATCTAGAATGACTTTTTTACAACATCTATACTTTTTTTACAATCAATTAATACTATAAAATAAAAGTATAGATAGATCTGTTTCTGGAATTGCTAATTAACAAAATCGAAAAAAATAATTTAAAAAATTTTTTAAAACACACTGTTACTACCATCATGTGTATGGTATCTACATATGAAATATCTGGACGTCATCTAAACTCAAAAATTATCTTTAAAATTAACACAAACCGCAAACACACTAATTCGATAGACTTAGGTACTATTTGTTATAGAATTCCTAAGATTAGCTTTTGTCTACATCATCTGAACAGTTCCCAGTAACATTATTATTAGATTATCATTTAATAATATGATTTTATTAATCATTTTAAAAAATATTGGCCAATAAATAATAAACCGGAAAGTATTTATATACTAATCAGAAAGTATCTGTTTATTAAGATTATACTTGCAAAATACAATTAGAAGGAGACTCAAAGTCATATGAAACTAAATAAAAGCTTATAAAATATAATAAATAACATCAAAATAATTCTATGAATTAATTAAAGATAGACGTAAAGATCATAACTTGATTAATTACTTTAGTAGCGGAAGGACAGAACAGGAATACTAATTGTGAGCGAAAGTCCCAAGAGTCAGGTTTAATGATACCTTGCCGTAGTTGTTACCAAACAAACTTTTCATGTTGGTTAAGCATTTCCGTATTTACTTAGTTGCTGTTACTATCTTAGAGAATCTATAAAAAATACCTTTAATTTGACTTTAATATGCTATTCACCTATATATTAATTAATACGTCAAGGAAGGCTTAACGATTAGAGCGTTTGGATGATTTCCAAAAGGTGCGGGTTCGATTTCCATTGCGTTTAAATTTTGGGGCCAGTCGTGGCGCAGTGGTACGAACGTGTGACTGTAAACGACTGGTTGTGGGTTCGATCCCTACTCGGAGGAGTGGAAATATTTAATATTTTCATTTCCTTAGCTCTGGTATGAGACGCAAAGCGCGGCGTTAAGTTCCGCCACTTAACACACAATTCGGTGGAAAGTGGGGAACGGAGAGTCTTGACACTAGGTTCCCTCTGCCTACCCTGCTGCGTGTGGGATACAGCGTGAAGCTAAAACAAAAAAAATATGATATCCTATCCATTTCCCACTTTCCTGATTAGTGGTTAACATTTGAGGGCGGATAAATAAATACTAAATGGTAAATAATCATTTCCCCGAGTGTGAATCATTGTCACAATCTATAATATTTGTATTTATTATGTAAAATATACGCAAAATAATGTATTCATTTTATATTCAATAATCTTAACGACCACTAGTCTCTAATACTAGTGTATTAACGTAGAAATCTATATAATTATACTGCCACTAACAAAATAAACTGTACAAGTAACTATCAAATACATATAGCCGGATCATTTATCGCAGGATCGGAACGAGATCGACTTTCACTCGAAACTGGATTATCTCGTTCATGTAACGCAGGTGAACTTAAAGAACGGGTCGCAATCAGTATTTGCTTATAATTAAATATAACAATTGATGTAAATGTTTGGGTATAGGTAAATGTAACTTTTTCTTTATAAAATCAACCCCTTAAGAATTTAAATATGGGGGTGAAAGTTAGTATTGAAATTAAAACTGCTTTACCAGTTTCGATTAAATTGAGTAATTTTGTCGAAGATAGTTAATGACGCAAAGTTAAAAATATAGGCTTCCTTTTTTTTCTATCTATCCCCTAAAGGGCTTAAAAAGAAGGTGAAGATTTGGATGACAAATATAAGCCACTTAACTTAAGCGAAAACGCAGGCCGTCGAAAATACTAAGCATCTATAGTGCAGTTTAAACGAACGGAGCCGCGAGCTTGTCTCTAGTTATAATAATGAATATATACAAGCGTGTAAAAAAATAAGCCGTAAATCGTAAAGTGGCCAGTCGTGGCCTAGTGGCACAAGCGTGTGACTAGAAGTGACTGGTTGTGGGTTCGATTCCCACTCGAGGAGTGGAAATATTTAATATTTCCATTTTCTTCGCTCTGGTGTAGGCGAGGTAAAGCGCGGCGTTAAGTTCCGCCATTTAACATGCAATGCCTCCGAATTCGGCGGAAAGTGGGGAACGGAGTGTCTCAACACTAGGTTCCCTCTGTCTACCCTACTGTGTGCAGGATACAGGGTGAAGCTAAAAAAAAATACATTCATATAAAATAATAACATGATTTTTTAAGTAAATATTTCATAAAATATTTTTTATCAACTAAGTACCACTATTTGAGCACCCCTTACATATCGTTTGATAGGGCAATTGAACTACTCCACATAGTCTTAAACCAGATCTATGTAAGGAAGTATGGCAATGCTATTATATATTATTTGCTTCAATTAAGAAGCTGCCAATGTTGCACAAGAGTCATTTACTTTACTAATAAAAGTCACGTTAAATTACTGTTATTTAAATTATATAATATCGTTTGGTTGTTATTTATTGTTTGCAGGAAATTGAAATAAAACTTTAGATTATATTTATTGATTTCAGTTTAAAATCTAGAGATATAACTATTAATTGGTGACTTTGTTTGTTAATATTTAAACTAAGGCAACCCTACTTACCGGGTATATATTTTTTTCTAAAATAACGATTTTCTCCATAAGTAAAAATGAGTGCTTAAAAGTAGGAATAACTCGTCAAAACTCTTAATAACTCTTATCCACGAGTAATAAACTTAACTCAAAAAAGTTGATTTTTTTAAAGATTTTTTAAAGGCTTGCTGCCTTACTAAGAATCTTAACACTTATTTTAGAAAATACTTTCATCAGGAAATGCATCACTTACAAATATTTTTTCAAATATAAAAAATCTACATTTTTTTACCAGTGGCCAATCGTGGCCCAGTGGCACAAGCGTGTGACTGTAAACGACTGGTTGTGGGTTCGATTCCCACTCGAGGAGTGGAAATTATATTTCCATTTACTTCGCTCTGGTGTCGAGGTAAAGCGCGGCGTTAAGTTCCGCCACTTAACACGCAATCCGCCAATTAAAACGCCTCCAAATTCGGCGGAAAGTGGGGAACGGAGTGTCTTAACACTGGGTACAGATACAAGTCGCACAAGTACAGAGACAATTACAAATAAAATAAAAACATTCTAATAAACATATTCTTTCCAGCCTCATCCTTCCTACCAATTCGGTTTCGATGTGAACGACGATCAATACACGAACTACCAGAACCGTAAAGAGCAAAGGGACGGTGACGTCATCAAGGGCTCATACTCCGTAGTCGACAGCGACGGCTTCGTAAGAACCGTCACTTACACTGCTGACCCCAAAGAAGGTTTTAAGGCTGAGGTGAGATAACGTGAACTTTTCTTTTTAATTCATAATTAAAAATTAAGTTATTTATCAAATAATTTTAATGGTGATAAATAAAGCAAGGCTTTTAAAAATATTTTCTGTTTAGAGGTAATTCTTTGCGTCGCTTTGGCATAGTTAGATATTGTCTGACTGTAAACTTGATTGGTTATGGGTTTGATTCCCACTAGGGGAATGATTATATTTAAATTATTTTCATTCCTTCGCTCTTGAATTGTCTTGAATTCGAGTGGAAAGTGAAGAACCGAAGATACTCTCAACTCTGTTATGTGGGAAAAAGCGTAAATCTGTTTTTTTGTAGATACAATATAATTACAAGTAAATAAGCAGCCTAAAGCTTTAATTTTAATTTTAGTATATTTAAAAGAAGCTTGTATGAAATTTGCTTTGACTACTTGCCATTGCAAGAAACTTAATATACCTATCGTTATTTATATTTTAAAAATAAATATAATTTCAAATCAATTATTTGGTTAATATCTAAAAAAAACAGCTTCTAGATCTTGTAAATGTGTCTAAACGATCATTTCATTATAATTTCAGGTATCCCGTCAACCAACCGACATCGTGGTGAAGATCCCAACCCCGAAACCCCAAGCCCTTCAACCTCAACCCCAGATCCAACACCAACCCCAAATCCAACAACCCCAGATCCCACAACAACAGAGACAACAAAACCCACAACAATACTATCGTTACGAATAAATAAAACAACAATAATATAAAATTAAGGACCAAATACGAAATTGTTTATAATTTTTTTAAATTCCATTAACGGAGAAAATAAAATTTTTAGTGTTTAGACACTCTGTTTTCTAATTTTTGCTTGATTTAGTGACTATTTTTATATATATTTTTTGATATTGGTCCTTCATAACGTTATTGTCTATGGTTGGCTTCTAGGAATTTCTTGAATATAACAAATTAAAGCCAGTGGAAATATACATACAAACATATATTATATATATTGAATTGTTCATTAATTTTATGTTTTTTATTATATTTTAGTTATTTTAGATTGCCAATTGTATACAAATTGTAGTGTAGACGTAGTATAGTTAGATGTGTTATAGCGAACTATTAGTATAGGGTTTCGATTCAAAGTCCCACTGAATGTAAAATGAATTGAATAAAATTTTTATTATTTATAATTGTTGTTTTTTTTATTATTACTACCTTTTGTCTTGTGTTTGTTACATGCTTTAAGATATTTTGCAAAGTGTTGTTATTGAATAACGTGTACTTATTAAGGAAAGAGTAAAATACAAAGAATTAAACTTTAATAATTCTTTAATTATCCCGCACAGTATAATGGGCAGAAAGAACCTAGTGTCAGTACACTTCGCTCTCCGCTTCCCGTCTGTAATCGGGAT
Organism: Dryas iulia moderata; assembly: GCA_019049465.1. Classification (NCBI taxonomy): domain Eukaryota; kingdom Metazoa; phylum Arthropoda; class Insecta; order Lepidoptera; family Nymphalidae; genus Dryas; species Dryas iulia. Next base: position 12,921,880 of record CM032425.1, read on the forward strand.
ATTGCCTGTTGCTGTAAAGCTTTACACCGCTCTTTTTCTTCCCGTGGGGGGACGGGTTAAGAATACAATTCCCCCCCACCGCTGGGTAGCGTCCCGTAAAAGGCGGTTAACCCAGTAGCTTGATGGTAGGAGATTCGTTTTCCGACTGGCTCACGACCACTATCGTATCAAAAAGGAACCGCCAAACATTTGATGATGTGTTCCGGTTCGATGGCATGTAAGCCAGCTTTCCCTATTCCCATCATTCCCATTCTTCCCCTCTCCTTCTATCCTACATTCCCAAGGCTGGCAACGCATCCTCATAACTCTATTGTCGTGGATGTCTTATGGGCGAAGGTAACCACTTAACACCAGGTGGGCCTTCTGCCCGTTTGCCTCCTTTATTCCATAAAAAAAAAAAAAAAAACCAAATCGAAGAAGTGGAAATATTAAATATATTGATTACCCTGTCTTGGTATCGAACCAACAAGTAATAGCGTTTCCCATTGCGCCACGACAACCTCTACAATTTCATATTTGTTTAAATTTATAGTAATTACAATTCTAAAATTATAACATATATTTAAATTGGAATGCGATGCTAAAAGTCTTTGACCTTTCATAGTTAAACAGTCTGTATGCATGCCTATCAAACTTTCATGATAAAACATTTCATAACATAAGACTGCGCTGCTGAGCCCTTTTCACGTGGTTTTTACTTCTTACGCATTTTCCGGGAATTTAAATTTAAAAAGATTCCGAGGGGGCCAACGCAAAATAAAATTATTTACTTACTTTTCTAGTGGATCATTTGAGCATGAAAGTACAAATAATGAACAAAATCACAAATTGAGTAAGCTTCGACTTTATGAAGGCCAAGTAAAATGCCAATGCCCTACACATTGTACATTCACCCTACGGTTGTTTAGTAATCTAAAAAGTATTTATAACAATAATAAAATAAATCAGAATAAAGTATAACTTATTTACTCTAAATTATCATAGTGGCCAGTCGTGGCGCAGTGGCACAAGCGTGTCACTATAAACGACTGGTTGTGGGTTCGATTCCCACTCGAGGAGTGGAAATATTTATTATTTCCATTTTCTTCGCTCTGGTGCCGAGGTAAAAGCGGCGTTAAGTTCCGCCACTTAACACACAATGCCTCCGAATTCGGCGGAAAGTGGGGAACGGAGTGTCTTAACACTAGGTTCCTTCTGCCTACCCTGTTGTGTGCGGGATACAGCGTGAAGCTATCATTTTGGTACAAATGGAAAACATTTTCCATGTAGGCAAACCTACTGTAGGCAACTGTACACGATGGTTTGAATTTGTTTCCAATTCGATATTTTCAAATGAAATTAAAATAAGATAATCAAACTCTTTATAGTAGAAATCGAACCCATAACCATTGATTTCGTCAGACTTTGTCCCAGTGCATCGCGATGGTCTTATTTATAAATTTTAAACACACATAGGAAAGACAAACTTCGACATTTGATTTTTGTGTACTAAAATATAGAGTAGTAATACTCTGATCCTTAGTAACAATTAATAAAAAAATATTTTCAACTCGACTAAAACTTTGAAATCGATTTTAAATCGCGATACCGATTAAATAAATAAAAATAAATTGAATGTACAAGGTGTTTATAATATCGATTTTATTTCAAACGACTAAAATAAAACATTTTTTTTTTAATTTATAATTTTATTTTTCTTACATTCGTTGTTCTTTGTCACAGTACGTAATAAATGTTACATACATTCAAAAATAAATTAAAATACCATAAATTAACAATTATATATTCAGTCTGTATACATTAAAATATAATAACTATAAAATAAATAGTAAAAGATAAAAAAATATACTCAGTTATTTTCTAGTTATTATATACGTTAAGTTGATTCTTAAGATAAAAATAAATGCTTGACGTTTTGTTTATTCATTTAACATAATTTTCATAATAATAGTTTTTTTTTTAATTACTTTTGTAAACAATATATATTTCTTTTCAGCCACAGATACATAAGATACATTTTGTTTAAAAAATAATGCAAAGACTACTTTATACATATATAAATACATTTTAAACTGACAGTTGATATTCATTAACTAGATCCATACCAACATTATAAATGCGAAAGACTGTCTTTCGGTCTGTCACGCTATAACGGCTAATCTACTAGCTCGATTTTGATAACATTTAAAATGAAAATAGTTGAAGACTCGGCCAAATACAGGCCAGTAAATATATGTTACATAAACATTAACTGCATTGAAACATGAAATAAAAACCTTTCAACCAAGGCAAAAACCAATATAAAATCACATTTAAATTTCTCTAATAAATCATTAATTTACGACTAAACTAAATAACTAACTGACTAAACTAAACTCGGCCTGCAAACACAACCGGACTCGACGAGGACATAGTCCTGTCCAGTCAGTGTGACCGGCCCTAAGGGTAGTACAAGGAACAAGTATGGAACGTAGGTCTGTGTGCATGTACCACGCACTACTGAACACTCGCTTGATCTGAAAAGGAAAAAAAATGTAAATATAATAATAGTAAACCAATTATTTTTATTTTTTTTATATAATTAGATGGTCAAGACTCCGTTCTGTACTTTCCTCACGAAACCGTGACCATAACTTGTTAAATGGCGAACCTTATCGCTGCGTTTTGTCCTATCACGAGAGAGGAATGATGAAAATATTTAAATTATGATAATTCCACCGAATGGGAATCGAACCCACAAATAATCGTGATAACATTCAGACTGTTGTCCACTAAACGACCTACGATGGCTCATGGATATATACATATGTTGAAGTATAAATGATTACTATTAAAAAGATTGCAAATTATATTATTCATAAAAGTATCTGCCCTAAACAGTGCTCAAATCTACTATCTATGGTTTAACTTAGACTACTATATTCTAAGAAAATGCACAATGTGCAGAACATTTTAACTGAAGAATATCTCAAACGTGAGTTTACGTTTTATTTCGTCAACAACCCTTCTTTACATAGTACATATATATAGTATTATCTTGTCAAAACCATCACGATATAGATATTAAGTTATTTTAGTTTTGAAACTATAATTCTCGTAACGTGAACGTGTCAGTTGTGTGTTCGAAATACCAGTCAGTGTAATATTTAGACCGTTATTAAATAAATAAAGAGCAAATTGATGTTCCTGCATTTTTATCAATACACAGAGAGTAACAATAATTTATTTTTAATTTATTTAAATGTTTTTTTTTTAGTCAGAAAAGACCTAGTGTCGAGACACTCGTCTACCACTTTCAGCCAGGAATCGAGATGTTGCACGTTGAGAGGTGGAACTCACCACCGCAATTTGCCTTAAGTTAAAGGGCGAAGAAATGAAAATTTAAACATAATTTTGCCCGAGTGGGAAACGAACCCTCCGTGGGTACGGCCTCGGATATATATCCTACTAGCGGCCTGCTCGCGGCTTCGCCGCGTGATCTACGTGGCTCTTTCGGTATATTGCAACCCTCGGTGGTTGATTTTTGAAAAATAAAGTAGCCTATGTTTAACCTTGGATTATCAACTATATATATGCCAAAATTCATTACAATCGGTCAAGCGGTGTAGATTTTCCATATAAACTTTCATCCCCTATTTCAACCCTTTAGAGGTAGATTTTAGAAAACTAAGTAGCCTATGTTAGACCCAGTCATTTTTACTACTTTCATTCTAAATTTCATCCAAATCGGACCAGTAGATTAGCCGTGAAAGCGTGACAGACAAACACACAGACATTCGCATTTATAATATAAGTATGGATATCGAAATATATTTAAATATTTTGAGGCCATTATGACCGAGTGTGACAGTGTCTGACTTCAAATGCGATGGGTTATGGTTGCCATTCCCACTTGGGAAAATAATTATACTTAAACTTTTTTCATACCTCGGCTTTGGTAAGAAAATAAAACGCGGTTTTGAATTCCTTTACTCAACACACAATATATCAATATGGGATATGGGGCAGAAAGCGAAGAACATAGTGTATTGACACTAGATTCTATAGGAATATTTTATAATCTCTTAAGTACAACAAAAAAACAATTACTCACTCGCAAACCTCAAACACAACTTGCTGTAACAAATCGGGGAACTTCTGCACAATAGTGACGGGCTGCCCCGACGTCAGCGACACGCCGTACATCGGGGCGGTAGTGTTGTACCGCGTTCTGCACAACCGGGAACCCCCGCATGTGTTCATGTTGGTCGGCGGCAAATCTGGCATTACTGAGGCTCGTGCTGTAATGTCAAATTCAAAGTCAAATAATATAATTAAAAACTACCTATCTGATCGCGACTTCGCCGCGTTATCTGCAACTTTTATAAGGTATAAAAGGGAAATTTGAGCTCCTTTGGGATACTCTGATCTTTCTGTTCAATCACAATAAAATATAGCACTATAGCACTTCTGAATAGTGTAGCTTTTTAATTGTAAAAAAAAATCATGATTGGTTCAGTATTTCCAAAGATTAGATTCCCTTACAAACAAAAAAAGTTACAAACTTTATCATTCTGAATAGTTTTTTATATGTACATATGTATCCATACTTATAAATGCGAAAGTCTGTCTGTTTGTCTGTCATGCTTTCACGGCTAATCTAGCGGTCAGATTTGGATGAAATTTACAATGAAAGTAGTAAATAATCCAGGGTCTAAAATAGGCTACTTATTTTTTCAAAAATCAACCTTATAAGGGTTGAAATAGGGGATGAAAGTTTATATGAAAAATCTACACCGCTTGACCGATTTTAATGAATTTTGGTATAAATATAGTTGATATTCCAAGGTTAAACATAGGCTACTTTATTTTTCAAAAATCCACACCCTAGTTGCAATATACCGCAACAACTACGTAGTACACGCGGCGAAGCCGCAAGTGAGCCGCTAGTATATTATAAATGAAGAATGGAGTATCCTGACAAATCTGCTCTCTGGTTAAAACTGCTTTAAGAGAAAAACCATAAGGTAAATCTATATAATTTTTATATAACCTATGTTTTACAATGATTTTGTTTGAGTAAATGATATTTTAAGGTGTTAAATGTAAGGAAGTATAACATTAATATTGTTAAACAAGTTTATTACAAAGAAACTAAAATTATGTCTCTTTTTTTCAACTTTACGCTTTTGTCCACATTTTATCTAGGCATAGAAAACCTTCTTCGCAAGACACTGCAAACATAGTTACAAAACGTACTAATAACAATAAATACTAATCAAGTATTTATTATGACGAGTGCATTTTTGGCATTAATTTTTTATAACAGAAATAAGATAATAATCAACAAAAACTTGACTCAACGTTATTCCATATAAATACTAAACAAAAATTCGAAATATCTGCAATTACATTCATAATTTAGCGATAAGGAAATATCTTTAAACAAGTTACAGTGATAATAATTATTACCTCGCAATTCAGATGTTACATTTGAAAACGGTACCCAGTACCCACTCGACCAGTGCTCAACGTACCATTACAATTATGTATATTTATTACGGGTCGTTGACCTCACTTAATATCAAATAAACATAACTTTTGCATTAATATCAAGTTTGTATCAAGATATAAAGTAATTGTGGCCAGTCGTGGCCCAGTGGCACAAGTGTGTGACTGTAAGCGACTGGTTGTGGGTTCGATTCCCACTCGAGGTGTGGAAATTATATTTCCATTTTCTTCGCTCTGGTGTCGAGGTAAAGCGCGGTGTTAAGTTCCGACACTTAACACGCAAGCCTAACAAGGAACGGAGTGTCTTAACACTAGGTTCCCTCTGCCTACCCTGCTGTGTGCGGGATACAGCGTGCAGCTAAAAAAATATATATATATATAAAGTAATTTGCAATCTCTGGTACAGGGGTTGTGAATTTGAACCTCATCGACGCAATTGTTTTTTTGATCTTTTATGAAATCGTAAAAGATCTTTGGATAACACTAAACAAATAAATATTTTCGACTCTCTTTTAAATAAATTATGCAGACAAAAGAGTGTAGAATTTGGCGTAGTTAGTATATATGAATAAGTATAGGAGGCCTATCGTATTAATAATTAAATAGGATTGAAAATAAATGAAATTAAAAAAGACTGAACAGAAAAATATCCTAGAACTTTAGAACATTGAAAAAGAAGTTACAGCCGCCTTTGGTACTACTTGGTAACTAACATAAATGTTTTGTTATATTGCAACCATCGGGGGTGGATTTTTAAAATAAAATAAGTAGCCTATGTTTAACTCTGGATGATTTACTACTTTCATTCTAAATTTCATCTAATTCGGACAGGTAAATTAGCCGTCAAAGCGTGGCAGACAAACAGATAGATTCTCGCATTTATAATATAAGTATGGATTACTATTCTACACATTAAATTTCGGCATCATCATTTAAAAAACAATGTCAATTTTGACACTACACGTAATTACAGTTATTACGGACGTACCGTAATAGTATTATTTATTACTTCGTTCGCAACTATATAAAAAGTTTAATCACTATGAGCATGCCAAGAATAAGTAGCCGGTTCTCGAAATGAGCTCCGTGGAGTGTTACGTAGAATAATGTAATAAAAACTAAAATAAACTATGTATGTATGAAGATTGTATTTTCTTTTAGTAAAATTACTGTGAGATCTTCTTTTGCTAATGTAATATTATGTAGTTGGCATTATGTGATTGACTGCGACAGTTGCGATTTCAAACAAAAGGACATTATGACTTATTTAATTTCAAGCTTTTTTTGCATAGTAGGGTATTCAAAAGCACTCCAAAATATCTGAACCAATTATACATGGCAAGCAACAGTTTGTTCGAAAATGGAGAAATAAAAATAATTTAAATATAACTAAGAGTATATTTAAATTATTTCAAGGGCCATTATTTATTGTGCCACTGTGGACTCGATTAGGCAAGTGGAATATACGAATTCCTTCAATGCAGTTAGACATTTTTTTTTTACTTTACTGAGCTAAACTAGATAAAGGGAATAAGAGGGCGTTACCCATACATTGTATATTACGATCTTCTTATACATGTCTAATTTTCTATAGATAGCTATCTTAAAATTGAACAGACAGTGATGAATCTATTATCTTAAAACTAGGCATTTTCATTCTATCCTGCATACAGCAGGTCATCCGTAAAGCACTAAAAAAATATTTAACTATTTAACTTTTCTTAGCTTACCAGTTCGATTCCCGCCCGATGTTTTTGTTCCACTCTCGGAATACCCAGCATGCGCGTTCAATAACGCACGTCGCATTAAAGCAGGATCCAGTACTCGCGCCATTCTGCCTTGCCGCGTCTGTCCCCATGAAGATTTTAATGCTCGGTTTACGAGATGTCTAGAAACCAAAAGTAAAAAGAAAATAAAATAACATGAAAAGTAGTTTGCATCTATTGGTGTTTATGAGTAGTTTACGTTTAAATTTAAGTGAATGTAAGTCAGTAATTTTATATATATATATATTTTTTTTGCAACTCTACTCTTTTGCCCTAAATGCGGGGTAGTCAGAGAGAAACTTAACATCAAGACATTTCCTTCTCTTTCCATTCGGAATCGACACATTGCTTGATAAGATGCGGAACTCATAGCAACGCTTTGTCTTAGGTACCTGAAGTGAGAAATTAACAAAAATAAATATTATCATTCCCTCAAGTGAGAATCGAACCCCTAACCAAACGCTTTTATATTCACACGCTGTCCCACTGTACCACGATGGCTTCCAATAAATAATATTATGTTCTCATTTGCATACATAAATATAAAACAAGAAAAATTGAGAATAACTGTTTAATTTACAAACTGCCATATAAAGTAACTTGCTAATCGTTCGCTATAAACGAAATTACTAATTTCTGACATCTACCGGACTTAATCGAGACTGACTACAGAATGTGGTACAAAGGTGAAAATACCTATTGGCAGAGACCAAACAAATGCTAGCTATTTTCAGCAATTACCAATAGATGGCGCAAAAACAATTATCCCACGCCCTAACCGATCCGCACAACGGCAAATGGCGCTGATTTTGAAATTACACCACAACTGCAGATGAAATTACACAACAAAACAACGCAAGTTTAACGGTTAAATGGGAAATCTCTCACGAATGTGTAAAATGAGGATAAACGTTTACATCGAAATTAACGGGACTCGAATTTCCTATAGCACTTGGCTTTTTATTTATTTTTATTTTTCTTATTTTAGGTTATATTACAAAAATAATAATACATACCATAATACTAAAAGGTCTTAATGAAAAAAAAACTAACTTTAATTATTTATTTTAATTTTAAAAGAACTGTCGTCGTCTTCCATTTCTTCGTCATCATTAGAAATTCTTTCCATTTTGATAAAGCTATAAGATGGTATTAATGATTCCTCTAGCAGCAACTGGTCTGAATTTTTACCGGATTCTTTCTCCTCTAAGGCGGCTTTCAAATCTTCTTCGGTAACAAGGTGGTCGTACTCGTCTTTCGCCATAAATGTTGCTATTCCTCTTTTTGGATTATAACCGAAAACTGATTCACTTGGAGTTCGATAAATATCAACGTTAAACGTATTATTCAATATGTATTGTACGTATTTTATACCATTATACCACATTTGCGACTTGTTATCTCCGCACCAATCACGCAACAGTTTCAGTATATCTTCATTAGTCTGCCCTTTAAAATGATATTTGTTTTGTGTGTCACCAGCTACAACTTTAATTTCGGGAAACATAGAATACATTCTTCGACATATTTGTTTAGTTACAGATATTCCATTCTTTGATTGCAATATATTTGGGGCTCCAAATATAAGAAAAATCTCCAACAAAGCATCAACACTTTCATCTATATTGATACTTTTCAAAGCTTTAAGATAAATAAATTTTGTTACAAAGTTTCTGTAAACCATTAAATACTTGTAATTATCTCGAGATACGGTCGTGACATCTAAAATATCCATTTGACCTCTAGAAAACAGCTCTGGATATATTTTGTTATCTTGTATATTGTCCACATCGCAATCTGACAAACAGTCCTGATTCTCAGAGTCTACATTATATGACACTGAATTGTGTGCATTTTCAATAATAGACGAATTGACGTCATCTTGTCTTTCTGATGGCTTAAAAATCCTACTACGCTTGACGACCTTATTTTTGCAACCCTCACATAGAGACAAGTAAAGCATGACTATTTCTGTTGTAATATTTTTATATCTCGGCTTTATGGCATACATTAGACGTGTTCTACCCGCGTGATTCATTTTCAAATGGTAATCACGTACAATGTCATAAATCTCTTCCAAGCTAACGAATAACTGCCTTGTTTTCTTTCCCTCCGTGTTAGCCATAACAAGTCTCTCGCCGCTTGGAGTTGAAATAATGTCATACCTTTTTACGCGTCTATAATCAGCCGGTTCTTTTTTAACTTTCGTTTTAGCTTCTTTAACCTGTTGCAGGAGTCGGGCGTATCTTGCTGTAGTCAATATAAATGTATTTGGCGCTGTCTTATTCTGCAGCAATTCGTGAACTCGTCGATTGAATTCCTCGCGATCTACATCAGTATTAGACGTGAAAACTTGTGCTTTTTTCTCTGACATAATACTAAAGTAAATAATGCACTTTTACGAACAATAACTTAAGAAAAGATTGTGATCTACTCCAATGTATAAGAAGACGTTATTACGCGTATAAACCTATTGTAACGCTTGGCGCAAACTAATCTCTGCGCAGTCATACGGTGACGTCATCGGCATTAAACGAGAATAACCGAACTTTACCGATCGCACGGACAAAGACGAATATTCGCTAAGTTAAAGCGTCTCTCTCGCCCGTGAACCAGTACGAGCGCGTTCTGTCCAACTTATTGAACCGGTCGACTCTAATGGCTGGAAGAATACATATTATGTAAAATTAACCCTAATTTGTAGGAAATAAGGTTTATTTTCGTATATTGTGAAGATGTGTATATAAATTTCTAATATACGTACTACGTAGTAAGTAATAAGTTGATAAATTGATGTCCTATAATATATATTTCATCATTTGTTTCGTAAAGCAATTTTGCTGTTTTATTTATGTTTTGAAGCATTTACTTTAGTTATATTATTAAAATAACACGAAACGAATGTTATTGTTATTTTAACAAATAAAATACGCTTTTTGAATTTGTGTAGAATGAAAATAAGCGGAAAGTGGGACATTGACTAATTTCTACTCATATCTAAGTATAGGTATATTATATCTTAATATATATTAAAATTCTTTGTTTTCGCGATTATTAGGTACACATTTTGAAATAAAACTTTTCTTAACCCGATAAATCGCGTATATTTTTGGTATGCGCAAACACTTTTTTAGAAAATCCGATATTTCAAACTCTTTACAGTAGTCCGTCGTCGCAGGTAAAGGTATAATTATATAATTTTTGTACCTAGGATATGGTGTGCCATCAGGTCCAGGGCAGTCTGTGTCTTGTAGTGCATCTCCCCACGCATACTTCAACTTCGGTCCACAGTCACCCACCACACAAACCGCGACCGTCGCCTGGAAAATAAAAATTAATGCTTTACTTAAAATTATTGCATATTTAATTATAACATATTTAATTATATATATTTATCATAACATTTTAATTTAGCAGCTTGAAGCACTTTCTTATAGAAAAGGCATAGCACGTAAGTCAAAGAGAACCTAGTGTCAACGCACTCCGGCCTCCAGTTTTTGCCCGAAATCAAGATATTAGTTAAGGTCAATTATTAATCAAATTCCCCCGAGTGGGAATTGAACTCACAACTAATCGCATCTATGCCACGATGGCCTTGAATAAAATTATAAAAAGGGTTTATTTGTCATAAACATTTCAGATAATATCAAAGTCTTTAAATCTATATTCCTACATTAAAAAAACCTAAGAAGAATACGACGATGAGTGTTTATGCAAATAGCAATGGTTAATGTTAAGTCAAAGTCAAAGGAAAATAACATTTCCTTTTATATTTTATACTAGCGGCCCGCTAGCGGCTTCGCCGCGTGAATTTTTTCGTTATACCTATTGGAACCCTCGGGGGCGCATTTTTAAAAAATAAAGTAGCCAATGTTTAAGCTTAGATTATCAAGTATATTTATGCCAAAATTCAATACAATTGGTCAAGCGGTTTAGATTTTTCATATAAACTTTCATCCCCATATTTCAACCCTTTAGACTTTGATTTTTGAAAAAATAAGTAACCTATGTTAGACCGAGTCACTTTTACTACTTTCATTCTAAATTTTATCCAAATCGGACCAGTAGATTAGCCGTGAAAGCATGACAGACAAACACACACACTTTCGCATTTATAATATAAGTATGGATTTCAAATATTACTTCTGCTATACACTCTGATAAGACATTACACCGTTATGTTCCATCACCTATGAGCCAGAAAAGTGGCAATTCGTCAAGTTTCTCCGCTACCATCTATGGCGTAGAAGACCGTAAATATAAAATAATTAAGTTAGTTTTAAAAAAAGTAATCTTTATAAAAGTTTAAAGTAGGTCACAGTAGTGTGTGGGAACAGCGTCTTACTGTTCACGCGATTGGTTATGGATTTGATTCCCACTGGGGGGAATGACTATTTAAAATTATTTTTTTGCCTCTACTCTAGTACCGCAACGCGTAATATCTCGAATTTAGCATAAAGAGAAGAATATTATGTCTTGACACTACTTTATCTCTGACTTTATTATGAAATAACGTGAAGCTGCTAGCTAAAAAAATAGTTTATTTTTTATAATAGGCACGCTTAAGTAAGTATTTATTGACAACTTTATGATTGTTCTAGTAAGATTCATATTTTGAAAATATTGAATAGCCATTGGATCTGGAGTCTGGACATGCAAGTTTTCAAGCAAATCATTCCACAAATATTATTAATTCTTTAAAATACTAAAATTTATCCTGTTAATGCAAAATGCAAATATGTATTGGTATTTGTATATCACTTGTGGAAAATCAGTTCAGTCCAGCTTTTTTTTAATTCTAGCGACTCGATGTATAAAACCTCTATTCTTTATGTAGTAAATCAGTTTGACATTTCTCTTATTTGCTTTGGCAGATAACAAAAACCGCTTCCGTATAGATAAGCATGATTACTTAGTTATATCTTTCTAACGGTACACAGATAATGACGAGATTATTTTATTGTTTAGAATTTAGATTATGATTTTTGTGGTAATTCCAATAATATAAATAAATGTAGTATCCAATAATATAAATAAAGTATTTGTGGCCAGTCGTGGCCCAGTGGCACAAAAGTGTGACTGTAAACGACTGGTTGTGGGTTCGATTCCCACTCGAGGAGTGGAAATTATATTTCCATTTTCTTCGCTCTGGTGTCGAGGTAAAGCGCGGCGTTAAGTTCCGCCACTTAACACGCAAGCCTCCGAATTCGGCGGAAAGTGGGGAACGGAGTGTCTTAACACTAGGTTCCCTCTGCCTACCCTGCTGTGTGCGGGATATAGCGTGAAGCTATTTTTAATGTATTATATTTAGGGTTAATTTTAATTTTTTAAGCGTCACGCTATATTCCGTATACAGCAGGGTAGGCAGAGAGAGCCTAATGGCCTAATGTTGAAACACTCCGTTCCCTATTAGAGCATGTTCCCCATATGAATGATTCTTTATATTTATTGTCTTCAAGTTACTTAATGTATTTCAATTTCGTTCGTTTTCTAAATTGAGCGTAAAATTGACGATCATAATCAATTTTAAATATAGTAAAAGTGAAACAAATGCCATAAAATTTTGTTAAACTTGCAAGATAAGCTTGGAAATTTTGAACATACGCGTTTACATACATACGAATATGTATAAATAAAGAGCCATGGTATTTCTTTGTTATAAATGATGAGTCATATGGTGACTCAAATAGAAAGCATGGTAAATAATCAACATTAACACATTTATCAAGAGAACATTACCAAATCAAGCTAGTGTTTTGTTTTTATTTTTTTTATTTTTTTTAGCTTCACGCTGTATCCCGCACACAGCAGGGTAGGCAGAGGGAACCTAGTATTAAGACACTCCGTTCCCCAATTCCGCCGAATTCGGAGGCATTGCGTGTTAAGTAAAGTTAAGACACCAGAGCGCAGAAAGAGGAAATATTAAATATTTCCTCTCCTCGAGTGGGATCGAACCCACAACCAGTCGTTTACAGTCACACGCTTGTGCCACTGGGCCACGACTGGCCACAGTGTTTTATACTTTTGGTAAAATTACACATAAAAATAACTTTGTATAATACACATAATAATAACATTGTATAAAACACATAAATATATGTTGTATAAAATCAATTACCTAGTTCCAGTAAAACTGAATAATAGATCAGGTAACACTACATATATATTTAAATCAGCTGAATATAAAAAAAATAGATTTCTATTTTTTACTTATGAATGTAATGATTCTCTCTGTATATCTTACATGATGCGAAAGACATAACATTCAGAACGTTTTTAGGTACTTTTATATGACAATCTAGAAACGAAAATATTTTAAAGACTATACGTATTAGGGTTTCACCTAAAAATACACCAAATAAAATATTTTGTGTAAGATTTACATCAGCCATTTTTTATAATCAGACCACAAATCAGGCACGAATTGTGACGGTAAACGCGACTGGTCATGGGTTCAATCCCACTCCAGGAATGTAAATATATATATTTCCATTTTCGTCGCTCTGGTATCGAGACAAGCGCGGCATTAAGTTCCGCCATTTAACACGCAATGCGTTCAAAATTCCGAGGAAAATTCGGAACGGAGTGTTTTAACACTAGGTTCTCTCTGCCTATCCTGCTGGGTGCAGGATACAGTGTTAAGTTAAAAAAATAGCGTTCAGTGTACTCGCTCAACAGATTACTAAAATTATAAAAGTATGAAAGTAACTATTGCCTAAAAATATGTTAAGAACTAATTTTACTATTTCAATACAAAACTTTTTCAATAACAATTTACAACTTAAACATTGTACATCCAATCTCTTTAGAAGCAAAACAATGAAGCATTGATACTTGATAGTCACGCGAAAAGCAATCGTGAACAAGACGGGGCGGAATGTATGCCGTGGCCCAATAACATAGTTCTGTCTATACTACGTTACCACGGCCGAAACAATAGATACCTGTCCTTTACTGCACTATCTAACCAGTAACCGGTCCTGAGCTTCCGTGCTAAAAGGTGCTAAAGCTGCTTGGAGATAGTATGAAAGTTTTTAATGTAAAAACCCAATGTGATTCGAATTTAATACAACTTAATATAGCCTACAAATCTACATGAAAATATATTTCATATACATTATCAGGTTTTTGAATGTTTATTCAATAAAGTCTTTTTGAATTCAAAATAAAATTTATTGTTTGAATCACGAACGTTTTGGATTTAGTGTCCTAATCTAAGAGAAAATCTTTTTATATATTAAACAGAAAATCTTTTTAATATATAAAAAGTTGATAATATCGTATAAATATTTTGAATTGACAATGTATTCTAGATCCCCATAGATTATGACAAACCTAAGACTAGTAATATTTATAGGGATTAAAAAATTAATGTTTAACAATAAAAATATTAAAACTTATTGAATTCACCTCTGAATTAACTTAGCTAACTATGGAATATAATAATTTAAATTTAAAAACACATTTTTATATTGCGGAAAGGAAAAAGTAACATAGTGATGCGCAATGAATCGTAAAGGCCCTCAAGAAGAAAGTGCCAGTGTCGTTTTCTAGGTCAAGTGTATGTGACATGTCATTGAACTGTTAGAAACTCGGATGGGTGTCAAGTGTATTCAATTAAATTTGTGTGTTTACGACCTCACCTTGTGATTGCTATTGTTTTGCTTTCTAAATCTATTAAATTTTATTGTGTATTTTAACCTTAACATTTATTGTACTCGCGTATAATTTTATTTACTTTATGTTCCTATAATGGAACTGGACTGTTATGGTATAGTTAAATTGCCTAACTAAGTTGCTATGGTGGTTGTGGGCTTAAATGATAACTTTAGGTTATATTTAATTTTATTTTATTTGTTAATATATCAGGTAACACGAAATGTTGTAAAATTGGTAGAAGATCTATATATAAGAGAGCAACTTATACATCTGTAGCTTTTCTCTGACTGTTGCAGAAAATGTTTGAAACGAGTAAAGATAATATAAGTTATTATTATTAAATACTATAATTGGAAAATAAACTACTCAAATATCAAAGATCATCTTTATAAATTATTATAAAAATCGTTTAAGATTTAAAACCGTCTAAACAATAAATTATATAATTTCCCGTCAACAATAGTGGGAATTGCTTGCGCAATGAATTGACAAGAGGATTACGATCTCATTACTATTCCTGCACTAAGGTCTCTACTGAGTAGAGTAATCGTTATATACAAAAGTGAAAATAGTATAAAGAAAAAGCAGCGAAAGTGTCTAGCGGTCTCTGGTGTCCATTGTATGTATGGCACGTCTTGGGTGACATTTTTGGTCTTCGAATTCCACAGAGTAAGATAACTCTGCGTCATGATAACGGATTTTACGATATTTGCTGAAGAAATTTAGCGCACACGCGGTTGCTTACTTGAGCTATACATTTAGAATATGTAAATCATATGTAAATTTTATTTCCGGCTAAAATAAGTGTTAGTTTTAATAAAAAAAACTTGACGAAAAAGAGCAAAACTTGTTTACGGATATGTTTCTCCATGCGATACGGGTTTCGCTAGTCGTATAAAATGCAAGCTTTTACTTTGTGAAATACTGCAAAAAACACCAAAGTAGATATATCAGCTTAAAAATTTGCAATCAAAACCAACAAAGGTAAAAAAAGAGCAGTATGAAGCTGTGTAAATTATAAAAACATATTTATTTTAAGAATGACCACAGCATATAACGGGATTTACCATGACATTAACAGAGAACTTCTAAGAGTTCCCTTTTATACCTAGATTATCTGCGGGATGCGATTACATGATTGGCAAGTAATAGTACCAACATAATTACGGTCAGTAACCTTTGACTAATGACACGTTAATGCTTAGACAGAGAGGAACGTGTGTATAACAGTAAACTTGATGATAACTTCACCCGCAGTTTCATACCTTTTTTCCTATCTCCCTGAACGGTTCGCTCCAAATGCATAGCCAATGAGTCAGTCAACCATATAGCAAAAGCTAGATGGTTGATTATATTTTTTAGAGAATATCTGGATTATAATGATCGGAACTTGTATAATAATGATAAGCTTGTAGTTTTTGCATTTTTACAAGATTCATTTTGAGCACAACTGTAAATGTTATATACTAAAGTAATAAATAAAATATATGTTTAGTATGAAATCTTTTTACGTATATGGTTTGTAAGAATATTTGTTATTTGAGCTGTAATCAAGTTATATTGTTAAAACTATTTTAAATGTTAAAATCTTAAATTCTGCTTGTGAATACAAGCTCGTAATAAAACGTTGCAGGAAAACGAATATTGCAATATTATTAAAACAATCATAGTTTTTTTTCTTTTAAAATTATTGAAATATTAACGATACTTAATTTATAAATTAGAATATATATTATTTTAGTAAAGTATAAAAAAAATATTTATAAAAAGGCTGCAAAATTTCACTTAATTATTAGTAGAAAAATGATGTTCTATTATAATAAAAAATACAACAACTTTAATTTATCCTACTACTATCCTACTAAAATTTTTCTTTAATAAATTTTTACAATTCCATATTTCAAGACAATACTCACCAAATAAAAATAGATCAATGTACTTTTCAGGCACATTTTGTATATTAAACAGTTATAATTACACTATAGAAATAAATTATTAACGCGTTACACTTTTATATGCAAAATTTTGTCCAAATGTGAAAATGATACATTCGCGTTAGTGGAAGGGCGTGCGGTCGGCGCACTGCCCGCGCAGACAACAAGTGGTGTTCATTATAACGGGAGTTCGGCCGGGAGTACTGAGTGCGGGCGCGGGCGCCTACTTTGCTTCCGAGGCAACCAATCTCTCTTATAAGAAATTCAAAATTAGCGCCATCTACTCAACTGTGACGTTGACGTTTCTCTACCACGATACCGGTTTTTTACTGTTTGACGTTTACCCTTTGCCTACTGATAAAATGACAGCTTTCAACTTGAAATTTACGCTAGTCTTTGACATAAACGAAGCGAAACAACATGGCCGCTTGGCTCGGTGACAGCGGCTTTTCAAAAATTGATACACAAAACACTTTAGATAGCTTACTAGGTGACAATTTTAATTTAAATTGTAACATAAACTGCAAATCGTCCGATATATCTTCTAGAGATTGCCCCCAACCTAATTGCGTCGAAAAGCTCTTGGACAGCGTGACGTCGGATATCAAAGTAACTCCCAAGGACATAACTGCGGGTTCTCGAATTGAAATAGTATCGTAAGTTTAATTACACACATTACGTATGTGATGATTTTCTTTGCTGTCATACGATGCTCATGTGCGAAAATCACCCAGTTTCTACAGCGATCAGCTGTTTGTCAACATAATCATATTTCTCTTTCATACATATGAAATGTTATATTTGTGGTCCTTATCCCTCGAATTCATTTTTGGGCATTCTATTTTGGTACATTACCATCACGATGCGGTTTGAATATCCTAATTTTGTGTTCTCTAATGACTTGGATACATTCTTAAGTAATGATTAGAAGGTAACTGATACCTTTCTTCTGAAGTTCATATTTGGATTAGTGTCTTGTAATGGCTATTGTTAAGAATTTAGCTAGCATCATGTAACACTATAATAAAAGCTTGAAACTAGTCATTTGTTTACAAATAGATCTTATTTCTTAATAGTTCTAAGCTTTATTAATATAGCATGACAAATTGGCCCATTTTTTAAGAAAAAGTGTATATTCTTTGGAAGGTTGTTAAAAGTTTAACTTTTCACTATAGTTAATCATATAATAGCTTAAAAGGTTCATTAGATTATTGTTTTGTAGAAGTGATAATGAGAGATTGCCTGATGTACCAAAAGCAAGTGTTGAGCTACCGAAATCAGTCATGGATAAAAACAAAAGGAGAGTGGAGGATAACAGTGCTAGATATAAATGTGAATATGAAGGCTGTGAAAGGACATATAGTACAGTGGGAAATTTACGAACCCACATGAAAACACATAAAGGTAACCTTTGAAGATTTAATATTAATCTATTGTAATTATAATTATTACAATTATCATAAATTATTTTAGTTATTGGTTTCTAATCTTTCATTTGAAGTTTTACCTTGATTTAACATTTTTAAATAATATTTGCCAATTTATTGATTATAATATTGATTCTATATATGGGCTAAATAAAAATTTTCCTGTTATTTCTTATCTCTTGTAGCTAGATAATCTTGTAAAATACAGTAAAGATAAACTATTAAATAAAATCCTTTAACCAAATGTGTAAAACAAAATTGTGACTATTATAATATAGTCAGGGGCCAGTAGTGGCGCAGTGGCACAAAATGTGACTGTAAAACAACTGGTTGTGGGTTCGATTCCCACTTGAGGAGTGGAAATACTTAATATTTACATTTCCTTCGAGGCAAAGCGCGGTGTTAAGTTCTGCCACTTAACATGCAACGCCCAATTCAGCAGAAAGTGGGGGACGGAGTGTCTTAACACTAGGCTCTATGCCTACTCTGCTGTGTGCAGGATACAGCGTGAAGCTAAAAACTACTGTGTTCATCAATAGAATTTGTCACACATAAATCCAACTTGCCTACATAAATTCACTTTATTTCAAAATAAAGCAAATAAATACCATATAATTACATAAAAATCTTTAACAATCAATGTACTGTTTACAGTATTTTTATATTAATATATTCAATATTATTATTTAAGAATATAAAACTATTGTTTAATTCATCTAAGTTAATTTCTACTTTAATTTATATAATATTCAATATTTCAGGTGAATACAGATTTGTATGTCCAATGCAAACATGTAACAAAGCATTTCTTACATCATACAGTCTCAAAATACATGTACGAGCACACACCAAGGCGAAACCTTTTGCATGTAATATAGGGACTTGTAACCGTGCCTTTAATACTCTTTACAGGTATGTTATGTTATGTTATTATATATGATTAATAATGAAAATAATCAACTGATTTAAGATTCATTATCTATATCGAATTTGATAATTTTATACTAAAGTTAACATGTGAATTAATATCTAATAAGTTGTTTCATTATAAGATACCATTGTGGCACAGTGAGACAGGCTGTGACTGTTATTGTGATTGGTTGTGGGTTTGATTCCCACTTGATAGAATTTCAATTCAATTTTTTTTCTTTCTCTGTTTTAGTAAATTAGACAATACTTTGTGTTGAGTATTTCCACTCTGCAATGTCTTAGATCTGGGAAGAATATTTAGAATATATTCTGCTATATGGTAGAAAGTGTGAATTTGAAAAAAATATAATATATAATCTGTCTGTTATAATTATATTATTGATGAACCTTTGCTTCCATACTCTATTACAAATATATAATTACAAACATTTGCTTGTTTTCCATATACAATAATTAAAGTATCATTTAGTAGATAGTTACCAAAATAATACACACAATTTCAAGAGTGTAAATTGAACATACATCGCCTTGCTGTTGTACATTCATATGCATATGTCAGACATATGTCAAAGGCTTAAGTCTAGTTACAATTTATTAATCATAGTACATATTTGTGGTTATAATCAAAAATTTTGCTTGGTGCCAAGTATGAAACTAAAACTAAGTTTACTATAAACTAGTTTTATTTTGGGGCTAATATATGCTCTTTATATTTCTTTAGTAAGGCGAGCCAAATAACTTATTGAAATTTATTTCCCAATATATGAGAAATGGCAATATTGGCAACAAAAACATCTAGGTATTTGTTAATTTTGGTCACGAGCCATAGAAATTGATTGGGCAAATATAAATCTTACTAATTTTACTACTCCTACTGGTATGGGACCATAGTCCATACCAATATTTTATCATAGCTAAGTTACTTGATCATTATTTCGTACAATAATTTACGACATTTTAAATGTTATTGTACTGTTACAAAAATAGAAGTGATATAATAAAAACGCTTTTGCGTTGCTTTGCTTACTTTGTTGTTGATCAACAACTCTAATTACATACTGATTGACTTTTTAGTATATTTACTACTAGGGACCCGCTCGCGGCTTCGCCGCGTAATCTACATAGTTTTTTCGGTATATTGTAACCCTCGGTCATCGATTTTTGAAAAATAAAGTAGCCTATGTTTAACCTTGGATTATCAACTATATATATGCCAAAATTCATTACAATCGGTCAAGCGGTGTAGATTTTTCATATAAACTTTCATCCCCTATTTCAACCCTTTAGAGGTTGATTTTTGAAAAACTAAGTGGCCTATGTTAGACCCAGTTATTATTACTACTTTCATTCTAAATTTCATCCAAATCGGACCAGTAGACTAGCCGTGAAAGCGTGACAGACAAACACACAGACATTCGCATTTATAAAATGGGTATGGATTTCCATATTTTAAAATCATGGGGCACAGTGGAATAGTCTAACTTTAACGCGATTAGTTGTGGTCTCGATTCTTACCTGGAAGAACAATTATATTAAAATTATTTTTATTTTTCCTCTCTGGTAAGACAAAGCGCTGCGTTGAGTTCCATCACTCAACAAGAAATATTCCAATTCAGGTGGGAATTGGAAAACGGAGTGTCTTAACACTGTATTTTGCCGAAATCTGCTAGGTTTAAAAATATTATAATATGTCAATTGTTTGTGAACATGCAAAAAACCTATTTTTAATTCGTCGTAATTCATATTATATAATAATAATATTATCCCATTTCAAATTACGTTCTTATCTCATAAAATGATAATAGACTATACTATAAACCAAGTCATTTAATATTAGCCTCTCGTTGTTTACATATTATATTAAGAACCTGCCGCCCACGAACTGAGTCACGAACACGAATCCAAGGCACTCCGTTTTTTTTTTCATTCATACAAATATTACGCAATGCATTATTAGAAAATTTAGTTTAAAACTAAAATTTTAAACGTGCTTAAGTAACTTCATGATTTATATGCGTTTGGAGTATTGCCAATCCATACTTTTCATAGCAATTCGTAGATATTCGTTAGACGTTATAGATACGATTCTAAGTTCTATGTTTTAAGAACACGGTTGTTTTTCAAATAGCAAGCTATGATGTCATGATGCAAAATTTTCCAGCTGATTTTTTTAAAGCGTCCTATTATTCCACTTTGAAATTGTGTAATAGAAAGTGTAATACATTTAAAAGTTGTAATTTAAAGTATTATACAATTTCAACATATTTCGTACTTTGTTTATTGTTAAGCTTTTCGTTTAACAACTCTTGTTTGGTGGAAATGTAACGTAAATGTAGCTTTTTTTATGAATTTGCTTCAAAAGCTTCATGGTTTTTCCCGTCTAGAAG
Source organism: Dryas iulia moderata (assembly GCA_019049465.1). Classification (NCBI taxonomy): domain Eukaryota; kingdom Metazoa; phylum Arthropoda; class Insecta; order Lepidoptera; family Nymphalidae; genus Dryas; species Dryas iulia. Next base: position 12,943,473 of record CM032425.1, read on the forward strand.
AGTGGTCAGGGAGAAATTAGCGTAAAGACACTTTTCCCACCTTTTGTCATAAATCGGCCCATTGCTTGTTAACTGGCGGAATTGAACGCCGCGCTTCGTCTAGATACCAGAGCAGAGAAAAATATAGTATACTCTCCAATCTTTAAGTGGGAATCGAATCCACAACCATTGCGTTACAGTATTTAAATAAGTAAAGTAAAGTTACATACATAATTTGATTAATAAAGTCATTCGTATATGAACTGTGGCTTTCCATATTGTATGAACACAAAATTATATTATTAGATGGTAAATAAAACACTTGATAAAATTCAATATTTGTTTATATATTGACGCGATCGAGTTGTTCTAGTAGGAATAAGTTGTCTGAACAAACAATCGATGACCGAATGATCGATTCGAATCGATGCGATCGATTACCGAATTTAAGTAAAGAAAATATTTTAAAAAACGAATGATTATCTATATTGATTGATTATGTTAATTATATATTTATTTCTTTGTTTTGGCAAAATAAAGTGCAGCGTTTAGCTCCGTTTTTGAGCATAAAGCGTAGAACGTAGTCTTAGAGTCTGTATGCAGGAGTCTAACCTGCCATATAGAAGAATTCAGGAGACTTTAGTTCTACTACGGTTCTGTATTAGCAAAACACATCGAATTCCGCTATGCTTCTTCTCCAACTTTATGCAAGGCATAACAGGTAGAGAGTACTTTATGTCGAGAATACTTAACTTCACTCAATTCCCTGCAATATGTCTGGCAAAATCAACACATCACTACATAATTAAAATAATTAGAAAGTTCTATATATTTAATGACAGATACTAATTAACATTTATTAATCTATGTCAAAAATTACAACGAGATAAAAAGTAAGATTTATGACATTGGCAGTTGAAATTGTCTCATCATGTACATGACATGAGAAAACACACAGACTGCCAAGTGTGGAACAATAAATAATGTCACACTGCTGACAAATAATTAATAAGTATTTTATTTATGTAAAGCATTGTGTACACGAATATATAAAATATTTGGAATTGTGACAATATATTATATAAAATTTAAAATATTTTGAAATGTTAATGTTGTGTATAGAATGTTTATTATACAATCATTTTATATGTTATTCGTTGTTAGATTATTTGGCCATTTACTTTACGATATTTAAAATAGAAAATTGATATGTAGTTTTTTTTCTTTTTAGGTTTTTATAAAATAATGTTTATTTTATTACAGTAGTAGATTTACAACTATACTTTTATTCACCATTTATTCATAGAGATTTTGAATACTTAAACAGAAACTTGTACTAAAATTTCTCATTTTATCCATATGTGTATTTTCATTATTGTAAAATATAGCTGATACTTCTTGCAATATCAGGAAGAGTGTATTATATGCAAATATTTTGGATTTTATATTAGTCTACACTTATGTCGCTTATAAAGTTACAATGCCTCTGAACTTCATTATGTTTAAAGTACACATATCATTCAATTAAAGTTTTACGTATGTTCCCAAATAGAACAACAGGTTGTGAAGGCAAAGTGGCAAGACTCCTTTCTCAGTTTTTGTTGAACTTAAAACTGCGTACTGAAAAGCGGTTAAATGTCACGCCATTGTCATAATAAAGTAGTGAAATAAAAAATAATTTAATTTAATCATTTCTCATTTCATCTCATATACCAGGATAGTTCAGGCTGCCGTTCGCGAGCCACGTTTAGCTCTGGAAAGTATTCTTTGTTTCTCTCGATGAATATACCCCCGTTCTTTTTTTATTTTTGTATTATTATATCTTTAATTAAAAAAACTTATCTATTGAATACTATATTTCAAATTTTGAATGATGGCTCGTACTATCAAGGACTTGGCTACCTCTGAAATATACAGTTAAACACTGTCTCACTACTCCATGATTACAAAAATCTTAGCTTCACGCTTTTTTGCATAGAAGCGCACTCAAAGAGAACCAATTGTGAAAACACTCGGTTCTTCACTTTCCATCCGAAATCAATTCCATGTTGAGTACCGGATATCAACGCTGCGCTTTGTCTAAGGTACCAAACCGTAGAAATGAAAATAACATAATCATTTCCACAATTGGGAACGAAATCCACAATTATCACGTTTAGTCAAACCTCTCACAAAAAGCTAATGTAAAGTAATTCATAATCATTCAATATAAATTCATAGATCACAAACCTTTCGGCTATGTATATTACTCAACAGGTAACATTTGGTTTTCAGACTAAAGGCACACCAAAGACTACACAGCGGCGACACATTCAATTGCAAAGCAGACGGCTGCACCAAATTCTTTACAACACTAAGCGATCTGAAAAAACACATACGAACACACACACAAGAACGGCCTTATAAGTAAGTTGAATGTGTATTTTTGTCTAGATTTTTTTTAATATGAAATTAATAATTTAATATCAAAAAGAGTAAAAGTATCACTAAATAGCGAAAAATTTAACTTGTGGGGGAGAAAAGAAAAGAAGATAATACAACTCCTTAGTATTTCATGGATACGCCTTTTGCCTGTCGGCTGAGACTTGGGACCGAAGTGTTAAGTATATAAGGACTCCTTTAAAATTCGTGTTAACGCTCGTCTCCACTGTCCAAGCTCCTCTCTCTACCCCATATATTACAATAAATGATAAATAATTGAGTTTGTATTAAAAAAAATATTTTATGAGATTATTATAAAGTTCTATCATTTATAAAAGCTCCGATACAGTTAAATTATGTGCACACAATTGTAGAGTGTGATTTTTAAATTTTCACAACGTTGTTTAACACTAAACAAGTGATCGATTTCGGGCGGAAAGAGTAGAGAAGAATGTTTAGATACTAGGTTTTATGATTATTCCCCTATGGGGGAAAAAAGTGTGAAGCTGTTTTTAAAAAAAATATTGACAAATAGCGCTCAATATCGCGATAATAACCCTCAAATACTACTATTTCATAAGGAAAGTTTTAAAGTGTAAATTCGTTATATATAGTAACTTATTTTACGTTAAAAAAATTGATTATGTGATGATTTTCTTTTTCTTGTTGTTTAAATAATTTTATCCCGTGGGGGGACGGGTTAAGAATACAATTCCCCCCCGCCGCTGGGTAGCGTCCCGTAAAAGGCGGGTAACCCACTAGTTTGGTGGTAGGAGATTCGTTCTCCGACTGGCTCGCGACCACTATCATGTCAAAGACGAACCGCCAAATATCTTATGATGTGTTCCGGTTCGATGGCATGTAAGCCAGCACTCCCTATTCCCACCATTCCCGTCCTTCCTCCCTCCTTCTGTCCTACATCCCTAAGGCTGGCAACGCATCCACAACTCTAATGTTGTGGATGTCTATGGGCGAAGGTAACCACTTAACACCAGGTGGGCCTTCAGCTCGTTTGCCTCCTTTATTCCATAAAAAAAAAATCGAAGGCTGTAAACGTAGAACCAACATTCTTCAAATTATAATTCAACATTCTTGAATTTCTTCAGACTGACATAAATGCATTTAGGAGTACTCCTAGTGCAATCATTCACTACAGTTTTTAACACAAAGAAAAATACCTATCACATATGATACAACTATAATTAAAATTATTTAGACCATAGGACATTTAGAAAACGTATAAAAAGTTGAACGCATTGAAAAGTTGGATTCGAACCCGCGCCTCCTGAATACCGGCGCTCTCACCGCTGAGCCATGCGTTCTACTACCAGCTGCGTCGAAATTTTTATACGCTTTATTACAACTTATTTTTGTTGTTAGCATATTATCTGTAGAGAGATTTTTACAAATTTCTGCTTGATCCCGATCCCGAAGATTATTCTACGAACAATCGTTTGGCAAGAGAGAATGCTATTTATTAAATACTTTTAAACATTTTTATAAAAAAAATAATATACGTTTTCTAAATGTCCTTTTCAATTTTCTTAAGGGTGGAATAACACTTTAAAAATGTTTAAAACTCTAAAATGTTTAAAACTAAGACTATATGATTAGATTTAACAATAATCTAGTGCTATTCTATTTTAGGCGGAAAGTGGAGTGTCTTGACACTAGGTTCCCTTCTCTTCGTCTAACCTGTTGTCCCGCATAAAACGTGATGCTAACAAAACTATTTCTAGTGTTTATATGTACATATAGCGTATAAAAGAGTGGTTCACTGCGTTCCAGTAACATAAATAATTATTATTAATTTTTTTATCTAAATTTTGAACGAGAATTCAGATTTCACTTAAGTGCATTAGATTTTGTGGCCAGTCGTGGCCCAGTGGCACAAGCGCGTGACTGTAAACGACTGGTTGTAGGTTCGATTCCCACTCGAGGGGTGGAAATTATATTTCCATTTTCTTCGCTCTGGTGTCGAGGTAAAGCGCGGCGTTAGGTTCCGCCACTTAACACGCAAGCCTCCGAATTCGGCGGAAAGTGGGGAACGGAGTGTCTTAACACTAGGTTCCCTCTGCCTACCCTGCTGTGTGCGGGATACAGCGTGAAGCTTTAGATTTCTCAACTCTAGAAGATATAGCGCGGCGTTTGGTCCCGCTACTCAACGTGCAATGTCTCTATGTGGAATTTTTCCAAAACTGGGGTGGAGCTGATTTTCTATTACAAATAATACAGCGTGAAGCTAAAATGATTAAATAATATAATAAAGGACAAAATGTACTTTAACTAAAATTAACATGCCGTATATATATAAAGAATATGCTGAAACATCCAAGAAGGTTATTTTATTTTTATTTTAAAATATAACCAATTTACCCTACTCCATGTCTGCTACTCCATACCAAAAAAATTAAAAATAAAAAAATCAACCACCCTCTTGACATTGACAGATGCGTGACAGACGGCTGCGGGAAGTCATTCACCGCGTCGCATCACCTCAAAGCGCACGCGCGGACCCACTCCGGTTCGAGGCCCTTCGCTTGTACCGAGCCGGGCTGTGGGAAATTGTTCTCTACGGTGACCAGTTTGAGAGCTCATGCTAGGAAACATCAGGTGAGATTTTTTTTGTTTTTTTTTAAATATTAAAGTGTTAGGGCCAGTCGTGGCGCAGTGGCACAAGCGTGTGACTGTAAACGGCTGGTTGTGGGTTCGATTCACACTCGAGGAGTGGAAATATTTAATATTTCCAATTTTTTCGTTCTGGTGTCGAGGCAAAGCGCGGCGTTAAGTTCCGCCACTTAACACGCAATGCCTTCGACTTCGGCGGAAAGTTTGGAACGGAGTGTCTTAACACTAGGTTCCCTCTGCCTACCCTGCCGTGTGTGGAATATAGTGTGAAGCTAAAAAAGAATTAAGTGTTATTTAGTTAGCATAATTGATAGATATTTTTAGAAATGTATAAAAGTTGAACGCAGCAGATTCGAAGCCGCGCCTTTTGGAAACCGTCGAAGCGCTTTGACTGCTAAGCCATACGTTAAAATACATAGCTTAGATTAGCGAATCTCGTTGCGTTTTTAAACATTATTTTAAAGTGTTATTCCACACTTAGGAAAATTGAAAAAGACATTTAGAAAACGTATAAAAATTTGAACGCAGCGGGATTTGTATTGAAAATGCGTGTAGGAGAAGAACGCATGCTCTTAGCAGTCGGAGCGCCTAGCGCCTCGTTGTGTTCAAATTTTTATACACTTTCTAAAAATATCTTTTCAAGCTTTAAGTGTTAAGATACTTATATATGAGATATGTTAGAAATTTTTAATTAATTTCAATAAAAAATATTAAATGATAAATATTAATTTAAAAATATTATTGATTTGTAAATGCGAAAATTAAATGAGGACAGTTTGGCGCAGTAAATGGAGGTTAAATTAAAAAAAAATACAAAAAGCAACATATCAAAATCACATTAAATTTACTATTAAATTGTTTTTTTTTTATTTACAGATCGAACCCGAAGCATTAACAGTCGAAGTAGTAGAAAACACAACAACAAAGCCAGATCCTAATATAATGAACTGGGACAGCTTATTAGAATCGTTTGGTCGAATCACAACCGAATCTAACTCCACTGACGGTAGCCTCGAAGACATCAACAATGTTAATCTTAACACTACTATGGATATAACGGAATTACTATTCGATAATGCGACATCCGGTGCTAAATATGACAACCCAACTGATTACGACTTGAGTAATCTAGAACTGTCGCCGTTTATTGATAAAAATTTGAAAAAAGATCAAGATATATGGGTCGATAAGAGTGAAGTGAAAACTAAAGCGTTGCAACTTGCTTTAGCTAATGAGGTGGAGGTACAGGCCCCTTGGATTGATGTTACAGCGCTAGCCTCCTCAATACAAGAAACTCCAGTTAGCATTAAAGATAATACTCCAGAGAATATATTTACACTTGCAACGTCAGTGCCCACTCATATGCAGAGTTATATAGATCTTAGTTCAGAAACAACAGCTAATATTATTAATCAAAGTTTCGATTTAGATACGCCCAGTATATTGGATGTTAGTGATAAAGTGTTTAATGACAGTGAGCTAGTTACTAATATAGATGCAAACAAACTAACAGATGTTGAATTTTTGAAAAGTGATGACGATATACAAGAAGATAGAACATTGCATACACCACCTCCCAAAGAGCAACATAATATAGAAATAAATCCAGCTAATTCAGTGCTTTTTAACACTGACCTAACTCTAGAAGATACATTACTATTTGATAACGAACCACCATCTAATATGTATGTGGTAAAAACAGAGAATATATTTGGTAAAAAAATAAAGAATCCCTTAGAACAAATAGCCTCAGACGCAGGCATTTGTTCCTGCAGCGATTGCAAATGTGATCCTAACAACGGTGAATGCAGAAATTGTAACGATAAAAAAGAAGCCTGTTCAGAGGATAAGTGTTCGTGTATTGATTGTAAATGTAATCATGCTGAAATGAAATGCGCTATAGGCTGTGGTAAAGCCACAGATACAAAAAATAATAGCTTTTTACACTATCATAAACGTCACAATGAAACTGAATTAGAAGAATTTGGTCTGTACACCCACGAGTGTGATGATAACTTCCCTGAAATAGTGAAAAATATTAAATGTACGTGTAGTAAAAATGACTGTGGTACCAGTGATATGGACTCTGATAAGAAATCGTGCTGTGTTACAATATGTTTTAAAAAATTGGAGGCGTTCAAACAGTTTTTAACTGATACAGAACTAATTAATGCGCTTAAAGTTAATAATTTTAATCTAACAAAAACTTAATTGTGTTGCGCTTTTTGATTATTGTATTGTTATTGTTTTATATGCATTTAAAATTGTACAAGTCTCTGGTAAGGTAAAGAGCGGTGTTAAGTACCGCCATTGAATATGCAATGTCTCGATTTCTGGTGGATAAAAAAATTAAGTAGTGGGGAATGGAGTGTTTTGACACTACACTCTCTCTGATTACGATGCCGTGCGCGAAAAGGCTCAAAAAAAATATATTAATATTTTTGAATTAACCAGGATTTGAAGGTTTAGTCATTTTACCAGATGATAATTAAATTAAGAACTTGATTTGGTTTATACAATCCATAGTTCCATACTTATATTATAAATGCGAAAGTCTGTGTGTTTGTCTGTCACGTTTTCACGGCTAATCTACCGGTCCGATTTGGATGAAATTTAGAATGAAAGTATTAAAATAACCATTGGTTTAGACCCATGGTTATTTACTACTTTCATTCTAAATTTAGGCATAGGCTACTTATTTTTTCAAAAATTAACCGCTAAAGGGTTGAAATAGGGGAATAAATTTTATATGAAAAAACTAAACCGCTTGACCGATTGTAATGAATTTAGGAATTTTTCAAAAATTCACCCCAAAGAGTTGCGATATACCGAAATAGCGATAGTCGTGTAGCTCACGCGGCGACGTTGCGAGCGAGCCGCTAGTTATAAAATATATATAAACAACTTAATCATGATTAAAATCAAAACAGAAATAACTTAAATTACAAATAATTTAATTCTTGAAGGTGCTATTAAGAATTTAAATATCTTAAAAAAATATTAACAACCAAATAAGTTACTCTATGACACTTTTATACTATATTAACATCTATATATTGTGATATTTGTAAATCGTCATATCAATTTCAAAAATTAGTTCAAGTAGACGTTTTAAAGATTAGGAAGAAATTGACAGATTAAATCTAACTGAAATGGATATTTTGATACATATTATTAAAAAAGAAGTAGATATTTTTCTAAATATTAAGAGAAAAGTAAAGGGATATGCTTTAAAACAAAATCTCTATAAATTATGATATGCATACCTCTTGAAATATTGTAAAATTCGTATTTCCTGAAAATTCTGCTAAGTTTTGTTTGAAAATTTTAAAAAGTTGTTAAACTGTTGAATATTTTTATTATGGTAGATAGTTCAATGACATTTAAAAAGTTAACTGTAAAGTACTGAAAGTAACTTATTTTTCACAGTGAAAATTTCAATATTTTTTTTTGTTTAAATTATTTATTTGTACGTACAAAAATTCTTCATTTATATACAAAAATCTGACATTTGAAAGTGAATCATATCACCTTTATACTTTAATTCATGAATTCTTTAAATAAAAACAACACAATAAAAAAATTGCTCAAATTAATATTTGAATTGGCTATGTTTTCTAATGTATCTAATTTAATATTTATGTAGTCATTAAAAAAAAATTACAAATACATATAACATAAAGCTACTTAAGCGGAAGATACTTATTCCTATGAAACTATCAAAACCATTTGAATTTAATTTGACATTGTTCCTAAAATAGCCATAGTAATTCTTATACTTTTGCAATAATTTTGTTATTTTTTTTAACTATATTATATAAGTCATACAAAACGTCGCAAATACTACTTAATAGAAAAGACTATATTGATATATGTTTACAATAATTCAGTTATATTATGTTCTTGTTCTATCTATCCGTCTTATGATGTAAGATATTTTATTTTGCAACATTATTTTGACCCACTGTTTGATGCTTTACAATATTATCATACTATAAACCTGATTTGTCATGGTGTGTCATTTCTCCGCTCTGGTGACAAGAGAAAGCATGACATTGAGTTGTCCCACTCAATGTGTCTATCATTGCAATTGTAGAGAACAGAATATTTTGACACTAAGTTCTCTGACTAAGCTAAAAAAAGAACCAAGTCTTTGACCGGCTTAAGTATATCTTATTTACTTTTTTTAAATTAATTTCCTATTAACTATGTCCCTATGATATTATTGTGGTGCTGTAAGTCTGTACAACTTATAAATAATTAGAATATATTCATACAAAATGTTCTTTTCATATATTTAAGGTTTTAAAGTGCCTTTTTATACAACTTTTTTCTTTTATTTAATAATGTGATGCCGATATGGTGCCATATCTTTTTATATACATACTTTTTGAACAAATTAATATATTCATATATTATATTATATATCGTTATGAATAATGAAATTAGTGCCTTATTATGTTGTTATAAATTTTAAGCTTGTACAGTTAAAAATATGAAATTTTACAAAAATAAGTAAGCAATAATAAAATGCTGTTAATTTCTAGTCCAAGTAACAAAATAAAAAGCTTTTTGAATATTATGTGTTTTATTTTATTGTATTTTATTATATTATTACAGTAGATTGAGATCGTAGATACAAATTTTGATAATTATTTAGCAAGGATGGCCAAGACCCACACCATTATTATAAAAGTAGTTTTTTAAGTCACATTTAAATATGTATATTTTAAATGTACACAGAAAAAGTTTAATACACATTTTAACATGTTCAATGCTAAGAAAAATTATACATATACATACTTCCCTTTCGGGCCGTGTTAGTCAGTGATATTAGACAATTAGACCTTCTGTTCAGACCTTGTCAGTTCACTGACCACGATTTTGGGTAATTTTGATTCTTTAATACAGGCCGTACATCTCTATCTAATTAAAAACTGTATGCTTCGACTCACTAATTACTCTTAAATAAGTTAATTTTTGACAAATGTACAATACTTGGAAGTAAGACAACAATTTCAAGTGCTGATCGACGTTTAACATCACCACAAAGAGTGACTTAAATTGACAGTTATTAATAATAACTGACACTTTGACATAAAATTTCAATATTTAGTAAGCACTGACCATGTTGGCATTCAAAATATTAATTTATAATGTAATAACACAAAAATGAAAAGAAAACTCAGCGATGTTTATAATCCTTCAGAGCTGCAGGCTGGCCCTCCTTACTATATAATATCTATACTAATAAAGTATTATGTTTAAATAATACAATATTTTACATGTAATCATTTATTGAGCTTGGTAGCAAGACATTAAGTGTCAAACTTATATTATTATTCAATTACCCACTTGATTTAACTTTTTATACAAAAAGGTAAACAAATGATCAAATCATATATATAACATATCTCCCCCCTAAGTAACTCTTAAACTTTTACTTCATGCATAAATATAATTATATATAAAAGAATTTGAATAAAAATAAATCAACCATACAAATCATAACCTAACTCTAGCAAATATAACTATTGTTAAATTTAGAACAACTGGGCCGAGAATATGGAACTTTAGAATGCAAATTTAACTTATTCTTAATCTTTCCCCCCGACATAGTTATTTCAGATGAGCTAGGAATCCCTAACATTTCCTCCCACTGTTCAGAGCTTGGAATTTCTGTAATATTATCACTTTCTTCTTCATTCATCATATCATTTTCTGTTTCAGAACTGCTAGTTCTACCATTTGTCACTGTTAATTCATCTTCCAAATTCACTGTTTCCTCTCTCTGAATGTCATCACTAATATCATTGTTATCATCTCTGGTTTCATTAACATTTTTTAATTTTATAATTTGATCAATATGCCTCCTAACTATAGCACCATCATCAGTCTTTACTCTGTAACTCGATGGACCATCTTTATTTATTATTTGACCAGGCAGCCATTTTGATCCTTCATTATAGTTCCTGTACATTACTTTGTGTCCTATACTTGTCTCTCTATTTCGTTTTTCGTTAGCTTTCTGTAATTGATCTTCTGTTCTTCTATGTAATAAATAATCAGGATGAATATTATCCAACAAAGTACGAAGACGCCTATTCATCAAAAGTTCAGAAGGGCTTTTATTAGTACTAGTACATGGTGTAACTCGCAGTCCAAGCAACATATTTGGAATTTTAATGTCCCACGAGCCATCAATTTTCTTTAATTTATTTTTGATTGTCTGTACCATCCGTTCTGCCAGTCCATTAGTGGATGGATGATATGGTGCTGTAGTTATATGTTTAATTTTATTCGAGCTTAAAAATGTTTCCATATCTTTAGAGAGAAATGATGTCCCATTATCAGTTACCAGTGTTTCACATACACCATGTGTAGCAAATAACATTCTTAAATGGCGGATTACTGTTGCCGACGATATATTAAATACTGGTATCACTTCTGGCCATCTCGAAAAAGCGTCAACGATAATAAGAAATGTTTTATTTAGAAATGGACCAGCGAAATCCATATGTATTCTAGACCATGGCCTTGTCGGCGTTACCCATTCATGTCTAGTCTTTGACGGCATGTTTCTGTTTTCAAGACAGTTTCTGCAATTAGACACTAATTTATTAATGTCATCATCTAAATGTGGCCACCACACATAACTTCTAGCAAGTGATTTGGTGTGAACAATACCATTGTGTGTGCTATGTAGCATCTTCAATATATCCGGCCTTAATGATAATGGTATTATCACTCGGCATCCTAAAAGTACACAACCATCTTGTAATGATAGAGCAGAGCGATGCAGCCAGTATTTGTGCAGTTCAGTGTCAGTAACCTTGTGAGGCCAGCCAGTTTTTAAAAAGTGACTGACTCGAGATAGTACTGTGTCTCTTTCAGTTGCCTTCGCAATTTCTCTAGCAGTATACGGAAAATCTTCCAGCTTCTCTGCTATCAATAATATTTCTCCCAAAAACTGATCTTCTTGATCCGGTACAGGTTGTGGCCATCTGCTTAAACTATCTGCATTACCAATTTGTGATCCAGGTCTGTAAACTATGTCGTAATCGTGTGACGTTAGTGCTATGGCAATTCTTGTTAAGCGAGGCGACAACATAACTGGCATAGGTTTTTTTGGATTAAATATTCCAAGTAAGGGTTTATGATCAGTGACTACAGTAAAACTTCTTCCTGCCAAGTAATTATGAAACTTTTGAATTCCGAACATAATTGCTGTTGCCTCTTTGTCCAATTGGGAATATCGACGTTCATGAGTATGTAATGTTCTGGAACTCATTGCAACTGGTCTCTCTTGTCCATCATCCATCACGTGTGAGAGCACTGCTCCAACACCATACTGGGAACTGTCACATATAAGCATCAAAGGTCTGTGTAAATCATAATGCACCAAGGTAGTCTCAAAAGTCAATAACCGCTTAGCCATATCAAATGAATTCTGTTCAGTACTCGTCCATTGCCACTTCCGTGATTTGTCTAATAGTCTGTGTAGCGGTTCTAATACAGTTGCCTTGTGAGGAATAAACCTTTCGTAAAAATTATACAAGCCTAGAAAAGCTTGTAATTCTTGTACATTTCTGGGCTCAGGAGTTTTAATAATTGCTTCTATTTTGCTTGAAGCTGGATGCACCCCCTCTTCATTAATGACGAATCCTAAAAATTCAACTTGCTCCTGCGCAAATCTGCATTTCTTTTTATTGAGTCGTAATCCAGATTTTTGTATACGATCCAACACCATTTCAAGTCGTTGCTGCATCGTAAGCAGCGTAGGGCCGCTAATAATAATGTCGTCTATAAGAACTGCCACTCCTGGAATGCCTGCTAAAAGAGCTGTCATAAGGCGTTGAAAAATCCCCGGGCAGGCCTTGACGCCAAATGGTAATCTATGAACTGTATATAATCCTTTGCATGTATTTAAAGTTAGTAATTTGGCTGTGCTTTCATTTACTCTTACTTGAGTATAAGCTCGATCTAGGTCTAACGTCGAAAAGAACTTTGCACCTGCTACTATGGCAAAAACCTCGTTGGCTGTAGGCATCGGATATGTATCAGATTCAGTTGCTTGATTAACAGTACTTCGATAGTCTCCACATAATCGAATCTCTCCTGACTTTTTTAAAATAGGTACTATTGGTGTAGCCCAATCAGAATATGATATTGGCCTCAACACACCTTCTGCTACCAAACGGTCAATTTCCTTCTCTACATTTCCTTTTATAGCATAAGGTACAGGACGAGCCTTCAAAAACTTAGGCGTAGACCCATGTTTGAGGTGAATACTAACTGGACTCCCACAATATGTGCCCAGACCTTCTTTAAAAATGTCTGTGTATTTAGCTATTATTTTCCTAATATATTTATCATGATCAGTACCCGATAGGCAATTAATATTTAACCTTATATTTAATGGATCCAACCAGTCTCGACCTATAAGATTAGGCCCACGTCCTTTTGCAATAATTATGCTTAAATTGCAAATTATATTTTCATATTTCACTTGTATTTGTGCCTGACCTAATAACATAACTGGAGCGTCAGTCCATGTACGAAGGGTTAAGAGTGACGGCTTGAGAATCAGATATTGATTCTGTCGTTGTATTTTTCCCCAAGTGTGTTCATTTATCAACGAAAAACTTGCTCCAGTATCCACTTGAAATGTTACAGGCACATCTTCTAATAACAATTGTAAGACAAAACATGGTGTGTTATTTTGCATTTGTACACTGTAAATACCATTTAAATAAGCGTCAACTTGATCTTCCGTGAAATTAATATTGTTTTTAAAAGTTTTCTTCTTTAGTGTACATATCTTCTCTATATGACCTTTCTTTTTACAGTATCGACATATGGCATTAATAAAACGACATTCTCCACCATGTCGACCACCACATCTATAACACAATCGCATATTACTTTTCTGTTGCACTGAATTTATATCCATAGGCTCCGATTTAGAGAGTTGAGATGGCTCCCCATCGTGATTTAAATATGTTTTAGGTTCCGTAACTATGTTCTGTATTATACGACAATCCTTTCCGGCACTCTCTGACGATAGTATCGCATCAACCACATCTTGATAACATAAATTATCCCTTTTTAACAGCTCATATTGTAATCTATGATCTTTCATGCCACATACTATTCGGTCTCGCAACATACGCTCCAAGTCCATAAAATTACAGGATGAACTGATTTTCCGTAACTGAGCTATATAATCCGATGCATTTTCATCAACATTTTGGTTTCTTGTGTAAAATTTGTAGGACATAGAAATTTCGTTTGGTTTCGGACTGTAATGTTTTGTCAGAATAACCTCAATTTCATTGAATGTCACATCACTAGCTTTTCTTGGAGTAATTAACGCTAAGAATGTCTCAAACACTTCAGCACCACATACTGTAAAGAAATTTGCTCTTTTTGCACCATCCAACATAATTCCATTAGCCTCAAAACAAAACTTTAGTCTATCTATGTAATTGTCCCAAATGTCTATTTTTGGATTGAATTCACAAAATTTCACAGCTTTATGATCCATTTTTCACAAATTTAACCTCGTCGCCACTATTATGTTTAAATAATACAATATTTTACATGTAATCATTTATTGAGCTTGGTAGCAAGACATTAAGTGTCAAACTTATATTATTATTCAATTACCCACTTGATTTAACTTTTTATACAAAAAGGTAAACAAATGATCAAATCATATATATAACATAAAGTTTGATTAATGTATTAAAATTTAATTATTAAAAGATAAAGTATACTTGTAGTACAATTTTTTGACTTATGATAACATTTCAATAAATGCTTATTTAAATTAAACGTAGCTTACATGGTTTTTCCAACATTGTCATATATATTGGCACTTGTGCTTAATTAATAAAGTAAATATGAAACCTCACAAAATAAGTAATTACTTAAATGTTTCGATATTTTTAGAAGAAAAATATTTTTGAAAATAAATTTAAAATCTTACATTCAGCATGATTCAAACTTCTTCAATATATTTTAGTGTTTTATAAAAAGATGTGTGAGGTCGAAATTTGCTATCGTTAATTTATTTTATTTTTCTGAAACAGTCAATTAGATGTAATTTGTAAGTCAATCGATAGCATTATATATCAATATAAATGGATGAAGTAGTATATTAAAGAGAGTATTTTTTCACTACTAGATTCCTCATAGATATCAAAATGATTGACATATAGATAGAAAAAGATTCCTTAATTATTATATTAATAACACTGAGATTCTAAACATGAATAGTGAAATTTAAAATTTGATCTATAAGTTTGAATTAACGCCGCTTCTTCTTGTCATGACGCCTTGCTCGGGAAATAGTAGCTCGATGACCAGGTGATGATTGTTCTGAGCTACATTCATCACTATCAGTGTATGCCTGAAATTCATATAAGTAGAAGAAAAAATTAAGATGACTTATTCGATAAATACTTAGTTTATAATTTAATTATTAATTTTGTTGTGTACCTTTTCATATGGGTGGGTCTCGCTTTGTTCATCAGTTAGTGTTACGCATGCCAACAGACATATCAACTGAAAGGCCGCACCAATATACAGGCCATACCGGATCACAGTACTCATCATGTCTTCAGCGAAAATTTCATTCGGTATCATACTGTTAAATGCTTAACTATAGTTTGCAAATTACGTTTCAAGTAAAATATTCTGGTTAGAAGATCGTTTTCTTTCAGAAAACACCCGCCTGGGGTCAGTTTTTTTTATCAAACCTCGATCAATACACAACGGACAACGATAGAGAAAAACAAAGCGTATATGTCAATGTCAGCTGTGAACTTAGTCTTTCTACAGATAATAAATAATTATTATGGAGTATAATTTATTGATTCAATATGAAAGACTATTTTAATTTTATATTATTTAAAATATTTATACATAATAAATAAAAATCATTAATTTTAATTGCACGGAAATTTGATTTAGTTGATTTGAATGTGTGATATTATAAAAAAAAGTGACATTTCCATTAGTATTTTCATCTAACATTTTTAAGAATTATGATATAAGAATGATATATAAACAATATGCAAAGAACAAGTTATAATTTTAATAAAAAAGACCATAACCTGTAACCCAACGATAGTCCTTATACTATGGGCAAAAAACGGCTTACACTATATTCTTTTTGTCCATCCCATAAGAGGGAATCATAATGAAAAATAATTGCTTCCCAAGTGTGGAAATAATTTTTTAATATCTTGTCCTCCACTTTATTCTTTCTTACAAAATTTTAACTTAAATATTATTATTTTAACAAAAATATAAAAAGAGAATTATTGGAAATTATATCAGAAGATTCTAATCTCATTGTAACTGGTATTTAAATTAGTTATTGTTTTTAATTACTCGTGTACAAGCCATGAAATTAGTAATCAATTTTTCATTGAGCTATTTTTTAATTCTTTGCATTCAAGACACTATGCAAATTTTTTTTTTTAAAAATACGATACTTTTTTTTAAAAGTTTATTATACTTTTAAGATGTTATCAACTAAAATGAAAGTAATAATTTTGGTTAATTATTTGAGTAAGAATCGTTTTTTTACTATCAAGTAGAGCTCATATTTTGATGGATTTCTTATTTTTATTTCATTTAAAAACAATTCATTCTGTGTAACGTAGTAAATTTTTTATTTATTTAACACTAGCATATCTAAATGAGTTACTCCTACAATTTATAAAAAACGATAAATGAATATAATAATGTACAAACTGATCATTTTTTTTTATTTTAATAGTGCTAATTGCAATACTAACAATATCAGCAAAGAAACACAGACATGCCCCTATATCCCGACAAAAAAACGACTCGTGGAAAATATATCATAAGAATTTGGATCTTAGAGGAACTCTTAGGAAATTATTTTTTGTGGTAAGTGCGTCTTTTGTGGTAAGTAAGATCTTCTAGGTAAGCTATCTTTGTAAAATTCAAAAATTCTGGCAATCAATAACTACTATGACTATTTAATGTTTTTGAATTGAATGTCTAAATGATTTTGAATTTCAAACGCGCCAAAAATGTAATAAGTATTAATTAATAAAAATTGACGTGGCACCTGTGAGTCCATGGACAGCGTTCATTATGAACTACATATAACGGAAGTTATTAGATACATTAAACTTTGTATTAAGATCTTTGAGCCAGAAGCTACTTTCCATGTCTTTATCATTGTTTTTCCACGTGCTTGACACAGCTCGTAAATATTCAGTCTCTCCATGGTCGGGTTAAGCAGTAACAACCTACCAAACATGTAGAAAATTATATATATTTCCAGCGTTTACGCTCCCTGTTTAAAATTCTTTCTAACAACTTTCTTTCTTTCCTCTTCAGTATTCTAAGGAAAAAAATATTGCCAATTGCTTATGTAGCCGAGTTATTACTCGGCTTCATAATATGAGCTATTACTCATATTTTTTTTACCAAGCGAGAGTTCCAATGGCTTTCCTTCACTGTTAATAGTTTATTGTACTGTAAATTGGAAAAAAAAGGTTGAACCATCTCTCTTCGTTTACGTACCTAGCTGATAATTTAAAATGTTATTTTATTTAAGCAAAGTGCATTAACAGCACCAAATGATAACACAATTTGTTCACCACTCTCTGCTATGATGCCGCTTGCCAAGTTGGCTCTTGGTGCTGAAGGAACAACTCAGGAGGAGCTTCTGGGAGCTATTGGATTACCAAAGAAATCAATGGTAATGAAATCCACGTTTCCCTACTTGTACTCTAATTGAAAAAAACAACCATTTTTTTTTAGCAAATTTGCCATTTCATAAGTTAGTTACAAAACTTTTTTTATTGAATTCACACAAAAGACAAAGGCTTTAATACCATCCTTTATATCATACTATTATTACATAATAGTTCGAAAATCAGTATAATTCTCTCCGGACTCTCCGGCTTCCCTGAAAGTCTATTTATTATATTCAAAATTTCCTATCACCTGGTAAACCCAGGAGTTTACATTTGTATATAAAACTCATACCTACATAATAAAACATTTATGAATCCAATACTATTTTACGCAATCCTCAATTACTACCGCATTTATTTGTTCCTCTATCGAAATATCAATAATCATCAATCAACACTTGTTATAGATCAGTAGCGATTTTAGACCAATAATAGCCTTCATGAAGCATCTTCCCGGCGTAAAGCTGGATATCGCGAGCAAGCTGTACGTATCAAGCAGCGCTCATTTACAAAAAACCTTTACTGACGAGGCACGAGAAGTTTTTGATTTTGGCGTGGATAAGATGGATTTTCAATATCCGATATTCGCAACACAGGAGATAAACGCTTGGGTAAGATTTTAGCAAAGTCATTTTTTTATATAAATAAATAGCTTCACGCTATATCCTGCACACAGCAGGGTAGGCAGAGGGAACCCAGTGTTAAGACACTCCGTTCCCCACTTTCCGCCGAATTCGGAGGCTTGCGTGTTAAGTGGCGGAACTTAACGCCGCGCTTTACCTCGTCACCAGAGCGAAGAAAATGGAAATATAATTTCCACTCCTCGAGTGGGAATCGAACCCACAACCAGTCGTTTACAGTCACACGCTTGTGCTACTGGGCCACGATAATAATAAATTTAAGTACGTTAAGGTGTTTTCTCGTTTTTTCGAAAATTGTATCGATGGAAGAATATGACAATTGGCATAACTAAAATTGATATAGGGATGAAATGCAGAATATTGTTATTTTGTTTTATAATAATCTATCAGAATTACATTAAATTAATAAAATAAATAGTCCCCATACCACCATATTTTAAACATGCAAGTTTATATAAAGTGCATACATTTTGCTAAGGCAACTCGTTGGTTACGCGTTAGCGGGACACCTATTTTAAATAAGTAGGGAAAGACTTTTGAAATGGTTATTTTGTTACAACAGACTCTAGGCTATTACTTCTCGGTATATAGGTACTATCTGTCTATCACAGAATTCATAACGTGCATGATGCATAAGAGACGCGTTGTTTAAATGATATGTCCGCCATTTTTTACAAAATTGTCAATCATCGTACTTGTGTTACATAAATATTTAATCTAATTTTAATATTTTACTATAAATATATTTACTTTCTACGTTTCTTCTCTATATAATCTTTCGTTTTTCACCAGAGCGGAGAATTGAAAATAATTAAATTATAATTTTTTATGATCACTTCACCGAATGACAATCGAACCCACAACCAATCTTTTTTACAGTTAGAGATTGTCCCACTAACCCACTATGGCTTCTATTTTTAAGTACTAATCCTTTATTTATTTAACATTCTAGGTATCACAACAAACCAATGGTGTAATAAAAAGTATTTTATCTCCAAGTGATATCACACCAGCGTCATCAATGGTCGTTGTTAATGCAATATATTTTAACGTAAGTTTTTTAATTTATGTAATTAGGGTAGTTTGAGTAATGACTTAATTACCAGGTTTTGTCCGAAATATAGCTTGTGACTATATACTTAACTTCATAAAGATTAGGTAATAAGTGTTTAGTGTGTGATCAAACACTAGGGTAAGTAGTACATTTTTATAATATGAAGGTGTATATTTTCTAAAAATGTTTTGTTTATTCTAAATAAATGTCTAAAATGTATAAAAAATATGATTAAGTAGCGTATTTGATTATTAAAAACATGCTATGTGCTATGAAACAAGAGCATAATGTAGCGTTTCAGAACTTACGGTCATAAGCATCGTATCACGGAGATATGCATTTATTATCCAACATTTGATGATGTGTTCCGGTTCGATGGCATGTAAGCCAGCTTTCCCTATTCCCATCATTCCCATCCTTCCTCCCTCCTGTCCTACACCCCGAGGTGGGCAACGCATCCACGATTCTAATGTTGTGGATGTCTATGGGCGAAGGTAGCCACTTAACATTGCCTCCTTTACTACATAAAAAAGGGAAATGCCAATAATTTAAATATAAGCATTTCGATGGCTGGGAATCGCACCCAAAATCATCATGTATCATCATGCCACGAACATTTCAAATTATTTAAGATATAAGTATAAAGATTTAAAATTTCAGGGCAAGTGGAATGATGCCTTTGAAAAGATTAAAAATGTCAAATTCCACGGTCCTAATGTCCATAAAATTATAACAATGATGACTCGCACTGGATATTATAATTACACTGTAAGCGAGGCTTTGGGGGCTGAAGTAAGTTAAAATACAAGATATAATAATTTAGTTTTGGTTAAATTTTAAGAAATTGATGAATCATTTAAACGTCACGAACGAAAGTAAATAGGTATTATTTAATTTAATACGTAATTCTAATATGCCTAAACAACTAAAACTTATATCTTAATCTTCTCATGTTTTAAAATGTTTTATTGTAAATTGCAAGTTAAAACTTATAAGTAGTGAGGAACAAAATGTTCTTTTCTGAAACATTTGAGTATTCATTGGTGGCATTGGTTGAAATGACAATTGAATGTGCAATCATTCAGAAAGCTTTACGCTGTACCTCGCACACAGCAGGGTAGGCAGAGAGAACCTAATGTTAAGACATTCCGTTTCCCACTTTCTGCCAAATTTGGGAGCGTTGTGTGTTAAGTCCCGCCGACTTAACGCCGCGCTTTGCCTCGACACCAGAGCGAAGAAAATGAAAATATTAAATATTTCTACTCCTCTAGTGCGAATCAAACCCACAACCAGTCGCTTTACAGTCACACTTTGTGCCACTGCGCAACAACTGACTCCATTATGTTTTTGAAGACATAATATTTGTAAATGTAATGTAATATTGTAAACATATGTGTTAACAATGCAGCTGCAACGTAACTCTTCACCGCCACATGTCAAAGTAGGCAGAGAGCGTACAGCGTCGAGGTCCACTCCGTTATCTGCTTCTATTATCTTCTTCCGCCCAACATTGAGACACGCCGCGCTTTGTCACAGTGGACAAAAAAATAATAATTTCGAAATAATCCTCCCTCCGAGTCGGACCTACTGGATCTTATAAATAATTTTAGTTTTTATATATTGTACCTATGTTTGATTTTATTACTCGACTGCGTGACGCAAAGAAGGATAATGTGTTAATAAGTCTATGTATGAGGTTTTGAAAATGATTATTAGGTTTCCTTCATCATTTTCATTTTGGATAGTGGGTTCGAATCCCATTCGAGGAATAGAAATATTTAATACCTCCCTTTTGCTTAGCTCTGGTATGGAGCTAAAAAAATATTTATTTTATTACGATTTTCTTACAGCTAATAAAGATCCCATATAAATGGGAGAAAGCTGTATTTTTGATTATATTACCGTCAAGTCGTACGGGCCTACCACTTCTACTAAGTGAGTTGAAAATAGCACCGGAAGTGCTGGACGCGGCCATGAGCAATATGAATCCTACATTCGTACAAATAATCATGCCGAAGTTCAAAATCGAGACAGAGTTAAATTTAAATGAAATGTATGAAAAGGTTTGTATGGAATTAATGTAATATAATGGAATTCTCGTTTATTATATTTAGATATTTTATGAAATAGAATACCTAATACATCTAATTCTTAAACATATTATAAATTAATTTGTACCAGTAGTTTTGATGGCGCGTAAAACACGCGTTGCATTAACGCTTATATCCGCTTTATACTAAAGTGTGCGTTAAATGTATGCTAAGTATGTTATGCATATACATCATATTTTTTTAAAGACTCAATCATTTCTTGTTACTTTCACGCTGTATCCCGCACACAGCAGGGTAGCCAGAAGAAATGTAGTGTTAAGTCTCTCCGTTTCCCATTTTCCACCGAATTTTGAATGTATTAAGTGTGTGTACGTGTTAAGTGGCGGAATTAGACGCCGCGCTTTTACCTAGACATCAGAGCGAAGAAAATGGTAATATTAAATATTTCCACTCCTTGAGTGGGAATCGAATCCACAATCAGTCGCGTTTACAGTCATACTTCTTGCCACGGCGCTATGACTGGCCCCGTTAACTTAATCTATTTCTTAGTTTTATAAAAATATTGGCATTATCCACAATGTATAGGTAATCGAAACTTCATGCACTCCTACATATAGGTATATTTTATTGTAGCTTCATTTATTTTAGTGTGTCCAATGAGGGAACTCAACGCCGCGCTCTATGTTTTCATCAGAGCGGAGAAATGAAAATAATTTAATCTTAGTCGCAAAAACATTTTTGTTATTATTTCTTATAATTTAACCTATACTATATTATTGAGGCTACAGTGACTCAGTAGAATAGCGTTTGGCTGTAAACACGACTGATTGTGAGTTCGATTTCCGTCTTGGCTTATAGCTTTTTCGATATTGGACCGAAGGTAGGGAAAGGAGTGTCTTTATCTAAATCCCCTACTGTACAATAAAAGCCGAAAGTTGTTTTCGTAATTATATTGTTTAATAATATTTATTTTAGATGGGAGTTAAAAAAATGTTTGCACAACGTCAATCTCAGCTAACTCAAATAGTTAAAGATGAAACACTGCACGTCTCGAAAGCTAAACATAAAGCATACATCGACGTCAACGAATACGGAACTGAAGCCGGCGCCGCTAGTGGTATTGGTAACAATATTTCTTTTAGTCTAAACGCTTTATTCCGCATAGTGGAAAAGACAAAGAGAATTAAGACACTCCGTTCTCCGCATTCGATATATCCCCGATTGGGAATTGAACCCTCAACTCAGAGGGATGATTATATGTCATTCAACTATTTTCGGCGGCCAGTCGTGGCGTAGAGGCACTAAGTGTGACTGCAAAGCGACTGGTTGTGGGTTCGATTCCCACTCGTGGAGTGAAAATAGTTAAGCTCGTTATCAATTTTAAGTTCTAATATTTTTTTATCACGTTTTTCTTAAAAATGTAATCATTCTAATTTTTTTCTATAAAATCATCTCAACACAAATTTCAAACGGGATTTGAACCCACAATTATTGCACATAACATTAACATTACATTTAAACAGCAGTGTAGTGCAAAATTTAATTGCAATTAGCAATTAAATATTAACAACTCATTAGTTTGCGGGGAAAACGCATAAGAATCACAATTAGCAGATAATTAATTAGTTCTCAATTTTTACGGGAAGGTTGGCGCTCTATGAGGAAGGCCTACGTTCAGCAGTGGACGGCAACAGGCTGAGAAAAAAAAAACAATGAATTAATTATTAATTGTGATTTTCAAACAAACAATTAATTATTAATTGCAATTAAATTTTCCCCTACACTAACATATAGTCATACAGTCATACTCTGTCCCTGTACGCTATACTAGCTTCTTCTAATAAATTAATATATAATAATTCTTGCTAATTTAAATATTGTTTTAGGCACGGTAACTTCCAAATTAGCTCAGCCAGTAGTAACTTTCAAAGCAGATCGACCATTTTTATTTTTCATTTTGGTTAACGGACAACAACTATTCTCTGGAACATTCGTTAATCCTAAATAACAAATAAAATAATAAGAATAAAAATAATTTTGTTCATAATAAACGACGTAAAAATGTTAAATACCTTGCTTTTGCTACTTATGAAGATATCGTAGGGTTAAATACAGGCATTAGTATTTAATACCATTGCTTGTACACTGTACTATATAATTTCATTTTGAAAATCATTTACATAAAAGAGTTTACATTACCATATACTTATTGTATAAGCGGCGTTGAGTTCCGCGACTCAAACGGGATATCTCGTTTCCACAAATTTTAGGCAGAAAGTGGAGAACGGAGTATTTGATGATAAGTTCTCTCCGCCTACACCGTTATGAGTGAAAAACATGAAGAGAAAAATATAAAAAAAAATCTATATAAAGAATTACAACATGTCATAAACAAATTTAAGTTTTTTTTCAGATTATCTAGGAAAAGATAAGAAAAAACATGAAAATGTAAAAAAATATTAAAAAGCTATATTAAAAATCTTATTCCTCTCTATATTTTCTTGTGGCCAGTCGTGGTCCAGTGGCACAAGCGTGTGACTGTAAACGACTGGTTGTGGGTTCGATTCCCACTCAAGGAGTGGAAATATTTCATATTTCCATTTTCTTCGCTCTGGTGTCGAGGTAAAGCGCGGCGTTAAGTTCCCCCCACTTAACACACAATGCCTCCGAATTCGGCGGAAAGTGGGGAACGGAGTATCTTAATACTAGGTTCCCTCTGCCTACCTTGCTGTGTGCGGGATACAGCGTGAAGCTGAAAAAAAAAAAAGAAAAAGTATGTGTGTGTATGTTCTTGTTATAGTCTATACCATAACAAGAACATAAACACACACATACTTTTATTTCCACATACCCTTAAATGATAGTAGAATGTAACGTTTCAAATACACACTCAAGTGAAGTACGGTACAAATCTGCATAAAACATTACATCAATCGCGCCCTAATGACCGTAAAGCTTTTAAATGGCGATTCATCAACATTCATTACTTTACCAACTTTGTTCGTTAATCTACGCATGCGTTGAAACTTTACAAGTTTGTTTTCATTCACCCTTCATCCCCTATTTAGTTGGCTACCAACCGTCGTCGCGATAACACCTATTCAGATGTTATACGTAATTTTATAACTTTTACGTCTAAACTTAAAAATTGCGAAGTTTTGTTAATAAAAGCTATATTTTTTATGTTAATTAAATTATTTTAATGTAATGTAACAATAAAGTATTAAAAAGTGATGGAATATAGTAAAATGTAAATTCGTAATAACAGTTATGGAACAAAATGATGGTCAAACAAATATTTGTCTATTAATTTGTTTGATACGAAATCTGTGTATAAATGGAAGTGCATCTTTGGACTTGTTTCTTCATCATTCAAATACATTTGGCGACGAAGACGTGTGGGGAAGATCTTTTGAAAAGTAAGTTTTGTTTTTAATTTTCTATCATTTAAAGTTTAACTTACTTAAAAATATATATTTTTTAAAATATTAGGGACCAGTATTTTTACGCTCCCTTTAATATTATTAATGTTTATTTTTTTTTAGCTTCACGCTGTATCCCGCACACAGCAGGGTAGGCAGAGGGAGCCTAGTGTTAAGACACTCTATTCCCCACTTTCCGCAGAATTCGGAGGCGTTGCGTGTTAAGTGGCGGAACTTAACGCCGCGCTTTACCTCGGCACCAGAGCGAAGAAAATCGAAATATTAAATATTTCCGCTCCTCGAGTGGGAATCGAACTCACAACCTTCATTTACAGTCACACGCTTGTGCCACTGGGCCACGATTCAATTATCTCGGCAATTTCAATTTTTGTTGTTGTAGCCCCTTTTTTTATTTCTAAATAATTATAAACAACAAGCAAATATATTTTAGGATCAGATGATAGTTTAACAGACACAAATCAAGATGGAAACAGACCTCTAGATTTATTAATGAATCACAATGAGGCCAAAGATTATTTTTTACCACCTGTTTTTCCAAACAACGAAGAATTAGACGAAGAAGATGAAGAAGATGAAGACGAACATTCTTATTTAGATTATGATTATGAGAATAAAGAAACTAATTATAAAGACTCCCCAGATGTAGTAACTTCAAGAAGTAATATTCAAGATGTTATACCAGTAGATGATAAAATACCTTTGCACACTACTAAAGATAACTTGCCCGTATTTCTTTTGGAACCAGAGAACACTTATGTTGTTAAAAACAAACCAGCTACACTTAAGTGTCGTGCAGCAAATGCTTTAGAAGTAAGTGGTTGGAATTAATAAATATATTTTCATAATTATTTAAGTTACTTTAGAAAATGGAGAAACTTTTAGGAAAGTGTAAAAATTTGAACGCAGTTGGATTCGAACCCGCGCCTCAGTAGACTTTACACCGGGCTCTGTCGAAATTCTTATAGGCTTATTACATTTTTTTTAATATTAAAGTATTAGTATAACATATTCATTAATTATTGGCATTTGATACCCATCCACTGAAAAACCGGCTCTGAGTGCTTTAAGTTATACATTCAAAACCTGTCATTGTATTTTTTTATCAGTATTCCCTATAAAAGCTTTAACAAAATTTTACTTTGTAAAAAGAATAACGACATAGACCGTGTGTAATGATAAGGTTTCTATTTACATTAGATTTGTTTAATATACATAGATATATAAATAGTAAATAATGTGTTTGAAAAGACAAGACTTAGATAATAATAAATATTTAAGTATATAATAATAAAAATGTGAACAAAAGTGTAATCAGATTTTTTAAAATTATAGAATAAAACTATAACTTTATCACCAAATTGTTTCAAAAGTTTTGAAGTACAAATATTAATTCCATAATAACTTGAATTTACAAAGTTATTTGAACTGAAAATAATATAATGACCTAAATTGGACCAAAACTAAACAAACTTTTACTAAACTTGTATAATTTTAGTTTTTGGTTTGACCTACTGGTTGTTTTAAAATAAATTATATTAGACGAAAAAGTTAAATAACGACTTAATTATACAATAATCAAAAAAGTATTACTCAAGTTATACAATTACTTATACTTTTTTTTAGCTTCACGCTGTATCCCGCACACAGCCGGGTAGACAGAGGAAACCTAGTGTTAAGACACTACGTTCCCCACTTTCCGCCGAATTCGGAGGCACTGCGTGTTAAGTGGCGGAACTTAACGCCGCGCTTTGCCTCGATAAAATAGAAATATTAAATATTCCCACTCCTCGAGTGGGAATCGAACCCACAACCAGTAGCTTTACAGGTACACTTTGTGCCACTGCGCCGCGGCTGGCCCCTGATTAAAGATTTTATAAATGATAACACGCCTTGGGAATGAAATAGGCTATTTCAAAAATAGGCTATTTCAAAAGTATCAATGTAAGCACTAAATCTGTATACCACAATTACTTTAAAAAAAAGAAGTCCCGCTGAGTTTCTTGCGCCGGTTCTTCTCATGTTTGAGGCATTAACTTTAGTGAACCGGTGATAAACTATTTGGCGTTCAAAAAATATAGCATGTAACTTCTTATTTTGAATAAAATTATTTGACTTTGACTTTGACTTTGTGGGTTCGATTACTAGTCGGGGGAATAATTACATATTAGGGGAGAAGTGGCATGAAAGAGCCAGTTTACTAAACAGAGCAAATTATACACTCGAAATGAAAGAAATTATAATTAATTTTTTCTCAAACTATTCTTTATTTATTGGACTTGATATTTTCTTAGGAAAACACCTTAAATATAATATGATAGTCAATCAAATTATCATTTTTAAAAAGTATGTAATTTGGCTCTTTCATAACTTTTCAGTATTGAAAGAGACACTAAAAGTTTTGAAAGAGCTAGTTTGTATTATAAAGTTTTGTGGTAAACTTAGCGTTTATTAAAAATGATTATATAATTTAAAAAAATATCTAAAAAAGTCTTTTAAATCTAATATTTTTAATATACTAATGAAATTAACTCTATCAGTCATTAATGACAAACTAGGAAACACTTTAATCTCAATACATTATTCAGTCATAACTATTATTATACCATCTTAAAATATAAAAGGCAGATTATTAATTATAAATAACCATTTTTTACAAAATAACAAATGATATCTTCTAGAAAAAACAACACTGTAAAATCTTTAAGAATCTAAAAAATTATTCATTTGAGAGCTTTTAAAATCTTTAACCAAGCGTCACTCGCAGTTTCATTTCTTTGCCATTTAGATGGGACATCATTTGCCATGGAATAATCAAATGCCAGCTTTCTTGTTTGTTGTCGTGTTAGCCCATAACACATTTTAAAAGCAGTCTTCAAGTAGTCCGCAAGTATATTCTCTTGCTCTAAAGTGAAAATTTGCTTATATCCTATATTAGGAAAGTGCTTATAAAATGTTTCACCAGAAGCTTTTACTTTCTTAATTATTTTAACTAAGTTAGCCCTTGATATATCTACGGCGAGTGCAGTTTTGTTTAGAGACTGGCCTTTTTCCAAAACTTCACTTACTGCTCCTTCAATTACCGATTTTTCGGGTCTACTTCGTTTTTTATACCATTTTTATCCGTAATGCCATATGTAAAATAAGCTATTAAAAATATATTAAAAAGAAAGCGTAATTATTATTATTGCATATTATTTACAAAATTTAAATACAAGGTTATGAAAAAGCCAGGCATGAAAGAGCCAGCTCTTTTAAGGCTTATTCACTCGGCTCTTTCATAACCTTTTCTTTAAAAAAATAAAACCTTCAAAATAAGAATAATGTCGAAAGTTTTCGGCTTAGTTTTTACGTATCTACAAAGCCAAATATATGCACAAACTCAATCAATAATCCCTGTACCTATATTTGTTTACAATAATTTACTAAAAAACAACATAAGTGAAACGAAATAGTTACTTTTTAGTGGGAAAATCTTTGACTCGACGTATCGGCGTCCAACGGTTTCGGCCAACTGTCAAATGCTTGTGGCTGATAGGAAATCAGTATTGCTTCTTAAAAATATAATTTCCAGCCAGATCTACTCTTAAACTACCGAAATAATGCAAATGGCTCTTTCAAAACTTGGCTCCTTCATGCCACTTCTCCCCTACTTTTATTTCTACATTCTGGTAATTAAGGTAAATCCCTTCGTTCACCCTGCGAAATGCCACAAAATGTCTCGATTTCAGGCGAACGGAGTGTCTTGACACTAAGCTCTCTCTCTGACTACTCTGCTACTGTAAAAAAAAGATAAAAAAATTGATTAAATATCCATTTTATAGGTATACTTCAAATGCAATGGTGTTAAAACACAAGCCTTAAATTTCGAATTCGTTGATCCTCAAACCGGGGTGCGAATTATTGAGGGTGAATACAAAGTGACGAGGGAACAAGTCGAAGAGTACTTCGGCAGTGAAAAATTTCAATGTTCCTGCTTCGCTTGGACCAGCCGAGGCCAGATAAGGAGTCAGCCGGCCACTATAGAGCTAGCATGTAAGTCGATACTGAGTATGTTTTTAATCTAATTAACAAGTTACTTTTACCTTGTCTATGGTAATACAATTAAAATGTGTAGTGTCTAATCTAGTAAGGAATATTTAGTTTTTTTTTTTAGTAAAGTAATGTTTTTGATGATAAGTTGTTGTAGTTTAAAGGTGTTTTAATTAATGAGGTAGTTATGATTTTAAATTCGAAGTGTAATATTTGTATGTGTTATTGAAGCAAAAAATAAAGAACATAGTGTCTTATCACCAGGTTTTCTTTAGTTTCTATGTAAATTACGTAAGATATATGAAGACATATACTACAAGAAATTATGCAGCTAAAATAAAGCAGAAAGAAAATGTTTTATATTAAATTTTCTATTAAAGAGAATAGAATATTTTTATGCATAATAGGACAATCAAACAGTATTTAGTGCAGAATTAAACGCCACGCTTAGTTTTGCCAGAATAGTGAGGATAAAATATAATAACTCCCCTAATGGGGGTTGTAACCAAAACTAATCTTGTTTACAGGGATCTCCCCCTAAGTAATTTGTATTGGCTAGGCACTTCGTTCTTTATATTTTTTGTATATACTAACGAAATCGTTATCAAAAGCCATCGTGGCACAGTTGGGCTACGTCTGACTGTAACCGCGATGGTTGTGGATTCGATTTCTATTCGGGGAAATGATTAAATATTATTTTCTATTTCCCGGCATGGCGCGGCGTTATATTCCGCCACTTACATACAATATCCAAGTTTCGGGCAGAACGTGAAGAAAGTAGTGTCTTGACCTCAGGTTCTTTCCAATTAGGGTAATTAGTTTTATGGAAAATAACATGAAGCTGCAAATAAAGCTAACAAAATAATATGAATATGTCTAGATATAAAGAAGCATTTCTCAGTGGCCCCACAATCGCAGTTAGCGAAACAATATGCACCGGTGACCTTCAGATGTGAACCACCTCAAGCTGCACCCTTCGCACAATTGTATTGGTTGAAAAATGGAGCTCCGGTTACAGTGGACGATAATGTCCAAATATCCAAGGAAGGGGATCTGGTTATCAAGCAGGCTACTTTGTTGGTAAGAAGAAGTAAAGAAGAATTATTTTAATTTAGTAATATTAGTAGATTTTTTAATGTTTTTAGAGACGATTTCCATTATTTATGTAAAAAATTAGAAATTGGTATTATATATATTTTTTAAAACGGGACATACGAAGATGCTACCATACAAAGTGCGAAGTTGAGTATAGTAAGTACTCAATACGCAAGGTTCGAATGTGTGGCTAGCTAAACGTGAAACTGAAACCTTAAAGCCTAAGGTAAAGAGACTAATATCTGGTGCACATTCAATATTTTTCTTTCTTCCTTTTTATTTAATTTCTTTTTATTTATAATAATTAAGAAACATAATAATCTTCAGACGATAATTATAGACAATTTATTGTTTTAATCTACTTTTTTTAAACCTTGGAACCTAGTGTTAGACACTCCGTTCTCTACTTTCCGCCGAATTCTCGAGGCATTGAGTGTTAAGTAGCAGAACTTAACGCCGCGCTTTTGCCTCAACACGAAGAAAATTGAAATATTAAATACTTTCATTTCTCGAGTGGGAATCGAACTCACAACCAGCCGCGTTAAAGTCATAATTTGAGCCAGAGGCACCACGACTGGCCTCTTTAATATTAATTAAACTTAACTAAAATTAATATTTACTTTACTTATTATATTTAATAGTTTTACTAATAAAAGCATATTGCTTTTCCCTAATTCTATATCCAATCACAAAACACATGTTAAAACTCTTTGCCGTAGACGTTGCGAAAAACATTCTAACTATAATATGCATTTAGTATTCAAAATACGTTAGTAGTAAAATGTAAGTCTAGACAGGCTACAATTTGCAGGACATGGCCAACTACACCTGCGTCGCGGAGAACCTCGCCGGCAAGAGGATGTCCGAGCCGGCGCTTCTCACTGTGTTCGGTAAGTTTATAGTGAAATCTTGTTAAATTTTTTAATGTTATATTAAATTACGATTTTCTTATTGATTTTTATTTTACTAGATTCTTTTATAATTATTGTCATGGAAATTGTGTTCGTATGTTTGTGAAATTAGGTGTATTTTAAAATTTAACTTAAAAAATGTGGCCAGTCGTGGCCCTGTGGCACAAGCGTGTGACTGTAAACGACTGGTTGTGGGTTCGATTCCCACTCGAGGGGTAGAAATATTTAATATTTCCATTTTCTTCGCTCTGGTGTCGATGTAAAGCGCGGCGTTAAGTTCCGCCACTTAACACGCAAAGCCTCCGAATTCGGCGGAAAGTGGGGAACGGAGTGTCTTAACACTAGGTTCCCTCTGCCTACCCTGCAGTGTGCGGGATACAGCGTGAAGCTAAAAAAAAAACTTAAAAAACGGAATAATTTAATATTAATACAATAATAAATTATCATCTTAAATATCGTTTTATTTATATATTTATTTATCAAAATAATAAAAAAAAACAGCTTCACGCTACTTCCCGCATAGCAGGTTAGCCAGAAAAGTTAAGACACTCTCCACAAGTCTCCACTTTCAAATTTATAACACTTTGTTCTTTATAACACTTGCTGAAATCAATCAAAGTGTTAAAGTTTGGATATGATTTTTTTTAATAAAGCATTAAAATATGTAAATACTACAATACCTCAGCTACAGCTATATTAACATTTTTAAAAAATATTATTTTCATACAAAGCAAATTTGAAAAACTTTTTTAGATAACGATAACACAGTGAGAATCGAACCCGTCCAAGCGTCTTGACCACTAAGCCCTCAGCCATGCTATTCTACTATCGGCAGAAAAGTCATCGTCGTCGTTAAAATTATTACGCCTAATTCTTTTGTTAGCATCTCTGTAGAGATAAAATTACATAAGTATTATTCACACACTTCTGATATAAAAAAACATTTTCAGAAAACGTGTATTTTTTACGTTTTCTTTAGGTTTTTTATTAAAGCTTTGGTTACACATTGTAATCCATATTTCCATAATAATATTATAAATGCGAAAGACGGTTTGTCTGTCTATTAGTGACACTTTTACGACTAATCTATCGGCCCGATGCGGAATAAAAATACATGAAGACCCAGTTTCTAACATAGCCTACTTGTTATTTCAAAACCAGCCCCTAAAAGGTTGAAATAGAGAATGAAAGTTTATATTAAATCTAAATCGCTTCACCGATTTCGATGAATTTTGTTACAAAAATAGTTGATTAATGACTATATATAAAAGTTAGTTTATGTTTATTTTTTAGCTTCACGCTGTATCCCGCACACAGCAGGGTAGGCAGAGGGAACCTAGTGTTAAAACACTCCGTTCCCCACTTTCCGCCGAATTCGGAGGCTTGCGTGTTAAGTGGCGGAACTTAACGCCGCGCTTTACCTCGACACCAGAGCGAAGAAAATGGAAATATAATTTCCATACGTCGAGTGGGAATCGAACCCACAACCAGTCGTTTTACAGTCACACTCATGTGCCACTGGGCCACGACTGGACAAAAATAGTTTATGACGTAATATTAATTAATATAAATTTACATAATATAAATTTTGATTTGTTTATTTTATTAATTTTTTCGAAAACCAACCCGTAAGGGGCTGAAAAATTGTGTAGTTCGCAGGCAAGGCCGCGAGCGGTCGCTAATACCTGAATAAACGTATATACATATGTATATACCTGTTTCGTAAGTTCCCAACAAGTAGTCGACTCAAGCCCAGCAGTCCGCCATTTCTGTAACTTAATATTGCATTTCAATTCGTCCGTTGTGAATTCTTTATTTCTATTGTGCAGACTCCGCTCTGTTTGAATGGCTGGCTTTATTTTTCCTTTATGACATGTTAGAGAGTACTGGGTACTAGAGTTTTATCATCGGTATAAATATATGTATGTATTTTTTATTAAGACAATACTAGAAAACATTCCAGTCGTGGCCCAGTGGCACAAGCGTGTGACTGTAAACGACTGGTTGTGGGTTCGATTCCCACTCGAGGAGAGGAAATTATATTTCTATTTTCTTCGCTCTGGTGTCTAGGTAAAGCGCGGCGTTAAGTTCCGCCACTTAACACGCAAGCCTCCGAATTCGGCGGAGAGTGGGGAACGGAGTGTCTTAATACTAGGTTCCCTCTGCCTACCCTGCTGTGTGTGGGATACAGCGTGAAGCTAAAAAAAAAAAACTAGAAAACATTGGAGATAGCGTCTAAATGTAAATGAAATTCGCTTAGGGTTGATTTTTTATTATTTTCATTAAACGGTTCTGACAAAGACCAAGCGCATTTAGTTTCCTTACAGCATTGAGTTCCCTTACTCATCATGCAATGTCTTAAATTCAGACATAAAGTGGAGGACGGAGTGTCTTGACACTATATCAATAATCTCTGCGGGAACAAATATCAAGCTGAAAGAAAATAAAGGCTAAGAGTACTAGGAAGATTTTAATCTTTTTAAGGATTTCTATTAAAAGCAATACTAATTAGATATCATTCTATAACATTTCTATTTTATCTTTAACAAAGTGTTATATAAATTTAGATTTTGACTATTAAGCAATACATATATTGTTATCATCCCATCTCGCAGTGTGAAAACGTAACGAATATTGGATTTTAAAAAAGATAAAAGAAAAGATCATTTAAAGTCTTATAAATGATACTCTCTTATGTGAATATATTAAACATTCACAAGAAAAATGGGAAATAACAATATTTATAAATATTAATCATTTTCCCCCAATTATGAATTGGATTCACGATCATTACGAATTACTTTTAAATATTATCTGTGTGCTATTCCACACTTAGGAAAAGTGAAAAAGACATTTAGAAAACGTATAAAAATTGAACACAGCGGGATTCGAACCCGCGCCTCCTGAATACTGTCCAGGCGCTCTAAATTAGTTTTATTTGAACAGTAAACGGTGGTTGGACAGCGTGGTCGGCATGGGGAGACTGTTTCTGCGGTGGGTCAGTCAGTGACAGTGGAAGAGGCAGACGTCGGGTTAGAAGCTGTACTGCACCACGACCCCTGAACGGAGGACAGCCATGTATAGGACCTAGCGTGCAAAAAACGCAGGATTGCTTAGATTGTGATTTAGGTAAGTGTGTTGGTTGATAAAATTAAGCTTTTGTGGAATCTGAATGTTAACAACGTGAACGGTGTGAGCTCAACTTTCATTTGCTATAATTATATATTTAAATGGTTATCAGTTTTTCTCTCTAGTAAGATAAACACTTTAAGTATA
This sequence comes from Dryas iulia moderata, assembly GCA_019049465.1. NCBI lineage: Eukaryota > Metazoa > Arthropoda > Insecta > Lepidoptera > Nymphalidae > Dryas > Dryas iulia. The sequence goes on from CM032425.1 coordinate 12,977,747, forward strand.
ATTTACATGTTACTTTAAAGTACTTAGGCAGAAAATAAAAAAAAATAAGAAATCACATGACGCGGATTGTAGCGGATGCTATTGATAATTTAAATAAAATATTAAAGTAAATAATAATATATGAAGTCTAGTTTTCTATCGGAGTATTATTTCTTTCTGAAGAACAATATTGAACATAACAAATTAAACAAGCCTATTTTCATTGGATTATTTTTATTAGCAAAAATTAAAAAAAAAATATAAAATTAATAAATTTTTATTACCATCATATTGGACATGAATGTAGTTATGATAGATACATATATCATAACATCACAAGCGTGTGACTACAAACGACTGGTTGTAGGTTCGATTCCCACTCGAGGAGTGGAAATTATATTTCTATTTTCTTCGCTCTGGTGTCGAGGTAAAGCGCGGCGTTAAGTTCCGCCACTTAACACGCAAGCCTCCGAAATCGGCGGAAAGTGGGGAACGGAGTGTCTTAACACTAGGTTCCCTCTGCCTACCCTGATGTGTGCGGGATACAGCGTGAAGCTAAAAAAAAATAAATAATTTCAAACACAAACTTTATACATTCCTATGAAAAATATAACAAAAATATTTAAAATATAGCCATATCATACGTTTAACATTACCACCACCATGTGACCGTAACATTCTGTGCCGTTACAAAGGATGTATACCGAGGACGTGTCCCCGCATGTAATATCTAGAAAAGCACGCTTGTTCATTATTCATGCACATTTTAGAGTACACTGACCAGATACGAGTATCTGACAAGGAAGCTTTAGCGGTCTAGTTTACTTATATGTACCTAGTTGAAATACTCTATATTTCTTTGGAGAAAACTTGTTGCAAATTTAGTTATTTTCGTATACATATATAATATTATTACTTGTATTTTAAGTTTTATGAAAAGGAAGGAAATATGGAAAGGTGAAAGGAAATATGGAAAGGTATATTTGCAAATCTTTTGCCTGCCTGTCTGTATACTGGATTTAATCTAGTAAGCAATCGAAACATTTCGATTTCGATGCGACTTGGTGATATATATAGGTGTAAGGTATATTTGATGCAATTAAAATGTACTGTTTTGTTGTTTATATTGAATACTCATATTTAAAAAAATTAAATAGCTTCACGCTATATCCCGCACACAGCAGGGTAGGTAGGTAGAGGGAACCTAGTGTTAAGACACTCCGTTCTCCACTTTCCGCCGAATTTGGAGGCTTGCGTGTTAAGTGGCGGAACTTAACGCCGCGCTTTACCTCGACACCAGAGCGAAGAAAATGGAAATATAATTTCCACTCCTCGAGTGGGAATCGAACCCACAACCAGTCGTTTACAGTCACACTCTTGTGCCACTGGGCCACGACTGGCCACATACTCATATTTAAATTGTTTTAATTACAACTTATTTCGACCTGCAATGACAGCCGCAATGAGCTACCTACGCATAAATAACGGCTCTTGACAATACGTGAAGATTAAAACTTTTTCAATTTTAGTAGAGTTCAGTTGTTTAGTTGCGGTATTTCGAGGTGTTTTAGTTAAATTCAGAAAAAAAAAACATTTCAATGTTACATTTTTTCACTTTTCTTATATTACCTTCACCTGTTTAATTTTATTTGTAGTATTTCATCCAGATAGTATATCCAGTAAATTGTTAAAGTATTTACTCTTACATTGCATACTGCCTGAAGTATGATTAGTAATTACAGCAGGTGACAAGCGTTATTAGTGGGACACTTCCAAGACGTCGCCATGGCGCCTTTATAATGGTTTTCAATAGATACAATATTAGAATAGTATTTTTTTAACTTCAAGTTGCTACGTTTACTTATTTAAAATTTATAAACTAATAGTAGCATAAAACGAAGTACTTCTTCTGTTTAAATATTCAATATCAATTTATGTGTCACTTAAAGAGGCGTGGTGCAGTGGGATATCGGCCAACTGTAGACATATTGGTTGTGGGTTCGATTCCCACTCGGGGAAATTAATATAATAAAACTATTTTTATTTGTAGGTCAAAGAGCGGCATTGAATTTCGCGACTCAACACGCAATGTATAGAATAAGGGCAGAAAGTTGGAGATGGAGTGTTTTGACACTAGGATCTCTCTGCCTATCCTCCTACATGGGAAAAAGTGTGAAGCTGCAAAAAAACCTTCCTCTAATTGGTATTCGATCCCACTTTATTTTACCCATATTAATTACAAATCTTATTTCAGATTTATACGTGGACAGCTTAGATGAGCTGGCGGATGAGTCATCGGATATAATATTAGGTATGACATATAGTTAATAAATTTCTTTTCACAATCCTTAAATATTGCTTATTTATTGAGGCCATCGTGGTGCATTGTGACCGTGTCGTGTCTAGAAACGCGATGGTTACGGGTTTGATTCCAACTTGGGGAAATGACAATTAAGTTATAATAAGAACTTTTGTTTTCACGATTAATACATTTAACATAATCAAGTAGACTCAGGTGAGTCTACCTGTGGCCATGGACTACTGTAAAGTGTTCGAAACGTGGGGTTTTCTAAAAATATATTTATGAATACCAGAAATATACGCGATTAATCCGGTTAAAAATAGTTCCATTTTAAAATGTCAAATTATTTTCATGTCTCAAATGCGGGTGGTAGTGGAGGATGTAGTGTCTTCTTGTGAACGGAGTGTCGTCTTATAGAATATTGACATGCCATTTTTAATGTGAAAAGTAGCAAACATACCAATTTTTGTTTATCATAATAATAAATGTTAAAGAGTTAATAAAATAAAAAAAATATATAACAATTCCATTTAGGACGTTGGTCTCAATGGTCTGAATGGTCTCGATGCGATTCCGATTGTCTTCACACTCGACGAAGGAAATGCATAACAAGCACACCTTGTTTGGGAAAAGAGTATCAAGTGGCGCAATGCAAAATGTGTGTCAGGACTTCTAAATCCGATATTATTCATGACGGTAAGTCATTTTTAAATAACTGTAGTTTTTTGGGTAATAAACTATATTTTTAGTTACATACGAAACAATATATGTAATGTTGTATATACTTGTATTTCTTTAGAGAAAACTTATTACTTGCATATAAATTATGTACTACTACTACTATTGATTATAAAATTTTTGTTTACGCCGTCGTGACTCATGATGCAGTGTGACAGCTTCTGAAAGTAGACGTGATGATTGTGGGTCGATTCGAATTCGAGGGGATGATTATTTCAATTTTCGTTTCTTCGCTCTGGTACCAAAGGCAAAGCGTGGCGTTGAGTTACGCCACACAACACGCAATGTCTCGAATTCAGGAGCAGAGTGGAAGACGGAGTGACTTAACACTAGGTCCTTTCTGACTACCCCGCTTTACAGAAAAAGCATGGACTTGTAAAAAAAGCTTAAATGAGAATGTTAGTTAAATTAAAAATATTTTTAGGTGCGTCATACTGGCCTCTGCTAATAGCATTGTCTATAGCATTCCTTATATTCATAGTAGTTGTCATTTTGGGCATTAAATATATGAAGATACGAATGGCTGAAAATTCTCCATACGCGAAACCACCTCCTGGTAAGTTTGTACATATTTTTAAAATATTTTATTGCCTTATATAAAATAAATAATACCACGTTAAAATTAATTGTTATTAATACGAATTAAAAGTTTAAGTGGATTTTAATGCAATTGCTATAAAAAAACCAATACGATAGTAACATTATAACATTAAATACGTTGTGTATTAAATAAGTTATAAATGTTGAATTCACCAAATTTACAAATTATCGTTTTCAAATGTTTTACTTCTCTCCCTTTTCTTAGACTAGAATAGTAATAAGTTTCAACAAGTATATTAGAATTTAAAAGCAGATGGATAGAATTCATAGCTGTGAGATCTTCATAGTGACTTGAATTATCTCCAAGAGGAGCGGGTTGAGTCTCGCTACGTTAATTTTTTGTATATTTATATTTATAAAAATGTTCTTTTTATATTATGTCTGTCAATGATATTTTAAAAATGAAGAAATTATATATAATCCAAACAGGTACAAATTACTTTGGTAACGTAATAAAGCGTACATTAACTAACCAACCGGATCTCACAATACACGAAGAGTTCCACACAGTGGACTCGAGGCGGACACACAGACAGACGAGCATGTCGAGCAATAGGAACGAACATTTGTATGAAGTACCACAACTTGCTAATAGGTAAGTGTTTTTATAATACAAGGTTTATAAAGATTGACGTTTCATGGGTTCAATTCCCAGTTTAAGGAAATTATAGCTTCACGCTATATCCCGCACACAGCAGGGTAGCAGAGGGAACCTAGTGTTAAGACACTCCGTTCCCCACTTTCCGCCGAATTCGGAGGTTTGCGTGTTAAGTGGCGGAACTTAACGCCGCGCTCTACCTCAACACCAGAGCGAAGAAAATGGAAATATTATTCTTTTTAATATCTAGCTTTTTCCAAGGTAACAGGGTAGTTTTTTATTTTTTTACAATTTAATTTATACCACTACGGATATAAGGTCTGTACCTTTTTTTAAAATAATCTTTTTTTTATATATAAATTCCTTTTTTAACAGGGTAGTTAGATCTCTCTAGAATCTAGTGTTAAGACACTCCACTTTCCGTTTTCCGCCTGTATTGCTCGTAAATTGGCAGAACTCAACGGATCGTTGTGTTTTGTTTACCACGTGGAAAAAATAGAAATAATTTTATTATGATTATTCCTCCGCATGGGAATCAAATCCACAACTGATAGTATTTATCAGTCAGACGTTGTGCATTGCGTACAATAGTCTTATTTTATGTGAAGGATATTTAAATATTATCTCGATTTTTTAAATGTTTTGAATAGGTTGGTTTACATTTTGTCGCTTTATTTATATTTTAAGACATATTTTTTTAACACTGCGAGCGGAACCCAACCCTGCATTTTGTTTTATCAAGCCAATAGATAGATATTTACATATTTCAGACCCATCGACCATTACAAATACCTAATTATATTTTTTTCGTAGATTGAAATTTCAATTTATTATCACCGCGTTTAGCCAAACGGTGGATTAAATAAAAAGCGGCATTAAAATTGACTAAACTTTTGAGAGAGACGATGTTACAATACTACTACATTCTTTATGGTTATTTTATTGTTTATGTAGTCATTTTTTACGTTTTTTCTAACTATTATAATAAAAAAAAATAGGCAAGTAAAACTTAATCTCGAGACATTCATCCATTCATTCATCTTTCTCTTTCCGCCCAAATGTATGATATTGCGTGTACAGTGACGGAACCCAACACCGCGCTTTACCTAATTAAGGATGAAAAATTAAATATATTCATATACATATAACAAACGCATGGTCCCACAGCGTCATAGATTTATGACAAACATACACATTCAAATGAATAGTCAATTATGCAAATTGCATTCAGTTTTTGATATTATATGAATTCTATGAGCCGTATTAAAGTTAATATTCTATGTAATTAAAACGCAACAGTGGCACTTTAATTATGAAAATGTGTTGGCTAATTACAAACCTCGGTTTAGCTTAAGCTAGTTTGTTAATGCAAATTTTAATCAATCAGTTACATCGATATTTGATAGCAGTTATATAACTATTATAAAAATATCTAATTTTTAATATTAAAATATATTATAATATTTTTTTGTTATTGTTTATATTTTACGTATCTACTTTGTAGACGTGTTATGTGACGGGATAACACAAACTCTATGATTGCGTCCATAGTCAGATTATTTCGTAAAATAAGTATTTGTAGTAATTCAAGTTTTGTAAATATAAATAACAGTTTAAATAGAAAGATACAGACAAAAAGAAAGAATACTTATAAAAAAAAATAAATTAAATAGCTTCACGCTATATCCCGCACACAGCAGGGTAGGCAGAGGGAACCTAGTGTTAAGACACTCCGTTCCCCACTTTCCGCCGAATTCGGAGGCTTGCGTGTTAAGTGGCGGAACTTAACGCCGCGCTTTACCTCGACACCAGAGCGAAGAAAATGGAAATATAATTTCCACTCCTCGAGTGGGAATCGAACCCACAACCAGTCGTTTACAGTCACATGCTTGTGCCACTGGGCCACGACTGGCCACTTGAAAAAATACTTAAAAGATTTAAAAAGAATAGAATACTTTAAGAAAGATGCGGTGGGCATCATGGCGCAGTGGGAGGACTTTCGGCCGTAAACACACGTATGGCGGGTACGATCCCCATACGCACTCGTTGAAATTATTATTTTTATATTATTTTTACTGTCCTACTCTAATAGAATAAAAGGTAGCGTTGAGCTCCGCCATTCACCACGCTATGTCTCGAATTCGGACAGAAGGCAGGGAACGGAGTGTCTTAACCCTAGGTTTTCCGCTTACCTTTTTTATAGGAAAAAGCCTGAAGCTAAAATAAATTATAGTAAAAGGATATAGTACGGTTTGCGTATGTATAATAACACACATTGGGCTGCATCTCCCCTAACAAAGTTAATTTATAGACGCGACCAATTAGCTATTCTTTTAAATGCTATGGGGGACTGAGCTAATTGGAATTGCAAAAAACAGTGCTGGTCTATAAATTGCCTTTTTAGAAGGAATAGATTATCTCGTATAAATAAATTATTTAACTGGGTAGGTACAAAAAATACATTAAGTATTTAACAAATTTCAAACAATAAATAAAACTATAAATCGGTACTTTCTTAAATGATTTACCTTTTTCCAATTAGAGATTTCTACACATATATTTTTATGTACATAAAGATTTACAAACAAATTCTTACTCAAGTGTCAAAAAGTAAAAGTATTATATAACTTAGATGGAACTTTTGTCCCGTGGGGGGACGGGTTAAGAATACAATTCCCCCTCGCCGCTGGGTAGCGTCCCGTAAAAGGCGGGTAACCCAGTAGCTTGGTGGTAGGAGATTCGTTCTCCGACTGGCTCGCGACCACTATCATGTCAAAGACGAACCGCCAAATATCTTATGATGTGTTCCGGTTCGACGACATGTAAGCCAGCTCTCCCTATTCCCACCATTCCCATCCTTCCTCCCTCCTTCTGTCCTACATTCCCAAGGCTGGCAACGCATCCATAACTTTATTGTTGTGGATGTCTATGGGCGAAGATAACCACTTAACACCAGGTGGGCCTTCAGCTCGTTTGCCTCCTTTATTCCATAAAAAAAAATGTTAATATAACGACAATTTTTATTATATGTATTGTTCATCAAGTAACATCTTCATAAAACCGAAGAAGCTGGGCAAAGTACCAATTGTGTTAGACGAATAGACTAGTTATTATATAACGCGATTTAAATATGCGATCTTGTTTCGTCAATTTTTTTTTCATGTACCTCTATTTTTTATAATTTCTTATGTTTTATAAATATTTTAATTTACTACAATTTTAAATAAATTCCAACATACTATTATAAATAATTAATTTCAGCTACATGTCCCCGATAGATCACGAGGTAAGAGCACCGGAGAGCTTCGCTTGCAAGGACAAGGAGTCAGACCGCTCTGACTCCAGCTGCTTTATGAGCTGTGAGTTGACATGTCACCTACTTTGTAGAGTGATTATATGAAAAATGTCAATTGAGGTTGAATCGAGTGGAGTCGAGTATAAAATTATTCCAAATATATAAAATATTCAAAATATAATATATAAAATAAATGTTACTCGAAGTAGAATCGAATTGATAATTCTAAAATCATAATTTGAAAAAATCATTTAAAATATATGAAAAAAATGTACATAACCTTATAAAATCGTAATATATGTCATAATGATTTTGATAATAGATAACGAAAATCATTATTTACAAGTACTTAATAGTCTTTCTTTAGTCTAAAGGCCTTAATAGTCTTCTGTAGTCTAAAGCCTGCAAGGAGAAAAAATTGTAAACTTAACTCCATAAATAAATATTTCAAGTTATAGGTACATACATAACTGATTATTTATATTATTTAAGAAAGAACAGAAAAATACCACAACTATTTTTTTTTTAGTTTCACGCTGTATCCCGCACACAGCAGGGTAGGCAGAGGGAACCTAGCGTTAAGACACTCTGTTCCCCACTTTTACCACAAATATTAATATATTGTTTTCATATAATCACTCTGAAAGTTTATTGCTTAAGTTTGAAATAAAATATGTACGATTTTTTCTAAGTATAACTTAGACATTACCTTACAGCGGGATCATCGTATGGCAATGAAAGTGTAGAAATGTCGCCTTCGCTTAAAAATAACGCTTCAGTAGATTCCAAATTTATGAACGCACACTATCTAGAGACTGCTACATCTAAAATTATAAATACTGACGGTGATTGGCTCAACTTGGACAAGTGTGGAGTGAGATTGTTTATTCCCGATGGAGTGGTGGAGAAAGGTGAAGAATTGTTCTCCATAGAGGTCACGGATGAAGAATGGAACAAGCCAAACTTACAAGAAGGTAACTTTTGCAATCAAATGTTATTTATAAATATTAAAAGTTTTTTTAATGGTTTTTATTTTCAAGATAATAAGGTCACAAAGTATTATTAAATTTAATTGATTTTATACTCTTTCTATTCTCAACTTCAGCCATTTATATTTGACCCCAATAGACTAGACACAATTTAAAATATATTGGAACTCACCTTGGCTTAGATTGAAATATCTCGACCTTAATTCTGATTTATTTTTAATATTAACTTCCTAAATTTGCCATTTCTTATTTTAACAGGTGAAACACAACTAAGTCCGATAGTTCGATGTGGGCCAAAAAATTTTCATTTCTGCAAAGCAGTAATACTGACGTTTCCGCATTGTGCCGCGTTAAAAAACTCTAGTTGGGTGCTCTCTATACTACAGAAGCCTGAAGAAATAAATTCTAGAGAATGGAGGAAGGTCCTAACACTTGGCCAGGAAACACCAGGATCCCCATTATTCGCGCAAGTCGATCCATCAAAAGTGTACCTTGTGTGCGAATTTCTCAGCGACTTTGTCCTTATAGGAAGAAGTTTCAGTGCTTTAGACGCGAAATTGCTGAAAGTGGCCCTTTTTCTCAGCAAACGTACAGACGGCTGTTACAATCTTAATTTGAACGTATTTAATGACACGCCATATGCATTCTATGAGTGTTTTGAAAGTGAACGACGTTCGGGCGGCTTCCTTCTTTGCGATCCAAAAACGATTTGTTTCCAGGAGAATTGTTCTGATTTGTGTGTTAATGTCAGGGACGTGGGAACAGGATGGAAGATTCAATCTGGAGGCAAGTATCAGGAGCTCTCCTTCGCGCACATTTGGAATATGAACGTCAGATCACTTCATTGCCTATTCATTCTTCAGCAGACGGACGCGATCAATTGTTTAGAACTAAATATTTCCGTGTACCAAAAACAAAAACAGTCTAACTCGATAACATTCAATTTAAAAACAAACGATGTTAATTCGAATTTCAATTGTAATAAACGTTTCAGCTATTCGGGCGTGGAAATGGGTTACAGCGTTAATATCCTCGAGAATCCATTCAATTATTCGTCGTTATCGAAAAAAGAGGGCCGATATGATTTCGTTTATAGAAACAATGGTTTGCAAAGAAATAGTTTTACAGTTGACAATAATTATTATAGAACAAACGTTTTGACTAAGTCCGATAGGGTTATACTATGCAAGTTGTTAGACAGTCAAACGGTGAAGGGCAACGATTGGCGGTTACTCGCGGAGAAACTAAAGTTAACTTCTTTCTACTATTACTTCTCCAATACGTGTTCTCCGACGGAGAATATTCTCAACTTATGGTTATGTAGGAACAACGATGTCAATATGTTAGTTAATTTGTCGCGGATATTCAGGGAAATGTCTAGGATCGACTGTGCGACGGTCGTCGAGAGGCGTTGCTTTCCCAATTAGACTGATTTTTATTTTGATACACGTTATTCACACTTGTCGTGGCATTTTTTATATTTTTCAGTATTAGAAGCATTTAGGTAGATATTGATTTTTGTTTTATATCAGGACAATAATTTTAATGTACGTTAGCACCTTTTTAAATGATTTTTAGATATTCTGATACTTACAAAAATCGATATTCGATTCGTTGTGGCTTACATCGAGAATTTTAGTGAGTACACAGTTGACACACAGTATTAACATAGGTTTTATTTTAAGTAAAGGTGTCGAACACGTTATTCTTAAGATATTTCTTTAGATCAGTTTAAGTATATTTATTTGTCTAGTCATTTAAATAATAAAGTTTTAACTTAGATTCTTTTGAACTCTCATAACTATGACGTTATGATACGCGTCGGAAATGCACAGTAAAGTTTGAGTAGCTTGTTAAGCAAATTATTTAGAAGAGAACTGATGTTGAAATATATTTTCTAGGCTATAAGTTAGTTTTTTTTTTTTTTTTTTTTTTTTTTTTTATGTGATAAAGGAGGCAAACGAGCCGAAGGCCCACCTGATGTTTAGTGGTTACCTTCGCTCATAGACATCCACAACATTAAAGTTATGGATGCGTTGCCAGCCTTGGGAATGTAGGACAGAAGGAGGGAGGAAGGATGGGAATGGTGGGAATAGGGAGAGCTGGCTTACATGTCATCGAACCGGAACACATCATAAGATATTTTGCGGTTAGTTTCAACGAAATTGTTGTATTATTGGAACACTTTGATTATATAAGTGAAGATAAAGCGATGAAGAATGAAATATGATTTTATAAAATGCCTACCAAAAATTGTAGATTTCGATAACTTGGCTTTGAAGAAAGCTCTTTTACGTTCAGTTTCCTATATTTTTATTGGTTATTGCTTTCAAAGCGCTTTACCTTGACATATATATAATCAATTGAAAAAACACATTTATGATTTATAACTGAAAAATTGTACATCTAATTGACATATTATTGCGTTCGCGTTTCGTATTCATTTTTTTTTCTTTTTAGCTTCACGCTGTATCCCGCACACAGCAGTGTAGGAAGAGGGAACCTAGTGTTAAGACACTGCGTTCCCCACTTTCCTCGAAATTCGGAGGCATTGCGTGTTAAGTGGCGGAACTTAACGCCGCGCTTTTGCCTCCATACCAGAGCGAAGAAAATGGAAATATTAAATATTTCCACTCCTCGAGTGGGAATCGATCCCACAACCATTCGTTTTGCAGTCGTTCGCCTGTGCCACTGCGCCACGACTCGTATTAGGTATTCATTTTACCTTCTAAATTGATGAGTGAGGTAATCGTGGTACATTGTTTGAACCTGACTGTAAATATAATTGGTTACGGGTTCAGTTCCCACTCAGGGGATTGATTATACTTAAATTATTTTTATTGATCCGTTCAGGTAAGCAGAAAAAATTAAAAAATACGTTAAGTTCCGCCAACCAATACGAAATGTCTCGGTTCCTAGCGGAAATGAAGACCAGAATAACATAAACTGTGAACCTAAAAAAAATAAAAGAATTTATTTTTCCACCTTATTTATTATTTAGTTGTATAATATGTCAGTTAGATACATATACTAAGAGTTCACACTATTAAATTAAAACAGCGGGATTTCCAGGAGGCACGGGTTCGAATCCCGCTGCGATCAAATTTTTATACGTTTTCTGAATGTCTTTTTTGTAGTACATGCAGCAGGCACAGTCTTCTAAAGAGAGACAGCTAACCACAAAGTAAACACGTTTAAAGTAAAAGATTAATTAATTAACAGTCTATATTATACATTACTATTTAAAAGTTTTATATTATATGTTCAAATGTATACGTTTTTTAGGTTGTGTGTTCCAAATTTTTTTAATATTTTTTTTTTTAGCTTCATGCTGTATCCTGCACACAGCAGGGTAGGCAGAGGGAACCTAGTGTTAAAACACTCCATTCCCCACTTTCTGCCGAATTCGGAAGCATTGCGTTTTAAGCGGCGGAACTTAACGCCGCGCATTGCCTCGATACCAGAGCGAAGAAAATAGAAATATTAAATATTTCCACTCCTCGAATGGGAATCGAACCCACAACCAGTCGTTTACAGTCACACGCTTGTGCCACTGGGCCACGACTGGCGCAATCTTGTAAAATAACAAATATTTATGTAATAGTGTGAACTCATGATTATTTCACCAAATGATCTATTGTGCTTCGTATATAAAGGAGAGTATGTTTTCAAAACATATTTAGTTATGTATAGTTACGAAACGAAATTTGTAATGTACGTTTGTTTAAGGAATATGAAAATGGTTTTAGTAGTGATTTTAAATTTTTCAAGTAAATATTTTAAATTAATATAGATTTGTTTTATTTCTAGTAATTAAATCTACCTCTAGGATCTTTATATAATGTATTCATTTATAACAGAACTAGCGGCCCGCTCACGGCTTCACCGTGTGAACTACATAACTGTTTCAATTGTTTGTATTGCAACCCCACGAGGGTTGGTGGGTGGATTTTTCATATATTAACTTTTATCCCCTATTGCAACTCTTTAACGGTTGATTTTTGAAAAAATAAATAGATTTGTTACTATTTTCATTTTAAATTTCATCCAAATTGGACCGGTAGATTAATTGTGAAAGTGTGACAGACAAACAGACAGACTTTCGCACTTATAATATAAATATGGGTAAAGACCGCATCAACGCTTAACATCAGGCTTGATGTAGTCAAACGTGAGCCTATCATCAATAAAAAAAGGGAAATACATGTAAAATAGTAGTGAGTCACCCACAACTTCGTATCGGTAGACCTTATGACATACAGCTTCACGCTTTATTCCTCATAACAGAACACAAGACAGACAAGACTTGCTGTCAAAAGACTCCATTCTCCACTTTCCGTTTAAAATTCAGTCACTATGTTAAATAGCGGAAGAAATTAGAAGGGAGAATTGAAAATAATATTAATATATTCAATTCCCGAGTGGAAATCGATTCCACGACTAATTGTGTTTAAAGTCTGACAGTATCCCACTGCGCCATGTTGGTCTTATATTATGAAAAATTAACAAAAAAATACATTTTTTCCCTATAGACTTCCGAAGTACTTAGTGCTCAACAATACCCAAGGGAACTGCATTCTCAATTTCTTTGACCGTCAGTGATTCATTAAGTAACAGAAGATATTGTATTTATTGAAACTGGGGTATCATTTTAATCCTAAAAAATATAAAATAAGTTTTTTTTCAACTTCACACGATTCTCCGCATAGCAGGGGTTGTTAGAAAGAATGTAGTGTCAAGGCATTCCGTTTCCCACTTTCTCTCCAAAATCGAGGCGTTGCAGAAATTAACGCCGCGCTTTGTCATAAAAAAAAATCATAGAAAATAATTCAACTTACACTATTATAAAGACACATAGAATCTATATAAAAAACATATAAAAAATTCTGTAAAACAACCATCCTGAGAATGCAATAACGTAATTGTATGTAACTTTTCAAATAATGAACTTACAGCCAAACTTTTTGACCTACTGCTGCATAGAAAGGAAGCCTCGTTCCACCAGTGTTCAGCCAATTAGGCAATGCGGGTTTTATATAACCCAATTTTGGAAAAGAATATTGTTAGATAGATTTTAACTCTTAAAAAATTCATGTAAATTTATGATGACTAGGACATGGGTAAAGCGGTAGGAGACCTGACTGGTATCTTTCGTAAATGCAAAACTAGGTAATCAATATGGAAACTATACAAATATAATATAACTAAATATACAAATATAATAAATAAATAGACTAACTAAATAAATATAATATTACTATACATTACCTACCTAGATACATTACCTACATTATTATATTTTCTCTCTTTAAAAATTTCCTCGTGTAGGAATCGAGAACAGATCTATCGAATCTACTGTTACTGTTATACATCCATACTAATATTATAAATGCGGAAGTCTGTCTGTGTGTCTGTCACATTTTCATGGCGGATTTACCGGTTCGATTTGGATGAAATTTTGAATAAAAGTAGTAAAAAATCCAGGGTCTGGGCTTCTTATTTTTTAAAAAGTCCACTTCTAAAGAGATGGAATAGAGGATAAAAGTTTATATGAAAAATCTAAACCACTTGACCGACTGTAATGAAATTTGGTATAAATATTGTTAATTATAGAAGGTTAAACATAGGCTAATTTATTTTTCAAAAATCCACCCCCGTGGGTTCACGCGGCCAGGTCCCGTGCGGGCCCTAGTACCTAATAAGAGACTTTGAAATGAAATGCTTGCTCGTAACTAATAAATACTCGTATGTATATCAGAACATTATTTACATAACAAATAAAAATCATTTATCACATATTTTATATACATTTATATTAGTTTCACTTGAAACTATCAAAATAAGAGCATCGTGGAATTGATAAGTCGCTTATATGAGACATGTTTCGCTGTCATCCGATTTACTTAAAAAAATTATACGTCATTATCATTAAATAATACAATATTTTAACGAGATAATCAATAAAAGGATGTTAATTTTTTCCTCTTATACTAACTTGTTATTATTATTTTATATTCGGAAAATTTTAATATAAAAAATACAGTACACAAAACAATAAAACATCACTAAATATTACAGCTTCAGAACATACTCCTGTGTTCCGTGACCCAAATACTAGGTATCAAGTATTAACGTTAGGGTTGGCGCCCGCGATTGCATTGTTTAATAATTGAACACCTTCCTACATTACTCTGTATTGAGAGCTGCTTCTGTTATAAGCGATAGAGGTTTAGGAGAAGAATGAATAGCTGACAATTTTTTTGATTAATGTTATATTTGAAGCTATTGTTATGGGTTTAATTCCCATGCAGGGGAATTATTTTATTTATTTTTTTCCGCTGCTGATTAAGTGTGGTGTTGAGCTTCCCCATACCTCACGCAATCTCAAGAATTCGACTGGAAAATAAGAGTGACATTAGGTTGTCTTTGTCCCGTCTATGCGAGGAAAATTGTGAAATTCAAGAAAAAAATTAATATCTAAATCTCAAATATTTTATTAAAACCCAGCCTATATTATAAAAAAACTATTTTGGCTGAAAAGCGGAGTGTATTGACACTAGGTTCCATCAGACTACCACGTTATGCGGAAAGACACTGAAATTGTAACCAAAGACATGCCGTGATTGTGAAATAATTAATTGAAATTTAAAGAATAAAAAATAAAGCATATAATGGTACGTTTTATCTTTTCATGAATCATATTTATGTTATGCAATTTGATATTTTGAATAACCTATTCACCATATGACCTAGCCAATTAAAAATATTATATAACACAAATACACAAAACGTCATATTGTTTATATTCATTACTATACCATCTACTAAACCTGAATCACATACTAGGAACCGACGATTTGATCTGCATGGCGGGAAGAGCTGAGCAAAGTATATATTTAATGTTATTATGTGTTAAGAAAGTTTGAAAACCTTAACTCTGAGTCTTATGACTTAATGATCCACAGCCTAAGTCTATGGGCACTTTTTGACTATTTAATAACCATTTATTCAAAATCAACAATTACAATTATCACCAAAAAACTTCACAGCACACAAGACACTGCTCGATATCCCTGCCAAATTTCAGAGGTCCACTACTAATAGTCCAGGAAGAGTTAAACCACAACGAAACACATTTTTGACCAGTAAGAGCTTCGCTTCGTTCAGCTCAATAAATTTATTAGGAAAATGACCAATAGAGCATTTTAAACCGTAATCATATTACCAAAAACGCCAAGTCAACTCTACACGCAGTATTCAATGAAACGTACCAAATCGCTTTACACTTAATCCACAGGCGAATGTTTCACGAACTTCCTTTCCGTTCTATTAAAGAAATCCCTTAACAAACATGAGGGTGTAATGCGTGTTTCGAATATATGCCCACTTCGAATGCGAGGAGCTAAATTAAATCATTTTATTATGAACGAGTTATGGCCGCCATCGTTGAAGCCATCATCGCGCAGTGGGATAACGTTTGATTGTAAATACGATTGGTTTTGGATTCGATTTCTCGTGGAAAAATTATAATTATTTTTTTTAATTCTTCGCTCTGGTACCTAAGGCTAAACGTAGTGCGGCGTTCAGTTCCGCCACTAATCACACTGTATTGAGTGGAAAACGAAGAATGGAGTGTCTTGACATTAGGTTTTCGATGTCTATACCTCTGTTTCTAAGTAATAAGTATTATGAGTATTTAGTTTTTTTTGTTATCTTTAAAAATAATTTGTAAACCTTCGAGTCAATGGATTGAGTTGTTACATTAATTTTACTTAAAAAGTCATGTAACTAAATGTGTTGTATTATTAATTGTTGTATTTATATATATTTTTTTAGTTTCACGCTGTATCCCGCACAAAGCAGGGTAGGCAGAGAGAACCTAGTGTTAAGACACTCCGTTCCCCATTTTCCGCCGAAATTTCGGAGGCATAGCGTGTTAAGTGTACCAGGCGAAGAAAATGGAAATATTAAATATTTCCACGACTGGTTGTGGGAATCGAACCCACAACCAGTCGTTTGAAGTCACACGGCTGTGCCATTGCGCCACGACTGGCCCAAATGCGTATTAATATATTATATAAAATATTATTAATATATTAAATAATATATTAAATAATATATTATATAAAATTTAATATATTAATAAGCATTAAAAAGTGTCACAAAACATACCATGTATATCTATATTACATATATACATATAATTATGTCCTTGAGTAGTAATCGAACTAACAATAGTCATTCAGTCAGTTAGTCAGTTGCATTCCCACACCACGATGACACCGAGCAACGAATACAGACATCAAAAAATATTTAATTATTATGCCCATTGGTGTATTATTAAGTAAAGAAGAAAATCCGTTTCGTTTAACTAATTAAGAAGTTAATCGTTAACAGAGAATTCTATCCAACTCAATTGTTAAGCTTTGTAATTTAGAAAACTTCTACACAAGTTCCCTTTGCTGCTGAGCAGGATTTCCCGTCGAAGAATGTTAGATCAAAGATGTGGTACTATCCATGGTTCATACCACTCTATACAATAATAGTCCTTCCTTTGGAAGCTTTAAAGGCTAGATTTCTTTGAAAATAAGTGTATTTAAGGTTAATATTGGACAAAGTCATGAACGCACTGATCTGTATAATGAGGGAAATAAAATATAGCAGGGAAATTCTTTTGTGATCTGCAACGGCTAATGATATACTGACCGAATTCGCTTAGTTATGCTCGTTGAGCTAATATCTTCTAATGGTCATTTTTGTATGTATGGAATGGATTCTCAAAGGATTTTTAACGAAAAATGGGATGCTTCATGTAATTTAACTATTGAAGATGAATCTACAATGTATTAGGCAAGATTTAACTTTATTATATTCAATAGAAAATAAAACCTTCAGTTTTTATTCACTTAAGATGTAATTGTTTTCCCTCTACGAATTATGTATTATAAATATTCTTAAAAAAGTATGTCGTACAATTGAGTGTTTATACAGTTTACATAAAGTATAAATAAATGTTGCTATAAAAAGTATCGATATAAATCATGATAATTAGTTATACCGAAAAGTTACGTATTTCATAAAAGTTCAAGGTAGATAGTGAAAACCCATCCCACCCTCCACAAGACATCCCATTCTCCGCTTTCCACCCGTACTTGACTCATTGGGGGTTAAGCAGTGAAACTCGATGTAATGCTTTGACTATTGTACTGTAGAGGAACAGTATCTTAATGTAAATATGAATGTTAAAGCGAAGGTTAGGGATTTAGTTCGATAAGACCGTAATGTAGCTTTCAACTCGTATAGCAACGGTCCACACAAGTTTGAATTTTTTTGGCGTGCTAAATCTTACTTATTAATAGTATGTAAAAATGAGCGGAAGAATATCTGTAATCAAAATAACGCTTGTCGGGTAAAAAAAAAATACCAAGCGGGCTGTATGCGCCCCGAGGGTCGCAGGGAGTTCATTCCAGGCTTAAAGCGCTTAGACGGATTCCAAAAAGCACGTGTTCAAATATTCCTACGTAAATTTTTGTAGCTTTCTAAAAATATTATAAAAAATGTTAAGTATCTTAAGCCATAACAAGTATGTTAAGTCTCAAGCGGAACGGAATATCTTGACAATAGCTTTTTTAAACCCGTATTTTTTTACCTCAATATATGTTGTATAATATAGTAACCATAACATCAGCACAAAGCATAATGTTCTTTTATGTCACAAAACTTTAATTGTATATTATTAATAAAATGACCAGTTGTGGCCAGTCGTGGCCCAGTGGCACGAGCGTGTGACTGCAAACGACTGGTTGTGGGTTCGATTTCCACTCGAGGAATGGAAATATTGAATATTTCCATTTTCTTCGCTCTGGTGTCGAGGTAAAGCGCGGCGTTAAGTTCCGCCACTTAACACGCAAGCCTCCGAATTCGGCGGAAAGTGGGGAACGGAGTGTCCTAACACTAGGTTCCCTCTGCCTACCCTGCTGTGTGCGGGATACAGCGTGAAGCTAAAAAAAAATCAACTCAGTCTTCTTTTATTTTTGTATATGTGCAATAACGAATTTTATCTATCTATCTATCTAATATATCCATACTTTAATATTAACAATGAAAACATATTGCAAGGACCAAGTTCATCACACCCAACTCCCAACACTCTAGAAGACGGCATTTGAAAACACTTTCGCTAGTGAGCTTTAAGGGCTACACCTAATTGGAGAGCGCTTAGTACACGAGCTCTCATACTTGTCTTATAAAGAACCTGCGGTTTACATCGACTGTACCTGCAGTTTACTTGAAAACTTTGCGATGACAGGCAAGGTACTTTATGATGGCAGTTAAGAATGTCTGGTATATTTTTTGATGTGCTGGTTGAAAAGGTTGTTTTAGTAGAAATATGTATTATTAAGTGTTCATTTTGGTAATTTTGTAAAATGTTTTGTTTTTAAACATTTATTTGTATTTTTATTTAATTTAAAAACTAAACTTATTTTTTTTTTTACTTTTAAACATTTTTAAAGTGTTCTACACTTAGGAAAATTGAAAAATTTGTAAAAATCTCTCTACAGAGATACGAACAACAAAAATAAGTTGTAATAAAGCGTATAAGAATATCGACGCAGCGGATAGTAGAACGCATAGCTCAGTGGTGATAGCGCCTGAACGGTATTGAGGAGGCGCGGGTTCGAATCCCGCTGCGTTCAAATTTTTATACGTTTTCTTTAAATGTCTTTTTTTTTAATTTTATTTTGGGGCTTAATGTTCTAACGGTAGTGGAGGATGGAGTCTTGGTACTACATTTTCCCTTAGTTTACGGATTAGTCTAGTGTAAAGATACTTTCTTTGGTCAAGGTTTGCTAGGTTTTGCGGGAAAAACTTAACTGCTTTAGTTTTTTTGTAAGGTTTTTAAAACAAAAGTTGTATTTTATTAAAATTCATTTTTCTTTCTTATATTATGACGGATATCCTATAATATTCTTTGGCTTAATAATGCAATATGATATATAATAGTATTGGTTTGTTCCTGCAATGACGCTACTATTGCAACGCGTTTGAAATGAATATGCGATACATAGTATAATATAAAATCACTCTAGCAAAGCAAAAGATGACGTCAGGTCCCCCGTTCAGGGAGAGAGAACCTATTGAGAAATTCTCCACTTGCCACCTGAATTTAAGATATTGTGTTTTAAGTGGTGGTACTCAAAGTCGCTGCCCTACCAGAATAGAGAAAAGAAAATGAATTGAGGAGATTTCTAGCATTTATCGGGAAGGTATACACGTAGGGGCTAGTCGTGGCGCAGAGGCACAAAATGTGACTGTAAAGCGACTTGTTGTGAGTTCAATTCCCACCCGAGGAGTGGAAATATTTAATATTTCCATTTACTTCGCTCTGGTGTCGAGGCAAAGCGCGGCGATAAGTTCCGCCACTTAACACGTAATGCTTTCGAATTCAAAACGGAAAGTAGGGAACGAATGTGTCGAGTGTCTTAATACTAGGTTCCCTCTGCCTACCCTGTTGTGTGCGGTATACAGCGTGACGCTAAAAAAGACAAAAAATAAAATAAACACATATAACAAAAACTTTACTTTCCCTAACTTAACACATATTACGAACACATCGTTACATCCTTAACTTGCCATCCATACCTTAGAAACATTAATCTAAACTTTAAGCTGTTTACAAACTTTATACCTCCAATGACAGTTAAATAAACAGCAAATCCAAACAAAATAATGCAGTTCTATTTGCCTATTATTTATCGGAACTACCAACTACATATGAACGGAACAAAACGTTGATTTATAATAACATTTCTAAGACAAACCGTACTACTGGCACTGCGGCGAACAACAAAAGATAACAAATCGAGCTTTTAACACACTCGTTCGCGTCGAGTGCTGATTTATGTGTGCCCATCAGATCGTTGAAGCGGCGCTTACACGAGGTGACGGTGGAAATTCTGGATACTTAGATATTTGTATCTATTATGTGGTGAAGAAAATGTTAAGTGTTGAAGAGTACCTTATATGAATTTTAAGAAAAAATCTAATTTTACCCAAAATACAATGTTGGTGAACAATATTATTGATACTTTTAAACATTTTTAAAGTGTTATTCCACACTTAAGAAAATTGAAAAAGACATTTAAAGAAAACGTATAAAAATTTGAACGCAGCGGGATTCGAACCCGCGCCTCCTGATACCGTCCAGGCGCTCTCACCACTGTGACATGCGTTCGACTATCCGCTGCGTCGAAATTCTTATACGCTTTATTACAACTTGTTTTTGTTGTTAGCCTCAAAAGACATTTAAAGATTTTTATACGTTTTCTTTAAATGTCTTTTTCAATATTATTGATTTTTATGTTTGTTTATGAAAATATCGTGGCGCAAAAGTCTGTATGCAAATATGAGTATTTGCAAAAGTGGCACACAGAATGTCACTAGGTTCTCTCTGACCTCTCTGTTACGGGAAAAGAGTGAAGCAAAAAAACTGATTGTTGAAGCGGCACTTATACGAGGTGACGGTGGAAATTCTGGTTACTTAGATATTTGTATCTATTATGTGTGTACCTAAATGTTAGGTGTTGAAAAGTTTTAAGAAAATAACAAATTTCAGCTAAAAAATGCGGTTAGTTAACCATATTATCGATTTTTAGTTAGGTTTCTTGTTGAAGATATCATAGTGCAATGGGCGTCTGGCTGTAAACGCGATGGTAGTAGGTTCGTTTCCAAATCAGAAGAATGATTACACCAATTAAGAGGCAATATCTCAAATTCAAACGGAGAGTGAAGAACGGAGTTTTCTGACACTAGGACTAGAGCTCTACTCTGACTATCCTGCTATACCTAAAAGCGTGAGACTGAATAAAAAGTAAGCTCATTTTTCAGCGACGTTTATTTGAGGTAACGGTGCAAATTTTACTTACATCTATTATATGTAATATTTTGCTTGACAATTTCAGTAAGGATAACAATGTCGACATATTGTGTTTTAAGTGTCTACAGAAAGATGAGAAAAAAGTGTTTTTTGACACTAGGTTCTTCGCTATACTGAAAAGTAATGCGAAAAAGAATGAAAATGCAAGGAAAATAAAATAAATTCTATCTCTCTGTCTGTTAAATAAGATTTAATTTATTATTCTGTTTCCGTTTTTCATACATTTTTAACAACCAAACATCCATTAAAATTTAAAATAACTAGAAAACCTAGAGCTAATTAATTAAGACGTTCCAACTACTTAATTTAATTCACGCAATTCAATTTAACACTAATATAAGAATCCCACTGCATTTCAAGTTTTGTTCTTATTCATTCTAGACAATACTACACCGGGTCTATCTCTATGCAAATTTAACCCTTAACTTTCTGCACTCGGTCGATTTAATCGCCTGAATTTCCTCCGACTTGAGAAACTTCGTATCGAAGGGTGAATAAATTTAAAAACCTCTTAACAGAATACTTAGTGGGTGAGGAAAAGTTTATGTTTACGGCAGAAGCATATTTTGGCTCCTAATCTTAGTGAGTGGATGGTGTAGCCAAGTTTTTTGGGATACGTTGTAAAATTAGTGTTTTTTGGGATGCCTGAATTGCAATATTTAGTATAGAATAGATTTAGAAATAGATATTACTTTTAATTTCACAATTACAATAACATTGAAGTTCGATACTGTGAAAAACGAGAAAAACAAAAGCGTAAAGATTATTCTCAAATACATGTGTCTATTGTCACTTAGTCCCTAGTGTAAACTCAGAAATGTAATATAGAAACTGGTATATTTCAATTAGTATATTGTGCTATTTGTAAAGATATGGAATTAAATTGTAAAATATTTATATATTTGAAAAGAGCAACTTTTGTTTTTACACCGGCTCTACCGCTTGTAGCATTATTAGACATTTCAAAAGTGCTTGTTAAAGACTATTTGAATAAAGGATATTTTAAATTTCAAATTCAAAATTTAATTTAACTGTGTTTAATATTTTTTTATTACTTGCATAAATTTTAAGGATTTTTAGAAATGTATCTAAACATAAACAGTGCTCTTTCTAAATATAATATAGTCAGTATTATAGTAACGTAAATAATTTTTTTGGTTTAGTCTAAGTATTTTCAGGTGTTTTTCTTCCAAATTAAAAGGTACAAAATATTACTGTTCAGAAATGATTATATTTTATTTTTATTTTCATATATCCGCTATGAAAAAAAGTTGACATGTTCCGCCACTCAGCACAAAATTCAGGGGAATACAGGAGAACGGAGTGTCTTTACACGTAATTCTCCCTGACTACCTTGCTATACGTGAAACAAGTGTAACTGAAAAAAAGCAGAATATATAAATTCTGTATTACTTACAGGTAAGCGCACTGCGAATTCTATTGTTTCTAATATCTAGAAAACTTTCTAAAATAATACGTAGGGCCCACACGGTGCAGGGGATTGAAGTTCCCCAAAATACATTTTAATATGAGCAACGTGAGGGAATTTTCCCTTTTTCATTGTAAATATTGAACTTTTTAATGAAAAGGTGTACGGAACCCCATTCTTGGTCTTCATTCACGCTTCACCGCCTCAGTTCTAATAACTTAGAATCGCTAGAGTTAAGGCTTCATTTATCATTGATCTTTATTAAAAGCATTTCATCGGTTTTTAATCTTTTAAACTTGAAAAATAAATTTTATTTATTATTTGAAAAACATTTTTAGAAAATGTTTAAAAGTATGAATGGAAGTGGGATTTAAACCCGCGCAGCTTGAAAAATATCTGAGCGCTTTGACGCTGAGCGCTTTAATTTATAACAAGTAACGAAAACAAACTATATAATGTTAATAATAAGTTTTAATAAAGCGTATAAAAATTTCGACGCAGCCGGATGTAGGAAAAAAATATTATATGTTTTTTAATAATGTTTTTCAATTTTCTAATTAAATAACACTATAAATACGAAAAGATATTAAAAATATTTTTACATTATGTGTAACAGTTTATACATAGGATTACTTACAGCTTTTTGTAATATTCCCCTATATATACCGCCTCTAAAATAAGTAAAAATGGACAACGATTGATTGTCTGTCTAGGTGTTTTTGTTTGTTATCTTGCAAAACGCAATACATTAAAAAGTTGTAAGTCCGATTCGCATTCGGAGGAATATTGAATAAATAATATTTAAAACATTTTAAATAACATTTAAAATTTTCATATCCTCCCTCTATTGAGGCGCAGCACCACCCAACGCGTGGTGTCTCGATTTCTTGTGTAAAGTGAAGAACGGAATATTTCGTTCGGAATATCTAGAAATCTTGACATTTGGTTCAGAGAATTTAGACAACCTCTGAAGATGCCGATAGCAGATATTAAAAAAAATAGCTTTACTAAATAGCAGAGTAGTTAAAGAGAACATAGTGTTAAGACACTCCGTTCTTCACTTCCTGTCTTGCCTGCCTTCCTGTCTATACATTGAGTGGTAAATAGAGAATCTTAGATGCCAGAGCAGGGAAATGAAAATAGTATATAATTCCTCCCGCAGACGGGAATCGAACCTACAATCATCAAGGTAGCAATCATATACTGTCCAACTACACTATCATGGTCTCATATATTGTAGATATAACATACGTACATATAACAGACGTTGGCCAGCATTATAGTATCTAGCTTCAAAGTAACATTGACAATGAGTAATGATAAAAGGCTACCTTTATCCTGTTGAAAACTTTGACGACTCCCACGTGACAAGTTGAAGAGAAAAATGGATTTGAAGCAAAAGCTGGTGAAAAAATTCCTTCCATAAGTAAAAGTATGAAAGTGGACTTTTCGTCGAGTCGTTTTGTATTGAAAGTATATAACTTTTCGTTATAAAGCACTGAATAGCTGTTGCATAACTCATATGAAGAAAATAAACTAAGATATAATTGTATAGTTGATGAAGTTAAGCTTGGTAAAATTAAAATATATTTTTTTTTTATCTTCACACTGTATCCCGCACACAGCAGGCAGAGGGAACCTAGTGTTAAGACATTCCGTTCCCCACTTTCCGCCGAATTCGGAGGCATTGCGTGTTAAGTGACGGAATTTAACGCCGCGCTTTGCCTTGACACCAGAGCGAAGAAAATGGAAATATTCAATATTTCCACTCCTCGAGTGGGAATCGAACCCACAACCAGTCGCTTTTACAGTCACACTATGTGCCACTGCGTCACGACTGGCCACAATTAAATTAAAATATTATATAGCATAATAGCATATTGTAATTAGTCAGAGCTAAAAACGGAATATGGAACGTATGGCTTATCGATAACCGTTGATCCAATATGCGTAAGTTTAACTCCCGTTGAATCTATATTACAAATATTTCACATAAATTGATGTCACACAGTATTTTATGTAATAAATGCTGGAAAAAAACTTATTTTTAAACCATAATTTCATATTGATTGATTTAAAATTGTTTGACCAATAAAAATGTCAATTCGTAGCATTCCCACTTAGCAGGGAGGGGATGGAGTATTTAGTGTTGATACACTCCGTTCACCACTCTCTGCCTGATTCCGAGATATTGCATGTTGAGTGGAGGAACTCACAGTCCGTCAGAGGCTGTTGCACTGTGCTGTGATGGTCTCAATAAATTAAAAATTGTTTAATCGAGAAACAAACACATATTCGAAGACATATAAGTATATATATTATAACAGGAATTCCAACATAAAGGATTTGAGGACGAGTTGGTAAAAGATTTTTTTTTAAATTAAACCGAGTGTGCTCACGCAAAGCAAAGACATATTAAAATGCTGTAAAGAGCGACATACGTGGTGTGCTACTCAAATAATGGTATACTGAAAATGTGTACAATGAAATTTTGTAAAGTGGGTATACTCGTAGTTGAGCAATTAACTAACTTAAATTGGTTCTAAGTTCGATTACGATTTAGACTATTTTTAACTTGTCACGAAAGAAAGCATTTGTTTTTATTAGCTGCTAGGCTAGGCTAGGAAGTTAAGGCACGCCGTTCTGCACTTTTCGCCTAAGACATGGCGGAACTCAACCTTGCTATTTGTCCTAGGTACGCGGAAAAAAGAAAATCTTTTAAATATCATTATTTCCCTGAGTAGAAATGAACCCACAACTAATGAAGTTTATAGTTAAATGCTGTCCTACTGGACCACGATGTAATCAAAAGTCTAACTTGTAAATTGTAATTTTTTTTAGCACGCTGTACCCCGCACCCAGCAGGGTAGGCAGAGGGAATCTAGTGCTGATACTCCGTTCCCCACTTCCCATCGAATTATGGATGCATTCCGTGTTAAGTGGCGGAACTTAACGCCAAGCTATACCTTTACCTACACTTCTCGAATGGGATTCGAACCCACAACCAGTCGCTTTACAGTCACACTGTGTGATTCTGCGTCACTGCTGGCCCCAAATGTTATATATATATATATAATTTACTTATAAATAAATTTAAGTTAACAACGCTGTTGTAGGGATGATAAAATATCTCTAACCGCACATAGCCACAACGATAGCTGTGGGCTTGAAATCAGCAATATTTAATATATAATAGAATATAAAAAACTATTCATATAATATTTTCACACTGTTAAAGTGTTAAAATATTTAGTAGACCACTTTTTCTCTTGCCAACCAATTGTTGGTGGAGAGAGAGGTGTAATAATCTCACTGTATTGAAAACTTAAACGTTTTCTAAAAATGACTAATTTTATATTTGATTTGGTCAGACGAAGTGCGAACATACATTCCACCACTAAACTCGTTGATAATTGAAGACATCGTGAGATAGTATAGACAAAGATAGTTTCAACTTTCAGCACTCCACTCGAGGGAATGTCTCGTAGGTAAGACAGAGCGTGGCGTTAATTTTTTTAATAGACAACAACAAAGTATTTTGTCCTACAGTATGCAAGAGAATTATGAAAACAAAATAATAATCTGTTCTCGTAACTTTTATTGTATATTAAATAAAATATTTAATTATAAATAAAAAGGAGCCGAGAAATGAAAAATATATATAACCATTTCCCCGAGTGAAAATGAAAATATATCGCCGGTAGGTATCGGTAAGGAAAAAACGGTGCGTTTAGTCCCGCCACTTAACATGCAATGTCTTAAGTTCGGACACAAGGTGGAGAATGGAGTATCTTGACACTAAGTCCTCTCTGAGTAGCTTGTTATGCGGGAAAAAGCGTGAAGCTGTTTAAAGTAAACACAGTGTACTATATTATAATCCTGGCAGATGTACTCATTGTATCATTTCGTGGCTCGCTGACGCAACATGGTTCCGCACTTTTGAGTCCCCTCACTGATTGATACTGCCAGAATATGGCCCAGTGGAGTAAAACAGACGTATTCAATTGATTTATTTTTCCTAAGGATTTTTTTAATTTTTTAATTAAACTAAACTTTTTTCTTATCTGTTTCTGGTTGGTTGGTTTCACCGTTTTAAATATTATGTGCATACAGGTTCAAATACACATGATTTTCTAATATGAATTACATGTCAAAACTGTACAAACAACAAATTAAAAATAATTACGCGAAATTTATGTATGAGATGTTTTATCTTAATAAATTGTACATTGTTATAATATTATTTAATATAACTATTTCAAAGTAAAAATGTTTTCTCTTAATTAATAGGTTTTAAAGAATCATTCCCAACACAAGTGTCCTAGATTACTTATTGGGAAGTATCGATGATTCTATTTGTAAAAACTTTTATATGAATAAATCTCTTTTTATTTTAAAAAAAAAATTGTACATTTCATATTCATTTTTAATGATGTTAACAAAACCTTAATAAATGCGAAATATTATCCGAAAACTGTATTTATTACTTTACTTTGTCTTTTGCTCCTATATTCATAGTACTGGAAGTGAGCTATTAGTCCCATCGCCAAAGTGATGAACAGTGTGTCTTAACATTAGGTTTCCTATGCCTACCTTGCTGCATGCGGGGTACAGAGTGAACTTAAAATTACGAAAACTTCGCAATGCATATCTACTAAAGCTGCTGTCTCCATATACGAATATATGTATATGTAAAATTTCTATATACCATCCATACTTATATTATAAATGCGAATGTCTGTGTGTTTGCCTGTCACGCTTTCACGGCTAATCTACTCGTCCGATTTTGATGAAATTTAGAATGAAAGTAGCAAAACTGACTGGGTCTAACATAGGCTACGTAGTTTTTTAAAAATCAACCTCTAAAGGGTTGAAATAGGGGATGAAAGTATATATGAAAAATCTACACCGCTTGACCGATTGTAATGAATTTTGGCATATATGTAGTTGATAATCCACATAAACCACCACCAAGAGTTGCAATATACCGAAACAGCCACGTAGATTACGCGGCGAAGCCGCGAACGGGCCGCTAGTGTTCATATAATACATAAGACTACAAATATCTACAATTAATCGATTTTACTTTCGTCAAAAAATCTAACAACGTATCGAGTTATATATCAACCGGATCGTTCTTAGTGCATTACAAAGCGACGAATCGGGTAACTTCACGATTCACTGCAACCGTCCCCGATGAGACAAAGGGTGATGTCTCCTTTACAAAGGGAGAGCCAAGGACGAGTGACGGAAAGGCGCTCGACGCTTGACGGGTGCACTTCCTAGCTATGAGTTTACTGCTTTTGTGTTTATAACTCAGTGTGCAGTGGTTTTGATGTGTGTTGAATGGTATGGTATGGTATAAGGTTCGATTTTTATTTTAACGTTTTAAAAAAATAAAATTTGAAGCAAAAACTTAAAAATAGAAAAAAAACGTATATATTACTATAGATATAAATGTATGGAGGCATTTAGTATAAAGAGCTTTTAGTATATATCCTAAATTATATTGGCTTAATGCATTTTTTTTTTTCGTCACGCATCTTTTGCATTATTTGAAGGTTTCAGGTTTGAGATATATTTGACATAACATAGAAGTTTTTTTAACCAGGCTTAATTTTTCTTATTTTTACCTCATCCATAAACAAGATATTTTATGTGTACATGTATGTTTAGATGTATCATATGATGATCTTAAAATTTTTGTCCTTCTGAGCTCTGAAGCATATCCTCTGTACAGTATTGTTAATAAAGTTTATTATAGTAGCAAATAAAATAAATATTAAGTTACTACTTATTTATATTCATCATAGACGTATACTTTATTTATTTTAATAATAAAAAAAAGTTTTCATTAAATCCATCATGACGAAATGTGACGACATCTGACTCTAGGCATAGTTGGTTGTGGGATCGATTTCTACTCGGGGAATGATTAAATATATTTAAATTATTTTCAACTGCTCTGGTTCCTAAAACAAAGCGCGGAGTTAAATTTCAATTTGGGAGAGCAATGTTAATATTATTGCAGGCGGAAAGTGGAGAACGGAGTGACTTATAAACAGGTTCTCTCTCACTCCATTAAAAAAACTAAAACATTTGAACAGTTATTTATTATTTCCTATTCATCAATCATTTTACAATAATTATTTCCGCACAAACTCTCAAAACTTGTTTCGGTTAAACGATGAAAGTTTTGCCATAAAATTTTTCATCTAAAATAGATACAACAAGGGTGGTTCCAATACTTCGTAGTCATGTTTCGCCTACGCTTTCCGAAACATAAAACCCATAGCGATAAATGATAATTATTTTATTGTTCAAGTATTATAATGTAGCTGAATGAAATACAGACTTTATTATTTTTTTAAGGTCCATTTCAAAGACTTATGCGGAGAAGATGTAAGGTTTCCAGTATGTAATATAATTATTTTACTAAGCGTTTGAAATAATTTGTTAAAGTTCACTTGTCTAGATATTTCAAACGGAAAACGGAGACTTTTTCTGAAAGCTTCACCATTTGGAGAAATGGATGAAAATGCAAAAATAGGGCACTTTTGATAATATTACATATGAATTATATTCATTTTTCCAGACAGAGAGTTGGAAACGGAGTATTTTTTTCACCAGATTTTCTTTACAAACCATACTTTACGATATAAAGCGTATAGAAAAAAAATACTATTTTTTATATTATTTATTTTTAAATAATTATTTTTGAAGTCCACAATTCGATCCTTATATCCAGTCTATTTTTTTGTTTTAATTTATTATATTTTTTTATTGTAATATTTATTTATTATATCATTTTTTTATCAAGATCACGATTTAACAAAAAGAAATGCCGAGCGGAGCTAGGTATTACACGGAATAAGATATTATAAGTTATTAATTTAAATTACAATTTTTGTAAATAAAGTGTTAAATACCTTGATATCGGACGGAAAGTGAAGAACGGAGTGTCTCAACACTTATTCTCTTTGACAAGCCTGCAATACTGAAAAAAAACGTGAAGCTTAAAAAAATATATTATTATTATTACATTTTAGACCACACGTCACTGTCCCCGCGCTTCAGCGAGCACAGGGTAGACAGGGGCACGGGGGAATATTTAAAGGGGAGAATTTGGACACTTTAATGCGAGTTTTGATGTTTTATGCTAATATCAGGGCAAGTTTGGCGGATAGTCACTGAATCGGCAGTCGTTAGACAGTGGAACTCTCGCAATCCGGCCTTTCGATAAATGTCGACTATTCTTGCTCAATGAATAAATCAGATAATATTGATGGTAAATTGTATTGTTTATTGAATTTAAAGTTGGAAATTATTGATTAATTTTTGATAGCGTCTTGAGTGGATCGATTGTTTTCAAAGAAAATGATTGTATAGTATTCTTTTTGTTAAATATCATATTTACTATACTAAATATCATATGTACTACATTAATATTAAAAAATATCAAAAGTAAATAAATCTTATAGAAGTTATTTATTTTGCATAATTTAATTTATTTATTTTCTTGTTTTTATTATAACACATTTTATATAATCATATAACTATTTAACTCTATTAATAGTCTCAATGTTTATTTCGAATTGATATAGGTATGAATATAACGAACAAGTTAGGATGTAGTCTTGAAACACGACATTTGGGTGAAGTAAAAACCAAATACTTTTATTACTTATGTCTCGAGGTCGAACTTGCTAAAAATATAAAGTGTAAGAAATTTTAATCATTGTTCAATCAATTGATCTATTAGATTGTAGTAATATGTAATAGCTTAGAAAAAAATGTTAGGCATAACAAAAAAAATTATAACAGTGATTGATAACGTATTAACGTGGCGGAAGTGGTATAAACGATAAATACATTAACGTCTCCATGTCTGGGTAGAAAAAAAATAAAGAAAATCTTGTAAGTATTACAAAAATTATATTATTTCAGCTACACTTCTGTCAAGCTAAACAAATGCAAGTAAACCTATTGTGAGTATTACAAAAAATACATTTTTTTCAGCTACACTTATGTCACGCTAGACAGAACAAATGCAAGTAAGCCTATTGTTAAAACACTCCGTTCTTTACTTCCCACCGAATACCGATTTCAAAGCATTGTCTTTAAAGAGCGGAGAAATGAAAAATATTTATATATCTATAATCATTCTCCGGGTGGAAATAAAATTCACAAACGACGTCTGACACTGTAGACAAGTTGGTTGTAGGTTCGACTCCCACTCGGTATGTGATTATTTTTACATTTTCATTTCTTGGCTATGGAACATGTACCTAAGTCTTAAATACGAGCTGAAATTGAAGAACGAAGTGTTATAACACTAACTGTTTATCCTAATATTGCGGGAACGAGCATGAAGTTGTTAAAAATATTTATTTCCCCCATCAAATCTTATACTTTTATCGAAGGCACAAAACCGCATTTTTATAAATCCAAACATATGGAACTTTCTAAAGAGTTTTATAGTACTTTCTTAGCTAATAAAATAAAATCACCACGCAAAGCCGGGCTCCAGTATCAGTTTCCCATAAAGATTTTATACGACATGTTCTGCGGTAAAGTTTTACGTTTCTTTTAATATATTCCGGGTTTTCAAAGGTTGACATCAAAAGCATAAAAATTTATTTGCGCCCATCTGAATTTCATCTTGTCACATTTTTCATACATAATAAACGGTCCCGTCTTTGCCTTTCAGTGTTTTTGTATTGGGCGAACCATATTACATTCTGTCATATAATAGACATATTGCGTTTTAACAGCTTTACGCTTTAGGCTATATAAGAAAAGAGTATTGTAAAAAATAGTGTTAAAAGACTCCTTTCTCTATTTTTTACCAGAATTCGATGATATTACGACTTAAATATCGTAACTCAACGCCGCGTTTTGTCTAGCTAGAGCGAGAACTTTTTTATCTAGTTTACTCTGTATCCCGCACACAACAGGGTAGGCAGAGTCAACGTAGTGTTAAGACACTCCGTTCCCCACTTTCCGCCGAATTCGGAGGCGTTGCGTGTTAAATGGCGGAATTTAAAGGACTTCTTAACGAGAAAGTAATTCATTTAAATATTTTTTTTCCTGAGTTTGGATCGACTCGACAACTGTCACGTTTACGCATAGAGAACAGAGAGAAGATCAGACCACTGCACCAAGATGGTCCTTTTTTGTATTATATCTTTATGAGGTTCAAATTAACAAATTAATATCATATTTTTTTTAGCTTCACGCCGCATCCCGCTCACAGTAGGGAAGGCAGAAGGAACCTAGTGTTAAGACACTCCGTTTCCCTATATAATATAAATAAAAAATAAAATATATTCTAGGCATATAAAGAAAATAAAAATATGCGGTAGGTATTTGCCAGTTCAATATTATTTTTTCTTCTTATTTAGTTGTCTCCAGTATAAAATCACAAAATTCGATATTGGATTTGGCTACACTGCAAACCATATATCCATATGGTCGGAAAATAAACGCAAAATGAAATATCGTTTGGTTTGCTTTTCTATTCACTTGATTTTAAATATATTTTTTCAGATTTACGCTTCATCCTGCATGGAAGGGTAGACCTAGAATCTAGATTCTAGGTAGGTCTTAATTCTAGAATTAAGATAATTGCTAGAGTGGCGGAACTGAACGCCGCATTTTGTCTTGAATCACAGCGAAGAAATCAAAATAATTTAAATATAATAGTTCTTCGGTGTGAGAATGGAACCTACTACCAATCGTGTACAGTCAGAAGTAGTCCCTCTGCGCTACGAGGGTCTCTAAAAATTGTCTCTTAATAATTTGCCATTTACGTACATTAAAAAAAATAGTCGGACTGAAATCGCGATCGGTTGCTAATTTGAGTCTTACTAAATATAAGTAGATATAAAAAATAATTATATTTATTTAAATTGTTTTTATTTCTCCGTTCTAGTACTTAACACAACGTTGAGTTCCGCCACTCAAAATGTAAAGTTTTGATTTTGGTCGGAAAGGAGAGAACAGAGTGTCATGTCACTAGGTCCTTTCTGACTACTCTATTGTGAGTTAAAAAAGTGTGAATCATTCCTCTTATCGCGTATACAGTTAGACGTAGTCCCACTGTGCCCAATGGCCTCTACGAAATACTTGCCTTTAAACAATATACCTACTTTTAAACATTTTTAAAGTGTTATTCCACATTTAGGACGAGTATTTAATAAATGACATTCTCTCTTGTCAAACGATTGTTCGTAGAATAATCTTTGGGTAGCAGAAATTTGTAAAAATCTCTCTACAGAGATGCTAACAACAAAAATAAATTGTAATAAAGCGTATAAGAATTTCGACACAGCGTGTAGTAGAACGCATGGCTCAGTGGTGAGAGCGCCTGGACGGTATTCAGGAGGCGCGGGTTCGAATCCCGCTGCGTTCAAATTTTTATACGTTTTCTTAATGTCTTTTTCAATATACCTACTGCTTACATACGTTCACAGATAACTCAATCTGTAATCTAATAAATTATTCTACAGCATCCATGATTACGACCAGAGATGTGTTTTTTCATCCGTCGTCCGAAAGTATTATAATAGAGAAATGTTTTCCCCATTCGAATCCTACTCACAAGATTGACAATTACTGAAAGTGTCACCTCATTCTGGTTGTTGACCTAATTTTTGATGAAAATTAAACAATGGATCAAAATGAATAGCTTCATTCATTTTTCAGAGATTCTTTGTGAAATTGGCAACAAAAGATTTCGCACTAGGGAGAGCTGGGAGCTATGACTTATGAGTAATTAAAACTATTTACTTGAATAACATACCAAATTTAAGACCGTTCTGGCGCAGTGGAATAGCGTAAGACTGTAAATACGATGGTTGTGGGCTTGGTTCTCACTCGGGGAATGATTATATACATGTTACTTTCATTTCTTCGTTCTGGTATCTAAGACGGTTAAAGAAAGGTGGCGTTGAGTTCCGCCATTTAATATGCAATATCTCGATTTTTAGGCGGAATGTGAAGAACGGAGTGTTTTGTCACTAGATTCTGTCTAAATATCCTGTTATGAATGAAAAAGTATGAAGCTAAATAAAGCACATACCAAATTACTAAGGTTGTTATGTTGAGATAGAAAAACACCATCGTGTACTTCTTCCACCTAATTCATAGTTTTTCTAAAGATTTCGTGCTCTCCGCGACTCTATAATTCGTCTGTCATATAGAAATTTACTTTTCAAAGCATATATCTAATTTTATATTGTATTGTTAAAAAGTGCATCAGTCTTATGCTTTCACTACTACGCTTACCAAATTAGTATCAAAAAGTTATTTTAGCTGCGTATTTAAAAGTAACCTAATTTTAAGATACTCCGTTTACAATTTTCCGTACAAAATCCGAGTGGAGAAATGTTTTGTTTGTTTGAAAATTAGAATATAATCGTTCCCCCAAGTCAGACATATTCACACTTCACCGCCATGGCCTAAAATTGAAATGAAGAACTTTTATACAATAAACACACAATATATATTTAAAGAAAACAAACAAATTAAATATTAAATAACTTAAACAAAGGCATAATATAAACCGAACCGAACCAAAAAAGCTTAGCCATTTTAATTTAATTTGTAACCACGATCTGAATCTGGTGTTCCCACATAAATCGTAGCGGCGCCGCTTCGTCGTCGCCGCAACGCCTTGCATTCCGGGATACGGGATGTTCCCGGGATTTATTGCAATGTGAACTGGGACTAAAAGCGTGGGCGGTACAGTCCTGCTGAGATTAATATGCGTTTCTATTTGATAACGTTAAACTTTACTGTGCTATATGTAATGCTTTCTCGGTAACCTTTATTATTTTCGTGGAAAATTGTGAATTTTTGCTAGAAAAATGGATTGTTTATTATGAAATTTCCTTTTGGCTTCGTTTTGCTCAGTTGTATGTTATGTGGAATTAGGTATTGTTTATTTGTTGTTTTAAAGTGAAGAAATCTTTTGTAAGATTATGTAACTTAGGTAATCTTTTGTAAGATTTTTTAGCTTCACGCTGTATCCCGCACACAGCAGGGTAGGCAGAGGGAACCTAGTATTAAGATACTCCGTTTAATATATGTTTTTGTTCTATGCTTTATTTCGTCTATTGTTGCCTTCGGATAGGCAGAGGCAGAGTCTAGAGTCAAAACCGGATAAAACCGTAAAAGTCTCCGTTTTTCTTCCGAGTTCGAGTGAAGTGACCATATAGATGAATTGTGAGTTCCGATATTCCGTGTGAATAGAAGAACTCATAATCATGCTTTCTCTTAGATACCAAAGCATAGAAATGAAAACATAATAATTGAAGTATATTCGTTCGAGTAGAAATCGAATCTACAATCAATCATGTTTACAGTCAGACGTCATTGCAACACGATAGCCTATTAAATATTTTTGAACTTCTGACTAGCTTTTATTTTATTTTTTTTTTTTTCTATCTTTGGTAAGTGTGGCCAGTCGCGGTCCAGTGGCACAAGCTAACTGCTAACGAAGTAAATGACTGGTTGTGGGTTCGATTCCCACTAGAGGGGTGGAAATATTTGATATTTCCATTTTCTTCGCTCTGGTGTCGAGGTAAAAAGCGCGGCGTTAAGTTCCGCCACTTAACACGCAATGCCTCCGAATTCGGCGGAAAGTGGGGAACGGAGTGTTTTAACATTAGGTTCCCCCTGCCTACCCTGCTGTGTACGGGATACAGCGTGAAGCTAAAAAAAAATCTTTAGTAAGTGATTGTAAGGGACTACAATTATTGAAGTTCAATAAAAAGAAATAAATCAAGAAAAAGTCAGTTATCGACGACACTTAATTAAATAAATAAATAAAATAAATAGCTTCACGCTATATCCCACACACAGCAGGGTAGGCAGATGGAACCTAGTGTTAAGACACTCCGTTCCCCTTATTAATTATTATTTACGAATTTACACTTAATTATTATTTACGAAAGCCTTAAACTTTTTTAAATAAAATTATGATAAAAAATAAATCTACAAACTAAACAATAACCAAAAATCATATAAAACAAACATAAAATTTTAATATTCACATATACAGTATAAAAATAAGTTCCGTTCACTTAACTTCCGGTAGGAAATACAACATTTATAGCTTACATGACATTACATTGTATTTTTTTATCTTTACATCGTGCTGTCCCCTAAGACTATAATCCATTAAGTTGTCAAGCGGGATTGATAACGAAGTCAGTATCCCGTTACGTGGGTGCATCACTAAGTATAACGATATCTTTGAAAATGTTAGAAGAAAAGACGGGAAAATTATTCTTATATCTAATAAGTCCACGATTTAGAGGGTTCTTTGTGAAGTGAATCTGTTTTATTTGTACGTTAATAAGTATCTATATGCACTAGATTTTTTATTTTATTATTGTAATATATTTTTAACGTATTATTATAAAAATACTGGCTTCTACACATAAACTTTAACAATGCCAATTTTCATTATATTATTCCGCTCACATATTTTATAAAAGAGAGAGAGAATAAGAACGAAATTGATTTTTTTCTTTAACGTGTTTATATTATGTTTTATTATTATTATCTTTCCTAATGTAATTTTCTTCTAGATTATTGAGTGGTGGATCGCAATACCACGCCTTTTGTAATCTCAGTATCATGTGTTATATCAGAAATAAAGCAATTAAATCAGAAAGAAATAAAGATATATCTAAAAATATAATCATTCTCTCAAGTGGAAATCGAACCCACAGCCATTGCGAAAGCACTCAGACGATGTCACTGCACTACGACAGCTACACAGCCTTGATAATTAATATAAAACCACATATTACATAACAAAAAAATACGGTCAAAAAAACTCTAAAAACGAGAAACGCAATCAGTGCGTGAAAGTGTAAACATATATATCTTCCATGGATGTTAAGCCGCCGAGTGCGGAAGCCGCTAGTTAACAGAGTAGGTGGATACACTCGTATGAAAGTATCCGTGAAAACGTTCCGAAAGAGTTATTTGTTGGGAGATGTTGACAAATGGTTTGTGCCCTTTCATTGTAAGTTTGAAATAATAGTGATATATAAGACGAAATATATTATTTATTCTTTTTTTATTCAGGCCAGTTGTAAGCCAGGGGCGCCAAGTGTAAACACTATAGGTTGTGAATAATTAAATGGAAAAATTGAATATTATCTTTTTCCTCGCTCTGATGTCAAACCGAAGCGCGCCATTAAGATCCGTTACTAACACGCAATGCCTCCAATATTCGGCGGGAAACGGGAAACGGAGTGTTTTCACACTAGGTTCCCTCTGCCTACCTTGTTGGATTCGGGATACTGCGTGACGCAAAAAAAATATTATAATTTATCTACATTGTAGGATGTTTGATGAAGATAATATGAAAATATTATTTAGCTCTTCATTTTCTTCCTATTAATAAAACCAACTGAACTTATCATTGCACTTTGTCACTATATCGGAGATATACTAATAATTATATAAAGAAAAATCTTCTCGTACTTTTTAACATATGGTCTACAGGCTCTCTAACTTCTCTTTTATACAAAAAAAAAATATTAGTTTGTAAATACTTATTTAATTAAATATTTATTTAAATTTTATAATAAATATTTATTTAAATTTTATAATAAATATTTATTTAAATTTTATAATAAATACTTATTTAAATTTTATAATAAATATTTATTTAATACATTTATTTAAATTTTTATGTTATTTTTAGGGCCAGTCGTGGCGTAAAGGCACAAAGTGCGATTGAAACGCGACTGGTTATGGGTTCGATTCCCACTCGAGGAGTGGAAATATTTAATGTTTCCAATTTCCTCGCCTGGTGCCGAGGCAATGTGTGGCGTTAAGTTCCACCACTTAACACGCAATGCCTCCAGATAACTCTTTCGGAACGTTTTCACGGATACTTTCATACGAGTGTATCCACCTACTCTGTTAACTAGCGGCTTCCGCACTCGGCGGCTTAACATCCATGGAAGATTTATATGTTTACACTTTCACGCACTGATTGCGTTTCTCGTTTTTAGAATTTTTTGACCGTATTTTTTTGTTATGTAATTTGTTGTTTTATATTAGTTATCAAGGCAGTGGCACAAACGTGTGACTTCAAACGAATGGTTGTGGGTTCGATTCCCTCTAGAGGAATGGAAATATCTAATATTTCCATTTTCTTCGCTCTGGTGCCGAGGCAATGTGCGGCGTTAAGTTCCGCCGCTTAACACGCAATGCCTCCAGAATTCGGCGGAAAGTGGGGAATGGAGTGTTTTAACACTTGGTTCCCTCTGCCTACCCTGCCGTATGCGGGATACAGCGTAAAGGTAAAAAAAAAATTGTAGTTAGGTATATAGTGTGGGTATGCAATACTAAATAATTTAGTTTCACTTTCTTTACCGATTCGTATTCGATTTCTAACGAAGAACTGGCTGTATTTGAATTATCTTTATTACTCCGAACGCGAAATATCTCAGACTCCGACGAAAAGTATAGAACGAAGTGTCTTAACACTAGATTCTCTTTACCTTTAGAAGTCACAAAATCCTAAAGTTGCGCAAAATTGAAGGAAAAACGTAAGTACTTTTTACAAACAGACGAAAAATGAATGGGTATCGATAAAAGTTTGACAGATAACTATTAGGGTGAGATCGCAGAAAACATTACTACAACTTTGCTATCAACAGTATTTTTCTTTGATAAATTAATAACACATAAATCAAGTTCAAACGTACCGAAAACTTTGTACTACAATATTTTTTTTTATGTTATTTATTTCTTTTCCAACCTTATAATTTCGACGCAGCGGATAGTAGAACGCATGGCTCAGTGGTGAGAGCGCCTGGACGGTATTCAGGAGGCGCGGGTTCAAATCCCGCTACGTTAAAATTTGTATACGTTTTCTTTAAAATGTCTTTTTCAATTTTCCTAAGTGTGGAATAACACTTTAAAAATGTTTAAAAGAACCTTATACTCTTTGTTAGCAGGATATAATATAGAGAATAAAATATCAAAATATTGTGTTCTTTACTATTCACTTCTTATTGCATGTTGACTGGCGAAATTAAACGCCGTGCTTTGTCTTAGAATTAAGACATACTTGTAATGAATTCAAGTGAAAATCAAACCCGCATATAATCGTGCTTATAGTCAAACGATGTCCCACTGCGCCACAATAACCTCTTTTCAACATTTTTTTATTTTGAAAATTAAAAATCATAATATTTTAATAATTTTTCACCCTTTCGTTTACTTGACTAATTGTAGTAACCAGTCTATGCATTATAGAGAAGAGATGTTTTGTTTAAAAAAGTTTGGATGTTTGAAAAAGAATATGAAAAATGTTGTTTTCAGATTTTTCATATTCTTTCACTACTTTCATTCTAAATACGTAAGAATAGACAAATTTGACAAACACTTTCAACGTCCAATACAAAACTTAAATATTAGTAAAATACTAATATATCATAGATGAATGTTTATTACTTTTATGTTAAGAAAGTACTTATTATTTGAATTTCTGAAAACATAAAAAATCTAACGTTAGTAGTATTTGTAGATAAGAAGATGTAGTTCAATTGACTAGAACCTGAATTTTATCCAAGAGTCGTGGGTTCAGTTCTAGTTACGTTCAAATTACGCATTTGATTCCAACCAGAGATCCGCTGTTGTGGGCAAATAAATTGAATTGTGACGTCATATTTTTTAGTCATGACACTAGTTCACTGACTCACGCCGGATTTCATAATCAAAATTGAAGAAAATATTGGTGCGAGTTTCTTAATTATAATTATCATTCATTCGCAGACCAATTGGTACTTGGCCGATTTTGAGTTTGCTGTGACCATAAACTTTTTTGAGGGCTTGATCCGCTCCTTTTTTATTTAACACTTAAGCATAAAATTTAGTTTCAGCAAAAAAAATTCAGGCCCAAGTGTGTGAATAAAATTTAAAAAGAAAAATGATGTTTTTTTTAGCTTTACGCTGTATCCCGCACACATCAGAGTAGGCAGAGGGAACCTTGTGTTAAGACAATCTGTTCCCCACTTTCCGCCGAATTCGGAGGCTGGCGTGTTAAGTGGTGGAACTTAACGCCGCGCTTTACCTCGACACCAGAGCGAAGAAAATGGAAATATTAAATATTTCCACTCCTCGAGTGGGAATCGCCCCCACAACCAGTCGTTTATAGTCACACACTTGTGCCACTGGGCCACGACTGGCAACTTAAGCATAAAATTTAGTTTCAGCAAAACAAATGTAGGCCCAAATGTGTGAATAAAATTTAAAATGAAAAATTTTGCAAATATTTTTTACATATATTTTATTTAGCAACATGCATAAATTTACTGATTCTTTTGAGTAGGATACAAACATCGTCCTTTCACTCGGATGCATACAATCAACAAGCAGTAAACGCGAACTTTTGAAAAATTTCCGCCATATCCGGCTTTTGTGAAGCGCCAAAGAAAAACACCCCCAAAATACTATCTGAATGTTGGCACATTCAAGCTATTTGTGTGAATGTAACTTTTTATTTTGATATAACAAAAAGGATGCACGAACAGTGTTATTAAAAATTGTATGTAAACTTATAAATATAAGTAAACAGCAATGTCTAGGTATAGTTAGTAGGTAGTATATGTTGTTACTTCACACTGTATCCCGCACACAGCAGGGTAGGCAGAGGGAACCTAGTGTTAAGACACTCCGTTCCCCACTTTCCGCCGAATTCGGAGGCATTGCGAGTTAAGTGGTGGAACTTACCGCCGCGCTTTACCTCAACACAAGAGCGAAGAAAATGGAAATATAATTTCCACTCCTCGAGTGGGAATCCATAAGATAGTTGATAACACGGATTTAAGCATAGGTTACTTTATTTTTCAAAAAGTCACCCCGAAAGGTTGCAATATAACGAAATAGCTACAGTCGTGTAGTTCACGCGGCGAAACCGCGAGCGGGCCGCTAGTGGTTTATATATTTTGAAATAAATAAAATATACAACTACCCGGTTTTGAGTTCCTCCATTTAACATACTATGTCTTGATTTTGGGCGGAAAGGAGAGAACGGAGTGTCTTACTAAGTTGTCTGAGTGAAGCTACTTTTTTACTATTTATGAATATTCTATTTTATATATAATAAAATCCAAACAATATAATTTGAGTACTTCTTAAGAAGATCGCATCATTTGTATGTTTAATAACAATTTGAACACATTTTAATTGATTTAGCGAGTTTTGCCACAGGCACTTGGTGTCTGGCAGTCATCCAATAGAATTTTATAATACTTAGATATATGTACATTATATATAAAAAAAAAATATTGAAGTGTTAAACTGTTGTTGAATTGTTGTAAGCTAACTCTCTGCCGAAATCAAAATCGTCAATTATCATTTACGTGCCCTTAAGTCAATAGTCGTACTTGTATTTGAACTGGTTCCTTCTAATTTTATGCTTAAATGCTATTCTCTCAATCGAATACTAAGTTATTTATTTCGATTTCAAATATTCATAAGAATTTCATCAATATGAAATTTATGATAATAAACAGGCAGTATCTGCATACTCGAAAGCGAAAGTTATGGGTTCGACCTCCACTTAGGAAAAAGCTTTTTTATTTAAAAATATTTTTTATTACCCCTCAGGTAAAATGAAGCGTGGCGTAGAATTTCCCTACCATACAACACACAATCCCTCGAATTCAAGCTAAAAGAATATATTGACACTACGTTCTCTACCTAACTCTTATACCCTAAAAAAACAATAAAAAATGTTAATTTACCAACACATCTACGCATTATTCTTTGACTATTGTCATTTTTCTGCTCCACGGGTGGGTAGTGTGACAACACGCCGGGGCGCGGGGTGGTTACGAGGCGAGGGGCGGGGGCGGATTGTGTTTGTGATGTTTTCATTTTTCACTCACTTGCCACATTTTTTATACAAAACATGTGAAAAGGAACGTTTTGATACCCAAAATGTCACCGTCCGATTGGTATTTCGCATTTTACTTTACTTTACTTTACTTTACTATAAATTTCATCTCGCAAACGTTGGTGAGATTAAATTGAGCGTCGTTTTGTAAAAGTTTGATATTTTTTTTACACGTGTACTTTTTTTTTTGCGTAGCAAAGTGGATAGAGAGAATGTAGTGTCATAACACTCTCTTTTTTATTTTCTGTCGTAAACGGAGACATTGCGTGTTGACACGACTGAGACTGAAAAATGACTGAGTGGAATCTATAATCTAGTAAAGATTCTATTCCTACTTCTATTTACAATCGTACTTAACTTTAAGGTTTAACTGTCGTGCCGGAGTTTTCCACCAGACCCAGTAAGTTCGTTAACAACAACACAAAACAAATTTGTATGGAGAAGAAGTGCAGAAATGCCTAATACTTATTACAATGCTTTTAATATATAAATTATAGTAACATTTATAAATTATAGTATAAATACGTGCTCTCTTCTCTATTTTCTTTTCTAAACCTTATTTTTATTAGTAATTTGACGGCACAGTATGACAGTGTGTGACTTCATAACGATGTCTGTGAGTTCGATTTCCACTTGGAGTAATTACTTTTAAACTATGTCCATATCTCCGTTCTGGTGATAAGACAAAGCATGGCGTTGAATTCTGCAACTCGAAAGCAAAGTGTCTTATCACTAGGTTCTTTCTACCTACATAACAAGAATAAGTACTTATTATTTTTTGCCATTCATTTAAATAATATTAAATATAACAAAACTAAATTAAACATCCAAATAACTAATACAATTTTGGAGGCACAAGTGTCAAACTTAAATCATTACAGTTGTATGAGCGCTGAGCGGCAGATATTGGTTCGTCCTACAAAGGTGCAGGATTGGCTCAATTTACGAACATCACGTCGATGCGCAAACGAGTTATTTATTATATTATATGAAAAAAAAATCCTTTGTCCTCTTGTGATCGATGTGATATAAAATTAATTAAAATTATATATGGTAGAAAAAATATAGTTCTATTCTATTTCCATTTCTTTGGTATAGAGACAAAGTGCGGCGTTAAGTTCCGCATTAAACCATGGGTGAATAGCGGAGAACGGAGTTTCTAGACTCTAAATTTACTGTTCTTATCTATATGTGCTATTCAGGGAAAAGAGTGAAGCAGTATTTTTAAAAATACACTACTTTTCAGCACTTCGACTATTCCTAACATTTTATTACTGCTCTTACAATTTTTATGAATACTTAAAATATACTTGAGATTTTTATTGGTGTTTGTCTATTTTCAAATGACTTTTGTACTATTTTATTTTCCTTT
The DNA here is from genome assembly GCA_019049465.1 of Dryas iulia moderata. NCBI lineage: Eukaryota > Metazoa > Arthropoda > Insecta > Lepidoptera > Nymphalidae > Dryas > Dryas iulia. The sequence continues at coordinate 13,020,923 of CM032425.1, forward strand.
CATTATTTCAGTTGAGTAAATTCTTTAATCATATTCTATTTGATATTTTTAGCTCACCCTTTTCCTCAACACCAGCAAAGTTAAAGGTAGTCAGAGAGAACCTAGTGTCAAGACACTCCGTTCTCCAGGTTCCGCCGGTGATCGAGCACATTGCGTCTTAAGTGGCGGAACTTAACGCCACGCTTGATTTTAAATACCAGAGTAAATCAATGAAAATAATAAATTATTATTCCCTCCGTGGGAACCGAACCTCAACCTCAACAACCATCACATTTATAGTCAACCGCTGTCCAAATGCACGATGATGGCCTGAATTTCCATTTAATATGAATAATTATTCGATTTTCAATCGCGTATACAGCAATACTTATTTATGTTACAGATATACTGTAAAAACATTTTATTTATATTTTTATACGGCTCGTGCTAAGATTTGGCAAAAATGTGATATGACACCTACTTCGTATTGTGCCCGCATTATTGAATTTCAGTACAAAGCTGGGTTAGACGTTTCAATGAGACAGCATTGTGTGGCAGTCAAGAATTTTAGAAGTAACTGTAGACCCAAATATTTGTGTCGGTTAGAATTTTTTCAAGATTATTACGTCTAGTGGTAAGAGAGGCAGGGGGAGACCTCGGTTGACCTTCGAAAAGACAGTATCGACGATGCTGGAGGAAGGTCACCAAAAAACCATGAAGACCCCCGGAGGGCATGTATGAAGAGGTTGATGTTGTGGACGAGGCGAAAGAAGTATGCAGCGTTTGGCGCTCCGTTCTTGCTGACTATCCCGAAAGGGAAAAAAGAAGAAAAATATTACGTCTTTCACGTTCAGAACGGGGTAATTTCTAGGCTCGCCCTTTGAACCGATTTAAATATGCTTTATAAGCATATGTGAATTCGGTATCTTATCGATAAACTACACAAATTGGAAGAAACTATGTTTTATCCTTTACTGAATATTGTATGACCTTCGACATGACTTCAGCTTCCCTTATGGTAAAGACGGAATTGTTCTCCTTATTCATTTCGTAAAATTAAAAAGAATAAAGAGATGTCAAAATATCAAAACGTTACTATAAATGCCAGTGAGACAATATTACAAAAATACTTGTGATAACACCACTTTCTAAAGATTTTATATTTATTGTATATAATACAAACGTTATTTTGTTTTCCAATTTAAAACATGTTATCGTATCGTTTCGAAAATTACAAATAAAAGTAAATAACATACCATTATAAATATCGTCAAAGTTCTACTCTATATTGGTATTCTGTCTCCCCTGCATTTTTCTAAAAATGTGGAAAATTTCATAGAACCATCGAATTTATAGTCGCTCTTGACAGTGAGACGTGAAGACGCGACGTTCACGCTCGGGTCGACTGCAGCCAGCGTGATTTAATTGCAGATTACGGTTCAGCCTTCCTATCATAAGAGGAATAAAGATTATGTTAAACGTAAAAATGCAACAAATCGTTTGATATAAATGAAAAATGTGTTTTCAATTTGTAAAGATCTTTAACAAAATATAGACCATGTTTTTCATTTTTAGGTAATTTCAAAGAAATTCATCAAGCTATATTTGAATTTGGAAGCTATGTTGGATTTGAATCTGCGCCTTTTAGAATCCATACAAGCTCTCTAACCACTAAGCTAGCTTAGTGTAGAAAGCCAAGTACGAGTTCGAATTCCGCTGTGTTCAAGTTTTTATAGGTAACATTCTTAGAAAAAGAATGTTTTCAATATCCTAGACGTGTGAATAATATGTTAAAAAAATGTGTTAAAAAAATGAGAAATGTTAAAAAATGTACATATTTCAAAATAAAGCACTATCGTTGTAGTTGATATTGGATTGAATGTGTACTAGCGTTTTAATATTCGATTATCCATTTTGTAATATTTACAAATAGAGGAAAATTGAAATCAATATAGCATCACTAGGCTTTATCTACCAACTCTTCAAGATACAACAAATATAATTTCACTTTTATCCCTGCATAATATGGTAGATTCTATTGTCAAAACACTGTTCACCATTTTTCACCCAAAATCGAATACGATTTATATAAAAAATATATTAATAAATGTGGCCAGTCGTGGCCTAGTGGCACAAGCGTGTGACTGTAGATGACTGGTTGTGGATTCACTCGAGGAGTGGAAATTATATTTCCATTTTCTTCGCTCTGGTGTCGAGGTAAAACGCGGCGTTAAGTTCCGCCACTCAACACGCAAGCCTCCGAATTCGGCGGAAAGAGGGGAACGGAATGTCTTAACACTAGGTTCCCTCTACCTACCCTGCTGTGTGCAGGATACAGTGTGAAGCTAAAAATAATAAAAAAAAAATAATAATAAATTACATCTATACAAAATAAAAAATTACATTCATCTGAATAAATTTATGCTTAATCTCAAGGCAATAATCCCTTAAATTGCTGTGAACAAAATCGTCGACCTTATAATACAATTACCCGCAGTAACCGTCTACAACGGGGAACATTTACGCTCGGTTTAAGCGGCGAGCATGATTTAATTGTGGCTTTCCACACGATCTCAGTTTACGATATGGTTTTTGTACAGCCGATGATAAGATTTAGTAAGCTGAAAGGATTATTTTAACTTCACTCTTTATTTCGTGTGGCAGTAGGCAAAGAGAACTTATTGTCATGATAGTCTATTCCGCTTTTCGCGCGAGCTCGAGATATGACATTGAATGGTGGAAATCAAGACGCTTTTCGATATCACAGTAGAGTTAGAGATAATTTCTCATTTCTGTGAGTAAGAATCGAATCCACAATCGTCGCTGTTTATATTCGGCTGGTGCTCTACTGGACTAAGGTAAAGATTTATTTTAAATTCAATAAAATAATTACATAATTAAATTATTTTTTACTTACTTAACCACATCGGAAAATAATAACGGACGAAAAGTCTATAATCTATGGTTCCTTTGTTTACCTATACTTGTTTGCTTAGAAATTTCACTTTCATTCTATATTAACAAGTAGTTTAATTAACTAGAGCAGGGGGCAGCAACCTCTTTTACCATATCTGAATTTTGATTTTTCTTTTATGGGTCCAAAATCATACTTCTTAATAGAATACTATGATATTGGATACAATATCATATTCAAATATAAACATTTATATTTTTTTTTAGCTTCACGCTGTATCCCACACACAGCAGGGTAGGCAGAGGGAACCTAGTGTTAAGACACTCGGTTCCCCACTTTCCACCGAATTCGGAGGCATTGCGTGTTAAGTGGTGGAACTTAACGCCGCGCTTTACTTCAGCACCAGAGTGAATAAAATGGAAATATTAAATATTTCCACTCCTCGAGTGGGAATCGTACCCACAACCAGGCGTTTACAGTCACACGCTTGTGCCACTGGGCCACGACTGGCCACTCTATAATATAGTACATTATTAAAAAAACCCTAAATTTAAAAATTATATATTATTTAAAAAAACCCTAAATTTAAAAAATATAGATTTCGTAATCATATTGCATGTTGGAACAAATCGTATAATTTAGTAGAATTTAATATATTAGCAAGAAAATATCTATGATATAAATAAACGCTTGGTGGCCCGCATAAAATTAATTTTATATAGCTGGATAACCAGCGGACCGCAAGTTGCTCACCTCTAGACTACAGTATTCTAAAGAGAGAAGCAACTTTAATTTTGTATCGTTTTCAATTTTATGTAGAATTGCTCAATTTAACTTCTATTGCACGAATTTCGATATCGTTCAAAAACATTCGCAAACCTTTGCAAAACCATTGACAGTGTTCATCAGTTTACGTGACACAGTGACTGTGACAAAAATGATTGAATTTCTAATAATTTAAATTTCTAATAATATTGTGCAGGATTTCTAAGTAATATAACAAGTGTTTTAGGATTGAAAATCAAAGGATACATTGAAAATTTAAAAATATATCACAATCAATATATAACAGTGGAGAACTATTATGTGTTTGTTTATTTAAAGTTGTATGTTTACTTATTCAAAATTACATTTTAACTTATTTTTATTATTTTATGCCTTTATTATTTTTAAAATAAACAACATAAAAAAAATCTTATAGCACTTTGCTTCACAAAATCTGATCACAAAACTTATGTATCATCAAACAGACAAAGTTAGACACGGAAAATACTTAAAAGGTCAATATTTTAAAAGCTCGAGCTCGAAGCTAACAAGTTACCTTTGAAGCTATGCAGATATTAAGTTAATATCAGTTTATTCGTCTCAACAATTAGTTTACGAGATTTAGACAAGTGAAGTCTCGTGATCAAAGGATCTCCGAGACTAATCAAGTCGCGAGGACGAATTTAACAGGTAGAACTCTTGATAATTTAATTATGTTAGGAGGAAAAGGCGGAAAGAGTGCGTATAATGGCTTTTAAACAGCGAATAACGAATTTCTTTGTAATGAACGAAATAATTACTCGAGATCGTTCTAATATAACTTTATTTTGTAATAAAAAACGAGAGGTTTTTAAGTAAACTTAGTAAAATGGTTTGTAGTTAAGTGTTTTGGTATATAATTAGAAAAATAATTAAATTAATTTTAATAGGTTAATTAGCTAGCGTGGACTGTAAGCTCGGTAAGTTGTGGGTTCAAATCCCCACTTATATTTAAAAATCGTTTAAATATAAGTATTTACATTATTTTCGTTACTCCGTTCGGCAAGGCAAACCGCGGTGTAGAGTTCCGCCAACACGCTACATATCGATTTTAGGTGGAACATGGAGAACAAAGTGGCACTAGGTTCTCTCTAATACTATATTTCTATACAGAAAAAACATGCTATACTATTTTTTTCTGATTCAATTACATTACTTATCGCCAATCGTGGCGCAGTGTCACTAAGTATGACTGTAAAGCGACTGGTTGTGGGCTCGATTCCCACTCCAGGAGTAGAAATATTTAATATTTCCATTTCCTTCGCTCGAGGCAAAGCGCGTCGTTACTCTCCGCCACTTACCACGCAATGCGGAAGGTAGGGGAACGGAGTGTCTTAACACTAGGTTCCCTCTGCCTACCCTACTGTGTGCGGGATATACAGCGTGAAGCTATAAAAAAACAATTAATTGAAATAAAATATCTTTTTAAATACACGCGTATATATACTCAAACACACATAATACAATAAAATTTATACTTTAAGCACTCATTCTCAAAGAGACGACAAAAGAACAAAATCTGAAACATGAAAAGAAATACAATTTTACAGAAACACAACCCTTCACAAAGGGATGTTATTATCTTGGCAACAGTTTGTTTTAGACGGACGGTTGAAATTGCTTGAAAATTGATACGTAGGAACCCCGGAGGAAACAATTAGAACGGCCACAGTAATGATGCATCCCCTATGTCATTTAGACTTTGTAAATGCATAATGCATAATTTTAGCTCGGAACGTGAGTTTTCTTTGTAATGGTTCAATTATGATATATTATGATACATGTGAGTAAGCTTGGTTTGTAGTTTTATGAAAGAGTTTATTGTTAAAAATATTGTTTTTTAAATAAAACCTTGTATAGTCCTTTCATATTATTCTAGATTAAGAAGTAAATTTTGTGATAATATATAAAAAAACTAACGTATGGCTCGCCCGCCTGAAGCAAAGCGGTTTATGCCCCTAACGTCAGCCTTTTAGTAATTGGTTTTTTAAAAAAAAAAGGAACACTGGGTTTTCAAATATTTTCATTCCGAATTTCATCCGGATTGGGCCGGTAGAATAGCCGTGAAAGCGTAACAGACAGACAGACAAAAAATCAGACTTTAGTATTTATAATGTTTGTATGGATTGTATATATGGCCATGAAAAGTATAATACAGTATTCTGCGTACAATATACTATAAGGCGTCATTTTGGTCTCACTGTATATTATCTCAACAGTGAAATGACTGATATTTATTCAATCCTTATTCAGTAACGTCAAAATTTAAATGATTTTCATGTCTCCTCTTTGGTAAAAAGACTATGTTTCTGTTATAAAATATTGTCACGAAATTACACGAAGTGGTAAGTGGTAAGAAAGGCAGGGGGATACCTCGGTTGACCTACGAAAACACAATATCGACGATACTGGAGGAAAGTCATGTAAAAACCACGAGGACCCCCTGGAGGGCGTGTATGAAGTGGTTGATGACAGTGGACGAGACGAAGGAAGTATGCAGGGACCGTAGCGTTTTGCGCTCCGTTTTCTTTGACTACCCCGCAAGGGATACAGCGTGAAGCTAAAAAAAAAAAAGAAATTACACGAAAAATTAAGTGACTGTCTCAACACTATATTATTATTGCGTGCCTTGCTAAACAAATAGAAAAAATAAAGTGAAACTAAAGAAGTAAATAAAGTTAAGAACAAACTTTACTTGACTGATTTATGAACGGCCATGCTTAACAGCGTGCAAAGTAACTAGTATTTTCTGTTTTTGTTTTCTTTTAGCTTCATGATTTATTCTTAACCGAGTATTTAAAGAGAACGGAGCTAAACGCTACGGTCCCTGCATACTTCTTACGATTCGTCCACTGTAATTAAATTCATCATATACGTTCTCCGAGAAGTCCTCAGCTTTCTTCCTGATGTGTCCAAATCAATTAACCAAGTTTTTTTTAGTTATTTCCTAGGATTCATAAAAATATAATAAAATAAAATACTTATCGGGCTTATTTAGTCAAAGTTCGTGATTATAATATACCGATATATCATATTTAACGGCGCAACGATCAATCAGTTGCAGCTGTCATATTGGCCATTACTCAATTAAGATACTTGATCGATGCGACTGAGGGACATCACAAATCCCTACCGAATTCTGCCTAATACTAAAACCACCTTTTGAACTTATTGCAGCAAATATTGAAGTATTTATTACATTTACTTATGTTTTTTTTATTAAATAAATGAATTAAAACAACAAGCAGAGAAATTCTACTACCCCACTTTCTCTCTCCGAATTTCACGCTGAATCAACGCGGCAGATCTTAACGCTTACCAAAACTACGAGTCAATAATATTATTGTTATTTTTTTTCTAGCTTCACGCTGTATCCCGCACACAGCAGGGTAGGCAGAGGGAACCTAGTGTAAAGACACTCCGTTCCCCACTTTCCGCCAAATTCGGAGGCTTGCGTGTTAAGTGGCGGAACTTAACGCCGCGCTTTACCTCGACACCAGAGCGAAGAAAATGGAAATATAATTTCTACTCCTCGAGAGGGAATCGAACCCACAACCAGTCGTTTACAGTCACACGTTTATGCCACTGGGCCACGACTGGCCACGATTATTATATATTATTGTTATATGGAATAGAATCTATACATATAATAAAAATGTAACTGATCGCTGTCTACACATGGAAAATATTTAAGAGAAAACAAACCCAATACAATATTTTTTTAATTTATTTTCTGTTCATCTGTTTGTTTGTACACACTAATCTGAAAAACGGCTTAGACTATATTTTGTTAGTTTCATTTACTTTCAGTTTTTATTTTACTTAAAATCGGTATACAAGTAAAAAAAAATGTTCGATCAAATTGCTATAAAATAATTTTATTTGCTGTCTGAAACTTCAATTTACGTATTTGAAGCCGCAGATGGGTCGCTAGTAATAATATATAATTAAACTAAATAAAGAAAACAAATCTGGAACTTTAGTGTGCAACGGGCTACGTCTGAACTACGCTACGAACCGCACTTGGCCGGTTTTATTATTGTTATCATTATTAACACCGCAAGGTGGCTGTATAATCGTTTTTGGGGGTTGAATCCACCCCTGGCCGCGAGTAAGCTAACGTTATTTAATTTTTCCTGATATTTAAAGTCATCATATTTCATATGTGTCATGTATATAGAAAATTAAAAAAAAAACTACATAAATAAAAAAAATGCAATGGGCAAAACTCCCTATCTAACTCACATGCGCTTGAACAGCTGTCGCTTCGTGTTAACCCAAACCAAATGAATCTAGCAAACTTTCAACGTGTCTGGCCCCATATAAAAACCACTAATAAAAACCACTAATATCTTGCTTTGAAGGTAGGAGGTTTTTTTATAGGTCACTCAAATACCACATATAAAGTTCAGTTTCTATACTATGACCAAGTAAAATTAATTTCTTTAGGAGTTTAGAGATATCTGGCAAGGGGTGGAAACCATCCTAAGTGTCCGGAAATGGGTGACGTGATTTATAATTCATTAGATTATTATTAATCGTTATATTAACCAAATTAATGTAGGTACTGTTTTATACACATTTACCACCCATTGCCTGCGTAAGTAACCACTTCTCGAAATTAATGCTTGCTGATCTTTCTTTGGTGTACTCTAATATAAATATTAGGCCATAATATCTATTACAATATAATTATATTAAGTGAAGAATTTTATGTTTTGACACTAGGTTTTTTTGTCTACTTCGTGAAAAAGGATGTTGATTTTTTTTTAATTGTCAAAAATTTATAAATATAAACAACCAAACAATATAAAATCATAGATAGATACGATGATATAAATATTCTAAGTAAAATATTTTTCCACATAGTATATGAGCCCACAGCCAAAAGCCACTCGTGAATACCCAAATTACACAAAAAATCGTCTAGATCATTATTTAACTGTAATAAATGACTCGAGATAGACCTAGTATGATCAAAAGCTTCATTAAAATTCATATTTATTAAGCGCAGTAAGTTCAAAACTGGAGTTACTAGTTCGCCGTCACATTCATCTTATCTCGTTTTAATCTGCCGACTCCTTGTCAAGAACGTCCTAACTCTGGTCCCGTGAGCAAAGACGCTTTAAGCTTAAAGGTTAGAACATAGTTTCGAGAGGAGCGATTTTTCATTGATTATTAATTTTAAGACATATTCTTATGTGGTCTTATTATCTTTTCTTTTCTTTTAATATATATTGACTAGCTGATTTCAATACATTTAGGCTAGAAAGTCTTTTTCTTTTTTTTTATAATTTAATTTATACATAAGGTCTGTACCTTGTTTAAATAATCTTTTTTTTATAGATAGTCTTAAGAAACAAGTCAATTATAGAAAGTCTTAAGAAACAAGTAAACAACGGAACGTATGAGACTGAAAATAATTAACTTCACACTTTTTCTGCGTACCAGCCTAAGAGCCTTGTTTTGTTTTAAAATATGCCAATTATGCTAGAATTTATGACAGAGGCATTACTTATTAAGTGAAGAAGCTCTCTTTCCGTGGGAAGTATCCTGGACTTACTACTAAGATGTTACAGTCGGAAGGCAGACCCTGGCCGGGATTAATGCCAAGTAGAAAAAGAAGTGTACCCTCTTTCCACCTTGACATGATTAAAAAAAAACAGTATTATACTAATAATCGGAAAAATAAACAAGTTAACAAGCAAAAAAACAAATAAAAAACAGTTATTAGCTAGCACGATTTTAACTTAAAAATATTTATATCCCCCGCGTATCTCATACAACATGCCAGCTTCCTGTTTCGGTGCGGAGAATCTTGCTAAAGTAAATATTTGGCGGGGTAATTAGCGACTTGGAGCTAGAAGGAGTAACTTAAGTGCCCGACTTGCAACATTCTTGATGCCGCCGTAATGATCTTCAACTAATGCATTACGTTTAATGAGCATTCAGTTTATGTTCTTAAAAATCATTCCTAGGTTTCTTTTTACCTTTTTTTTTATATTGGAATCGCCTTTCACTCTAAATTGGATTACAGAGCTTCGGGGCGGAACTAGTATTACTAAACCTTGTGGTTAGGCTTACCAGAAATACTCTAGGCTTTAGTTAACAACCTGTATAGTCTGTCGATCACTGATACTAAGTGCCCAACGGAATCAAGTGCGTGAGAAGTCAATAGTTTGCTATTTAGAAGTTGTCGTGAAAAATAATATAAAAGAGGTCAATAACACTTTGTTCAATAAAGCAATATAAATGGAGTAGTAAAGTAATCATGATTGGTTCTGGGTTCGATTCTCGTTCGAATAATTATTGAAATTTAATTATTTCTTTTACCCACTATGGTGAATAAGACAAAACACGACGTTGAGGTTACTCTACACATAATGTGTAGAATTTGGGCAGAAAGTGGAGAATAGTGTTTTGACACTAGTGCCGAAAATGATATATAAACTTCATTTCATGTTATATAAAATATTTTAGTTCGCTGTCATAATGCAGATGAAACGTTTCTACCTAATTCGCGGTTTTGCTATATTATTATTTAATATACTATTGTTTATTTACCTACTTCCTGGAAAATGTGGTTGGCCTAATAGCTCGGAGGTTTACCCAAAATATAGTTAGTAAATAAAATTACGATTTATTAAAGAAATATGAAAGTTAGAGTACTGACATATTATAAGGATTTATTAAACAGATATTTAAGACTTTAGATTTAACATGATGCTTGAGACCCTTAAGGCCGACCATTTAACCATTAAACCTTAAGGCCCTAATAAATCATATTATTTTATTCAAAATAATTAACATGCTTCATTTTTAATGTCAAACAACTAGCCAACGGCTACCAATAATTACGAATGTAAGTACGGCGTTGAGTTCCGCCACTGATTACGCAATGTCCAATACAATTTAACTAACGCATTATTACATAAAACATCTAATTATAAAACGAGCGACTGTAACATAAAGTCCACAATTTGTTTGCTCCAGAAAAACTTTCATCATTCAAAAAACAATATAAAAGTTTAAAAATATGATGAATTGATTACGAAATTGTTTACATTATTTCATTACCCGCTTTGTTTATGACATAACTGAAGCCCGAATCAAAAGTTTTGGTGAGCACAAAAATTTCAGCTATTATAATATTCTGATCGAAAAAATGACGTTGGCTGGTTATTATGAAATTATTGAAATTATACCAACATTACGCAAAAATACTGATATATGTTGTATAAATAAATGTTTATTGAAAAATAATTCTTTTTGTGTAGTATTTTTTTTAATTTTATTCTCTTGATCTCTCTTTGACTACCCTGTTATGCAGGAAAACGGGTGAAGCCGTTTTTTTTTTAAATGTGTTTACTTTTCATAGCTCAAAAAACAAATAACAAATAACTTACCTTAATTATTTATATTAATTGTCTTTAATATCTATCTATCTACTTATGAGAATAAGTACTTTTTAAGCCCTTCTTATTTGTCTTACTTATAATGAAGAGTTATTTATTTACATATGTCCATTTGCAAACAAATAACGAAGGACAAAAGCATGACGTAACTTATGAACTAATTCTAGTTCTATTTCGCAAAACATGAGAAATACATAAATTCAAATTGAATAAGATTATACACGTACAGACCAACATCTTAATATTAATTAGAGAAACAACTCCCTCTATCTCAAGATTATCTATTTAATTACAACAACTAAACGGACGGGACAAATCAAAGTTTACCCTGTAAATGCATACAAACATTGAACATAAGCGGACCTAAACACGAACCCTGTGGTACCCCAAAACTATACACTATTCACGTCCAAAATTATCTCCGCCAACGCGTGACCAGCCCAGATGTAAGATAAGGTGTGTCTAATTGAAACATGCCAGAGTTCCGGGGGCTGATAGATAGATGTGGGTTCAAAAACTACTATCAAAATATACCCAAGGGCATTGTTATGATTTATGTTAAAAGTTTCTTTTTTTCTGAACGAATTTGTACGTGAATATTTTTATATTGTGAAATGTTTTGCAGGTTTGGTAACATAAAATCAATCGTTAAGTTCCATGATTAAGTATCAGTGTAACAAAACACTATTATTAATTATTGCAATTTATAAAACTTTAAATACATCTCTTCTCTATATATAATAAAAGAGTAGAAAAGTCAATTCTGTACATGAAAAATTTCAGAAAAATTTTAATTGGGTGCGTTAATATATCGATAACAGAGGCCAAAAATCCACTCAGTAGAATTTTTGTCTGTCTGTCTGTCTGTCTGTCTGTCTGTCTGTTAATTTGTTCGTCAATCACGCAAAAACTACTGGATAGAAATTAATGAATTTTAGTATGGTGATAGCTTATAGTCCAAAGGTACATATAGGATAGTTTTTATCCCGGTATTCTATGTAGTTTTTTTGGAAAAAATAAAAAACCAATATAAGTAAATCATTTGTATATCGATATCTACCGGGTAGAATTTAAGATTTTTTTTGTATGAAGTTAACTTAGAGGTTAGAGCAACATATGGGATAGTTTTCATCCCGGTATTCAACATAACTCCCGCAGAAAAATAAAATTAAAAAAAAAAACATTCAAATTATGTCGATAGTTCACGAGTGAAGCTAAATTTGTTTCAATATCACTAATTAAAATAATTATAAAATAAAATAAGCATAACATTTATTAAATATACATTTGACCGGTCTATAAAACTTTATATAATGTATATATTTATATAATCTATGTGACAGCAGATGTCACTACGTTTTCTGCAACGGGTAGCACCATTTGTTTTTATATAGTTGACATTGTATTAGACATCCGCACTCATTAAAATTATTATTATAAAAATGCAAAAATCTGTATCTCTTCTATTTGTTATATTTTGACGGGAATTCGTAAAGAAGATTGTTGAAGACGCAGGGTCATATAAGCTATTTTATAAAAAATCAAACCCTAGGAGGTTGAAACAGTGGATGAAACTTATGTATGTTTAGTATATAGTGAGAATGACAGATCTAAACTCCTTGACTGAAATGAATGAATTTTCTCAGGAAAATAGTTAATGAGGCAAGGTCAAACATAGGCTATCTCTCTTTTTTTTTCTCGCAGAAAAGTAAAAAACTGGCAAAGCCAAATTGCATTGATTATTTGCAAGTAAACCTTTTTTTTAATATCAATAAGTAACACAATTGTAAAATAAAAAGCGTAAAGTTTATTTAAGATATTATGACCGGTTTATAATACTATATACCAGATGGTATATATGTACGAAATCACTATCATATGATAGCAGATTTCGTACGTTTTCTTACTAGAACAGTTATCGCTATATGTTATCAAATAATATAGACATTGCACTAAATGTATCGATGATTTTCTCATGAACATAATTAGTGACGAAAGTCAAATATAGACTACCTTCCTTTTATAAAAAAAAAGCAATCCCAAAGAGGCAATAGAGGATGAAAGTGATAGTTTACGTGGCGAAGCCGCGAGCGGGTCGCTAGTATATAATATGTGGTAAAATTCCTGTGGTAAAATTCATGATGGAAATCATTATACTTATAGAACCTTACCTTAGGATATTGTAGGACACTATTATATTTAAAAAAAAACGTTTTTTTCTGGATTCTTATAAAGTGTTGTGTTTATAATTGTATTATAACAGACTTCTCCAACATAAAATATTTTATATATTATTTTTCTTTTGAATTTACTCTTACCTGACAATGCCCATTTAGCGTAAATGAAACGATACTAATATTTCATCATATGTGGGAGAAAGGTGGTACTCAACGCCGAAATTAGTTTTACTGAAATTATTTGATCAATTGAGACTAGAACCCGTAATATTTTTAGAAAACGTATGAAAATTTGAATGCAGCAGTATTTGGAACCTGCACCACTTGGAATCTTAACATACACAACTTTTTATACTTACGTAATTATTTTCTAGCTTTCATATTCTGTTTCAATAACAGCTTAAAAAATGTTAATACAATACAACTCATAACTACGGTTCAACTCACTTTCTCTCGACAACATTATACATATATCAAAGAATCAATACATACATATAATAAACAATAACATAGAATCATAACGTAGAATAAACGTAGAATCAATACATACATATAATAAACAATAACATAGAATCATAATCGTATATCCAAACCGCAAACAGTTAACGCCGCGGTAAACTGTTAGCTGTAACAAATAAACTAAAATTAATTGGATACAGCGAGGGCCAACGTGAACCGCAATTAGTAGTTTAACGACGCGTGCCACCTAATGACTTGGTTCTACTTCGTACTGACCACCCCACGCCTGAGATTAGCATTTACAAATTATCCTAATAACTTGTTAAATTGAAAAACAGTTTAGTATTTGTCGTAATTATAACCAATGAATTTTACACACATTTTATGAAACATATTAGAAAAGCAGCAGTAGTTAGAGGAAAAATAGCTGCAAGATACTCTGTTGTCCAATTTCCAGCCGAAATCAAGACGTTACATATGATGTAAATTAACGCTGTATTTTGTCTTACCCGAAAGGGGAAATAATTATAATATAAATGTAATCAATCAATGTATTGGAGTTATCGATAAACTAGCGAACTACAGCTGCTACGTTAAGTTAAGCGGTATATAAATTTTCATCCCTAATTTCATCACCTCGCGGGTTGGTTTTTAAGACATAAGTTTTTATTCCGAATTCCATTAAATTTGAATGGGTAATCTACTGACAGATTAGCTGTAAAAGTGTAACAGACAGAGAGACGGACAGACTTTTGCAATTATTGTATTACTTTAAATTTCTAGAGCCAGTTAATAATACAACCTTTCATTCAGTGTCTTTTATTTTTATAATTTATGGTTAGTAATTTTAAATTACCTACTACTTTTAATTAGAAGAAAGACCTACTGCTTTTAATTAGAATTTTCTCCATCGACATCTGTTTGCACTAATTTAGCAAAAGATAGTATATAAACTAAAACCTAATCCTAGCAAAATACCAAAAATACAAAAGAAGATATACATGTATGTCTAACAGCTTAAGAATTATTAGTACACTCATTATGGCGAATAAGAGTGGCTACTACATGGCTATTTAATGTAAGGAGCCAGCGCAAAGAAGTGGCGCCGAACGTGCCCAGCAATTAATGATTACACAGAGTTAAAATATATGGAAATAAGAATATTATTACAATAATAAATTATTATTTACATTTATTCCATTATAATATAAAATAATATAGCTTTTAAACCTTTTTTTTTAGCTTCACGCTGTATCCCGCACACAGCAGGGTAGGCAGAGGGAACCTAGTGTTAAGACACTCCGTTCCCCACTTTCCGCCGAATTCGGAGGCTTGCGTGGTAAGTAGCGGAACTTAACGCCGCACTTTACCTCGACACCAGAGCGAAGAAAATAGAAATATAGCTTCCACTTCTCGAATAGGAATCGAACCCACAACCAGTCGTTTACAGTCACACGCTTGTGCCAGTGGGCCGCGACTGGCCACACAAACCTTTTCGAAGTGCTTTAATCGTGTGTTTAAACACGTACCCTGAAACACTTATTACTTTTGTTTGAACTAGTTTTATAGAAATATTTAACAAATCGCTTAACGCAAAGATATCATTAATAATTAGTGATAAATTTCTTTGTTGTACCCCTTGTAGTACAGAAAACAGTAGGAAAATCACACTTGGGTTTTCTAAATAAAAATAAATGATTTCTTATGTCCATCGTGGTAGAGTGATGTGAAGTGTGTGAAGAACAGAGTGTCTTGACGCTAGAGTTTTCACTGGTTTGCGGGAAGGAAAACGTGAAGTTGAAAAAGACATTTAGCAATGCTTTCTGTTAACGCATTGCTCAGTGGTGAAAGTGCCTGGACGGTATTCAGGAGACGCGAGTTCGCATCCCACTGCGTTCAAAATTTTTATACGTTTTCTAAATGTCTTTTACAATTTTTCCAAGTGTGGAATAACACTTTAATTTTTTTTTTAAAACCGTGGAGTTGCTTTTTATGTAATAAAATACAAATTATATAATCATATTACACCAGAAATTAACTGATCATCAATAGTCAATCATGAAAAAAGAACATCTCCAATTTGTCTTAAATATATTTTATTCTTCCAATTTCTTAAAATATCCTAGTCTCATCTAGATATAAACACCCATGACTTCAGTATATACGCAATACACCATGAATGTATCTACAATACAGCAGTACAAAGATTTATTTATTGTTATGTTACGTATCGGAAACGCCTTCGGTGCGTTGCTAACATATTGCGGCGACGTCTGCACGGAGGCTTTAGAAATGGCGCGCGGTTATAACGGCCACTTTGAGATATTGTATTTTTATGGTATGTTATTATTGTAACAGTTTATTTATTTTTATAAGGATTAATATAAGAGTTATTTCGTTTTCTGCGGAGCTTACAAGTTCTAACTTTGAACGACGTTATTGCACGTATTAGACTTATGGATTTAGTTTCAGGCTTTTCCCCGTGTAAATACCGCGTAGCATAGGTAGAAAGAACGTAGTGTCA
Organism: Dryas iulia moderata; assembly: GCA_019049465.1. Classification (NCBI taxonomy): domain Eukaryota; kingdom Metazoa; phylum Arthropoda; class Insecta; order Lepidoptera; family Nymphalidae; genus Dryas; species Dryas iulia. The sequence goes on from CM032425.1 coordinate 13,037,195, forward strand.
AGACACTCCGTTCTCCACTATGAATTAGAGACACTATATTTTGAGTGGTGGAACTCAACGGCGCGTTTTGCCCCTTGTTCACCAGAGCGAATAAATAAAAATAAATAGAATATAATCATTCCACCCAGTGGTAATCGAACCTACAATTAAACTGTGCCACGACAGCCTCAATCTTTTTTAAAAGAATATGCAGCTTCACACATAGTCAGAGAGGACATATTAAGACACTCCGTCTTACGATTTCCACTCAAAATCGAGACATTGTGCATTGAGTGGCGGAACTCAACGCTGCAGTTTGTCTTAGGTACCAGCGTAAATGAAAATTGAAATATAATTTCCCGATTCTGACCCTTCACCTCCTACAATTACAGCTCAAACAGTGTGTCATTCACCCATGATGGTCTCAGCCTATATTAATAGAATAAATTTACATTATTAAGAATCCTACATGACAGACATCCTTTACGTCTATCCTGTAATCCCTTTTTCCTGACCTCTCCTGAACTGCGGTCCCGGTTTTTCAAAGGACTGCGGACTTATGCTTCGCCACACAAAGAGATAAGGCTCACACGACCTCCCGTTAATATCAATCACCATGTGCGTCACCCGTCAATATTGATAAGAATTTCAATGGACATTGGGTTTTTGCGGTTCCGTGCTGGTTAGTTTTTGCCTTGTTTTCTTAAAGTTTTTCGTTGGGGACGAATTGGAATGGAACTATGTTTGGGGGTAACGTACGATTTTGTTTATATGTGTATAATGTGGGACATGTAAGTCTTGGTGCAGTGCGACAGAAATGAACCGTAAAGGAATGGTTTTGGGTTCGATTTGCTCAAATGATTATATTTAAACTACTATCATTTTCCTCCTTCTGGAGTAGAGTTCTGCCATTAAAAATGCAATGCCTGAAATTTCACAAGAAAACCGAATATACTGACTGATTAATTAATGTGAGATAATTTACCATTAAAATCCTTAAAATCTAAATTTTATACCACATTATTATATTTTTATGATTAAGAACTCGCTGAGTTTTATATGTTATTATGTTATATATTTTTTTCTTTTCTTTTTTTTAGCTTCACGCTGTATCCCGCACACAGCAGGGTAGGCAGAGAGAACTTAGTGTTAAGACACTCCGTTCCCCACTTCCCGCCGATTTCGGAGGCATAGCGTGTTAAGTGGCGGAACTTAACGCCGCGCTTTACCTCGACACCAGAGTGAAGAAAATGGAAATATTAAATATTTCCACTCCTCGAGTGGGAATCGAACCCACAACCAGTCGTTTACAGTCACACGCTTGTGCCACTGGGCCACGACTGGCCACTATATGTTATATATGTTACCTATTATCTTATTATTACTTTTCATAGTTGCTATTGTAAATATTTTAATAGAAAAGATAAAGTAGCTGTCACTCAAACAGATAAGTTACGTTATATGTTAACCTTCAAGGCACTGGACCCTAAAAACCTAAATTTACGATTTACCATTGTAGTTCAGTGGCATGTATCTAAGTGTTTTTGTTCAATAAGGTGTGTTCTGATCACAGAAGTCTCCTGCTGGATTTTTATACTTTAAGCTTTTTTACGCATAGCAGGGTAGTCATAGGGAGGTAGTGTCAAGACACTCCGTTCTCTGTTTCTAACTTGTTAGTTATCTAGTTGTCAGTAGTAATAGAAGGAGGAGAGTGAAAAATTACACCGTATTTAAATGTGGTGGCGTGGCGCAGGGACAAAGTGTAAGTCCAAACGCCATTGGTTGTGGGTTCGATTCCCATTCGAGGAATTGAAATATTCAATATTTGCATTTTCTTCGCTCTGGTCGAGACAAAGCACAATGTTAAGTTCTGCCACTTAATACGCAATGCCTCCAGATGTCGGCGGAAAGTGGAGAACCTCCGTTCTCCACTTTCCGCCGAAATTTAACAATATACCTCTGCCCAACCTGGTGAGTGCGGGATACAGCGTGAAGCTTTGTAAATATTTAAAACTTCATTAGTATTTTTAGACTCAAGGGTACTTAGAGAAAACCTACTACAATACACTTCGTTCTCCTTTCAATTAATATAATTTTTATATTGTCAATATAATTTCGATTGTAACTTAAAACCCCTACTTCTGTACTTTAATGGAAAAGCAATAAAATGATAATATTGCCTATAATTAAAACTCAGTCTTGCGTAAACTCATCAAATTTTATGACAACTCATAAATTCAATAGAATTTAGAGCTATAATATTCAAATAGATGTTGGCGGATCATCCCTTACTACGAACTTACACTTATTAAAAAGAGCATCTTCATGCTTTTTCTCGCATAGCAGTATAATTAGAGAGAACTTAGTGTTAAGACACTCTGTTCTCCACTTTTGGCTCCAAATCAAGACATTGTGTGTTGAGTGGCGAAACTCAATCCTAGACTTTGTCTAAGTACCAAGCAGAGAAATAAATAACCATTCCTCATACCTAAAACTTTGCCGTTTACAGTCAGACGCTGTCAAAAGCATACCTAATTACTTATTGAGTTCCCGAAATGTAAAAAAGGGATGCTAGTTATATAATTGTATATATTCTTCTTCACTATAATATCTTCTAATTCTTTTTATTATTTTTTCTCTTTTAAGAAATAAGATAAAGATACTTCACATTTATTCTTTTTAGCTATTTTCTCTGTTAACATAAATGGCTGATTTTCGTTCCATAACTCAAGAAGCAAGCTTTGAGAGGATATGGAGAATGCAATGTCTTGTCCCTAGATTCTCCCTGTTACGCGGAAAAAGCGTGAACCTGCTTTATTTTACATAGCAATGGTAGCTGACAAATAATTTGTGAATGGTTAACGATTATATTTTCTAAATTAGAGACAATTACCAATAATTTAAATTTCAGGTCATTCAGTCGGAGTTGGATGACGTCTGAATGTAATGTGATGGTTATGGGTTCTATTCCCAATCAGAGTAATGGTTAAACGTACATTATTTGTAGCATTTTATTTCTCTATCTTACCTATATTAAGTAGACAATTATTGTTATTAGTTTTAGATGAATTATTATTAGTTTTTAGAGTTATTAGTTTTAATTCTTAATTTTTAACTTATTTACACCTAGCCTATTTATTTTATTTTGTCTTGTTTTGTTTTATACTGTTTGATCGATATTTTAATAGCATCTTGTAATCGCACACAAACAAATGCCAACAATGTTGTATACACCTGTAAAGGCAAATCATACTGGATTGTATCTTTAGTACATTATAATATTGTGTTAGTTATTATGATAAGTCGATGGTGTGTCTTAATAATAATAATAAATAAATAAATAAAATTATTTTCATTTTTCTAAAGTGGTATCTAAGGCACAGCGTGGCATTAAATACTTTCATTTAATACGCTGTGTCAAATTCGAGTGGAAAGTGAAAAACAGAGTGTTTTGACACTAGATCTTATTACCCTGCTAAGCGAGAAAAAGGTACTTTTAAATAGATCACATCTACGATCAATTTTTGTTTTGTATCTTACACAATGTGGAAAGGAAAATAATTTTAATACAAATACCTAGAACCACTGTTTATTTCTAGACACCGTTTCAAAACCACCGTGCATTTTTTCATAGCTTCATCCATACTTATATTATAAATGCGAAAGTCTGTGTGTTTGTATGTCACGCTTTCACGGCTAATCTACCGGTCCGATTTGGATGAAATTTAGAATGAAAGTAGCAAAAGTGACTGGGTCTAACATAGGCTAAATCTAAGATAACAAAAATCAACCTCTAAAAGGTTGAAATAGGCGATGAAAGCTTATATGTAAAATCTAAGCCGCTAGACCAATTGTAATGAATTTTGGCATAAATATTGTTAATAATCTAAGCTTAAACATAGGCTACTTTATTTTTTAAAATTGCGCCCCCGAGCCAAGCCGCGAGCGGGCCGCTAGTAGATTATATATATCTACTTATTTATAGTAGTTTCAAGCGCGTCGCATACACCATATATATGGGCAATGGAATGATACAATAATTCACGGCTTGCCGCAACCATCGCGTCGTTATTGGAATCTCACCGTCTCACAGTCTTGTCAAATGTGCATCGGAACCGGAAGCGGTGTGTTGAAGCGAAATATTTTTAAATTTTGTTTATATTTTCGCATATTATGTATGGCGTATTTTTGGTATATATTGCAGCTTCATGCTTTATCCCACCGCGCTATTTAGAGAGCATCTAATGGCAAGATACTCTGTTTTAGTGTTGCGTGGTTAGGGACGGAACTCAACGCCGCTCTTTATCTCAGGTACTAGTAAAGTGTTACTGGTGTTTAAGTATTCCTCCAAGTGGGAATCGAACCCACATCCGACGCTTTTACAGTGAGATGCTATTCCTCTGCGTCACGACGGCCTCCCATTATATTTTTTTTTTTGCTTCACGCTGTATCCCGCACACAGCAGGGTAGGCAGAGGGAACCTAGTATTAAGATACTCCGTTCCCCACTTTCCGCCGAATTCGGAGACGTAGCGTGTTCAGTCGCGGAACTTAACGCCGCGCTTTGCCTCGACACCAGAGCGAAGAAAATGGAATTATTAAACATTTCCACTCCTCACGTGGGAATCAAACCCACAACCAATCGTTTACAGTCACACGATTGTACCACTGCGCCACGACTGGCCCCATTCATTCAATAAAGCATATATATTATTCAATAAAGCATAACAATCATATTAAATAATATACGAGAGGACCTTGAACCTGGGCTTTATAAATATACAGCCTAGGTTCAAGGTCCATTCTTAAAAATGTCACTATTAAACATACATATAAATAAAAAAATAACATATAGTCTAGGTTTCCTGAAACTAATCACTAAGTTAGTAACCTTTTAGACTACGTCAGGTACTCTAATATATAAAAAAGTTATTATGTCTGTCTGTCTAATGAAGATAAAAGTTTACGTACAAATAAACAGTATACAAAAATATAAAATTCAGACTCACAAGCCAATTTCATTCGTATTTTGCAGAACATTTCCTGGTTGTCAAAGAGATGGGCGCTCCCCTTTTATTAAGACACCGGACATGACTAAGCTCTTACATCAATTCATTTTGTATTAGCAAATGATACATTAATATAAAATGGATCAGAATCTATATATTTTTATTAAACGTGATTTTTTATAATTTGACTTCGATTTGAAATATTACTTATATTTTGTGGCCAGTCATGGCCCAGTGGCACAAGAGTGTAAACGACTGGTTGTGGGTTCGATTCCCACTGGAGGAGTGGAAATTATATTTCCATTTTCTTCGCTCTGGTGTCGGCGGAAAGTGCGGAACGGAGTGTCTTAACACTAGGTTCCCTCTGCCTACCCTGCTATGTGCGGGAAGCTATTTAATTTAATTTCTACTTATATTTATTGTTTCACATATGTCAGTTAATGTTAAGATATCGCGTTCTTCGTTTAGTTACTGATTCACCGCATACTGAGTTGTGGAACTCAACGCAAATGTTATTAATAATAATTATACTTTTTTACAAAGCAAAGTCGCTTCCCGCGTCTGTCTATATGTATCTTTAGATATATACAGATATTAGACCTTCGAAACTACGCAACGATTTTGGTGTGGTTTCTTTTAATAGATAGAATGATTCAAACGGCAGTTTATAGGTATAATACATGCATAATAAAGTAGAGAAACTTAAAATTATCATTTTAGAGGTTTCTAATTTGATATCGGCACGGCGGCGCGTGTCTATAGTGAAATAGTCGCGTAGGTCACTTAGGCGAAGCCCCGAGCGGACCACTGGTATCCATACTTATATTATACGTGCGAAAGTCTGACTGTTTGTCTGTCACGCTTTCATGGCTAATTTACCGGCCCGATTTGGATGAAATTTAGAATGAAAGTAGTAAATAACCATGGGCCTAACATAGGCTACTTATTTTTTTAAAAATTACCCGCTAAAGGGTTGAAATAGGAGATAAAATTTTATATCAAAAATCTAAGCTCAAGCCGCGAGCGGGCCGCTAGTTGTATATAAACTAACGCGTAAAACACCCATTGCCTTAGCCAACGTCTATGACAAGTACAAAGTACAAGTACAATTAATGTGATGTATATGTAATAAATTATTTACTCAGTTGTCCTCTTCTACTCCATACAAATTCTACCTATTCTAAAACTAAATCTAAACCGTGAGCATCCTTTTTTATAAAAGTGGGGTCATTATTTTGGTATGCTGACTGGTAATTATCTGTGCTTAAGAAGAATAGTGACTAAAATGACTCAAAAAATAGTAACCTAAAAACTTTCAGTTTACCTACTCGACATTTTGTAGTGGTGAACCCTAATAACACTCATTACCTATATAAATGTAAGCTTTCCCACGAAAGATATAAGGTATAAGCCCGAATAAAGTATATGTTCACATTAGACACTATACTACACTATCATACACTACACTTACATACTTAGCCATGACATCATTAATAACGAAAACACATTTTATACATAAGTATTATAACATGTAAAAATAACAAAGGTCTGAATCCGATTTAAGATTAAAATTATTAAAGCGAGACTTGAATGAGGTTTTAACTTACAATAAGCATTGTACCGAGGGCTGGCGGTGAAATTTCATTTTTCATTCCATGTTTTTCCTGAGAAAGTGCAAATGACGCTTGAAGAGATTTGTGAAAAGCAGGTCGCGGCGACAGTGACTGTTACACAAGGGGTGGAGTAAACGGGCGTTTTTGTACCGATGGAAAGATGTTCCTTTTTTTAATAATATTTTTTGTTAAGATCCACTGTCGGTCATGTCAAAGACGAACCGCCAAATATCTTATGATGTGTTCCGGTTCGATGGCATGTAAGCCAGCTCTCCCTATTCCCACCATTCCCATCCTTCCTCCCTCCTTCTGTCCTACATTCCCAAGGCTGGCAACGCATCCATAACTTGAATGTTGTGGATGTCTATGGGCGAAGGTAACCACTTAACACCAAGTGGGCCTTCAGCTCGTTTGCCTCCTTCATTCCATAAAAAAAAAACTGTGCGGCGTTAAGTTCCGCTGACCAAGTTTCGATTTTATACAGAACTAGAAAACGGAGAGACTCCTAACTCTTAGGTTCTCTTTGACTATACTGCTATGTGGGAGAAAGTTTGAAGCTGTATAAAAAATAATATAGATAAAAACAATTATCCATATCTGTTTTTTGGTAAAAAAATGTGAAAAAAACATTTAGAAAACGTATAAAAATGTTAACTAACCCGCTGCGTTAAAATTTTTATACGTTTTCTAAGTGTATTTTTCAATTTCTTAAGTGTGTGAAGAACACTTTAAAAATGTTTAAAAGAAAAAAATGTGAAACTGGAAAATAAGCGTAAATACGTTTTTCATCGTAATGATAGCACTAGCGTTTATAATAATTTTTTAAAAGAAAAAAAAATAAAAAAATATTATTTTCGTATTAAAATATCAATCCATACTTTACTTTAGGTATATATACTTTCAGATAAAATTGTTAACAACAATTTTCATAAAAAAAATATTCCTTCGAGCCGGATTTGAACCAGCGACCTATGGATTTCAATTCAATTTACCGACTACAGTCCACCGCTCTACCAACTGAGCTATCGAAGGTATATACGAGATGCTATATTTACGCATACCTACATACATACGTGAGGTGAAAGGTGTTCTTGAGTTAAGACGTTATCGGACGGAATGATAATTATTGTATCATTTTATATAAAAGGCTCAGGTTTTGAATATATAAGCATATGCTTATAAGGCTTATAATAACCTGAGGCTATTGTGGCATAGTGTGACGGTAACCTCTGTAAACGCGATGGTTATGAGTTCAATTCCCACTCGGACAAATATCTATATTTAAATTATTTTCATTCCTTCGGATTGGTGACAAGGAAAAAACGCGGCGTTTAACTCCGCCATTTAACACGTAATTGAGGCGCAAAGTGACGAACAAAGTGTCTAGACACTAGATACACTTTGAACATTTAAGAATAGTTACATAAGTAAAGTGAAAGGTATTTTTGAACGAAGACGTTATCGCTCGGTTACAAATGATAAAAATTGTATAATTTTACTATTAAAGATTACTTTTGATATGACGTAATATAAAAAAAATATAGATAATATATGATATGATATATGTTTTAATACGATAACATTTTATTGATATAGTTGTTTTTGATCAATATTATTTTATAAATATATAATTATATTTTATATTTATACTTCGCGCTTTTTCCATGCATAATGTCAAGACACTCCGTTCTCCACTTCGATCGATCGAGAAATTGATATATTTCGTATGGAGCGGCGGACCTCAACGCCGGGCTTTGTCGTATATTGTTTATATAAAAATCATTTAAATATTTTTATATAAACAACATACGACATTGCCACGAGTACCTGGAACCTATGTCTGATAATATTATGTTTTAGTTTTAAGACATTCTCTATATTATTGATTTTTATCTATATTATTATAATTAAAGTTAATATTCATAAAATATTTTTTGCTGATAATTTCTACTAATATTTGGTTATTAATTTTCTGAGGTAAGGAAACAGGCAAAAGCAACGCGTCAATGCTTTCCTCATATTTTAGGTATTACCTATCTATTGGATGGCTAATTTATTCCGCTAACTGGCAGACCTGCTGTCGTCTTATGTCAGGGTTATGCAAGTCAGTAAGTATTGAAAGTTTTATATGTGTTCAACACTAAGCTAAGTCTATTGTGGTGATGGTTATGAATTCGATTCCTATTCATCATTATATTTAAATTATTTTTTTTTATCTGCCATGGTACCAAAGCGCGGCGTTGAGTTCCAACAATCAACACGCAATGTGTAACTTGTACTGTGGCTTTATAGAACCACACAACATTATATGTATTGTTCTCGAGTAAGGAGGGGGAACTTAATGTTAAAACACTCCGTTACCCATTTTCCGCCAAAGTCTGGAGGCATTCCGTGTTAAGTGGCGGATCTTAACGCTGCGCTTTGTCTTGACACGAGAGCGAAGAAAATGTAAATATTAAATATTTCCACTCCTCCAGTGGGAATCGAACCCACAACCAGTCGTGTTTACAGTCAGACTTTGTATTCCTGCGCCACGGCTGGCCCTCTTTTTTTTCATTATATTTATTTTTATATGGATAAAAATTTATCTACAACCGCTCGTCTACGGCACCGAGATGTAAACAACGTTGAGTCTGCATTAAGCCATTCAAGCCGGATCGTTGTTTAATTGTCCCTTTGTTCGTCAGCAGATGATCTGATTCCTGCTGCTCTCCGGGTAGGGATAATTCTATTATTCTAGTTGTGTAAATTGTTATTTTTTTACGTTTTCATGTCGTGAATGGTCTTTTAGGTATAAATAAAATACATAAGATAATGAGATTTAATGTTTTTGTACATTCTTTTAATATCTAATGTTTTCATGACTTCTTTACATTTTAAGGTAAATAGAAAATACCTAGGGTACTTCGTTTTCTGTTTTCAGCGTCACTCTTTATTTCGCGTAACAAGGTAGTCATTATAGTAGTAGATATTAGTAGATTATTAGATTATATAGTAGTAGTGTCAAGATACTTAATCCTCCACATACCCTCGAATTATCCTAGAGACATTACATCACTAATAATTATATTATGATTATTTCTAAAAGTAGAAATCGAACACACAACCAATCGTGCCTACAGTTAAACGCTGTCCCTAATAAGCCATGATGGCCTCTGTTCACTTTTTACTTATGAAAACTATTTTATATAACGTTACTAACGCTGAATATATACAGAAGAGCATCTCACTGTAAATGTGATTATTTTTAGTTCTATCCAAAGTGAGAAAATGATTATGTTTTAATTATTTTAATTTTCAAGTTGCGTCTCTACTGTCTCAAATTCACGTTGAAAGAAGAGAACGGAGTGTTTTGACACTAGGTTTTCCCTACTTAATCTGCCAGCAGGAAAAAATTGACGCTATTTTTTATATAGTATACTAGTAGATGAAACGCAAATAATGTACATACAATCATTCTACAGAATGTAGATTTCATTCCACAACCACAATAGTACTCATCTTAACCATGTTTGACAAAGCATCATCATAATATATTACGTCAATATATATATATGTATACACTCGTATATTTGTTGAAAAGAAACCTATTTTTTCCCTTTCTTTCATCTTCTAACCTAACCTAACCTGATAATTATGGTAATGCAAATCCCATTAAATATAATTACTGTTTAGTAGGCATTGTTTTTATCTTCACACATAAAAAGACTATCGTGGTGCAGTGGAAATGTCTTTAAATACGATTGGTTATACGTTCAATCCGGACCGGTTCGATCATAACTCGGGAAATGACTATATTTAAATTATTTTCATTTACCCGCTCTGGCGCAACAAAGCATGGTGTTGAGTTTCACGACTCATCATATAAAATCTCAATTTGAAAAAAAAACTACAATGGTGATAAAATATTATACAACAGAACCTACTTTTAAAAGAATATATACCAACTATATTCAAATTTCACTTCACCAAACGCCCGTATCGTCTCTCGTACATACATAGCTATTTGTTTATCGATCAATAGACATAACAATCAGCTTTCAGCATTGAGTATTAGGGAAACTGTTGTGTATGCAGTTTTCAGTATAGTGGCAGTGCTATAAACCCTTTCATGTGGGCTCACCGGCAATCTGAGCCGCGATGACGCTGCGTTTCAGCTCGAAGGACCAAAATATAAACGTCTGAGTGTCAGCGGAATTATGTATGTATAATATGCTTATATGGAATTAAATTATATTTATTTCGAAATGAAGCGGTATTTAAATAGAAAAATATAGTTTTAGAAAATGTACAAAAAATTGAACGCAGCGGGATTCGAACCCGCGCCTCTTGGAAACCGTCCAAGTACTCTGATCACTTAGCTATACGTTCTACTACTAGTTGCGGTTTCGAGCCTTCTGAATCCCAATCTGCTGAGTTCGAATTTTTGTACGTTCTAAAAAAATGCCTTTTAAGAAAGTGGGGAGTATCTTAGCATTGAGTTCCCTGTCTAACTTGTTATATGCGGGATACAGCGTGAAAGTAAAAAAAATATAATATTTAAAAGTGTAAATATAATGGTTATGTATGTATTAATAAAATAAATTAAGTAAACAATAATTTGTGTAATAAGTAATAATAGTTCCCTGCAGGTAGGTACTATATTGAAAAAGATAATTTTGAAAATATAAAATGTATGTATATTTTATATTTTTAAAATTAGGCTGAACGCATTAAGACCCGCTATGTAATGTCGGAAATTCAAGCAGAAAGTGAAAATTATTTCATTTATAGAAGAAATGGAAGTAATTGTCGATACTTTCAATTAAATAATAAATCACTTAGCCATATTAAGCTGTGAGAATTTAAGCACCTGTCATTTTAGAAAATATATTATAAGGTAAAATGATGTCCTTAAACGCTTTTGCATATTTTATTTGACGACACAAATGAAAGCAGTCGTGGCTTAAGAAATAATAATAAAGTTATATAAAATAAAGAAAAAAGAAAGTAACACAAGCATGTTTTATTTGGTATTGTTTGCAGTATTTATACTGGGGTTCATCAAGGCGCTGTATGACAGCTTCTGATTATGTCTACGTAATGGTTTTAGGTTCGATTCCTACTCTAGTGATAAGATAAAGCACGTCGAGTTCCGCATACTCAACATGCAAATTTGGATTCAGGTGGAATATGTAGAACGGAATGACCTTTCTAGTTCTAGAACTAAGTTATCTCAGCCTTCCCTGCTATGTTATATAAAGCGTGAAACTAGCAAATAAACATATTATTTCGCAATGTTATGAATGTTGTATAACGATAATTCGATACTAATATCCCTATACCATAATTCGATACTTTGGGTGTTGAGTGACGGACGTTTTATCTTATAAGAGTGGGGAAATGAAAGTGATGCAAATATTTTCATTTCTCCGAGTGGGAATCGAACCAACAATTTATGACAATTACTAGATAGATGCTTTCTCACTACGCGACGATATCCTTAATATATAGTAAATACATACGTACTTTGAAATACAACTGTTTTTAACCGTATACTTTTGACTGACTGTCGGTCACAGGTAGACTGACATTCTGCTTGTGACCACGGACTACTGTAAAGTGTTCGAATCACCAGGTTTTCTAAAAAATTATTTTCATATATAAATATTAAAAATAATTTTATTTAAAAATCTATAATAATCGCGAAAACAAAATATCTTATTAATAAAACTTAACCACGCGGCTAAACAAACCATACCTCACGCCTAACGAGCAAAAACCTTCCGTACTAAGCGGTGAATTACCCTGATTCCCATAATTACAACCTATCCGAGCACTATGTCATCGTGACGCCATTAGCGGTAAGCGAAATTGTTTGCACCAAAGCTCTGTTTTAATACTGAACGAAAAACAGTAATTAGGACATCATTGTGTCACGCGTGCGTGAATGGAAAATATGAAATATGGTGGCCCATTTATGTATGTTTTGTATGACAAAAGTTGAAGAGAATTTTTAATTAGGTTAGTTATTTTATATGTATAAAATTTTTGTTGAATTTTATTACTTAAAGATATGATAAGATATGATAAGATGGATGGTTAACTCTTTTTTGCAGCTTCATGATTTGTCTGAGTATATAACAGACACTCCGTTCTTGATTTTACACTCGAGACATTATATGGCGGAACTCAATGCCACTCTTTGCTATTTGTCCATATTGAATTGTAAAGGAAACATTAAATCTAAATAATTTAAATCTAAATATTTATCGTCACATATTTAGTCATTTACCTTATATAATAATCAAGTTTAAAAATATCCAATGTCCTTTTATATTTCACGGTAAAAGTAAAAGAATGTAATAACAAATCCTTTCGTTCTCAAATTATATTTTTCTTTTGCTATTCATATAAAGATATAACGTGCTTGGTAGTAAAAGTATTGCATAGATGGTCATTTGGTACATGATATATGTAGATATTAGAAATAACTCTCCCCCTAAGTGACTCAAGAATATAGCTTATCTCATCTTAATTATATCACAATGGCGTCGTAATATAACAAGCACTTTCGAGTCATCAAAAGTAAGTATTGTTAATCTTACTGGATGCTACCGTCGACTCGGTAGGCAATTCTGATGAGTAAAGTTGGCGGGAAACTGAAGAGTTGTGCTTTTACTATTTATATTTTTATACAGTGGCCATTTATATATTTATATGGCCCAGTGGCACAAGCGTGTGACTGTAAACGACTGGTTGTGGGTCTCGATTCCCACTCGAGGAGTGGAAATTATATTTCTATTTTCTTCGCTCTGGTGACGAGGTAAAGCGCGGCGTTAAGTTCCGCCACTTAACACGCAAGCCTCCGAATTCGGAGGAAAGTGGGGAACGGAGTATCTTAACACTAGGTTCCCTCTGCCTACCCTGCTGTGTTTTATTTATACAGCAGATAAACAATCATTTGCTTGACAATTTTGTCGTCGAACACTACTTGCGTTCATACATAACTTGTAAATTATATTTTTATATATTTGTTCAATTTCACGTTTCTTCCAGTAATGGGGTAAGCAGAGAAAAGCTAGTGTCAACGTATTTCTTTCTCTTCTTTCCATTTGAATACGAGACATTGTTTATTGAGGGATGAAAGAAGTAACTCATCGCAGAAAAATAACAAAACGATAAAATTAAATTAATTAAAACAATCATAAAAAAAGATAAAATACTTAGTCTATGATTTTAAACGACAAATAATATAAACATATAAAAACAATCGTTCTCCCAAACGAGAATCAAACCCACGACTAATCGGATTTACACTCAATCACTGGCCCCTTATACCACAAAAGCCTCAACTTACATATCTAGTTACAACAAAAATAAAATTGTGGCCAGTCGTGGCCCAGTGGCACAAGCGTGTGACTGTAAACGACTGATTGTGGGTTCGAGTCCCACTCGAGGAGTGGAAATATTTAATATTTCCATTTTCTTCGCTCTGGTGTCGAGGTAAAGCGCGGCGTTAAGTTCCGCCACTTAACACGCAATGCCTCCGAATTCGGCGGAAAGTGGGGAACGGAGTGTCTTAACACTAGGTTTCCTCTGCCTACCCTGCTGTGTGCGGGATATTGCGTGAAGCTATTTATTTTTTTAATTTACAAAAATAAAATTATTACAATATAACATTAGAGTATGATGCAGAATGAAAATTAACTAGCAAATATGCATGCACATTTAATCAGCCGCGCGACCAGACTGCCTTATCTCGCCGGCATCGCCACAAATTACTCCCCGACGGACCGAGATACAATCTTGTACGCACTGGGGATGCTTTAGAATGTACGCTTATAAGCTTTTTCTACCCACTATAAGGAAATTAAGGATATTTTTTTTGAATTTAGTCATAATAAGGACGTCTTGGAGCAATGGATAATGTCAGTCTGTCTGTATTTTTACTCGGTGGAATGATAATATTTAAATTTTCATTTCTTCCCTTTGGCACCTAAGATAAATCGCGGCGTTGAGTTCCGCCACTCATCACACCTTCGCTTCTGGCAAATAGTAGAGAACAGTGTCCTGGGACAAGATTCTTTCTGACTAACACGCTATAGGCAAAAAAGCGCGGAGCTGTAAAATAGGCCGTCTTGGACCGATGCACAACACTGGACAGTAAATTTAACTAGTTGTGGGTTTTTCTTACTCGGCAGAATTCAATTATTTTCGTGCTCTGGGAAGCCAAAGTGTAGAATTGATTTCCGTCACTCAAAACAAAATTTACCTTTACATATATCTGAGATAATTATAATAGAATACATTATGTAAAACATTGTTATACTTCAATAGTTATTTTTTAACAAGTGGAGAACGGATCATCTTAACACAAGATTATCTGTACATACGCAGCAAATTAAAATCTGTGACCCTTGAAATACCTTCCAATCGTCTATTCGACTCACGTTTTATATACTAAAACGTAATGATAGACAAATGCTTACACAAACGCTAAATAAGCCGGGTCGAAGCGATAAGTAGTAGAGGTATTAGCGAAATCCCTAGTAATGGTGCCCCTCCGATATGTGTGGGGATGCGAATGGACAGACTCACTGAGATCAACTTTTAGGGGTCGAATGTACTTAATCAATACATAGAGAGAGAGGTATGTTCAGATTTTCTTATAAGATGTAACGTTTCTTAAGCAGTAGTAATGGTTTTTATATTTAACTTTAGTTCTGTACTTTAATTATGGCACACGTCAATTTTCAATGATTTGATATTTTATATAGCGGTGTTGAGTTCCGCCACTGAACACGTCGTGCGTTGAATTCGGGTGAAAATTCGAGAACGGAGTGCCTTGACACTAAATTCTCTCTGACTACGTTCTTATGCGAGAAAAAGTTTAAAGCTGATAAAATGAAAACTTCTTACCTTTTTTATTGTAGTTTCTATGTTATGAAAAGAATCCTGACCTGGACTTGTGTGTTACTAGATCGGAACAAATTTTAATTAATGTAAATCTAAGCATTCCTCCCATTTGACATTGAAGCCACAATTATCGTTCAACCACTGCACCACGATAGCTTCTATTATTCAGTTTTCCAATATTCAACATCAAATTCACAATTCAATATTAATAAATTATGAAGACAGCAAATTATTCAATAAAGTCAGCAATAAAACGAGTATACAGCAGTTTTATTAGACACGCAGGGGCGGTCGTATTGAGAAAATGACTTTATTACCTCAACATTCTTATGGATTTATTCCAATTATTCATTACCATACAAATAACAACGTTTCAATGTTTCCTCCTCAGTAATCGTAGAAGGGCGATTGAAGGATAACTCATTACTGTACTGCTTTACCCTAGAAATTAAGGGTAGGTAAGCTTATTTTGTGTTTTCGTTATTAATATGAGTTAGTTACTCGGATGTTGATTTTGCTTTGTTTGATTTGTTAGATTTTATGGATAAATTTTACTTTCTCTGATAGAAGACTGAGATTGACAGAAAAATGTATTTGATAAGAAATACTGAAAATGATGAATTAACTTTCTTGAAAACGTACACATCTTTATCGTATTAAGAAATAAAATGTATTTTTTTAGTTACAAAGTTTCAATAAGATTGAAATAATTATAACATAAGTTTCTTTTTATATATTTCTACTCTATGTAAGCACTGATTGTGTAAAAGTAAGTAGTTTATATCAACTTTCTTGATTTAATACTTTAGAATTGAAGAGACAGCGTAGGTGCAAATCTCAACTGGAAATTTTCCATTGCTCACACAGCTGAATATTTTCACGCAGTTTTGTTTCTAGGGTTTTCCTAAATTTCTAAGGACGGCAAAAATAGAAATAAATGAAGCACGGACCATAAAGTCAACGAAAACGAAGTTGCGACCGACTGCTAGTATATAATGCAATGCTATGCAAGTACCTACATATATATTTAGAACAATATAGTGTATTGTCGTTATACTAAAAATACATTAACATTCACACTAAATTAGAGCTAATCTTATTTCCATATCTATTAGCCCTTATCAGTTCGAATCCCTAAACAATTACTGTACTCTTCAAGACATATCAGAATTTCACGCTCCCCCGAGGATTTGACAAAAAACCCGCAAATGATTTGCAATTATGCAGTCTCAATGGAGTTATTACATCTGCAGGGGGCCGGACCCGGCAAGCGGCCACTAACAATTGAATTTTAACGACCTCTATAATACCAACTACACACGGTTGTAGCGTTTACTTCTGATAGTTTAAGAATATTTTATTTTATTTTATTTATTATTTAAAAAGAATATAGTGTCTTGATAGTAGCTTCTCTATGTATATGCGGGATGAATTGAGAAGATCATTCAGAATCATTTTCATTTTTATATTCTCTTTACTGTGGCCAGTTGTAGCCCAGTGGAACAAGCGTGTGACTGTAAACGACTGGTTGTGGGTTTGATTTCCACTCGAGGAGTGGAAATTATATTTCCATTTTCTTCGCTCTGGTGTCGAGATAAAGTGCGGCGTTATATTCCGCCACTTAACACGCAAGCCTCCGAATTCAGCGGAAAGCGGGAATGGAGTGTCTTAACACTAGGTTCCCTCTGCCTACCCTGCTGTATGCGGGATACATCGTGAAGCTAAAAAAAAAATCTTTATATTTTAAAAAGAATGATTGTTTGTATGTATGTCCTTTACAGGCGTCATAACATGTTTGCCAAGGTTTATGTACAGGAGCTCTCGATTGTTTTAGAGTTGGTACGACCAATTAATTAATTGCAATTAATTGTAAAATGAACAATATCAATACATTTTATTGACATTGTTCATTTCGAAAAAAACGTGTAAAGTCATTCAACTCAAAATGAATTTCGATTCTTTTGTGTAATGTCTTTCCTTCAAATTTATTTTTGTTAGTGTTATTATAAATGACTTTTTAGACCTAAGGTTATATGATTGCTATTCGGGTGTAATTAATTGTTATAAATTCACAATACTTATATATAATTAATTTTTATTTTTCAATTTCTTCCATGTAGTATTTTATTTTATACATTTGGTATATATATATATATATTTTTTAAGATGTACAATGAATTATAAAATATATAACCATTAAATCCTATGACTATTTAATTTATATGAAATTTTACAAATAAAATCCATTTGAAATTATATAACTATAGTAAATTTACCCAACGTTTGAGAATCTAAACTCATTCTAGGGAGCAGTATATCACAAACAAGATTTGGGCACAGATGGCTAGCCAGATTCGAGTATGATGAAAATCCTATTTTCCACGGTAGGATCGCTGCTACCGCGATGTGAAAACAGCCTTAGCGTTAGATGCTATAAATTATTTATTTCACTATTCAATTTGCATTGAAAACCTATTTATTGTTACTTAAAGAACTTTCTAGTACTTATTTATATGGAAATGATAGTTTTTGTAATTTTGTACGTCTTTCGTATATTCTGGAGTAGGTAGAGAGTATAGAAAAATTGGACACTAATAAATGACATATAAAAGTATATAACATTTTATATATCTACTTTTTAACATATCTACTTTTTAGGAAAATTCTAAGAATATTGCATTAATTTTTTCTTACAACTTCACACGTTCTCCCTCATAACAATTTTAAGATCAAGGCCTAGTGTCACGACTCTCCGTTCTACGCATTTTGCCCGTATTAGAGATAATCCCTGTTTGCGGGACTCAGCTCCACTCTTTCTTTTTATTAGAGGGCCAAAAATGCAGATATATTAAACGTTAAAATTGCTCCAAGTGGGAATCGAGTCAACAGCCAAGCGCAAATACAGACGCTATCCCACTGCACCACGATAGCCTCACAAGGACAATTTTTAAACAAACAAAAAATGAAATATGTTTTTTTCATATTAATATAGTTTAAATAAAAAAAACATTATGCTAATAAAACATTGAAATGCAGATATATTGAGTGCTTCCAACAAAACTATGGATATTTCTAAATGAAAAGCTCATTCCATTTCCCAGTGAATGCGTGTACTACAAAAAATATAATAACCCACATATTTTCACTTGTATGAAGCCTAAAAGGGTGTATGCGGTGTTTTTTTATAAATATGTTAAAGTTTATACGAAAATAATATTTTAAAGAACTGGGGGCCAGTCGTGGCGCAGTGGCACAAGAGTGTGACTGTAAACGACTGGTTGTGGGCTTAATTCCCACTCGAGGAGTGGAAATTAATATTTCCATTTTCTTCGCTCTGGTGTCGAGGCAAAGCGCGGCGTTAAATTCCGCTACTTAACACGCAATGCCTCCGAATCTGGCGGAAAGTGGGGAACGGAGTGTCTTAACACTAGGTTCCCTCTGTTCGGAAAAAAACAAAAATAATAAAGAACCGAACCTAGTGGAATTCACACACACGCCTCTTGGCTGGTTTACAAGAGGTGCGGATTCGAATTCCATTGTATTTATGGTGCTTAGTTAATTTGATTTTTATCAAGGAAAAAAATAGTTCAATGTTGGCTTAGTAAACTCAAAAAGAGGCGAATCGCTGAGTCAACATTTTGGCGAAATAATTCTATGACATTTATTACCGAAATCAGAGTCTTTAAAAATAAATAAAATTATTACGATTATGCGATTTGTAAATAACAAACTGAGATCGTAAGTAATCGAGGCCATCGTGTGATAGCACGATAGCACCATACTTGTATATTTTTTGTTCTTGACAATACAGTATGACGATTTGTAACTTTTGCTTTTTGAATTAGAAAGATATTGTTTAGCATTCGGTTCTGCCATTTGCTAACCGATATAAAAATACAAGTTACTGGATATTAAAATAAATAGGATACGACTTATTGCAAAATATTATTACTTATTTTCAAACATAACATAACTTAGTGATAATATTTCAAATAAATAAAGTAAATATGTAAACGTGACTACGTCGTGGATTCGACTCCCACTCGGAGGTATTACTATTTATTTTAGCTTCACGCTTAAACCTTTGCAGGGTAGTCCAAGAGAACGGAGTGCCAAACGCTTCGGTCCCTACATTCAACGTAGCTATTTGTAGCTCCGTCCTCCACTTTCCGCCGTCTCAAATTATTGTTACATTTAATAATTGTACATTTAAATTGGGGCCAGTCGTGGCACAGTGCCACAAGCGTGTGACTGTAAACGGCTGGTTGTGGGTTCGATTCCCACTCGAGGATTGGAAATATTTAATATTTCCAATTTCTTCGCTCTGGTGTCGAGGCAAAGCGCGGCGTTAAACTCCGCCACACGCAATACCTCCGAATTCGGTGGAAAGTGGGGAACGGAGTGTCTTAACACTAGGTTCCCTCTGCCTACCCTGCTGTGTGCGGGATACAGCGTGAAGCTAAAAAAAGAACAAAAAAATATTGCCATTTCTTCGCTCTGGTACCTAAGACAAAGCGCTGCGTTGACCGCAGCGCCACAGAACAGACAATTTCTCAATTTTGAACCAAAGTGGATAACGGAGTGTCTTAACACTAGATTCTCTCTGACTACACTTCTATGCGGATAAAGCGTTAAACAATTTGGCATAATTAAAAATTAAACAATCAAATATTCAAATAGAACGGCAGATGTATTGAAAAGCATTTTTTCAAAGTACAAAGCAATTAGAACAAAACGCTCAAAACAATACTCCGAACTGCAGTACATGCTATTAGTAATGTCACCCTTGTAAAACTATATGACGCTGTTACGCGTTATTAGAGATGAACATGAATTATTAGAAGTGGTACAGAGTTTTTTATTTAATTTTAAGATTTAAAAAATCGCAGAATGATTTTAAATACATACTTATATTATAAATGTGATAGTCTGTCTGTCACGCTTTCAAGGCTAATCTACCGGTTCAATTTGGATGAAATTTAGAATGAAAGTAGTAAATAATCCAGAGTCAAACATAGCCTACTTTATTTTTGTGTGCAATTCAAGTGTTGCAATATAACGAAACAGCTATGTAGTAGAAGCGGCGGAGCCGCGAGTGGCCCGCTAGAATAACATAATCATTTTAGGACCACCTTATGGTAAGTAGTTACTTTTACCCATAAACAACTATAACATTAAAGTTTTGGATGCGTTTCCGGCTATGAAGGAGAAGGAGGAAAGGAGGAAGGATTGGGATGGTGGGAACAGGGGGAGCTGGCTTACATGTCATCGAACCGGAACACATCATCAGATATTTGGCGGTTCGTTTTTGACATGATAGTGGTCGCGAGCCAGACGGAGAAGGAATCGCCTACCACCAAGCTACTCGGTTACCTTTTACGGGACGCTACCCAGCTGCGAAGGGGAATTGTATTCTTAACCCGTCCCCCCACGGGTGAATTCTGTACATACTAGTAAAAGTGTGAAGCTGAAACAATCTTAAACATTACGCAATTTAAAAATAAAATTGATATCACTTCCAAATCATACAACTCCAAGGCCCATATTCAATTAGAGCACGACACACGTCGCGACGGACACGCGCCGTCTAATGAGCCCCTGTGATCTTTGTGGCACGACCGTGTGAACTCACCCTTATAATAAAAAGCACAAATTACTTACACTATATCTAATTTACACTCTAATTAAAGATTTGGATATACTCGAGTTACTTTTTGAAAAGCTTTTCTAGGGTTGATCGTAGAAAAAAAATATATATTTTCGATTTTGTAATTGCACAATAGTTAATTAAACTAGTCGATGAGTAAAGTACGTTTGAACAGTGCAACGTGTAAGCCCCTATATAGATAAACTTAAAGATGTATAATATTAATTTATGAATGTACCAGAAGATGCCTTCTTTTGCATGAAGCTTCAGTTTTTATGTCAACGAAAAATGTTCATCATTCTGAGCAAATTTGGTGAAATCATTTCCATATTTCTATGAGTTTCACTGGGCTATTATAGCTTCATAATATGAAGGAATTTACTTCTTGAAATTAATTATAGCCTAAGTATTGTCCAGAATTAAAAGCTATACAACAAAAAATAACAAAAAATGTTTCTTTTTCTTAATCTGTTTTTATTTAGGGACTTTTAAAGTAATATACAAAAATGTCAGCCCCATCGTTCCCTAAACCAAATTTAGAACACAAAAATATAACAATTTTAACTTAATTCTAAGAATAAAAACAAAAAAAAATGAAAAAGAATCTCATAATCATCATCTCATGTCTAAAGAACAAAAAATCCACTAAGCGTCAAGACAAGAAGTTTTAAAATGTAATCCATACTTATATTATAAATGCGAAAGTCTGTGTGTTTGTCTGTCATGCTTTCACGGCTAATCTACTAGACGGATTTAGATGAAATTCGGAATGAAAGTAGTTGATGACATTCTGTCTAACATAGGGTACTTTTTTTAAAAAATATCATCCCCTAAAGGGTTGAAATAGGTGATGAAAGTTTGTATGAAAAATCTAAACCGCTTGGCCAATTGTAATGGCATAAATATAGTTGATAATCCAAATTTAAACATAGGCTACTTTATGTTTCAAAAATCTACTTCCGAGGGTTGCAATTTAAGGAAATAGCTATGTAGTTGACGCGGCGAAGCCGCGAGCGGGCCGCTAGTTCTCCTATAAATTTAAATATCTTCTATAATTAAGAGATTAAGGGCGGCATTAAGTTCGACCACTCATCATTTGATATATGAAACTCACACGAAAAACGGTGAATGAAATGTCTTGACACTATCTTTTCTCTGACTGAGCAGTCACTAAAAATATATAGCTGTATCTGAAAAGGCGGCAAAAGAAACAATTTACAAAAATTTTAAATTGCAGCAATTTTAATCCCACCACCAATAATTTCTAAACACGAGATTTTCTAACCACTTAACAACATTCTCTCTGATATAAAACGACGACAACAAGCGAATATTGAATAACACAATTCCTCTTATTTGCTAATTATTTGAACTAAAACATGCGCGGGGCTTCTGCCAGGGCTTAGGGGATAATACGTAGAAAAAATACAATTTAAAATGATAAAGTATCTTTGTCATTGTTCAACCGTGAATTTTCTTAATCCACATTCTGTTCAAAGATTATTAGTTGTTGTAGAGTAGATGCAGTAAAATATTATATTCTTTATTATTGTATATTATAAAAGAATGATACATTGGAACGAAAATAAATAAAATAAGAAAGATACCTAAAAATATAAATTATATATATACGTTATTAAAACACAATTTGTATTAAATTCATTATCAATTTAATAATCAATCATGTCAATCAAGAACTTTGAATCTGCAGTGTGATCATTTTTTTTCAGATTCATGTTTTCTCCTATTACAGGATCATGATAACAGGTAAGCTCAACATATTACATCCATTTGCATCCACTGCATTTTCATATCATTTGTTAAATTCCGTCACTTATCCTATATTCCCGAACATGTACATAAATTTTCTATAAGAAAACTATATAACTATATTACATATTCCATATACACCATCAAATTTTACTATAACAATTTACATACACACAAGTTAGCTATAATTAAAGCTAATCTCTACTTAATTCTAAACTCTTTGAACTATCGCCAGTATTCATATTTTCCTCGTCAATGGAGAAGAAAATTACAGCTATATTACTTCGGTCTCTCGTCGGTTTCGTTCAAATACTCATACCGTATGTCATTATCAAACGTGAAAATTGAAGCTGGATTCACGAGAATCTCTGTACGACGAATAGGTATGTAACTTTGTAAGGAACGTATTTTACAATGCAAATGGAAATAGACGTGAGTGATATTTATTGACGGATTCGGAGATGGATTTATTTGTATGTTTGTAGGTAATTTTTGATATCGAGAAGAATGCTTTCTTGGGTAGAATGTTTCATGGGAACTTAAAATTGTAGTTAATTCAAGTTTTATTGAAAGCAGATTATAAAAACCAATTCTAATGGGGATTTCTTATTTTTAAGTGCACTCACTTCACTTAAAAAGTATATTTTTTTTGCATTTTAAGGTTATTTTGTTTGTTTATTTGATCTCCCAACCTTTGATTTATAACACATTGGATTTCAAAATGAGAGGAAAGTAACTGTGTGGGTTTAATGGCCAAAAAATCTTCAGAAAATTATAAAATCGAGTTCCATAGACGCGGAAAAATCTGCTGATTCCTAATATAGCGTTTAGGCTAATTAACCTTTCAACCGTCGATATAATTATTCCTTAGAGTTGGGATCGCAACTATAACAATTAGAGACATTAGACGCTGCCCCACTGCGTCACGATAACCACAAAAAATCTATGGGAGAAATGAAAATAAAATCTTTGCAAAATACGCATTTTATCACTTTGCATACTATGACTCATTACGACGTCCGCTGACTAATTTGCAAAGAATAAAACGCATTCTACTTTTGTATTACTAACCTCTGATTCATTTGAGCATACATCAATTAAAACAATAGTAAAAACAAAACGCAAGCAGAAAGGAAAGGGGCGATGTAATCTCGTATAAGGGTTGTAAAGTATATTCTTTATATCACTATGCCTATAAATATTCTAATTAGCACTTAAGCCTAAATATATACCTATTAGAAGAAAATTTGAAAAATATCATATATATTAACGTATTTCTTGAGATATTAACTTTCTCGAGGTTGTCGTGGCGCAGTAGGACAGCATCTGATTGTAAACGCGATAGTAGTGAGTTCGATACCTACTCGAGGTAATTATTATTT
This sequence comes from Dryas iulia moderata, assembly GCA_019049465.1. Classification (NCBI taxonomy): domain Eukaryota; kingdom Metazoa; phylum Arthropoda; class Insecta; order Lepidoptera; family Nymphalidae; genus Dryas; species Dryas iulia. The sequence continues at coordinate 13,061,492 of CM032425.1, forward strand.
AATTTTTCATTGAGTTCCACCACTCAACACGCAATGTCTCTATTTCAGGCGGAAAGTGGAGGACGGAGTGTCTTGACACTGAGTCCTCTCTCAGTACCCCAAATCAATTTACTTTCTATATTTTGCGTAAGAAGAAGAGATTCGTCACTCTGTTCTCAAATGTCACCTTATATAAAATTGTGTTGTAGAATTTAATACCGTGCTTTGTCATAAAAAAGTACATGAATACGTCTCATAGTTACTTTAAAATTTCGTTCAATTCAATTCTGGTATTAATATTTTATTAATATTAGATCAGGATACGTGTGAAAAGTTGCTAACAACCGCAAGAAGTGGGTCAAAACTGCATTTTATACGATAGCTTTAATTATATTACGTTTATTTATTGATTAGGAGCCAGTCGTGGCGCAGTGGCACAAAGTGTGACTGTAAACGACTGGTTGTGGGTTCGATTCCCACTCGAGGAGTGGAAATTATATTTCCATTTCCTTCGCTCTGGTATCGAGGCAAAGCGCGGCGTTAAGTTCCGCCACTTAACACGTAATGCCTCCGAATTCGGCGGAAAGTGGGGAACGGAGTGTCTTAACACTAGGTTCCCTCTGCCTGCCCTGCTGTACAGAATACAGCGTGAAACTAAAAAAAAAATATTGATCAAATACAGGTAAATTCAATAAAATGTATTTAAAAGATTTCAAATTAAAATTACAACGGATAATGTATTTTAAATTTGTACAAAATAGTAAGTAGTAAGGTAAGTAAAGTATTATGTAAATAAAGAACAAACGAACCATTGTGGCATAGTGTATGTCTGCCTCTACGCGATAGTTGTGGATTCGATGCGATCCCCACTCGGGAGTATGATTGTATTTAAATTATTTACAGCCTCAACTTTGGTGACAATACGTTGAGGTCCGTCACACATACAATGTCTCGGATTCAAACAAAAGGTGGCGAACGGAGTGTTTTGACACCAGGTTCCGCCAATCCTGCTATACTGTAAAAAGCGAGAATCTTAAGAAAAAAAATGGTAAATATATTGACATACAATAATGTACAAATTAAAAAAATATAAAAGAAACAAAGAAACACATTGTACAAACGTCTGAAGATATTAAAAAGTTATAAATTTGGATTGACCATGTTCATAGACAACGTAGCTACTATATTATACGTCAAAACAACATAAGTTTGAAAAGGGGCTGAACAAATCTTGATAGTAATTAGTGTTTAAACGGTGATTTGCCGGTAGATTGCGGGTAATTTGCATGCACTCGCAATCGTTAGATTTCTGATTAACAAGAAGCAACATGCTATATTGTGATTTTATAATCAAATAGACATGTACCAGGAACTTAGATTCTATTACAACAACTTTTGTTCTCACAGTTTTTACTTTGAAATTATTTTAACTGTATTAATATTATTATTTTTTTAGCTTCACGCTGTATCCCGCACACAGCAGGGTAGGCAGAGGGAACCTAGTATTAAGATACTCCGTTCCCCACTTTCCGCCGAATTCGGAGGCATTGCGTGTTAAGTGGCGGAACTTAACGCCGCGCTTTACCTCGATACCAGAGCGAAGAGAATGGAAATATTAAATATTTCCACTCCTCGAGTGGGAATCGAACCCACAACCAGTCGTTTACAGTCACACGCTCGTGCCACTGGGCCACGACTGGACTGTATTAATCGTGTATATTTTTGGTATTAGAGCGTATAGTTTTAGAAAATCTGACGTTTGAACACTTTACATTAGCCCATTGGTCACAGGTAGACTCTCAATCTTAAATATACGTGATTAATTTGATTAAAATTTAAAAAAAAACATGATAAGATTTTTTGTTTTCGTAATTATTATACATTTTGAAAAGAGACTATTTTTAAACGGTTTAATCACGTATGTATTTTGTAGTCGAAAAATTATTTAGAAAACCCGACATTTCTAACACTTTACAGTAATCCGTGGTCACGGGTAGAGTGACTAACTGCCTCCTTTAAAAAAAACAATATAAAATTCAAACGTTTCAAAAATTTTGATTATTATTATTATTGTCAAATTATACACATTTGATAGATTGAAAACTTTAATTTTATTTGTAAGTTGAATAGTTTTGTCTAGTCTAGTGTATAAATTTACAGTATCTTAATGCCAGTGTTATGCCTCAATATATTCTAATAGTATTTAACGAATAAATTAATTTTTATTTCAGTTTATTTTTTTTAATATAGTATAGGTTGACAGAGAGAACCTAGAGTCTATTAGGCTACATTCTTCATTTTTCACTCAAAATCCAGATATTGCATGTCGCGTGGCTGAACTCATCGCCATACTTTACCTTAATTATTAGAGTGGAGAAACTAAAATAATATATGCCTAATCATTCCCCATGAACTGGACTCAAACCCACAACCATCGGATGGAATGTCGACAACGGAGTGTCTTAACACTAGGTTCTCTCTGCCTACCCTGCTTTATAAAATTGTATTGTTTTTATTTAGGAACTTTTTAAGTAATATACAAAAAAGTCAGCCCCATCGTTCACTAAAATAAATTTAAAACACACAAACATAACATTTAACTTAATTCTAAGAACACTATTTATACTGGGCCAGTCGTGGCCCAGTGGCACAAGAGTGTGACTGTAAACGACTGGTTGTGGGTTCGATTCCCACTCGAGGAGTGGAAATTATATTTCCATTTTCTTCGCTCTGGTGTCGAGGTAAAGCGCGGCGTTAAGTTCCGCCACTTAACACGCAAGCCTCCGAATTCGGCGGAAAGTGGGGAACGGAGTGTCTTAACACTAGGTTCCCTCTGTCTACCCTGCTGTGTGCGGGATATAGCGTGAAGCTATTTATATTTATTTATACTTAAATTTATACAACTTTAAAATGCGACAAACATACAACCATTGGGCGAAACATGGAGAACAGAATGTCCTAACACTAGATCCTCTCTACCTACTGTTATATCGAGTTGTGAAGTTATGTTAAAGCATTGCAACCAAATACTATATCAAAATCCCATAACACACATACTATATAAAACGAAACATCCATTCCAATACACGACAAGTAAAAATGACGCGGTGTCCAATACAAATTAGATGCTAGGTCACTAATGTTCAGGCTCGCCTGCATTGCGGCACATTGTTTGACTATCTGTGTACTACGCCTCAGACGCGGTCCGATCAGGCTACCAGCTGTTTTCAGTTGTTTTGTTGATTAATTACCTAATGGAAGGCCGGTCTGAATTCTGGTATCCTTTTGACTATAATTCGCCTTTGCTCCTGTTTCTGTTTCTGTTATTTTGGATGCTGTAGCGTTGTGTGTGAATCTTATCGATTTAATTATCGAGTTACATTGGGGCTCAAAGTGTGAATGTAAATAGGATTGGTTGTGGGTTCGATTCTCAGTGGAGGAATTTTAATATTTGATATTTATTCGCTTTGGTGTCAATGCATTGGTGTCGAATTCCGCCACTTACCACTTACCTCCAGAATTCAACGGAAAGTGGGGAACGGAATATTTTTACATTAGTTTCCCTCTACCTCGCAATGCAAGTTAAAAAATGCAAAATTTTATAATTTTTATTATTTTCTACATATTTTGATATTTCTATTCCTATTACTATTTTTATTTTTAGTGAAACAGTAGTAAAAATGTATTTTGATCACTTTACACACACATTTCTAAGTTACTTTTTTCCAACTACATACAATAAGTTAATAAATCTTTTGTGTCATTATATAATGCTTTCATTTACTTTGGAATATATATATTTTATTTATTTTGAAAGTTACATAATGAGCATATTACTTACCCTTCAACGTTTTACATAATAATAGGTGCCTGCTTGTAAATAGATATACTTGCAATACAAAAACAAAAATATAAAAACTACCAGTTTTAATAAATACACCATTTTTAACCGTAGTCTATCATCGATAATAAAGTTTAAAATTATTGCAACAATTCTAATAAACAGTATGAGTAGCAACTTAAGGCGAATATTGGCAAATTACAAGCGCTACAGACGTTATCGCCTCCTTCACTTCACTTACTTAACTTCAGAATTTCCTCGTCCAAACTAGAATGCCTCTAAAAAATTACGTTTTTTTAGAATTCCTTAGAAGTTCTTGTTAAATATCATTTTTTTTTAAAAGTTAGTTAGATTAAATTCAAAAATCACATTTTTAGGTAAAAAATTAAGGATAATTCTTATAGATTTACTTAGATTCATAAATATATTTTTAAATTTGGCCAAATTTAAAACTGATTCAGAAATCCCTATATCCTACACCATTAGAAACGAAATATCAATTTCACGAGCATTGTGTTGGTTAGTAGGTAGAAAACAAAAAATCTGTTTCCTTCAGTTATCCCGCAAAGCAAAAGAGCATAGATAAACTAGTGTGAAGACAATTTTTTTTTTAAATATAATCTTCGACTGGAATCGTATCTATAACTTATCGCGATTATAGTTAGATTAGCTGTCCGCGATTGTTTTACGTTCATTGACTATCCTCCATTTTCATTTTCTATTTTTCATAACTACTATTTTCCAGCCAAAGTATCCTAAATATAAATGAATGTATATTAAATATTATTATTCGCGTCCAATTTGATAATTATTTGTTAAGCTATTGTGACGTTTTTTTAAAAATGATTATTTTTTTAGTGGCCAGTCGTGGCCCAGTGGCACAAGAGTGTGACTGTAAACGACTGGTTGTGGGTTCGATTCCCACTCGAGGAGTGGAAATTATATTTCCATTTTCTTCGCTTTGGTGACGAGGTAAAGCGCGGCGTTAAGTTCCACCACTTAACACGCAAGCCTCCGAATTCGGCGGAAAGTGGGGAACGGAGTGTCTTAACACTAGGTTCCCTACTTTCCGCCTACCCTGCTGTGTGCGGGATATAGCGTGAAGCTATTTTAATTTTTTTTAATTATTTTTTTAAAAATGAAATAAGAAGATCATGGCAAGATGTGTAAAATTAAAAATAAAACTTGAAAGATATTGCAGTTTACAAAAAAGTTAATTTCTACAGAACCCTGCAAGAGCTTTAAAAGGGCCCTTTATATTGAACGTTATTCGTTAACGGACATCAAACGAGCTAATCCAATAAGGTGCAACGTTGGCCCCTTCTTAATCAAGAAAAGACTTTTATACTCTAAAGACGCTTATAAAATGTATCCTCGTCCTATGGATCAATTCATTTTACTGCTTATATATTACGATAACAGTCTTTGAATATTGAAAAATATATTAAGAAATTGTATAACTTTATTCAAAGTAAAATTTACTCGCTTCTCTTCATACAATATTAAGAAAGGAAACCATCGTGGATCAATTGGACAGTATGTGACCTTAAGCACAAATAGTTGTGAGTTCGATCTTCATTCGGAAAAATAATTTTGTAGCTTAACGCTGTATCCCGCACACAGCGGTGTAGGCAGAGAACCTAGTGTTAAGACACTCCATTCCCCACTTTCCGCCGAATTCGGAGGCATTACGTGTTAAGTGGCGGAACTTCTCCTCGCCTCGATACCAGAGCGAAGGAAATGGAAGTACGAAATATTTCCACTCCCGTTTTCCCTCCTCCTCGAATGGGAATAATTTTGTAATTTATATTTAATTATTTTTTTAACTTACTCAGTTCATAAGAGAATGTGCGGTGTTAACTAGCGCCAATTAACGAATACTATGTCTCAAAGTCGCACGGAAAGCAGAGAAAGAAGTATCTTGGCATTAGTCTTTTCCTGTGTATTCTGCAATGCAGGAAGCTGAAATAGGGAAAAATCTATTAAATTCATATGAAATAATCTTTAATATAAAATTTTTACTATAAAATTACTAAGCATTAATCTTTACATGATTAGACCAAAGTGAGGAAAAGAAATGGAAAACAAATCAAATCAATTTTGAATAAAATAAAAGAACAAAGTAACGCTAGACTAACATATACTTCGTAAAATACGATAAACGTATAAAAATTAACTTTTGTACCCTGTAATAATTTTTCAGGTTACACATAATATGTTTATCTCGACCATATAATACGAGACCGTAATCTCAGGCAGATCGCTATTTCCATGTTCCATACTAGAATAATATTAGTATAAATTAACCTTGTGATGATAGATCACGCTTCGTTACAGCTAATCTACCTTCAGTCGTATTTATGAAAAAGGAATATGTGAAGAAAAAATATGAAGGTATATTTTAATTATAGGTTTTTGTTCAGGCAGGCTCTATTTAGACAAGCATAGAAAATTGAATATATATTTAGTCTATTAATTTCCGCCCAAAAAAAATTACATACTTTTTTTTAGCTTCACGTTCGCACGCACATAGCAGAGTAAGCAGAGGGAACCTAGCATTAAGATATTCCATCTTTCCTTTTTTGCCAAATTGTGGAGGCATTACGTGTTCAGTGGTAGCAATCAATTCAACTCGACACCAGAGCGAAAAAAAAGGTATTAAATATTTCGATTCCTCGAGTGGGAATCGAACACACAACCAATCGCTTTTACATCTACACTTTGTGCCCCTACGCGACGACTGACCTCTATTTACATAATAAATGACCAAATTTAACATAAAAGGTAAACAAAAGTAGGCACTTTAAACATAAACATTACCCCTTTCAGATCTTAATACTTCATCAAATAAAAATAATGTTAAAACCTCAACTGTCCTAATATTGAATAGCCCTCAAAGAGTGACCGTAACAACAACGCCCGACGGACCGTCCCATTTTCAATATTTCGCCCAACTGCAAACCTTTATAATACCATTAAAGGCCGATGGTAACTCTGAACAGAATGTTTAAATGTTTATAAGAATAATACAACGTAATATACTTGGAACAGGCAAAATAATAATAACAGATTATGCGAGTATATATTTATGTACAATCAATATATTAATCGTAATCGTGGAGTAATAGACCAAGAACTCGCTGTAAAGCGACGGTTAAGTGTTCTATTCCCATTCAGAGTAAATTATATTAAAAATATTTTTAATTCTCCTCTGTAGTGAGGGGCCAGTCGTGGCGCAGTGGCACAAACGTCTGGTTGTAAACGTTGACGACTTGTGGTGAGTTCGATTCCCACTAGAAGAGTGGAAATATTTAATATTTTTATTTTCTTCGCTCTGGTAGCGAGGCAAAGTGTGGTGTTAAGTTCCGCCACTTAACACGCGATGCCTCTGAAATTCGGCGGAAAATGGGGAACTGAGTGTCATAACACTAGACTCCCTCTGCCTACTGTGTGCGGGATACAGCGTGAAGCTAAAAACACCTAAGATAAAGCCACACTTTTGTGGCGTTAACGTCTGCTTTAACACGTCATGTTACGGTTCCTGGCAGAACGTAGTACTAAGTGTCATGCTATTCAGGAAAACAGTGAAGCTAAATAAAATACTTAGAATAATCTAATAGCCTATTTTATGTAACCTATCTAAGTAAAGATTTGTAAACTTAGATATTATAGAATACTTCACACTTTATTCTTATATATAATACAAAATCTAATTATATATGATTTCAATACCCAAACCCACGATAAAAGTAGGAGAAAGTTCCTAAAGTCAACTGTCGGTAAGCTACTCGATGCCATTTCTACTCTAACAACTATGAAGCCGATGGAAAATTAAAATTCCCTTTGAGCTCTTTGTGGTCAAACTGGCGATAGAATATCGAAACCTTTGAAACGTATTGTTTTAATACCCTCTAAAACAACACTTTGTTAATTGCCCAGGTAAAAGTCAAGGTTTGTTATTATTGAAAAACCTTATTGAATATTAATAGTTATATTAATTACAGGGGCCAGTCGTGAAGCAGTGGCACAAGCGTGTGACTGTAAACGACTGGTTGTGGGTTGGATTCCCACTCGAGGAGTGGAAAATTCAATATTTTCATTTTCTTCGCCCTGGTGTCGAGGTAAGAGCTGCGTTAAGTTCCACCACTTAACATGCAAGCCTCCGAATTCGGCGGAAAGTGGGAAACAGAGTGTCTTAACACTAGGTTCCCTCTGCCTACCCTGCTGTGTGCGGGAGACAGCGTGAAGCTAAAAAAATAGAAAATAAAATATTTATGTTAAAAAATCCATCGTAGCATCGTAGGACAATTATATAATTTATATAATTTACAGTAGGTACATAAATGCAAATGGTTATGAGTTCACATTGATATTTAATTGTTTTCTTTCTTCTCACTGCGTGGTAGCGTAGTATTAAATTATGCCAGTCAACTTGCAATGTCTCGATTGCGGTGGGAAGTGGAGAACGGAGTGACTTTACACTAAGTTACTTCTAAAACCATGTAGCTTAGAAAATATATGTAACTATGAATATTAAAATAAAATTTTGTATATAATACTTAATCATAGTCGCAGTTTCAGTAATATTAAAAAGGACACTTAAAGATGGTTAATTTATGTAACTTTTAAACTACAAAAAAAAACTCGTTTTGTAGAAAAATCTGGATTCCCCATTTAGGAAAACAAAAATAATGAAATGCAATTGTCATTAATTATACATAATTTGTTATTATTCATTGACTTTTCAAAAAAGAGGGTTATATATTTTATTAAAATTATTTAAAATTTACTATTAAGAAGTAAAATTATATACATTTCTTACAAGAGAAATTGTTCGTAATAAACGTAGCTACGTGCACTTTCACAAAGCAATAGCAAACAAAAGGAACGCATGACCTAGAAGGAATACATATTTATTTGCCTCCTTTATAAAAATGCCTTTTGTCTGCCTTCTCTTTGTAACCATGCGGTATATAGCATATTTTATATGCGGCACATAAATGATATGGTAATCTGCAATTAGCTCTATGCTTGTTGGTGAGGCAAAGAAAATTATTTATTATAATAATTAAATCTTGAGGAATAGTTAGCTGAAGCATTTAATAAAATATAATTGAGACATCAGCGTCTGACTACAAAAGGGTCGTGAGTTCGATTTGCACTTGGAGCAATAAATATATTTCAGTTATTTTACTTTTTTCAATTGTGGCTCTTGCAAATTGAAGTCTCTTGAAGATTCAACCGTAGTTAATTACTTTTTCCTGCTTTGACTCTTTCTCTTCAAAGAGTTGTAATGAGTGTCGCCGACGTGTCACGGTGTCTTAGTATCAGGGAAAGTGGCGAACGTAGTGTCTTGACACTATTTTCTTTCTGTCTACTTTGCTATACAGAAAAAAGCAATTATAAATTATTTTCAATCTACAAGAGACTTCAATTGATTCATAATGGATAATTACAGAGTGAAAAGTAATTACAGTCGTTCTCAAATAAATAATTATTCGATATTAGATATTATACTTAAAGTTTATTTGTGTGTTTATATAAATTTCGTCTATACAGAAGTTTTAGTGTGTTGTTCTTAATATAGGTGAAAGGTAGTACATATATGTATGTATATGCAGCTCATAATATAATACTTAGCAAGCCGTTTTTGTTTAATTACAACTATTTTGATAGAGTAAAGAGATTCTGCAGTAAATGATGAAACATTTCAAGAAAGTTATATACATATGCATGAAATAAATAACGTTAATTTTTTTGAGCTTAGAAAATGTTGTAATCACAAAATTGTCATTGACTGTTCATTAGTGGCTGCTCTGAATATTAGTAATGGATTCGATTCCCGGGCGATGATTATATAAAGTTATTTTCATTTCTCCTTTTTAAAATACAGTGTGGCATTTAGATACTTTCAACACATAATATGCTAAATTTAAGCTAAAAGTATAGACCAAAGTGTCTTGATAGCTCTCTCTGTCTAATACCTAAACTGTTATACAGAAAAATGTGCAAATAGTACGAAAATTTAAAAACAACCAAGAATTATTATATCACATTACATAAAACATTAAACTCAACTATCACACACATGAAATATGTTTAAAATTATCTATTATATAAGATAAGATTAATGACTATCTATAATCAGCCTCTATTGGTGTCGATAAGATCGTAAGGAAAATAAATCTTCAGCGAGATGTCGGCGCCAGTCTGCCGAGAGACGCTTATAGAGCGATTGTACGTGTAAGTAATAGTCGATTCGTGGCAAAAACAAACTGCAAGGTAATAATTCTGACGATGATGGCACTAGACGAAAAATTGAGGATGATATAGTGTATATATGGGCTTATATGTCTGTATGTTATATAGACTGGTTTTTGATATTTTTTGATGATTTTGTATTAAGTAAGTGGCAAGTGAAGAGTAATTTAGATAAGAAATTTTCTCTGTTAATTACACATTTTTATATAGCTTGACGCCTTTTCCTGCATAGCAATGTAGCCAGAAAGAACCTAGTGTGAAGACATTCCGATCTGCAATTTCCACTCGAAATCTAGACTTTGCGTTGACTAATGGAGCCTGGCTACGCGTTTTGCCTGAATGTATTAGAGCAGAGAAAAATAATATATAATCATTCCTCTGAGTAGAAATCGAACCGACAACCATCGCATTTACTGTCAGACGCAGTCCCACTCCGCCACGACGGCCTGCAGTTAAATTATTATTTATTATTCCAAGTTACAAAATACTTGTGCCAAATGTTCGTTCAACTGAAATAAAAAGTACTAAGTTATTCATGAGTAAATTTTCATACAAATCGTTAATAATCGGAAGCTAAGTTAGGTTTAGAAAGAAGAAACATAAGAAAGAAGACTGCAGTATTTAATTTTTTATTTAGTAAGGTTTTATCGTTACCATTTTATTAATTTTGAAATTATAAGTATAAATGTTATGTGTGACTTAAAAAAAAAGTATTTTGGCCCATGAGGGGATCGAACCCGCGCTCTAACCAACTGAGCTAATGGGCCCTGTTTCAACCACTGTATAAATATGGATTAGACAGTGGACAGATATATGTCCTTTTTCTATATAATATAGTTCCGGCACCCAACACGCATTGACTGAATTCGGGAGGAAAGTGGACATAATAGTGTTTTAACACCAGGTCCCCTTTCTTTTTTTTTATAGAATAAAGGAGGCAAACGAGCAGAAGGCCCACCTGGTGTTAAGTGGTTACCTTCGCCCATAGACATCCACAACATTACCGTTGTGGATGCGTTGCCAGCCTTGGGAATGTAGGTCAGAAGAAAGGAGGAAGGATGGGAATGGTGGGAATAGGGAGAGCTGGCTTACATGCCATGGAACCGGAACATATCATCAAATGTTTGGCGGTTCGTCTTTGACACGATAGTGGTCGCGAGCCAGTCGGAGAACGAATCTCCTACCACCAAGCTACTGGGTTACCCGTCTTTTACGGTACCCAGCGGCGGGGGGAATTGTATTCTTAAACCGTCCCCCCACGGGTAGAAACGGGTGTTCACCCTTCTATGCAGAAAAAAGTATGAAGCTATCTGTGAACATGAAAATGAAATTAATCTGAATGAATGAAAGAATTAAAATATTACTAAACTATAAAAATGAATTCATTGTACTATTTATTTTCATGAATTGTCAAAGGAAAAATACTTAAGTAAAGAAAAAATTAAAAATGAATATTTGAGTTAAATTATATGAATAATTACAAAAAAATATTGTAACAATAAGTTAATTATTTATTTTATAAATAAAAAAAAATTGGCCCATGAGGGGATCGAACCCGCGACCTTCGCGTTATTAGTACGACGCTCTAACCAACTGAGCTAATGGGCCGGTTACAGATGGTTCGAATATTAAATTTACACTGCAAGTAAAAGAAACTGATTCACCAGTAGTTATAAAATTTTACTTATGTTATAAAATTAAAAATATACAAGGTTAAAATATTTACTTCTGATGACTTTTTTATTTTTTTAATTGTTTCCTTTATTTTTTCATTGCTCTGCTCTGGTAATACGAATATTACAGCACTTAGTTCCGTCACTCAGTATGTAACGTCTCGAATTTGAGGAAAAAGTGGAGAACGGAGTGTCTTAACACTAACTCTCTGCCTATTTTGCTATTCAGTAAAAAGCATTAAGCATAAATACTTTATAAAATTTTGTATAATTTTCGTGTTACGTAATATTTAGGCTTGATTGAATTAAAATCAGCGGACAACTTGATTAACTTTGAGTGACCACACTTACGAACTAACCCACAGATCCCAGTAGACTCTTACTAGACAATCTGACAAGATTAAAACTTTGGGAGAATCGAATTCACAACCAATCGCGGTTATAGTCAGACGCTGTCCTTTAAAACATTATTAGTACAACAAGATATATGAAAAAGTACAGGTGTTAAGATATTAACGAAACTATTTACTATTATAATGCATATTACAAATATATAATTAACATGCGTAGTCATATAAACCTCAAAGATATTAATATTAAATGCTTCTATCAAAAAATGTATAATTTCTTTTGTAAAATTTGATATATTATTTCGAACCTGAAAATTGTTCATAAGAATAGGAAATTGCGAAACAGAATTACACATATCATTAATAAAGTGAGTAATTATTAAAGTGGGGAACGGAGTGTCTTAACACTAGGTTCGCTCTGCCTGCTGTGTGCGGGATATAGCATGAAGCTATAAAAAAAATATATAATTAATATTAAATAGCAACTTCACGCATATCCTGCATAACAGAAAGAACCTAGTATTCGATCTTCAAATTAGATCGAAATGGAGGCACTGCGAATGGAATGGAACTTGTAACACTGCACTGCACCAATAGCCTAAAGATTTTAATATTAAACAAACAAAAACAAAAATTGAACTCATATTACAAAATCTTTATAACACCAACACAAATTAAATGACTTCTTTTTAACCAAGAAGAAACCTACATTTGGAAGTAATGCGTGGAAAAATCCGCAATAGATATAGGACCACATGTTGGTTAGAACAAAGCGAATGCAAAAAGGGAACTAAAGCTTAGAGCGGTCAACTTTGTCTACCCAGTATGCCTTTGTACGGCAACTTTTTGTCGGTACCCGCCGCTTTTTGTAAATCTAAAATATTTCAGTTGGAATTGCGATTTAAAACAATTGCTTTTTGTATACAATGTTGTGTAGAATAGAGTAGAATAGAATAGAATAGTAGAAAAATGTGGCCTCATGACCTATATGTTGTTATGTTAGACTTACGTTTAAATACTTGAAGTAATGCCAAATGTATGTATGTGTATCATTTTAAAATGTAGCATTAAGGTTTGCCATTATAAAAACACTTGGTCTCTTGTAATGACTTAACATAGATTAAACGAAAAAAATAAGATAAAATTGTCTACATTACTTTTTTTAATGAAATTACATTCTTTTAGTATGTTTATATAATATTAAATGGGGGGTAAATGGGGCCGGCCGTGGCGCAGTGGCACACGTGTGACTGTAAACGATTGGTTGTGGGTTCGATTCCCACTCGAGGAGTGCTAAAATATACACCGGTATATATGTATATACATAAGAAAATATTACTACGTTATTTTGAACCAATCAATTCTGGCAGTCTTGGGCAAAATTTAATTGCAATTAATAAGATTAATAAAATTTAATAGCAATTAACAAATTGTTCATTGTAATGTAAACATTAAAAAGTAATTATTTTCAGTTAATTATGATTTTCATGCATTCCAGTGTATGCAGAGAGAACATAGTGTCAAGACAGTCCGGTCTTCACTTTCAGCATAAAATCGAAATATTGTATATTAAATAGCGGAACTAAACGCCGCACTTTGCCTTCTTAAAAGAAATTGAAAAATATAATCATTTGCCTATGTCTCGATCAAATCCACAACCATTCGACTTAGACGTTACTGTTCTACTGAGTCATAATGGCTACTGTTCTACCGAGTCACAATTGCTGACATATTCAGAGCCTCTTGCCCTGGGTGCCAAGATTTTATTTTGAAGAATACATTTATATAAATAAAGTTTTATATAATAATCTAATAATATCTGTTCTAATGCCGTTAAAAATAGTTTTATAATAAAAACTGTAAATTAAATAGTTTTTTTGTACTCCGTATACATTTTTCATTTATCTTTTTAAAATATTTTTTAACTGAAATGGCACTTTTGTAAATATTCTAAAATTGCAGCACGCACTATGAGATGTCTCAGCGCTGGCAGTGAATGTGCACATGCGTCTTTTATATTTGATATGAAACGTAAGCGGCCCATTAGCTCAGTTGGTTAGAGCGTCGTGCTAATAACGCGAAGGTCGCGGGTTCGATCCCCTCATGGGCTAATTTTTTTTTATTTATTCAATCAACATTTCGTTAATATATTATTACATTAATTAGGGTATTTATCGCAATTACAACTTATTAGTTTATTTTTTATTTTTATTGGTTTTTTTTTCTATTTGCAGCCTATGTCAACAGTTTATATGTACAAAAAACAAACACTTATCGTAATTACAACTTTTATAGTTATTTTTGTTTTTATTTTACGCTCTATGTCAATAATTAATAGATACAAAGACAGTCAAAAGATCGTTTACAAATAGCCGTTGTTCCATTGAACTATGATTGCCTCAATTGGTGTGATCCATAATTCGTACATACGTATATCCATTTGATTATATAAAAGTTCAACATTTTTATGCCCCAGGATGGACTACTATCAAAAAAATTTTAAAATATATTTTCGAATACAAAAAAAATACAAAAAAAATCCGGTTTAAAGTTTTTTTTTAATTAAAAATAAACTATTTATATAATAATCACAAGTAAAGAATTTTTCAGTAAATTATTGTAGAAACTTTAGTATCTTTTGAAATAAAACTATTTATACCCAATTAATCGCTTATATATTTGGCATTCGAAAATTCATTTTTCGAAAACCTGCCTTTTCGAATACTTTACAGTAGTCCGTGAACACAGATAAACACTTGTGATCCATCCACCTTCGTATACCAAAAATATACGCAATTAATGCCATTAAAAATAGTTTTATAATCAAAGTAACTATTACATACAATAATATTTACAATCCCTAATTAATAATCAATAGATTTTATCTTAATAAGCACAATACAAATTCAATTGTATAATATACAATTGTTTTTGTATTGTATATCATATTATGATAAAGCAATGCAATTATTTAGTAAACAAACAACCGTCCTCTCATGAGGTTTATCGTTCAGATTATATACATACTAGCGGCCCGCTCGCGGCTTCGCCGCGTGAACTATTTCGGTATATTGCAACCCTTAGGTGCGCATTTTTAAAAAGTAAATTAGCATATGTTTAAGGTTAGATTATCAACTATATTTATGCCAAAATTCATTACAATTGGTCAAGCTGTTTAGATTTTTCATATAAACTTTCATCCCCTATTTCAACCCTATAGAGGATGATTTTTGAAAAAATAAGTAGCCTATATTAGACCCAGTCACTTTTACTACTTTCATTCTAAATTTCATCCAAATCAGACCTGTAGATTAGACGTGAAAGCGTGGCAGACAAACATACAGACTTTCCCATTTATAATATAAGTATGGACTAGAGGCCTGCTCGCGACTTAGCCGCTTGAAATACATGGCTATCGTTATATTGCAACCTTTTGGGGTGATGTTTTGAAAAATAAAGTAACCTATGCTTAACTCTGTCTTATCGACTAACTTTAGGCCAAAATTAATTACAATCGGTCAAGCGGTTTTAATTTCTCATACACGCTTTCATCGAGTGTTTGAACCTTTGACGTGTTGACATTGTTGACACAAAGTGGCCTATGTTTAACCCTGGATCTAACCTGAACTATATTCATTCCGAATTTCATTCAAATCGGTCAGGTAGATTAGCCGTGATAAATAGAACGTGACAGACAAACAGACAGACTTTCGCGTTTATAATATAAGTATGGATAAACTACCATAGCTATAAATGTCTGTAACTTAAATGCACGTAATGTTAATATATTATTTTTTATGCTTCACGTATCCTGCGTAGCTGGGTAGGCAGAGATAACCTAGTGTCATTATACTCCGTTCTCCGCGTTCCGTTCTTCGAATTTTAGAAATTGCTAGTTTAGTGACAACACAACGTCGCCCTTTATCTTACCAGAGCAGAGAATTCACAATAAATTTGAATAATTGTTTCGCCAAGTGGGTATCAAATTCACAACCATTGTGTTGACAGTTAAAGACTACCCTATATAAACATTATAGTTAAAAAAAGATTACAACAACACACGATAACATAATAGAAAGGGGGAGACATGAAAAATTATGCTCTAATATTTTTCTACGAGAGAAGATTCGTTTAAAAAAGACATTGAGATCCGCCACACATCCCAAAATCCCGGAAAGTGGAGAACGGAGTGTTTCAAAAACGAACCCTCTCTGATAATCCTATGCAAGAAAAAGCGTGTCCTTTTTTAAAAGAAAATAATCATAAAACGTGTCATTTTTAGCTTCGTAAAAACCTCGTATTTATCCGTTAAATTAAATCAACGCTATAAACAGCAAGCGACGTTGTTGAATCGTCACAAAGTGAAATGTATAAAAAAAGTCGTCCTAACACGAACAAATGGGGACATTTGGACAAAAAACGGAGGCTGGCCCCTAATTGATTTAATTTGTCGAAGTCAAAACTTTACGGTAAAGGTGCATCTATTTTTAGAAAGTACTTAGAGAAAGTATTATAAATTATGTTTAATTTAGCTACTGGTTTGAAATATATGTAGAATTAAGATACGAATTTGTATTAAACATATATTTTTTATGCGTACTAAGTTGCGGAATTTAAAAACGCGCTCTGTATTAGGTACCATAGCGAAGAAATGAAAATTATAATATTTTTTTTTCGATTAACAACTATCACTTTCCTTTTAGACGCTGTCCCACTACGCCACGACCTTATAATAATAAAATTATTAATAGTTGTATGTTACTATTTTAAAGGTACTTTCTATGTAACATTGGTGAAGTAAATTCTGTTGTATTAGTGCCTAAAATCCATAAAAAAAGAAAAGAATTATCGATTTCGGGTAGAAAGTAGAGGACGAAGTGTCTTGACACTAGATCCTTTCTTAATACCGTGTTATAAAAAAAATATAATTATTAAAAAAAATAACGCAGCTGATAGTAGAACGCATGGCTCAGCGGTGCGAGAGCCTGGACGGTATTCAGGAGGCGCGGGTTGGAATCCCGCTGCGTTCAAATTTTTATACGTTTTCTAAATGTCTTTTTCAATTTTCCTAAGTGTGGAATAACATTTTTAAAGTGTTTTAAAAAGTATATAATTATTAGTCACTTTTACTTTAAAAGTGCAATGCAACTAAGAGACAATCATAACTTAAATTAATAAAAAAAATCAACAATGTTCCACCACTTTTATTTATTGTTTGACATAAAAATTGTCAGTTTAAACTCAGCCCTATTCATTCTTTCCGTTTGTTTTTCGGCTTCGTTCAATTTAT
Organism: Dryas iulia moderata; assembly: GCA_019049465.1. Taxonomy (NCBI): domain Eukaryota; kingdom Metazoa; phylum Arthropoda; class Insecta; order Lepidoptera; family Nymphalidae; genus Dryas; species Dryas iulia. The sequence goes on from CM032425.1 coordinate 13,078,886, forward strand.
TTTCATTAACGCTTTTATTGTACGAGTCGACGCCGTGAGCTGACGTGCTTTATGGCGGATTAAAAGTATGATAGTATGTTCAATAGGATTTTTATATTAGTGTATAATACATAAGTAAGTGTTTTTTTTTAACTTCACGCCTTATCCCGCACACAGCAAGGTAGGCAGAGGGAACCTAGTGTTAAGATACTCCGTTCCCCACTTTAAGTAAGAGTTGATATACTCAATTGGTTGTGTGTTCGATTCCACAATATATAAGTAATAGGATCAAGATGTGGGTTTGATTCTCAGTCAGGGAAATTAGTATATTTAAATTATTTTTGATTCCCTACTCTGGTCACTAAGACAGCATGGCGTTGCACTCCATCATTTAGCATGAAATTTCTTGAATGCGGGATGGAATTGAAGAAAACAATATCATGGTATTGAAGATGAGAGCCGAGGCTCTCTCTGACTATCCTGAAAGGATAAGTAATTGTAAAGTCTTTATGTTTGTCCTATATTATACACCGTATTCTGCATATATTGTAAGTAGGATCATGCAAGTGTATAAAACTAATTTCTTTACAAATTTTAAGTTTTGATCATATTTGTTCTATTTGAATATACTAAAAGAGCTATTGACGAGTAAAACACGCGTCGCCCTAGCATCAAATTTGTCCAAACTATTCTAGTGTGTGTAATATACTTCTTCAAAGTATTTTTGCATTACTTAATTTTTCTGAAAGGTGTTAGTCCAATCTACTTTTTATCTACGTAAACTTTAAGTATGCCAAATTTTCAACTACTTCGTCCAGATTTTTTAAATAAAAAGGATTTTCGAAAGTTTTTTTTCACGCGTCAGGTGAACATATTATAGAACATTTAATTAATATATTTTAATTCAATTTTTGTAATATTATGTTAAGTAACGCATGTTCTCATATCAAGTATGATTCCATGACAAATGAAACTTGGTATGAATTTAAAATTTTCTCATAAAGAAGCAACGAATGTCTAAGAATTTACTGAATGCAGTCTTATATACTTAAACCTGTTTACCTCTACATACTATGCTTTCGCAGACTATGACGACTTTATATGCGCTTGACTAATATTTATAGGTAAAAAGTATCATACACTTTGGTGACTACACCAGCATTTAGTCATTTGTTCACTAAGTAATAGACTTTTGCTTGTTTGCAGTTTCGTACTTTTTCCAACAACATACTCGTATAAAGATATTGCGTGTCCTCTTTTCGCTCAAATCTAAGACATTTCGTGATGAAAGGCGAAACTCAATATCTCGCTTTGTCTTATCACTATAGCGGCGAAATGAAGGTGGTAATTTATATACGAGTATAATCATTCCATTATGCATGTATGACATTCACCCGGCTGATAATTGAACTCATGACGACGGTGTTAATCGCTGTCACGCTGCGCTAACATGGCCACTTTTGCTGGTTTGGTTTTATTTTATTATTTAATGTGCTGTAACGTTACCATATCGACTTTGCCTGACTAATTACGACGGTTGTGAGATTTTTTTAACTTATAGGAATATAAGTATTAATTTTATGAATATTTAACCGTTACTGTATAGTATATAGATATATTTTTATCATTTTCTAAATATCAGTCAGTATATCCAGCAATATTGTTGTGAGCGAAATTACGTTGATAACTACAATTATTTTAAAACTTAATATTCTTAAAAGGACGATAAGGACAACTTATTCCTGTAACTTATTCTTTCCCTTTTTTACTAATTTCTTATGTCCTAAACAAGGAAAACCTGAAACAAAGTACCTAAAGCATAATTTTCAAAACTCAATTATAAACTATACGCAGAGATATGGTAATGGAGCTCAAGCTTAGTACAATTTTATTGTGCGCTGCAAGGGAAAGGTTCTTTGTGATGTAAAAGATTGATGCCCATTTTCCACTTGAGTCTTTACAGAAAGCGAGTGAACGCTCCTTTAAGGAGCTATTTAATATTACCAAAATTTAATATTGGGTTATGTTTAATTAAATTCTACATCATAGTCTGCCAGTGTTTGCGCATAATTAGAATTATTTCACGCCAAATATTTAATAAATAATATTAGTGCTTATTACTGAGACTATACGATGTAGTTTCATAGTTTTTTTTTAGTTTTTGTACAGGAGTGAAAAAACATGATAATTATGATACAAAAAATGAACCCACGACCTTGATAGTAGCAGACAGAACGATTAAGCTATAATATAAGCAATAAATAATTCAAAATCACAATTAAAATGCCGTTCCCCTCGCAAATGCATGTAAATTTCCACCCTGTACAAGTCAGTATTTAATGATAATAGGTATCATCGCCAAAAAAGACCAAAAGCGGATTTACTCCAGCATTCATGAATCGCGGGCAAAAAACACGTAGAGACCAGAAGAACACAAAGCGTTGAATTTATCGTTCACCTCTCGTGCCTGAAACATGCATACGAAGATGATTTGTTACTGGATCTGTTATATTGTTTGTTTTTAGGTTAATTATAATTATTTGTAATGTTATTATTGTAAATGCAATTGATGTTAGTCCATCTATAATTGTATGAGAAAGAGATTATTTAAATTATTTTTAATGCTAAAGTACGGCGTTGAGTTTCGGCACTCAACATTTAATGTCTAAAACTCGGATGAAAAGCTAAGATTGAAATGTCTTAATATTTGATTCCCTTCCCTACAACGGTGTACTTGAAAAATATTATAATGGAAGCTTAGATTTGATAAGTTTCGCTTATTAGGAAAGCTTGTACGCTCACTTTTAACATAACGGTTTTTCATCACTACAGTAACAGGACGACTAAGAAAATAAAAGAAATATACTAGCATCTACTATATTGCTAAAGTTCGATGGACGGATCAAATAAGGGAATCTACATCTCCATACTAACGCGCTGGACAGAAACTGGTGGAGGCAGATCATCCACTCCAGATGCAACCCTGATACTGAACACGATCCTCAGGAATGAGGGACCGACTGTAGAGAGAGAGATACTATATTACGAAACGTTTTGTTATAATAATTTAAATTTGTTTTTATTTTTACGACCATAATGAATATTGTGTATAGTGGCCAATCGTGGCCCAGTGGCACAAGCGACTGAATGTAAACGACTGGTTGTGGGTTCGATTCACATTCGAGGAGTGAAAATATATAATATTTCCATTTCCTTCGCTCTGATGTCGAGGTAAAGCGCGGCGTTAAGTTCTGCCACTTAACATGCAATGCCTTCGGTGGAAAGTGGGGAACGGTATCTTAATACTAGGTTCTCTCTGCCTACCCTGCTGTGTGCGGGATACAGAGTGAAGCTAAAAAAAAATGAATATTCTTAACATCTTATATTGTACCAATAATCTAATATTAAAACTAAAAACACTTCTTTATCAAAACCATTAAGTTTAAACTTAATGTTGTAATATAATTTTTATATGGCATTAATGTTATACAAAAATCAAATACTAGTGTCCGACCGAAGGTTCGGTTTCGGTTTCGGCAAGTTTCGGCAAAAAATTGTAGTTTCGGCCGTAGTTTCGGTTTCGGCAAAAAAACTGCCGATCCTTCGGCAATGCCGAAACTCATGACGTACTCAAGAATTTTCACGTAGCTTAGATACTTTTGAGTGTTTTTATAGCTTGTGAACCTAATCTTAAGATGTAGTAAATTTTAATATATTATAAATTAATGATGAGAATACTATGAACTGCTGACGACAGATTAAATGAACTATTCCTGTTAGTCTGTAACGAAACTGTGTGTCTGTTCGCGTAAGTGTGGCTCCTTTCAGGGGTCGAATACCTATGATTGATTGATATTTTGCGAACCCTGGGCTAGTTACCTTAATATTGCTTTGCCTTAACATTATTTAAATATAAAGGTTTTCTATATAAATGTTACACAGTATAAAGTCAATAAGTTAATATATCTTATGTAAATCTTATTATAAATTAGCACATAAATTTCTCTGCAAGAAATGCACTGTTACGTTAAAGGTGAAAACCTTTTTGTGAAAAATTACTTTTTAACCAGGTGTTACCAATCTTAAATGGCGACCGAGGACCTTGATAACCCACAGGTTCCGGGGCAACAGCTTAAAAAACCTCTATGTAAATGCCTAGGAGCCTTGGGTAAAGAGAACTGGCTTAGGTCTAGATTAACAAGTTATCGGATCCATATAGTAGTCAAGTTGAAAAAACATGTTCCAATGAAAAAGAAACGATATTTTTCTCTTTCAGTATTTATTAGGATAGAGCGGAACACGTCGTCCCTTAAGATGGATCTTAAGATCAAAACTCAAAACTAGACACTTTAAGCTTTAAAATGTTTTTTTTTTATATCAATGCGATTAATTTTGAGGAAAATACAGCCACTTGGAAAACCTCAAAAAATTTGGAATTTTTTTATGATCCTTTAATAGTATTTCCGCGAGTATATATAATAAAATCAACGTAATCACCATAATTCATATGCACGTGTAATTTTTAAAGCGTAAAAAATGTATTTTTTTTACATATTATTAAAATTTTATGACGTCATCAGCAGTTTAGGTTTCGGTTTCGGTTTCGGCCGAAACTGAAGTCAGAACCGAAGGTTCGGTTTCGGTTTCGGTTTCGGCTGAAAATTTAGTTTCGGTCGGACACTATCAAATACTAATTCACAATGCCACATCCAGTAAACAATTAATTAACTTCTCAGATAGCACTGTGTCCAGGTAAACAATAGGCAACTTTCCCTTTGTGGTTCGGCTCCATATATTGTGGTGAGTATTACCGCTGCCTCCCACCACGTAAGATGGCTAAACTGAGATTATTTTTTACTCCACTGCGGTTGAAATTTCACGAAAATATAGGAGTCGTTGTGTTTTTTTAGTAACTGTTTTTGTATTTTTGTTTGCTAAAATTTAGTTTTTAGTTTATTTTTGTTTGGTTTTTGTGATTATTATTATTATATTTTTATATATTTCGCTTATTAAAACATTTAAGGAAATTTACATTTTTGGTGAGAGTTTGATACAATAGTTGTATGTATTGTATTAACTAATTGATTAATTTCAACTGTTTGAATCTGAATTCTTGAATCTGAATGAAAATATGAGTTGTACATTCAGAGCGCTATAAGTAAGGAATAAGCTGACCCTATGACCACTAGACTATTCTACTAGTCAGTAAATAATATAATCCGAGGTATAATCGACAATGTAAATTATAAAAAAAAATCTTTTTTTTTAGCTTCACGCTGTATCCCGCACACAGCAGGGTAGGCAGAGGGAACCTAGTGTTACGACACTCCGTTCCCCGTTTCCGCTGAATTCGGAGACTCGCGGGTTAAATGACGACTTAACACGCAAAAAATTTAAAACCATTGTTAAAATTCAGCTGGCTTATTGCTAAAGTTCATAGTTTCAATGGGGAAATATTTAACATAACTTTAAATAATAAACGCCACTCAACACGTAATGTAGAAAACGGAGTATATTGACACTAGGCTTTAACTGGCTGCTTAACTGCAATGCAAAAATATCGCAAAGTTGCATCTGAATTAAAAAATACATCTTCCAAGACAATTAGTGTCTAAGAAAAATGCCGCGTAGCAATGCAGCAAGAAATTAAATAAAAGTATAATGAGGGTCAAATCCAATTATTCAACGTCTTGTGAAGGAAAAAAACTTAATAAGATACCTTAATAAGGTAAAATATCGTATTGCAGGGTACAAGCCGGTGTCGAGCTTAAAAAAAGTTGTTTTAAAGTAAACATTGGGGCCATCATGGTGCAGTAGGACAGTGACTGTCTGCAAACTCAATCGGCTATGGGTTTGGTCCCTATTCAGAGAAATTCTTATATTAATATTTAAATTATCTTCATTTCTCTGCTCTGGTTAGAAACGGGTCAGGTGAAGAATGGAGAAAAATATCCTGAAAATGATATTAGGCTCTCTCTGAGACCCTGCTATGTGAGAAAAACGTTAAGCTGAAACAAGTAATAAAAAATCAATGAAATTTATGATACGCTATTTTTAAAACTTATAATTAATGTAAAAGTGTAAATAATGAAATAACATTCACTTTAAGGTTTTTTTATTTATTTGAATCCATACTTATATTATAAATGCGAAAGTCTGTGTGTTTGTCTGTCACGCTTTCACGGGTAATCTACCGGTCCGATTTGGATGAAATTTAGAATGAAAGTAGTATAAGTTACTGGGTCTAACATAGGCTACTTATTTTTTCAAAAATAAACCGCTAAAGGGTTGAAATAAGGGATGAAAGTTTATATGAAAAATCTATACCGCTTGACCGATTGTAATGAATTTTGGCATAAATATAGTTAATAATCTAAACTTAAACATAGGCTACTTTATTTTTCAAAAACCCACCCCCGAGGGTTGCAATATAACGAAGCAGTTATGTAGTACACGCGGCGAAGCCGCGAGCGGGCCGCTAGTATGTAATGTATTCTAAATTTGATAAAAGAATCATTTTTAATGCTCTCTTACTAGATTTACCTGTGTATCAATCCAAATAAGAATACCTAGCAGCCCTATTTTGTCTCATTGTTATTGTTTGCATTGCTAAAAAAATTGAATCCAATGACAATACCAGACTATTTTAAAAACAAAACAAAAATTCCAAGCAATTCACTTACAACTTTCTTTTTTTTTTTAAACATTTTTAAAGTGTTATTTAGGAACACTTAGGGCACTTAGGAACGCATGCTCAGTGGTGAGAGCGCCTGAACGGTATTCAGGAGACGCGGATTCGAATCCCACTGCGTTCAAATTTTTATATGTTTCCTTTAAATGTCTTTTTCAACTTTCTTTTTATAACTAATTTGTAATTTAACGTTAAAACGAAAAGCTGGAAAAAAGAAAATGTTCTTGTAAAACTAAATATTTATTGTATAAACAGTTTCTCGTAACGAAACACAAGACGTTGAAGTATTCCATCACGTCGTAGGACTGAGCTTAAAGTATTTCAAGTGAGGAAATAAGGGTTAAGTTTTAAAAGCACTTCATCTCCCCTGTACAGTGCAAGTAACCTACAAGAGGCGGAGAAAGTTTATTTTGATAAATATTAATTATTTTTGAATACTTTGAATTTAAAATATTATAAAATTTAATATAAGAACCATATAATAACTATTACTATTACTATTTTAGAAATAAAATTCCCAATGCTCCCATTTTTTTCTCATTACGAGTTCTAATCCTGTAATTGATGATATATATGATTTATATTCGTTTTATTTTATGTTGTATTTATTATGAATAAGACATTAAATAAATGGAAAATTGTACAAAAATCATACAAAAAAAATATAACGTTTAAATGAAAACTCAATTAAAAATAAAAAAATCAATTAAGGACTCATTATTTAAGACATTGAGTGTAACACATGTAATGTTTTTCAGCGTAACTCAAGGCTGTAACTTGTCCCGAGTGGGAATCGAAGTCACAATCATCATGCAGGTAGACACTACCCAAGCCACAATGGTATAGTTAAAATATAGCCTTGTATTTTTTTGTATATGTATTTTTAGCTTCGCACTTTATCCCTAGCGAGGTTATATATGCACATACATATATTTCATTGACTTTTTTGTGATCTCCAATTGTCTTCCTATAAATTAAAGCCATCGTGGAACGTCTAGATAGCGTGTGACTTTAAACACAAATGGTAGTGGGTTTAATGCGGACTCAGAGGAATTTATTAAAAAAAAAAAAAAAAAAACGTATTTAGGAATTTATTAATTTATTTTTATTCCATAAGTCTGACACATCAGACTCACCGCTACGCACGTAATATCTCACATTCAAACGGAAAGTGGAGAACGGAGTGTCTTAACACTAGGTTCCCTCCGATTATCCTGATATGCTGAAAAAAGCATGAAGCAGTTTTGCTTTTAACTTAAGACATAGACTGACACAATCGGATAGGAGCTTTAAATAAATAATGAGGGAACTAACATCCGGCGCGCTGCACGGCGCCTATATGCCGACACTTTTAATAACACTTTTTAATATAACGTTTGTATTAAATTTACTTAGAAATATATAAATTCTTATTGTTTTCAATAAGCTATTCCACTTTATTAATAGCTTAATAGGGAACTTAAAAGCGATATTTTGTTATTCAAAATAAAAATCAAATATCTTTATGTAATAAAAAAAAACAGAGGAAATAATTAGATGATTATGCAAAAATATGTAATTCAAAAATTCCATATAATCTTTCAATTATCCGTACTGGTGTGTACATGCTAATTTATAATATAAGCATAATTATATTGCAATTAGTATTTATACATTATTTTAACACGGTTCCGTTACTCACTAAAACTCACTGCAACGTCACACAAACAAATACTATAGAGCTTAGAAAGCTGAAGCTTGGCATGTAGGTTCCTTGAGAATATACTAGGAGCATTAATAGACAATTTCCTAAAACCCTTCCGGAAATTTAAAATTCTGTAACTACCTATTAGTTAAAGAATTTTAATTTTTTCTTACTGTCAAAGTCACGTAAGGTAGAAAAGAAAATAAGTAAAATACCTTAAAGCTCAAAATAGTTGCGAATAATAATTTCAAACTTTCAAAAAAAAATCATTTAAAAACCCCATACGAATCTGTACGCAGTAGGATTCGAATCCACGCCTCTTGGAAACCGTCCAAGCTCTTTAACCGCTAAGTGGTATGCTCATTTAACTTATTTTTCACCAGCGGCCCACTCGCGGCTTCGCTGCGTAAAGGTGAGTACTTCGGCTTAACATCGTCTTATTAACTATATGCTAAAACTCATTACAATCTGTCAAGAGGTATAGATTTATCATACAAATTTTGAAAAAAGTAGCCTAAGTTTGACCCTGGATTTTGAACTATATTCAATCCGATTTTCATTCAAGCCGTGAAAGCTAAAAGCGTTACAGTCAAACATACTTCACGTTATAATATTAGTATGAATTTGTCAGCAAAATTCAAATCTTTTTCTCGCTGCGACCAAATTTTTACACGTCTTCTAAAAACGATTTCTAATTTCCTAAGTGTGTTAATAATACTACTAATTACTTCTACAATGAAAAAAATGTTTCTATTCACTTATAAAATGGAACAAAGTAACGTTTATTTTTTAATTGCTTCGCTTTAATTGCTTCCTATAATAGAATCAAAGTGAAACTGACCAAAACGTTCAATTAATCGTTATCGTTACGGAAAAATGGATTTCTTTTTATCCGCTTAACAACATTGTGTTATTATGCACTAGTAGCCCTCTCGCGGCTTCACCTACGTGAACTACACAACTGTTTCACTATAAGCACGCGCCGCCGCGCCGACATCACATTTGAATCCTCTGAAATTATCAGTGTTTCTCTACTATTATGTATGTATTATATATGAATTATATATAATAACCTTTCTTTTGAATCGTTCTATGTATTAAAAGAAACCACATCAAAGTCATTTGCGTAGTTTTGAAGATCTAAGCAAATATACGTACAGACAGACGCGAGAAGCGACTTTGCTTTATACTATGTAAAAATGCTGCATTATCATTACTACATCTGGTATCTAGACACTACTCTCCTTCTTCCAATCAAATTCGAGGCATTAAAGCTATAAGCAGTGGAATTAGGGATATACGAGTACTTTATTTTACTAGATCAAAGGAATTCAAATACTTTAAATACAATCATTTTTATACTATTTTCTCTTCTCTTTTTTTCGTTTTTAAATATCGAAGCCAAAACCATGGTCTCATTAATATATAAAAAAAATCTTACTTTTTATGACTGTTATTTAAATATGTCAAATAGTGCATTTTTCGTATTCTTTTTCGTATAGGTAGTAGGTGTAGGTTTGCCTCCCATTATCTAGTCGAAAGAACATGAAGCTATTTTTTTAAATAACAATAACACATCGTGGCCAGTCGTGGCCCAGTGGCACAAGAGACTTACTGTAAACGACTGGTTGTGGGTTCGATTCCCACTCGAGGAGTGGAAATTATATTTCCATTTTCTTCGCTCTGGTGTCGAGGTAAAGCGCGGCGTTAAGTTCCGCCACTTAACGCGGAAGCCTCCGATTCGGCGGAAAGTGGGGAACGGAGTGTCTTAACACTAGGTTCCCTCTGCCTACCCTGCTGTGTGCGGGATACAGCGTGAAGCTATAAAAAAAAATAAACAATAACACATCGCAAATAACACAAATAAATAGTTCAACTATTACTTTAAAATAAACAATTTCACAGAAAATTGAAACACAAATAATATTATATCAATCTAGTTATTAAATGGAAAAGTGTTTCATAAATGCCCTGTAATAAAGACCGTTAATTGGTATATTGATTGAAGCATTTGACATTAAATATGGGATAGGTCCCATCCTACCTTTTCTACGCGACGCTTATTTCAGAATATTACAGGCCGCGGTGGACCTCGTGCTAACCTGCTATCAAGTCATATTTAATGAATACTTAACTATTATATTTCCAGGCAATGTTTGTTTTTTGTATATTTTTTTTCTTTTTTTAAGCTTCACGCTGTATCCCGCACACAGCAGGGTAGGCAGAGGGGACCTAGTGTTAAGACACTCCGTTCCCCACATTCCGCCGAATTCGGAGGCTTGCGTGTTAAGTGGCGGAACTTAACGCCGCGCTTTACCTCGACACCAGAGCGAAGAAAATGGAAATATAATTTCCGCTCCTCGAGTGGGAATCGAACCCACAACCAGTCGTTTACAGTCACACGCTTGTGCCACTGGGCACAAGCGTGTGACTGTAAACGACTGGCCACAATGTTTTTTATATAATTTTCATAATAATAATTCGTTGATTTCTTGAATTCGGAAGAAAAGTGGAGAACGGAGTGTTTTGACACTACTAGGTTCTCTTTCACTTACTATCTTGCTATGTGAGAAAAATCTTGAAGATGTATTAGGGCTTTGATGCTTAAATTGTTATGTTAAGGGCTGCAAGTTCGAATTCTGTTATGCTTAATTTAATATAATGCAAGTCTTAATTTCGTATTTTGATGTGTTAGAACTCTTTTACAAATCATATTTTCTTATATAAAGTTGTAAATAACCGTATTGATTCCTATTTTAACTTAAAAAAATATTATAGAGAGGTAAGAGAGGCAGGGGGAGACCACAGAAAACACAATATCGACGATACTGGAGGAAGGTCACGTAAAAAGCATGAGGACCCCCCGGAGGGCGTGTATGAAGAGGTTGATGACAGTGGACGAGGCGAAAGAAGTATGCAGGGACCGTAGCGTTTGGCGCTCCGTTCTCTGTGTCTACCCCGCAAGGGATACAGCGTGAAGCTAAAAAAAAATACCATATTATTTAACTGTTCCAATTTTTGAATTCGTCCTTAGGCAATGTTTTCGATTTCATAATTTATAGTCAGGCACTATATTATATACTACGATAATCTCGTATACAAATCTTCCTATAACATACTTTGAATTATATTTTTGCTGTTTTTCTTTCAACGTACAACCAGACATAATTAAGTTATCTTATATAATACTTAATAGTTCATCCCAAAACAGTTAAAACTAAACTTTATGTCAAAAGAATACGGTTACTTTTAAAGCTATCTATACACTGACCCATTCGCCCTTATTTAACTGGCAAGCCATGTGGAATATCAAATGCAAAATTCCTTTGTGGAATTTTAAGAAGACAAAATGAATAGAAGTGGAAGGCTGGGTTAATATTTATTTTTAATTACCTTTGTGTTATAGTCTGTTTGAACTGCAAAAGGTTTTTACAATTCATAGGATTAATAGTTAACAGCGAAAATAATTTGATTTTCGTTACTTTTTTTTTAGTTTTTTTCATATTTTTTTACGGTTTTTGTTACTGAATAGATAGGGGATGTTTAGTTTATGTTGATGTTTCTCTGCCATTAATATGAATAATAAAAAAAAATGATTGTGTAATATTGTGTTAATGTTAATTTTTAAAAACTTGTAATTTAAGAAGGGTAAGCAATTTGTTAATTGTAATTTGTAGAAACTTGATTAGATTTCTTTTTCACTTAACATGTTATATCATGGGGTTTTCAACTGATTATGGTTTTAAAAATGATTATTTGTCTTAATTTTTATACTACATGTGCTACGCATACGCATCACTTATATAGCAAGGTTAAAGATAACGCTAACATTAAAATCTTCCACTTCGGCCAAATTTTTTTAACGTGAGGAAATCCATTACAGATACCAGCCTAAGTGGGGACTCTGGACGTGGTTATGTAGGACTCCGGTAAGATGATAACGGCGCCGTTTACCCACTAAAACCTGACGGTGATCCTTCTCGACCGCCACTAGCCAGGCCACGGGGACCGAATCAATCGTCCGAGGATATCGGCAGCGGGAACCTGCAAGGAATGTCGCGGAGTCACGTCAAGGGTGGTAGGTAGGCCCATTCCAATTTGACCTAACTTTATAACATTCTGTGTCCTATAGTCATGTTATCTTATCAAACAAGAACAATGAAGAACCTAAATAAGGTCATTATCTTTAACTAAGATTAACTCCACAATCATCGCAGACATAGTAATATAAAAATTTTCTCACGCAACATTGAAGCCTAAAATATTACACAGTTATACAATATATGAATTCCATTTTAAATCGTAGAGCGTTCGTAGCGTAGACCGTAGCATTTACGTAGCACATCCTAGCTTGACCATTAAATATTTTGTTTGAACATTCATAAGTTAATTTTATGATTGAAGAAAAAAGCTATATACTTTCCTACACGTTTGAAAAAATATAAATAAGTTTGTTGAATTTTGTTTCTGCTTTGCACTTATCCCATACTGTAAGATAGAAATAACTTAGCATCAACACACTCCTTCATTTCCTGAATTTGAAATTTACATGAACGAAGAGAGAGAGAATAGAATTTAAATTGCCATTGCACTTTACACAATCAACCACGTTTACACTTTTTAATGAAGTATTTTAAAAGGTGAAATCAAAATCAGATATTCTACTGTATGAAAAAAAAATCATCGTCTATTAACAATTTAAAATTAAATTAATGAAAAACCAACGAATTCCTTGTCTTTCATTTAAATTAAACTATTGGGTAAAAACTTATCTAGCCCACGCGTTTTTACACCTATCTAGCCCAAAAATAATGTAGATTTAAAACTACAAGCTATCTCATACTGATTTAAATTTACAAATACATTCAAAAACAAGCCAAGCTATAGATTCTTCCAGTAGTCGTATATCACAGTAGAATGTCAGCAAGTTGGCAAACCATCTCATAACAACATAATCGTTTCGCGTCGCTTGTGTTAAATGTACGTTAAACGCTATAATTCACTTTGCCACGCTTGCCCGCACACCCATACTTGTCAACGCGCTAAATTATTAATTTATGTTATTCTCTGATTTAAGATTAAGCAAGGAAATATAAATCTTGATGTAAATGTCTTTCTATCTTGAGGTCCTTGTGGTGCAGTGGCAGAGTTTGTCTATAAGCGTGATTAGTTGTGGGTTGAGTTCTATTTTAGGGAATAATTATTATTCCTTTTTTTTAGCATCACGCTGTGTCCCGAATATAACAGGGTAAGTAGAGGGAACCTAGTGTTAAGACACTCCGTTCCCCATTTCCGCGTAATGGAGCTATTGCGTATCAACTGGTAGGACTCAACGATACTTCTGATATTATACATACAAATGTTTGTTTGTCCGTCTACTCTAATAATATTGTACAGATATACCTATTTTTTGACATAATTTCTTGTACTACTGCAGTAGAAATGTAGTCAATATGCAAAACGTATTACGGATAAAAATAATTTAAGTGTCTGATATAAGAATTGCAAAATAATGTAATTTTTAACATTTCCTGACTTAGTGATTTCAAGTTAACTTTAATAGCTCCTTAAAATGAACTTATAAATAAATATAAACACTTTTATATAAAAATATATTACGATAAAATGAAAGATATTATCAAAGTATAGTATGAAGTGCCGAAGTCTCGGACATTACTTCAAAACTGCAGTCACTTTTATTTGACTTCTTAAAGTTGAAAGAATTGAACCGATAGGAACCAAACGTGATTCGAATAACGTAGAAATTTCGTAGTAAGTTCAAACTTAAATTCAATTTTCTGAAATTATTAAAAGTACTTGATTATTTTTCTCTGCAATTGGTCGATGCCAATAAATGTTGTCGTAGTACATTTTAAATATATTATGAATAGAGTCGATAGTTGTGGGTTCGATTCCACTAAAAATCGATTACATATAATATTTCAATGTCAGTATGAACAGTAATTAACAAGCTTTCCGTATGTCTATTATCTCTGTTCTATTTTCTCCACTTTCCATCCGAAATAATGAGACGGCGTGTTGGGTTGCGGTCTAGGTACCAGAGAGGAAAATTAAAATAAATAAATATAGTCATTTCCTCGAGCGGGAATCGAACTCACAACCATCGTGTTTACAGCCAGGCGCTGTCACGTTGCCACGATGGCCTCGTAAATTAGTAAGAACTTTAGGTAATGGCTTTGAGCCAGTGCGGAACGCTTTGCCATAGACAGGTTGTATGTAGTGCAAACAGTTGTACTCGTAATATTTATAAGCTGATATTACAGATAAAAAAGATTAAGTTAAAAATTCTATATAATGTAGAGGAACCAATACATTTATACTTTTTTATTATATAGACAGATATACTTTATTGCACACAAAGAATACAATGAAAAACACAATGTACAAGGACATAAAAACTAGTGGAGAGTGTGCAAAGGCGGTCTTATTGCTGTCAGCAATCTCTACCAGATAACCTTTGGAGATAGAAGTATGTTCTTATTAAATATGGGCTGGTGCAATTCAAGAATCTTGTTGTTGTGTAATTGAGTTCTAGAAATCAATACATATTTTTTTTTTAGCTTCACGCTGTATCCTTTGCAGGGTAGTCAGAGAGAACGGAGCGCCAAACGCTACGGTCCCTGCATACTTCTTTCGCCTCGTCCACTGTCATCAACCTCTTCATACACGCCCTCCGGGGGGTCCTCATGTTTTTTACGTTACCTGTCTCCAGTATCGTCGATACTGTGTTTTCGAAGGTCAACCGAGGTCTCCCCCTGCCTCTCTTGCCACTCACCTTTGCTTCATAAATCATTCTTACCATTCTTCTAACTACATCATTTTACAAATTCGGCCAAAAAGTTGAAAACGGAATAACTTAACACTAGATTCTCACTATCTACCTCAATACTCAAGAATAAGCTTAAAACCAATAATATTATGACTACACAATACTTATAAATAAAAGAACCATTAATAAAACATGTATTTAAACAGAAACCCTATATTATCTTACTGACAGGCACTAGTAGTGTAACGTTATAGAATATATAATATCAAGACGTACGTACATATATGATACATTGGTTCACACTCCGCCGCTATATCCTTTGTCGCCATTTTCCGTAATGATATATTACAACGTCAAAAGGTGTGAACGAGATCGGTGATAAAATGGATAAAGGCTTTGGGGTATAGTTAGGAAATGTCGAAGCTTCATAATATTGTGTTATAGATTTTTTTATATGTCAGCAATGTAAAAGTAGCATTTAGTACAAATATTATAGTTAGATTTCTATTTTTCTTATAAATATATCTTTTTTAGCTTCTCGCTATATCCCGCATATAGCAGGGTAGGCAGAACAGGGGAACCTAGTGTTAAGACACTCCGTTCGCCACTTTCCGCTGAATTCGGAGGCATTGCGTGTTAAGTGGCGGAACTGTACGCCTCGCTTTACCTCGACGCCAGAGATATTAAAATGGAAACAAAGTAAGTCGATTTCCTCATGTGGAAATCGAACCTACAACCCGTCGCTTTGCAGTCCAACTTTATGCCTTTACGCCACGACTGGCCCCTTATTTTAAATATCTACAAGAAGCTCTAGTAGCGTGAGAGATAGATATATTTTGGTAGTTTTTTGGAATAACATTGTGTGAGAGTGTGTTATTTATAGGATGACTAGGGAAATATAAATTGACTTTTAATATTTTCAAGTGTTATTCACATACTTAGGAAATTTAAAGAGACATTTTAAGAAAATGTATAAGAAATTGAATCTTGCTCTGACCACTAAGCCGAGCTTTTCGAGCACTGCATTCATTGCGTTCGCCGTTTTCTAAAAGTATATCTTCAAAAAAAGTCCTTCCTATCATATAATATCATATAATATAACAGAAAAGAAAAACAGAATACATGTACGCAAAGATCTTTCGGAACTACTGATTGGATTTGAATATTTTTTTTTATTCTACAGCTTTTAAGTCTGGACAAAACTTAAGGGATAATTGATATTGAAGATTAAAAAGCCTTATATAGCACCTTAATAGAGCAATTAAATTATAATAAATAAGAAAATCCCGCTACGCCGATATACCCAAAATATCCATATTTTGGTGGGAAGAGTCAATAAATCAATGCATTCGAAGTGCAATTTCGATACCTTCTGTACATACAAGTACCTACATATATATTTGGGCTTATGTAAATAAACTTTGAATTAAATGAAAATAAAAATGTTATTCAAAAGGCTTCATTTTGTTATCCAACGCAAAATTAAAAAACATAACCAATTCTATAATACTTGCTTTACAATGATTTATTGACTCACATATAATCAAAAACACAATAGAATTAAATCTATTTATTTCATAAAAATAAATTCAATACATTATTGAAAGCCTATGAGGGCTTAACAATACATAAAATAAAATAAGGCATACAATATAGTTATCTATGTGCGTACATAAATTACTGAATCGTCTGAGCACGGCGTTGGGTTCCACTACTTAACGTAACTTAACGCTGTGTCTCAAATACAAGCGAAAAGAAGAGAGCGGAGTGTCTGAACACTTCACACTGTTTTCTCTAAAAATAAAGTATTAAATTTTCTGCATTATGGCTTTTACTTGGCCGCTAATACTCAGCTAGCTTTATTCCACAGTTATTCATTTCAATAAATTATATAGCAAATTAGGTGTAAAACGAAACTTTACCAATGAAATGGTCTACTAAAATAAAAAACTTGAAAAATTTTTCACAATTAACTTTAACTATTTTATTAAAACCATTGTATTTTCTAAATTTTATTTCAAGTTGAGACTCTTGTTTTTTCTCATAGTCTAGTTGTAGTTTTAAAAGTCAATCGTATTAATTTACATTCAATTTGCAACTATTTAACATGACCACTGTTTTATAAGTACGCGTTCTAAGATATTTTAGATTTTCTAAGAATTACTATAAAAAATCTAGATATATTCTACGGCTGTCTGTAAGAAACGATTGTGAATAATTATTATTTAATATAACGAATCCTTATACTCTCAGAAATTTTAAAAAACATATAAAATATAAGCTGTACTAGAGGCGACCTTATCGCTAAAATAGCGATTTCTTCCAGGCTACCCTAAGGCAGAAGAAAAATACGAAATGAGATGAGTTGTTAATGTATACAATATGCATAGTAAATACTATATATTATTATTAATAATATACATATGTATTATACAATAAATATAAATGATTGAATGAATATTATACATATGTATAGTACCCGGCAATAAATAATGCACATCGATGCTTAGAATGAAACAGTCGGTCAGTTTCGGTTTCGTAGAGCGCTATCTTGGTCACTCAGTTGATATGTGACGTTTCTCACTGGTTCGTCAGTCTTTGTATAGATACGGTAGAGTACGGTCGGCTTCAGGTTCAAATATATATATATATATATATATATATATATATATATATATATATATATATATATATATATATATATATATATATATATATATATATATATATATATATATATATATATATATAGAGTTGTTACTGTCCCCAAAATTTATTTTTAATTACATCTTTGACAAAAAGAGGAAAAATTTTGCACGGTCAGTCACGTGAAATTATGTACAATGCAAAAAAACAAGCTGTTAAGCCTACAAATAACAGAATTAATTGAGATCCATTTACACATAAAATAAATATGAATATTATAATGGGTCCCGATTTGTTCCAATTTCTCTTTATTTTTTAACCACCTTAAAAAAGGTGGAGGTAATAATTTCTTTTAATTTTTTTTTCATTTTCAAGCGTCAAATTTAATTATTAAAATAAAGGAATCAACTTCGTTGAAGTTGACAACTATTATTATCGCTTTAACAGCTTTTAATAGATGCCGGACTGTTATTATTTTAACGACAGAGACGACGTTCTACGAAGTCGAAGCTAAGCATCGATGAGCATTATTTGTTGCCGGGTACTATACATACATTGTACAAATTCATTTATTCTTTTTTAGAAAAATCGGCGCACCATTTCTAAACGGTGGTCTTCTTCGTAGAGCGCCAAATATACGTCTGCTTCTAAATGCAAAGGTTGTGGGTTCGAGTCTCACTTGGAGGAATTATTATATTTAAATTATTTTCATTTCTTCACTCACCTGAGGTACCAAGGATTAAGCGACAAGCGAAGTGAAAAATCATTTTTTTTAATATATATTTTTTTAGCTTCACGCTGTAACCCGCTCAGCCACCTGCTCACAGCAGGGTAGGCAGAGAAACCTAGTGTTATGACACTCCGTTCCCCACTTTCCAACCAATTCGGAGGCATTGCGTGTTGATGGGCGAAACTTAACGCCTCGCTTTGCCTTGAGGGAAGGGAAATATAAAATATTCCTTTGAAAGGGAAATATAAAATATTTCCACCCCTCGAGTGGGAATCGAACCACAACTAGTCGCTTTACAGGTATACTCTGTACCTCTGCGCCGCGACTGGTCCCAGACTGATATTTTAATACCTATGCTATGATTATTAAAACATTTATTGTGTTCTGGATCGAGTTGTATGGCTGAACTAAACGCCACGTTACTACGACAACGTGTATATTACTTTCTATAGAAGTTACATCAATTTAGGTTATTACAATTATGCATGTATAATAATTGCAGTTGCAATTAGTTGCAACTAGTCCACCTGACCGGGCGACCGGACTTGTCTCCCCAAGTGTAAAACGAGCCTTTGTAGCGGCGAGATCGAGTTCATACTGGCTTAACTTCGGTAACAATTAAAGTGTATTGATATATTGAATCATATATACGTCGTAGATATTGTATATAGTTGTATTATTATTAAAATTAATTATTATCTTAAATAATAAATTGTCTTATATTTAACAAGCGGCCCGCTCGCGACTTCTCTGCGTGAATTGCGTGTTTCATTATACTGCAACTCTCGGGGGTGATTTTTTTAAAAATTAACAAGCGCACGTTGAACTTTGGATTGTCAACTATATTTATTTACCCCAAAACTCATTATAATCGGTCAAGCGGTTAAGATTTTTCATACAAATTTTCAGCCCCTATTTCAACCCTTTAGAGGTAGATTTTTGCAAAATAAGATATTTGACGCTGGGTTTTTCCTACCTTCATTCTAAATTTTGTCTAAATCCGACCGGTATTATTAGATTAGCCATGAAAGTGTGACAGACAAACAGACAGACTTTCGCATTTATAATGTAAGTATGGATGTTTGTAAAATAATTTAGAAAAACTAAAAGAGCATTAAAAAAACTACAGCCAAGACACTCCATTTTTCACCTTCAGGTCGAAATCAAGCAGAACTCAAAGCCGCGCTTTGAGTTTCACCACTGAACACACAGTGCAATGTACCAGAGCGAAGAAATGAAAATTTATATAATCATTTCCTGGAGTGGAAATCGAACCCACTACCATCGCGTTTACAATAAAACACTGTCCCAATGCACCATGACGGTCTCAACGCGGCCCGTTATATTATTATTAAAATTAATTAACATCTTAAAGAAAAATATCTATGTTTTATGTATACCAATTTGTATGTTTGTAAATATTTTTCTTATCCTAAGTACGTATTATTTTTTAAGATATAATAGTGGCCAGTCGTGGCCCAATGGCACAAGCGTGTGACTGTAACTGGTTGTGGTTCGATTCCCACTCGAGGAGTGGAAATTATATTTCCATTTTCTTCGCTCTGGTGTCGAGGTAAAGCGCGGCGTTAAGTTCCGCCACGCAAGCCTCCGAATTCGGCGGAAAGTGGGGAACGGAGTGTCTTAACACTAGGTTCCCTCTGCCTACCCTGCTGTGTACGTGATAACAGCGTGAAGCTAAAAAAAAAATATAATAATAAAAAATATAATTACAGTTACCTATTTAATTTCAAAGTTGGCAAGATACTGACATATAACCCTAAGTTTTATGTTCCAAACCCGCATATTATAAGAAATGAGTAAGAATACAAAAAAAAAAAAAAAAAGAAATCTCACACTAATGACATCTCAAAGAATCGGGGCAATAGATCAAAATAACTAGTATTTGCAAAGGCCGGATTACAACTCACGGCCCTTTGCTCGCAAATATTGACTGTTCGCTGTTTTAATGCCGACGTCAAACAATCGCCGATTAGTGGATCACTTCCGGTACGCATTATGCATTTGATATTTGAAAATTTATTTTATAAGTCGAATTTAGTTTTACAGATTATATATTTCTTGTTTATAACAAAATTAAATTATTATAAAGAAAATTGATTGCTTTGCTTTACTGTATTATATATTAATGTTATAAAGAATCTCTATAAATAAATTTTATTTATAGATATAGCAGATATATCTGCTTAGAAACTAATTTGTATGAATAGTGGACGCTTAAAAAATATTAATTAATATATTTCAAATTCATTACTACGTCAATAGTCAAAATGTGAATCTTCTTCGTTTCTCTTCCAAATAAACTAGATGTATACCAAAATTCATATACGTTATTTCTTAACATATAAATATATGTTTTAAGACAATTAATATTATGCTTACACTGTAATAAAAAACCTAAAAAATATTTAATACATTATAAAAAAATAAATAAAATACCTAAGGGTATTTAAATCATTCACAATAACTAAACTAACCACCGATCTCCATGGCAGTAGGCACACCGCAAATAAGAGGGATCCCCGCAATTTGCAAGGCAACCTTTCTTTACACTTATTGTATGTACATCTTAATACCTTACACAATAGCATCTAATGCCCAATGGTGTTTTAGAGAAGAAAAGAGTGTCACGACACTATGGGGATAAAGCGTGAAGTTAAATATAACTTAGTATTTTTTATAGTTATGTTTTTTTTTTGTTATAGTCGTTAGTAAGAGTGAGTAAAGATACAATGGCATCTATTTAACATATCATATTTAAATTATATTCGATATAGTTTTTGTAAACGATTATGTATTATATTAATAAGAGTCGTTTATACTCTTTTATAACGGTTGTTCAGATAAAAAAACGCCATACTCATAAGGGGCCAGCCGTGGAGCAGTAGTACGAACGTGTGACTGTAAGCGACTGGTTGTGGGATCGATTCCCACTCGAAGAGTGGAATTATTTAATATTTCCATTTCCTTCGCTCTGGTATCAGAGGCAAAGCGCGGCGTTAAGTTCCGCCACTTAACACGCAATGCTTCCGAATTCGACGGAAAGTAGGAAACGGAGTGTCCTCTGCAATGTTTATAAATTAATTTAACACTAATATGCTATGAATAAATAAGGGGTCATATTTAAAAAAAAAAAATGAAACACGCTTATATAATTTTAAGTTTTTTTTTTTTTTTTTAGATTATTTTATTGTTATCCAAACTCTCTTGTCATCATTACATCGGACATATGTGTGCAGTAGCAATTAATGATTGAATATATATCGATGCCATACTATGTAATTAAAAATCTTTTATTCTTACCTATATAAGATACCAAATACTTTTAAGACGATTTTTTTTTTTTCAATTTTTAAAATTACCGACTTCAAAACATGCATTTCACAAACTAACACAGTATCATCATTTATATTAATGTATGCAGACTACGTTAAGCTTTCTACGCTCTCTAGGCGAAAGCGGACAAAATTATGCAAATTCGCCCTTCAGCTTAGGACAATTACAAGTGATTATCTCTTAAAATTCAATTTTAAAGTTTAAACCTTGAACAAGCGTTTGCTTACCTCTATTATTTGTATAGTGTATCTGATTTATCGTTATCTTAACGTAATTCAAGTGATCGTGTTGCATTTGCGATTGCCTGACTGCAGGGGAACTAGCCCTCAAAAATGTGGCCGCAGCCGCTTTGAAATCGACCGAAGTATGCCGAAAGCCGAAGTATGGAAACGGAGATAAATAAAATTGAATTGTTTTTTTTTATTTTATTAAATTTGTGTAGTGATACTAAAATGTAGTGTAAATATGTGAACTTGTGAGAAGACTAAAAAATGTGACGTCACATATCTGTTTAAGTTGTGGGCAAGCCCAAGTGCCTACGACGGTGGATCTGCGCTTGCTTTGACAGACCATGACGATTGTGAGTTTAACTCCCACCTTAGTGGCCATTTATATTTAACTTAACTGTAACATACTGTATACAATGAGATCTACTCAACAAGTCATGCATCTAAAAAGAAAAATGTACAGGTTCTGTAGCAATGACGCATTGGGACAACGTCCGATTGTAAACGATGTTGTGAATTCAATTCCCAGTCGAAAGATTGATGAACTTCGAATGATTTTAATTTCTCTGCTATGGTACCTGAGGCAAAGCACGGAGTTGTGTTCCGCCACTCATCACGCAATATCTGTAGTGTGAGAAAAACAGTTATTTTAAAGATACCCCGTTCTATACTTTCCACCAGAAATCGAAACATTGCGTGTTGAACTATAATTCAATGTAACGTTTTGTCTTAAGTACTAAAGCGGAAAACTTAAAATAATATATGTCGGAGAGAAATAACCCATAGCTATGATTTAATGGAATGACGTCAGCACTGCTGATGTCACTCGTATGGTTTTGATGATCGTGGACGATGATAGGTCTAAAAATAAAACTGCTTAATATTATTGAAAGCCTAGTTTATTATTTAGGCAACGTAATTTTATCATAGAGAGGTACGCACTGTCAGAAGACTGATGTGAGACCCCGAGTTTGGAAAATGCCGGCGTATTTATACTGCAAATAGCAAGTCAAAACTACCCACTACTTTTTATTATTATTTTTGCATTGGCTTTATGATAAAATCTGAACACTTTACAAATTATTATTAAAAGTCGTTTTAAATCGCTTTATCCATATTTATATTATAAATGCGAAAGTCTGTGTGTTTGTCTGTCACGCTTTCACGGCTAATCTACCGGTCCGATTTGGATGAAATTTAGAATGAAAGTAGTAAAAGTGACTGGGTCTAAACATAGGCTACTTATTTCTTCAAAAATCAACCTCTAAAGGGTTGAAATAGGGGATGAAAGTTTATATGAAAAATCTAAACCGCTTGACCAATTGTAATGAATTTTGGCATAAATATAGTTGATAATCTAAGCTTAAACATAGGCTACTTTATTTTTTAAATATGCGCCCCCGAGGGTTGCAATATAATGAAAAAGTTCACGCGGCGAAGCCGCGAGCGGACCGCTAGTCTATTATAATAATTTAACTCGTCGTTGCGTCGACATATATAATCATTTCCCTAAATGCGAACCGAACCCACAACGAAGGCTTCGAAGAAGATAATAGGTAGAAAAACACACAAAAACATTCTAATACATTGTCCAATGATTTCGAGAGCCAATAATTTTTTATCATTAACATTACAACATGACTATCCCTGAAGCACCCTCTATAGTAATTATATCCTTTGAAGACCCCCTCGCCGCGGAGCGTGGCAAATTTTAATATTAAAATCGAATGAAAAGAACGAAATCATTTGAAACATTCTTCAACATCTGTTACCTCAGGTGCTATTTGGTAGTATAATTGCTCGATACTAAAAGAGAAACAAATTGTATTTTAAATTAATGTTATTTTTCTTTTTCTAAATGACATTTAGTATTTGATATTATATTGTGTACTTCAAAGAGTTTTAGATAAACTAAATAAGCTATTACTAGGCTTAAGTTATTTTATTTTAATATTGAATCGCTTTGATTGTAAAAATATTTATTTTCGCGTTCTCCTTGCTAGCAATGTTTAAATGACAGAATTTGGAAGAACACGTGATCTATATGTTGAACTTTATTAAAAAATATTTTAGCTTCACGCCTGCACACTGTACCCTGCTGTGTGCGGGCGGGTGTGTGCAGGCGGGTGCCTGCACACACCCACCCGCACACAGCAGGGTACACAGAGGGAACCTACTGTTATAACACTCCGTTCCCCATTTTCCACCGATTTTTGGAAGCATTACGTGTTAAGTGGCGGAACCTTGCTCCGCGCTTTACCCCGATACGAGCGCGAAGAAAATGGAAATAGTAAATATTTCCATTCCTCGAGTGGGGATCGAACCCGCAACCAGTCGTTTACAGTCGCATATTTGTGCCACTGTGCCACGACTGGCCCCAAATATATTATAATTCAATGAATTAAATTGAAACATGCGCGTTACAGTGGAACAGAATATGATCACGACTAGATATTTGCACTCGAGCTTTTTCCACACCTAAGGTTGGCTAGGTGTCGAATTGCCGCCGCACGAAATCAAAGAGTTACTCGTGGGTTCGATTTCCACTCGCAGGAATGATCATTAATCATTTTCATTTTACAAAAGTGAAGAAAAGCATCAAGTGCATACCACTTGATGCTATATTTTACTAATTTAATATATTTCTAATGTTTGCTATTAATATTGGCTTTCTCCATTTATTTTCCACATAAACTTTAAAACAAATTTTAAATCCTACCACCCGCGCTCACATAATTTTCATAATAAGTAAATTTTCTTTAGTGGCCAGTCGTGGCCCAGTGGCACAAGCGTGTGACGTGTAAAACGACTGGTTGTGGGTTCAATTCCCACTCGAGGAGTGGAAATTATATTTCCATTTTCTTCGCTCTAGTGTCGAGGTAAAGCGCGGCGTTAAGTTCCGCCACTTAACATGGAAACCTCTGAATTCGGCGGAAAGTGGGGAACGGTTCCCTCTGCCTACCCTGTTGTGTGCGGGAGACAGCGTGACCCAAAAAAAAATTATAATAATTTAACAAGTTGACATATACCTATAACTGCTTGAGACAAACAATAGAGATAAACAATCAAACAAAAGGCATCAAAAACCAATACATTAACACACCTCAAATGAAATCACCACAGAAAACACATTTCTCAGGCAATATTTAAAATTTCACTCGGCGTTATAAATCGTTGGAGCCGAATAACCCAATAAAGGTATAAACTCGTAAATCCTTATGAGGGATGGCGGCGTGACAATAGAGCTATTGTGCCCTTCAGAAATAAACGATATACGAAGGAACCTGGCATTTACATACCGACCGCAAGTGTGCATTTATGTATGGAAGTTCTATTAACTGTAAATACGTGTGGATAGAGGGTAAACATAGTTTAATCTATTAAATTTAGTTTTGGTGGTATTTTGGCGTTTATGATGTATTTTTGATTAATTATTTTTTAAGTGTTAATTTTTTCGGCGAGAGAGAACCTAGTTGAGACACTAGATAATCCGAAATCAGCACATTACGTATTAGGTGGTGTTCCCAACGCAGTTCTTTGTCTTAGGTACGAAAGGCATTTTAATTAAATATGGAATAAAAGAATAGAAAAAATCGACTTGTGCCTTCGCCTCAGCTTCGGCCCTGTGTCACAGTTAAAACAGTTTTTCTAGTTTTACGCTTTTCCACATATTACGCGGGGTAGTCAGGATCAGGTCAGTCTAGTGTCAAGTCGCTCCGTCCTCGACTTTCCTGGCTGAAAATCAAGTCATTACGTGTTCAGTGGCGGAACTCAATGCCACGCTTTGTCTTAGGTACCAGAGTGAAGAAATGACAATTTAAATATAACTGGACTGGAAATCGAACTCACAACCCGTAGAATTTAAGAGGTGACTTTCACAGTCTATGCGCCACGATGACCTCTTATATTTTTTTTGATCGAAATTGAAATTACAAATCCAGTAAGATTTCTTCAAAAGAAGAATAATATAACATATTTATGTTAAACGCTACAATAATACTTAATACAAGTGATTTGTCACTGTATTTAGATGGTACAAACTTGGTACAAAACAAAATGGTGCGTCTTTTTGCAAACGTATATTAAATTGTGGGACGACTGGCGGTGGAATAATTTATACATTTATATTCTCTTATATTTGAGGTCGGTCCATTCATCTGGAGAATATTTATGGTGAAGACGCTCTCAATCGTCTCTTGCAGAAAATAATATAATATGAAAATCATATATAAATCAATGAAATTATTTGAAATGCTTGAGTATGAGTCGTAATTTTTTTTAGCTTTACGCAATCTCCGCAACGCAATGCAGAGTAGTCAGAGAAAACCTAGTTACAAAACGGTATAAGGAGCTAAAGTTTTTGATTAGTTACTAAAACTAATTAATGAATTTCTTAACTAATTAATGAAATAATTAACGTTAATATTTTTTTTAATTTTTTATGTTATTATTTTGTATTGTAGTATTTTTCAATTATTATGTTATGTTATTAATTTTCACTTCTATTTTATAATGTTTAAATTAAATTTTATTTTAAGTAATGTTACCATGTATGTGTATATCTACATGTTAAATGAACACATTTATGCATGTGATACTCACCTTAAAAGGTAATGCATTTAGATATAAGATTAAAGAAATAAATAAAAAGTGTATTGTCAAATGTAATTGCCACTGGTGAGTCTAATAAATAAATAAATAAATAAATGAAAAACATTTTGTTGGTCCGAAAATGAGACAGACGTTATGAATGGAGGAATTCCACGCCGTGTTTCTTCTTAAGTCGACAATTTTTATATACTATTAGGAGGCATATTAAAATGATTTAGTCTCGCTTTGGCCTAATATATGTGATAGTTATGTGATATATATATAAAAGAATAGATATTAAGTAATCCTACAGCCTAGATGTTAAACTTAACATTTTTTTAAGTAACAAACATAATTACATATATCATATTATTATAATACTAAACAATATACATACAATAATAATTTCCCCCGAAAAACTTGCGTTGCGCTAAATGTATTGGTATTAGGAACATGTCAGATTGCAGTTTGCACGTAATTGCTGTCTTGTAATTTTATGCATGGTAAAATTTCCCATTTTTAGAGGCGTGTGTTCTTTTTGCAAAAAACTATTAACTTCTACTCTTTCTCAAAGAATCAATGTTTACTATTTGTATAGATATATGTACAATTTTTTAAGTAAATCGCAGCAATTAGTATACGAATTCAGTACACGAAGCTTAAATTATACGAATTTTTCGTGAATCTAACAAAAACATTAAAAAAACAATTTCTATATCTTAAAATATATTAAAAACATAAATAATCTTATAACAATAATTGTATACAAAAGTTAAATAAATTGAATCTCGTCCATACAAATCCGTTAGCGGCGTGTTTGATTTCTCTAATCGGAAACGTGAGCTCTAATTGGCAGAGTTCAGTAGCTTCAGGAAACCGTACGAATATTTCTTCGCGGCGCTAGCTTCGCCTTATAACCTACGACTAACAGAGATATGCATGGAGACGAATTTATATTTTAACATATAGATTTATTTTGTGTGTTAAGTGGCGAAACTCTACGCCGAGCTTTACCTCGAAACTAGAGCGAAGAAAATGGATATATTAAATATCCTCGAGTGGGAATCAAACACACAACCAGTCGGGTTTACAATCATACTTTGTGCCCATGTGCCACGACTGGTCTCCCGAATGCAGCGAAAAATGAGGAATG
The DNA here is from genome assembly GCA_019049465.1 of Dryas iulia moderata. Lineage (NCBI taxonomy): Eukaryota > Metazoa > Arthropoda > Insecta > Lepidoptera > Nymphalidae > Dryas > Dryas iulia. The sequence continues at coordinate 13,106,730 of CM032425.1, forward strand.
GAGTAATGGTAATGTCTTAATTCTAGGTTCCCTCTGTCTACCCTGCTGTGTGCGGTATACAGTGTGAAGCGTGAAGATTTGTTTCTTGAAATATTTAAAAAAATACACGATTTTATTTGCATTATATAATTTATAATTTAGTTCTGAAATAAAAATAGTCTAAAATTAAAATAGTAATTTCAAATAATATATTAAAAAATATAGCTAAATATTTAATATATACAATTGTATTTTATGTAACATATTATATTTTTGTTTAAGTATTTAAAGACCTCTATTAATCATTTTTGTGATTCGATAAATAATAATAATTAGGCATAATAAAACACGTCGTTGTTATGAGAAAAACATACAACCTATGAAAAAAGAAAGTAACTAGTATGCCAATTTATGAGGAGTGACATGACTCTCTGCCTACTTTGCTATAACTGATAAAGCGTGAAGCTGTAAAAAAATATATATTTTTTTTTAACATGTATATTATTAATTAAATTTAAAACATTTTATTAACAAAACAATTCAACAGTTTTCTATAACACGAGTCGAACAAGGTAGGTAATTGAATTACAACTCCTTGCGCACCCGACGCCAAGGGGAAATACAAAAACTGAACTAAAGGGCTTCATAAGTTATTGAAAGATATCGTGTACGAGTCAGGAAACAAGAGCAATAGGTATATATTTTTTTCATATATTGCAATAGCATACCATATCATATGATATGATATGCTATTCTATTGCGTTCGATTGACCTCGATTTGATTGTATGGAACAATAATTTACATGTTTCTGTTTGTCAAGTACGAATGTATGTAATATTGTGAGGTTTTATTAGAAAAAAATATTGTTGGTGGAGTAGAATACACTTGGACCGTATTTTTTTTCAATTTTTCTGTATTTTTTTCTTTTTTAAAGTATTATTGTTAAGTATTGTTGTTATTTAGGTTTTATATTTAGTAATTAAGATGATCGATCGACCTGTCGAAACAACTTTGCCAGTTGCAACCTCTATTTTAAATATAGTAGCTAACAGTATAGATTTCGCTCTTAAAGTTTTTAAAACGAATATCAGTTATCAAAACTGTAAATTCATATTAATATTTAAATTTTTTCCCAAACCTGTTTTAACAGCATGAAAACCTAGGAGAAGTTAGCAAACTTAAAGTAATGGCAGCTCCGACGAAGTCGTCCCCATCATCTCGTTACATATATTCTTTTAGGCGGGGGATTTCTAGTTATTTTATCCTTTTTCAATTACAATTAAACCGTCGTGGGTTTTTTCAAAATTTTTAATTTTGTTTTTTATTTAAAAAAATTTAAAGTGGATAGATACACATTATATATTATTACATAATTTTGAAATACTTTATAATTAATCTTCATGCAAATCCAAAAGAAAAAAATTATAAGCCCAATGCTTTCTGGTTATCAAATACTTATTGCAGCGCCTGGTAGATTGTCACCGTAACATTTTCAGGAAATTTAAGTCTAACCAAATCAGTGAAAATCACAAAACCCACTAGTAGTTTTGATTTTGAACAAACTAATTTATACTGGAGCGCCCCGTGGTAGTTCGTGATATGGCATATAAAAACACGCAACAATTAAACCTGAACCTATCACAGAAAACCGCATCTAAATAGGTTTCACACAAAAAATACAAGTAAATGCTCACTGCAGCGCCCCCTGGTGAGGTGCCACCACGACACATATACAAGAACACGCGCTAATTAAGCCTGATCCTATTTTTGATAACTGCATCCAAATTGGACTTATAGTGTTAACTTTGCATAATTAAGTGTTTAATGCAGCGCCCCCTGGTGAGTTCTTAACGTAAAAAAGAACCTAAAAACTTACACCAAGTAAAGGTAAATCTAATACTAAAAACTCTGCCCAATCGGACTAGTAGTTGCTTTTTTTAAATATTACAAACAAATGTTTACTGCAGCGCCCCCTGGTGAGTTAACACGATTAAGCATATCCAAGAACAAGCCTTAATTAAACTTGAGCTTATCATTGAAACTGCATCCAAATCGAATTCGTCATTTTAGCTTTGCACAAACAATATTTTACTGCAGCGCCCCCTGGTGACTTGTCACCGTAATATAAATTTAAAAACATGCACTAAGCAAGGCGGAATCTAACACTGAAAACTCTTTCCAATCCTACTAGTCGTTTTGGTTCTACATAAAAAAATAGAAGTAGCTACTTACTGCAGCGCCCCCTGGTGAGTGGTCACCGTAACACATATATGAAAAGATGCACCAATTAAACCTAAACCTATCGTTGAAAGTTTTATCTAAATTGGACTAGTAGTTTTTACTCTGCATAAACAAATGTTTACTGCAGCGCCCCCTGGTGAATTTTCACCGTAACAAAAAAACAAAAATCTTAAAATATGCATCAAGCAAAGCTGAATCTAGTTCTGAAATTTCTATCAAATCGGATTAGTAATTTCGGTTTTAGACAAATAAATACAAGATAAAATTTGGTTTTACACAAAAAAACTGAAACAAATGCTTACTACGGCGCCCCCTGATGAGTGGTCACCATAACACATATATGAAAAGACTCACCAATTAAGCCTGAACCCATCCTTGAAAGTTTCATCTAAATTGGACTAGTAGTTTTTGATTTGTATAAACAAATGTTTACTGCAGCGCCCCCTGGTGAGCTTTCCCCGTAACAAAAAAACAAAAATCTTAAAATATGCGTCAAGCAAAGCTAAATCTTTTTCTGAAAACTCTTTACAATCGGATCAGTAGTTTTGGTTTTAGACAAATAAATACAAAAAAAGTACAAACAAATGCTTACTGCAGCGCCCCCTGGTGGTTTGACACGATAAAACATAGCTAAGAACATTCGCCAATTAAACCTGAATCTATCACTGAAAATCTATCGAAATCAGACTACTATTTTTTGAGATAATTAAAAACATTCGTTTTCACGTAAAATGCTTACTGCAGCGCCCCCTGGTGAGTTAAGTCAATAAGACATATCTAAAAACATAGGCCAATTGAACCTTAACCTATCATAGAAAACCGTATCAAAATCGGACTTATAGTTTTGGAAATAATTGACATAGTAATTTGCACAAACACACAAACAAACAAACAAACAAACAAACAAACAAACAACCTCTCACCCCAAACACATATACAGTCGCCGTTCCGTCGCGGGTAAAAATAATGTCGGAAGATTTTATCTTTACATAGATAAAATTAGGCTATTCATGTTCCATTCCTTCATATTTATGTTGTCTTCAATGTTTTGATATTTATACACAAACTTTTGCATATTGGTTTAAATCAATCAATATAATATAATTACAACAAATTAAAATTTCAGCTAAGAAAATGACTTTAATTATAATGAAAATCTGACAATACTTTTAACTTATTAACATTACAAAACATACTAGTTGTATACGAAGCCACAGCGACTCAGTGAAACGGAACCTGAATATATGGTTATGGGTTCGGCTTCTCGCTAGGGAAATAATTATAATTTTATTATTTTCTCACTTTTTCCCGGTAAGCTTGGTAGATATAAAAAAACTGGTATCAAAACTGGTTTTCTCTGTCCACACTTTACATGTAAAGAACACTTTACATGTAAAGTGACGGAATTCAACGCCGCACTTGTTACTAAAACAGTAAAAATGAAAGCTATTTAAATTATATAATTTCCTATATCCGAGATTGAACACGCAACCACCGCGTTAACAGTCAGGCACTGCCCAACTGCGCCACAATGGCTAAACTAAATATTTTAATATAAGGTAGGATTACATTTATGAACTCCAACCGTTTTAAGTCTTCAAACAAAACATAATATTTGAAGCATGCACGTTGTAATACACAAGTAGCGGAACTGCTTAATCGGATTATACGTTACGGATTAGGATGTACAACTCCTTAATACTTACTACTTATTGCGACTTAAAATTATGTTTGTGTTATATGCAAATAACATTACTTACATATAACATATACACTTTTTAATATATTAATATATTTGAATATTTAAAGGAATTTTGACATATATTTAACATTTTTAAAGTGTTAGGAAATTGGAAGAGGCAGTTAGAGCGCTTGAAGGGTTCCCAAGAAGTGCAGGTTCGAATCCGCTCAAATGAAGTAAGTTAATTTTTTTCTACGTTTTCCAATCATATTTACGTTCAAGATATAGAAGAGCCCGGTGTGGCGCAACGATACAGTGTCTGGCTGTTAACATGACGGTTGTTAGTTCGATTCTCATTCGAAGAAATTATCATAAGTTATGTTCGTTTAAACACAGCTACGCACAAAAATTAAAAACTTTATAACTATATGTAAGTAGATTTAGATTCTGTTACTGTATTTTTAGCCCTCAAAATTGTTTACTCGTAAATATATTAATATACACTTTTATTCTAAGTAGTAAACCTATATGAAGCCATTTTTTTTTATTTAATATACATAAGCACAAAAAATATATAAACACAACCTTTTATCATATCACAAGCAAAAAATATTAAATGGAAAATATTTCTTCTTTCACAGACACATCTAAAACACTTAGTTTTAATATCTAAGTTATATTCTAATGCTAAAAGCGCAATTTTTCCCCCATACATCTAGGGCTTCCGTCTTTCGTTGCTTGCAACTATGAATACCATCATCAGACGAAGCGATTATCATATTTCAAGTGTATAGCCATTTACTTTGGTCCTTATAGCTTTCAAAATCAACCCTTAAAGTTAGGTATAAGGGTATAACAGTATATATAATGAGAGTTCAGTTTATATTGGCTATAGGTTTGGTGTCGACAAGCAGGGTGTCTTCAGTCACCCTCAAGCTACCCTCGAGTTTGTGTGAGATTTGTCTCATGGACGACGAAATATTTGCGGTAAGTATTAGTAGAAATTGCTCTGTTTCCATTGTACTTGAATGTATCATCTTTTTTCTTGTTTTTTCTTTATTTCGTTTGATAAAGACGTACACTAGTACGTGGCTACTAAGCCACGTTGAAGAGTAAAGGATAAGTTGCCTTAGCAATATGCCCTTTATGTCACTTTATTTAAATGTGTTCGGCAAACATGTAGCAGTGTATGTAATGTATATATCATTAAATCGAAATATAAATTAAAATCCAACGCATTATGAAAATTATTGGTTATTTATACATTGCTTTATATATAACAATACAATATAAGTATTTTTAATAGTCCATAGTGGCCCATTAGACTGTACATGACTGAAAAATCGATTAGATGTTGGTTCGAATCCCACTTGTGAGAATTATTATATTCAAATATCCACTTAAAATAATGTCTCGATTTCGAATGGAGTATGTTAAACGCAGTGCCTTGAAATTAGATCATCTCTAACTATGCGTAACAGAGAGGAAACTTTAGTAAATAAACATCGAATTAAAACTATGCATGAATTAACGGTGTAGGTGTAGGTGTCGGTGTAGGTGTAGGTGTCGGTGTCGGTGTTGGTGTTGGTGTTTGTGTCCAAGTCAGGCTATTCTTCTCCATACAATGTAATGTTAAAGAAATATTTTTTTGCTTTACTCCCTTGGAGCGCCACCATGAAAGAAATGAACTGAACAATCTCAGTCTCATCTTGGCATCCGCCTCTTAATAAAGCAAAATTCATAACAGTCGAGCACTCAAATTTTGTATGTGACGTAGAAACCAACACTTGATTAAATAATAGTTTTAATCTAGAAATATAATACTTACCAGATTGAAACTATTAAACAAAGCAACATTATTTTACATTCGCTTCAGCTTATTTCCAATTTAAAGATGATAATGCAATGTTATTGTAAAAATTAAAACAGTCATATAGAGGTAACATAAATAAATACTGTTTCGAATTATATTGAAACGTTAAATCCTAGAAACAGTGGATACATACATCCTGACAGTTAAAAGAACGTCATTCAACAAAAGCCTTTGTTGACTGGGGGACAGCTTTCAATGCACAGATTGGTACGTACTTTTATATTGCTTATATACTTTCTAATCGTACTATGCTTTTCAGACATATGCACGTACCTATATACTGTTTTGAACTTGTAATTTATTGTTTGTTTTCAAATTCATCCTTTTGAAGCGATAGAAAGATGAATTTTGGAATGAAATAATGAATAAGATGTTTAAAGTAACTATTTTACATCTGAATTTGTTATTAAAATTAAATTCCATTAGTTATCACAGCTCCCCCTATTTAAGTACATAGCAGGGTAATCAGAGAGAACCTAGGGTCACTCCGTTTTCCACATTCCGTCCGAATTCATAACGTAGTCTGATAAATTGCGAAATTATGATGTCTTTTTTCCGTAGAGAGGTAAAATAAAAATAAATTTAATATAACCATACCCCTGATTAGGAAATAAACCCACAACTAATTGCAATTGCAGTCAAACGCTATTTCACTTCCTCGCAATGGTGTTAACGAACCCTGAATATAAAAAGAGATATGTATGCTTATAGAGTTAATGAATATATTTGCAAAAGCAGACAACATTTTTTGTAAATATGTGTTTCATTTATATATTGATTTGATTATTTCATAAATTTAAAGATATGCCTAAACCAAATATAAGGGATACTTTAAAAATATATATACATATATATATATATATATATATATATATATATATATATATATATATATATATATATATATATATATATATATAATATATATATATATATTATTCTTTTTCTTTTTTTTACCTAGTGTTAAGACACTTCGTTCCCCACCACCACGTACTTTTCTAAAAAAAAATAGCTTCACTCTATATCCCGCACACAGCAGGGTAGGCAGAGGAAACCTAGTGTTAAGACACTCCGTTCCCCACTTACCGCCGAATTCGGAGGCATTGCGTGTTAAGTGGCGGAACTTAGCGCCGCGCTTTGCCTCGACACCAGAGCGAAGAAAATGGAAATATTAAATATTTCCACTCCTCGAGTGGGAATCGAACCCACAACCAGTCGTTTACAGTTACACGCTTGTGCCACTGGGCCACGATTGGCCACTACTCTGATAGCATTTTTCTATCATTTACTTACTTTACCATACTTTTATATATGAAACATGAAATTTCTAAATAAAATAGCATCTAAATTTGTATTACCGCGTTCAAAATATCTACGGTGACCACTTCGTCTGGAAGGAAAATTGTGAATAGATTGAAAACGAAATTAGTTTTCACAAAGACGTTATAGGAGACGACAAAGTTTTATATTTCAATACACTGTGATTACTTTTAAGCAAAAAGGGGGCTCATGCTTTTTGTCATATAACAGGGTATAGTACCCGGCTATAAATAATGCACATCGATGCTTAGAATGAAACAGTCGGTTAGCGTCGACTTCGTAGAGCGTTGTCTCGGTCGCTTAAAATAATAACAATGAGAAACGTCACATATCAACTGAGTGACAAAGACAGCGCTCTACGAAACCGAAACTGACCGACTGTTTCATTCTAAGCACGATGTGCATTATTTATTGCCGGGTACTATAGTCAGATAGAATCTTATGTGAAGACTCTCCGTTCTCTACCTTCCGTCCTGAAACTTAACGCTAACATTGTCTTATCAGTACTAGGTATGAAAATTATTTAAATATAAACTTTGCGCCAAGTGGGCTCCACCTACAACTAATCGCATATACACTAAGATGCTATCCCACTGCGCCACGGTAGCCACAAACTTTTTTCTTTTAAGCAAATTGAATAAATTTCTAATTATGGCTACTAGATATCTTCTTTACATATCTTCTAATTTCTGCACTGTATATAACGTCAACATATAAATGTACAACAGAAATGTAAGTCTAAATGTAAGTAGATACTGCTTTGTGGAAAATTGTGTCGATTAATATTAAATCAGTATAGAAGTAATCACATAGATGACAATAAGTATAAAAAATCCCTCGCTTTCCTAAGCGTAATCATATGACTATATAGTTCAGTCAATCAGTCAGTCAATCAGGATAGTTACAGAGAATATTATGTAAAAAAACTCCGTTCTCCATTTAACTTTGTTCGTTCAGTGGCGAAACTTACCGTCGCGCTTTGTCTTGACCAACAGAGTGGTAAAATTAAAATAACTAAATTATGATTATTCCACCGAGTAGTAATCGAACCCACAACCAATCAAACGCTGTACTACTGCGCTACGATATTTTTAATAGTATTGCAGTTATCTTTAATAAACCTTCAAAAAATATATATTTTTTAACATTTTTACGTGTGTAATTTCATAGTTTCTGTTAACATAAATAAGTAATCTTGGTGTAACTTAAAAAAGAACAATATAGGAATAATAATAACAACAACAAATAATAATTCAATATGTGAAACACGAAATCTTAAGCAGAACAACAACCTAGCGATGTTGTATAGCGTCTTTCTTTGTTCAGGAAAATAGTGATAGATAATTTATTTTTCACTGACAGACAGACAGACAGATATAAATAAACACATACACACTAATAATATTAAAGTAATTATATATGAAATCTCCTTACGTGCCTGAGCTCAAAAATTTAACCCCTAACTCAATTAAAGTTGAGAGCTGTTATCCGATTACTTCATTTTCCCCTCGGATGCAAAGACAAGCTTTTGAAGGTAGTTTGATGTTACCTCTGCTTAAAAATGTGTACATGAAATATTAATATGTAATAAGTGGCTTGATATTCAAGTGGTTATGTTGAGATGGTAATGTAGGAAAATATTGTGTGCACAGAAGCATATTTTTGATAAAAAATATCGTTGTTTTTTTAGTTTTAAACTTTTTTAAAGTGTTATTCGACACTTAGGAAAAGTGAAAAAGACATTTAGAAAACGTATAAAAATTTGAATACAGCGGGATTTGAACTCGCGCCTCCTGAATCGTCCAGGCGCTCTCACCACTGAGCATGCTCAGTTCAGAACGCTGCGTTAAAATGATAAAGTCGACGTAAGTGAAGTTGCGAGTGTTGACTAATTATAATATAATTTTACAAGTATAACAAATGGTAAGAAAGATATATGAAGCAAAGTTGAGTGGTAAGAGAGGCAGGGGGAGACCTCGGGTGAACTTCGAAAACACAGTATCGATGATACTGGAGGAAGGTTAGGTAAAAGCAGGAGGACCCCCAGAGGGCGTATGAAGAGGTTGATGACAGGACGAGGCGAAAGAAGTATGCAGAGACCGTAGCGTTTGACGCTCCGTTCTCTCTGACGACCCCGCAAGGGATACAGCGTAAAGCTAAAAAAAAATCCAAGTGTATTATTGTAGTATATTCATTATATCCTTAGCTTAATCTCGTGGTCCGAATCACACGTTTTTATACTATTTTAATATGAAGATAAATTTATTATACGGTATCAGCTTCCATTTCTAATCTCTCTTCACAATATTCGCTTTAGTAAGGTAGAAATAGCTAAAGAACACTTTTAACTGTTGAGAGCCAGTTGCAGAATAGGGAGTAGGGGGAGATCCGTCCTGCAAAGTTCACAATATTAGTATAGGAAAAAACAAAAACAGTTATAAAATTAAACAAATAAATGTCTCTATTTTTCTCATGTATAATTATTTTTTTCTCTAGAAACTTCTACGTTCTCTTTTAAATAACTTTCGCCCAGAACCGCTTGTCTTGCTTGTAGCTTGCCTTCTACCTCAGAGACGAAAAATTAAAATAACTTAAATATAATCACACTCCAATCGCATTTACATTCAGTCTTATCCAAAAAGTGAACAGACTATGAAACATTTTAGTTTTACTAACTTCAAGTTCATTCAATTGTAGCCAGTCGTGGCCCAGTGGCACAAGCGTGTGACTGTAAAAGCGACTGGTTGTGGGTTCGATTCCCACTCGAGGAGTGGAAATATTTAATATTTCCACTTTCTGCGCTCTGGTGTCGAGGTAAAGCGCGGCGTTAAGTTCTGCCACTTAACACGCACTGCCACCGAATTCGGCGGAAAGTGGGAAACGGAGTGTCTTAACACTAGGTTCCCTCTGCCTACCCTGCTGTGTGCGGGATATAGCGTGAAGCTATTTAATTTTAATTTAATTTAATTTTCAAGTTCATTCAAAATCGATTGATAATCTTAGTAATTCTTGAAAATATTGGATATTATAGTTCAAAATAAAAATTTTAGAAATATATCTAACTCCTTATATTTAATTTCAGTAACTAAAGTATCCTTTGCCACTATATTGGCACTTCTTAACAGAAAATTTTCACTTAAAATCTTAAAACGTACTAAAAAACTAAATAGATCGATGGAGGTAAGGGGTTAAGTCGTACTTGTAACAAAGAGGCAACATCTGCGCACAACACGATTCAGTTCCAAACAATTACCATAAAAGCTCTGAACAGGGTACCTACTGGAGTTCCGTGTATGTTCTCGGTGTCATAGATTAAGGAAATACACCACAGATGTGGTATTTTGTTTATAAATATATATGTAGGTACGTATCACGAAAGTCAACCATAAGTAAATTGTGTTTTTTAGCTGTATATAATTTTATATTATCTTTCTTACCTCTAAGTCACTCGTCAGATATGTTTAATAAATTATATTTCGAAGAAATGATCTACAGTTATAAAAATATCATATTATAAAAAAATATTTTTTCTATAAAAAGATTGAATGTATAATGATTTTTAAAGCCTTCAGCAATCAATTCCAATATTACTATCACATATTCGTTTGTGAGAAAATATGCCAAGCGTCGCAGCCCAATGATTATGACGAAGAATGGACAAAATGAAAAAAAAACGGATATACACTTAAAAATATATTACTGGCATATTATAGGCATATTGGAATTACGAAATATCATTTTTTTTTACACACGCTCTTAAGGTCCAACAAGCTGGTCTTGTCCGCCGTCTGAAGATTCTAAAGAATTATGTTAGCTTAATATTCTAGAACTAAAGTACTAGAGTCACATAAATGTCTTCACAGTTGCCGCAAACATTACTTGAATTACAATTTAAACTTTATTAAACTACTAGCGGCCCGCTCGTGAACTACATTATTATTTCGTTGTATTGCAACCCCCGGGGGTGGATTTTTAAAAAATAAAGTAGCCTATGTTTAAGCTTGGATTATCAACTATATTTATGCCAAAATTCATAATAATCGGTCAAGCGGATTAGATTTTTCATATAAAATTTCATTCCCTATTTCAACCCTTTAGAGGTCTACCAATTAGCCACCACCACCACCACCTATGTTAGACCCAGTCACTTTAACTACTTTCATTCTAAATTTCATCCAAATCGGTAAATTAGCCGTGTAAGCGTGACAGCCAAACACACAGACTATAGCATTTATAATATAAGTATGAATTATCAACTACATTGAGTTTAATAGATATAAATTTATAGTACCTAAATATTAATTTTCTTTGGCATTTGGTAAAATTGTAAGAAATACACCGCGTTGGTTAACACACGTGATATATAATCGCAATCTCAGCACGGATCCTGCCACGAATTACCTGCATAATAAATTGAGGAAACGGCACTGACGAAAGATTGAATTTTTCTTCACATTCTTTGTTGCTACGACGTGATGTGTGGAGTGAAAGAAGTTTGTTAAAACTAAAGGACATTCGTTTAGTATTCCTTAAAATTTAATATATTTTTAGAGGTTATCGTGGTACTGTGAGATAGCGCCTGGCTGCGCGGCGTTGAGCCCCGCCACTTAACACACAATGCTTCCAGGATGCGGCGGGAAATGGGAAATGGAATGTGTTGACACTGGGTTCTCTCTGCCTATATGCCTCTCTGTTTATACAAGATTTTCTTTAGATTTATTCTTTAGATTATAAAAAAGCTATTTGAAAAATATAAACTTATTATCTTCATATTCGACACATGGTAAACTTTCTTTAGTAAGGCTTAAAGTAACTATTTTTTTTCAGGTACACCAAGTCAAGGCAAAGTGTCAACGTTGTGTTTTCCACTTTGTATGTGAATTCGAAACAGTATGGGTAGAGGAGCGAAACCCAACGCCGCGTTTCGTCTTACCAGCGTTGAGAAATAAAAATAATTTAAATATAAGAGTAAGATACTCCTGCTTTGATCTCCTACTATGATAAAAGAGTAAAATACTCCTCCTACAAAAAATCGAATCCATAACCAAATGCATTAAAACTCAAACGCAGTCCAACCGAACCACGATGGTCAAAAGTTTATATTACAAATAATAAAATTACACTCTCTAAAGCTCGTCCAATAAATTAAACCTTAAAAGAAAAAGGCGGAAACGGATGGAAATAGGGGTACTTGAAAACAAAAACAAAGGCAAAGGCAGGTAACAACGGCCAGGACATATCTCTATTATGCTCCTTACAAATCTCACAATCCATTCAGATGTATTGTTTGAAGGAAAGAACTACCGGTCCTTTCGCTGCCTTTAATATATGCACTCCAATCGTCACTCGATTAGTTACCAGGAAACTCTAAGCTAAAAGCTCAAATTCAATGCTTACATCAAGAATTCAAGTGACGTTATAGACAATCCCACGCACCTGTCGACTTTATATATGGTACAATATTTATTTTTTGACTATTTATTTAATCTTGCGAAGAAGAGCGTTTGGTTTTTAAAGTAATTTTCAATTTCCACTAGAGGAAATGATAATATTCGAGTTATTTTCATTTTTCTGCTGTGATGAAGTCATTGAGTTCCGCTTTTCACTGAAAAATATGCAGAGAATCAATATTTGTCATAATAATTAACTTTTTCGCTCTATTAATTAGCTATAGTTCTTATTATATTGGTCACCATAATCTCTAACGCTTTACTTTTAAAAAACATATATGTTTGTTTATTTATTTTCAAGTAATAATTTCGTTATGGCTTTATTTTTTATTAATTTTAAATTTAATTTACTATATACAAATCATAAAAGCATTGGTTGCATAAAAATTATCGAATTTTTTTTTTTACATAATGAATACATTTATGTATATTATGATAAGGAAGAATAATATAAAAATAAATACTGGAATTAAATTAGTTAAAACTATACAAAATTAAGAAAATAGATGTTTCTCTTATTACTTGCACCACGCAAAGCCCTTTGCTCGGGCCCTGCACTTAGCGGGTGACAGGTGTGCGATACCCAATCAAGGGACAAATTGTGAGACAGCCTTTTATCGTTGTTTGCCTTTAGCCCTTTACGAAATACTGCACTACTTGCATTGTGTGAAGCATGTTCGTGTACTTTTAGATGCTCTTTCGTATGTAAGGGGATTTCTTTTTATTCTATTTTCTTTCAATTTTTATATTTTGTGGGACTAAGTACTGGACAGTCACTCTTCTAGTTTCGTTCTGCTTCTAGTTTCCGTCAACGTGCGGAATCCAACATTAAGTTTTGTCTTAAAGCGAATCATAATTAAGATATTTATTTCTCCTTAAGAGATATGAGTCCGAATTTTGTTTATGAATATTAACAGTTTCGCTTAAACATTTTAAAGTGTTACTCACGCACTTAGGTAATAGAGAAAGATAGAAAAACCCCGCTGCGTTCACCAGAACGTATGGCTTAGCGGTCAGAGAACTTGGGCAGTTTCCAAGAGGCGCGGGTTTGAATCCCGCTGCATACATTTTCTAAATGAATATTAACAGGCCAACATTAGCAAAATATTTTGTATATTTAGACGGAAGTACTAACTTCGATTTACTGGAGAAAAGTGTTAATTGAAATGTATATACAGTCTAGGCATATACTTTTTTCACTTCAAATTACTACGTTTAAAGTTGTATCTGCACATACATACAAAAGTCAGTGCAACGCACTAATAAAACAGTCTCTTTTAAGTACGACTTGATTTAAACCACGATAAAATCCAACTTCATTAGGTATTTTTACAGACTTTCACAAAAGTTAGGAGTATTAAATTGGACCACTTGGATACTAAACCTGGGCAGTAAAGAGTGAACTTTGCGCTTACACATTACCATCTAGGGCGGCAAACTTGGATGAGCTATAACCAACTTATAACGATTACAATAGAATTTTGACTTTATTTCCTTTGCTTAAAGTTTAAATTAGCATACCTATTTTAGCAAAATTTGGATGTTAGGAGGCATGTTAGGCTAACACTACACGTGTGATTCATGAATATTGTTGAGCGTTTAAAGCCTAATAGCTAAGGAACAAAGACTTTGCAACAGTCTTGGTATCCATTATCCAGGATTATACACTGTAGGTATATGATTTTCAAAAGTATCTCAAAAGAACTCGTTAGCAAAGTTACTTTTTGGAATAAACTTAAAATAATTTAATAAAAAGTTTGTATACATAACTGTCAGAATTGAATTTGACATTTCGGTAGAATGAATAGTTAGCGATCAACGTCCACCTGGATCTGACAATCTTGAACATTCCGTAAGAGCTTAAAAGTCATTTGATTTCAAAGGAAAATAGACTTTATTTCACAAATACATAGATAACAAAATAATTAAGCTGCAAATTGACAGGGACATACTGTTGAAGGGAATTATCTATAGGCAAGGCTGAATAAGAGTAATGCATCATTAGGCAAGTCGTGAGTTTGGCATTCAAGAATCCCCACGAGGAATAGAATTTGAAGCGATTGATATTTCCTTTCCCCACCCCTAACTTGTTCTGCTTTACGGAGTCATCGCTTTATGTTTATGAAAGTAAAACTTTTGCTTACAAAACTTTGAAGTAAGTGTCTACATACTTGTATGTATAAGTATATATAATTCCCCGATATATTAAGCCCCAGTCACGACTGGCGCAGTGGCACAAGCTTGTGACTGTAAACGACTGGTTGTGGGTTCGATTCCCACTCGAGGAGTGGAAATATTTAATATTTCCATTTACTTCGCTCTGATGTTGAGGTAAAGCGCGGCGTTAAGTTTCACCACTCAACACACTATGTCTGGATTTAAGACGGAAAGCAGAGAGCGGAGTGTTATGATCTTAGTTTCCTCGCTATTCGCGTTTCCGCTTTGTGGGAAAAATATGAAGATGCTACAAAAAGATATTAGATTTTACTATCTGCTTCTTATATGCTTACTAGCGGCCCGCTCGCGGCTTTGTCGCGTGAGCTACATGACTGTTTCGTTATATTGCAACCCTCGGGGTAGATATTTGAAAAATAAAGTAGCCTATGTTTGACCCCGGATTATTTACTACTTTCATTTTAAGTTTCATCTGAATCGGACCGGTAGATTAGCCGTAAAAACGTGACAGACAAACAAACAGGCTTTCGCATTTATAATATAAGTATGTATATTGTACTGTGAGTACTATAACACAAACATACTAATCCCAGACGGCCCTCTATAAAGCAATAATGCTTGTCTACCCACACATACTCGTATATCTTCAAACACAGCGACTTACAATACGAAATAAGCCAAATAATTTGATCGTAATTGAATGTAGGATACATCAATTGAAATCTTGTCACAGGCAGGTTAAATTGAACTGTACAATGGCAATGATTTATGCAGTCAATAAATCACGAGTCGCTATGAGCTCACGCCCGAACCGTGTTACAGGTGCAGCTATCAAACTGCTCTGATAGTATGTAATATATGTATGTATATGTAAAATATAGTGGAATTTTTTAAATGAAAATAAATTAAGGTTTCTTAAGGCCCATGGCACAGTGGAAAGCGTCTGACTGTAAAGGTGATGGTGACTGTAAAGGTGATGGTTATGGGTTCGATTCTTACTCAGAGGTATGATTGTTTATTACTAGATGTGCCTGCGACTGTTCGCGCGTGGAATTTAAGAAAGCAGTTATAACTGTAAGATCAAAGGAGTCTAAATTACTTCGTGTTACATAAAGCTCTTTGACAATAAAAAATTGTAGTTATGGTTCACTATTTTGGCCATAAAGGCTTACACATAAGATATAGATATATACTGTGGCAGGCTTTTTTGTTGGACTATTTAAGATAAACATTCATTCACATCATACATACGAGTATATTTAACTCTAGGTATTGACAGCGCACGCCAGAATAACTCGTAAATGGTAGATTTTTCCCTATTTACTTGATATTTTGGACAATTTACGCAATATTTTCATAAATTGTAGGTTATGTCTTATTCTGACGTATAAGCTATATTGTTGTAAAGTTTCATTAAAATCCATTCAGTACGTGAAACGTGAAAGAATAACAAACATCCACACAAACTTTCGTGTTTATAATAATAATATTTTTATTTCCCGGCTCTAGTACGACGTTAAGATCAAGTGCGGCGTTCAGTTCCGCCATTCAACACGCTACTTCGTAATGAATGTGCAGAAGGGTGTTTTTACACTCAGTTATTGTAGAAGATTTTTGTAAATAAGACACTCCTAATTCATTCTCTCTATTCAATCCCTTTTGAAGAAATTCATATTTATCCTGCAAATCCTGCTTTTCTTAACCAGGGCGATTAAAATTATAGTCAGTCCGTTTATAATATTTTTAAATATAATAGGAATAGCACTGAAAAGAGATTAAGCTAATAACGACGGCGATGTCAATAATTTATTCCTTTCACAAATCTTATGACCTGAATAGGCTTCTTCTCTTCATTATGTATTAGATGTTTAATTTACTAGTAGTCTCGTTTATACGAAAAAAGGACATTGCATTAGTAGTGTATACATTATTACAAAAGTTTACATCAAACACGCTGTAGTATGTGTACGTAATATGTAATATTTCTTTCGTTAATTTAATATACTTCTTATTATTATATTACGAAAAAATATTAATTTTCTGAACTTTTTACCCAAAAATATAATTGACTAAATAATTTAAAAAGACAATAATAATGTTTGGTATAAAAGCGAGTATCTCTCAATCCGCGGTTGTCATAAAAAAATAATCGAAAACTTTTCCTTTCGAGCATTAAAATATAAATGATTTTTAACTAACTATTGACTTTACTTGAGACTGCAGGGTCAGATCGTACACGTGATAGTTATGAATTCGATTCCCAATGGGAAGAATGATTATATATATATATATAGTATCATATGGCCCAGTGGCACAAAATGTGACTGTAAAGCAACTGGTTGTGGGTTCGATTCCCACTCGAGGAGGGGAAATATTTAATATTTCCATTTACTTCGTTCTGGTGTCGAGGCAAAGCGCGGCGTTAAGTTCCACTACTTAACAGGCAATGCCTCCGAATTCGGCGGAAAGTGGGGAACGGAGTGTCTTAACACTAGGTTCCCTCTACCTACCCTGCTGTGTGCGGGGTACAGCGTGAAGTTAAAAAAAAAAACATTTTCCGCTCCGGTGACATGACAAAGCGCGATGTAGACTTCACGGCATTATGTGTGAAGCAAAAACTGACCTTAAAATTTTATTCAACAGTACATTATAATAAAACAAACATTACATTTGTTGTTTCATTTAGCATACACCATCTTTTTCTTGAGAATTCTAACTACATACTTTGGTTTACTTTAAAACAGTCCTTCTAAGTATTTTTCTACTAACCATGAGACATTTTCTCCCATGTTTTTATTCTCAAGATATTTTAAGAACTCCAGTTTCCTACATCCTTTCCTAATGACCACAGAGACACTCGACTCACTAGTGCCGCCCTTACATTTAACGTGGAACGCTATTTAAGACGTTGAAACAACACTGGCGGACGCTTTAAAAATACTCCTTTTAAAATATATACTTGTGTATGTAGGGTAAAGTATGCTAGCGCAAGTTGGATGTTCTTAGAGAAGAAATACATAGTTAACAAATAATGGTTGCAAGCTTTCGGCGGAAATTGGGGAACGGAGTGACTTAACACTAAGTTCCCTCTGCCTACCCTGCTGTGTGCGGGATACAGCGTGAAGGTTGCAAGCTTAGAATCTCGTAAATTTATAAGGTATATGATAAAAAGGCTTGTATTAACTTATTCCTACTGCTTTAATATTATTTACAAACAAATGACAAAATAAGACCTAATGATTTTATGCCCCTACAAAATTAAAAAAGTACGTAAATTTTACAAAATCGGGCCAGTCAAAATGTGTTTAATTTTAGGACAAAAATAAAAGTTTCTTTTATATAAAAAATATATATTTCTTCATAACACTGTCGAGTTTCTCATCGGCTCTCCAGCAGTTACGGTAGGACTGAGAATACTGTCATTTTTTAATAAAAATAATCTAAAACTGCATGCTAAAAAGGGTACTTGCAACGATAGTTAGACGTTTTATCACAATATTTTACCATTATTACATTATATCATCCAAGCGATATCATTTACTTTCTAAAAGTGACTACATAGTCCCTGTATACCGTTGGTCCGTAATCTAAGCAGCTTACGACTAGAAGAATTCATTTAGTATTGTCTTATTTATTAGTATTACCATGAATTATGGAGTAACGTCGGAAATTTATTATTTTTATTTTTAATTTACTTCTTAAACTTATTTAATGTAAAAGCTTAACTTAAAATTATTACTTAAAATTACATTTCAAATGATTGTTTGCAAGCTGGATTTACTGTAATCCTCACTATATTTGGCAATACTCTTATTTAGAAAACAAACATACAACATAAATTCATGTTATCTATATATTTTTTTAGTATTAGTTATTATAGTATATGCCTTTTCATGTTCAAAAATTCTTCAATTAAATTCATTATTAAACTGAAAAAAAAATGTAAACTAATATGAATATTTTGCTAACCGGAAATCGAATATACAACGACGATCATGATATCCACAAACAGACTAGGCCAGGGTGTCTCGAAGTTGGGTACGCATAAAACCTGAGATACGCTTTTGAGTCATAAGGGGTACATAACCCGAGAACCTACTAGATTAACTTGATTGACATAATTCTAAGCATATGTTGCTATCTAAGCATATGTTGCTATGTTTGAATTACTTACTTTCTTTCAGCTTCACGTTTTTACCTACATAGCAGGGCAGTCAGAGAGATATTCAAGAACTCCGTTCTCCACTTTCAACACCAAATTTAATCGAGACATTGCTTATTAAGCGGCAGAACTCAAAACCACGCTTTGTGTTATGTACTTTAGCAGAGTAATTAAATTAATCCATCCTTTTATTGGGAATCGAATCTACAACCAATCGCGCTTACAATCAGATGCTGTCCCACTACGCTTATTATCTGTTTTGTATAATCAAATATCTTTATTGTGCCATTTTTTCATTAAAATAGGAGATTTTTAGGAGATCTTTTATGGTCATGATTGTCTAACAGGGATACAGGGATACGTAGTAACCAAATTTGAGAAGCCCTGCTCCAACCAATGCGAGAGAGCTAATTTCTATTACCAAATATTGTACATGTCATAGGTGTAACGCGTCACGAGGCGACGCGACGCGACGTAGCCACCCTACGCGCTTTCCGCCTAACCCTACTTGCGTCGACAGAATTAATTTCCTGGCCAATAACTCTCGTATATTGCAGCTTCGACGACAGTTGCGAGTGCCTCCGATTTATGGCGATAGTGTCGCGAACAGGTATAGAGATGGTAGGGGACTAAACACAGTTGTACGGTTAAGAACGGATGTTATGCGTTTAAATATATTATTTTGGTATTTAAACATGCTTTTCGTGTATGGGAGGGTAATCAGAGAGAACCTAGTGTCAAGACACTCCCTTCTCCACTTTCCGTCCGAAATCGATATATTGCCTCTTGAGTGGCGGAACTGAAGACCGTGGTTTAGTTTGCTTTGCACTTTTTAGGTACTAAAGTGGAGAAATGAAAATAATATAACCTTTAATTTCCTCCGAGTGAGAATCGAACCCACAACCATCGCGTTTACAGTCAGACGCTGACACTCTATGCCACAAATGCCCCTATACCTGATAAAATATAATTCTTGCTAATTATTTGAAAATAACACTTTTTTTATAGAAAAGGCAAACGGGCGTTCGGGTCACTTGGTGTTAGGTGAACACTGTTACCCACGGCCCCGCGCAACACTAGAAGAGGTACAGGGCCTTTGAGGTGGAGAAACACGCCTTTTGAAGGTACCCATGTCATAACGACCTGGAAACACTGCCGCTGGTAAGCCATTCCACATTTAAGTCTTCCGAATGAATGTGAATAAAAACTATTCTATAATAACGTACACTATTTATAATACGCATGTAATATGATAAAGAAATATGTAATCTTATATTAGGTTTAAGTGAATAAATATATTAGATAAGAAGGGTTTAGTGATTCATGCCGAATAAGGTAATTTCATCGTGACTATTCGAATAGTGAACTCAAGGGAATTATTTTTTTCTTTTTTAATTTCAAATACTATTGAAGTACTTAGTGGGTATTATGATTTATTTTTGTTGTTAGCATTTCTGTAGAGAGATTTTTACAAATTTATACTACGCAAAGATTATTCTACGAACAATAGCTTGGCAAGAGAGAATGATATTTATAACAATTTAAATATGTTATTCACACACTTAAGAAATTAAATAACATTTTAGAAAACGTAAAAAGAATGAAAGCAGTGGGATTCGAACCCACGTCTCTAGGAAACAGCCAAAGCGTTCTTACTGTTAAGTAAGGCGTACAAATCTCTCTTCAGAGATGCTAATAACAAAAGTAAGTTGTTTTTTTTTTATTTTTATCTTCACGCTGTAACCCGCACACAGCAACCCTGCTGCAGAGGAAACCTAGTGTTAAGACACTCCGTTCCCCACTTTCCGCCGAATTCGGAGGCATTGCGTGTTAAGTGGCGGAACAACGCCGCGCTTTACCTCGGCACCAGAGCGATGAAAATGGAAATATTAAATATTTCCACTCCTCGAGTGGGAATCGAATCCACAACCGGTCGTTTACAGTCATACACTTGTGCCACTCGGCCATGACTGGCCACAAACTAAGTTGTGAAATGTAAGCCGCATGTGGAACGCATGGCTTAGCGGTCAAAACGGTCGTCGCTTTACCGGCTCCCAAGAGGCACGGGTTCAGCTCCTGCAGTATTAAAACAATTATACGTTTTCTTAAAAATAGATATTATTATCTTTAACGATAATTTTAAACTTACAGTTTTAGTCCGTATGGTTTCCCTTCTTCTTCTTCTCACTGAAAACTTTAACTATGACAAATTTCATAATTCAAACAACTTCGTCAAAAAGATATCTAAATGTTTTTCTCTAAATGTTAATGCAATTTGTTACATATAACGATAAAAAAATCATAACTTAATGATATTTTTATTTAATTACAATTTGAAGTCCCTAATTGCATTAGAGTTATACTCGTATACCTATACTTAGGGTAATTTCATAATTATAGTAAGACAAAGCGACAAGTTTGACTGTTTAGAAGCGGGCACAAAGGAAGGGATGCTATGTCTTTGAGGCGAGGAATGTTGATCAAGTAATTAGCAACTTACATAAATGCTTGCCCTTTAGGATGTGGGAAAATGCGAGGTCAAGATTTGATATGT